>OX335663.1:0-1392500 GCA_946894095.1 Incurvaria masculella | reverse complement strand
TGCCAACGGTCATCAGACATCTAGTTCGATCAAATAAAACTATTTTGAGCAAAATTTTGGATCTCTGACAAGAAATATGGCCATGCTCTTCTTTCCACGTTGAGCGGGAAGGCCCACCTTAATGAACGAAAATAAAAATCCATAGCCTCGATTTCAGTTTAATTGCTGTAACAGTCATGAATAAATAGGAAATAAAAAAAACTGCAAGCAATTTTGAATGTATGATTTCATGCATGTATGTATCGGAGCCAAGCGGTTGAGTATACAAAGTAATTGAATAAGATGCTCTTTTTAAGCACATTTTTGTTCAATTCATGTACAAAAATGTTTACTTTGAGTAATATTTTATATTACAAATTTAAAATTGAACAGCCTAAGCTTACAATTGTGTTGGCTTTCTCAACCACTTGGCGCCGACATCTGCACTCACTGACTTGTATAACCTTGAAAGACTGTCATCAATAGGCATTTCAAATGATGCAAGTAAATGTCATGCAATGCAAACTAAATTTTGTTTCTTAAATTTTCAAAATAGGTACTATCAAAATGATAATAGGTGAACATTACTATGAGCTTGGAAAATAGGCACCCTTAAACATTTTCCTTTTCTCCTTTAGAAAGGCCTATGCTCCACAGAATTTGAGTTTTAAAAAATATTTGTCATTCTAAAGAAGATATAAACATAAATTTACTGGACTGTAAAACCATTAGAGAAAAATACTGGATTCGAACCACGGAATCTACTCAGTGAGCAAGTGCATTTAGTTGCTAAATAGCTGCCCCACGCATCGACATACTTATGTAAATAACTTTTACAACAAAAATCTTGATTTAAATTTTTTAATTTGTTGTTAGAAAACTGGGCTGCATCGCTGATAAAAAAGAGTTTTACAATACAAAATATTGTTTCAACGTTTTTAATGTTGTCAGAAAACTAGGCTGCATCGCTGATAAAAAAAAGTTATGGAAGGAAAATGTTCACATTATTCTCTAAAAAAATATGATGCAGAATAGGGCAATATATCTATCTTCTAAGGTTGCAGTGACGTCGAGTTACGGACACCGATTACGGCCTTTCCGGCACGACACCCATTTCAAAATAATATTAATAATGGAGGGCAGAAAACGTAATATCAAAGAAAAAGAAGCCAAGACAACAGAGTTATCGACTTATGTGATGCATGTGACGTTCCGAAAAGAAAAGGAATGATTTAATGTGATTCTGAATGGTATTGCAGGCAATGATCTTGCTCAAATATCGATTCTCATCGTTGGGGGTCATAGAAGGTCGTCGGGAGTCATAGAAGGTCGTCGGCGCGCGAAACCCTTACCTGGTCGCCGGTGGTGACCGTCGTCTTCACCTGCTGCGTGACCACACGCTGCTCCTGCCTCGTCGCCGACGAGGTCAGCGTGTGCGCCACGGTCTTCTCCTCGAGCTGCTGCGTTCGAGCGTTCGTGCCGAGGTCCTCGTGCGTGGTCGCCGTTCGCGTGGTGACGGCCCGCGCCGTGACATACGGACTCTTTCCCCCGCTCTCTAAAGCGGGCTCGAGGCTTTCTGCCTGCTCGGGTTGGTCGATTATACGGTGCGGTTTCGGAGTTAACACGTCACAAGAAGCGTTTGGAGTGCCATTCGCGGTCAGTTTTGGTTATTCCGGTGATGGTTGAGCGTCGGTTGTGTGGGACACAACGGCGTATTCAGGTTATGTCCGAGGTTAGGGAGAGAAAGATACACGAATTAGAACTAAATCATAGCGTGCGACTTTAATCCGGTCCATGAATTAAATTTCATCACAGAATTGTTTTCAGAAAGAAGAAAAAAGAATTCATGGAACTCATGGATGGTTTTCAGAAAAGAATTCATGGACAGAATGAACACTACACTAATAAATTATCATGGAAAAGTGTGCGACATCTAGCGATGATCATGATCAAAAGAAACATGCTTCAAAGGAATACTCTAGCACTCTATCTCGTTCAACAACGACACTAACACTTATCGAAACCAGAATAAACTTTGTACAAAAAAAAATATTAAAAAGCCACACGCACTCTAATGTAAAATAAAATAAAACGAAAGGGTGTTCAAATTTGGTACTGGAGTTAAGTAACATCAATGGTTAGGATAAAACTAAACGAACCTTGTTGGTCTGCGTCGAGAAAGTGACCTCGCCCGTTCCGAGATTCTCAACCTCCTGTTCCACATTGTGCGTGACGCCGTCCTCGTTCTTGGTCAGCAGTTGCTTGGTGGTCGTCTTGACAACGACGGGCGCCGCCGGCGGTGTCGGCGTCTTGACGGCCTTGCTCCGCTGCGACACGGGAATCTTAGAGGAGACTGGCGTCGTGGAAGACACGATGCCTTGGTGCTTTATGTGCTCGCTCGTCGTGTACTCCGTGAACGTTTTCGGCTCGTCGCCCCTGCCCGGGCTCTCGTCCTTGCCGAACGTCGAGAACTTGGTCGTGTTGACGGTCTGAATGTCGATGTTCGCGGGAAGGTCCTGCGTCTCCTTCTCTATGCTGTAGTTGCAACTCTTGTCGTTGAAGTGGGAGGGGTCGATTTGAGAGTAGTGGAGGATGAGCTGCCCGGTGACCGGGTCGCGGACGGCCGTGCTAGGGTCGATGTCTCCGGTGTCCGGGTCAATATCGCCATATTCCGTCTTTATTCTGCCGGTCACAGGGTCGATTTTGCCAGATAATGTCATCGTTTGGGTGACTGTGGTCCTAGCTCCCTTGAGTCGCGGATCGTCAGGGTCCACTTCTATGGTTTCTCCCGTAATAGGATCAACAATTTGGTAAACGTACACAGTTTTAGTTGTCACTATCCTTCCAGTGGTTTCATCGATGGTGCATTCCTTAGGGTCAACTTCCTTAACTTTACCCTTGTCATCCTTTTGAGTGATTACGAAAATCTTAATTATGATTAGGCGGCCCGTCTGGGGGTCGATTCTTCCAAGTTTTGTATAGATTTCTCCAGTGGACGGATCGACTTGGGATGCTGAATACAAGGGCTGGTTGCTTTCATCGGTTTCCCCTGTCGCCGTGTAGATTTGACCGCTAACGGGGTCCACTTTAACCAACGCTTTATCGATATCCGTTGTCCTGACGATGTTGCCAGTTTTGGGATCAATTCGACCATAAATAGTGATGATATAACCGGTTCTCGGATCAATTTGTCCAGTTGTGTAGAGAGTCTCGCCAGTCGCCGGGTCTTTGGGCCCAGCTGTCCAGATTTGGTTGGTTTTGGGATCAACTTTGACATTCTTGGGCTCATTTTTGACAATCTGTTTTCCGGACACAGGGTCTACTTTGTTTTGAATAATCCTTAGTGAAATAAGTCGACCAATATCTTTATCTGGTTTACCGGACTTGGGATTGACCTGGCCACTCCTGAGCAAAAGTTGCCCAGTGATGGGGTCTACTTTAACTTCCTTGCTTTCCAGTTTTCCGGTCTTTGGATCATTATAAGTCACTGTGCCTTTGACAAGGTCAATCTGTCCATATTTCGTATCAATTTTGTTATTCTCTGGGTTCAGTTGGCCAGTTGTACTTTCAACGACAGAGTTTTTGGGTTCAATCAGTCCCTTCTTCGAATCGACTTTTCCAACAAAAGTGGTGACCTCCACCACAGGGTCAATATGCGTTCCAACCACTATTACCTGGCCGAGATTGGGATCTGCCTTGCCAGTTTTAGGGTCAACGCATCCAATGATTGTAACTTGGCCGGTGTTTTCGTCAACCTTAATTGGCTTAGTATCTTGTACTCCTGAAGTATCCGTTACGAAGATAACCCCATTCGAAGGATCTATTACACCATATTTTGTTGAGATATGGCCGGTTTCGGCGTCAACTTTTCCTTTGGTGTGTTCTATCAAACCATCACTAATTTTGACTTTACCAGTTTTCGGATCAACGGACCCGGTGATCGTAGTTATCTCAACGACAGGGTCATCTTGCTTGGCAACGCTAAGGATCAATCCCAAATTAGGGTCAAATTTTCCCGTCTTGGGATCAATAGCACCTGAGTTGATGAACACTTGGCCGGTTTCTGGCATTACTAAACCATCTTTGGTCTGTTTCTGTCCTGTGGCTGGATCTGTGATAACTATGTTACCTCTGTTTGAGTCAATTACTCCATATTTCGTCTCAATCAGGCCATTGGGCTCAAGAATACCAGTAAGATGCTCCACCTCAGCGCTATGTAGGTCCGGTTTCTTAGTCTTTGGATCCAGTCTTGTGAAGATGACCATGATCTTAACGATCTTACGCTTTGGTGGTTCTGGAGGAGGTATCCCGGGGCTCACGAGGGCCGAAGCTCTCTGTGACTGTATGGGAGGTGACATGGCAATTGGGGATGCCTTCTGTACAGGAGATTGTACGGGTGTCGCCACAGGGGTCCTCACTGGAGATGGTGGTACTACTGGAGAAGGTACAGGGGAGGCTGTCAGCCTACTGACTACTGGAAAACCTACTTTAGATAACACATTCTGCTTGTCTACAATCGAAACTTGTTGGGCATAGCTGGGATCTACCTTTCCAGTCTTCGGATCAACAACGCCGGCAGTTATCAAGTAATTTCCGGTCTTAGGGTCGACTTGTGCCTGCTTTAATTCTTGCTTGCCTGTTATCGGATCTTTGTACAATATTTGGCCAGATTTAGGGTCTATTATCCCAAAATCGGTGTGAATCTTGCCATCTTCGGCGCTGACGTAGGCACGAGAAGCATCAATCTTACCAGTTGCTAGATCGATGTTCTTATTTTTAGGGTCAAGTTTACCGGTGATTACGACGAGTTGAATTTCTCCAATAACTGCTGGCACCTTGACAGGGACCACTTGTTTGTCGACAATGCTGAACTGCTGAGCTAATGTGGGATCAACTTTACCAGTTTTAGGATCTACCACTTGAGTTGTGATCAAGAGATGACCTGTAGCGGGATCACGATGTGCGTGCTTAACTTCTTGTTTGCCTGTCTTAGGATCAGTGACTGTTATTTCTCCAGTGGCAGGGTCAACAATTCCAACTGCTGTACGAACTTTTCCATCTGGCCCAATGGTGCCAGTGACTGTGTTAATTTGCGGGTTGCTAGGATCCAGCTTTTTGGTCTTAGGGTCATACTTAGTGGTGATGATAACAAGATGGATCTCTCTCTGCTTTGGTTTTTCATCTTTATCAACTATGCATAGTTGTTGTGCTAAGGAATTGTCGATTTTTCCAGATTTTGGATCAATAACACCAGTCGTCAAGATAAAATTGCCAGTCTTGGGATCAGCAACGGCTTGTTTTATTTCCTGCTTTCCAGTCTTCGGATCAGTGTACTGCAGTTTGCCAGTCTTCGGATCGAGAATTCCAAAGTTAGTGTGTACTTTTCCATCTGCACTGCTAAGTATGCCTCGAGAGGTTTCCACGTGTCCGTTTGTGCTGTCCAACTGCTTATGTTTGGGGTCATATTTACTTGTGATTATTACAAATTGAACTTCTTTGCCTGATACTGCACCAAAAGTATCATCAACCTTATCAACAATACTGATCTGCTGACCCAGTGATGGATCAACTTGTCCCGTCTTGGGATCAACTACTCCGGAAGTCAACACCAGGTTGCCAGTTTTAGGATCTATTTGAGCTTTCTTTACTTCTTGTTTCCCTGTAATAGGATCAGTGATTGTAATTTCACCTGTGTTGGGATCTACGACTCCAAAGGATGTTCGTATTTTATCATCGGTCCCAACTACTCCAGGAACTGAAGTAATATGTGCATTTGAAGGATCCAGTTTTTTAGTTTTCGGATCATATTTAGTAGTGACAATGACAAGATTGATCTCTCTATGCTTTGGTTTCTCATCTTTATCAACTATGCACAGCTGCTGTGCTAAGGTGTTATCAACTTTTCCAGATTTTGGATCGACAACACCAGTACTCAAGATGAAATTGCCAGTCTTAGGATCAGCGACGGCTTGTTTAATCTCCTGCTTTCCAGTCTTGGGGTCTATGTACTGCAGTTTACCAGTCTTTGGATCAAGAATTCCAAAGTTAGTGTGTACTTTTCCATCTGCACTACTGAGTATGCCTCGTGAGGTTTCCACATGTCCATTTGTGCTTTCAAGCTGTTTATGTTTGGGGTCGTATTTACTCGTGATGATTACAAATTGTACTTCTTTGCCTGGTACTGCACCAAAAGTATCATCAACTTTGTCAATAATACTGATCTGTTGACCCAGTGATGGATCAACTTGTCCTGTCTTAGGATCAACCACGCCAGAAGTCAAAACCAGGTTGCCAGTTTTGGGATCAATTTGAGCTTTCTTTACTTCTTGTTTGCCAGTAATAGGATCGGTGACTGTAATTTCACCTGTGCTAGGATCGACAACTCCAAAGGATGTTTTTATTTTATCATCAGTTCCAGCTACTCCAGGAACTGAAGTTATATGTGCATGTGCTGGATCCAGCTTTTTGGTTTTGGGGTCATATTTGGTAGTGACAATAACTAAATTGACATGCCTCTCGGGAATACCCTTAGGAGCATCTTTGTCTACAATGGTCAATTGCTGTGCAAGGGACGAATCCGTCTTTCCGGTCTTAGGATCCACCACCCCTGTAGTTAACAGGAAGCTGCCAGTCCTAGGATCTAACTGAGCCTGTTTTGAGTCTGGTTTACCAGTTTTTGGATCTGTGAAATGTACTTTTCCCGTCTTAGGGTCAAGGACTCCAAAGTTAGTGTGGACTTTCCCATCTGCATTTGCAATGATAGCACGTGAAGTCTCAATGTGACCATTAGGATTATCCAATTTTTTGGTCTTGTTGTCATATTTACTGGTGATAGCTACCAAATGAACCTCTTTTCCAGGTACGGACCCGAATGAGTCAATCGGTTTATCTACAATGCTGTACTGCTGTCCTAGAGCAGTGTCTAGCTGTCCTGTCCTTGGATCCACAACTCCAGAAAGCAAAAGAATATTGCCAGTTTTAGGATCAATCTTGGCTTGCTTGACCTCCTGCTTTCCAGTTCTCGGATCAGTGTATAAAATATCGCCAGTCCTCGGTTCGATGATCCCGTAATCTGTGTAAATCTTTCCATCGGTACCACTAAGGATACCCTTAACGGTATCAACAAAGGCATGTGTTGGATCAATCTTTTTGTTCTTCAAATCGTACTTGCCAGTTACAACTACTAGGCGTACTTCTCTGTTTGCCTTGCTGGCATCCTTATCCACAATACTGAACTGCTGACCAAGAGATGAATCAACTTTACCAGACTTGGGATCAGTAACTCCAGTTGTTACCAGCAAATTTCCTGTTTTCTGGTCGATATAGGCTTGCTTGGGCTCTTGTTTACCAGTTTTGGGGTCCGTAAAATCTATTTTACCAGCTTTAGGATCGATGACACCATAATTTGAATACACTTTGCCATCTGGGCCAACAATGGCCTTGGAGACATCAAAGTGGCCATGCGATGCATCAAGCTTCTTATGCTTTCCGTCGTATTTGCTGGTTATCACTACAAGTTGAACTTCTCTACCTGGTCTTGCTCCCACTTTATCAGCAGACTGTTCTACAATCGTGTACTGTTGAGCCAAAGTCGGGTCAATCTTGCCAGTTTTGGGATCAACAACTGCTGTTGAGAACAGAATATTGCCGGTCTTGTTATCGACATGACCATTTTTTAATTCTTCCTTTCCTGTGTATGTGTCCCTATACTGAACTTGTCCAGACTTAGGATCGATGAGCTCAGAGTCTGTTTGAATCTTTCCCGTAGTAGGATTAACGATACCTTTTACGACATGTACTGTGCCATTCGCTTCATCCAACTTCTTCGATTTGGGGTTATACTTGGCTGTAATGATGATCACTTGAACCTCTTTTCCGGCCGGGACTGCGGCCGCCACCACAGGGGCGACCACGGCTGTCACTGCCGGATCCATGTGATGTGCTCTTTCGGCGTTCAATAAAGCTGCTGAATCCACTGCAGCCTGTTTAGCTTGCTCCTTTAGAGCAGCAGACTGGACGTAATCTATTCCTGGTGTGATCAGTCTATTGTCCGTAGGATCAACAGGTGATGTTTTGCGTTTCTCAGCGCTTTCAGCGACTTTCTGGTCTTCCCCTGGTGCATAGTTAAATGCAAGGCCAGTTGCCCTACGAGTGGAAGGACTTTGGCTATCATCTGGACTCCTTTGTCTGCCGTCAGCTTGCGGTTCCTTTTCGTAGCTAAACGCACCTTGGATAAAGGGCTTGCGAGTTGGACTTTTTTCAGGATCGGTTTCTGTGTAGTCATATGGTTTGGTGTATCCCGGTTTGTCTGGACTCTTCTCTGATTTCGTGGGACTCTTGTCCTTGGCAGGACTTTTTTCGCGTGAGTTGTCAAGATTGGAGCTGTCATTGGAAGTATCGAGCACGGCGACTTTAATCTTCTGGTCTTTCGCCTTCTTGGGTGAACTATCCTTAGGAGATTTCTCCTTTGGAGATTTCTCTTTGGGAGACTTCTGCTTGGGTGATTTTTCTTCCTTCTCCTTCGGTGACTTATCCTTCTTGCCTCCAAACAGAGCGAAACCTCCAGTCTTTATTTGTTGCCGGATTGGTGCCGTTCGAAATGAAAGAGAAACAAAACAAAACATAAAACAAACAAATTTATCGCAAAAAAACAACAAAATTCAACATGCCGGTCAAATAACTTTCAACGCTTCATAATATTACTTTGTCATTCTAAAGGTACAACAAACTGAAGGCAATTTACAATCTAATATGACAGCAATTAGAATTTACAGAAATGTGCAAGAAACGAGGGTGATGCGGGATGATCTTTTTTTTATTGCTATCAAGCCAGAAGCCGCATCACCAAAGTTTCCAAGGACCACTTGGCTGTCTACGGGTTGACAGAGAAATATACAATGTACGAGGCCTGTGACTAGGTGCGCCGCTACGCTACGCTACCTTGGACTTCTTGGGGGTCGTGTCGACGTTGTTGGCAGCTTCGGACGGTTGGTCACCGTTCACCTCTGATCCTGGAAGGTCAATTTAAATCGGGTTCACTTTCAGCTTCAAAGTGTACTTTAATTATTTTTTTACGCAGGAATATACCATCGTCACCAATTCAACTTAGGTATGATCACGATTCCATTTGTTTCACACAAAAGGATTTTCTTAAAGACAGTTCAACTACCACGGCCGAAGAAGAACCGACAAGAAACTTCCCCGGGAGAATACATATATTTTTTTATATTATACCTTAAAAAAAATTGCATTAACTCTTTAAATGGTGCCTACTATAGAAAAATTAAGAGAACAATGGTTTGAAAAGAACCTCAACAATAAAGTATGACTAAGATTCCAGTACGAGATTCTGTGATAGTGCACTCAACCAATGACGTACACGCGTCAGCTTTAAGCTGCTAGTGTATATAAATAAATCAATAAAATAAATACTCAAAGTAGTTTTGTTAGTTACTTAGCTGTTTACATATACTATTATAAATATATAAAATTCAATGTGTGTATATGTGTGTATGCATGCATGCATGTTCCCGTATGGACTCTAAAACGGTGTGACCGATTTAGATGAAGTTTTCAGGCAATCTTTAGACTGTGCCAGCCACTGTGAAATTTGGTAGCATTCAGAACAACAGTTTTTTTTGTTTTCAGTTATTTGAAAGCAAATCAAATTAAAACTGCAGGACGAGCACGGAAATCTTAATCCTGTCAAAGATTACTTACTCCTGGAATGTGTGCAACGACAGCACGGATTGCGTTATTCTGCGGGTTACGTCGGTTTTTAAATTCGCCACATGTCCGCTCTTACCCATCCACCAGAAGTCATCTGGCTATAGAGAATTAGTGCTTCCAGTGCGAAACCGGGTGGTTCGCTAATAATAAAAATTAAATCTTTGATAAAATGACACAAGAGCTATGCATACTCGCGTACAGTTACTACTGACAATTTTATGAATATTTTGACTTTTGAATGACATCAATTATTCCCAGTGGATTTTTAGTAATTTTAATGTGGAAAGTACGTTAGGTACATTATGTATTATTATTATTCACAGTATATATTTATTATCAAATTTTAGGTTTACATTATTTAATGCAAAAATATAAAAATAAGCCTTAAAAAATATAAACCTAAAACTGGAAAACCTTACGGAGGTCCCACCTGGGATAAAACCTGTCAGGCCGCTCCGAGCTACAGAGACAGAAACCGCCGAACGATTCTCGTGTTCAAGAGTAGAACCGCTTTCTGCATCTAGAATCGGAGCCCAATATCGATACCTAATTTTTCTAAGTGTTTGGCCAAATAACATAACAATTGGCACGATGGTGGTTTTCCGTGCCCGCCACATGGCGGTAACCTCGTGGGCCAGGTCTAAATATTTCATAAGTTTCTCATTTTCGGCCCTGTCGAGGTTTTCGTCATGTGGTATTGTTATGTCTACGAGGAAGATCTCGTTTATTATTATTATTATTGTCTCGATACACTAGCAGCATAAAGCTGATGCGTGAACATCTAAGTTGGTAACTGGGGGTGCACTTGTATATTTTTAATTCTGTAAAAAGTCTAAAGTTTGTGATTTTTTTGTATAAGTGTCAAGTCTGTTTTTGCAGCTGTTCACTGAAGCGGCACTAATTACTTCCTCCGGGAGTTTGTTCCACGACTCGACTACACGACTGGTTATAAAGCGTTTCCTCGGGTTCGAATTGCTCGAGGTTCGGTTCAGTTTTAGTGAGTGTCCATTTTTTTTTTTATGCGTCCCGACATGGATGGCTAATACCACACAACTACCGTTATGATATTGGCCCAATACACCACATTCCCGAAGGAATTAGGTGCCATGCCAGGACCTTCCCTTTATGAGCACGGCTACATTGAACTGGATGGAAAACACGGACAATTTTTCATTGCCGCTTCGACCATCTTTTCATCAAATGCGATGGTACCAACCTGGGCGGGCTTAAACCCTACCACCTAGTAGGAGAAGGGGACCTACAGTTTAACATGGATTCCGAACCATGGAGCAGCTCGCATTCGTGACAAAATGCACTTATCGAACTCGGAAAGAGAAAGACAGTGGTGCAAGTTGGTATTGAACCCGGGCCTCTGGTAGGCTAGGCCAGTCCCCGCGCCACTAGGCTACGAGCCGCTCAATCCATGTTTTATTCTAGATATAAGTTTAAATTTTGTAATTATTAAAAAAAAAAATATGTTGTCCAAGCGTAACATTGTACCGAAGGACGAATAAAGAATTGAATTGAATCACCGTTCTCGCTGGGTCTGCCGGCGCGCTGAGCCGGCTCCCTCTTCGCCTCCCTCTCCTTCAGCTCCTTCTCTTTCTCTTTCAGCTCTTTCTCCTTCTTCTCCTGCGGCGGCGCGGTCGGCATCACGCGCACCGCGCCCGCCGGCGGCTTCTGAGCACCGACACAACGACAGCACTTTAGTACGTTCTCTCGTAGGCTTAGAATGTAAAGACATACAGATTCAACCGACGGATGTGACCAGAATCGTTTCATACAAAATGTACTGAAATTTCCATTATTACTCTAAATGTCTAAATCGCTATGTAGCCGCATAATAATGATCTGAAGTTAAGTAAATATAGTTTTTCGTACTAAGCAGGTACTTCGCTTATTCCAAGTAATGTGACATGCATGTATGGTTCGGGTCACCTCTTCCCCTAAAATATGGTTGAGAGAGGCGATGGCTGGACCCGGCGTGATGCTCGTGAACGGGTGCTGCTTGTGGGGACTGGCCTGCTCCAATTGGCAACATGTTAGATGACGGACATGACTTTGCAGAATAAACCGATATTTGTCATGAACTGTTGCATACGGCGTGAATGGTAGATTTTTGTGAATTAATATTAATTTAATCTATTGACATAAACGGGTACCAATAACCCGTATTTCTGTAAGCAGTGACAAACAAATTTGTAAACTTAGACAAAGTGGACGTTGAAAAAAAATCAGCGAAGTTTCTTGCCAGTTTTTCTTCGCCGTGAATGCTGAACTGGCTAATGATAAAATATGACAAATCCGAGTGCAGTGTGCTTCCTGTGGATGATGAATAAACAATAAACAATATGTATAATCGACCGTGAAGAACTACTTTACGAATATGCTGCAAGGCTGGACCTAATTCTAATTGTACTGGCTTTAATTCTAATTGTATTTAATTTTAAATGTTTGACGTTCCAACTGTTCCCTGCGTCCCAAAGGAGGATTCATAAATACAAATACAAATACCCGAACCAGCAAAACATACCATTTGCGGGTATTACGTCAACCAATTTCGCCATCGCCATTTTGACCATAATTTTGATGCCCTTGGCAAATTATTTGACATTCTTAACACACATGACGGGTGACAAGACAACTGCTGTCTCATCTAACAATGTATATTGCTTGAGAGCCTAAAACAACCAGTTGTGGGTTTCCTCACTATGTTTTCATTCACAGCAACTCTTTCTCATAATAAAATACGCCCCACAATAATATCCAGTATCAGCAACATTAACAAACAAAACATATTTATATAAAGGTTGACATTACACAAGGGTGTCATTTGAGTAATGGTCCCAGTTATATAAAGTCAATTTAAAGCAAAAAAAGTGTATATTTTTGAATAAAATGCAAAATTTATTTTATGATAGTGTTGTTGCAAGGGCTTTCCCACTCACAGAATTAAAGAGTTAACAAAATAAATACAGACATATTTATTAGACAAGGAGAGTGGAAAAAAATATTTACGACATTTATAACTTTGTTGCTACAAATACGCCGAGGAATACCTGGGTAACATTTGAACCATACGTCCATTAAAGCCTGTATTTCTAATCTAGTCCAAATTTTGGAAGCATCTAACTAAGTAAATATACTTTTTCGTACTAAGCAGGTACGTCGCTTATTCCAAGGAATGTGACATGTATGTATATATAATCGACCGTGAAGCAAGGACACATTAATTGGAGAAAGAGCCCAGTAAAAAGAACTACTTTACGAATATACGGCATTTCCGCAGATCTTTGCAGTCAATGTCCGCAACGCAGATTAAGCGTTAAATAAATGTATGTATGTTTAATATTAAACACTGTGTTAGTAGGAGGCATTCATTACGGGAGGAGGGACTGTAGGAGAATTCCAAATTATGGGTATACAGCCGGTGGAGAAATTGGTAGACGCAATACCCGCGAATGGTATGTTTTGCTGGTTCGGGTCCAGCCCTGCAGTATATTCGTAAAGTAGTTCTTTTTACTAGGCTCTTTCTTCAATTAATGTGTACTTGCTACACGGTCGATTATATATACATACATGTCACATTTCTTAGCATCTAACTAGTCAATGTGCTAAAGCGAATTCACTACGGCATACAATAATCTCAACCAAAGCGAGATTACATACATTTTTCCATCAGAATTATCATGCGGAACAATTCACTGAGATGTCAACTACATGTGCATCTTGCGTCGTTCAAGCTGATACAATACATTAAAAAACAAAAACAAACAAAAATTTACCTGAAAAAGGAAGTGGAAAAAAAAAACTTAATAACACTAAACTAATGTTACAATAGGAAAACAAACAATAACACAAATAACCAATGAAATGGCCAAAACATTGAAATGCCTACCTCTCGCTTATTAGGTTGTCACCTTGCCTATCCTTGCATCATTATCACCAGAGATATGGCATCATTATTTGACAGTTACATTAGCACTCATAGGTTTACTTCAACTGATACTGTAAGTATCTTACTTCAACTGTAAGTATCACTGGAAAAAATAATAATACAATGACCAACCTGACGAAGTTTCTTGTCGGCTCTTCTTCGCCAGAAGTAATCGAACCGACAGGAAAAAAAAAATGACGAATCCGAGTGTGTAATATACATCTAATGGAGGAAATAAAGAAACTGAAACTGAAACTGATAAAAAATCCCATTTGCATTAAATTGAATCTTTTTTTTCTCTTTTTTGACTTTTATTTGCGCAACTGCAATCTGTTTTTTTTTTTTTTTACAATAATCAGCTTTAAATATAATCAAAATATTTGATAAAGATTTGATTTTAATATAGATGTTAGCCCAATCAGCATCTAAAGGTATTCAAGGAATTATCAAGCGATTGCACCAAGCGTTTTTCTACAAAAAGAATAACTCATAGTAACGAAAACTATATTACATATCAAAAATAATTTGCAAATTTCATTTTGCTAGCTAACACACAACCAAGACTATGGAATAAAACCGTTTAAAAATGGATATATAGTGACTAAGAAAGGTGCAGGATATTTCCAAAGCTCTAAGGTATCTAAATCTAGAAAAAATACAATATGAAATAAATTGTAAAATTAAAACCACTTATGTTTATATGTACCTACATATGTCAGGGGGATATTTGAAAAGGGTAAATATTGAATTAATAAAATTGAATTATTCATTCTCCCCTCCAGATTCACCCCAAGACATATTGGAAAAAATCAAGACAGCATTCCGTGAGAGAGGGCAAAAACCATTGACTGCATTATCTAATCAATATTGACAAAATTTTATAGCTTGTTATTTATCTTTGATGATGTAATTTCAGAATATTGTCACATACTAAACACATAAAACAAAAAATAATGACAGTAAATAGCTTTGCTCCCTTCCCACAGCAATGAGTCAAAATCTCTACAGCAGCGTTTCCCAAACTGTGGGTCGTGACAGGGTGCTTGATCGTAAAATCAAAATGGCTGCTTACACCGCATAGCCATTTCATTGTAACACATGCCTCCCCGAAGTAGCTTAGTTTGGAAACCGCTTGAAAATCGTTCCGATTCGCAAGATTTTTCGCATCAAACATCAGTCAATCGATATCGGTCTACAAGGGAGAACTTTAAAAACCGGCCAAGTGCGAGTCGGACTCGCACGCGAAGGGTTCCGTACCATCGCACAGGATTTACAAAAAAAAAAACACGTTTTTTGTATGGGCCCCCCCTTTAATTATTATTATTTTATAATGTTACCTATTTGTTGTTATAGCGGCAAAATAAATACATAATCTGTGAAAATTTCAGCTTCCCACCTGTTACGGTTCATGAGATACAGCCCTGTGACAGACGGACGGACGGACGGACGGACGGACGGACGGACGGACGGACGGACGGACGGACGGACGGAGGCTTAGTAATAGGGTTCTGTTTTCACCCTTTGGGTACGGAACCCTAAAAGGAATGGACGTGAGATTGTCATAGTGCGCATCACTAAAAGCGTCGCCATAATAGTTTTTATGGGTTTTGAAAATATGCAAAACAATATATTGAAATATTCACAGATGATATAGTTTTTATTTAAATAGAGAGAATATATTGAAGCAACTATATTCGTTTATGTGGATGTGTAATTAAAAAGGACAGAGCAAAACTATACACGCGACCGACGCAGAAAAACATGGCGGTTGAACAGAACTCAATGTTATAGCAGGCCAACAGATGGCGACACAAACCGGTAACAGAAAGATAACACATTTTGCAACGTATCTAATTTTTACAAGTTCTCTGGTTTTTTTTTCCCGAATTAATCCAACGAAATTCAATTTTACGTCAAAGCGATTGGCGCGCGCGCAGTTGACATCACTATGTGCTCGTTGTATGGAATTTGCCTCTTTAGGCAGACACTTGGCACGTCCATTCCATTTTAACGTTCTTTTCTACAAGTTTAAAAAACATTTAAACTAAGTCAAAATTAGAGCAAAACTAAATTAATATTCAGGTGGTTTAACACAAAAATTTGCCCGCAGATAGTGATTGACTGATTTTATAGAGCTGTTTTGAGATAGGTTATATAGGATGATTATCGCAGAAATCAAAATTACAATGTTTTTCTCACCATCATCTGAGCCCGCCTTTTGCAAAACTGTTTTTTTATAATTGTGTACAAAATTATTTTTATTATTGTTTTCAAAAGATTCCCAAAGATCATTTGTAAGGGGAGTATAATTTTCGGATGGTCACAAAGTAAATGAAAAAATATCCCATTAAAAACATTTTGAGAAGCGCTGCTCTAAGGGGCGGCGGCACGGTGCGGATAGCGGCGGGGGGAAGCGGATGGAGCGGGAGAGGGGAGCACCTTGAGCCGGTCCGCGAAGTACTCGCCCTCGAGGGAGCTGGCCGAGGAGGCGCTGCCCGTGCCGGCGGACGTGCGCCGCAGCTGCCGCGCGCGACACACACACACACCATAGGGTGGCCATATTGGATTTTTTTAAATCGACAATTTTGTTTGTACATGTGGATTGACAGTAAAGAGCGAGAGTATTTGGAAAAGTAATGTTACATTCCTTTTGGTCACACGCCTGGCGCCTATGACACAGTTTCTGTGCCATGCGCTAATTTAAGATTTTTTCTAAGCGGCTAAAACGAATTACCATAACATTGCATGGGATGAGAAAATTTTGCGTGTTTTCCATCGAGTTCTATGTAGCCGTGCTCATAAAGGGAAGGCATGACAGATAATTCCTGCGGGAATTTAATTTCTTTAAACTTTTTGTAAGTCAAACTACACTAAGCTACGTCAAAAAGATCCGCGGATTAGATGGGGCTAATATCACGACGGCGCGTGTGGTATTAGCCATGACCAGTAACTAAAAAAAACACCGAGAGAATGGTGAAATATTCGTTTTTATTACCAGTCTGTCGCTTAAGGCACAGCATGCCATGCCCACTTGTGATTACTTCTAAACTTGCGAAAAGGCAAACACGATTCATCTGTATTTATATGCGATTATCGGAGTCTTAAGATATTCATAAAAAGGAATGGTACACTAATGCTGAGATTCATAAAGATTAAGATATAAGATTAGTTTTGACATGAAATGTATGGAACAAATATCAAATTTTACAGTCGGAAGGTATACTTTGGGTAAGCCAAGCATAAGTAATATCTCATGAATGAATGAATCTCAGCATAAGAGCGGATTGTCACCAAGTACCACCCGTGGTCTCTCATGTGGGCTCTTGAACCAGTTTTTCAGAGATTGAAATGTGTGATTCGTTTCCCTTTCCCACTTTCTCGGTGATACCCCTACATGAGACAGCTATATCTAACAGTGCAGAAAATTACAAAATAACTACACATTTATTACATTGGTGAGTTCATTTCATGAACAATTTGGCATAATTGGTGTATTATTATCTAGTTGAAATATACAGTGGAACATTTTGCGATTCTACTCCGCTGTGGTCTCATTAATACAAATATCTAACAATTAAACCAAGACTATGAGCTTGATGGTGATAATGGTCTCCTCAATCTGGGCGTTACTCGATACTTCAGACATCCTCTATAGTTCAAACGTTATTAACACGCTTTAAGGTGGCCCAACCCGCTCATCTCCCCATACAAAAGGGGAAAGAAGATCACGTCCATATATCTTGTCGGAGATCCTAAATTTTACTCAAAATTGCTTTATTTGATTGAACTAGATGTCTGATGACCATTGGCATTGTAAAATTGTGTTTGTTTTCTGAGTTATAAGTTCCGAAAGTTCGAATTTTTCGCATGTTTTATACAATATTTTTGGAGGTGGATTACACAATGATAAAGTAAGAAAATCTTAAAAAGATTAGTCATCAGACATAGCTTATTTAATCAAGATTTATAATCTATTTGGTTTTGGTTAGATTGTTGACTACAGCGGTCGTGGTTTACTTTTAGCTATAAGTCGTTTTGTAATTCAAATTTTTGTAAATTATTATTATTATATTTTATTATTACATTTTATATACACTAGCAGCTACAAGCTGATACGTGTATTTTAATTATTGAGTGCACTGAGGATGACCGGATTAAAGAGACAACTTTCACCAACAATCTCATTGACACTGCGAAAATTAAAGAAAAATACGATTACCTAACGTCTGAAGTATTGAGGATTTTTAAACTATATCGAGGATGTCTCGAGTATGTCCGGATTAGAGAGACAACTTTCAACATAAAGCTCATAGAGATGGCGAAAATTAAAGTAAATAGGACTACCTAACGCCTGAACTATCAAAAACATGAAAAAAATTTTTGGCTTTTGACAATTACATTATCCATTTTTGTATATTAATTGTGAATAAGCTGCAAGTTTTCCAATAAATAATTTAAAATTTATCGAATATGTCCAGATGCAAAAGACCATTTTCACTATACATTGTCAGCCTCAGTGGCCCAGTGGCGCGACACTTCGGCGATCGCTCTCCAACGTTGGGTCCGGTCTGGTCTTGGATGGGTGACCATTCGACCGTTGAGAGAGGCTGGCCGTGGTTCGGATTCCACGTTAAACTGTAGGTCCCCTTCCTTACTTACTAGGTGGTAGGGTTTATCCCGCCCGGGTTGGTACCATCGCATTGGATGAACGATGGTCGAAGCGGCAATGAAAATTGTCCGTGTTTTCCATCCAGTTCAATGTAGCCGTGCAATATAAAGAAGGTCCTGGCATGGCACCTAGTTCCCATGTGGTGTGTTGGGCTAATACCATGACAGAACTTGTGGTATTAGCCATCCATGTCCAGCCACATAAAAAAAAAAAAAACATTTCATAGAAATTGCGAAAAAATACGATTAACAATCGAGAATCTCAAGGATATTCGGACTAAAGAGGCCACACCGCACTGTAAACCGGTGACGGCGGTAGCGAGAACGCCATCGCGCGCTGTCACGTCAGCCGAAACAAGATGGCGGCGTTACCTTGTCCTTGACGGTGGCGGGGCGCGGCGCGGGCTGCGGCGGCATCGTGTGACGCTTCGCCGCCTCCGGCGGCACGGGCTCCTCCTTGAGGGGCTGAGCCAGCGCTGCACAAATAGTAACAAAAAATTAATTAAATTACTATTAAGTGTTTTATAACACGAGCAGATGCTATTATGTGCTTAATGGCGTTTAATTTTAACAAGGGCACTTTTGTGACTTAATGTATTATTGATTCAGTAAAAAAAAAATTTGAGAGGAGATTCTGAAGGCTAAAAATTGGCAACTTCCAATAGACACAATTTCGTCAAGTGAATTCGAGTAAATGTATTGAGACTAAAAACTTCGGATTACTGAGAAGTCGGACTACTTAAGTTTTCTATGTTACTCTGTTTGTTTTTCCTGAAATAAATAAATAAAATAAATAAAATAAATACTAAAAATGTGAGGTGTCGTACTACTAATGTTAACGAGGTCCCAAATGTATAAAGCAACGCACCGTCCATGCTGCGCGAGGAGAGCTTGCGCGCGGAGAGAGTGCGCGCGAAGTTGGGCGGCGCGCGCTGCACCGGCGCCGCGCGGCTCTGGTAGTGCGTCCGGCCCGAGTAGCGGAAGCGGCTGCCGAGCCGCGGGAACAGCGTGCTCGACTTGGCCGGCTCGGGGCTCATCAACCTACAAACATTATACCGTCAACCACCTCGATAATTCGGATCTTCAGTAGTCCGGACAGCCGGCGCGAGCGGCTGCCGAGCCGCGGGAACAGCGTGCTCGACTTGGCCGGCTCGGGGCTCATCAACCTACGAACAGTCAACAAATTCATCATCCTCGATAATACGGAACTTCAGTAATCCGGACAGTTGGTGGAAGCGGCTGCCAAGGCGCGAGAACAGCGTGTGTCAAGTACATATTGTATAATCGCGATTATCCGAACTATCTCTGCCACTGTCAAAACAATACGATACGATGGTGGTGTTTTTTATCCATGAAGTTAGAAACTATACGTTACCTCGACAATTTCAAAGCTATCGGAGAGCATCAAGTTTTAGGCAGTTGATATGCAAACTATTTTGATGTTATTGTTAGGTATGAAGTACCAGCAAAGCAGCCGTGTGCCAGTGGTTAGCAATTAAAGCAGCTAACCGCTGGCCACATACAGTTTTAGTTTTAGTAGTTCCCGATTTCACACGAGTGAGGAGTTAAAGGCTGTGACAGGTGACAGACAGATAGAAAGTCGGACACACAGATTTTTCATCTGATCATTGTTTACCTTACCATTGAGCTTCATTACCTCATCATAACTGTTCCCTTCTACTTATGGCTACAACTTCGTTGATCCCTGGCACATTTGATAATGACATAAACACTTGACCTTGACATCGTACCATGAAATTAGATGAATATTTATATTAAAGTTTTGGTATTCGTTCAGGGTATTTCATTGATGACCTTAACCACGAACTCGACATTGCGTACCTGAAGAACGTGTGGTGCTCGACGCACGTCTTCCACAGCTTCTTGGCCGCCCTGTGGTTGGCCAGCTTGAAGCCGACGGTGCTCTCGTACTGGTCGAACTCGCCGGGCCGCAGCTTCACGTAGAAGTTGTGGCGCTTGTAGCTGATCTTCAGGATCTTGGGCCACGCGAAGCGGTTTATGCGCAACCTGGGAATCATCAAAGCACTGTTACGGTTCATCCGAGCATAACGGTGTTGTGTGGATGGAATTACTTCGCGAATGCGGTGTGTTGGGCTTATATCATGATTGCCTGTGATATTGGCCATACATGTCCAGTTACATATAAAAAACCCATATCCACGGAAGCGAGACGTAAGCAATGCAGTAGAATACGGTCCTTGAGGTTGCATTAAAGTTTATGGAGTGAGTTTAACGAACAAATTCAACAACAGCTGGATTGTCAACTGAAAGATGTAGTAACGAGACTTAAGAGCGCTGTAGACGTACGCGTGTGACAAGTGCGTTGACGGAAAGCAGTGGTTCCGTACCGCTGACGGCCGGCAGGACTGGAGGAACAAAGGAGAGGCGTACGTCCAGCAGTGGACACAAACAAGCTGACTGACTGGCGTACGCGGCCGGCTTCTCATAACGGAGTTAATCGCGAGCGATGCTACAGCAATCTCTCCATGAGGGTGAGGACGAGACGGACGGACACTCACTTCTCCCGGTGCACGAGCAGGCCCGACGAGCAGACGCCGAGCGTGATCTCGACGCCCTGCGAGTCGCGCGCCGCGTGCAGCTCCACGCCGTACATCGCGAGCTTCTTAGCGTTCTCCAGGTAGTTCAGCTCCGCCTCAGCTGGCGTCTGCCCCCTGCGAGTAACAATACAATAAGTTATTGTTTATTCGTCGTATATACCGTATATCGGTGCTCAGGAGGTAGAAATGGTATTAACTCCAATTCATGTCTACGCAGCTGGATCGGCCTACGCATTTACTAGATTTGTACTTCTTGTTCCAGGATAAGCAACAGAGGTGTCGTTCGGCCCGTAGATCGTCAGACTTAACCAGGGCAACTCACCTGCCCTGCGATTTGTTATCTTATCAGTCCAAGGCCAATCAAATCCGATCAAATCCTAGAAAAACTTATCATTCCAGTCAAAGTAAGGGTGCTCGTGAACAGTCCGGACCTAGCCACATAGCCATCACGAGCCCGACACAAATCTCCAAAGGTCCGAAGACCGCAGACCCCGTAGTACCTTGTTTCATACAGCTCGACCCGCAGTTCAGGGTGCAAACCCAACCTGTTTGGGCCTTTTAAGTTAGTTTAGGTGAGTTTAGGTAAGACTAGGTTAGGTGAGGTTAGTTTAGGTTAGGTTAAGTTAGTATATGTTAGTTTAGCATAAGTAACATTAGGTTAGGTTACTTTAGGTTAGGATAAGTAAGATTAAGTTAGGTTGACATGGACAGACCTGTGCGTCTTGTGCAGCTCGACCGCCTTCTCCTCGAGGTCGGGCGTGCAGGCGGCGGCGGGCGCGAGCCGCAGCTGCCGACAGTGGCCGGCGCTGCGCTCCGCCTCCTCGTAGTCGCCCAGCTCGGACTGCAGCAGGTACGACGCGAGCAGCGCGTGCGTCACCGTCGAGCAAGGCAGCCGCCCGTCCAGCAGGTCCTGGTGGACAGTTTGGTGTTGTACGGTTGCAGTCCAGTAGCACACTCCAACGCGACTGGACACGGTGTCCGGTCGGCGGGGGAAGGTGCACGCCACATATGCAAAACAAACCCGCTACTGGACTTGATGGATTGGATGTCGTGAGATTGATTTGTCAGTTAGGGTTTACGTCAGGATAAAAGAGGAGATGGTTTGACTCATATCGTGTGGTGTTCCTTCACATTCGAATGGCAATGGTTTTAAATTTTGTAAACAATAAACTCACACGTATGCGCACGTTTTGTGTCTTGTTATCATATAGTGAAATTTAGATAGAACTATGAAACAAGAAAATTTCAAAGCAGGGATGTGGAGTACCCCATAATCTCCCCACGTATAATCAGAGAGGGGGGAGGGGTAAAGTTGTTTCAAAACGTCACAGGTCAAATGGACAAGCACAGGACAGGTCAGGATGAGGCAATGATTTCCTGGGTGCCCATTTAGGAGAGGTAGCATTTTAAAATATAATGATAAAAAGTAACACACATTTTTACAGATAAGACAAGTTATTTCAATTTCTGGAGCAAGAATGTTTATTAAAATTAAAAAGCTGATTAAATCTCACAAAAAGTCACACAGCGGTCGCGTGTATTTTTCTTTGACGGCCTTTTTACGGACGGAAAAATTACCTTGCGGACTGCCAGCACAAGCTGGTAGCGTGTCAGCTCCTCCTGGAGCTGTGCCGGCTCAGGCGGGTAGAACTTGATCGCGAACGCAACCTGCCACTGTTCATCTGTAAAGAGAAAAGAGCGCTGATGCAGAAATGCTTAAGCACCTTTAAGTTCAAAGATTCCCCAGAAATAAATTCATTCGAAATTTTGATGCAACATGCCATTACCTTCACGTGGACCATTTATATAACAGAATACAGTTACATTAAGAACTCTATGCCAATAGCAGTCATCGAAATGCGTACAGATTCAACTATAACTCCAGATATAACTAGGATGGGAACGAATAAGGGATGCAAGTTCCACAGAGCAACGTCCATGGTAATACCTGTAGAACCGACTTAGCGACCCTACAAATAGTCAGTGGCTTAGGGACTCCAGGCCAACAGTAAGACCCCAACAAGACGGACCGCTCTCCCCAACAAAACGGACCGCTTGGCGCTGAATTGATTCAGGAGGAGTTCTCATGAGATACTTAGATGACTTACAGGTGAGTCACAACGCTTTAGTACCCCCAAATGACAGCCACGAGTCACCCTAGTGTTGTCCCTTTCTAATTATTACAATTAGAGTGCAATGGCACCGAAATAACATTTTATATTTGATGACGTCAGGCGAAAGCGTTTCACTTTTATCTGTGACTTACTCGCTTTCGCTTTCATGAGTAGACATGCTAGTCGAGGTATGAGCAGGGTTGACAATCTTCGTCTCATCAATAACGGCGCAGCGGATGCGTGAACGAGGACAACCCACTGGCTCGGCCCCCTTAGCCAAAATACAGCCAGAATTCGGGAGCGACGTGGTCGGGGCGGATCGACGCATTCTCAAGGCCAAGCGGAGTGTCGCTTTTTATATACCCTATTTATTATTTGACACTACACTCACTGCGCACGAAGAATTTGGAGACGCGCTTCTCGAGGTCGAGCCACACGCGCCCCTCGCCCCGCTCGGGGTGCATCAGGCCGAAGTAGTCCTTCTCGACCAGGTTCAGCTTGTCGCAGACCCGCTCCAGCAGCTCGTGGCCGCGGATTTTGCGCTGCGACACGACAGAATAGATTGGATAGTAATAATCATAGACTTAGAATGTATAGACATACAGAGTCTACTGAAGGATGAGACCAAAAATGTACTAAAATTTCTTTTTTTGTTAATAAAAAAATTCTAAATCGCTGTGTAGCTTCAAAATAATGATATGAAGTTATGTTTTAAGTTTTACTTTGAAATATTGAGAAAAAGTTAAGGCGCTAGGACTAGCCAACTACTCGCGCCATACAAATGCACTTTATAACAAATGTAATAATATGTAGTGAAACGCTTCAGCAAATCCAAATAGAACTCCAGACTGATAATGGATTGTTAATATTTTTTTATTCCATCATTTATTTAAATAATAATAAAAATAAAAAAGTTGATTTTTCTCATTAGAAATCTGAAAGTAATTCGATTTCTAGATATAAGCAAAAACAGCATATATGCATAAACAAAAAATTCCATTTGCTTTTAGATTTCTACATTTAGTCAAAAAAGTTCGGAAATGGACACCGTTTCCGCAATGTATTTTGTATAGAAAAAGGAAACATACATTAACGAAAATAATTCAATTCCTAGACAAGGAATCATATATTGTAAGAATGACACTTATAATCGTCAGACTTAGTTAGTTAACTTGGGGTACCTCGTCTAACTTTGCGATTTGGCTAGTACCAGGCCCTTAAGAAATTTGATCGACAAAGAATCAGTGGGTCACCCCTTATTAACCATCAAAAAAGGGTTTTTGTCCGGGTTTTTCATTTCCGTTCACTAAACAATCTACAAATGTACAGGTCACCATGCTTTCTGTAAGGAAAAGTAGAAAAATCATAAAGATTTCACAAAAAAACATTTCACATTCCATGAGCGCGACTAAAATGTGCTTCAGAAGTTGGTCTCATCGGGCAGATGTCTTCCATTTCTCTCTAACTCGTGGTAGTAATGCATTGAGTTGACGTCTCACTCCAACGCTTTGTTCGTCTTGTAAGCAGAGCGCGCTATGCTAGGTCTATGGTAATGATAGATGCCGTGTATGAAGGGTAAACTGACAGCAACGCTCAGGGACAGTTTTACCGGATCAATTGTGATGTTGATAACATAAGCTATGTATATGAATAGATTTCTAAAGTGTTATTTTTCAAAAGTTTTTGCTATAAGTTTTATCAGAGACATTTCTCCTCCCGGGAGAATGTCTGCTCCCGCCGCGTGAAAAGCCGTAACATTTTTCAAACATATTTACCGACGGCGGTAATCTCAAAAGTATGATACTTCTCTTTAGCAATATTTTGTATATTAGTCCTATACAACAACCTAAGCATACACGATCAGTTTAATTAAGCAATTTTAAAAACATTTTGTTGAATTAGAAGTAAAAGTACATTTGTTATTGCAGAAATTGTTTCGTGTCCGGATTACTAAAGGTTCGGATTACGGATACTTAATATGTACTGTGACTTCAGTTTACTAAAACCTTTTCATAGTGCACCTGTAACCATATTTTCATCGTCATACGACACACATATCGCAATACAGTGACCATGAGCGGTGCAGCGGTGGCAGTACTCACGTCCACGTCCAGCTCCATGATGGAGCCGTCGAGCAGCTCGACCTTGACCTTGGCGGTCTTGACGGGCGCGCGGCGCCGCGGCGAGTCGACCTTGGCGGCCGCCGGCGCGGGCGGCGCCTCTGTCGCCACTCCCTCCGGCATGGCGGCGGCGGCACGACTTCACCGGCTGCGGGCAATACAGAGCGATAGCTTAGAAACGGCGGTTATGGAATGGGCAGCTGGAGCGGCGGCTCGTAGCCTAGTGCCGCGGGGACTTGCCGTGCATACCAGAGATCTGGGTTCATATCCCCGCCCAGTCCATGCCATGCACCACTTCCACTCTCTCTCCGAGTAGGATAAGTGCATTTTGTCACGAATCCGAGCTGCTACAGGATTTCGAATCCATGTGAAACTGTAGGTCCCCTTCGCCTACTAGGTGGTAGAGTTAAGGCCGCCCGGGGTGGTACTTGGTATCCCCATTGGATCATACTATGGTTTAAGCGGCAATTGTCCTTGTTTCCCATCCAGTTCAATGAAGCAGTGCTTATAAAGGTAAGGCCCTGGACATGAAACCTAATTCCTTCGGGAAACCGGTATGATGGGCTAATATAATGACAGTGGTTGTGGTATTAGCCATTCATGTCTAATCACGTAAAAAAAACCAGCGTCTCTGAGGCTGAGATAAATAGTCGTAAGAGAAACAAAGGCTGAGATAAATAGTCGTAACACGAACTAAGACTAACGAAAAGTAGTACTCTGTGACGTCAATTTGCATTACTTTGAGATTTCGTCCATACAAAATGTGTCAACGTGACGTCACAAAGTATTACTTTTCGTTAGTCTTAGTTTATGTTACGACTATTTACCTCAGCCTAAGACTAACTAAAAGTAGTACTTTGTGACGTCATTTTGTCTTACTTTGAGATTTCGTCCATACAAAATGTGTCAAAGTGACGTCACAAAGCACTACTTTTCGTTAGTCTTAGGCGGGGATAAATAGTCGTAACAAAAACTAAGACTAACGATAAGTAGTACTTTGTGACGTCACTTTGACACCGTTTGTATGGACGAAATATCAAAGTAATGCAAAGTGACGTCACAAAGTACTTCTTTTCGTTAGTCGTTTCTATTACGACTATTTATCTCAGCCTAAGACTAACGAAAAGTAGTACTTTGTGACGTCACTTTGACACATTTTGTATGGACGAAATCTCAAAGTAATGCAAAGTGACGTCACAAAGAACTAATTTTCGTTGGGTCTTGGTTTTTGTTACGACTATTTATCTCAGCTTTAGTTTCCGTTACGACTATTTATCTCAGCCTTCATCTCACACTTCATTTCATTAATATAAAAAAACAGTCTCGATTGCAGCTAAAGTGACGACACGCCACAAGTTGCGCTGCATGCGATGAGAAAAATAACAAAATCGTTCACAATGGAACGCTAAATTAATTTTGACAGCGACACGCAAACAGCCGAATGTCACAATAGCGGTCGTGTGAAGTCGCCGCGGACAATTCTACGCTCGGGCAGGATTCGGTGCGTCGTCGCCATCTTTGTTTCGTTGTGCTAGTTTCTCACCGAATAGTATTGTCTGTAAAGAGGCCTATACGCGTGCGGACAACCTCCACAAATGTGTCCTACTTCTTCTTTGCCAATGTCTTAGACGCCGCGCGACTTAGAAGCCACTGGGCACATTGAGTGGCAACTCAGTTGCGCGGCCCCCGAGCTGTGCCGCGCCAGCCCCGCGGCTATTAGAAATTGGTGACGCTTATGTGGAACAGGTTTCTGGATGTTGGACCGGCGTGTGAAGAGGCCTACTCTTGAAATATAGCTCGAACACGTTACATTAGCACTAGGCAGTGCAGTTACAATATTTTTAAAGACTTCTACCAAAATATGTGGTAGAAGTCGAACTGGAACTAGACTTGCACAAGAATTTTAAAAAATGGCTTCCTCCAACGCTTTTGACTGACAGGGTCAACTGACAGTGAAACCGACGTGAAAGTTAACAGCAGGTTTATCTGTCAGTCAATAGACAACTCCCAGTTTTATGAAGTAGTGCATTACAACATTATAATCATGGACATTATGGAGCGAATTGTCCTTTACTAGGATGGCTAACAGTTAGTTAATCCGCAGATGAAATCTTGTGGTTAAAGCGATTCCTGGATAACCATATGATTTTACCGTGGAACAAAGGCGTGATAAAACCGTGAAAAAATAAAGGAGTGAATCCTGCATCAATCACATGTAATATCATTGTCTTCAAATCTGCTATTTTACTGGTAGAATATTTGACCAAATTCGAGAGATTTGATCGAATGGGGAGGAAGGGGTCAAATAAGTTCTAGACCGTTTCAGTCAGCTTAATCCAGGATTCCTTCATAACCGATATTCTGTGATGAGCAGGAATCCTTTCTAACAAGAGGATCGAGGTCTCAATTTGCGCGAGCACTGCGCAGCGTCCATTGAATAAATTTCAGTGCCCAATAAAACGGAGTACGGCCGACATTTGATAAGAGCTCTCGCAACAAACGGGTAATAAAGAGCATTATGTCGGCACGCCCGTGACCTCACAGCGTGACGCCCGAGTCTATATCGAATGCGGGCGTCATCCCGCGGACCGCATACGGCCGGCAGGGACGCGGCGCCGCGCCGGTGAAAAATATCCCGGGAGGTCACGACATTTTTGGTCACGATAAGGTAAATGGCTGATACGAAATGGCATTAGTAAGGTGAGTACTTCCATCCTCGAAGATCGCAAATTGTTCAACTTGCCGGTCATTAAAACAAAAAATGTCTCAAACAACCCGATTGCAAGGATGTGCACATTGCATGACACTCTATCTTGCGAACAACATTTCCCCGACATGTTTGCCTGTTATAATGTGGCCATGTTTAAAAATAAATTAAATTAATGTTTACTTTTTGTTTGCAAACATACAATTTGGATATCAAATTTAATTGTCATTTAAATTTACGTTTATATTGAATTTTTTCAATTATGTTTTTCCTTAACTTGTTTTCATACATTAGGTAAGTACTGAATAGTTGCACAATTATGCATGCGGTGTGCACAAATTTATTGGAATGTTACCTAGTATCTTTTATGAGATGTTAATTATTGTTCTTTTATGGTAAATGTTCTCTTTTGATTACCAAATAAAGAATAAATAAATAAATAAATCTGGGTGCACGTGTTACGAGATCAGCCCTCTGATGCTAAATATGACGGTGTGTCTGCGCCAAGTGGTTGCGTTATCTAGATTAAACAGATGCTGGTATGTACCTGATGAATATACTGATCGTCTAGGAATATTGTACCTATTAACTATACAACAATAACCAGTCGGTTTTTCAATGAAATAGTGAAGTATACCTAAAGTTATATCTGTAACCTAAATCGCCTATAACTACGAAATGCAACCGAAGAATTGTTCGGTTTTGGTATTACTAAGTAAGTTTGCACTGCTACTTTCATGCTGCATTATTTGCAGCCTTTTACCTTATCATATATTTTTCTTGTAAGGATAACTACTTTTTGAGGCGCCTTTTCTAGGTAACGCAACCACTTGGTGCAGGCAGACCTACACCTTTAGCTTCAAAGGGTTGGTTTTTATCCTGTGCACCCAGTTTCAGCCATTTACGTTATCGTTACCATTTTTGTCGCGACCTCCTAGTCTAAAATGAGCGGTCTATTTCGGGGAGTGAAGCGCATCGGGTCGTACTGTGTCACCTCGAGGTGCATGACAATTCTGGGGCACGTAAACAATGTCTGCGAGTGTTTAGCACTACTGCTTTTTTTTATGTGACTGGACATGGATGGCTAATACCACACTTTCTGTCATGGTATTAGCCCAACACACCACAAGGGAACTAGGTGCCATGCCAGGACCTTCCTTATATTGCACGGCTACATTGAACTGGATGGAAAACACGGACAATTTTCACTGCCGCTTCGACCATCGTTCATCCAATGCGATGGTACCAACCCGGGCGGGATAAACCCTACCACCTAGTAAGTAAGGAAGGGGACCAACAGTTTAACGTGGAATCCGAACCACGGCCAGCCTCTCTCAACGGTCGAATGGTCACCCATCCAAGACCAGACCGGACCCAGCGTTGCTTAACTTCGGAGAGCGATCGCCGAAGTGTCGCGCCACTGGGCCATTGAGGCTGATATACATACACCTAACTAACATCGTGACTTCAGAGTGGTCAGTCTGAGTTCTCACGTAAATTGGCGTTTACGTTGGCGGAAAAACGTCAAACCCCATACAAATGTTTACTACTTATTCTGTGGTTTTACTTCTTCAAGCTGTCAAAGTCAAACTCGGACTTCCGATTTGTATGAAAACGCGGAGTCGGCGTTAACGCCAACGTCGACGTATTTACGCCGACGGTGAGTATGCTGTCAAATCAAACTTCGATTCGATTAACGCCCACTGCGCGCGCTCTTCAATTTCTCCATACATTTGAAAACGCCAGTCGATCGGTTTGGCGTAAACGCCAATTTAGGTGACAACTGGGCCTACGGGCTCAAGACTGCTTTGGCTTAAAACCGTCGAGTAGACCTTAGTTAAGTCACCGGAAGTATTTAAAATAACCATACTCATGAATACCTGAGAAATGACTAGGCACTGTCATCATTTTTGTTAGTTTTGTAAATGTAATTTTGGGATGTGTCTGCTCTGCCTAGACTTCTTTGAATTCTCGCGTTTTCTCGCTCTCCTGAACCCAATTTTGGCAAAATTTCATAACATTTCTGAACCACAAACGACGAATTGCTTAGTCGGCTCTTAGGTGGCCCAACCCGGCGGGACCAACTCATTCGCGGGCACGGTACAAAACCGCGCTGTTGCGCTCTGGGACCTTCTCTGTTTCAAAGAAAAAGACAGGCTCCGTGATGAGGAAGATGCAACATGTCCACCAAAAAGACAATCTACATAATGTCCAAGGCCTGGACGAGGGATGGCTGCGTCTACGTCTCAGCTGAGAGCGGTTCTGTCCTGCGAGTAAGTTCAGAAGCTCAGTTGCATCAGTTGATGGAGACAGCTGTGGCCGCGCCAGCTACGCAGAGTGGAGCTGACATTGCAGCCGTCGATGGAGCGAAGCAGCGGCCTACACGTTCCCGCGGCCAGAGCAAGATAACCAAGGTCAAATAAACGTTGAATCGTGCAAAAGTGATGTTCTTCGCACTACCATTATTATCTTCGTTCGGTGTTTGCCTGTGTGTTTACATTTTTATCGCACAGGGTTCTGCAGTATTCTCAGCAAACACTTTTAGAATTCTATATTCTACCCTACACTTTTATTTTTACTGCAGATTTCCGTAAATACGTAAGAAGTCACAAAACTCTGTAATAATCGTATTTTCTTTGATCTTGTCACGCACAGACTATTATTTGTTCTTTGTCTCGCACAGAAAGAGGACTGTCATATTTCTCTACATATTTTAGGTTCATTTATCCATTTGGAAAGGCAAAGGTGTGTAAACCTTACAGTCTACTTTTACTTTTCACATATTTGTTTGTTGTTTTTTTTGTGCTCTCGAAATGGGGAACGGCTTTCTTTGTGCAGCTATTATTTTTAATACCACTTGTATATTTATATTGTACATTTTAAACTGTGTGAAGTAATGGTTATATCGGTCCTTTCTGTTTTAGAAAAAAAAAGTCATTATAAATATAGAATTGTTTTGGCTTCATAATGTTAACTAGTTTATCCCTTTCGCCAGTAGGTTCATACACAGATTGTTCATTTGTTTTATTTTGAATTAATTTGTTTTTTTTGTTTGTTTTGTATTTTCTTGTATAACTTACTATTTAGCTACATAAGTTTACGATATTTTATTGCACCATTAATCATTCTTAGATATTAGATTTAATTTGTATTGCTTTATTGATTATTCTGTTTTGTGTTTTATTTGTCTATTGTTATGTCAGATATATCAGATTCAGAATTGTATTACTCATTGTCTCCTACGTCATCGTGCGAGGAAAATTTTTTTGATGCCTCAAACATTAATTTGATGACCACTCCATCGCATAGTGCTGCACCTCATCTTTCAGAGTTGCTAGATAACACTTTTAGTCATTATCCTAATAATGTTAATATATGTCACATTAACTGCCAGAGTATTCCTGGACATTACGCAGATATTCTATCTTCCTTTACTAGCAAACACATCCATGCTTGTCTGTTTACAGAAACATTTCTCAAACCCTCTCTTCCATCGATTTCTTATGCTCTACCGGGTTATGTACTTTTACGGAATGACAGGATTGGCAAAGGTTGTGGAGGGGTGGCAATATACTTACGTAGTGACATCCCTTATAACATAGTCTCTCAATCACCTTCCCAATATTCTGCTTCTGCTGAATATATAATGCTGGAGCTGCAAATCAACTATTCAAAATTTCTTCTTGCTTTATTTTACTGTCCGCCCACTGTCAACTACTTCAACTGCTTTGACCAGATTCTGAACGACCACCTTCATGAATATTCTCATTCGGTTATTATGGGTGATTTCAATACATGCCTTCTAAAAAATGATAATCGTGCCGGCACACTTCTAAATATTTTACAGTCCCATAACCTATTTTCACTACCATTGAAGCCAACATATCATGTCAACACTTGTCATTCACTTTTAGATTTAATTTTTACAAACTGCCCTGAAAAGGTTAGTGATTTCGGTCAGCTTACTACTGGTGGCTTCGTCAATCATGATCTTATATACATATCCTACAAACTTAAGTCACCACGATATAAGCCAAAAATATTACAGCAACGTAACTTTAGAGCTATCGAACTTGAATCACTCAAGACAGATGCTAGTGCGATTGATTGGATGCCTCTTCTTCATGCTACTGATTTAGATATTAAAGTTGATTTTTTCACATCCACAGTGGTTGACCTATTTGATAAGCATGCACCGGTTCGTTCCGTCCGAATGAAGCATGCGCCAGCTCCCTGGTTGAACGACAAAATAAAGCACCACATGGCCAGAAGAGACGCTCTTAAGCGCAAACACAAGCATATGCCAAGTGATGAAAATCTCAGTCGGTACAAAGTTGCAAGGAATCTTTGCACGCGTTTATGCAGGGACGCTAAACGTCAATATATTAGGGAATCGGTTGAAGAGTGCAGTCCAAATAATCTGTGGAAATTTCTCAATAGTCTTGGCGTAGGTAAATCCAAAAGCATTATTAACTATAATTTTGACCTGAATTCACTGAATAATCATTTCTCATCCACATTCTTATCAGTAGATCCGATTTTGAAAGCAACAGTCATTAACAGTTTGGTCAGCAATCAGTCCTCTAGCTCTCAACCTTTTTCATTTTTAACAGTATCCTGCAGCGAAATTAAAAAAATAATCCTCTCTATTAAAAGCAAGGCTGTCGGCTATGATGAACTGAGCAGAGACTTGATTTTGCCGATTTTAGATGAGTTATTGCCAATTATCTCTCATATTCTTAATTACTCACTAGAGTCAGGCTCTTTTCCACAAATCTGGAAACAAGCATTTGTCATACCACTGCCTAAAATTCCAAATCCTGTAACACCAAACAATTTTCGGCCTATTTCTATTCTCCCTTTTCTTTCCAAAGTTCTCGAGCGCCTTGTTTACTCCCAATTTAATGAGTACCTTTGCAGTAATTCTCTTCTTAATCCTTTCCAATCCGGTTTTCGTACCTCACATAGCACAACTACCGCTCTTACTAAAGTCACAGACGACATACGTTACGCTATGGATAACAGACAACTCACCTTGATCACTTTACTGGACTTTAGTAATGCCTTTAACACAGTTGACTTCGACATACTATTAGCTATTTTATCTTCCATGAATGTGTCAAAAATGGGGCTCAGCTGGTTTAATTCTTATCTTCGTCAACGACAGCAAAAAGTTCGCTATGAAAACCAGTTTTCGGAATGGTGTGACATTAGGGCTGGTGTACCTCAAGGCGGTGTCCTTTCTCCTCTTCTTTTTTCTATTTTTATCAACACACTTGCCGCTATTCTTTCATGCCATTATCATCTGTATGCAGATGATCTACAAATTTACCGACACTTCTCACTTGATGACCTGCATCTCAACATTGATCTTGTCAATAAAGACTTATCTGAAGTTCATCAATGGTCGGAAAGATTTGGTCTTCAAGTTAATCCAGCAAAAACACAGGTCATGATTGTTGGTAGCGGCAAGCTCTTGGCAAAGATTGATAAGAGTAATCTCCCACCTATCCTATACAATGGTATTACTATACCCTATAGTTCAAGGGTTAAAAATTTAGGTATTTTCCTTGACGAGTCACTGTCTTGGGTTTATCATACGGGTCAAGTCTGCAGGAAAATATATGGAGCCATGCACACTCTCTGGCGTCTCAATCGCCACATACCAATCGAAACTAAAATCAAGTTGGTTCAGTCGCTAATTCATCCTATTTTAGACTATGGTGACATCTGTAATCTTAACCTAAACGAGGAGCTTCTAGACAAACTAGATCGCTTGCTTAATTATGGAATTCGTTATATCTTTGGTTTGAGGAAGTTTGATCATATATCCACCTATCGTGCGAAACTAAAATGGCTTAATATTCGCCAGAGGCGTAATATGCATGTTCTCTCTCTTCTTTACTTAATCTTAAATGATCCCAAATCCCCACTTTATCTTAAAGAACGCTTCAAATATCTCTCTTTTCATGGTGTACCACTTAGGTCTGCAGATAATCTCCTGCTCCTTATTCCGTCACATTCTTCCACTGCTTATTCGGGTTCTTTTACAGTTCACTCAGCACGATTGTGGAATCAATTGCCTCTTACTATTAGGGAAAGTGCTTCCTTGTCTATTTTTAAGGTAAAATTAAAATCCTGGTACTTGACATGTTATAACAATTAAATCAATCAAATATTTTCTGTTTATATAGTTTTAAGTTATCTAATGTTTTTCTAAGTGTGATTATGGTGCTTAGTTTTAAGTGATTTATTGTTTCTTGCTACCTCTTAATATATTTTCTAATATTAAGGTTAGCTGTTAGAGATTGCCTTTGGCAATAAGCTCGCCTTTGCATACTATGTAATAGTTGTAAGCAATAAAGAATATTTTCATTTCATTTCATTTCATTTCATTTCATTTCATTTATAATTTGGCAAGATTTACGAAAATTTTAATTACAAAACGACTTTTAGCTAAAAGTAAAGCACGACCGCTGTAGTCAAAAATCTAACAAAAACCAAATAGATTATAAATCTTGATTAAATCAGCTATGTCTGATGACTAATATTTTTAAGATGTTCTTTACTTTATCATTGCGTAATCCACCGCCAAAGTTATTGTATAAAACGCGCGAAAAATTTGAACTTTCGGACCTTATAACTTAGAAACCAAACACAATTATACAATGTCAACGGTCATCAGACATCTAGTTCGATCAAATAAAGCTATTTGGAGCAAAATTTGGGATCTCTGACAAGAAATATGGGAGTGATCTTCTTTCCCAGTTTGTATGGGGAGTTGAGCGGGATGGTCCACCTTAAGATATTCGCGGAAGGAAATGCAGTGGTTCAGTTAGGCGTGCAAAAGGCAACTAACAGAGTAACTGTCGCACTTATCATATTAGTAAGAAGTATGGGTTATACCTCCACACGTTCCTGAGAAACAGGGTCCTGAATGAACAGAATGACAAACGGACAGCGAAGTGATCCTGCAAGGGTTTCTCATGAGGAACGGAACCCTAAAAAGGCGGAAATGACGGAAACACATGATTATTTGAAGCGCTTACTCATCCAAAGAGCCAATCGCTACAAGAAAACAATAACAATCATTGTAGAGCCAGTCATTGGTACCGAAACGTCTATGAGCTATAACATTAGTCATCAAAGTATCAGTAAATAGTACTAAATACTCACCACATTTACGTATTATTCAGTAGTTTATAACTTTTCCAAACGTAAGATGCATCTAGAAGATCCGCCAAATCTCATCAAACTAGAGTCCGTTCGGAAAGAGAACTGTCGCACCTGTGCACATTTACCGTATTTGTCCTGTTGACAACACTGGCACGTCATTTTTGATATTTTAAGGCTGTTTTAGAATACAATATTTTCAAATTTTTAGGTCTTAATAATTCTCTTAATGTATTTAATTAAAATATTATATTAGATTATTGAATTAAAATATATAAATAGTACAGGATAAAATTATTTCTTGCACTCGACCCTAAGTATTCAATGCCGGACATGTTTGCGTTATCTTTGGAACTGCCAGAGAGATCCAAGGAATTATCTTCTTCTGAATTTGATGTGCTGGAATCTGTTACATTTATGATCAATTCTTGCAAATCTTTTATTAAATGTTCTTGTTTCCAATATTTTTATTCCACATTTATCACATGATCACACTCTTTACGCCAATGTTCGGCAGTGATATTTCTGAAGCATTCATTTATAATGGGCAATAGTTCTTTTGCTGATATGTTCACATTTTTTGAGACACGATTCTTGTCAGAGAACCAAAATTTTACTCAAAATAGCTGTATTTAATTAAACTAGATGTCTAATAACCGTTGGTATTGTAAAATTGTGTTTTGTTTCTAAGTTATAAGGTCCGAAAGTTCGAATTTTTCGCGCGTTTTATACAATAACTTTGGAGGTGGATTACTCAACGACAAAATAAAAACATCTTAAAGAAATTAGTCATCAGACATAGCTTGTTTTATGAAGATTTATAATCAATTTGATTTTTCTTAGATTTTTTACTACAGCGTTCATGGTTTACTTTTAGCTATAAGCCGTTTTTAATGAAAATGTTCGTAAATCTTACCAAATCAAACATTATGCGCATTGTCTGGTCTGTGGACATGTTGCATCCTCCTCATAACGGAGCCTGTCTTTTTCTTTGATACAGACAAAGTCCCAGGTCGCAATGGCGCGGTTTTGTACCGTGCTCGCGACTGAGTTAGTCCCGCCGGGAAGGGCCACCCCCGATTGCACGAAGTGACGGCTGAGTTGATCAATGTTCAAACACGTAAATTTTAGTGAACCGCATGAAGTTCCTTCCATAGTGTCCATAGAAAGTGACCTGTTTAATCAGACGTTGACGTTGATTTTGATTTTTTGTTCTTTCGTGCACTCGGCCCTAATACTTCTGCCATGATATACAGACAAAATACAGTATAATTGTTACAGCTAAAAAAATATATAATATTAACCCTTTAAATGCTACCACCTACAGAAAACTAAGAGTACAATGGTTTGAGAGCAACCTTTGTAATAGACTAGGAGGTTGCGACAAAAATGGTAACGATAACGTAAATGACTGAAACTGGGTTCACAGGATAAAGACCAACCCTCTGAAGCTAAATGTGTCAGTCTGCCTGTGCCAAGTGGTTGCGTTACCACGATAATGCGCCTGAAAAAGTAGTTATAGTTACCACAAAAATATATGAAAAGGTAAATAGCTGCAAATAATGCAGCATAAAAGTATCCGTACATACTTACTTTGTAATACCGAAACTGAACAAATCCTTGTTTGCATTTCGTAGTTATAGGCGATTTAGGTTACAGATATAACGTTACGTATATTTAAGTATTTAATTGAAAAACCGACTGGTTATTGTTGTATAATTATTGGGTATCAATATTCCAAGACCATCAGCATATTCATCAGCAGGTACATACCAACTTCTATTTTATATAGCCAATCTAGATAACGCAACCACTTGGCGCAAGCACACTGACTTACATATTTAGCATCGGAGGGTTGGTCTCTAAGATGTGAACCCAGCTTCAGCCATTTACCTAATCGTGACCAAAAATGTCGTGACCTCCCGGAATATAATAATGTACGAATAAGATTCCTTTAAGAGATTTTGACAAACACCTAAAATTCAATAATGCTTTACTACAGCTCGGGTGTCCAGAGCCCTCGTCATTATTGATACCAAATTGGTACGCGACCCTTCGCCTGCGAGCCTCGCACTGGGCGGTTTTTAGGGTTCCGTACCCAAAGGGTAAAAACGGAACCCTATTACTAAGCCTCCGCTGTCCGTCCGTCCGTCCGTCCGTCTGTCACAGGGCTGTATCTCATGAACCGTAACAGGTAGGAAGCTGAATTTTTTACAGATTATGTATTTATTTTGCCGCTATAACAACAAATAGGTAACATTATAAAATAATAAAAATTAAAGGGGGGCCCCATACAAAAAAAATGTTTTATTTTTGTAAATCCTGTACGACGGTACGGAACCCTTCGTGTACGAGTCCAACTCGCACTTGGCCGGTTTTTCTGTCGAGCGCTCCGAGTAGTTACCCGGCGCGCAGGCCGCGGCGCGACCTCGCGCTCGCCGCGAGCCGCCGCCGCCAATTGGGTGACATCACCCCCAATCTGCCCGCCAGCGACGCGAGAGGTTACATCATGGCCGCCCGGCCCCGGCCGGACGGGACATTCGCGCGGGGCCACACCGGAGACACAGCGACGTGTATCGTGCACAGCCGGACGGCTCCTTCCCCCATCCAAGCGCCAGCGGTGCTCGGTAACCATATACTATAAGTAGCTGAGGTACCCGGCTCCGCTCGGGTCAATGTCGTTTAGGACTGATATCGGGCTAAATTATATGCTGGATAGCAACCCAAAAGGCTGGTCCAAAAGGCTATTTTTTTTCCTACTTACTTGATATGTTGGATAATTCGCACAATATCTATACAAATTGTAGCCTATGTATTATTCTGATGTATAAGCAATATTATTGTAAAGTTTTATTAAAATCCATTCAGTAGTTATTACGTGAAAGAGTAACAAACATCCATCCATACTAACAAACTTTCGCGTTTATAATATTAGTAGGAAGTTCTGTCTCTGCGCAGCCGTTGACGCTTGGAAGGGGAAGGACTCGGCTCGCGACGGGGACCGTAAGCGAGCGTCCATCTATAGACTCAAATACCAGGGGGCAAACCGTGCTGTGTTTCATTTCTTTTCTTCCCGTGCATGTCGCAAGAGGCGACTAAGGGACTCGTCGTTCGTAGTTCGGGTTCCTCTTTAAACAGTAGGTCCTCTTCCTTGCTAGGTGGTAGGGTTAATCCCGGCTAGGTTGGTACCATCGAATGCAATTAACTATGGTCGAAGCGGACATAAAGATTGTCCGTGTTTTCCATTCAGTTAAATGTAGCCGTGCCAATATGGGGGAAGGTACCTGGCATGGCATTTAGATTACATGAGGTGTGTTAGGCTAATATTATGACAGTAGGTATGTTAGTAGCCATCCATGACTAGTCACATAAAAAAACCCTGGTTTTTGGTAAAGTAATTCGCTGGGTGAGCAGGTGAGTGATCAAGTCTGACTTTTCGTTGCATTTCTTACAACGCTAACTGTCAAGCAATGTGATATTTGGCCCGGTGAACTTAAATTTACAATTTAGCATGGTACCAAATGCTACTAAAGGTCTGATTTAATCACTCACTTTTCTGTTGACCCGGCGAGTTAATTTACTAACATAACGCCTATTACGGCTATTACGTGTTACGCATCACTTATCACTAAATCGTTTCGAACATCAATTTTGCTCGATTACACCATCGAATAGAGCATTTGAGGTAAACACTAAATCGCCCGTCCATGATTATGATGATTTTATATTCTATACGAAGCAGATCTGTCGAGATATTTCCTGGCGGAACCTGGGGTCCTTCAAACACGATGTGAAGAAGAACGTGGCCGGCCGGCATGGTTTTTGCAGTCCCCGTGAAAGTCCGAAAGCCCATGGGCGTCGTCAGGTAGGTACCTCTTTTGTGAGGCCCCGGCATAAATAAAGAAATTGTTTATTTACCTTTTTTCGCTTTTTGCGAAAAAAAAAACAAAAAACCTGGAGTGCGTCATTCCTCTCGCTCAATCTTTCCCGGCGATTCTCACGCTCTCCGCGCGTGTCGCTTCTGAGCTAACACCCATATCATTACTCCGCGCCGCGAGGACCTCGGCACGAATGTGTCCCGACCGCGAGTGAGGTTGCAAGATGCAAAGTCAAAATGTTCAGGACTCTTAGGCAGGATAAGGGTGCACCATCTCCGGTTATGGTTAACGTTAGGGCGCTAGGACTAGTCAACGACTCGCGCCACACAAATGCAAAGGACAATGCCGGATTTCGTATGGAAGGTGGTGCCTTTTTTTTTTCGCGCGGCCATCAACCAAACTTGGTTATATTAGTTTAGTATAATGTTAGAAACAAAACTGTTTTACATTGTGTATGCCTAAATTCAGTCCGAATGAAGTTATAGGGGCCCAAAGTTTAAATAATATGTATCGTGTCTTTTATTTATTTTCATTAGAATTCGTTGTTATATTTATTTTTCTGTAGTATGCACTACTTTCACTTAGCTTAAAGTGTTTCACGATGAAAATGTGTGCACACATTTTCTGCAAAGGGCATTAGAACAGGCCGCGCGACCCCTTGTATGTACCGCTTAGTTATAACCCGGGCGGCACGTCTTGACTTGTTCGGCTTTGCCGAGCGGCTCAGCCGATCGGAACAGCGGGGATGCAGCTTTTATGCATCTCTTCTTCTTCTTCAGCCTTTTGTTGTCCACTGCTGGACGTATGCCTCCCCCAGACTTCGCCAAGTTGTGCGGTCTCTTGTTTTTCTTCGCCAGTTGTCACCTGCTCTCTGACGTATATCGTCTGACCAACGTGTTGGCGGTTTGCCGACGCTTCTTTTTCCTGTGTAGGGTCTCCACATCAAAACTTCAGTGCTCCATCTGTGGTCATCTCTGCGACATACATGACCTGCCTACTGCTACATGAGTTTAGCAACCCTATGCATAACGTCAGTGACCTTGGTGATTCGTATCAGCGAATTTGGCATTCGGTCGCGCAGTGAGATGCCGAGCATGTCCATTGCCCTTTGGGCTACTTTCTACTTGTGCGTAGTACCAACTGTGAGCGTCCATGTCTCGCAGGCGTAGGTCAAAACTGGCAGCACGTATTGGTCAAACAGTCTAGTGTTGAGAGACTGGAGCATCTTAGAATGGAAGACATCTTTAAGTTTTCCGAAGGCGGCCCACGCCAGCTGAATACGCCTGCCTATTTCTTTTGCGAGTGGGTCACGTCCGAGTTTAATCACTTGGCCCAAGTAGCAATACTCGTGGACTTGCTCTATTGCAGTGCCGAAGACCGTGATTAGATTTGCTGCTAGGGCTGTGGTTCCCATCAGCTTGGTTTTGGTCTTCGTTCATCTCGGACCTACTTTTTGCGATTCCTGTGATAGGTCACATAGCATCGCGTTCAGGTCTTCGGGTGACTCTGCCATTAGGACAATATCATACGCAAACCTTAGGTGGTTTAGGAGTCTTTCGTTCACGTTTATGCCCAAACCATTCCATTCGAGCTTCTTGAATATATCCTCCATTGCATTCGTGAAGAGTTTCGGCAAGATGACATCTCTTGCCTCAGTCCACGGAAGATGGGAATGGTAGTGGTTTCTCCCTGAACTTCCACAGTCATTGTTGCACGTATTTAGATGGTCTTGAGTATTTTGATATATCGGTAGTCCACTCTACATCGCTGCAGTGCATTCATTACTGCCCAGTGTTTCACAGAGACGAACGCCTTTTCATAGTCGACAAAAGCAAGGTATAGTGGTTTTCCATATTCGCACGTTTTCTGAATCACTTGCCTCAGAGTGAATATGTGGTCGACTGTTCCATAACCTGCTCTGAATCCAGTTTGCTCTACTGGCTGATGTTCGTCAAGTTTTATGCATCTAATGAAACTGAAACAAATTATCTTTCTTGTTTGCCCCATTTCCCCCTCTTCGCTTGCGTGCATTGGGCGATGCGATGAGTAGCAATCACAGTTCTTGCTTCGTTGTATATGCGCGTGTGCTTTTGGACGACTTTGTGGCTTTATACAATGAATCGTATTTGGTTTTAAAGACTCTTATATCTGCTTCATACCTGCTTAACAAACTGTCGACGTTTACATCTCTGGTTACTTCTTACCTGTGCCTGCGTTTGTTATTATACATATGCAAGCAAGATAAGAAATACGGAGAGAAGACCTTGCATTCATTGCCAACAAATAAATATATAGAAGCAACAACCGGATTCGCAAATCAAATGTTTTAACTCCGGACTATGTGCAATAGCATCCATATATTATCGATTATTTGGTAGAAGTCATCCAGAAGTGGTCATCGCGGGATTACAACATAGTCGCTGAACCAGAACAGGTACCACCAGAAGACATAGTCGCTGAACCAGAACAGGTACCACCAGAAGGCATCATCGCTTAACCAGAAGAAGTACAACCAGAACCACCGCTGAACCAGGGCAAGTAGAAGCAGTGGAGCGTGCACGTCATGTCCACAATGTGTTGAGGTTTCCAATACCTGGATTTTCTAGACCACCTTTAAATACAAGGCAATGTATTTTTGAAGCATGTGTTAACCTAAACTTGGTCAGAATAGACAAGTATTTAAGATTAACTATTCTTCAAGAGAAGATTGTTTACATACCGTTTGGAACATTCGATCCTGCTTGAGTTGACATAACTGTTATAGTGCGCCACGTATATGAACTAGCCTAACCTAACCTAACCTAACATGGTATCTAGGGTGGGGAACGCATCAAAGAAACCTACACCCAACCGCATATTTTTTAGATAATATCATAGTCCGACATGATCTGGAGAGCGTCGTAGATGAGATTAGAGACGAAGAATTGTATTTTTTTCAATAAATTACTTTTCGAACGGTCTGTATTTTTGTGCAACGTTTTGTAATTTTTTTATTCTGATTCAATTTCCCCCGAAACTCGCGATGAATTTAAGAAATAATAGGTAGTGAAAAGGTATAGGCTCGTAGCTTAGTGGCGCGGGGACTGGCTTAGCGTACCAGAGGTCTGGGTTCAAGTCCTCGCCCCGACATGCACCACTTTCTTTCTCTTTCTGAGTTAGATAAGTGCATTTCGTCACGAATGCGAGCTGCTCCATGGTTCAGAATCCATGTAAAACTGAAGGTTCCCCTACTAGGTGGTAGGGTTTAAGCACCGCCCGACTTCGTACCATCGCATTGGACGAAAAGATGGTCGAACCGGCTATAAAAATTATCCGTATTTTCCATCCAGTTCAATGTAGCCGTCAAGCCATTCAAGGTCCTGGCATGGCACCTAATTCCTTCGGGAATGTGGTGTATTGGGCTAATATCATAACGGTAGTTGTGTGGTCTTAGGTATCCATGTCAGGTTGCATAAAAAAGGTATGTTTAGTCATGAAAATCTGGAATAATATGATAGTTTTTTTCAAGCGACACGTACGTATTGCTTTCATATACAATTAATATGGCAAGTATAGCCCAAAATAAAGATTTTTAAAGATTTTGGTCTCATGAATGTTTCCGATCAAAATCATATCAGTAATAGAATAGACTATTCTGAACGCCTCCAATGTTTTAAGATGCATTCACTTGAAAATAGACGAATCATGCTAGATCTCATGTTCCTACATAAAATAATTAATAGTGAAATTGACGCCCCAACAATTCTTGATAATTTTAAGTTTATGATTCTAAGACCAAACACAAGAATACGTCGAAACAACATTTTAAAGATTTCATCCACAAAAAGAAATGTTGGGCGCCTCGCAACACTAACGCATTATTTGAACTTTGGACCCTTATAACTTCGTTCGGACTGACTTTAGGTATAAACAAGCCATAGTGAGTTTTTTTTGGAACATTATTCTTAACTAAAAAAACTTAGTTTGGTTGCTGGCCGCGCGAAAAATTTTTTATAAAAAAGGCACCAATTTCAGGCAATGGCCTTTAAACAAATGTAATAATATGCAGTGAAACGCCTCAGCAACTCCAAATAGAACCCCAGACTGATAATCGATTGTTAATACTTTTTTATTCCATCATTTATTTAAATAATAATAGTAATAAAGAAGATTTTTTTACATTAGAAATCTGAAAGTAATGATTTCTAGATATAAGTAAAAACAGCATATATGCATAAACAAATAATTCCATTTCCTTTCAGATTTCTACATTTAGTAAGTTCGGAAATGGACACCGTTTCCGCAATGTATTTTGTATGGAAAAAGGAAACATACATTAACGAAAATAGGTTGATCCCTAGACAAGGAATGATATATTGTAAGAATGACACTTCTAATCGTCAGACTTAGTTAACTCGGGGTGCCTCGTCTAACTTTGCGATTTAGCAAGTACCAGGGCCTTTTCGCAATTTCAGATATAATGGTTTCGTTGTAATTGCCGATTAGAAGTTTCACACCGTTAGATGGCGCTGTTAAATAACAATCGTATTTAAATAAATTGTAACAAAACCAATAATCCTGAAATTGTGAAATTGTTTTCGCTGCAAGTAATATGACTATATTAAACTTTTATTATTAATTCGTGGCTTAAAGTGCAATACTTTTTGCGTTATGTGTACAAACAAGTTTATATGGGTCGGAACAGCCTTAATGTTAAATATTTCCTGTGTTCTTCCTTCTTAAGGAATCTTAAGGAACAACGTTTAACAATAACATTAACCATGAGATGGTATAACCCAACTATGTCCAGTTATAAAAAAAACAGAAGCTTTTATTCCCCTTCGAACCTTATTTTAAATGCATCGTGGAGTATGTACGTACACATTTCACTTATAAACACGTACATAAAACTTGACAGGAATGACAGTTTGGACGTTTCTGGGTTGAGCTCGCTCACACGCCATCTACAATGAGCTTGGCGTGTTCTTCCCTATTTTTTTTCCAAGGGTATTACAGGTCACGGCACGGTCATACCATTTTCTAAATGTATCCGTGTCGTGAGCAATCATTTCATTTATAGTTCAAACAAAAAATTATTTCGTCGGGAAAATAATATGTTTTTTGTCACTTTGTTTTCTTACCATAAACTATTGTGGATGCAACTGCAGAAACCCAATCATACTAATTATAAAGAGAGAGCGGATTGTGTAATCTATACTAATATTTAAAAAGAGAGCCGATTGTGTAATCTATACAAATATTTAATAAGAGAGCGGATTGTGTAATCTATACTAATATTTAAAAGAGAGCGGATTGTGTAATCTATACTAATATTTAAAAAAAGAGAGCCGATAGTGTAATCTATACAAATATTTAATAAGAGAGCGGATTGTGTAATCTATACTAATATTTAAAAGAGAGCGGATTGTGTAATCTATACTTATATTTAAAAAGAGAGCGGATTGTGTAATCTATACTAATACTTTAAAAGAGAGCGGATTGAGCAATCTATACTAATATTTTAAAAGAGAGCGGATTGTGTAACCTATACTAATATCTAAAAAGAGATCCGATTGTGTAATCTATAGTAATATTTAAAAGAGAGCAGATTATGTAATCTATACTAACATTTTAAAGAGAGAAAGCAGATTTTGTAATCTTTACTAATATTCTAAAGAGAGAGAGAGAGTCAATTTCGTAATCTATACTAACATTTTAAAGAGAGAAAGCAGATTTTGTAATCTTTACTAATATTCTTAAGAGAGAGAGAGCCGATTTTGTAATCTATACTAACATTTTAAAGACAGAAAGCAGATTTTGTAATCTTTATTAATATTCTAAAGAGAGAGAGAGAGCCGATTTCCTAATCTTTACTAATATTATAAAGAGTTAGAGACGAGATGGCCGACGTAATGTGGGCGTGAGTCCTGGCGTGCCGCTCCTGGCAGCGGCGCGGCGCCGCGGCGGCGGCAAGACATCTCCCCCGCGCGAGATGTGGGGCGCCGATATGTAAACACGCCCGACCCACTTCTTCATTGAATCGGCATTGAGATGGACTCGGCTCGGCGGGCCGAGCCTATTGTCGCGACACCAGCGGTGTTACCATGATAAATAACTCGCCAGGTGAATAGCAATGCACAGGCGTGCCTACTGGTAAAGGTCAGTTTACTTGGCCGAATCGTTTGACAGTTATCATGGTACGAAATACAACTAAACGTCAGATTAAATCACTCTCTTGCCTATTCACCTGCTATTCACCCGGCGAGTTAAGTTACCATGGTAACCTCTCAGGATTCGCACCACTATTACTTGTTCTGTGCTCGCATTACCCCATATATATATATATATATTATATTGGCCCTATTACAAGTTACAAATCACTGCATTACTGAAGGAAACGGTGCCTTGCTAGGATCTTTATGGTTATATTTTTGGTCGTATATTTACCTCGTAGCCGTGCTCATAAAGGGAAGGTCCTGGCATGGCACCTAATTCCTTCGGGAATGTGGTGTATTGGGCTAATATCATAACGGTAGTTGTGTGGTATCAGTCATCCATGTCAGGTTGCATAAACAATTTGAAAAAAAATGAGCACGGCTATAAACTGGATGGAAAACAAGGACAATTTTCCATTGCGGCTGGACCATCTTTTCATCCAATGCGATGGTACCAACCCTGGCGGGCTTAACCCTAAGACCTATTCGATGGGCACCTTCAGTTTCACATGGATTCCAAGCCATGGTCCAGTTCGGATCCGTGACGAAACGCACTTATCGGACGCAAAGAGATGGAATGTGGTGCATGGACGGGGCGGGGATTTGAATTCAGATCTCTGATCAGTCAGCCTCGGCAACCCAGTGGGGAGACGCCTCACGGTTCGATAAGCTCGGTGAAGCACCTTTGAGCGCGGTTCGCTTATGGATGGGTGACCATATTCAACCGTTGAGACTGGCCGTGGTTCGGATTCCACGCAAAACTGGAGGTCTCCTTCCTTACTTACTAGGTCGTAGGGCTAATCCCGCCCGGGTTGGTACCATCTCATTGAATGAACGATGGTCGAAGCGGCAATGAAAATTGTCCGGGTTTTCCATCCAGTTCCATGTAGCCGAGCAATATATGGTCCTGGCACGGCACCTAGTTCCCACGTGGTGTGTTACTCTAATATCCGATGGTAAGTTTGGTATTAGCCATCCATTTTTTTTTATGCGACCTGACATGGATGGCTAATACCACACAACTACAAGTTATGATATTAGCCCAATACACCACATTCCCGAAGGAATTAGGTGCCATGCCAGGACCTTCCCTTTATGAGCACGGCTACGTTGAACAGGATGGAAAACACGGACAATTTTTCATTGCCGCTTCGACCATCTTTTCATCCAATGCGATGGTACCAACCCGGGCGGGCTTAAACCCTACCACCTAGTAGGGGAAGGGGAACTATAGTTTTACATGGATTCCGAACCATGGAGCAGCTCATATTCGTGACGAAATGCACTTATCGAACTCTGAAAGAGAAAGACAGTGGTGCAAGTTGGTATTGAACCCGGGCCTCTGGTACGCTAGGCCAGTCCCCGCGCCACTAGGCTACGAGCCGCTCCAGTTACATAAAAAACTGGCCAAGTGCGAGTCGGACTCGCACACGAAGGGTTCCGTACCATCAACACCAAAAAATCACGTTTTTTGTGTGGGCCCTTGAATTTTTTTAATTTTTTATTTTACCTATTTTTTGTTATAGCGGCAAAATAAATACACACTCGGTGAAAGTTTCAGCTGCCTAGCTATTACGGTTGATGAAAAACAGCCCTGTGGCAGACGGACGGACGGACGGACGGACGGACAGCGGAGGGTTAGTAATAGGGTTCCGTTTTCACCCTTTGGGTACGCAACCCTAAAAAGACACAATTGACAATCATCCCATGAAAATTTCAGCTGCCTACCTATTACGGTTCACGAGATACAGCCCTGTGACAGACGGACGGACGGACGGACGTACAGCGGAGGCTTAGTAATAGAGTTCCGTTTTCACCCTTTGGGTACGAAACCCTAAAAAGTACGGTTCTAGTTAGTCAGTCTGTCACCTCCGATTTTACAGTTAAATTAGCGCTGACAACGACCTGAATACGCCGTCAAAGTGTGCCCACAAAGCGGATTAGAGCGGGTCGTTCCCGCAACTGGGTGTAAAACGTTTTTTGGGTGCGGCCATCGCGTGTTGTGGGTGCGGCTTTCAGGAGCGCGCCCTGAATTTCAGCGCAGCGCCCGCCATTGGCACGACAAGCTTTTGAGTTAGCCCAGGGGCGCGTGGATTTGCCTTCCATGTCAAAGGAAATGGGTTCCAATTGTTGTTTATTGTTTATTGTTTATTCATCATCCATAGACAGTACACTGCACTCGGATTTGTCATATTTTATCATTAGCCAGTTCGGGGAAATCCCAGCGAAGAAGAACTGGAAAGAAACTCCGCTGGTTTTTTTTTTTCAACGTCCACTTAGTCTAAATTTACAAAAGTATTTAGACTCACAGATAAACACGCTAAATTAATATGAATTGACGAGAATCAGCAATTCATGTCATATGCAACAGTTCATGACAAATATCAGTTTATTAGTAAAGACCATGCCCGCCATCTAGAATGTTGCCAATTGGAGCAAGCCAGTCCCCACAAACAGCACCCGTTCACGAGCATCACGCCAGGCACAGCCATAGCCTCTATCAAGCATATTTTAGGGAAAGAGGAGTCCCGAACCCAGCGTCGCCGCAAGTAGGGACCTTAAAGCGATGCACTACTCCAGTGGCAACATGATCAGTTGTGAAAGCTCTGTACGATTTAGTTTTAATACGATTATTTCCGTCATGAACTACTACAGTGACCTGTAAACAAAGAGTCAAAATACAAAATACATTATTATTCTTACAGCTAAAAAAAAAAACTATATAATATTACACTTTAAATGCTACCACCTACAGAAAATTAAGAGTACAATGGTTTGAGAGCAACCATATACGAATAAGATTCCTGAAAGAGATTCTGACCAACACCTACTGTTAAATAATGCTTTAATACAGTTCGGGTGTACAGAGCCCCCGTCATTATTGATAAGAAATTGTATCAAATCAATAATTTGTTCATGCACCACTTTCTTTCTCCTTCTGAATTGGATAATTGCATCTTCTTGGTACTGCTCCACGGTTCGGAATCCATGTGAAATTGTAGGTCGCCTACTTACTCCAGGAACTTTAGCCTTAAATCAGCACTTAGAAAAACATTAAATCCGAAATGCAATTTTTTTTCTCATAAACGTAGTATTTCATGTGGACGTGTGTACATTAAGTTTGCAACATTTTGGGGGGTCCGGAAGATAGAAATAAAATATGATATATGTTCAAAAAATGATATCTCCTAAACAAATATTTAGAAATGTTTGATAATTTTATGTATTTAATGGATACGACATTACCGTTATCTCATTAATTAGAGTTTCAGCGACATCTACATTTTAAGCATTGTAATCAGATTTTGAAAATAATCTGAAAAAGTATTGGTCGTTACATTCGTCGGAAGCAGGACTTGAACCTGCGATAATTGTCGGGATAGCTCAGTTGGTTTAGAGCAGTGGACATGTAATCCAAAGGTCGCAGGTTCAAGTCCTGCTTCCGACGAATGTCACGACCAATACTTTTTCAGATTATTTTCAAAATCTGATTACAATGCTTAAAATGTAGATGTCGCTGAAACTCTAATTAATTTAGAAATGTTATTTAAAAATGTTATATGTTAGCTAATTTTAGGTGTAATATTACTGTGAATTTGCAACAATTTCTTATTTACGGAACTGTGTAAATATATTTTTTTGTACTATTTTCATAATATCTGCAAAGCAAATAATGAAAATTCTATTTTATTTTATGAAATTGCAAACTGACCGCAAACTCTCTTCTGTGAAATTTGTAAAATGTTGCAAATATTAGAAGCACATTTTTTTCAATTTATAATTTTTACATTCACACAAAAGCTAAACAAAAAATTCGAAATACGTATAAAATCGTTTGTTGTATAGTTTTTAAAGAATTAAATTTTCTTTTACATATTCTTGAAAGAAATATAGCAATAGCAAGTTATGTTCGCGGCATAGATTTTTGTTAGTAAAAACATTTTTTTTAATACATTTCCGTAATTACAAAATTGTTGCAAATTCACAGTTACATTACGCCTTAAAAGACTTAACATATAAAATTGTTTAATACCGTTTTTAAATATTTGTTTAGGAGATATATATTTTTTAATACATTTTAATTTTTTTTTCTATCTTCCGGGCCCCGCTAAATGTTGCAAACTTAATGTAAGCATATGAACATAAAATTATATTAGGTTGGGGAAAAAGTTTCTTCGCATTTTTTAAGAAAATTCAAAACATTTTTTAATATGGTTTATTTACATTTAACTAAAGTATGTAGGTACCATTTTGTTCGATAACTTTTTGCCATCTTGTAGGTAGGGACATGATCCCATTGCTATAGAAATATTGGGACTTCTGATCAATATACCGCGACAAGTGGTTTTGGCAGTCCTCTCGTGATGTTAACCTGACACTGCCTAAAGAATTCTGAAGAGACCTAAACAGGTGGAAATCTGAAGGTGCAAGGTCAGGACTATACGGCGGATGCATTAACACCTCCCAGCCAAACTCTCTTAGTTTTTGCTGAGTGGCTAAAGATGTGTGAGGTCTAGCGTTATCATGATGAAAAACCACACCCCTTCTGTTGATTAATTCCGGCCGCTTTCTCTCAACTTCTTGCTTTAATCTCATCAGTTGTTCGCAGTAGGGTTCAGAATCGATGGTCCTGCCTGGTGGTAACAGCTCATAATGAATAATGCCCTTCCAATCCCACCACACACACAGCATCACCTTGTTGCGAGTTAACCCGGGTTTCGCCACAGTCTGTGAAGCTTGACCGGCCTTTGACCACGACCTTTTTCGCACGTTCTTGTCGTACGTGATCCACTTTTCATCACCAGTTATCAGCTTCTTCAAAAATAGTTCGGTTTCATTACGTCGTAATAAAGAATCACAAATGAGTACACGGTTCATTAGGTTTCTTTCAGTGAGCTCGTGAGGTACCCAAATATCGAGCTTTTTTGTGTACCCAGTTTTTTTCAAATGCGCCAAACCTGTTTTGTGGTCAATTCCTAGTTCTTCAGCTACGTCGTAACTACTGATATGCCGATCTTGCTCCACTTTTTCAAAAATGGCATCCATTTTATCCGTAATAGGGCGACCAGAGCGACGTGCATCTTTGACATCAAAATTTCCGGATTGAAAACGCTTAAACCAAATTTGTGCTACTCTCAGACACTGCACTAGGTCCATAAACATCGCAAATTTTTTTCGCGGCTTGCGTTGCATTTTTACCTTTTTTGTAGTAAAATTTTAAAATGTATCGAATTTCTTCATTAGATTCACTCATTTTGACAGTACGAAAAACAAATGAGAATCACACATTTTCCTAATTTGAATTTGGAATTATGTTCTTTAAAATTTAAACTTTCAATGATACCAAAACCAGCCAGATACAAATAGTATAGCCAAAGAGATTTTATTACAAGTTCATACATACTATAATGCGAAAAGACTTTTTCCCCGACCTATTATATTTCTCAGAAAAAAAAAATCATTTCGGATTTCATGTGCTTCTCAAACCGTATCTATCCCGGTCTAACTAGGGGAGGGTTAGGCCCGGCCGAGTCAGTACCATCGCATTGGATGAAAATATAGTCGAAGCCGCAATGAGCCTCTTTTGTCAGCCTTACCGAGTCCAGTGGTGCGACGCCTTGCGATTCGATAAGCTAGGTAAGCACCTCTGAGCGCGGTTGGGTTCTGGATGGGTGACCATTTTCAACCGTTGAGGCTGGCCCCGGTACGGATTCCACGTAAAACTGTAGGTCCCCTTCCTTACTTAATAGCTGGTAGGGTTTATCGCGCCCGTGTTGGTACCATGGCATTGGATGAAAAGACAGTCGAAGCGGCAATGAAAAATTGCCCGTGCTATCCATCCAGTTCAATGTGCCCGTGCTCATAAAGGAACGTCCTGTTATGAAAAAATATTCCATCCGACTTTAAAGTGTTTCTTAAGTTTGTAATGATGCAGCAAAAGTACCGGGTGTGCCACGACTACCCGCGCATGTTTTTAGGGTTCCGTACCCAAAGGGCGAAAACGGAACCCTATTACTAAGCCTCCGCTGTCCGTCCGTCCGTCCGTTCGTCCGTCTGTCACGGGGCTGTATCTCATGAACCGTAATAGGTAGGCAGCTGAAATTTTCACAGAGTGTGTATTTATTTTGCCGCTATAACAACAAATAGGTAACATTTCAAAATTATGAAAAATAAAGGGGGGCCTCATAGAAAAATGATTTTTTGTTTGTGTTAAAAATTTTACGACGGTACGGAACCCTTCGTGTGCGAGTTCGATTCGCACTTGGCCGGTTTTTATGTTTCCTCGCGAAGCGCACGCGCCGCTTGTCGAGATAATAAAACGCTATTGCCCAATCTGCTGCGGCGGCGCGGCGGCGGCGCAGGCGCACGCACCGAACGATGTCTGGCGCGTGTGAAGTTTTTCTGCGGCGTCCATTTTCCACGCCGCCGCACTCAGGATTCGATGAGTCAGAGACGCGCGCGCCAGCCCCGGAGCGACTGGCGAAAACTATTGCCTCACCCATTCAACCGATCGTCTACATCTTTTAATCTATAGGCTTTTATCTTTTTAAATGATTGTATTGATGTTATTTAAAAAAAATCTTAGTTATATGTAAAAATACGAGTATTGTCTAAGATTGGCTTACCACAGTTATTTTCCTCGGTCCTTCTGGCCGACGTTTCGAACTGTCCCGTGCAGCTCATTTTCAAGGCGAGTGCGTGCGTACGCACAATAGTTTAAACACCCACAGAACACTCAAATCAGTTATAAAAATACGAGTATTGACAATCTATGGACCTAGGGTATATATTACATATTATTATTATTATTAATAAACAATATTATTATTCACATTATATATTTGTTTGACTAATTGTAGGTTTATATTATCTAATAAAAAACATACAAAATCGTAGCCTTAATTATTATTATTATTATGATTAATGTTTAAGTTAAAGCAAGGCTCTATCTTTATAAGAAATCAATTATGGTGATATGTCCGCCTTTGTGCAGGTTTGTTATTGTTTTGATTTTTTTTTTATATTGCACAATAAAGAATTTTTTCATTCATTATAGACCGAGCTATTGTTTTGAATTGTTTTTGTATTTATATAAATTGCACAATAAATAATGTATTCATTCATTATTGACCGAGCGAAGAGCGAAGCTCCAGCGTCTTCGTTTCAGATGTAGAATAATTTTGGAAAACCGGCCAAGTGCGAGTTGGACTCACGCACGAAGGGTTCCGTACCATCGTACAAGATTTAACACAAAAAAAACACGTTTTTTTTATTTGAATTTACCTATTTGTTGTTATAGCGGCAAAATAAATACACACTCTGTGAAAATTTCAGCTGCCTACCTATTACGGTTCATGAGATACAGCCCTGTGACAGACGGACGGACGGACGGGCGGGCGGGCGGACGGACAGCGGAGGCTTAGTAATAGGGTTTTGTTTTCACCCTTTGAATACGAAGCCCTAAAAATTACAAATATTCAAAAAGACAGACTCGCTAGGTCTACAGCTCAGAGAGCCGCTGGACGTCGATAAATTATAGAATGGACTCCGAGGTATTTCCCCCGAAGCACAACCTGAGGCCCTTCCAATAGTGTGGAAGAAGCACCTGGCCGGTCGCCGATTGTCGAAACTCGTCTGTAATGCAATTTGAAACACCTCAGAAGGTGGAATGAAAATATGCCTCTTACGACATATATATGTATGATAAATAAATATGTATTAGGTAGTATAAATAATGTTCACTCTGTTTTATTTATTTTATTTTTTATTTATTTACTCTTTGATATATACATGTAAAGGGCGAGCTTATCGCTAAAAAGCAATATATTACAACTAACCCTACCGAAAAAGAAAGTGTACAGAGTAGTAGAAGTCAAAGATTAAAAAATATTTTTTCTTAAAAACTAAAAGAAAGACGTATAAACGAAAATCATAGACACACACACATACGCAACTATAGAAAATTTTCGGAAACCCGTTCATATCGTTTTACCCGTTCATAAAATCCGATGTCATGACGTAATTAATGTAATATCCGCGCTCGGTCTAAGCCTTTTGGTGCTCGCACGTGATCGCAGCTTTCAGTTTAGAATGTATAATTTAGCCAATAGATTATACGTTTCGGCGTTGTATCGATACGAGATGCAGAAATCAGTGGATTGCGCGGTGGTCATATTGTTTTTTTTGTTGTCGGTCAAATGAACGCGTTAACTAAATGTATTTAGGATGTGGACACAGAAATAGTTAAACAAACAAAATAAATACCACCAAGGGGGCTCCCTTGGTGGTATTTATTATATACGGTATTTATAGCTTCCAAGGACAAAATATGCTGTTTCATGTGGCCAACTGCCGAATAATATGGACCTCGACCAATAAAGTATTAGGGACACAAAACGAGAGTCTAACAGCGCCGAATGAATGCGGTTCCTCATTATGTTTTCCTGCATCGCAAAATTCGCGTTATAGTATACGTCGAAGATATTTCATAGGTTAAGTTGACGACGGCTTTTACACCAGAGAATACTTTGAATGCTATACATTACATTAATTTATATGATTGCATTAGTAACTTTGTTAGTTGTTAGTCATTTAAACTGAGGGTTGCTGTTTCTATTGTTCTTTGTTCTTTGCCTTAATCTGTTCTACCATGGAATTGTTTGGCAGTAGCATTTAGATCTAAGTGTGTATTTCATAATTGTGGATGGAAAAATATGTTATGTAAGCCCGTGAAGTATCTTTGCGGGTTTTCCTTTACTGGGTTGATCGAATCCGCGGATCTTTGTGACGTAACTTAGTGTAGTTTGACTACCAAAAAGTTTAAATAAATGAAATGAAATGAAATTTCTTCCAACGTACAGCAAGCATCCGGGATTTTGAAACGTCACTAGTGAAATTGTAATTTCACAGCTTAGTAGTAGGTTGGGTTAGGAGAGCTAAGTACAGCAACAGTGAGAACCCAAGGACGTATTCAAGTTAGGTAAAGTCTGCAGGGACCGTAGCGATATCTACACATAGCTTTCAACATGCCAACGAATGCACCGAACAGATGCATAGAAGCTAAGTCAGCTTGTTATCCAATAGATGGCGCTACGAACTTGAAGGTCAAACATCTTGCTTATTTAGACCGTTACTTAAACATTAACACAAATTAATAAAATGGCGAAACGTCGACTTAAGGTGGCCCAACCCGGCGGGACTAACTCATTCGCGGACACGGTACAAAACCGTGCTATTGCGCTATGGGACCTTCTCTGTTTCAAAGAATAAGATAGGCTCCGTGATGAGGAAGATGCAACATGTCCACAAAAAAGACAATGTGCATAGTGTATGATTTGGTAAGATTTACGAAAATTTTAATTACAAAAATACTTATAGCTAAAAGTAAACCACGACCGCTGTAGTCAAAAATCTAACAAAAACCAAATTGACTATAAATCTTGATTAAATAAGCTATGACGACTAATCTTTTTAAGGTGGCCCAACCCGGCGGCCTCAACTCATTTGCGGGCACGGTACAAAACCGTGCTGTTGCGCTCTGGGACCTTCTCTGTTTCTAAGAATAAGACAGGCTCCGTTATGAGGAAGATGCAACCTGTCCACAAAAAAGACAATGTGCATAGTGTATGATTTGGTAAGATTTACGAAAATTTTAATTTCAAAACAACTTATAGCGAAAAGTAAACCACGACCGCTGTAGTCAAAAATCTAACAAAAACCAAATAGATTATAAATCTTGATTAAATAAGCTATGTCTGATGACTAATCTTTTCAAGATGTTTTTACTTTATCATTGCGTAATCCACCTCCAAAGTTATTGTATAAAACGCGCAAAAAATTCGAACTTTCGGACCTTATAACTTAGAAACCAAACATTATTTTACAATGCCAATGGTCATCAGACATCTAGTTTGATCAAATAAAGCTATTTTGAGCAAAATTTTGCATCTCTGACAAGAAATATGGGCGTGATCTTCTTTCCCCTTTTGTATGGGGAGATGAGCGGGTTGGGCCACCTTAAGATGGTCTTATTTATCATTGCGTAATTCACCTCCAAAGTGATTGTATAAAACGCGCGAAAAATTCGAACTTTGAGACCTTATAACTTTGAAACCAAACATAATTTTACAATGCCAACGGTCATCAGACATCTAGTTCGATCAAATAAAGCAATTTTGAGCAAAATTTTGGATCTCTGACAAGAAATATGGGCGTGATCTTCTTTCCCCGTTTGTATGGGGAGTTGAGCGGGTTGGGCCACCTTAAACAAGTAAGCCGTAGTTTGAACACTGTTTATCCGAAAACATTTTAATAATGTCAAACATCTTAACAAAATACGAGAAGTCTATATCGGCACTTTCGAAATATTCAAGGGAGATAAGTTACTTGTAACTCGTAATAGAGGCTCTGACCCACCTTTTCATCAGCAGGTCCTATGTGCACACAAGGAACGATGCTGTCGGTGCTCGGACACGTAATCCAGTGGCAACGCACTCCGAACGCCTCCGACGGCTGGAGTAATGGAGGACGGACGCCTGGCCATCGGGCTGTCTATCGAGACGATATCAGAAATCGTTTCGCCGCGCAGTCCATTTGGCAGAGGATGTAACCCTATTCTCGGCAGAATCTTGGCCGAATATTGTCCGCCTTGCATACTTTTATTATTATTACATGAACTGAATATGACGTGTGCCTCTTGCAGGTGTTTAGTTCACATGGCGGCTGTATGGGAAGGTCCTTTGCCTACGTCCTGACAAAAATGTGTTGTCAAAAAACAAAGTTGTCTTTGGCCTGAGTCTGTCAGTGCTGTGACAAATCGAATTGTATTATCCTGTGGGCATGTGGCAGTAAAGAGATCTTGAAAGCCTTCACGACAAGAAACCGTGTGTTATTGTGTTTGCTACCATATAAGCCAAGTGTTTTATAATAATAATAATAATTGTTTATTGAGGTACATAGTTTTGGCGTCTCACTTAACAATGCCGGCCGCGTAGGAGTATGTCCAGTGCCAAACGTGATGTGTCTGCGATTACAAGCTGCAGAGTAAGCTCAGCCAGCCTAGCAGACCCCGAGGACCTTCGAGAAGTGAGAAATCCAAACTTTGGATATGTTCCTGAATCGAGGATAGGGTTTCTTTCCGCGCCGCCGAGTTACCGCCATCTAGCTAGGGTTGCCATCCGTCCGGGTTTCCCCGGATTTGTCCTAGTTCAGAGGGCATCCGGGGAGCGTCCGTGCGGGGCTTCATTTGTAGTCCGGGTTAAAAAAACTGATTTGTAAAACAATTTGTACAGACTGTAATAATATTCCCTTTTATTAGGTAAGTACATTTGTAATGATGATATTTTAGACTATTTTGTCTTGTCCTGGTTGCGAAATTTTAGAGATGGCAACCCTATACATAGCACATGTTACATACAACCTTTCGCCCTCTAACATAGTTTTGTTCTATAAAACCTTTCAGCCATGAACTCTCCCCCAAAAGGTTTTGAATAACGGGCTTGAGACTAAGATAAAACACGTTCGTTAGAGAACGGTCATCGGGAAAACAAGGCACTACAATGAAGTTAGATTTTAGTTTCGATAAAAAAGGAAAAGGCTTTCGTAACTAGCGAGAGATACCTGAAAAACTACACTGCTCACCGAATATGTTGTCACCGTCTATAACAACCGTTGCACTGTCGCCCTTCCATGCTCGCTGTTCCATATTCTTCAAAAACTACACTGCTCACCGAATATGTTGTCACCGTCTATAACAACCGTTGCACTGTCGCCCTTCCATGCTCGCTGTTCCATATTCTTCAAAAACTACACTGCTCACCGAATATGTTGTCACCGTCTACAACAACCGTTACACTGTCGCCCTTCCATGCTAGCTGTTCCATATTCTTCAAAAACTACACTGCTCACCGAATATGTTGTCACCGTCTATAACAACCGTTACACTGTCGCCCTTCCATGCTCGCTGTTCCATATTCTTCAAAAACTACACTGCTCACCGAATATGTTGTCACCGTCTATAACAACCGTTACACTGTCGCCCTTCCATGCTCGCTGTTCCATATTCTTCAAAAACTACACTGCTCACCGAATATGTTGTCACCGTCTACAACAACCGTTACACTGTCGCCCTTCCATGCTCGCTGTTCCATATTCTTCAAAAACTACACTGCTCACCGAATATGTTGTCACCGTCTATAACAACCGTTACACTGTCGCCCTTCCATGCTCGCTGTTCCATATTCTTCAAAAACTACACTGCTCACCGAATATGTTGTCACCGTCTATAACAACCGTTACACTGTCGCCCTTCCATGCTCGCTGTTCCATATTCTTCAAAAACTACACTGCTCACCGAATATGTTGTCACCGTCTATAACAACCGTTACACTGTCGCCCTTCCATGCTCGCTGTTCCATATTGTCGGGTTTGCGCTCTACATTTGGCAGGGACACATTTGTAAAGTGTATTTTGGTTCGGCGGATGAGAAGTTACTTTTGTTTTGCGAAATATTAAGAGCGCTGTGCGTCCTTGTCTGTTGACGATAAACTTTAATAATGCACTTAAAATAAAAAGATTCTCCGCGGCAAAAAAAGATGGACCAGAAGATACAATATTTATTCAAAACGAATTTAACTTTTTAGGGATCCGTACTCAAAGGGTACCAAACGGAACCCTATTACTAAGCCTCCGCTGTCCGTCCGTCTGTCCGTCACAGGGCCATATCTCATGAACCGTAATACGAGTAGGTAGACAGCTGAAATGTTCAAAGATTGTGTATTTCTTTTGCTGCTATAACGACAAATAGTAAAAACAACAAATACAAATTAAAGGCGGCCACCAAACTCTAGTGTCAAATCTTGTATAATGGTACGGAACCCTTCGTGTGCAAGTCCGACTCGCACGCCGGTTTTTATGACTTTAGTTAATGTCTTTTGGCATTTAATCGGCAATTTTGAAAGTATTTTTTTGTGTTTTTTTTTTTAAGTGACTGAACATGGATGGCTAATACCACACCTTCTGTCATGGTATTAGCCCAACACACCACATGGGAACTAGGTGCCATGCCAGGACCTTCCTTATATTGCACGGCTACATTGAACTGGATGAAAAACACGGACAATTTTCATTGCCGCTTTGACCATCGTTCATCCAATGCGATGGTACCAACCCGGGCGTGATAAACCCTACCACCTAGTAAGTAAGGAAGGAGACCTACAGTTTAACGTGGAATCCGAACCACGGCCGGCCTCTCTCAACGGTCGAATGGTCACCCATCCAAGACCAGACCGGACCCAGCGTTGCTAAACTTCGGAGAGCGATCGCCGAAGTGTCGCGCCACTGGGCCATTGAGGCTGTTTTTCAATTAAAATTTCATGCAGTCGCATTTGTATTGAAAACGCGACAAATGGCGTACGCATGGCTCAAATGATAGAATGGCTGTCCAACTCAATACGGCCAGGTGCTATTCACATTGTGTGCAGCTCATGTTGTAGGCGCTAGAGGACTTGCCTTTCATGCGAGGGTGTATGGGTTCAAATCCTCGCCCCGGCCATCCACCACTTTCTTTCTCTTTCTGAGTTCGATAAGTGCGTATCGTTACGAATGCGAGTCGTTCCATGGTTCGGAACCCGTGTAAAAGTGTAAGTCCCCTCCTCCTACCAGGTTGTAGGGTAAAGCCCGCCAGGGTTTGTACCACCGCATTGGATGAAACTATTGTTTAAGCAGCAATAAAAAATATCCAAGTTTTCCATCCAGATCAATGAAGCCGTGCTCATAAAGGGAAGGTCCTGGCATGGTACCAAATTCCTTCGGAAATGTGGTATATTGGGCTAATGTCTTAACGATAGTTGAGTGGTATTAGCCATCCATGTCAGGTTAAAAAAAAACCATAATGTTTGAAGGGCTATCGAGTGAGGAAAGACGGAAGTGGCAATCGAAACTCATTTATAGCTCCGCGCAGCCACGATTTAGACATTATACTAGCGTTGACGGTAGCGTCGGCTGATCAGTTAGCTTACGAATTCGCTCACTCCTGATGTCCTCGAGTTCCAACGAACGGACTGGCCAGAGATACCGCCAGTGTATGTATTATCACTGCAAGGTGGCTACGCTGCAGATATACGCATGGGTGTCGTTCTTCCTTACTCGTTGCGACATGAAAAGTTGTGAAATCGCCCTACGGCATTATGGTGGCCCGTCAGGTAACCCTACATACAACATGACAGTTTAATTCCTCCAAATGAAGCACCCCGCGGTGATAATGCTGCGGCATTCACAGAGTCACGCACACATGTAATTAGCCGCTCGTACAGAGTAACCAGCGGTGCATGACGGTCATATTTAGTTCGGAAGCGGACACAACCTACAATCTCTACGTAGCGGTGTGACCCATAGTGCGTTTGTTCTAATCGGCTTTTAGTAGGACTGTTCAATTCTGTTTCAATTTAACGGGACATGGATGGCTAATACGACATCCACCACCTAATATCCATATTAGGCTGCACTACATCACCTGCAATAAACAATAAACAATTGAAGTTAAAATAAAATCAATTCAAATCGAATTAAAAAAGATAAAAATGCAAATCAAATAAAAATAAAATTAATAATAAAAATCCAATTAATAATAAAATATAATAATAAAAATTAATATTCATGCTGCACGGTCGCATCTACATATACATATATATACCATTCGTTGAAAGAGGCGAGTGTCGCTTCTGGACATAATTCATATCACTCTTCGGCGCGGCGGCCCAACGGAAGTGGCCTACGCTCGCGTGAAACTATGCGACGGCGCGCGCCCGCATATCGCCTGCGACTCGCAGGTAGGTGCAGGTCTACCTGCATCGCACTCCTAACATTTAATATGTATTTATTTCTTTGTCGCACAGCGCAGGATTAAGAAACGCACTCGCGCCACGATTGCCCGCCTAAAAACCGGCATGGCACCTCGCTTACTTATCTAATTGCTGCCATTGTGCCGGTGAACATATTTTTTTTATTAAAATTTAAAAAAATGCGCAGAGAAATTATCTTTTAAGAGCTTTCAATTTTTTTTTAACGGACATTTTAAACGGGAAATGCGACGGAAGTTGTAACGATAATCACGCCAAACGTCAGATATGTGGAGTGATGCAAAACCATTTCAAATCCAATAAATACTTGAAAATAAATATGCAATTTTATTTAGTTGAGTGGACGTAAACATCTGTAAGTTGGGAAAAATAAGACTAATTGTCCACTTCAACGCTCAAGACCTGTAGCAACGGACGCTACTACGAAACGTATATTTTTTGCTCCTATTGCGATCCGATATAACAGAAGTTGACTCAGCTGGCGCTCAGCCAAACGCTCCGTGAAACGAGCGGTTCCGCTGGATGGACAGGCGGTATAACTAAGACTGCGGTTGCAGAGACCAAGCCATTCACTTCGCTCGCTAGGACAATCTGCTTACAGAAGGGTAATTCGGTTTCAAGAGGTGAGATGGATTTGGTTTTTCTGAGTACCTCCCGTACCGGTTTTTCTTTAAAAAAAATCGTAAAGACCATGAATATGGCAACGTCGAAATTCAAGAGGGTGCCTGCCTTAAGATAAACATATAATACAAAATAATCCTAGAGGAGCGCAGAAAATAATAATTAAATAATTTAACCGCTCTCTTTCTTATAAGACCCAATTAGGAAAACACTGCACCATAAAATACCTCTATGCAAAATAATAACGTCGAGCCGTTGCCCCTTTGCTGTTTGAAAGAAGGAAATACCAACAAACACACTTTCGCATTGTATACTTTCTTTAATACGGTAAATCGTTTGATAAACTCCTAATATCCACGTGTCATGCCAGTATAGTTATAATTGTTTGTTTCATCATCCACACTAGGATTTGTTCAACCATCACAGCGAAGAACTTCCCAGGTAATTACTTATTTATCTGAAATTTATAAAAGTATTTGCCACTGCTTAAAGACATAAGAGTTGCTAAATATACTATTTTAAGCAACACCTATTTGGATTGGACTGACGCTCTTTGTCCGACTTAGGGAGACATGTCCACACCATTCTTTTCTTTGAGAAAGCTGACAACCCACAAAAAACAAATAATATCAGATCAGTGGTTCAGTGGTTCAGGCTATGACACAACTGATCACACATTTATTTTCCTGACAGATTAACTTCGTCCTAACACCTCTGGTGATTCTATACATATTTTTTACAATAAACTGGCGGGCTAGTTATTGGCGGGCTTTTTATAGAACTGCTATAACTAATATCACATCTACTGTAATTTTATGAGCCCAAGACGTAGCGTGGCCCAAGGTAACTAGGTGCCATGCCAGAAAGTTTGAATTATCTGAGCACGACTTCATCGAAATGGATGGAAATCGCGGACAATATTTCATGGTCCTTTCGATACTAGCCAAATCGCAAAGTTAGACGAGGCACCCCAAGTTGACTAACTAAGTCTGACGATTAGAAGTGTCATTCTTACAATATATGATTCCTTGTCTAGGAATCGACCTATTTTCGTTAATGTATGTTTCCTTTTTCTATACAAAATGCATTGCGGAAACGGTGTGCATTTCCGAACTTTTTTGACTAAATGTAGAAATCTAAAAGCAAATGGAATTTTTTGTTTATGCATATATGCTGTTTTTGCTTATATCTAGAAATCGAATTACTTTCAGATTTCTAATGAGAAAAATCAACTTTTTTATTTTTATTATTATTTAAATAAATGATGGAATAAAAAAATATTAACAATCCATTATCAGTCTGGAGTTCTATTTGGATTTGCTGAAGCGTTTCACTACATATTATTACATTTGTTAAAAAGTGCATTTGTATGGCGCGAGTACCAAAAAGCCCTTTCTCTCGCGGTAGGGTTTATAACAGTACAGTTTCACTCTAGTATCCACTTCTAGCAGGCGGCAAGGACAGTCGTAAGGCAGTTTATTTTGAAAGGTCCTTTGACGGTTTTCAGTGAGAATCCCGAAGGATATGCAGCTAAGTAACTTTTGTGTTCCGTACAATCACGTAATTTCATAACATCGTACTGGAAACTGACTAATTCGACACCCATTTCAGTCATTTTGTCGGCGACCATATTCAACAAACATATTCATCGATTACCATATTATAATCGACCGTCTAGACATTCTCATAGATTCGGCGCCACGTTAATACCAGAGGCCCTATTCTTGAAAGCACTCATATTCCCAGAATAATCACCCATTACGGTATACGCTAATGGGGGGGGGGGGGGCGAAGGACGTCAAATCGCGCGCAAAAATGCCATAAAATTCCGCCTACAAAACGGGAATGTGTACACTGTGGCGCGCGCACGAGCGGAGCAGATTCAGGTCAGAACCGGAGCGAACCTGATTTAGGCGGTGCATTTCTCAGCATAACCTATTCAAGTGACGTATTGACGCATTTAAAATACGATTTAGCCAATTTTTCGAAAATAGGATGATGTCAACGGTGTCAGATCAATAGGCCGAGTGAGGAAGTCTTCGCAGCGAAATGGTGCAAATGCATTTATGCTGGTCCCACTCAAACTAGCGACACGTCCAGCAAGTTTGAGAAAGACAACACGGCGCTTGGGCTACGAGTGGTATTATAGATGAGTTCTTTTCGCTTTTGGGCCGGGGCGCTGACTGAGTGCTGCTACAGATGAATGTGAGTTTGTAACCAATCCCACAAGAACGGCGCTCTGCAGCCAATCCCTCAGGCATTCCAAGGTAACCAACTCGTTTTCGACAAGATCGTAAGCAGTTTCTATCAACTAGAAAGTCCGCGTGACAAAAGGAATTGAAAAGTCGCGGTCTTAAGGCGGCCCAACCCGGCGGGCCTAACTCATTCGCGGGCACGGTACAAAACCGTGCTGTTGCGCTCTGGGACCTTCTCTGTTTCAAAGAATAAGACAGGTTTCGTGATGAGGAAGATGCAACATGTCCACAAAAAAGAAAATGTGTATAGTGTATAATTTGGTAAGATTTACGAAAATTTTGATTTCAAAACGACTTATAGCTAAAAGTAAACCACGACCGCTGTAGCCAAAAATCTAACAAAAACCAAATAGATTATAAATCTTGATTAAATAAGCTATGTCTGATGACTAATCTTTTTAAGATGTTCTTACTTTATCATTGCGCAATCCACCTCCAAAGTTATTGAATAAAACGCGCAAAAAATTCAAACTTTCGGACCTTATAATTTAGAAACCAAACACAATTTTACAATGCCAATGGTCATCAGACATCTAGTTCGATCAAATAAAACTATTTTGAGCAAAATTTTGGATCTCTGACAAGAAATATGGGCGTGATCTTCTTTCCCCGTTTGTATGGAGAGATGAGCGGGTTGGGCCGCCTTAAGGCGCTAGGACTAGCTAACTACTCGCGCCATACAAATGCACTTTTTAACAAATGTAATAATACGTAGTGTAACGCTTCAGCAAATCCAAATAGAACTCCAGACTGATAATGGATTATGAATATTTTTTGATTCCATCATTTATTTAAATAATAATAAAAATAAAAAAGTTGAATTTTCTTATTAGAAATCTGAAAGTAATTCGATTTCTAGATATAAGCAAAAACAGCATATATGCATAAACAAAAAATTCCATTTGCTTTTAGATTTCTACATTTAGTCAAAAAAGTTCGGAAATGGACACCGTTTCCGCAATGTATTTTGTATAGAAAAAGGAAACATACATTAACAAAAATAGGTTGATTCCTAGACACGGAATCATATATTGTAAGAATGACACTTATAATCGTCAGACTTAGTTAGTTAACTTGGGGTGCCTCGTCTAACTTTGCGATTTGGCTAGTACCAGGGCCTTAAAACGAGATTCTGCAAACAAACGATGATATACTGACAGACGTCACAGAATAGAGAAACTGCTGGCCAAGTTCCGTTTCGATATTTTGAAAATCGAACACCGCCATTATTCGCAAGCAAAACACATTTGAAAATGGAACGGAAACGCATTCCGGGGTCGAACGCGCTCCTCGCGGGCGCGTCGCGGTCGCCTCCCGCGAACTCGGCCGCACCCAACCGAACGTTCGAGTTGTGTGACCCGCGTTGCGAGCGTTTTATGGGCAGCGCGCGCTGTCAATGGAATGAACCCGTTCTCGCGTAAACCAGACATGGATGGGTGGCTAATACCACACAACTACCGTTATGATATTAGCCCAATACACCACATTCCCGAAGGAATTAGCTGCCACGCCAGGACCTTCCCTTTGTGAGCGCGGCTACATTGGACTGGTTGGAAAACACGAACAATTTTTCATTGCCGCTTCGACCATCTATTAATCAAATGCGATGGTACCAACCCGAGCGGGCTTAAACCTACCACCTAGTAGGGAAAGGGGACCTACAGTTTTACATGGATTCCGAAGCATAGAGGAGCTCGCTCTCCTCTAGTGACGCCCGTCGCGCTGCATTCCCGAAAGATGTGCCCGGAGCGAGACTGCCTTCTTCAGTTGAGCTTGGCTTCATTGAGCTGCTCTTTTGCTTACATTAGTATTACGAGGATAATGAGGTGATGGAGTTCCATACAATGGTTCAGGCCTGATTCCTCAATCAAATTAAGAAATATGTTTCTGATATTTTGCACATTCAATAAATCAACAGAGAGCTACGTCCGCACGTTTTGATTTTTTATAACGAATCGTATATCCTTTATAATAAGCCTCTAAAGAATTGTATTGAAAATAAAAGTGCGGTCGGGTTCTGGATGGGTGACCATTTTTAACCGACGAGGCTGGCCGTGGTTCGGATTCCACGTAAAGCTGTAGGTCCCCTTACTTACTAGGTTGTAGGGTTCATCCCCCCCCCCCCCCGGGCTGGTACCATCGCATTGAATGAACTATGGTCGAAGCGACAATGAACATTGTCCGTGTTTTCCACCCAGTTCAAGGTAGCCGAGCAATATAAGGAAGTTAATGGCATGGCGCCTAGTTCCCGTGTGGCTAATATCTGACTGTCAGTTCTTTATTAGCCATCCATGTCCAGTTACTTCGAAAAAACTCAAAACAGCTTTATTCAATCTAACTCGATGACAATTATCATTGTAGAATTGCTTCAGTTTCTAAATTGTAATGTCCGAAAGTTCGAATTTTTCGCGCGCTAAATGCAATTAGACCCCGTAGTTCCAGCTGTCACCTAAATTGGCGTTTACGGCAAACCGATCGACCGGCGTTATCAAATGCGTGGAGAAATTGAAGAGCACGTGCAGTTGGCGTTCAGCGAACTATCATTTGCGAGTCCGAGTTTGATTCGACAGCTTACTCATATTCCGGGAGGTCACGATATTTTTGGTCACGATAAGGTAAATGGCTGAATCTGGGTTCACATATTAGAGACCAACCCTCTGATGCTAAATATGTCGGTCTGCCTGTGCCAAGTGGTTGCGTTATCTAGATTGGCTATATAAAATAGATGATGGTATGTACCTGCCAATGAATATACTAATTGTTTAGAAACATTAATACCTCTTAATTATACAACAATAACCAGTATTTTTTTTATTAAATACATAAATATACCTAAAGTTATATCTGTAGCCTAAATCGCCTATAACTACGAAATGCAACCAAATATTTGTCCAGTTTTGGTATTGCTAAGCAAGTATGTCCTGATACTTTCATGCTTCGTTATTTGCAGCCATCTACCTTATCATATATATTGTTTGTTACCATAACTAGTTTTTCAGGCGCCTTATCTACGAAACGCAACCACTTGGCACAGGCAGACTGACACATTTAGCTACAGAGGGTTGGTCTTCATCCCGTAAAACCAGTTTCAGCCATTTACGTTATCGTTACCATTTTTGTCGCGACCTCCTAGTCTATCACCGTCGGCGTAATTACGCCGATGTTGCCGTTTACGCCTACTCCGCGTATTCATACAAATTTGAAGTCTTGACTCGGCGTTTGACTTTGACAGCTTGAAGAAGTAAAACCACAGAATACATAGTAATAACTTGTATGGAGTTTGACGTTTCTATGTGTACAAATGTTATGACTTCGAAGTTTCGTAAACGCCAATTTAGGTGAGAACTCCGCCTGACCGCTCAGTTTAGACGTGTTTTACTGAACGATAACGCAATGTTGCCATGGTAACGGGTCGGTAGCGACCGATTCGTGTGCCCAGTTCCCCCGCTGGCCCACTTTAGGGCTAAATCCGTAGTAGCCGGATCGGAATGCGAGTGCATTTATTTAATTTCCAGTCGCGATTGCTTCTATATCGGTATAACTGTCTACGTCATTTTAGGCGGCAGCAATATTGATCGGCTGGCAGCTCAGGGGCGAGGCGACTCGCCTGCATGCGTTGAAATCCCCGCCCCGTTCATGTACCTTTTTTTTTCTCTCCGAATCGGATAAACAATATTCCGGGAGGTCACTACATTTTTGGTCACGATAAGGTACTTGGCTGAATCTGGGTTCACAGGTTAGAGACCAACCCTCTGATGCTAAATATGTCGGTCTGTCTGTGCCAAGTGGTTGCGTTATCTATATTGGCTATATAAAATAGATGCTACATTCCAGCATGAATATACTGATTGTCTGGAAACATCGATACCTATTAATTATACAACAATAACCAGTAGGTTTTATTATTAAATACTTAAATATACCTAAAGTTATATCTGTAACCTAAATCGCCGATAGCTAAGAAATGCAACCAAATATTGGTTCAGTTTTCGTATTACCAACCAAGTATGTATCATATATATATATTTATATTATATTTATACTTATCATATATATTAATTAACTACTTTTTCAGTCGCCTTATCTACGTAACGCAACCACTTGGAACAGGCAGACTGACACATTTAGCTTCAGAGGTTTGTAATTTATCCCGTGAACCCAGTTTCAGCCATTTACGTTATCGTTACCATTTTTGTCGCGACCTCCTAGTCTACAAGTGCATTTTGTCAGGAATGCGAGGTGTTTCATGGTTAAGAGATTAAATTCTACCACCTAGTAAGGATAATAGGTGGCAGGATTTAACCACGTCAGGGTTGGCACCATCGCTTAAATATTTGTTGTCACCCTGTTATTAAGGCATCTTTTGATACCACTTTCATTTAATAATGATAATAATAATAATAACAAAATGATTTATTTTCACACACAACAGTACAATAATTGGTATACAGTATCAGACACAATTAAAAACAGTAGTAGGAACCAAGTAAAGAAATATCGAAAGATGTGCGATATGTGAAAAATGGCTGTGACTCAGCTGGATGTCAGCAGGGGCGAACCCGCTGGCCGCTGGTCTTCCGCCACCGCCACCTACAGAAGCGTCAGTGGAAGTGTGTACACATTTTTAAATCGCCAATTTTAAAGATTTTATTTAAATTCCAAACATTTGTTAGTGATGTTGGGTGTTTGAGTGAAGCGTGAACTACGCGCAATTTAAAGAAAAAAAAAATCCCCTATCTTAATAATTGAGGACACCAGCTCCCGGTCGCACTTTTCTTGAAAACTGAAGCAATCGAAAAAGCATTTTCAATGCTAAAAGTCGACTCGCCCCTAGCGTCTTAGGATATCGCGAATGGCCAATTCAGGAGCAAATAGAGGTATACCTGCGAGAATCGCTCCCTAGTGCGAGATGAGACAGGTCCTTTTCAGTCAACTCGTACCTGAAACAAAAAGGGAACAATGTTAACATTTTACGTAAATATACTTTTTCGTACTGTGCATGTACGTCGCTTGTTCCAAGGAATGTGACATGTATGTATGTCTAATCGACCGTGAAGCAAGGACACATTAATTAAAGTAAGATCCCTGTAAAAAGACCTTCTTTACAAATATACTGCAAGACTGGACCCGAACTATCAAAACATACCATTCGCGGGTATTGTGTCTAACCAATTTCGCCAATATACCCATAATTTGGAATTTTCCTACAGTCCCTCTTCCCGTAATCAATGCCTCCTACTAACAGAGTATTTAAGATTATGCCTACATACATTTATTTATCGATATATCTGCGTTACGGACCTTGACTGCAAAGATTGAACATTCAAACATGTTGCCGTCGTCACCAAAATCGTATTGGCTATCAGACGCTAGTCGCTGCTTCACGGTAGATTATACATGCATACATGACACATTCCTTAACATTTTACGATCGGTGAAAACAAGTATGTGTGTATGTATAGCAGTTCTGTTGTCCATTGAACACAGTTGGACACTGAAAAAAAATATCTGCAATTGTTTACAACGTTTACTGGATGCCCTGGTTTTAGGGAAGGCTTGGCATGGCACCCTTCGGGAATGCGGTATAATGGATCAAAAGAACAGAACGATGTTGGTTGCATGTCTAATATCATAAAAAACTAACTTTGCATAGAAACGCTCGATTGACTAATCTCGGATGTTTACGCATAGCAACACGTGCACTAGGAAATACAATAAACCAAGCTAAATTAACCTTTAACCCTTTCATCACAAAGTCTAAGTGGAATGATCAAATATATATCATTCATTATTCAGAGGAACCAAGTGATTCTCATCCCTATGCGATTTAAAATAAGATTCTACCATAGGTTCAATGGCAAACGTTTTTGTCCTGGAGCACTCATAACACACATTTACATCATACTATACTCCCTACAAACCAAACGTGCAGTCGGGGCCATAAAAGTTTATGAGCTAGTGAAGCCCAGTTGTGGATCCGCGATTATCGTTAGCGTCGATAGATATTTCATGATTTCATGAACAAGATCTATTTATCGAATAAGAACGAATTATAGACCTAAAGTCCAGCGGCCTTGTTGCCGAACAGCGACTGTCGCTGCCAGCGTCGGTGTCGCTGCTAACGACTCATCGCATACAAGATTTTTCGGCTACCATCGACTTACCGATACCGACGACATAAACTATGTCGATGGCGGCTACGGATAAAAATTAAATGCGGTTGCCTATCTATTATCCGTAGTAACGGTAGCCGCAAAATTTGGTATGCGATGACTCGTTAGCAGCGACACTGACGCTTTCAGCGACAATCAAATCAAATCAAATTTTATTTTATAAAGGTACAGTAGAAAAACAGTTATGTTCCCTCTTTCCCAAACTAGTGCTTGACTGTATCATGGGAAAGAGGTTGCGCATTAACAAATAATGAACATTGATCCGAAATTGTGATTTGGATGTTATGAAACGCTTTGATTTTGTGTTAGTGTATGTGTATAGGTATTGTGTGTGATGTTGGGATATGTGTGTAAGGTGATAGGATGTATGGTGTGGTGTAATGTGGGGGAAGGGAGGGGACTTTTAGAAAATAGTTGGCTTTATAAAGTCGTTACTAGCTAACTATACAGAGTAGATTTTCTGTCTGTTCATAGTTTTGTGCTAGTAGCCACCCCTGCTGTTTAAAATCGTGCTTGTTAGTCCTAGTCAATTTGTTGTAAAGTAATATTCTGTAATATATGTACGGGCCAAGAAAGTAAGCGAAACGCTGAGCGAAACGAGTTTCAGTTTTGGGAACTGACATTTGATTTGAGGAACGTGTGAAACGAGTTAGTACGCTTGCTTGGAAACCTTTAGAGCACTGTTCGTTCAGTATAGAAGAAATGAAAAATTGCCTTACTGTTAAGAGATTGCTCTCATTGTGTAGATTGTGCGTTGGGTATCTGTATGGCTTTTTTTGCATTACCCTCAGCACAGCTCGTTGAGCTCTTTCTAGCATAAGGGTTTTGGCAGCACCGCCCCAAGAAGTAATACAGTACGTGAGTATAGACTGGCATAGAGATGTGTAAACTAGCTTCAAGATGGATTTGTCAGAAATGTTGCGAATATTGCGAAAAACATAAATAAGTTTCTTCACTCTTGATGCCAATGTTCTGATGTGCGCCCGCCAAGACAGGTTTTCATCTAGAATTCGCTGTTCGGCAATAAGGCCGCAGGGGCCGCTTTACTTACGAAGGGATAAATGTATGGACGGTTGGGTAGATATAGACGCATTTTCAGTTTGAATTTAATTTAAAAAAATCATTTTCAACCCACTGTTACAAGATTTATTTTGGTTTTGAGCTATCGGGCTTGTAGAAAGGGAAGATAGACGGTTCTTCATTGGATATGGCCCTTCGATCCTATGCGAATCACCCCACTTCGCAGTCAGTTCACCGCAGCAAGCAAAGAAAGTCACCACCCGACTGTCAGCAGCCTTTTTTATCAATACTTCGACCGCGAATCGCGGTTTCGTGATATATCAGCAGCAATGGGCCTGTACACCCAAATTGTAGCTAAGCATTTTCTTCTAGGTGTTGGTCAGAATCTGAAACAGTAGTCTTTGATTCCCGGGAATGATTGTTATCGGTTCTTCTTCGTCCGTCTTTAAAAAAGGCCAAGTGCGAGTCGGACTCTGCTAGGACATTTAACCCAAATATTCACGTTTTTTGTATGGCCCAACCCTTAAATCTTTATTATGTTTGAAATACTCTGTGAAAATTTCAGCTGCCTACTTAATACGGTTCATGAGATACGGCTCTGCGACGGACGGACGGACGGACGGACGGACGGACGGACGGACGGACGGATGGTCGAACGGACAGACGGATGGACGAACGGACAGACGGATGGATTAGTAATAGGGTTCCGTTGGCACACTTTGGGTACGGAACCCTAAATATGACGAATCCACACCAGCTGGAATACACGAACAAAATGACGTAACAATGGCGCCGCCCACTCGGAGCCTACGCCGCGCCGGTCACGCACGGAGAGACGATCGCGTAGGCAGGACGCGTCATCGCGTGCCTCCGCGGTGCGTGCGACGCGACGCCACGCCGCGCCACGCCACGCCGCGCCACGCCCCGCGCCGCCGAAAGCAGGGGGCCTCGGTCGGCAATGCGAGCGCCGACATATTTGAAGTCTTTGTTTCAAGTATTTTTCACGTAAAACGCGGCATATGGCGTACGCCAGGCCCTCACCTGGCTCCCGACGACGCCCGTGGACTTTCGAACTTTCTCGGGGACTGCAAAAACGATGCCGGCCGGCATCCTTCTTCACGGCATATTTGAAAGACTCTAGGTTTTAATTTGGGGAAATACCTCGGCAGGTAGTTTACAGACCATATAGATAAAGGTGTTACACGATCGGTTGGTTCTTACTTTTGGAGTGTTGACGGTGAAATGATGCATTCCCTGCCTATTGCGCGTAAAGCGACGGTAGAAACGGGCGGAAGGATTGCGGCAGCTCCGGAAAGCATTATATGTGGTAACCACGACAAAACACAGAACTAGACTTACTTCAGAGTTAGAGGGTCTTTCTGCATATAGTTATGTTCATCAATGCATTTCAAGGAGTCGATTATACAGTGCAAAATCTATACTTATATAAAAGGGAACGTCTGTCCATATGTTCGGGGTAATCTCCGTAACCAGAGAACAGATCAAGATGCGGTTTGTACCAATGTTAAGAGTAGATCGAAGGGCTCACTATAGGATACATACCGTCACGCTAAACAGCCTATGGGCTGAACAATATCAAATGAAGTATGCTCATAGAACATTAATACCACGCCGCGAAAAAAGAGATGGCGCTACGTGTACGTTTAGTATGCGTTGCCAAAAGTAACAAGCGGCGACATTGACCCGAGCGGAGCCGGGTACCTAAGCAAGTAAATACATATATTCGTAAAACATGAATATCGCCGAAGGAAACCCATCGGACTCGGTGCCTCCGCGCGTCTGTGACGCGAGCCGCTTCCTGCACCGCGGTCATTGACCACTACTTGACAGTTATCGCCAAAGAGAATTAGTAGTAAGAATCAGCAGAGGCTGCAATCTTACGGGGTAAGGGCGAGGGTATAGGCAAAGAATATCTAATAATGGTATAAAATTTAATTACAAAACGCTAATAATTTAACTTAAACTACAACACGATCGCTATAGTCAAAAATCAATCAAAAACTAAATTGATTATAAATATTAATGATGGTAGTTTTGATGACTCACCTTTTTAAGATGTATTTTTTTATCGTTGAGTAATCCACGTCTAAAGTTATTAGGGTTCCGTACCCAAAGGGTGAAAACGGAACCCTATTACTAAGCCTCCGCTGTCCGTCCGTCCGTCCGTCCGTCCGTCCGTCCGTCCGTCCGTCCGTCCGTCCGTCCGTCCGTCCGTCCGTCCGTCCGTCCGTCCGTCCGTCCGTCCGTCCGTCCGTCTGTCCGTCTGTCACAGGGCTGTATCTCAGTAACCGTAACAGGTAGACAGCTGAAATTTTCACAGAGTGTGTATTTATTTTGCCGCTATAACAACAAATAGGTCAGATTAAAAAATAATTAAAATTAAAGGGGGCTCCCATACAAAAAACGTGATTGTTTTATTATTTTTTTCTACGATGGTACGGAACCCTTCGTGTGCGAGTCCGACTCGCACTTGGCCGGTTTTTGTATAATACGCGCGAAAAACTCTCACTTTCGGAGCTTATAACTTAGAAACCACACTATTTTGCTATACCTATGGTCATAAGACATCTATTTATTTATTTAATTTAAGTCTTTCTAGCATACATATTACTACTTTGGACCTTAAGTTATCTTATATAGCTCTAGTGCCACCCACTGCAGGGCTTAGGACTCTCTCAACCTCAGAGGTTTTGAGGTTGTGGTAATTTTCCTCCCTGGGTGACCAACCCTACCTGGGAGTAGATACTTGTAGTATCATTTGATAACAGTTACACTTACATGAATTTAACTATAGCTAGACATCGAGTTCGATCAAATAAAGCTGTTAAGAGTATAATTTTGGATCTCCGACAATATGTGCATGTTCTTCTTTCCACGTTTGTATGGGGAGTTGAGCGGGATGGCCCACCTTCAGGGAGATTATATTACTACCATCGGTGCATTAGTATATTAATATTGTCTGTCTCCTTCCTTCTTACGTCTTACAACAACAAGAAAGAAGTCAGATAATATTTAACAATAACATTAGCACCAGAGAAGGTGCACTCCAGCCTGATGTATTCACTGCCGGTATATCTGTCTGTTTCGGTGGTTAGGTTACGCTAAATCCTGCGCGTATGGGCCGGATAGACTAGGAGGTCGCGACAAAAATGGTAACGATTACGTCAATGGCTGAAACTGGTTTCACAGGATAAAGACCAGCCCTCTGAAGCTACATTTGTCAGTCTGCCTGCGCCAAGTGGTTGCGTTACGTAGATAACGCGTCTGAAAAGTAGTTATGGTGACCAAAAATATATGTGACAAGGTAAATTGCTGCAAATAACAAAGCATGAAAGTCATACTTGCTTAGCAAAAACAAAACAGAACAAATCTTTGGTTGCATTTCGTAGTTATAAGGGATTTAGGTTACAGATATAACTTATATTAAAGTATTAAGTATAACTTATATTAAGTTATAATAACAGGTATATTAAAGTATTTAATTGAAAAACCGACTGTTTATTGTTGTCTAATTATTAGGTATCAATATTTCAAGACAATCAGTATATTCATCAGCAGGTACATACCAACATCTATTTTATATAGCCAATCGAAATAACGCAACCACTTGGCGCAGGCAGACCGACATATTTAGCATCACAGGGTTGGTCTCTAACATGTGAACCCAGATTCAGCCGTTTACCTTATCGTGACCAAAAATGTCGTGACCTCCCGGAGTGTACGTCGGTTTGTTGAATCAATCCGGCGTGGGAGACCCGTGTGGGTCGGCAGGAGGCAGGAGACGCGGGCTGTCAACCCGGAGAGAAGTGAGGTAGCGTTTTGGGTTGAGTCGGGCGGAATCTCCGTGAATAAGTGGCTGGTATCTTCGACACGTGTGTACGTCACTTCACTCATTGTACAACTTGTACAACTCAGTGAGGCAGTGTATGGAACTCGATCACCTCATTATCCTCTTCAAGGACCATAGGCCTAAGAATTTGATTCAAATTACAACTTAATTCCTCCGCGCGATCATGAGAAAACCGGCCAAGTGAGAGGCGGACTCGCAAACGAAGGGTTCCGTTTACCATTATACAAGAACCAAGGAAATCATGCTTCTTATATGGCGGCCCCCTTGAATTTTTATTTGTTAAAGCGGCAACAGAAATATACACTTTGTGAAAATTTCGGCTGTGTACCTATTAAGGTTCATGATATCTCCTGTGACGAACGGACGTATGGACAGCGAAGGATTAGTAATAGGATTCCGATTGGCCTCCTTTGAGTACGAAACCCTAAAAAAGGGTCTTGACAGACAGACAGACGGACAACGAAGTGATCCTTGAAACCATTTTTTTCATTTTTGAGCAATGTAGCTCTAAAAACTGTGAAGAATGTTTTGCAATATTCATAACACATTTTTATGCATAACAAGAATGTTATGCATAAAAAAAAACATTTTAGAAATCTGTGATCTATCGATCGAAAGCTAAGCTGGCCTTGAGTTAGCAACTTCAATGCAATCACTGAAAGAAATTGAATAGGCAAGGTTTGCACTCCAAAAAACACATTTTAGGACTATTATGTTGTTGTTTGTGTAGATTACAATTAAACCCTGAATACCGCTGAGTTGATCTTTCAGATTGACGGATATTAAATTTGTACAACAGAATGCAATGCAAAGTTGTAATCGATCTCTGATAGCTGCTAATGGGTCGGCGACAGCGAGAAGACGGGCCCGCTTGCACGATTAACTCTGTTTAAACCGAGCTTAGCGTCGAGATTCACCAAACGTCGGGTGTATCCTAAGGTCCCGTAAGTTATTATGTTCTTGTGTTAAGGCGCTAGGACTAGCCAACTACTCGCGCCATACAAATGCACTTTTTAACAAATGTAATAATATGTAGTGAAACGCTTCAGCAAACCCAAATAGAACTCCAGACTGATAATGGATTGTTAATATTTTTTTATTCCATAATTTCTTTAAATAATAATAAAAATAAAAAAGTTGATTTTTCTCATTAGAAATCTGAAAGTAATTCGATTTTTAGATATAAGCAAAAACAGCATATATGCATAAACAAACAATTCCATTTGCTTTTAGATTTCTACATTTAGTCAAAAAAGTTCGGAAATGGATACCGTTTCCGCAATGTATTTTGTATAGAAAAAGGAAACATACATTAACGAAAATAGGTCGATTCCTAGACAAGGAATCATATATTGTAAGAATGACACTTATAATCGTCAGACTTTTAGTTAACTTGGGGTGCCTCGTATAACTTTGCGATTTGGCTAGTACCAGGGCCTTAATGTATGCTGTTGTGTAAGTAGTTACGATGATCCTGTATCGTCAACATGTTTGTACACTTAAAAGTCAAGCCTTAACTGAATCAATTTACATGTGGCTTACTGTTAGATGTTTCCGTATTTAACTTGCGCGTAGCCTGCCGTAGGCTCCGTCATTTGGGTAATGGCTGAGCCGTTTTGTAAAAGCTGGATTTAAACTCGAGTCGGACGTTATTTTCCACAAACACACCACACATTGCTCAGTTGCTCCGACACAAAACCTCCGTCTCACCCTAGGTCTCACCCGCTTCAAGTGGAAAAGCGAAGCGCGTGCACCACGAAGACTTAGCACGTCGCGTCAAATAACAGACACCTACGAAACGGCCGCAAGAAAGCGCGCAAGAAATCTTTTTCGCGCCGAATAAAACGACCACCGCGAAGCCTTTCTTTTATGTGTCCTCATCGAGGCTTGAAGCCAAGAAGAGTGTGTTCGTGTAGTGGCCGACGCTGAGAGGTGCTGCGAAGCAGTGCCCTACAGTCATCACTCATCGAAGGCCCCGAGTTCACGAGGTCAGTCCTTAGTTTCGACCTCATGAAGACGCCACACATCGCTTTAATATGATTTTTTGCGGACTTTACTTTTCTTATGTTGGATAATGAATAAAAACCGGCCAAGTGCGAGTCGGACTCGCACACGAAGGTTTCCGTACCATCGTAAATTATTTAACACCAAGAAATCACATTTTTTGTATGGGAGCCCTCTTTAATTTTTATTATATTTTAATTTTACTTATTTGTTGTTATAGCGGCAAAATAAATATACACTCTGTGAAAATTTCAGCTGCCTACCTATAACGGTTCATGAGATACAGCCCTGTGACAGACGGACGGACGGACGGACGGACGGACGGACAGCGAAGGCTTAGTAATAGGGTTCCGTTTTCACCCTTTGGGTACGGAACCCTAAAAATCAATTATAGATTTTCCTAATTGTCAGGACGGCTAATGCTCGTCGTATTGTGTGTTTAAATTATTTAATTTGAAAACAAAGTCAAACAAAAAATTACAATTAAAGGACGTATTTCACATAGACCTATAGTTTCCATTTTTGAGAGAATGATGAACCTATTGAGAGCAATTCTTTTATAAAGTTATTTTACGAACTTACAGCCGTGGACTCCAGATATTAACCCGAGTTTAAGGAGCTTAGTACAAGTGGTCCCAGCGCGTTGTCTTCGGAGGCGGTGTGATTGATGGGCGTATACGTCACGCTATGCGAGACCGAATGCCTTCTTCCCACGAGAAACCCTGCAGCCCCCTCAGCTCGCTCAAGGCGAGTCCAATTCCATATTTTTGTACATAAACATACATACCACCACATCGCTTTCACTGAGCGTTGGAAAGAAGATGTTGTGACAATTCTCGTCACAGAGTCTTCTTTCATTCTTGCAATTGACACCAAGCTCCAACCCAGCAATCATTTGAAATATTTGACGGTTCTTTTTTCAAGAAAATAAAGACTCTGAGCAAACTCTGAGGAACTGAGCAAGGCTGGCTCTGAACAATCTTCTAAGCAGAATCCTGGAACAAGCGACGAGTCTGCTTGCTTGAATCTCAAATTGATGGAGCAACAATAAATACGCAACTATAGCGGTAGTACTGGCCGCTTAGGAATTATGCTGAGCTAGCACCTTTTGGTATACAATTACCTCATTAGGATGCATAAAAAAAAAGGATGATAGGTTATTTTTAAACATTTCTAAATTGTACCTAATTGTTGTTTTTGTTGCCAATAAAGAATTTGAATTTGAATTTGAATTTGAATGGCTTCATGTGCAGTTATTGCGTGCTCCTAGGTGTCGTCGGAACTCGAGAACATCAGGAGTGAACTATCTCGCCGGTGCTACCGTAACTGTATGTAATATCAATAAAATGCGTATGGAGCTATGTGGAGCAATATCGCTCCATATCGCTGGGATAATTGCCGAAAAAATATTTGGGTTGCTGTGCCTATATTGCTCCATCTATTGCTGCACTATGTTTGGCAACAGTTGCCCAGCAATTTAATTGTCTCAAAAACCTCTTTACCTTTACCCTTTACACTAGCAGAAGGGTGCGTGTGTGAGGCTATCTGGAGGAAATCACCTGATCCAACAACACAACGGCAAGGTGCTCCGCGCTAGTCAGCGAGCATTTAATGACGGGAGTAACGACTGAAACCCATTCGGGCCACGAGTTAGTGGAAAACGTCCAAGGGCCGAGTGCACGAAAGCACAAAAAATCAAAATCAACGTCAACGTATGATCAAACACGTCACTTTGGACAGTATAGAAGCCACCCCGTGCGGTTCACTAAAAGTGACGTGTTTGAACATTGATTAACTCGGCCGCCCGCTTCGAGCAATCGGAGCCGAACCAATTCGCCGCGCTGCCCCCATAGAAACGGGGCTTCGATTGCTACTCCCACCATTCCAAGCTCGCTGACGCCTGTACTGTCACTACCCGGCCGCCAGCAAAGCGGACAACACACAGAAGCGCCCGCGCGCCCCGCGCTAATATCGAACGTAAACACCCGGCGCTAATGTACCGCTTTCTACGAAATAGGGATGTGCTGCGACACGTATATCGATGTTTTATCTTTAAAATGCTCTAAATTATTTCTGTCCGCCGCCATGTACCTCTCTCTACATCCCACCGGTTGGTAGGTAGAGAATTCCCTTCGGCATTAAGGCCGCCTATTGTTAACATTATTAAAAAGTGTACAACAAATAATTTTATTATTATTATTATGAAATAGGGTTTTTTTTTAATAGTGATATTTATGGCAAGAAACGTAATTTAGTGTCTAATTTAAATGTAATTGCCTTAGAACTGTTGAAACGTTTACGTGCCGAAAATAACTTGCGACTATACTTTATCGATAATTATAAAACAGTACCCTTATTGACTGACAAGACAACGCCCACCCTTAACCGCTGGACATAGTTTAAATGTGGAGAACAAATGAGACATTTTTTTAATTCATCCCTAAAGGGATGAACCCTAAATGGATGAAAGGGGTATTAAAGTTTCTATGGATAAATGTTTTGTCCTATACGCAAATTAAGTAATATCGAAAAACACTCAAAGCCATGATTTTGATAAAAAATAAAACTGCATTATTTTTTTAGAAAAAAATTGTTTGTGTCATCCTAGGAATCGAACCCGTTGAGAGAAAGAAATGACGGGGCGAGGATCGAGCCCATGACCTCTGGCATAGAAAGCAAGTCGCCGCGCCACTCCTCCCAACGTCTCCGCAGCTAGGTGAACGCCCTGCTATCGCTGCGCGCGTTAAAGGCGCAATCAAACGTGACCGAACCGAGCCGTCGACAGCCGCGGCTTGGTAACTGAAAGCGATAACTCAGCCGCATATCTGAGCAGTTCGCACTTGGCCTCTTTCGTGATTTGTATCGGTAGTGAAACCTCTTGCGATGCAGCGTGTTGCTGTGGCCATTATGTGAGTACCGTGAGGTAAAGCTTTTTTTTTTTTGTGACTGGACATGGATGGCTAATACCACAAGTTCTGTCATGGTATTAGCCCAACACACCACATGGGAACTAGGTGCCATGCCAGGACCTTCCTTATATTGCACGGCTACATTGAACTGGATGGAAAACACGGACAATTTTCATTGCCGCTTCGACCATCGTTCATCCAATGCGATGGTACCAACCCGGGCGTGATAAACCCTACCACCTAGTAAGTAAGGAAGGGGACCTACAGCTTAACGTGGAATCCGAACCACGGACAGCCTCTCTCAACGGTCTAATGGTCACCCATCCAAGACCAGACCGGACCCAGCGTTGCTTAACTTCGGAGAGCGATCGCCGCAGTCTCGCGCCACTGGGCCACCGAGGCTGACAGGTGGCAGTGGGTGGTCATGTCAGCCGAAGAGACGACGACCGTTGGAGTAACCTTGTCCTGCACAGGCGGCCGTGGACAGGCAAACGGAGCGTGGGAAGACCACCCGCCAGGTGGGACGACGCCATCAAGTGCGTCGGCGGAAAGCAGTGGTTCCGTACCGCTGAAGGAGGAGAACTGGAGGAAAAATGGAGAGGCGTATGTCCAGCAGTGGACGCAAACAAGTTGACTGACTGTACCACACTAAAGATGCGGTAGCTAGCTTCACGGGTGTATCTCGAAACGCTAGCAGCTCCGGCTGCGGACGATGAGCGTGCATACAGCTCTGGTTATTCATCTTGAAAATAGGGAGTTGATAAACATGGCACTGGCTCGGCACTTCGGCAGCAAGAGATGGTCCCTGCTACAGTTTGAGGACCTCAGTGGGAATGGCTGCTACCATTGCTAAAACCACGAGGTTGAGTTATTGGGAACGTATAAAAAAAAACGACTAAGAAGTTTCGAGAAACATTCTAAGCAAGAGGTCTTGCGTTCTATCCCCGACCGTTCGTAGGCATCCATATGGGGTCATATAAAAAATATTGGTTACTGCCACGTGGATGATGTCCAGTCCCTATTGTCCAGATAGGTACTGAGCTGTAGGAAGGACTGAGGAGGATGTTTCTGTGCGGGCCTAACTAATTTCCCTTGGATGTTTATTTTATAGCGATCCCGGTGGCCAACCATTAGGTTAGGTTAGGAGGCGCGATTACCGCTGACCGTCCGAGAATTTCCAGGCGGGGACCATAGCCGTAGGTCTTTGGTAGGTCTTGCCGCCTCCGCATATTGCTTTCGTACTCAATGGCGAGTGTCTAAATCTCGAAACCTAAAATTTATTAAAATAAAATGTATGGTTTGTTTTGACTATGGCCGAGCAAGACTGCCAAATGACCCTTATATTATTTTCAATATGCCCAACATTGCATGAACAGACAATAGACAATCGTTAAATAAAGATTCGGAAGGTTTGAATACTTTAAAAATTATTGACGATGAATGCGTGCGAACACTTGGCGGCCCTACCGCCCAGAACAGTTGAATAAACATAGTATTTCATAGTAGCCGGGAGCTATGTATATCCAGGAGCACTAAACGCTAGTAAAATTAGAACGGATTGCGTGTTATATTGAGGCGGGAATAATGGTTGACTGCAATCGATTGTGTACATTCAAGTACAAAACTAGCGAAAGCTTCGTATTCCCCTAATTTGTCTAACAATGGACAAACTGCATCTCTGTATTCAGTAATGCGGCGGTCTGCAGGTTCCGTCTTCCGCATTTCGATTTTTTTTTTTCCGCTTTCTGATCTCGATGCAATTTAGTCGAATTTTCATTCAAGCCGCTTCCCAGAGGGGTAGGCAGAGATGCTCATCATTATTTCGCTTCCCCTACATGTTTTCATACGTGCTCTACGTACATGACCTTTACGTAATCGTTCGTAAATCTGGTCATACCCACTCACATACACTGTTTTACTGTTTTTTTTAAAGTAATCGCACATGGATCACGCATTTTATTTGAATGTCGCCGTTGAATACATTGTGCTTTTGGCATCTCACCGTTTATTAGTTCTCAATCGGTGGAAAATCCAGGATCCAATTGGTCGGGTGCTATTCTTGTACGATACGATACGATACGATACTTCTGCTACTCCAGAAAATCCATCCGTAAATTGCTATGCATGCATACAGGTGGGTTTTCCATACTAAAATTAAAAAAAATCCTATCAGCCGTTCCGATGCGCATACTGGCAACGTCGCATCAGCTGCTTTGGAAGCACGCGGTCGTAGCATTTCACGCCATCCAGTACGTTTCCGTGCGAAAAAGATAGAGGATCATTCGTGCTGCGTCCGTTCACACATCCACGATTTTCCCGCGCAAAATTCATTCAATAACACCAGAAATGTTAAAATTCCTACATGGCACATTAAAATGTTCACCTTGGAGTCGTCGTGCATGTTTCATTGACTCTATCGATAATATATATAATATAATTGTCTCCTCCCGCTCCAATTTCCAAAGAGGTATTACAAAATGTATTTGTATCGAGACGAGTGACAGACGCGCGGAATGTCTGGAGACCGGCCGCCATTTTTTAGTTTCACCGCGATGGAGAAATCCCTATCTCCGGTTGACTCTGTTGCGGTTTTCGAGGCATTGTCTTCGAATGGCGGCAAAAAGTGCATTTTCGTTCGATTGTTGTGAATGTCGATGCGTTGGGAAAAGTAGAAAAAACGCTGAGCAAAAAGTGGACTGTGGGACTGAGGGGAGAAGTGGTGTTTAGTTTAGCACAGCCATGACATAGCGGTTTCATTATTTTGTCCAGTCTGTGCTTTACCCGTTGTAGTCTCTGACAGGTGAAATTCTGTGACAGTTTTTTATCGCACTTGCAGAGAGCGTTCCGAGTGCATTTTGAGATTGAGTCGAGTTTAGCGAGCAACCCTCGACGAAAATTTCCTCCACCTTTCAATTCTCTATCGTTTAGGCTGAGTGTTGTCAGCCAGTATCCGTACAGTTTTGTAAGTATAGAAGGATAAGATAAATGCACTGCCCGCGAAAGTTTTGCTTGTTGGTTCGAATACAGCCCTGCACCACACATTGAAGTAATCATTTTAACCGCTTCCTTCCATTAATTAAAGTGACCTTCTTTTAAATTCTCCTACACACATCACACTCGTCGGAGTCACCAGTTCCAATCAGAATAGGCGAATGGGATTGTGGAGAGATGAAAAGGTGGGTCAGGTCTTGAGACCCACGGCTGCGCAGCTGCTCTCCTCTAGTCGTGATTTGAATCTTGTATATGTGTCAACTCGCTGGGAAACTTCGTTAGTGCGATATAGTGTCTGGCTGGTAGCACCATCTAGCGCCCGCCATGTTAACTAACTTCTGTGCATCTGTTTTCGTTTCTGTGTGGCATGTGAAACTAGCAGCTCTCAGTAGAGGGCGCTAGGTCGCAACAGGATCATTCCACGCAAGGCGCTGATAATGTCTTGGGTGGAGTATTGTTCGCGTCTTCGCATGGATCAGTTAAACACCACCTTGGCGTTACAGCAACGTAGGTACCGTGCGTCTCGTCGATGACCCCGAGGTATCCCCGAATTTAGAAGCCCTCCAACTCCGGAGAGATGTAGGATCTCCCTTCTGTGCCACAGATAGTGCTCTCCGGAGCCTCTGGTCCCATTGCATCATTGCTCGACGCTCAACAGACAGGGAATGCACTCATCCACTGACCGCGTTCGGATAAGGACGAACCGATCCTGTATTTATAGTGTCAGTAAGAGGCTCGTAGCCTAGTGGCGCGGGGACTGGCCTAGCGTACCAGAGGTCTGGGTTCAATTCCTCGCCCCGACATGCACCACTTTATTTCTCTGTCCGAGTATTTCGTCACGAATCCGAGATGCTCCATGGTTCGGAACCCATGTCAAACTGCAGGTCCCCTTCCCCTTCTAGGTGATAGGGTTTAAGCCCGCCCGGGTTGGTACCATCGCATTGGATGAAAATATGGTCGACGCGGCAATTAAAAATTGTCCGTGTTTTCCATCCAGTTCAATGTAGCCGTGCTCATAAAGGGAAGGTCCTGGCATGGCACCAAATTCCTTCGGGAATGTGGTGTATTGGGCTAATATCATAACGGTAGTTGTGTGGTATTAGCCATCCATGTCAGGCCGCATTAAAAAAAAAGCAAACAACAGTGGCGAGGTATTACTGGGGTCCTTCTAACGCAACGTGAAGAAGTGCCTGGCCGACCTGCGTGGTCATCGCAGCCCATGGGCGTCGCTGTACATAAAAATAAACGCATGTGGAAGAGACTTGCGGCCAGACACGGCTGACAGCCCAGCAGACTCCAGGTTTAGAAGTGGCCCGTCTGCTATTGTTTTTATGCAAGACCAGTCGGCAGTTAAGTCCATTAGGCAGACCGAACCAGTCGGGCTACTTTAAACAGATCAGCGCTATACTCCATCCGTTTAAGACCGATGTGAAGATATCGGTGCACTGAAGTTTTAAAATTTCAAGAAATTATCTCGGTAAATTGGCCAAGGTACAATTTTGCGAAATCGTCCTCTATGCCCCATCACTAAAAGTTGTCAGACTTTAATCAATTTATTTAATCACTAAAGAAACGTTGATTCTAAGGTTGAATGCACCCATTCACTGTCGACATTCCCAAAATAAGAACCCACCGATCCTCCAGATCTTTTATCTATAGGGTCGGTAAACTATGGAATCGACTCCCTGCCGAAGTTTTCCCCCCAAAGTACAACCTGGGGTCCTCCAAACCTTGAAAACGTTCTGGGGCCTCGCCGCCCGATCCGCGGTTCGCTTCGAGCTGCACGTTACGTTAGCGCAGAGTGCGGCGCGTTACGTTAGCGCAGAGAGCGGCGCGTTACGTTAGCGCAGAGAGCGGCGCGTTACGTCAGCGCAGAGATCGGCGCGTTACGTCAGCGCAGAGAGCGGCGCGTCACGTTAGCGCAGAGAGCGGCGCGTTTCGTGAGCGCAGAGAGCGGCGCGTTTCGTGAGCGCAGAGAGCGGCGCGTTACGTGAGCGCAGAGTGCGGCGCGTTACGTTAGCGCAGAGAGCGGCGCGTTACGTTAGCGCAGAGAGCGGCGCGTTACGCTAGCGCAGAGATCGGCGCGTTACGTCAGCGCAGAGAGCTGCGCGTTACGTTAGCGCAGAGCGCGTCGAGTATGGGTCGGCGGCGCAGATAGGACCGGTCGCGATGAGCTAGCCGTCCGTATTTTTACCGGCGAGCCGCGCTGATGTCATCCGTCGGGTCACCAACGGAATTTACACGGCGATACCTCGACGGAAGGCCTTATAGTCCTCGCGATAGGGGTCACAATCGCTTGCAGAAACCGTGCGCGATGATTGAAGAGAACTTTTTAAGAGTTATATTATTAGCTTAATTTTATTCAATTTAAGGCCTTGGATGGCCATTTCGCTTGCAATCTAAAAGATTTTTTACTATCCTTGCAACACTATATTGTATCGCTATCAATAGATCGACATACAGAATGATACATTTACATTACAAAGATAACATAATATAATAAGAATTACGTGTACATTAAACCTAATGTAACATAATTTTACGAAACGTCACTTATGAGAAACAGGCCAAACTTAAAATCAGCGACTAGCCTTAGCAATATGTCAGCCTAGTCACAGCTGTGTTTGGTCCTTTTGTTGATATATGCTGTTTATTTATTTTAATTATCTTACTTTAGCTACTAATTTTTAAGTTATTTGTTACCTTTATAATGTTTTCGTTACATAAGATAATTTAATTTTAATTATTTACACTTATAACTTAGTATAGAATACAATTTAGAAATTAAGTAAGTATAAGCTTTATCTAATTGTAATTGTAAGCATTATCAATAATAAACATTTTCATTTTCAGATGTCAATACAACATGCGTAAATCATCATCAAACTAAACAATGAAAAAACCAATACCTAAAAACAGATAATATTAAAAGTAAAAGAAAATACAAAAAACAGATAAAATAAATTAAAGAAAAATGATACAACAAAGTCCAATTGACAAACATAATATTTGTTATGGGTTAAATATAAATGTTCTATTATAAATACAAATTGATAACTAACAGCAGTATTCAGAGTGCGCGGACTAACTTTAGTACGCCAGACTAAACCGGTTTTTGTATGGTTCTAATCTCGTACTAAGTTTTGACAGGTTCTCTCTGAATACGACTGTAAATTTGTTGCTAAGAGAAAAACTCGAGAACGGCTGGACCAATTCGGTTTTTTTTAAACATTCGTTGAAGTCCCAGTAATATTCTTAGCAATAGTTAGACCTGGCAAATTTATTTATTTATTTATTAAGGCGAGCTCACAGTGCATTTACATAACAATAGAAAAATAATATAAATGAAAATAACACTAATTACGAGCTCACACAGCTGGAAGAAACCTAAAATAAAAACGTGAGAATTACAGTGGCACGATCTAATATAAACGAAAGAAAAAATAGGCGCTATTGTCGAGAATAACACGCCCGCGAAGGAGAAACCGAATTCTTAAGGAATTAGGTGCCAGCCCAGAGCTGAACATACCGGCACAGCCTTATAAGCACAGCTACAATTGAACCGGAATATTCATAGCCACTTCAAGTATCTTTCATCCAATGCGATAGTACCTACCCGGGCGGGAATATCCAACCACCCAGTGGGGAAAGGGGACCTACAGTATTTGACCAGCTCGAAATGCACTTATCCAACACAGATATAGAAAGAAAGAGGTACATGAACGGGCCGGGATTGGAACCCATGACCTCTGGCATGGAATGCAAGTGCAGGCGCCCCTGAGCTCCTAAAGGTTTGTGATAGTAACGACATTCGATCTTGATACAGCAATAATTGAGCACATTCTGACACATTCCGAGGTGACATGGGCACGAACGGGCCCAACTGACACTTCGCGGCCCAGGCAGCCTCCATAAAAGGCCTGTGAGCCCATAACGATACATGGCAGTCGCTGGCTTGCTTCGAGCCAAGTACAGTCCCGTTAGAAATATAAACAGTATTAAACGTTCGAGTGTACAGGTTTTTCTATGCACTGTGGGGAAAAGAAAACGATTGATCTCTCAGCATTTATGCACTTGTGCATGTCGTTTGTCGTTAGGTGTTCGTATTTAGGGTTCCGTACCCAGAGGGTGCCAACGTAACCATATTACTAAGCCTCCGCTGTCCGTCCGTCCGTCTGTCACAGGGCTGTATCTCATGAACCGTAATAGGAAGGCAGCTGAAATTTTTACAGAGTGTATATTTATTTGGCCGCTATAACAACAAATAGGTAAAATAAAAAAGATTAAAAAATAAAGGGGGCCCCATACAAAAAACGTGATTGTTTTGTGTTAAATCTTGTACGATGGTACGGAACCCTTCGTGTGCGAGTCCGACTCGCACTTGGCCGCTTTTTTTACGTACAACTATAGGTCTTCCTTCCCTTTATATGTTTTATTTACGAGTTTTTAGATGAAAAATGTTGCAGTAAAGTTAGAATAAGGTTTAGAGGAAAAATATGGGACCCACTAGAAAGTAGACCCTTTTTTTGTTCAAATCGGTCCAGGGGTCTTCGAGTAATCTGTGAACATACATAAAAAAAAGAGAAAAAAAAAGATTCCGACGAATTGAGAACCTCCTCCATTTTTTTAAAGTCGGTTAAAAAGAAAAGCTTATGTTTGTCTTCACACTAATTTAAATGTCATTTACTAACACAAATAATGTAACGAAATATTATCTAGGTTATGTTTTCTGATATTTTCTTTCCCTCACGATTTTCTTTTGATTAGCATAATTAAGAACAATTTCTTTTCGGAATAACATGTAAAAAAATTAGTCATTTCAATTACATAGATTGAGTAAATAAAATTTTCAAATCTATTGAAGGCGAGGACGAGAGTTACTACGTCCAAACAGATGGTGTGGCGATGGGGTCACCGGTAGCTCCAGTGGTGGCGAACCTGTTCATGGAGTCATTTGGACAGCGTGCCCTGGACTCGGCAGCTTTACAACCGGCACTATGGATCCGTTACGTGGATGATGTTTTCGCAGTGTGGACCCACGGACTCACAGTGCTCAGCGAATTCCTAGACCACCTCAACTCCATACATCCCAGGATTAAGTTCACTATGGAGATTGAGCAGGAAGGAAAGCTAGCATTCCTGGATGTATTAGTGATTAAGTGCGCCGATGGAAAGTTGGGTCATACGGTATATAGAAAACCGACCCATACCAATAGGTACCTACATGCATCCTCACATCACCACCCGGCACACTTACAATCGGTACCAAAATCACTTCTACAGAGAGCGGAACGTCTTTGTGATCCACTACACATTGCTGCGGAAATTAAATTCATTGAGACAGTGCTGCAAGGCAATGGTTATAAGGCAAGAGATTGGAGAACCAGAAGGAAAGAACGACAACCACAGTATGACGTCAAGAGGCGAGCCGCATACCTGCCGTACATCAGGGGAGTGACAGACCGTATTGCGAGGATACTGAGGAGATCCAGCATACCAGCCGTGCTGTATCCTCAACGCAAGGTCTCAGCCATGCTCCGATCAGTGAAGGACAAGGTACCATTACTCGCCGCTGGCGTCTACAGAGTTCCCTGTTCATGCGGTAAATCGTACATTGGCCAAATGAAGAGGAGCGTCAGCACACGCATCACGGAGCACATACGGGCGGTCAAGAACAGAGATATCACGAAGTCAGCGCTGTGTGAGCATGCAGAATCTGGACCTGGACACTGGTTGAGGTTTGATCAGGTGAAAGTCCTAGTACCTGAACAAAGAAACCTCCCACGAATCATTCGGGAGTCCATCGAAATCAGCAAGCACAAGAACTTCAATCGTGAAGATTCCTACCGTCTTTCGCCCATATGGAAACCCGTGCTGAATAAGCTGAAAACTGAATTTCGGAGAGGTGCACCGACAACAGACGTCGAGGAAAACACAGTCAGCGTGTTTTGCACTTCACACGAAATTCGGACCGCAGCTAATCCTCAAGAAAATGTACGAGTGTTGCCATGGACGCTGAGAAGTGAAGCAAAGCGGCGGGTAGCCAGTAACGTGCCTACCTCCGTCGCGACAGGCCCGTTCTCCTGAAGATGGAGCCCATGTGAGGCTCCGAAACGTCGAGCAGCACGTCCTGCTCCTCACACGCGCGGTAAGCCGTCAAACTAAATATTGTAGTTATGTCCCGCGTAAGTTTTAAAATATTAATATTCGGTTTTATTTTGTACTAGCTGCGGTACCCGGCTCCGCTCGGGTTAGTGTCGTCTAAATTATTTCATGGATAAAAAGTAGCCCACATGACTGGGAATAGGGTAAAACTGGTCCAGGACAATGTATCCATCGATCAAATTTAATCAAGATTGTTCAAGCCGAAATAACATGATTTAATGAGAAATATCCAATAATTCCCATTTAGAGCTTCGTTGACATTTCGACTTGATTTTGAGTTGACTGAATTCTATTTAGCCTATCCTAATTCCCGGGTAGTTAAATGTACGTGTACTAAGTTTCATCTAATTCGGATAATGGGTTTAAGAGTTATGGAGGAACATACATACATACATACATACAGAACGGATTTCTAAAAATCGTCAATTTAGTTTTAGTATCATACATAAAGTCTACAAACGAAGTATCTTAGAAAACAAAGCAACTTACTCCATGAACACCCCTTACAGATTTATTATTAGTATAGATGGTATCTGACAGATATTTTTGGTGAGCTCGCTTGGACGCCACCTGTCGTGATAAATATGCAGTTTTCTTCCCCAATGACCGGAGCGGGGCTTCAGCTGGTCATCTGGTCATCTTCATAAAGGTACTACACAGTGTTGACAAGAACCCGATTTGATGGCTGCACATTCATAGACGCATGACTAAGCTGTGGTCTGATGCAGTTTCCCTAATGGATATATTCATTCACGCTATCTCGATGACGGCACGAGCTGACCAAGGTCGAGTCATTTTTAGCGCAGCTGCCTCTCAACACATTGGGCTCAGAGCGGCTAGTCTAGTGGCGCGAGGACTAGACTAGCATACCAGAGGTCTGGGTTCAAATCCTCGCCCCGTCCATCCACCACTTTCTTTCTCATTCTGGGTTGAATAAGTGCATTACGTCACGAATGCGAGCTGCTCCATGGTTCGGAATCCATGTAAAACTGTAGGTCCCCTTCCCCTGCTGGTGGTAGGGTTTAAGCCCGCCCGGGTTGGTACCATCGCATTGGATGAAAAGACGGTCGAAGCGGCAATGAAAAATTGTCCGGGTTTTCCATCTAGTTCAATGTAGCCGTACTCATAAAGGGAAGGTCCAGGCATGACATCTAATTCCTTCGGGAATGTGGTGTATTGGGCTAATATCATAACGGCATTTGTGTGGTATTAGCCATCCATGTCAAGTAGCATAACAAAAAAAATGGGATTTGATAATATGCCTCATTTATTGGACCTGAAGCTGAGTCCGCTGATAGATAACTCCACTTCGAGCGTTAGCGTTATGAGATAACGCCGGAATCACACAAAATTGTACCAAATTTTGTTTTATCTCATAATGCTAACGCTCGCAAGTAGAGTTTTCTAGTTGAGGACTCGGGCTTCAGGGCGCCCATTCAAGTAAGAGTGACTTCGAGTTCGTGAGTGAATTAACCCAAAAATGGCTGGAAAATAATGTTTTATTTAAATAACGGAACAGTTGGCTATACTTCCCGCGTGTTTATGGGACAAACCAGATTTTTACCAAACTAAAATGATGTTCAAGAAGTGTGAAAACATGAACTATTTAAAAAAAGTGAGTTGATATCTGTGGCGACACAGAGTGATTTTTTGTTCGCACAGTGATTCGGTATGGGATGGCTGTGCAGAGAGATTAAAGGAGCCCAGAAAAATGTGTTAAGTCCACCCCACCCCGCGAAACCACGCTAAGCGAGGCACCATACCAGCGGATTTAAAATATATACATTTATGGTAGCGATGTTTCGACTGTGTGGCATGCGACTCGCGCCCGGATTCCCATACAATCATATGGCCACTTTGACCATATAAAGTTAAGGTGGCCCAACCCGGCGGGACTAACTCAATCGCGGGCACGGTACAAAACCGTGGTGTTGCGCTCTGGGACCTTCTCTATTTCAAAGAAAATAACAGGCTCCGTGATGAGGAAGATGCAACATGTCCACAAAAAAGACAATGTGCATAGTTTATGATTTGGTAAAATTTACGAAAAATTTAATTACAAAACGACTTATAGCTAAAAGTAAACCACGACCGCTGTAGTCAAATCTATAACAAAAACCAAATAGATTATAAATCTTTATTGAATAAGCTATGTCTGATGACTAATCTTTTTAAGATATTCTTACTTTATCATTGCGTAATCTACCTCCAAAGTTATTGTATAAAACGCGCGAAAAATCCGAACTTTCGGACCTTATAACTTAGAAACCAAACACAATTTTACAATGCCAACGGTCATCAGACATCTAGTTCGATCAAATAAAGCTATTTTGAACAAAATTTAGGATATCTGACAAGTAATATGTGCGTGATCTTCTTTCCCCGTTTGTATGGGGAGTTGAGCGGGATGGGCCACCTTAAGACGCGATATCGACGGCGTGCCACTTCTCCTTCTTGTTCCAAGAAGAATCTTCAGTGATCAATACAGAGGGATCAACAAGTAACTACAGACAGACAAACCATTCCTCAACCCACACGTTGTGTTTAGACAGAATCTCATACAGGAATATTATTCATACTTTATTGTTGAGGTAGCTCTCAAGCTACTCTCAACTACTCTTAGTTTTTAGGGTTCCGTACCCAAAGGGTGTCAACGGAATCCTATTACTTATCCTCCGCTGTCTGTCCGTCCGTCTGCCACAGGGCTGTATCTCATCTCATCGTCATCTATGTCCAGTTAGTTTTAAAAATAAAGCGTTTCTCATTTGTGCCTATAGATGCGATACACCCTCCGAAAATAACACACCTTTAACAGGTTACTTTGATATGTTTACTATTGTAAGCTCGTTAATTGTTTGTCGGTCAGTTAGGTTAGAATTCACATGCACAGTGATTCTAACATATCCACGACCATAGTCTATTAATAATGAGTGATTCACCCGATGATAACATATTGACATCCTCGCCGCTCGTGACCTCATGATAATGACATGCCGGGTCGACTGCCATTCTCGCTTTCGAATCTTGAGAGGTGACATCATATGATGCATAACTTTGTGGCCAACTGGACAGTGTCAGTTTAGAGATTCGACGACCATAAGTTTTTTAGGGTTCCGTACCCAAAGGGTGTCTAAGCCTCCGCTGTCCGCCCGTCCGTCTGTAACTGGGCTGTATCTCATGTAGCGTAATAGGCAGACAGCTGAAATTTTCACATAGTGTGTATTTATTTTGCCGATATAACAACAAAACCGGCTAACCCCTGTTTTCCGCTAACCAATTACCTGAAATCCGATAGTTAACTTTCGGCTACATGCAATATTTGCATGATGTAACTGAAATATAACTTTGGGATTTTTGTAGCTGGAGGTGGTGGAACCGGGCGTAAGTCGGACTCGCATACGAAGGGTTCCGTACCATTGTACAAGATTTAACACAAAAAAATCTCGTTTTTTGTATGGGACCCTCCATTCTTTTTTATATTTTTTTCATTTTACGTATTTGTTGTTGTAGCGGCAAAATAAATACACACTCTGTGTACATTTCAGCTGCCTACCTATTACGGTTAATGAGATACAGCCCTGTGACAGACGGACGGACGGACGGACGGACGGACAGCGGAGGCTTAGTAATAGGGTTCCGTTTTTACCCTTTGGGTACGGAACCCTAAAAATATAAAATATACAACGCGGATCTATTAATTTTGAAGTAACTTAGTGTAGTTTAGCTACCAAAAAGTTTAAATAAATAAATGGAATTGAATAGGTAAAATTTCAAATTTATAAAACAAAGAAAAACTTTTTTTTTTTCGTTAAATCTTGTACGATGGTACGGAACCCTTCGTGTGCGAGTCCGACTCCCACTAGACCGGTTTCTTTATATGATTGGAAATGGATAGCTTATACCACACCTACTGTCATGGTATGAGCCCAACACACCTAATGGGAACTAGGTGCCATGCCAGGACCTTTTATTGCACAGCTACATTGAACTGAAATACAATTGAAATTCAGTACCAGTTTAGGGGTTTTTAATTACATATAACTCTAGGTGAGATAGAGGCGTTGGTAGAAAACGAAAAATCTTAGAACACTGTTTAATATTTAATCAGTGTTCTAAGATTTTAAAAACAAATATGTAGTAAGTACAGCTATGATCAGATTGTAGGTCGGAAAACGGAATGGGAGATCGTTATAATGTTGCAATATACGAAAATATTATGTTTGTTTAGATGTTTACTGTTGTTTGACATATTATGGTGGCCCAACCCGCTCATCTCCCCATACAAAAGGGGAAAGAAGATCACGCCCATATTTCTTGTCAGAGATCCAAAATTTTGCTCATAATAGCTTTATTTGATCGAACTAGATGTCTGATGACCATTGGCATTGCAAAATTGTGTTTGGTTTCTAAGTTATAAGGTCCAAAAGTTCGAATTTTTCGCGCGTTTTATACGATAACTTTGGAGGTGGATTACGCAATGATAAAGTAAGAACATCGTAAAAAGATTAGTCATCAGACATAGCTTATTTAATCAAGAATCATGATCTATTTGGTTTTTGTTCGATTTTTGACTACAGCGGTCGTGGTTTACTTTTAGCTATAAGTCGTTTTGAAATTAAAATTTTCGTCAATCTTACCAAATCATACACTATGCACATTGTCTTTTTTGTGGACATGTTGCATCTTCCTCATCACGGTGCCTGTCTTATTCTTTGAAACAGAGAAGGTCCCAAAGCGCAACAGCACGGTTTTGTACCGTGCCCGCGAATGAGTTAGGCCCGCCGGGTTGGGCCGCCTTAAGTTTAAGGATAAGCAGTGTTCAGCTTACTTACCTCTTTAGCTCGAAGTTTCGTCCACCACGCTGTGGACATCATCAGGATTCGCGTCGCGACCTGAAGGACCTCTGACGCTTCGTCTGGTCAGATGTCAATTAAGGATGTTCCGACCCATACAATGTTTTTTTTACACAGAACGCAAAAAGTATTGCACTCGTCAAAAATATTAAATATAGCCATAGTAGTTGCAGCGAAAACATATTCACAATTTCAGGTTTAATGGTTTCGTTGTAATTGCCGATTAGAAGTTTTACACCGTTAGATGGCGCTGTTAAATAAAAATCGTATTTAAATAAATTGTAACAAAACCAATAATCCTAAAATTGTGAAATTGTTTTCGCTGCAAGTAATATGACTATATTAAACTTTTACTATTAATTCGTGGCTTAAAGTGCAATACTTTTTGCGTTATGTGTGCAAACAACTTTATATGGGTCGGAACAGCCTTAATTGATTCCTATCAATAATGACGAGGGCTCTATGCACCCGAATTTCAATCAAGTATTATTAGTTTCTCGGTATTGGTCAAAATCTCATACGGGAATCTCATTCTTACTTTATTGATTCAGGCTGCTCTCAAACCATTATACTCTTAATTTTCTGTAGATGGTAGCATTTAAAGGGATATGTAACTATGTGATCAGCTCACTGTAGTAGTTTATGACAAAACTTAAAGTGTTAAAATCTAATATGCAAGTGTTTCACAGTGTTTTATTGCCACTGGAGCAGTGCATCGCTTTAAGGTCCTTGCTTACGGTGACGCTTGGTCGAGAGAGGTAATTGCTGTGCCCGGCGTGATGCTCGTGAACGGCTGCTCTTTGTGGGGACTGGCCTGCTCCAATTGGCAACATATTAGTTGGTGGGGATAGTCTTTGCAAATAAAATGATATTTTTCATGAACTGTTGCATACGGCATCAATTGTTATTAATTGTGAATTCATGTTTTACCTATGTTTTTGTTAAAAAAATTGACAAACAGTTTTGTAAATTTTGACTAAGTGGACGTTGAAAAAAAAAACAACAAAAAGTTTTGCTGAACTGACCAAAATTGTCTATGGATGATGAATAAACAATACAATACGATGATGTCCACAGCCAGGTGGATAAAACCTCGAGCTTAATAAATTTCCTAAACACTGTTTATCTGTAAACGTAAAATAAAATATTATTTTGTTGGTTAGTCTTGCCAACAGTACGGATCTATAGGCCTATTGATGTCCACGTTGAGGCCCAAAAATTAAAAAAAAATTCCCATTAAAACTGTAATCATTTGGCCAAGTTCGAGTCTTAGCCGAGAGGTATCAAACCAATTATCGCGCAATGTACGGACATGTTCAAATTATAACCCAGAACGATAAAAAACAAGGAAATGCATTCAATGATGGAAAGCAATTTGTAGAAGAAGACAGCAGCGAGAGACGGAACCACTGCACTGTTAAAATGCTTAAACATTAGAACGTCCCTTACTCTGATGCACACTGTACAATATAGTTTACGCATGAACAGAAAGTTTTTTCTGCTACTTAAAAGTAAGAAAATTCTTATTTTTTAAATATTTTTTACTCAAATCTATTTTTTCAATAAAACCCCCATGTAGAGCCTCAAAATACATGGACAGGTTGGCCATAACTGAAGCTAAATATTTTAATAGGAAGGAAAGTAGTTTGAAATTCTGCCACTGATTAGATAAAGGCTTCGTAAACAACCGGATAAGGCTAGGTGTCTTTATGTACACGAGATTATGTACACAGCTGACAATTTGGCTGCCTCATTTATTTTGTGCTTGTGATAAAAATGTTGTTTTGATTTTGTTATATCCAACAACATTATTTTATGATAAACTTTAGTAGAGTATTAGAGTAGCAAGATTGAGCAGGATTTTCATATAAAATTTTATACTTTATTGAGATAGCGCGCAGATATTTCGGGTTAGGTTACAGAAATTACTTAATGATTAATAATTACTTTATGTAGCCTAGTAAATTTGATGTAATTGTTTCATTTTAAATGTATTAGAAACATGTGCAAGGGTTATATGTATGCTTAATAAATACAAAATAAATACATATAAAATGAATGACTTATTGTGTTGTTTAGTGCAAAACTCAAAAACGGCTGGACCAATTGGGAAAATATATTTTTTCACATACTTCGAAGTCCGTGGATGGTTCTCAACTATAGTTGGTCCCGATAGCTGGTGCTGATGTCGAGATCCAGAACTGACCGTCTGAATAACACACCTGATGAAGCCACATTTTACCGGGCTCCGCTGGGGTGAATCTCAACCCAATAGGCCCGAGCAGAGCTGGGAACCTCAGCAAGTCACTTAATAGTTTTTAGCAAGTGACCTCTTCCTGCATGACCTCATGATCCAGTGTCCGCGCAATATTCGTCAATCTGGGGACACGTGGGTTCCATTCCATAACCTTGTTGCCTCATTGCTACACACAGTAGGTAGTAAGGTCAGGTACGTATCACCCGCAATTGCAGAGCATGTATATTAAATTAATTTGAGGTTATCAAACGGCATCTGCATCTACATAGTTAAATCCGGGCTGACTCTAGTGTCCGATACTAAAAGTGACTTTGGTGAAGACAGCAAAAATGTTTTGGTCGGTAGCCCAGTGCTGCGACGCCTTGCGAATCAAAAGCTGGGTAAGCACCTCTGAGCGCGATTGGGTTCTAGATGGGTGACAATTTTCAACCGCCCTCAAGCAGTACATAGGGGAAGCATTGTCGATCTGAATATAATCGAGAAATTCGTTGGCTGACGTAATTGTCGGGATAGCTCAGCGGTAGAGCCAGTGGACATGTATTTCAAAGACCGCAGGTTCAAATCCTGCTCCCAACGAATATCCAGTCCTGAAATTTTTTCTGATTATTAGCAAATATCTGATAAAAGTGCTTTGTCAATAGTGATGTTGGATAACCTCAAATCATGTATCCATTAAATACAAAAACCGGTCAAGTGCGAGTCGGACCCGCTCATGAAAGGTTCCGTACCATCGTACAAGATTGAACACCAAAAATTACGCTTTTTGTATGGGGTATTCCTTTTAATTTTTTTTTTACCTATTTGTGTTATACTCAGCAAAACAAATAGGTACAGACTCTGTTAATTTCAGCTGCCTACCACTTACGGTTCATGAGATATAGCCCTGTGACAGACGGACGGACGAACATATAGCGGAGGCTTAGTGATAGGGTTCTGTTGGCACTCTTTGGGTACGGTATCCTAAAAAGTAATCAATTAATATAAATAAGTGTCAAGAAAGGAAGCAAGATAGGTGTGATGTGATCGTGATCAATTCTGCCTACCCCTCCAGGGAAACAGAGTGATGGCATTTAAAAGTAAGCAACAGACAAACCACTCACTGACGGAAACAAGATTCCTTGGTTGGTCAAAAATGTCAAGTGGTCCATGGCTAACCACTAACATACGGAACCTGTTTCATGAAGTACGCGAAGTATATTTCAATTCGTGAGGACACACTTGCATGGCACTACTAAAATACAATATAGGTAATACGGTACATACCAGATAGCTGTTATCACAATAATGCTCATTCCAACTGATCGTTGCATAATTTGCAGTCAGAAAAGACACGTAATGGGTTTGCATATATTTTTAAAATATTAATTAAAAATATGAAATATATTTTTGCAAACAAGTCCAAAGTCATATTTTTATCAACAAAAGCCCGTATTGACTTGCTCAATAGGTATAAGTTCAAGCAAATGAATATGGTAAATATTTTTTATGTAAAAAAACATGGATGGCTAATACCACACAACTACCGTTATATTAGCCCAATACACCACATTCCCGAAGGATTTAGGTGCCATGCCAGGACCTTCCCTTTATGAGCACCGCTACACTGAATTGGATGGAAAACACGGACAATTTTTCATTGCCGCTTCGACCATCTTTTCATCCAATGCGATGGTATCAACCGGGGCGAGTTAAAACCCTACCACCTAGTAGTACAGTTTGACATGGATTCCGAACCATGGAGCAGCTCGTACTCGTGATGAAATGCACTTATCCAACTCAGAGAGAGAAAGAAAGTGGTGGATGAACGGGGCGAGGATTTGAACCCAGACCACACAATTATTTCGTATTTAGAGCTACTTATTGGAATATGGTTGCACTCATTCGGAAACCTTCACAATTCACCAAAGTTTCATCGCAATCGGATAGATGGTATAGAAAAGCATATGAGAGAAACAAAGATACCGTGTTTTTTTTAAATATGAGATAGAATTGTAGACAAAGCTAAATGTAATTAAAGTCTTTTCGTATCTAATTTATTTAAACATAAATACTGCAAACAGAGAGCAGATATGTTCTTGAGTAGAGAATTGTTAATCTAAGCACCCAACTTGGTTCCTTAGGCTGAGATAAATAGTCATAACCGAAACTAAGTCTAACGGAAAGTAGTACTTTATGACGTCACTTTGACACATTTTGTGTGGACGAAATCTCAAAGTAATGCGAATTGACGTCACAAAGTACTACTTTTCGTTAGTCTTAGTTTCTGTTACGACTATTTATCTCAGCCTTAGACTTCTTTCCGAAACACAGACAAATTTGTAATGTCTTCCTGTCATGCTGATTTAACCATAGAGTTAAAGGGTACCTCTGTAGGAATTGCTTCTCTTTCCAGGGTATACATTTGATGGGAAACGACTGTAAAGCGATGTGCCAGGCGTCTTGTCAGAGACCTTTTCTTTCCGAGTCTAGTTGGGATCGTTTAATACACATTTTTAGCTATAAGAATAAAAATATATTTGTATTTTGACTCCCGGCGTAGATTATTGTCAGTTCTTCGTCCATTGTAATTGACCTATCTTTAAAGAAATGACAAATCCAAGAATGGGTGCACGAATAAACAAATATGCACATTCTTCCTATAATGAAAATACCGTAGTCATTTCTCTATAGGATTAATGTGAAGAAGTATCTGGACGACCGGCATGGTGTTTGTAACTCCAGAAAAAGCTCAAAAGTACGTGGGGGCTGTCGTGCATCTATTTTAGGTAGGCTTGCCATCTGTAAAATTTCGCAACCTGGACAAGATGTGAAAACCCCGGATTTTAGAGCCCAGAACCCGGAAATGTCAACAGGTTTTTTTAAACCTCCTTATTTATTCACCTTTTTATTTATTTTCTGACCTTAAAATTAAATTTAGTGATATTTTGTTGTACTAACCCAATAAAACAGAATATTATTACAGTTTGTTACAAATCAGTTAGATGCTAATAAATTTGTATACCCGGACTACAAATAAAGCCCCGCCGATAAGGTAAAAAAACTGTCCCAATTTATTGCAAGCGAAGGATGCAAAAATGTATGTACCCAAACAGTACAGACCAACTTAGATACCTAATCAATGAAAAAACACAAAATTCCAAAACATACATATGTAATGTTAGGATGTTTACAATTAATAACTTTTGAAAACAAAACAACTTGAAATATTGACATTCGAGTGGTTTTACAGCGCTATCTCGCTCTGTTTTGAGAACGATGATCAAAACAAGGCATTCAAACTTCATGGCAAAAACCATCTCGCGAGAACATACCCGAAAACCGGAATTTCGGCGTTGTTTTGGATAAAACAGGTCATTTTAACATGACGTCATCGACTCAAGCACTCGAAGGAGAACCTTCATACGACCTAATAAGAATCAAGAATTCATTGAGAATGCAATGAGATCACAGCAAAACATGAATTACAACTTGCATTTGCGGCAACATCTTGACATATTATAAATAATAAGCTTTCTCAAAACACCCGGTCTATAGTCGCAGAAGTAGAAATCATACAAGAATGAAAAGCAATCAGAACTTTGTTTTCACTCATTTCTAGGACACCGATGTCACCACTTAATAATGTTTATTCGTTTTTGAAGTTTCAAGAGCTATAGCAGGAATGTGCACCTTCTACTAAATGTTTATGCTTGATATCGAATATTGAAGAACGCAAATTGAATTGGGCACGAACTAGCGGAACTCACCTTCAAGTCAACAGGCGTCCATCGACCCCGTGCGAAGGGAAGCGGTGATGAGCAACAATCCTGAGACCAAATGCACTGTAGTCACTAAACACCAAACATCCACTTAGTACATGCACTACACGGGTACAATCACGGAACTCGAAGGAAATAATTGGATTTTCGAAATTAGAACGCGAGACAACCGCTCGCCGCGCCGACCCGACAGAAAGCCAGTGATGCCGCTCCGAATGATAGAATTACCACTGACCATTTAATGTTAGTTAAATATTACCACAAAAAAATGGGCATTCTCCTTTAAATCATAATAAATGCTTTGAATAATATGCAATCAGGAAATTCTACAATAAACTACTCGTATAGCTCCCAAAAGCATTAATGGAGCATAATATAGTAACATCAATAACGCAAACATATTCCATACATTAATGGAAACATTCGTGTACTGGCAAGACATAACGGTTTTGAAATAGAGCAACAGAGGGCGTGTGCAGCAGCCATCTTGACGAATTACGTCATTCATAAACATAGGCGTAATGTTGCCCGCGCATTAACATTTTAACAAAATAATGACAACTTACATATAGAAGGTATTTTTTTTTCAATAAAACAATCTGAAGACCATCAGCAGGTTATATTTTGCAGATAATAAATACCTATTAGATGACAAAATTCAAAAAGATATGCAGTCATTATTTATGTTCTTAAGCGAGGCTTACGCAAACAATTTTTAAGAAAGATAACTTTTAAATACCTTTCTTAAACCCGACGTTTCGAAAGGAGTTGCATCCAATCGTGGTCACGGGAGAACCTTTCGAAACGTCGGGTTTAAGAAAGGTATTTAAAAGTTATCTTTCTTCAAAATTGTTTGCGTAAGCCCCGCTTAAGAACATAAATAATGTGTGAAAAACGCGAAAGCTAAAGCTTACTGAGCCCGTATTCCCGGTTGTCACCTAAATTGGCACTTACGCCAAGCCGATCGACTGGTGTTTTCAAATTTATAGAGAAATTGAAGAGCGCGCGCAGTGGGCGTTAAGCGAACTAAAATTTGCGAGTCCAAATTTGATTTAACAGCTTACGTATCGTCGCCGTAAATACGTTGACGTTGCCGTTTACGCCGACTTCGCGTTTTCATAGAAATCGGAAGTCCGAGTTTGACTTAGGGCCGAGTGCACGAAAGGACAAAAAATCAAAATCAACGTCAACGTATGATTAGATACGTCACTTTGTATGTACAGTATGGAAGGAACTCCATGCGGTTCAATAAAAGTGACGTGTTTGAACATTGATTTAATCAGACGTTTCTTCGTGCAATCGGGGCTTAGACAGCTTAAAGAAGTAAAACCACAGAATATCCAGTTAAAACTTGTTTGGAGTTTGATGTTTTTACGGAACTTAGAAATTTCGTACACGCCAATATAGGTGAAAACTCGGACTGACCACTCTGATGGAGTTTAGGTGTCATTCTTTGGTCTTTTAGTATTTTTTATACAGTATTTTTCTATTCTTCTCATTTCCCTGGCCTTTTTAAAAAGATATTTTTATTGAAAAATAAATATCGAGAGTTTTTTACTACTCCTACACATTTACGCCAATTCTAATGAGCAATATAATTAAAAAACAATCTACAAACTTATCAATAAAAACCTTTTGCATGCCAAATATTCAATAAAATAAAAATTATAACATAAACTCAAAAACCTCGTGCAAAAACGCCTTTCAATAATTTATTCTAAAACGAAATCGTTCACAAACTTTACGTTCTTTATAAAAAAAATCAATAACCTGAATTTTTCAATGATTATAATATTGATAAAAATATTATTTTAATTATATTACCTTATAATAAATTCGACGATTTTGAGTTTAGTCCTACCTTCACTCAAACTGCGTTTTGACAGCTCAAAATGTCTTAGCCCCGGTTGCACGAAGAATCAGCCGAGTTAATCAATGTTCAAACACGTCACTTTTAGTGAACCGCATATTGTCATAACCTGGCAGATACCGTATCTGAAATGAACGTGAACCTGGAACATATACTTACTTGGACAAAATCATTTGGCCTGCTGGTAAATCCTACCAAATCACAAGCCATAATAATAGGCAGCCCTAGACTTCTGTCGAAGGTTGATTACAGCACATTGCCAGCAGTGATCTACAATGGAGTTGTCATACCATACTCCAAAACAGTCAAGAATTTAGGAATTTTCATTGACGAAACTTTATCGTGGGTGCCCCAGGTAAACGAGGTCAGCAGAAAAATCTTTGCCGCCGCCCACTCCTTAAAGCGCTTGCAGAATTTCCTCCCAGTCCGAACCAAAATTACTTTGGTGCAAACTCTCCTCTTTCCGATTTTGGACTACGCAGATGTTTGCTACTTGGATCTAACTGAAGTTCTCCTAGACAAGCTGGATCGTTTGCAGAATCTCTGCATTCGCTTCATATATGGTCTGCGTAAATATGACCATGTATCGCAGTACCGTCGAGAGCTTAAATGGCTACCCATCCGTTTCCGAAGGAACTGTCATTTACTAATTCTTCTTTACGGAATTCTAAATAACCCTAACTCTCCTGAATATCTTCGTTCCCGGTTTATGAACCTCTCTTCACACGGTCTCCCTTTGCGATCTAGCAATGACAGTATCCTTGCGATTCCTCGCCATACGACGTGTTTTTTCTCTAACTCCTTTACTGTTCATGCCGCACGTCTGTGGAACTCGTTGCCCATCACAGTCCGCTCCTGTCAAACTATCAGCTCTTTCAAACTTAAAGTCAAGGAGTTTTACTTAAATGAAATGTAAAGATGATAATATGTTCTCACTGTATATATATATTTAATTTTATTGTCCTTCTAATAGTACTGATTTTAGAATCAATGGTAATAGTTATTATAGGTTTTTTTTTCCCTGGTTTGTGGATATAATAATATGTATTAGTGTATTGTATCATATATATTAGTATATTCAATTATATGTATAAATATGTATATATTATGGTATATGTATGTTTATGGAGTTAATTTTTTTTTCTTTTCAAATTCTGGTGTGTCACCTACCTACAGATATTTCTATTGCCTTTCCTCATCACCCCAAGGGTTGACTGGAAGAAATCACTCTTAGTGATAAGTCCGCCTTTGTGCAGTATTGTTGTTTTGCTGTATGTTTTCTCTGAAATTGTATTTTTGTTATGCACAATAAAGAATTTATTCATTCATTCATTCATACAGTTCCTTCCATACTGTCCACACAAAGTGATAAACACGTCATACTTTAACGTTGATTTCGATTTTTTGGCCTTTCGTGCACTCAGCCCTTAAACTGACACATCATATTGCGGTAGGAATTGCAGAACCACCCTGCAATGTTTCGTTGCTCGCACTGTTCTACTGTCAGCCAAAACGGCCGAGGTTGGTACGACGGAACCAAAACATTAATAGTCGTCGTACGCCTCCGTCACAGAATAACTAATAGTGCTACGCACAGAAGTTGCACTCCCCGACAGTATTTTTTCAATTTTCATCCTAAATGTCGTTATTATAAAGTATTTATTACGTCGCTCATTGCCAGCGCGGCGGCGAGATGAAACGCGTCGTCGTTTACCCGCCCTATATCGCTGGAATGCGGCTTGCGCTAGGGTTATCACACACTGCCGCCGCCAAACAGTATTGTTTGGTATTGTCCGGGTTATTGTTGTTATTGGCCGGGTTGATAATATCACATTTGATAAAAAGGTGGTCGAAACGGTAATAAAACATTGTCCGTGTTTTCCATTCAGTTCAATATCGCCGTGCTCATGAAAGGAAGGTCCTGGTATGGCGAAAACCGGCTAAGTGCGAGTCGGCCTCGCACAAGAGTTCCGTACCATCGTACAAGATCAAACAAAAAATATTTTTTTTGTATGCCCCCCTTTAACTTTTATTATTTTTTTATTTAACCTATTTGTTGTTCTAACGGTAAAATAATTACACACTCTGTGAAAATTTCAGCTGCCTATCTATTACGGTTCCTGAGATACGGACGGACAGCGGAGGCTTAGTAATAGGGTTCAGTTTTCACCCTTTGGGTACGGAACCCTAAAAACCAACTACATGCAGCAAAGGAGAATAGGCAATAAGTACCTGGAGCTGCCACGAATGATTGCCCATTGTTTCACTAGGCGAAACCAATTTAAGTTGTTTTTCCTTGTAATACATGGATAAATAATACCTAATGTATAAAAAAGTGCTGTGCTGATACCAGTTAAATACGTGTCAATTCAATAAGCCCCTCATAACACGATACCACATACCTACCTACATAAAGGCAAAACGTCAATAAACCTAAACTAAAAAAACAAACTCTCCTTTAAGAATATTTCGGTAGCGTAAAGAAAGGTAACTTCAAATTCTTCCGTGTACTATGACATCCGTTCACGCAACAGTTATTATATTTAATTCTATGATGATTAGACATTATTACGAATAAAAACGGCGAAAGTGCGCTGTTCGAAACGACTGATCGACTGGACGTAGAGGACGTGCGAGCGTGTGCGCGCGGCGGCCCTGACTGAATTTGGAACCTCGGGTTCCCGAGCGCCGTAGGTGAAGATCTCAGTAGGTATTTAGGAGTGACGGATGCCTGCCTCCGTATTCAGAGAGGCCTGTCAAAACTTAGTACGAAATTAGCACCGGACTAACCATACAAAAACCAGTTTAGTCCGACCACCCTGAATACGGCTGTAAATTATTTTTGCACCGAATGGCACGGTGCACTTTGCCCGAACATAGCCCTTATATTCTGTAAGTGGGTATGTCTGTTTCCATTGTTTGTCATTATTTCTACTTACTCTTTGATTACATTTCTCATGTTAGTCTGTGTTTCTCATGAATTTGTGTTGTTTTCCTGGATTTGTTTAAAACTCACATTTACAGCTTACATTAGTTTTGAAAAGAAAATAAACTGTACTGTGTACGGTATCAACACTCAACATTCTCGTCATTTTGTGAAAATATCTGATACTAATCTAGAAAATGCAGGGTGAGTAAACCACAAAGGTGATTCATGATTTTTAGAGTTCCGTAGTTAAAACAGTATCTCTGCTGGTCTGGCTGCAATTTTTTATTTTAATTTTAATGTGGGAAGTCACAGAGGGTTATTTCTTATTTATACTAAAAAAACACACCTACTTACAAGTTACCCTAAAAACCTGCATTTTTGCTAAACGTGAATATCCCAGTGCTCCGTTAAAGTATCAGCTTATATCGCCCCTTTCAAGCCGCTACCCCGCTTCCAGGCTCTATTTCTTCATAAAAAAATAACTCTCTACGAACTTTTTTGCAGATGGGTCTAAAATGTTTTTCAATGTTTCATTTAATTGGCTGAAAGTGCTGTCTGTAAGGTAAATTAAGATATCTTGATCTCCGGTGTTTACGGGACAATCTACCCTATTTCAAAAACTAAAATAACTCCAAATTCTGGGGTGACCACAGGCTGTAAAGTTATCACGCCGACAGAAGCCCGATTCTGCTATTTGTCCAATTTCAAACCATTCCGTATTAGTTATGTTTCCGTCAAACATAACACGCTAAGTTTCGAGTGCGGTTTCCAAAAATCGGTGTTCAGAAACACTGCATTGGATGAAATTATGGTTGAAACGACAATGAAAATATGTCTGTGTTTTCCATTCAGTTCTGTGCATGGCACTTAATTCTTTCGGGAATGTGGTGTATTGAGTTAATTTCATAACAGTAGTTGAGTGTTTTTAACCGACTTCAAAAAAAGGAGGAGTTAGGGTTAAGGGTCATCAATTCGTCTGTATGTTTTTTTTTTTTTTGTTTTTTTTGTTTTTTTTTTATGTTTGTTACCTCATAACTTTTGCCTGGGTGAACCGATTTTGATGATTATTTTTTTAAATGATAGCTAGTGCTTCCCAAGTGGTCCCATTTTAATTTGGTTAAGTCCTGACAATGATATCTATGAGAAAATCATAAAAGTCCTAAATTTGTATTAAGATGTGCGCGACAAATGGACGAATAACTCAATATAACGCCAACCGATTTCGTTGATTCTTTTTTTATTGGAAAGGACGTGTACAAATTAGTAAGTGTACTTTAGATTCACTAAAAATAAACAAATAAAAAAAAATTTAACAAAAAAAATAACCGACTTCTAAGTAAAAGCACTAAAAAGTAAAAAATAATTTCCATTTTTGTAGTTACGATTTCTGTTATTTTTTGAGTCGGTGTCAGCCAAGGTTAGGTTAGGTTAGGTTAGGTTAGGTTAGGTTCTCTTGATTGGCGCAGCGCGTGCCCGGCTGACGCCGACTCAAAAAATAACAGAAATTGTAACTACAAAAATGGAAATTATTTTTTACTTTTTAGTGCTTTTTCTTTGAAGTCGGTTATTTTTTTTGTTAATTTTTTTTTTATTAGCCGTCCATGTCAGGTTGCACAATAAAAACCTTACTGCTCCATTCGCGATAAGGCGTACTGGCGCCAAATACTGGTCGAATAATACTGGAAACCAAGGGGTGAAATTCGTTTATCAAGGTTCGCTCAAGACCACTCGTTGCTGTGCGGAACTTTTATGCTCGTCTGGAACATATTATCTGGCAAATAGCTACCTTCCGTACCTTTATGCTTGGTGGATGCCAATTTATCCGCCTGGGAAATTTATTTGAAGCTAACATTATCTGTCAATTAGCTTTCCGGAACTTTATCGCGGCATGCTGAAATAGACCCTCAGCCAATGGGAAAGAAAACTCTAAGGTTATTGTAGACGACGCATGAGCGCCCACACCTTAAAAATGTCAAAAATGTCATTCCTGTCAGGTTTCATTTACGAATTTTTAGATGAAAAATGTAGGTACTCCATGATGCAGCTCGTTAGACGGTTGTTAGACATGTTTGAAAAATGTTACGGCTTTTCACGCGGCAGGAAGAGACATTCTCCAACGTTTCAAGCGAATCATTCAGCCCGTTGTCAAGGAGGCATCCGCCACGCTCGTAGGCAGCAGACGATTGAGGTGACAGCTAGGCTCGCCGTGGAATGTCGGAGAATGTCTCTTCCTGCCGCGTGAAAAGCCGTAACATTTTTCAAACATGAATAGATTTCGTTTGTCTTCAAGCACATTTAAACGTCATTGACCAGCACAAAGTATGAAATGAAATATTGTAGGTTATGTTTTTGTGATATTTTCTTTCCCAAGAGTTCTTTTGATAAGCATAATTAAGAAAAAAATATTGTCTAAATAACATGGAGGAAATTGAGTTATTTAAATGACATAGATTGAGTAAATGAAATTTTCATACCTATTCTGTTTGATTTTGTATGTTATCTGATAGCTTTGACGGATCTTTTAGGTGAGCTCGCTTAGATGCCACATGTCATGATAAATAAGCAGTTTTCTTCCCGATTCATCTTAATTTCATCAAATATTTTAGTCACTGAGATAATGCTATCTTAAGGTGGCCCATCCCGCTCATCTCCCCATACAAAAGGGGAAAGAAGATCACGCCCATATTTCTTGTCAGAGATCCAAAATTTTGCTCAAAATAGCTTTATTTGATCGAACTAGATGTCTGATGACCATTGGCATTGTAAAATTGTGTTTGGTTTCTAAGTTATAAGGTCCGAAAGTTCGCATTTTTCGCGCGTTTTATACAATAACTTTGGAGGTGGATTACGCAATGATAAAGTAAGAACATCTTTAAAAGATTAGTCATCGGACATAGCTTATTCAATCGAGATTTATAATCTATTTGGTTTGTGTTCGATTTTTTACTACAGCGGTCGTGGTTTACTTTTAGCTATAAGTCGTTTTGAAATTAAAATCTTCGTAAATCTTACCAAATCATACACTATGCACATTGTCTTTTTTGTGGACATGTTGCATCTTCCTCATCACGGGGCCTGTCTTATTCTTTGAAACAGAGAAGGTCCCAGAGCGCAACAGCACGGTTTTGTACCGTGCCCGCGAATGAGTTAGGCCCGCCGGGTTGGGCCGCCTTAACTAGAATCAGTCTAGACTACTTTTATTATATAGTATTTTGTTGGAATTGCAGATACAAGGTCGGAGTTGTACGAGGAAGTGAAGTGCTATCGAAATGCCCGGGAGCGTGAAAAGTAAGTTCTTATTGCATTTTAGCTTGCAAAGTTGCATTGACTGTTGCTCCATCGTCACACTTGAAGGTCCAGTAAGTCAAGCTGTCTTACAGGGTGATTCTCCAAACTTAAGCTTTGCGTGAGTTTTTCTAAAGCACAAATAAAGAACCAACAGTTTGTGAAACCTACATTTTTTTTTAAAGTAAACAGATTTGCTTTAAGGCTGTTCCGACCCATATAAAGTTGTATGCACACTTAACGCAAAAAATATTGCACTTTAAGCCACGAATTAATAATAAAAGTTTAATATAGTCATATTACTTGCAGCGAAAACAATTTCACAATTTCAGGATTATTGGTTTTGTTACAATTTATTTAAATACGATTTTTATTTAACAACGCCATCTAACGGTGTAAAACTTCTAATCGGCAATTACAACGAAACCATTAAACCTGAAATTGTGAATATGTTTTCGCTGCAACTACTATGGCTATATTTAATATTTTTGACGAATTCGTGCCTTAAAGTGCAATACTTTTTGCGTTCTGTGTAAAAAAACATTGTATGGATCTGAACATCCTTAATCGTACTGTATATTGCTTTATACCACAGTAGATATATAGCTGTGCGACCGGGGCCACGGCAGAACTCAACTCAGGCGATTTTTTAGATAAATACCTTCCCCCCATCGAGTGTTAGGGTTGTCACTTAAATAATAACTCACTAGCGCCAAAGTGGTGTCGCCGATACATAAGACACCGCTTTTTGTGTTTGGGCATGTCGTTACGTAGTAATAAATACATATGTCAACAATCGGTTTATGGAGTTTTCATAGATAATCCTCTGTTCGTAATTTATTTATTTATCTATATTTTAACACATATTGAAATTACATGCAGTCTCATTTGAAAAAATAACAAAAACACAAGACCAGAAATTACATAAATCATGAATCTAGTGTAGTGAATAGTATGAAATAAGCGAAACAGACAGTGGCAACACAGGCCCTGCATGAAGATACAAATGAGTTTGATTGTACAAGTACCCGAACTAGGCAAAGCCTGTCTTTCGTGGCACCTGATGTGAGGCTCAGTATTGGAAAAGAATAAAAAAGGAAGTTAAACAAATAAAAATGGAAGTCTCGTCGCACTATTGGCCTAACCTTTTAAAGTTGTAATAATAAATGTGAACAACAATTTTTGGATTGTTTTTGAATATTTTTATGTTACCGACACTATGTAGATATCGGAAGATATTTATTTTCCATACCCAAAACTGGACTTACCATTAACTGCATTAATTTTTATTTTGTTTAAATAATGAATAGGTCAACAAATTCTTTATTGGCTAAACATCAATAGTAAATTATCCAGGTACTTTCTGCACAGCTCGATGGCTCTGTCCACCTTGGTTACCTAAATGTGTGATGGTATAGTGTCTTGCGACAGGCACGACAATATGGCGGAGCTGTACGCGGTGGTGAGCACTCTGCAGCACCTGGAGAAGGCCTACATGAGGGACTGCGTCAAGCCGCAGGAGTACACGGCCGCTTGCTCGCGGCTGCTCGTGCAGGTGTTTATTGGCTTTAACCACAAACGTAGCACTAGTGCGCTGTGCTTACAAGACTAACACAGTGTGGGAGTGAGAACTCCTTCTCAAGCATCACTACCGCTAGTCAGAGAGAGACAAAACGTGCCTACCCAATGAGACAACTTTAACTTACTGGGCTTATGTAATGTGAAATGACCATGAATCCAGCGGAACGTCGTAGGCCACACAGTCGAAACATCGCCACCGCGCGCGAATGTGCTCTAAAATAGCGTTCGTCAACTCAGTTCCCACCCACACAAACCCTCCAATACGTCTGCGACTATGTTTGCATGTGGCATGTACGTTAAAGTTGGGTTAGTAGTTTTTGAAAATTGGAGACAGCGGGTTTCATAGTAGATGCGTTCGATGCCATATCTCCTTTCGTTTTATCTATGGTTGTCACACAGGTATAAATAAAATGTACTGTGCTAGTTTTCTTGTATGTCTAGAAACTCAATTAGACCGAATTAATATAATCATTATGAATGCAAATTATATAAAAGTCTGATATTACAGTATACGAAAATTTAAAAGACAAAAGAAAATATTTGCACTTATTTGCAGGGATTCATCTTTGCAATCTTCAGGGTTAGTAAGAGTGGGTTAGTAGACGAACGATGCGTTTGGTATACTGGCAACATCATCCTAGACATTTCCTCGTTTATTACTATTTCAAAGGGCAAAATAATGATTCTTTAATACGCCACGAAAAAAACAATTTACAAAAGTAAACACAGTACAATAACAACATAAGTGGGGCGCATAGGCCCATTTTATGATCGTGAACGTAGATATAGTTTGCGTTCTATTGCCAACTTAAAAAGTGCTTGCCACGTTGTGTCTCGGTGTGAGCCTTCTCTAACAGATTTTGCGCTCTGATTTTTTTTTCATGCGACCTGACATGGATGGCTAATACCACACAACTACCGTTATGATATTAGCCCAATACACCACATTCCCGAAGGAATAAGGTGTCATGGTGCCTTCCCTTTATGAGCACTTGGTGATTGTCGGAATGAATGTGTTCTTGTTTGTTGACAGTACAAGGTGGCACTGAAGCAAGTGCAAGGCGAAGACTTCCCGACTATCGACACATTTGTGAACAAGTTTCGGGTATGTCTATATCTACTTCAAATGGTTCTCAATATGTTTGCTTCATAAAACGATTTTTAGAATTTTATCTTTGAGAGACTGTGAGTTGCTATGTAAAGAATATATTTATATACAAAAGAATATTCCGATTGCATTTAGATATTTTTAAGTTTAACAATGGATCCCTTCTGTATAATATTTTTCTTATGAATAGTGTAAACAAAAATAAGCAAAAACAATTCAAACTCTATTATCTATTTTAATAATGCTATTTCTAATTACAGACTGAGCTAGTTTACTTGGGGTTGCTTGGCAACCTTTACATTTTGGCTAGTACCAACTTAAGGTCGCCCCGTAATCATCAGAAAATTTCGCCTCCCATACAAACGTAGTTTACTAATAATTTGATAACTTACTTGATATTTGGTATCTAATATTAGGCTATAAATATCTGTGTCTGCATGTCGTTGTTTTTTCGGTAAATGTATTCTGGGTCAAACCACAGAGAAAACTAAATTTGTATGAAGATTTTCTTTTTGCTTTCATTTCATTCGGATTGGATTTTTCAAAAAAACAAAAGCATGCAGACACAGATATTTGTTACCTGATATTAGATATTAAATATCAATTTAATTGGAATAGCGGTTTCCAAATGATTAGTAAACTACGTTTGTATGGGGAGCATAGCTTACGGGCCGTTCTTAAGGGATTAACCCTCTTTATGACACTAAGGGCCGAGTGCACGAACAAACAAAAAATCAAAATCAACGTCAAAGTATGATCAAACACGTCGATTTGTGTGGACAGTATGGAAGGAACTCTATGAGGATCACTAAAAGTGACGTGTTTGAACATTGATAAACTTGGTTGTCTCTTCGTGCAACCGGGGCTAAGGGCCGATTTTTCAGTCCTCAGAAAATAGTTATCGGACTGATAGTACAAATTCACGTTTGTCAAAAAGATGGATAGTCATTGCCGGAGAATTATATCTTCTATCACAATTATCTGACTATAATTTTACTAATAAACATATGGACTTACTGTATCGGATGGGTAAGCAGAAGCGTAAATAAATCCGTCGAATAGTTATCTGGCTGTTTATTTGACCATTGAAAAATCCGCCCTAAGGGTCTTTTCCACCAAGTAGTGATTGGCTTAATCCGTACATTAAAGGGCCTTTCTTACCATCTCGCAATAGATACAAGCACAAGATAATCAGCACTATAGTAATAAATGCCCTTTAAGTGTCAATTAAAATCAATCGGCACTTGGTGAAAACCAAGCTAAAACAGTTCATGTACTTTGCCAATGTGAAATGGATCGCTCGCCGTGTTCGCAGCTGGACTGCCCGGCGGCGCTGGAGCGCATCAGGGAGAACAAGCCGAACCTCGTGAAGGACGACAAGGGCAACACCAACAAGTACATCGCGGAGATCGTCTCTGTATGTGGACATTGTTTTCTCAAGCATATGATGTCTCCTCTATTTTTTCGCGCACGAAGTGTTTCCGTACGATTATACAAAATTTGACCCAAAGAAATCGCGTTTCTTGTACGGGGAGGCCAGGGGGCCACCTTTAATTTTTATTTGTTTCTTATTTTTACTACTTGGTTTTATAGTGGCAAAAGAAATACACACTCTGTGAAAATTTCAGCTGTCTGCCTGTTACGGTTCATGAGATACAGCCCTGTGACAGACAGACGGACAGACGGACGCGAATTGTTTGTAATAACAATGAGTATCATAAATAAATAAATGACAGAAACAGCTAATCCGGAGAGACGGCGACGGCGGGACATAAGTGGGAGTCTGCACCTACACAAAATCAGATTTGCTGTTCCTCTTATTTATTTATTTATCTATGATCTTCATTCTGTAGGCGGAAATAATATTGTTAACAACAATAGTTGTGTGTTTATTGAAGAGACAGCACCATAATCAGTTTGTAAAAAACTTTACTAACTCCCTAATATGAATATATTCCCTCGGTCCCCTTCAAAGTAATCACTGTCAAATATAGCACAATTCTGCCAGCATCTTTTCCAATCTAAAATTACATCATACAAGGAAAACATGGACAATTTTCATTACCACTTCGTCAATCCGTCACTTAAATGTGGTTCTACCCAGGGTGGATTAATAGGTTGTAAGTTTGTACCAAATTAACCTGAGCATCCGTCCACAGCTTTTCATAACCCTCATGGACAAACTTCGGCTGGAGATCAAGGCGATGGACATGATCCAACCGGAGCTGCGCGACCTTCGCGACACCATGGACCGGCTGGCGATGCTGCCAGACGACTTCGAGGGAAAACTTAAGGTGAATGCCATTCATTCTTTTTAGGTTAGGTCTTTATATGTTTTGCTTTTATCAAATAGCTTAATTGCAGTTTGGGACCTATCTTTTCAGTCATCAGGTGTAGAAGTAAGAAGCTTGAGCTGTGTTCCAGAGGTTGATGAAATGCAAAACGTGCTGGCTGTGTCTTCCGTTGTCCACTAAGAGACCTGTCTATTAAAATGTCTATGTTAGAAGTTTTATGTAGATTTATGATGGACCAGGACATTTTTATTACTGTAGACATTGCAGTGCATCACTTAACCACGTTTTATAATGTTTTGGAGACAAGAATGAGAAAGTGACTGCGACCACCAATTTGTTCGGTTGAGATGGATCTGTAGCTTATCAGGATTTGAGTCAATACATATCATCTGCAAACGTGGCTTTAAAATGTTGGGGTTATTTGGTAGATCTGCTAAAATATAATATACAATACTGAACCCAAGTCTGGTCCTTGTGGGACACCAGCTCTTATTTCATGGAAGTCTTAATGACTGTCATTGATGTCAACTTAAAATATTCTACCTTCCAAATATGATTCCACCAGGTTAAAAAAGTTGTGTGGAATATTTTTCTTTAATTTGTACAGGAGGCCCTTGTGCCATTACTTATCAAACGCCTGTTGGATGTCTAAGAAGGCTGCTGAGCAGGACTGGTGGTGTTCTAGGGACTGTCTTATTTCATGATTAACCCTGTTGATAATAATTTCTTGCTGTATTTATGGTGGTTGTTATAAAGTGGTTATTTGTATTTCTTTGCTGATGTTATTTCTCTGTCATTATCCAGTGTTAAATTGTGTTATTTATTGATTTTTGTTTGATGACCGAATAACCATTTTAGAACGTATGTTAGTTTGTATGGATTCTTTAAAATTATATATTTAATCCATTCAACTTTTTTTTCTTTGCTGACAGGTGGAAGAATGGCTGAACACGCTCGGCGAGATGTCAGCGTCGGACGAGTTATCCGAGTCGCAGGTTCGGCAATTGATCTTCGACTTGGAGTGCTCGTACGGCGCGTTCAACAAGGTGCTCCATAACTAGTGTTGCCGGCTGTGGTGAGTAGCAATCTTCTGACATGTTGGTGTAGGACGAGCTGCTCAAGTCGTAGGCGCGGCAGCTGATCTTTGACCAGGAGTACTCGTGGGGCACGTTCAACGGGGTCCTTAACATGCGGCCCATTTTATACCAATTTCACCATAATCACTTTTTTATAGAACCTGACATGGATGGCTAACGCCGCCCATCTACCGTCATATTAGCCCAATACACCGCATTCCCAAAGGAATTTGGTGCCATGCCAGGACCTTCCCTTTATAACTACGGCTACACCGAACTGGATGAAAAACACGAACAATTTTTCATTGCCACTTCCAACCATAACCTCATCCTATGCGGTAATCATCATACTTTGAATGTTTGGGAATCCCATCTGTATGCAGTTATACATTATGGTTACCAATATGAGGGACCGCATTTGTCACGGGTTGGCTACTGGCCGTTTTTAATATATTATAGACCCATAGTAATCATCTATTATTTTTTTTCCAGATGATGGAGCTCAAATCTAAAAAAAACTGGGTATACATATGCATAAAGTAAAATTATTTTATGCCTAGGACTATATACGCCATTTTATTTAGTCTGAATTCAAGATTATTTATTATTGTAAGGTAAATAAGCTCACCTAATGTTATAAAAACTCGTGTTATACGATAGGCATATTATTGAATAATAAATCATTTGACTTCTGTGCATAATTGTAGTTAAACTTTTGTCTATTTTAATAAATATATACAGTCTATTTATTTCTTACTCTCCAGTTAAATGTGAAGCTTGTCGTTAGTTGTTTACATCACGGGGAAAAAATAATTTCTTCGTGACAGTTATTACATTACCATGAATTACAGAGAACAGCTATATCACATATTGCATGTAATGTGTGTAATTTGTGGCATTATTAAGTGCTAGCTGAGGTACCCGCCTCCGCTCGGGTCAATGTCGTTTACGACTGATGTTGTTCTGAATGATTTCTTGGATATTATATGAGTTTCATTCCCATTTAATCCATTTCGAGTTAAATTTTCGCCACAAAGGTAGCATAAGTCGTTCCCCAAGGTCCAAACTGTCTCTATACCTAAATTCATCAAAATTGGTTCAGCGGTTAAGAACGGCCCGTAAGCTATGCTCCCCATACAAACGTAGTTTACTAATAATTTGGAAACCGCTATTCTAATTAAATTGATATTTAATATCTAATATCAGGTAACAAATATCTGTCTCTGCATGCTTTTGTTTTTTTGAAAAATCCAAACCGAATGAAATGAAAACAAAAAGAAAATCTTCATACGAATTTTGTTTTCTCTATGGTTTGACCCAGAATACATTTACCGAAAAAACAAAGACATGCAGACACAGATATTTGTAGCCTAATATTAGATACCAAATATCAAGTAAGTTGGAACATTGGTTTTCAAATGATTAGTAAACTACGTTTGTATGGGAGGCGAAATTTTCGGGTGCTTACGGGCCGACCTTAAGGCGTGAAAAGGCAACAGACAGACAGATTACTTTCGCATTTATAATATTAGTTTGAATTGGTATGGATTTGTGAGAATTCATTCAATTTGGAAGTTGAATGACTTATGTGCAACTGGTCTCATGATTATAATAATGCAAGCTGTGTGTTGTCTATAGAATGTATGGCTGTTTGGTTTTTATTCAAGATAGTGAAATTGCAGTGTCAGTGAAGAAAAATAATTTCACATGCAAATAATAATTTACGGCCAATATACATGTTGTACTTGTTATAATTTTTCATTGTTATTGTAATATAGCCAATACTTTTACAGTTGTAAGAAAAAACTTATTGAAATATACATACCCATTAAATAAAAAAAATGCATTTTTATTGTTATCTAAATAACCTAGCCGCATGTCTATGATGGGAGTTTTTTTAATTATTTTAATTTAAATGCAACTTGAAAAAATACCTCGCTAATCAAAACAGAAGATCAAGAAACTTACTATTTAATGGCTTCACCGAACATATCTTGGCCCATTGGTAGTAAGTAGAGCAGGTTATCTTTATCGAAAAAATTTTTTCTATATAACTTATTAAGTAATAGAGAATCGTCTGTATTGTCCATCAAGTTCAATGTAGCTGTGCAATATAAGGAAGGCCCTGGCATGGCACCTAGTTCCTTAGGTGTGCTGGGCTAATATCAGGACAGTAGGTGTGATACTAGAAATCCGTGTCCAGTCTGACAAGAAACTTCGCCAGGTTTGTCATTCTAATTGTATGTTTTTCATTGATACAAACTAGTTTTCAGTGGTTGACTGATCACGGTTTGAGTCGGTTTGGTATGAACTATCCATGTACAGTTACATAAAAAAACTGTAGTATTATACTAGCTGTAGGCGTAATCACCCAGCTTTTTACACATATTAAGGTATACAAATACAAATAGTTTATTCAGCCACAACACACGAAAATACATAGAACACTAATTGATCAAGTAAATTGTGGCGGCATGCTTTGTAAGCATACCGCACACACACATGTATAGGTGTTTACTCCCGCCTCAGTCCACGCGCGCTGCGACGCGCGAAATTATTTAGTGAATATACCAAGTAATATTATATTATCTATGGAATATACGCCCTTCTACCAGAACGCACGCGTTTCACTCCGGCCTAGCGAGTCGTCAATCATCCCGCTAAAAAATAATAAAAAAAGTAACACAAGTTATTTATAATGTACTATTATAATTTTAGACCTCGAGGCTTATGTCGTGTTGCACTGAATGGGTATGCTCTCAGCCTAGTGGCGCGGGGACTGGCCTAGCGTACCAGAGGCCCGGGTTCAATACCAACTTGCACCACTGTCTTTCTCTTTCAGAGTTCGATATGTGCATTTCGTCACTAATGCGAGCTGCTCCATGGTTCGGAATCCATGTAAAACTGTAGGTCCCCTTCCCCTACTAGGTGGTAGGGTTTAAGCCCACCCGGGATGGTACCATCGCACTGGATGAAAAGATGGTCGAAGCGGCAATGAAAAATTGTCCGTGTTTTCCATCCAGTTCAATGTAGCCGTGCTCATAAAGGGAAGGTTCTGGCATTGCACCTAATTCCTTCGGTAGTTGTGTGGTATTAGCCATCCATGTCAGGTCGCATAAAAAAAAACCTGGTACGCACGCTGCGAAAGCGGTTATATACTCTTTGCTGCGAAGCTGGTTTTCAGCGCATTCTTTCCAAAGTCCTTTAATACATGAGCAGCGGGTGTGTATGTGTGTGTGAGGGTGTGTAGGAGAGTGACAATGAGGGAGGATGTGTATGCGAATGAGAGCGTGTGCGTGCGAGTAAATGAGGAGAGATGAAGTAGCGAGAAAATTAAATGTGTGGTATAAAAAGTTAAAAGGTGTATGTTGGCCGATTCTGAGCGAAATTGTAACCAATCCCGATATTTGCAGTTCTCGACGGTTTCTCAAAGTAGCATTGAACCTTTATTCTCGATCATTCTGGAATTTCCGGACTTTTGCATTCTTCTTTGGAGCCGAAACGACCCACCCATGGCTAGTTTAAACTTTTTGAATCGAGAATGTTTTAGAATACTTGTCGTTAAAAACCGCTCAGCTTGGCTAGGTTAGGTTCGGTTAAGTTAGGTTATCTTAGGTTAGGCTAGTTAAGCCTGGTTTTGGATAATTAAATAACCGCTGGTCAATTTATTTTCCCGCATGTCAGATTTGCCGTACTTTTGCCCTTTGAAAAAGCTAAAAAAATTGCCATCATTATCGAACATACGTCTCCCTTTGCAATGAGTTAAAATTTTATGTCTAACATCATGTATGTCCAGTTCTATAAAGAAATATGAGAAAAAAAATATATTGTAAAGTTGTTGTAATACATGATAGAAATCAATGCAAAATAGCCATGTAATTACAAACAACATTTTTTTAAAAATAACGTATCACGCTTATCTTGGTCGGTGATTTCTCACTCCAACAAGACTCGATTGGTAGAAAAATTGTTATCAAAATAGTAATTTCACGGATTAATTCAATTTATTATTTCCAGCGCTGAACATTCTCACGGATGGACTTCAAATGTATTTTTGTGTAAAAATATGTATGTTCTTAATTATTGCGAAGTTTTGCGTGAGCCAGGAAAATGTAAGTATTGTATAGGTTACACCTTTTTTATATATGACTGGATGGCTAATGCCATTCATAATAATGAATACTATTGCATTGTTCGTATTTTCGATCCAGTTCAATGTTACCGAGCAATATAACGTAGGTCCTGGCATGGCACCTTGTTCTTAAGAGATGTGTTGGGCTAATATGACAGTAGGTGTGGTATACGCCATGTCATTTATGTAACTAAACATGGATAGGATCATCGACATACCCCAAAGCAATAGACCGACAATCAGAATACATCTCCATACAAATTTCCGTACCACCTTGCTTAGTGTATCAATGTTGCTGTTATGTCATTCAAATTTACCCGCTTCTTAAATACATTTTCGTTTTCTGTATAATCAACACAAGTGCTTTAAACACATTATATTCGTTATGATCACTTTATAAAAATAATTTTAGATAAAAGCAAAAAAGAAAAGATGACAAATACCTAGCTAATTACGAATAAACAATCCCGGAAAAGAACAAATTACTTTATTTTCTATCCTGGTATCCCTAACAACGGAATATATAAGAGAAAGTCGCTAACAATAGCCGTCTTATTCTCTCTCGCTGAACACTCGCTTTCGGCACAGCTTTCGGGTTTAGGTGGCTCGCTCAGATTCGCAAGATCGCACGCACACACAACCAAAGATTTCGAAGAAGTCGCTGCGCTCCTACGCACACAACAAACGGATTCTGTTCGCCGTCTCGTTCCTTCCAAATAAGGACGTTATGGACTCTCACTCACGCATTAGAGCGGCACCCACACATATACATTTGCTTATTCTATTTAGACCTGCAAGGGCCGTATTTGGCTGATCAAGTGGGTTTTACTTTATTATTTATGATTGCCTAGAAAAATATAATATGAAATCAGGGAAATTAAGAGATATATTTGGGTTCACAATTCACTGTTTATTATACAAACATAGGAAAGTACAATAATGTTAAAAGGCCACATATGCATATCGTTATTCATACGTTCTCTGGTATTAACAAGGTTTTTTAATGTACATCAATAACCATCCATGTACACTGACCGTCGTGTTATTAAGGCTCCATATGACGCTAAATCGCACTTAGCTTTGTCTTAATTTCTCAGAGAATATTGAACTAATCATGCTAAAATTGCGTTACATGAAACTTCACTTATATCCGCTTAATCTGAATGATTATTGTTCCAATAGCATAACATTGGCCCGATAGAAAAAAATCGCGAAAATAGGTCGATTTTTTCACATTATGCTTTATTTCTCAGAATTGGTATTAATTACAGTGCTAGTAATCTCACATTATATTTGCAGCATGATTTTCAAATTTTTGAATGATTATCGTTGCACTTGGACACAATTTTTCATTCAAAGCATCAAAAAAATGAATTTTGGACATACGACAAAATTTCTGAGCACCGTAAAGTATCCCTTTCCCTTTCGTTCTCTTGGCGACTATCTATCGCCATTTCGGTAGCCTCAGTCCGCTGCGATGTTTCGAAGCGGGCGCACGCCTCTCCGCACGACTCTCCGCACGCGGAGATCGCTTTCGGGATCGCGACAGTAACAAAGTTCCGAACCAAATTCCTACGAGCATCAGCTGAACTTCATAGATGGCGCTGTATAATTTTCAATCAAATGTTATTGAGGTCTAAAGCCGAAATAATTGACACTGGTTAGTAACGTTCGGTTAGCAAGATATAAATAAATAAAAATATCATAAATAAATAAAATATTTGTTATAATATAAAAAAGTGATGTTTCCAGGAACCGAACTTCGATATGTGTGGTTCTCAACTTCGCAGCAAAAATACGACACTAAAACCATTGTGCCACGACTGCCGTTACGCAATTATGCTAAATTCTCCTTCTCAAGCCTAGCGGGCACTACGAGTATTGGGGCGGCCGCAAATATCCGCCTCCCCGTGGAACGTGCGTCTGCAGTACGTCCATTGCGGACGGGTCGCAACAGGACAAGTCACATGACCTTGGCAGATAGCTCGGCGGGCGGATTTTTGTAGTTTTTGTCGGCGGCACAGAATCATTAATAACATGAACAGAAGGAAAACTCCGTGAAAAGAATAAATGATATAAATAATATGTTTTGTTTTGTTGGTTGGTTTTTAGGGTACCGTACCCAAAGGGTGAAAACGAAACCCTATTACTAAGCCTCCGCTGTCCGTCTGTCCGTCCGTCTGTCACAGGGCCTTAGGTAGGCAGCTGAAATGTTCACGGAGTGTGTATTTATTTTACCGTTATAACAACAAATAGCTAAAATAAAATAATAATAAAAATTAAAAATATAATAAAATAAAATAAAATAAATTCTATGACGAAAAGAAACTCCAATATTAATCTCGGAGGAACGGTTCAGTTCAATTTCATGTGTTGTACATGTCATGTCATGACCAAATATGTTTTCGCTATATCTGGGGAAACATTTGTCGTAGACCCATCATGCGACCACTCAAAATAAACGCTCCGACCTGATTTACCTTCCCTGTCATGTCAAAATTTGTTTTCGTTATATCATGGGAAACACTGGTCGTAGACCATCATGCGACCACTCAAAATAAACGCCCCGACCTGATCTAACTTCCTGTCATGTCAAAATTTGTTTTCGTTATAGCTTGGGAAACACTGGTCGTAGACCATCATGCGACCACTCAAAATAAACGCCCCGACCTGGTCTAACTGCCTGTCATGTCAAAATTTGTTTTCGACATATAATGGGAAACACTGGTCGTAGACCCATCATGCGACCACTCAAAATAAACGCCCGGACCTGATCTACCTGTTTGTCATGTCAAAATTTGTTTTCGTTATAGCTTGGGAAACACTGGTAGTAGACCCATCATGCGACCACTCAAAATAAACGCCCCGACCTGATCTACCTGTCTGTCATGTCAAAATTAGTTTTCGTTATATCTTGGGAAACACTTGTATTAGACCCATCACGCGACCACTCAAAATAAACGCCCCGACCTGATCTACCTTCCTGTCATGTCAAAATTGGTTTTCGTTTTATCACGGGAAGCACTGGTCGTAGACCCATCATGCGACCACTCAAAATAAACGCCCCGACCTGATTTAACTTCCTGTCATGTCAAAATTTGTTTTCGTTATATCATGGGAAACACTGGTCCTAGACCCATCATGCGACCACTTACAGTAAACGCCCCGACCTGATTTGCGTTCCTGTCATGTCTAAATTTGTTTTCGTTATATCTTGGGAAACACTGGTCGTAGACCCATCATGCGACCACTTAAAGTAAACGTCCCGACCTGATCTACCTGTCTTTCATTTCAAAATTTGTTTTCGTTATAGCTTGGGAAACACTGGTCGTAGACCATCATGCTACCACTCAAAATAAACGCCCCGACCTGGTCTAACTTCCTGTCATGTCAAAATTTGTTTACGACATATAATGGGAAACACTGGTCGTAGACCCATCATGCAACCACTCAAAATAAACGCCCGGACCTGATCTACCTGTCTGTCATGCCTAAATTTGTTTTCGTTATATCTTGGGAAACACTGGTCGTAGACCCATCATGCGACCACTCAAAATAAACGCCCCAACCTGATCTACCTGTCTGTCATGTCAAAATTAGTTTTCGTTATATCATGGGAAACACTGGTCGCAGACTCATCATGCGACCACTCAAAATAAACGCCCCGACCTGATCGAACTTCCTGTCATGTCAAAATTAGTTTTCGTTATATCTTGGGAAACACTGGTCGTAGACCCATGATGCGACCACTCAAAGTAAACGTCCCGACCTGATCTACCTGTCTGTCATGTCTAAATTAGTTTTCGTTATATCATGGGAAACACTGGTCGCAGACCCATCATGCGACCACTCAAAATAAACGCCCCGACCTGATCTAACTTCCTGTCATGTCAAAATTTGTTTTCATTATATCATGGGAAACACTGGTCGTAGACCCATCATGCGACCACTCAAAATAAACGCCCCGACCTGATCTACCTGTCTGTCATGTCAAAATTTGTTTTCGTTATATCATGGGAAACACTGGTTGTAGACCCATGATGCGACCACTCAAATTAAACGTCCCGACCTCTACCCGTCTGTCATGTCAAAATTTGTTTTCGTTATATCATGAAAAACACTGGTCGTAGACCCATCAAGCGACCACTCAATATAAACGCCCCGATATGATCTACCTGTCTGTCATGTCAAAATTTGTTTTCGTTATATCATGGGAAACACTGGTCGTAGACCCATCATGCGACCACTCAAAATAAACGCCCCGACCTAATCTACCTGTCTGTCATGTCAAAATTGTTTTTTGTTATATCATGGGAAACACTGGTCTTAGACCCATCATGCGACCACTCCAAATAAACGCCCCGACCAGATCTACCTGTTTGTCATGTCAAAATTTGTTTTCGTTATATCATGGGAAACACTGATCGTAAACCCATCAAGCGACCACTCAATATAAACGCCCCGATCTGATCTACCTGTCTGTCATGTCAAAATTAGTTTTCGTTATATCATGGGAAACACTGGTCGTAGACCCATCATGCGACCACTCAAAATAAACGCCCCGACCTAATCTACCTGTCTGTCATGTCAAAATTGTTTTTTGTTATATCATGGGAAACACTGGTCTTAGACCCATCATGCGACCACTCAAAATAAACGCCCCGACCTGATCTACCTGTCTGGCATGTCAAAATTGGTTTTCGTTATATCATAGGAAACACTGATCGTAGACCCATCAAGCGACCACTCAATATAAACGCCCCGATCTGATCTAACTTCCTGTCATGTCAAAATTTTTTTTCGTTATATAATGGGAAATACTGGTAGTAGACCCATCATGCGACCGCTCAAAATAAACGCCCCGACCTGATCTACCTGTCTGTCATGTCAAAATTAGTTTTCGTTATATCATGGGAAACACTGGTCGCAGACCCATCATGCGACCACTCAAAATAAACGCCCCGACCTGATCGAACTTCCTGTCATGTCAAAATTAGTTTTCGTTATATCTTGGGAAACACTGGTCGGAGACCCATGATGCGACCACTCAAAGTAAACGTCCCGACCTGATCTACCTGTCTGTCATGTCTAAATTAGTTTTCGTTATATCATGGGAAACACTGGTCGCAGACCCATCATGCGACCACTCAAAGTAAACGTCCCGACCTGATCTACCCGTCTGCCATGTCAAAATTTGTTTTCGTAATATCATGGGAAACACTGGTCGTAGACCCATCATGCGACCACTCAAAATAAACGCCCCGACCTGATCTACCTGTCTGTCATGTCAAAATTTGTTTTCGTTATATCATGGGAAACACTTGTTGTAGCCCCATGATGCGACCACTCAAATTAAACGTCCCGACCTGATCTACCCGTCTGTCATGTCAAAATTTATTTTCGTTATATCATGAAAAACACTGGTCGTAGACCCATCAAGCGACCACTCAATATAAACGCCCCGATCTGATCTACCTGTCTGTCATGTCAAAATTTGTTTTCGTTATATCATGGGAAACACTGGTCGTAGACCCATCATGCGACCACTCAAAATAAACGCCCCGACCTAATCTACCTGTCTGTCATGTCAAAATTGTTTTTTATTATATCATGGGAAACACTGGTCTTAAACCCATCATGCGACCACTCCAAATAAACGCCTTGACCAGATCTACCTGTTTGTCATGTCAAAATTTGTTTTCGTTATATCATGGGAAACACTGATCGTAAGCCCATCAAGCGACCACTCAATATAAACGCCCCGATCTGATCTACCTGTCTGTCATGTCAAAATTTGTTTTCGTTATATCATGGGAAACACTGGTCGTAGACCCATCATGCGACCACTCAAAATAATCGCCCCGACCTAATCTACCTGTCTGTCATGTCAAAATTGTTTTTTGTTATATCATGGGAAACACTGGTCTTAGACCCATCATGCGACCACTCAAAATAAACGCCCCGACCTGATCTACCTGTTTGTCATGTCAAAATTTGTTTTCGTTATATCATGGGAAACACTGATCGTAAGCCCATCAAGCGACCACTCAATATAAACGCCCCGATCTGATCTACCTGTCTGTCATGTCAAAATTTGTTTTCGTTATATCATGGGAAACACTGGTCGTAGACCCATCATGCGACCACTCAAAATAAACGCCCCGACCTAATCTACCTGTTTGTCATGTCAAAATTGTTTTTTGTTATATCATGGGAAACACTGGTCTTAGACCCATCAAGCGACCACTCAATATAAACGCCCCGACCTGATCTACCTGTCTGTCATGTCAAAATTTGTTTTCGTTATATCATTGGAAACACTGGTCGTAGACTAGCGATAGGCGATTGCGAATAAAAACAATCGAATTATTCGATTGTTCCCGTTATTCGATTCATTCGAATACAAATCTAAATTATTCGATTGTTGCACAGCGCTGCTCTGTGGCGCTACAGCGGAGCGGACGAGCGTCCAAATATTATAAGACACTTCGGCGCGGCGCGACCGCGCGACTGACGCGAGTGAACGAGATACAATCGACGAGCGCGCATAGGGTTCCGTTTTCGACATCAACAACGACGAACAACGACGACAACGTCGCCAACGTCGAACAAAAGATGTTCAAACGACAAAAGACGCGGCACTCGCTGCCGCGGCAAATAGCAGCTAAATAGAGGATACTGCGTTCCAGGCGACCACAGAAGAGCAAATTGAACTAAAAAAACGGGCCAAGTGCGAGTCGGACTCGCACACGAAGGGTTCCGTACCATCAACACCAAAAATCACGTTTCTTTTGTATGGGCCCCCCTTTAACTTTTATATATTTTTTTAATTTACCTATTTGTTTTATAGCGGCAAAATAAATACACACTCTGTGAAAATTTCAGCTGCCTACCTATTACGGTTCATGAGATAGAGCCCTGTGACAGACGGACGGACGGACGGACGGACGGAGAGCAGAGGCTTAGTAATAGGGTTCCGTTTTCACCCTTTGGGTACGGAACCCAAAAAAGTGTCGACACTACTTGTCACATTCCTTGGAATAAGCGACGTAGGTACCTGCTTAGTACAAAAAAGTAAATTTACTTCACTTGTGCCGCGGGAGGAATTTGGCCTTTGTTTCGGCTCTCACTACTAATGAAGAATGACGTAACGACCATCAGGTTTATTGAAAAATAATTCTTTTTTTTATCAGTTTACCTATCAATTTGGGAGACAAAAAATTAGATTTTTCTCCGTTTTCATCACTGCGCTACGGGGCGCTATGAACGGCGATATAATGTTGTAAGTCGCGTGGCGTAATTTTTTGCGCGCTCGTTGTATGGAAATTATTTCTCCATCGTCTCACGTTTATCCTTTTTAAAAGTGTTATTTTACTTTTTATTGTTTTGTTTTATTTTACGTTTATACTTTTTAAAATTGTTTCTCAGGTAAAAACTTTTACCAAAACCTATTATTATGTAATTTTTTTTTATATGTGTAAATCAATTAAGTATAACCTACGCTATAATTATATACTATACACCATTAACAATAAAAAGTAAAAAAAAAGAAAAAAAAGTTTTGTAACCTACAGGATTCGAACCGACACCCCCATCGAACAATAACTGTAGATAAGACGTCTCACGCGCTACACCAACGAGCTACTGACGATCGATGTGAAAATAGTAAATCCTTTCATGAAGTAGAGATCTCACGAAATGGTGGCTGTTTTCTAGCAGCAATGTGAATAATATGGCGGGTGATCTCGAGCCTTGTGATTGGTTGTATGATCATTGACGACTTGCCGCGGGATCGATACAACTTTCACGAAGTTCCCGCGACGGCGTATAGGTGTCGCTCTAACAATATCTCATTTCAGTTTTGTCCTAAGATTCACGGCGCCACTGCCGCTTCGGCGTCTAGCGGAGCGGTGGGGGGGAAATCGGAAATTTGTCTAGCTTCATACGCAGCCTTAACCTAACCCACCGCTCAAAGAGATAAGGTGCCCGGCCAGGTACTTCCTTTTATGAGCAGAGCCGGTAGTCTAAGTTGTCACCTAAATTGGCGTTACGGCAAACCGATCGACTGGCGTTTTCAAATGTATGGAGAAATTGAAGAGCGCGCGCAGCGGGCGTTAAGCGAACTAACATTTGCGAGTCCGAGCTTGATTTGACAGCTTACTCAACGTTGCCGTAAATACGTCGACGTTGCCGTTTACGTCCACTCCGCGTTTTCATACAAATCGGAAGTCCGCGTTTGACTTTGACAGCTTGAAGAAGTAAAACCACAGAATATCTAGTAAAAACTTGTATGGAGTTTGGAGAAAACGCCAGTCGATCGGTTTGCCGTAAACGCCAATTTAGGTGAGAACTTAGACTACCGGCTCAGGGCTGCATTAAACTAGGTAAAAAACACAGAAAACACTTTTCATCCGATGCGATGATACGAACCCGAGGGGGGTTTTACAAGTGGATAATGAGGTGATAATGAGGTGCTTTTATCAATGGATAGGATATATTGAGGTATACTATTAAACACTGTGTTAATAGGAGGCATATTATATGTTCTGTGATAGGAGGCATTGATTATGGGAGATGGGACTGTAGGAGAATTCCAAATTATGGGTATACAGCCGGTGGCGAAATTGGTATACGCAATAGCCGCTAATGGTATGTTTTGCTGGTTCGGGTCCACCCTTGGAGTATATGTATTCAAAAGTAGATATTTTTACAGTGCTCTTTCTTTAATGCTGTGTCCTTGGTTTAAGGTCGATTATAAGAACAAGTGCGAGTCGGACTCGCACACGAAGGGTTCCGTACCATCGCACAAGATTTACAAAAAAAACACGTTTTTTGTATGGGGCCCCCCTTTAATTATTATTATTTTATGATGTTACCTATTTGTTGTTATAGCGGCAAAATAAATACATAATCTGTAAAAATTTCAACTTCCTACCTGTTACGGTTCATGAGATACAGCCCTGTGACAGACGGACGGACGGACGGACAGCGGAGGCTTAGTAATAGGGTTCCGTTTTCACCCCTTGGGTACGGAACCCTAAAAAGTATATTTACTGAAAATCATTATAAAACGTATGGACCCACCCACCCATTACAGCGCACGGTAATTCAACCCATGGACCCGAAATACCACCTAGCGACCGAGGCGTACGAAGTGGCGCAGCGACTGTTCACGCAGGGCCGACAGAGTTACGAGACGCTGAAGCATAGGTCGCTCCGAGCGATAGATCTGTTCTTGGACGCGGTGCTGCTGATCGACAGGGAGATGGCGACCGAAGTGCGGGATGCCGTGATACGGTTCAGCAGGATCGAGGGTCTGCGGGGGTTCGACGACGGGCCGATTGAGGTGGAAGAGGTGAGTATATAGGTAAGTGAAAGGCTCAGATTAAACCTTAGATTAGATGGCTAAACCTCAGATCAAAAGGAAGCAGAAGGGTTACGTACCATTATACAAGTTTTGAACCTAAGAAATTACGTTTCTTGTATGGTATTATTGTATGGAAGTTTTTTATTTTTACTATTTGTTGTTAAAGCGGCAACAAAAGTACACACTCTCAGCTATCTACCTATGACGGTTTATGAAATATAGCCCTGTGACAGGCGGACGGACGGACGGACAGCAGAAGCTTTGTAATAGGGTTCCGTTTGGCACCTTTTGGCTAAGAAACCCTAAAAACTGGCCAAGTGCGAGTCGGACTTGCACACGAAGGGTTCCGTACCAACGTACAAGATTTAACACAAAAAAACACGTTTTTTGTATGGGGACCCACTTTCATTATTATTATTTAAAAAAAATACTTATTTGTTGTTATAGCGGCAAAATAAATACATACTTTGTGAAAATTTCAGCTGCCTACCTATTACGGTTCATGAGATACAGCCGTGACGGACGGACGGACGGACGGACGGACGGACAGCGGAGGCTTAGTAATAGGGTTCCGTTTTCACCCTTTGGGTACAGAACCCTAAAAACCACCTACGCACCTACTATGCGACCTGTCTCTAATTATCTGAATGTAGCATCCCCAAGCATATATGTAGACGTATTGGAGGGTCAGTGTGATCACATTCGTGCGCAGTGGCGATCTTTGGACTGTGTGGCAATTGACGCGGAGTTAGCTTTTTAGCAAAAGCCCGGGTGGCTGTGCTGAGGACGAAAGGTGCTCAGAAAGGCCAATAAACCTCGCCTCGTGAACCACGCTCAACGAGGCACCATACCAGCGGATTGGCGAACTATCGCTGACCTATCAAGCTTGTTCAAATTACGCTTGAAGACTCCCAGGTTATAGGTATGAGGAAATGCAACCGCCAGCAGACTGTTTCTTATCCTAGCGGTGCGGCAGAGAAATGAGTTTGCGAAACGGTTATTTCTCAAAAGCCTAATGTCAACCACAAGGGGGTGCTCTGATTCTTCTTCTTTTTCGAAGGCTGGTGGATTGGCCTTTTTTGGCAATCACGCGTATATCATGCGTATTGTTGCCAGTGTCTCAGTCTAAAAGGTTGTGCGTCATCAAATGGATTAATTTAGAAAAAAGAAAAAAACAGAAACACTAATTCAAGAGTGAAACAAAACTTAAAAATAAAAAGATAAAACTGATAAACTAGTTTAAATAAAAATATGTTCAATATATTAGTGACTTTATGTTATTGATATTTACAAATTTCGAAATTAGTTTTAAAATTTTGAAATTAGTAGTGGTTAGTAGAGATTGAATGTTAATTGGAAGGTGAACATCAAATTGAGGGAGAAGTTCGTATAATGGTGGTGATTTATCATACAACGGGCATGAGAAGAATATGTGATCGATGTCCCTCTCTGCGGCGGCGGTGGTCCGGATATAGGTAGGTTTTTTTTTAAGTAACTGGATATGGATGGCTAATACCAAGCTGACCGTCAGATATTAGCCTAACACACCACATAGGAACTAGGTGCACTGCCAGGACCTTCCTTGTATTGCTCGGCTACATGGAACTCGGACAATTTTGATTGCCGCTTCGACCATCGTTCATTCGGATGTATAAGGGATGCAAGCTCCACAGAGCAACTTCCATGGTAGTAAGTACCTGTAGAACAGACTGAGTGACCCCACAAATCGCCTGTAGCTCAGGGACTCCTGGCCAACGCTTCCCATCGATTATACTATGCACACTTTGTTCATATGGTTAGGTCGCGATAACGATCACTTGCCACTTCTACTTTTTTATATTCTTTGACCTAAACCCATGAGTAAAGCGGCCGCGTAACAAGATTTTAGTGATAAAAACACACTGATGGTAGCGCCGGGCAGTCAGTTCGCTTATGAAATCGATCGCTGCTGACGTTCTCGAGTGCCAACGGCCATGGAGGTGAGGAAATTACTTACCTTATTCCTTCACCACCATGGCCAACGGCACTTTAGGATAATGAGGACTCTATGTAATGAGGTGATCGAGTACCATACTCTAAAGATTTGTATCAAAATGTTTAAGGGAAAGGTTACATTATCTGCCTTACTAATAAACATTTGTACCACCGCTATTACTCAGGTTTTACTTGCTAGAAGTACCGGACCCTAAGAAATACAGGAGTAATAGCGATGGTGTTATTCGCCCAAGCATCCAAAGAATATTAAAAAACGAGTAAAAAAAAGGTCAGTCGCCCACGTTTGGATCAACCATCCATCCAAGAGACCTTTGCTAATCGACGTTCACGTTACAAGCGGCAATGAAAAAGTGTCCATATTTTCAAGGCGGTTACCGTGTCATTTTTTTTTTTATTTCGTCAGATTGGTAACCTACACTTTAACAGATCAAAAATCACGCGCTATGCTATCGGTCTATCGGCTATAGGTCTATGTCAAAATTATAAAAGTCGCATGCTCTATTTCTTGTATATAAGATCAGGCAAACATACTTTGCCTGTCATATAACAAGTGTAACACTTAATCAAATTTATTAAGTTAATTTCTATTATTCCTTTATATTTTTGACTTTGCACACTTGGACACGTCAGAAAGTTTTTTAGAAAGAAATTTACCCAAGATTAGAACGTTTCTGTCGAGGCGACCGACATAACGGAGCACTGCCTCGCCGAGCCCGTCTCCAAGGCGGAGGAGCTGCGGCCGTGGTTCCGCGAGCTCGTCGCCAACTTCGAGGACGTGAGGAGCTTCGAGCCCGTGGTGAAGTGCCGCCGCGACCTGCCGGACGAGGTGGCCGCGAGCCACTGCATGCTGCACCAGGCCGTCATGTGCGCTCTTTTTATGCAACCTGACATGGATGGCTAATACCACACATCTACCGTTATTTCATATTTCAAATTATTTATTCAATTGAGCATTTTACAAGTGTACAATACATAATTGTATACACTTAATACTATAGAATGATTAGTGTGTATGTATGATTAATACTATAGAATACTAAATTATGATATTAGCCCAAAACACCACATTCCCGAAGGAATTAGGTGCCATGCCAGGACCATCCCTTTATGAGCACGGCTACATTTCACTGGATGATAAACACGGAGATTTTTTCATTGCCGCTTCGACCATATTTTCATCCAATGCGATGGTACAAACCCGGGCGGGCTTAAACCCTACCACCTAGTAGAGGAAGGGGACCTATAGTTTTACATGGATTCCGAACCATGGAGCAGCTCGCATTCGTGACGAAATGCACTTATCGAACTCAGAAAGTGGTGCACGTCTGGGACCTTTGGTACGCTAGGACAGTCCCCGCGCCACTAGGCCACGTGCCGCTCAGATGCAGAAGAACCTTCTGACAATCGTCAGACGAAGACCCGCCAGCTGGTGCGAGAGATGAAACGGACCCTGATCGTCGTTAAGGACTGCTTCGTGGACTTCATCTCGCGTTCCTTCAACTAGACGCTGCTGCAGGCGTGCAAGGCCGAGAGTGGCTCCATGGTCATGATGAACGCTATCGCCGCTGACAAATTGAGGAACCCGTGGGGGGAGCAGGACAAAACGTTTCTGGAGGATTGATGGTGTATGCAACTTCCAGGTTCAACGCGACGATGCAGGAGAACCTCCTGACGATTGTGGAGACGAAGACCCGCCAGCTGGTGCGAGAGATGAACCGAACCCTGTTCGCCGTCAAGGACTGCTTCGAGGACTTCATCCCGCGCTTCTTCAATCAGACGCTGCTGCAGGCGTACACGGCCGAGAGTGGCTCCATGGTCGTGCTGAACGCCGTCGCCGCTGACATACTGAAGGACCGGTGGAGGGAGCGGAACAGCAAGTTTCTTGAGAAGTGGATGCCAGTCGTCAGGGTTTTGCAAGATAGGTAATCAAAGGGGATGTTTCTTCACAGTCCAGAGGCTGCTTTTTATACATGTTATCTTAGCGATCAAAACTAATTCGTATGGCGATAGCGTAGCGTAGCCACGAGTTAATGGAAATAGTCTATCTGTTGTTAGATTTTTTTCAGTATACGAAATAGTCTGTATATTTAGTTCAATAACTTATCAACAAAATCAACAAAGAAATTAAAAACTAAAATATTATACATTATCCTATAAATTAAACTATTCCTAAAATTACACAAATTTATAACAAATAATAAATTTCAGCCATATCGCTGCCAGGCGGCAGGGTGCCCAAAAGACTGGCCGCATTCCCTCTCTGGATGTTAGTTCTGTAGCAGTAAGCTATATTGTGTAACCTGACTGCTGCGTCATCTGTTATGTTTACGTGCGCCTCACGCGCCTATTATTACGCCTATAGTTCCGAATTATTGATGCCCAACATCTAAATTCTGATTAACTCGAGAAACTCGCAGTAGTAAACTAATTCGTAAGCGAACTCACTCGCTGGCGCTACCGCCATTACGGTTACGCCAACGGTAGTTATATGGTTTAGCTCCATGTCAGATTGCATAAAAAAATGTTAAGTTCCTACGCCGCCCACACGAGTTTCGGTAGCTATGCCTCCTGTACTTTCATGTTCGCTGGTGTTATTCGTTCCGTAACCTGGAAGAAAACATGAAAGAAAAAATATTGTATATTTTGTAGAACCAAAATGAAATAGTTAAATACGCAAACAAATTGGATGGAGGAATGAGACCACTTTGGAGATTACAATTTGAGCCTGTGCATTTTTCCGCTCCATTTCGTAAGAGGCGACTTAGGGATTCGTCGTTCATCATTCGGATTCCGCGTAAAACTGTAGGTCCTCTTCCTCACTTATTAGGTGGTAGGTTAATCCCAGTACCATAGCATTGAATGAAATATGGCCAAGCCTGATAATATTCGGTGTTACTCATCCAGTTCAAAGTATCCGTGCAATATAAGGAAGGTCCCGGCGTGGAACCCTGGCGGAAAATTTAATAATTTATTAGGAGTTTTGCGGAGAGTCCAAATTACGAACAACATATTATTTTTTGTTTCAGGGCCGCACCAATAACGAAAATCGAGAGGTAGCAGCACCCAATGTCGTACATGTTCAATGTATCTATTGAAATATCTATGGACGATGTTATGAATAGTATTGAGTGAACGAGCTAGGAAGGACCATAGAAAATAATACTGGTGGGAAAGACGATAGTGGCGAACACAACTTGAACAGTACTAACTTGAACTGTGAATAGTTAACATGATAAATTAACTCCCTGGGTGAACTGTAAAGTAAACAATAAAATTTTACGTTTTTACCATGTTAACTCTTAAACAACGTGTTATTTGGCCGAGTGAACTGAAATTTAATACTAATAATACATGGTACAAAATGAAACGAAACGTCAGATTCATAAACTAATTTGCCTGTAAATTTACCACGGTAACGCCCCTCTGCTCTTATTACATTACATAGTATCGTTGGACTCAAGAACATCAGAATTGAGTGAATTCCTGAGCGACGCGACGCTGCCGCTATACTGATTAGTTCAGGTCTCCACTTCCGTCCTTCTTTACTCGATGTTTGTCTCGCATGCCCATGAAATGGATTTCTAATGCGTTCCCCACATCAGGATCTAAAAGGAGTGTATTCGACGTCATTCCTTTTTTTAAAGCAAATTTTTTTACGTGTTGTCTTAAATGGTGAAAACCGCATTCAAATCTGACCAGTTTTTTACGAGATATTCGCATTTTAATATGTCGAAACAGTATATTTTCCATCCATATAAAATTTCAATATTTTTTATCCATATAAAATTTCAATATTTTTTTGAAAAGCATTTCGACCGATTTAAAATTAATAAAAAAACTTGAAAAATCTGATCAATATCGAATTTAGATTACGTAGTTTAAAAAAAAGGATTGACGATTAATTTGAGTTTCAGCGACATCTACATGTGAAGCATGGTAATCAAATTTTGAAAATAATATGAATAAATAAGAAATCTAATAATATATAATAAAATAAGAGATAACGGTAATGTCCTTCCATTAAATACATAAAATAATCAAGTATTGATGGTCGTTTAAAGCCTGGATTTTGTGACGTTGGTGGTGCAACGAATATCTTTAAAATTACCAATGATAATAAAAGTTTTAGCTTTGTTAGCAATGATTTTATTTTTATTTCTTAAATAAGACCCTATTACTTTTTTTTTATGTTAAGCGCGGCATATGGCGTACGCCTGGACATCTTAAGGTGCCCGACGTCAGGTGAGTCAGATTGTGCGCCAGAGCGAAGCTGCGCACAGCCCTACCAGCAAAGTCAGTCTTTTCGGAGCCTAGCCACAGCGCATGGTGCGCGTTAAAATCTCCCAGAAAGACCAACTCTGCTAAAGGGGAACCTCGCCTGTGCGTCGTCTGCCGCTTTGCTCAGGTACTCCAGAAGTCGAGTAAGCTCCCTGTCCCCGTTATGCGGTCTGTACAAGCACGCGTACAGCCGCGTGTCCGTCCCCATGTCAACGTGGACCCAAAGTACGGAGTGTTCGGGGTCCTCCATGCAATGAAGACGGCGACAGCAAATATCAGACCTGACGAACAGGCACACCCCGGCCTTTGGACGGAAAGATTCTTCCAAGGTAAAGCCAGGATAGTGCAGGTACGACGTGTCGGCAGGTCGTGATATTTGTGTATCCGTAAGGAAGAGCATGGCCGGCTTCATCTGCTCCAGGTGCAGGTGCACGGCATTCAAATTGGTGTGCAGCCCCCGTATGTTCGCGAAATCTGCGCGAAAGGTGCCGGGGTTGTGCACCGCTGAATTAACGTTCTTCCTTTTTATTTGTGTTTTCATTGTTGGTGTTGGTGTGAGGTTGCACAGGGGACTAGTAACGCAGATTTGGGGTCAAAGCGCAACTCTGTGGCTTCGTCACTATCTGCCTGGGATGGTGAGTTGCCGACACGATGGACGGAAGGGCCCCCGATCCCCCCCGGAATTGGCCGCCGGGACCCCGGCAGTCCGGTCACCAACCGGCACGACGGACCACTCCGAGATTATGCGCCGAGTGATGGTGCAGCCTTCTGTGATGGTTAGGCACAGACCGGGCCCTGAACTACTCGGCGGGCGGGCAGCGGGCACCCGTTTCACCGGGTCTCCCTGGCCATCGTGTCGATCACTTACTCCCAAGCAGTGATTAGGCTTTAGAGTCACTGGACCACTCCTCTTCGTCGCTAAGTCCCCCTTGCTACTGGGTTCTCGGGATCCACGCCGGAACACAGCGAACTGCTTGGCGGCGTGACTTATCACCGAGTGTGGTGGCGTACCCAGTCGACCTTGCGGTCTACCACACGCTGGATCCCTTAGTCGCCTCTTACGACATGCACGGGAAGACATGCAGTGGGCCCATTTGTATTATTTTAACGTGCCGGTACCCACACGGCACAAAAACGGTGATTACATCACCATCCACTTTGTTACATATTCGCATATCTAAATGGTCTAGTCCTGCCAAAGATACAGTTTTTCAAACATTGTTCTTTTTAATGTATGGCTAATATCACACCCACTGTCATGATATTATCCAGACACACCGCATTCTCGAATGAATTCAGGTGCCATTCCACGATCTTCCTTTATAAGCACAGTTGAACTTTTATTTGAGCGAAGTGCTCAATGCTAAAAAAAGGTTCACTTTTTGAAAACTCTTAAACATTATAAATTTTAAGGAATGTGACATGTATGTATGTATAATCGACCGTGAAGCAAGGATACATTATACATATCGATTATACGTACTACATACATGTCACATTCCTTGGAATAAGCGACGTACCTGCTTAGTATGAAAAAGTTTTATTTGATTATAAATTTTGTATTCACACGTGTAATAAGACGGTATCATTGCAATATTTATTTTGACGGCTTACCGCGCGTGTGAGGAGCAGGACGTGCTGCTTGACGTTTCGGAGCCTCACATGGGCTCCATCTTCAGGAGAAACGTCGAGCAGCACGTCCTGCTCCTCACACGCGCGGTAAGCTGTCAAACTAAATATTGTAGTTATGTCCCGCGTAAGTTTTAAAACGGTATCATTGAATTATTTTCCTTGAGAGGAACAGATTTTTTTCAAAAACTGACTATTCAAAATCTGTAAAAATATCGAACAAAATTTCACGTGAACCGGTTGAGAAATAGGTCGCATTTCTCAACCGATTCGCGAAAGGAGAACAGCCGGACATACGAAAGTCTTTTGCCCAATATTAAAACGGAGACCTTCGCTACGCTCGGTCATTCAAAGATATCCATATCAATATCATACCAAGTATTTTTTTCATTTAATGGAATGATTTCATTGTTACAAGTAACAGTAATCGCGGTACCATTATAGTACGAGAGCGGACCGTAGTCAACCCTACGTCATCGAGTAACAACATGGGACCCATTTGTGGTTGTGCGGATTAGAATAGGCTTCCTAAAAATACTAGGTTGCCTGACCCAAACCTGGAACGTTTTGTGCAGTAGGTAATATTAAATCACTTTTTTGGTAGAATTTAACGTCATCGAGTAACAACATGAGACCTAGCACAATCGGTAAAGGTCATCAAGAAAAGCTAAAAAAAAGTAGGTTGGCTCGTCCTACCCTGGCACGTTCTGAGGTTGGCCGGTTTTAAAATGTCGAAAAATAAAAAAAAATACGTCATCGAGTAACAAGATGACAATACCACCATTCGATAGTCCTATGAACATACTTCATAAAAAAATTAGGTTGGCTGCCCTCAGCCTGGCAGGTTTCCTACGCGGCCATGTTGAACGTCGGATGCGCCCAGTTCTTATATTCATCAATTGTTAAATTAATATAATATAACAGTTTTGTGATATGTATATCTATAAACCGGTGATGTTTTTATTGATCTGAACTCACGTTGGATAGGTAAAAAAAAAACAAAATGAAATATTTGTGATATATTGATAGTTTGCGTGCAATGGTTGCAAAAAAAATCATTTCAACAAATATTTTTCTTCTGTCGCTCAAGATACAACTAAATACATCCAATAAATTGTAAATCTCGCATTAGAGCAACTCAAAATATTTTTACCACGCAATAAGAAGTCTGTCACTTTTGAATCTGTTAAAGTCCATATGGGGCAGTATTATAGAACCTCTTAGAATTGTATTTAATATGGCACATTTCCAAACTTATTAAAAATTACTAGGGTAATACCATTGCTTAAAAAGGGATCTCATAATGATGTTGAAAATTATCGGCCTGTGTCCTTACATTCACAGTGTTATTAATTATAATCAATTCGGATTTCGTAAGTGTAGGTCAACAGGAGATGCCATTGCCTTGATGTTAATATCTATTTTAACTTCTCTAGTTAAATCTATGAGCACCTACGGCATTTTCTGTGATGTATCAAAAGCTTTTGACTGTGTAGATCACAAAATACTTCCAGGAAAACTAGAACACTTATGGTGTTAGGGAAAATAAATGAGGTATTTGTAAATTATATATATTAAATAGACAACAAAATTGTGAAGTAAACGGTACTAAGTCTGATGTAGAATCAATCACTATGGGTATACCGCAGGGTTCAGTTCTAAGACCGTGGTTTCATATGTTGTTATAAATGATATTTCAAGCTGCATCGCAACAGATAATGATATGATTTTATGTGCGGATGACAAATCATGAATTTAAAAAAATCGTATATCAGAACTACGGGAGTCCTTTATACAAGCTATGAACTCACTTAAATTATGGTGTGAAGCCAATAACCTACTTTTAAATGACAATAAAACGAGTTTAATGCACTGGGGACCCAAATACGTAATGTGAATTGTGATGTATTAAATACGGCAAATGATCTATCTTCAGCTATAACTAAAGAAATAACCTTACTTGTGATACTTTTGGGGTTACCGTTGTCGTTAAATATATTTGAAAATTAATATGGCTTTTCACGCGGCGGGAGGAGACATTCGCCGACGTATCGAGCTGATCGTTCAGTTGTCAAGGAGGTTGTCCGCCACGTTCATACGCAGCAGACGACTGACAACTAGGCTCGCCGTGGTCGTAAGTCATAGGTGTGGGTCGAGGTGGTAGCGGAAATGCGGTGATAGTGCTTCTACGGTCTTCCTAAAATTCACAAAGACGGGAACCCCCTTAGACCAATAGTCAGCCAGATAAATGCTCCTACCTACCTCCTCGCTAAACATGTCGCCTCAATATTTCAACCCCTGTCTGGCAAGACGTCGTCCTACGTTAAAGATTCGGCCCATTTTGTGGAATTGTTGTCTACAGTGAAGTTGGCATGCATGGATCTATTAGTGAGCTTTGACGTCGAGTCGCTGTATACACACGTACCAGTCCAAGAGTCCCTCGACATCATCAGAAACTTAGTCATCAGCAACGACATCGACACTGAGTGCGTCAAGCTCCTGCCATATTGTCTCACTACGACATACTTTCTGTGGCAAGGACAATACTACATCCAGCGAGAAGGTGTAGCAATGGGATCACCAGTGACACCAGTGGTGGCAAACCTTTTCATGGAACCGCTGGAACACCGCACATTGCAAACTTCACCTCTTAAGTCAATGTTTTAGGTACGGTACGTGGATGACGTGATTTCAATCTGGTCACATGGTCGCCAATCACTCGACGCTTTCATCTCTCATCTTAATTAGGTTCACACAAATTTAAAATATACAGTAGATTGTGAGAAGGTAGGCACTTTGGCGTTCTTAGAAGTACTTTTTGCTCGACGATTGGATGGAATCCTAAGCCACACAGTGTACCGCAAGCCGACACACACAAATCGTTGTCTACAAGCTACTTCGCATCATGCTCATTTTGGTGCATTTGTGTGGGTGCATTTGGAATCGGTCGCAAGAGCATTGAGACTCAGAGCACAGCGGTTGTGTGACAAGTGTGTCACACAACCGCTGTGCTCTGTGTGTGTGTGAATATCTTCACCGAAATGGACCCTGTGCTTCGAGAACATGGGTACAATTTTCGCAATGTCGGTCAGTCAGTCAGCGTGTTTGCATCCACTGCTGGACATACGCCTCTCCAATCCTTCTCCAGTCCTCCCGGCCCTCAGCGGTACGGAAGCACTGCTTTCCGCCGACGCACTTGTCTCATCTTCCCACCTGGCGAGTGGTCTTCCCACACTCCGTTTGCCTGTTCACGGCCGCCAGTGTAGGACACGGTAACTCCAACGGTCGTCGTCTCTTCGGCTGACGTGACCAGCCCACTGCTATTTGAGCTTAGCCACGCGGTGTCCAATATCGACTACTTTGGTACGTCGGCGGATTGCCTCTTTACGTACCATATCCCGTAGCGATATTCCCAGCATTGCACGCTCCATTGCTCGCTGGGCAACTTTTAACCTTTGGACAACGGCGACCGTCAGAGTCCACGTTTCACACCCGTACGTCATGTCATAACCGGGAGGACGCACTGGTCATATGTTCGGGTCTTTAAATTTCTACGGAAGGTCAGACCTTAGAGCGAATTTAAGCTTTCCGAAGGCAGCCCAACCCAGTTGAATCCGTCGCTCAACCTCCAAAGACAGTCCTTGTATACGAAGCCGCAGGATTTGACCGAGATATACTTGTATTTATTTATTTGTATTTATTTATTTATTTATTTATTTGACAAATACATACATTTTACATAACAGGAAACCAAGGCGTAAAATGTAGCAAACTTAATTTCAATATGGAAGAAAAAAAAAACAGACATTTAATTAACTATGGATGAGTTAACTTTCAAATAGCCTTCCAAAAATGTCGTGCACACTCTCTCAAACGTCCTTCTCAGATTTACAAACACATCACATTCAGGTGTTGACAGATGCATCGCATTGAACAGCCTCAGGACGAGACATATGGGCGACCAGTAGTGAGAGCGGGTGCGCGTCACGATCTCGGCAAACAAACGTGCGTTCCGCCGTCGAGCGTAACCATCAGGCACGTTCAGTGCTAGTACCAGCTGTAGTAAAGCTTGCGAATCAACTTTCCCAATCAGAATTTTGAAACCAAACAGCATTAATGCCCGGGATCTCCGAAGTTCAAGTGAGTTGAAGCCCAGAATCCCGAGTAAAAATGCTGTTGGGTACATATAAGGGTAATACCCGTTTATCTGAGTATATAAAAATCTCAGGAACCTTTTTTGAATTTTCTCCAGCATGAGAATATAGTGATCCTCATGTGGAGACCAGACAATTGCCCCCGCTTCTAGCTTAGATCTGACAAGCGTATTAAACAATAATTTTAGTGCGATCGGATCCTTAAACTCTTTGGCATTTCGCAGTACGAAACCCAGCTTGCCAAATGAGGCTTTTGTTAATGCTCGTATGTGAGGATTGAAGGTGAGGTGTGCATCAAAAACAACACCGAGGTCTTTAACTTCTGTCGCCCTGGGAATTCCTTTAGCACCCAGGCGGTAGTCGTGCATCAGTGGTGTGAGTGAGCGAGTGTATGATGCTACTATACACTTTTCAGGATTAAAAGCTAGTTTGTTTGTGATGCTCCACTGATACACTACATCAAGAGTACGTTGAATAACCTCGCAATCAGCTTCATCCTTAATACGTAAGAATAGCTTCAAATCATCAGCATATAGAAGACAGGACACCAAGCTTGTCAACCCTACAATGTCATCAATCATTATATTAAAGAGGAGACTAGACAGGACTGAACCCTGACTTACTCCTGATCGGGTATTATAAGGTTCAGATTCGTAGCACCCGTACCTTACATACTGGCGCCGATCTCGTAGGTATTCAGCGAATAATACTAGAAGCTTAGGTGTGAAACCTGCCGTACTGAGTTTATGGAGTAGAATATCGTTATCAACTCTGTCGAATGCTTTTCGGAAGTCCAAGTACACCACATCTACTTGTGTATTTTTGTCCAGACTCTCAGAAATATAATGACTGATGACTAGCAAGTTTGATTCGACAGAGCGCTTTCGTGTAAATCCATGCTGTTCCTGTGACATGTAGGGTGCAGTGCCCTCATAAATGTAACTGTGTAAAATCGATTCAAAAATCTTGGCAGCAGCTGAGAGCACTGCTACCGGTCTATAGTTCTCCGCATTTGATTTGTCGCTACCCTTAGGTATCGGAGTTACTCGTGTCACTTTCCATTGCTGTGGATATACACCCGACTCGAGAGCTAGGTTGAATATATGGAGGAGAGGAACACTTACAAAATCGGAAGATCCTTTCAACACATAGCCAGGAATACCATCAGGACCTATCGCACTACGTGACTTGAGTTGTCTGAGAGCGAGACAGACATCCGCACTCGTGATAGTAGCTATATTGACATAGCGACTACCGCCCGCGTCTCCACCCGCACCCGTCCCTGCCCGCTGCGCGACAACCGGGTCCAGTATTGGAATGTTCGGTAAGAATACGGATTGAAAGAAATTTGCAAAGGCTTGAGCGGCAGCCGGACCTCGGTGAGGTACGCCCTGCTGAGATATACACGGTTCAAAACCACCTTTAGAATGTAAGCTACGCACATACCCCCAGAATGTCTGTGAGTTTTTTTGAAGCTTTAATTCTGCAGATCTAGTGTACTCTGTACGTAACATAGCCATTTTAACTTTTATTTGACCTCGCAAAGCACTAAAATTTTCGTAAAAACGTACTCTTCAACCTGTTCGATCACTTCTACGTCGATAACGATTTGTCCTCCCGTCATACCCTCAGTCGCCATGACCATGGGTTTATCCCGGTTCATCTTCAGACCTACCTTTATCGATGCTTTATAAAGGTCTTCCAGCATGGTTTAAAGCTGAACTCGGGAATTTTACAGAAGAACAATGTGATCGGCGTAGCGAAGATGACTGAGGAAAATATTCACTAACGTTGATACCCATGTTTTCCCATTCAAGCGTCTTGAACACATATTCCGATGCGTTTGTGATGAGGTTGGGTTAGAAAATGTGGGTGAGAAAGTAACGTAAATATAAGATATAAAAACAGACTAAATGGAATTATCGATAACTCTGTATCACGATTATTTGAAACCGATTACGGAGTACCTCAAGGCTCAATCATGGCACCATTGCTGTTTATTATTTTTATTAATGACATTGCAAAAGACGCTATGCTAGTACTTCTCGCGAAAACCATAGTAATTTACGCTGACGACGCAAATGTAATTGTTACTGATAAAAGTATTGAAACACTCCTTACAAAAACAACAAAAATAATTGAGGAGTTGGGTAAATGGTTCGCAGCAAATGGGTTAATGTTAAATAGTGCTTAAACACACTGTGTACATTTTAAGATGAAAAATATTAAACATGAAGTGAATGATGAGATGTTTATCGAATATAACGGTGAAGTCATAACGTTTGCAACATCTACTATATTCTTAGGCTTCAAGTTGGATCAAAAGTTACGATGGGACAAACACATTCAACATGTTTGTGATAAATTAACAAAAGCTTGTTATTGCCTCAGAACCCTGTCTAAATGCTGTGACTTGAATACCCTGAAGAGTGCCTACTTCGGTTATTTATACTCTGTCATGACCTATGGCATTGAGTTCTGGGGTTCTTCACTGGAAGCGGTTTCAGTATTTAGACTACAAAAGAAAGCAATTCGGATAATTACACACTCTAAATGGGACGCACTTGTTTGCACGCCTTTGTTTAAAAACCTAAAATTGCATACTATGTATGATGTGTACGTACAAAGAACTATTTTTTATGTGAGAAATTATCCGGAATCATATAATAATTTTAAACACGGATATTCGACGAGAAATAAAAATGTGATCCAGCCAGCTGAAAAATGGGCTGTCGAAAACTCCCTCCTGAGGTGTAGAATCGACCACCGCTACATCGAGGTACTCCGAAATCTGTATCGGTCCGCGACGATGACTGTGAGGCTTCATTAAAATACCCAACCCATCCCTCTTGCTAAAGGCGTTAGGCAGGGGGATGTGATCTCACCCAAGCTCTTCACAAGCGCATCGGAATATGTGTTCAAGACGCTTGAATGGGACAACATGGGTATCAACGTTAATTAATATTTTCCTCAGTCATCTTCGCTTCGCCGATCACATTGTTCTTGTGTCAAATTCCCGAGTTCAGCTTCAAACAATGCTGGAAGACCTTTATAAAGATAAGTAGTAGAAAGATAGGTAGGTCTGAAGATGAACCGGGATAAAATCAAGGTCATGGCGACTGAGGGTATGACGGGAGGACAAATTGTTATCTCGGTCAAATCCTGCGGCTTGGTATACAAAGACTGTCTTTGGAGGCTAAGCGACGGATTCAACTGGGTTGGGCTGCCTTCGGAAAGCTTAAATTCGCTCTGAGGTCTGACCTTTCGCAAAATTTAAAGACCCGAACATATGACCAGTGCGTCCTCCCAGTTATGAGTGGGCTGGTCACGTCAGCCGACGAGATGACGACCGTTAGAGTAACCGTGTCCTACACTGGCGGCCGTGGACAGGCAAACGGAGTGTGGGAAAACCACCCACCAGGTGGAAAGACGGCATCAAGTGCGTCGGGGAAAGCAGTGGGTCCGTACCGCTGAGGGCCGGTAGGACTGGAGAAGGATTGGAGAGGCGTATGTCCCACAGTGGTCGCAAACACGCTGACGGATTGACTGACTGTTCTCAAACCATTGTACTCTTATTTTTTTGTAGGTGGTAGCATTTAAAGGTTTAATATTATGTCGTTTTTTTTGCTGTAAGAATAATAACTCATCAGAAGGACTAAATCGTACACAGGTTTTAAAATGTTTTCTTGTTGCCACTGGAGTGTGCATCGCTTTAAGGTCCTTTCTTCAACCCCTGTCAGCCCATGCCTACGAGATTAGAGGCGCACGCTTTACATTCGGCGACGGAGCTCCTCATTACATAATTCAAATTTGATTGAATGTAAACCTAATGTAATGAAGAATTTTAATAGTCATAATAAAATAAATCGCCACAAAGTTACTATTCTTTTATTCACAGGACTTTAGGTTAAATATTCATGGTTATTTCCATCCTTTAAACATATAAATGTATATGTTTTCTATAACTAATACATAAATATTTTTACAGAGCTTTTCAGGTATTATTTAAACTATACCTACGACTTAAGAGCTGTTAATTTAAAATTCCGCTTCGGTTTGGATACATTGCAACTTTGTTACGATAAATTAAAAGAGATACGTAAATAAAGAAAAGAGAGTGACGCCAAAGCTTACTAAACTTCCTTAATATGTGAGTGACGATGTGGACATGTACTTTTGTATAGACCCGGCAACGTTGCGTATATATTTATAGAAAACATATACATTGAAATGTTTAAAGAATGGAAATATACTCTAGAATATTTACCCTAAATTCATGTGAATTAAAGAATAGTAACTTTGAGATACTTCACTTATGGGTTTAAGTTTTGTGGCGATTTATTTTATTATGACTATTAAAAAATCTTCATTACGTTATGTTTACATACAATCTGATTAAAATTTTGTAATAACGAGGCCCGTGGCAGAATTTAAAGCGTGCGCCTCTAATGCCGTAGGCATGGGCTGACTGGAGTTGCGATTCCCTACGTTGAATGATCCATACGGTAGATTCCGAAAGCATATGTATATGAAACTTCCGGTTTTTACTCTTCAAGTATGCGGAACTATGTGCATCATAACCTAAAGTTAACTTGAGTTAAACTTAGTTAATAATTAGATACGACAATGCCCTAATATCACGTAATCAATCAGTACCTATATCACAAATATTTCATTTTGGTTTTTTTTACCCTATTCAAGATGAGTTCTGATCAATAAAAACATCACTGTTTATAGATAGACATATCACAAAACTGTTATATTATATTAATTTAACAATTGATGAATATAAGAACTGGGCGCATCCGACGTTCAACATGGCCGCGTAGGAAACGTGCCAGGCTGAGGGCAGCCAACCTAATTTTTTTATGAAGTATGTTCATAAGACTATCGAATGGTGGTATTGTCATCTTGTTACTCGATGACGTATTTTTTTTTATTTTTTGACATTTTAAAACCGGCCAACCTCAGAACGTGCCAGGGTAGGACGAGCCAACCTACTTTTTTTTAGCTTTTCTTGATGACCTTTACCGATTGTGCTAGGTCTCATGTTGTTACTCGATGACGTTAAATTCTACCAAAAAAGTGATTTAATATTACCTACTGCACAAAACGTTCCAGGTTTGGGTCAGGCAACCTAGTATTTTTAGGAAGCCTATTCTAATCCGCACAACCACAAATGGGTCCCATGGTGTTACTCGATGACGTAGGGTTGACGACGGTCCGCTCTCGTACTATTAGTTTTCTAGTGAATACTACAATAGAGCTCTTCGAGACTGAACACTCTTACGCGGTCGGTTGGTTGGTAGCTTGTTCGTATCGTGAGAGCTTGTCAGTTGTTGTCACCACAGAATAAAATAACGTCGTGGTTGTCATTTGTCAGATTTGTCGGCTTTGTATGATTTCTTCAGAAAGGCGAGCACTCTTTAATTCCGGCGTTGTTTATACGTAAAATTCGCTTTACATGCACCACAATCCTTATCCCCAACCGCACAGTACCAGTAGTATTTACAGGAACACGTATCCAAACAAGAGTTTGTGCCCTAACCTCTCCGTGCTCCAGGAAAATGCCGCGCGCGGTCAAGGAAATGCTTCGCAACGGCTACTCGGTGGACGAGACGGACCGAATGCCCGAGAACATCCACGTCTCCCGACTCGATATCCTCATGTACGTGTACGCGATCATCGGACACCTGGTGGACTTGGCTGTGGACAGCAACGTAGCGGCGAGGTGAGGTGGCCTGCCAACTTTTTTCGCGCCTTTTTTTCTTTCTGCAACTGAAATATATTTTATACATAATCTGCTTCAAAAACATTTATGGCAAGGTCTACAAGCAACAACACAGTCTTAGTATAAAGGTGCAAATTTATCATGCCGATCCATCCAAAAGATAAGGTTATAACTGTGAGTTTCAGTTAGCAAATTTATACTTGGTCTCACAAACGAGCTTTTCATCAAACACGATATCAATTTTGAACTTGTACTAACATTTTCTTATCACCGATATTGAACTCAGGTACTACTTGGGTGGACTGATACAGGAGTTCGTCTGGACTCTCGCATTCATCCTGGTGCCTGCTTTCATCAACACGGCCATCTCCGTTCGCATGTAAGTACATCTTTCATTCAGTGAAGCCAATGCAGTACAGCTCGTATACACCATCGCCTAATAAGTAGGGAAAATCACATAAAAATAAGTAATTGTTGATGAATGAGTTCGAATCATGAGCAGCACGTTGCTCAGGAAGCATTGGATGAAAAGATGGTTGAAGCCGTGATGACAGATTGTCCGTGATTTCCACTCAATGTAGCTGTGCTCATAAATGGAAGGTCCTGGCACGGCACCTTATTCCCTCGGGAATGCGGTGTGGTGGGTCTGGTATTAGCCATCCATATTCAGTTAGTTTCATAAAAATAGATATCAATGTATCCTGTGTTTGGGACCATACATTTTAAACCATACAGTTATTTGTCCTGTTAGCGTTGGCATTTACTTTTTAGCATGAGTCATGTACCAAGCTTGATGTGTATAAGACAGAACAAAACAATTTAATTTTAATAATTAATAATAATTCAATTTCATAATTGCAATGCACACATCTGCCCCGTATCTCAAGCATTTAAAATAAATATGCACTTCCTATTAAAATAATCACAATGTTGTCTCCGCTCGAAAACTTGTGGGAAGTGCTTAATTAGATATCTATAATATAAATTTTGCAGACGCCTCCTCGTATCATTGCACCTAATTCAGGCAGTTCTCATCACATATGAAAGGGATGCGCCTTGAATGCCGTTGGTGACATAAATAAATCACTCAATATAAAAAACATTGGTATGTGTGTATTGCAGGTACGCACAGGATAAACCTCGCGAAGACTCTATATCCAATACATTCACCAAAGTTAAGCTGCTCCGGATATTCGTGCTCGTCTTCCAGATGGCACCCATATTACGCTTTGCGGACGCGCTCATGTGAGATTAGATTTTTTTACTAATAAATAAACTAAACTTGACCCCTTACCATGCACGGTTATAAAAACTAAGCAGAAAAATCGACAATGAACGTAAAAAAAGACAACTTTTTCCAATATTTTCCAAACTAAAAGATACATTAAATAAACGAAAACATACAGACATACATACAGGCTTTCTATAACACATTTTAGAAACCTAGCATAACAGTTATCGCTCATAGTATGGAAAATTGACAGGTATCGACTCTGTTAATGCTGAATTCTGGTCATGACTTGAACTCCCTGTTTTGATACACAATTATAGAACATGAGAGTATGCGTCTGTCATTTGATTAATAATACCGCACATCATCTCGAACGAATATCGCTCTGGAATTCATCAGAAGCTTCATGATCCAATGACAGTATATTGTATTCTTTGACGCGCTAGCTATGCGGTGAAATCGCGCCGAGCGGCGCGGCGCGGGGACCCCGCGTCTCAGCGCGGGGACCCCGCGTCTCAGCGCCGCTACTACCGGCTCATGCTGAAGGAGGAGTCGGACGCGGCGCTGCTGCGCGTGGTCGAGTGCTTCCTGGAGGCGGCGCCGCAGCACGCGCTGCAGCTGGCGCTGCTTTACCGCCGGCTGGAGCCCTACAGAGGTTCCCTCTTATAGTTTTTTTTATGTTAAGGCCGATTGCGTTCAGTTTGATAATGCCGTAGGTAAAACAACTTTTAATTTTTTTTTTTTTTATTAGACAGGCAGCCTAGGCTGATGTGTCTAAATCGAGTACATAGTTCATTGATATATTAACACCTTTTTTTTTCCACTTAATCGGTTCAGTTCACTTAGTTACTTATTTTAAAAATGTATTTATTTAGATAAGCGTCCAAACGATGAAATTGATTAGTGTTGTTTGCACTTATAATGTCCTCTGGAAGTTGGTTCTAATCGTCAACCACTCTGTTGGTTATGAAGTGCTTCCGTGTGTTGGTTTTGTGTTCTGTTTTATTCAGTTTTTGAGTGTGGCCACGCAGGTGAGTGTTATGATTAAGGCGCTAGGACTAGCCAACTACTCGCGCCATACAAATACACCTTTTAACAAATGTAATAATATGTAGTGAAACGCTTCAGCAAATCCAAATAGAACTCCAGACTGATAATGGATTGTTAATATTTTTTGATTCCATCATTTATTTAAATATTAATGAATAATAAAAAAGTTGATTTTTCTCATTAGAAATCCGAAAGTAATTCGATTTCTAGATATAAGCAAAAACAGCATATATGCATAAACAAAAAATTCCATTTGCTTTTAGATTTCTACATTTAGTCAAAAAAGTTCGGAAATGGACACAGTTTCCGCAATTAATTTTGTATAGAAAAAGGAAACATACATTAACGAAAATAGGTTGATTCCTAGACAAGGAATCATATATTGTAAGAATGACACTTCTAATCGTCAGACTTAGTTAGTTAACTTGGGGTGCCTCGCCTAACTTTGCGATTTGGCTAGTACCAGGGCCTTAAGTGTGAACATTTCCTTCATTGCTTCACAGTTGTATTTCTCAGTAAGCATTTTATACACTTCTATTAAATCGCCTCGCATCCGTCTTTGGTGCAGGGTTGGTAGTTTGAGGGCCTTCAATCTTTAACAAATTTAGATAATAAAATAATTTAATATGTAGATTGATGATCTAGGTATAATTTAAAGATAAAACTCTATGAACTCTCTGCTGGCAGCCTATAAGATAAGATTTGAACCATTCCAGTACCTGCTGTGAAACGAGGAGAGATTCAAGAACTGCCAGTAGAATGTCAAAGCCGACCATGTTAAATGCATTACTAAAGTCAAGAAGTGTAATAACCGTAAGCTGCCAAGTTTTGGTTTTTTTTTTTTTTATGCGACCTGACATGGATGGCTAATCCCACACAACTACTGTTATGATATTAGCCCAATACACCACATTCCCGAAGGAATTTGGTGCCATGCCAGGACCTTCCCTTTATGAGCACGGCTACATTGGACTGGATGGAAAACACGGACAATTTTTCATTGCCGCTTTGACCATCTGTTCATCCAATGCGATGGTACTAACCCGGGCGGGCTTAAACCCTACCACCTAGTAGGGGAAGGGGACCTACAGTTTTACATGGAATCCGAACCATGGAGCAGCTCGCATTCGTGACGAAATGCACTTATCGAACTCGGAAAGAGAATGACAGTGGTGCATGTCGGTATTGAACCCAGGCCTCTGGTACGCTAGGCCAGTCCCCGCGCCACTAGGCTACGAGCCGCTCGTTCCTTGCCTTGCGCTGGTGCCGTGTGTTCTCAGATTAGATAAATATTCATAAATGTTCATAAAAAGATCGAACTCACAATCTCTGGCATGGAAGCACTTCGAGCCGCTAGTACGCGGTGCAGGCTTGCAAGTTGAAATCCGTTCCGTTTGCAGTGCATCAGCTGCTGTCGATCGGTTCGTCCATCGTGTGCATGGGCTGGTGCCTGGCGGCGTACCAGCGCGCGATCCGCTTCGCGCAGGACGACAAGCGCAACATGAGCTGGTGCGGCACCGCGCTGCAGATACTGTGGCACTTCCTCGTCACGCGTGAGTGCCTTCGTCGGGACTTTTTTTTTATGTAAAGCGCGGCATATGGCGTACGCCAGGACCTCTTAAGGTGCCCGACGACGCCCATGAGCTTTCGAACTTTTACTCAATTTTAATTACATAAATACATAAATTCGGGTTACAATAAAACAATTTTGTATTCTCAAGTTTACACCGTGGCTGTGTGTAATATTTGTCAAACTTACGGTTTCTCAGTGCGCGATGTCGTACTGGGCTGACATGTATTGCCTCCAATGCCATAGGCATCGTCAGGACAACTTTAGTGAAAAAACGGCTGAGCTGAGGACCAAAGGTGGTTAGATAAGCCAAATCAGCTAGGCTCCATACCAGCAGATTTGCAGACTATCGCTGAGCTATCGAGTTCGTTCAAATTACCCTTGAAGACTCCCAGGCTATAGGTATGAGAAAAGGCATCCGCCGGTAGACAGTTCCATATCCTGACGGTGCGGCAAAGAAATGAGTTGGAAAAACGGTTCGTTCTCAAAAGTCCCTAATAACCACTAGGGGCTGCTCTGATTCTCTGCGGTGGGTGCTCTGGATATAGGTAGCAAGGGAAGGAATAAGAGATGCAAGTTCCACAGAGCGACGTCAATAAACGTCTTGTAAAACAGACGAACTGACGGGCGAGGGTAGGTTCCGGCTGTCATAACCTTTGACCTAAGTTCTAATGAGTCGACCCTTTTTCTAACTGAATAATAAAAAAAAAATTAACTAAGTCATAAATTACGCCTTAATTAGGTCAAAGGAGGTCTAGTTTGACCACTTATCCGTTTGATCTCAAACTTTCGCAGCTTTTTTATTAAATTGGTAAAAATCTTGCTGTGTTGTTTCGTAAACCTTTCAGTAACTATATTTTTAGTTGGTATGTGCATGTTAAAATCAATTACAATTACATATATTGTATGTTATATTTTCACTGACAGTTTATTGAATTGTTAGTGAGTTCGTAACTCTAAGATTTATAATAGAATTATCTATTTCCTCCCCCAGTGTCTCGGATTACGGCGATCTCCATGATCGCGTCCATCCACGCGCACTGGACGGTCGTCGCGTGCGTCGTGCACGTATTCGCGATGGCCGTCTGGCTGCAGTGCGTCGACCGATCGCCCTTCTGCTCCCAGAGCAAGGTCGGCGAGCTCGCGTTCTCCGTCGTGATGGGCCTGATATACATCTTCACTTACATAATACCGGTGGAGGGTCGCACGAGGTACCGCTACGCCGTGTATTACACGGTCTGCTTCGTAGAGAATGTCGTGTGTGCGGTGCTCTGGTACCTGCAGGGGAGGGACGACTTTTTCTTCTACCCGGTGCTGGTCTTGAGCATCGCGCCTTACCTCGTCGGTTTAGTGTTTATGGTAGTGTACTATGTGTGTTTTCATCCGAAGAAAAAAGGTGCAGTTAGGGATACGATTATGGTTACATTTAAAACATCGGACCAAGTAACCGAACATAGCTAGCCGATAATTGAGTTCTTCCAATATCCATTGGATGAAGAAACCACAAAGTTCATGACCAAAACTGTTGGGTGGTGCTTTGTATATCTACATCAGTATGGTCAGTCCGAGTTCTCACCTAAATTGGTGTTTACGGAACTTCGATGTTACTTAAAATGTCAAACCCATAGAAACGTTTACTACTTAATCTGTGGTTTTACTTCAAGCTGTCAAAATCAAACTCGGTCTACCCATTTGTATGAAAACGTGGAGTCGGTGTAAACAGCCGTCAACGTATTTACGGCGATGACGAGCAAGCTGTCAAATCAAACTCGGACTTGCAAATGTTAGTTAAAAGTAGTAACGCCCACTGCTCTTCCATTTCTCCATACATTTGGAAACGCCAGTCGATCGGTTTGGCGTAAACGCCAATTTAGGTGACAGTATTAGTAGTAACTGTAATCTCAATGAGTTTCCCAAGAAATTGCTTGAGATAACAGAAGGCTCTGGTCAGTTTGAATGGATGCCTATTAATGTTAAAACCGATAGAAGGCTTAAAATGTACAAATTATTGATTTAAATCGGTGCTACTGAAACTTTATGAAATGAGCAAGGAGTACTCTGTGTTTTAGCTATGGATACTATTATTTTTAGTGAAACGGAAGTGATGACCTTAAAATTAGGTCTGGTAATGTACTTATTGGTACTTTTGCCATCTATGCCCGTTTTCACCATGTCCTTTTGAGAGTTTTGTTCCGAAAGTTATCTGTCAGTTTATGTGTAGCACGGCGGTTATTGACTTTTCGTTTTCGCTTTTTTTTTAAAGCGGTAGCCAAAGTTCGCTTACATTGCAAAGTCTTGATGCTAATTTCGGACTGTCAGCTATGCTGTAAAGCATTCGAACTAGTCCCATCTCTATCTTCAGTACATTATCAGAAAGTGACGTATATTCAAATTCAAATTCAAAATTATTTATTTTGTTTCATAAATCAAGTAGGTGGTACAGTTATATAATCCAAGATTTAATCAGGTTTTTTGAAACGTGCCATTGATGGTACTAATAGTTCCTACATCCTGTAAAAGAATATGATTCTGCACAACAGGGTGTAGGTTCCGTTGGACTTAGTTAGCAGACGGTAGCGAAGCACCATGTTATGTAATAGGCGTGGGTGTGTGTGTACATAGGTAAGATATACATCACAGACTGCCATTTCGGGGTCTAGGTTTTCACATTTTTTTATTGTTCAGCGAGAGAAGATACAAGTGATTGGGTTGTGGTCCGTAGACTTTTCGCCACCTTTGCGGAGGCGTCGGTGCTTCGTTATCGGAATTCGTGGCTGAATCACGACTAAGTACATAGCAAGGGTAAACAATTGCGAAAAACTGGCCAAGTGCGAGTCGGACTCGCACACGAAGGGTTCCGTACCATCGTACAAGATATAACACAAAAAAATCACGTTTTTTGTATGGGACCCCCCTATAATTTTTATTATTTTTCTATTTTACCTATTTGTTGTTATAGCCGCAAAATAAATACACACTCTGTAAAAATTTCAGCTGCCTACCTATTACGGTTCATGAGATACAGCGCAGCATTTTACGATTTTAGACTTGAGAGCATAACTTTTAAATTTGATATAATTGTGACAAATCTGTTAGTTACACCACGAAAACTATTTCATGCTCCGGCTAAATAACTCCCAACTTTAACCTGCCCTAGAACTGACGTACAGAGCTGCTAGTCCCACTTGTCATCTAAACTGGCGTTTACGGAACTTCGAAGTTCCGTAAAAACGTCAAACTCCATACAAGTTTTTACTAGATATTCTGTGGGTTTACTTCTTCAAGCTGTCAAAGTCAAACTCGGACTTCCGATTTGTATGAAAACGCGGAGTGGACGTAAACGGCAACTTCGACGTATTTACGGCAACGTTGAGTAAGCTGTCAAATCAAACTCGGACTCGCAAATGTTAGTTTGCTTAACGCCCACTGCACTCGCTCCTCAATTTCTCCATACATTTGAAAACGCGAGTCGATCAGTTTGCCGTAAACGCCAATTTAGGTGACAGCTGGGACTACGGCTCAGATGGTAAAATACAAATATGCAGTTTCGGATTGATGTTTACGAAATATAACTGGACATGTTGAAAACGGGCGTAAGGTATAATTAGTAACCTGTCAATTGTAGAATGAGGCTTTAGAATGTAAGATTATCATAATTGTTTTACTGTACTTAAGGTGGCCCATCCCGCTCATCTCCCCATACAAAAGGGGAAAGAAGATCACGCCCATATTTCTTGTCAGAGATCCAAAATTTTGCTCAAAATAGCTTTATTTGATCGAACTAGATGTCTGATGACAGTTGGCAGTGTAAAATTGTGTTTGGATTCTAAGTTATAAGGTCCGAAAGTTCGAATTTTTCGCGCGTTTTATACAATAACTTTGGAGGTGGATTACGCAATGATAAAGTGAGAACATCGTAAAAAGATTAGTCATCAGACATAGCTTATTTAATCAAGATTTATGATCTATTTGGTTTTTGTTAGATTTTTGACTACAGCGGTCGTGGTTTACTTTTCGCTATAAGTCGTTTTGAAATTAAAATTTTCGTAAATCTTACCAAATCATACACCCATGCACATTGTCTTTTTTGTGGACATGTTGCATCTTCCCCATCACGGAGCCTGTCTTATTCTTTGAAACAGAGAAGGTCCCAGAGCGCAACAGCACGGTTTTGTACCGTGCCCGCGAATGAGTTAGGCCCGCCGGGTTGGGCCACCTTAAGACTATACAGTGCTGTACAGAGGTAGGAGGGGATCCCATCTCGAAAAGATGGTTGCTAGGCAAACTCGCCAATTATGTAATATTAATTTTCATCGAGTTAAGTTATCTTCATGAACATAAAAACTATTACATTTCCCTGGACAAATCTCTACTTAAAATTTACAATGGAATAGATTTTTCCATATTTTTCATTTAGCAGGAATGTATATGGAGCAAAAAATGGACTGATCATATTGGTATACATTTTTATTTGAGTTGGGGCATAACAATGAGGCAATTAGAAGGATTTTGGGGGGTGTATGCCTTTTTTTTTAAAATGGCTTAAGTGATTAAAATGTTCGCACGCATAAAACTACCAATAGTAATATAATGTTATATTTTCCTTTTAGTTGACTGCGGTCAATAAACGTGTGTTTTAAAAACGTACAGCTTGAAACGTCTAGAGAAAACCTCTAGCTGCTGAAAAGCCAAAAGTTTTGTGCTAATTTTGAATACAAAATAAAATAATTTTAAGTACCAGCTAAATGAGCGGCTCGTAGCCTAGTGGCGCGGGGACTGGCCTAGCGTACCAGAGGTCAGGGTTCAATTCCGACTTGCACCACTGTCTTTCTCTTTCCGAGTTCGATACGTGCATTTCGTCACGAATGCGACCTGCTCCATGGTTCGGAACCCATGTAAAACTGTAGGTCCCCTTCCCCTACTAGGTGGTAGGGTTTAAGCCCGCCCGGGTTGGTACCATCGCATTGGATGAAATGATGGTCGAAGCGGCAATGAAAAATTGTCCGTGTTTTCCATCCAGTTCAATGTAGCCGTGCTCAAAAAGGGAAGGTCCTGGCATGGCACCTAATTCCTTCGGGAATGTGGTGTATTGGGCTAATATCATAACGGCAGTTGTGTGGTATTAGCCATCCATGTCAGGTCGCAAAAAAAAAAAAACTTACTAGCACGCTACAGCTTTTATTGTGGTCACGAGCAAAGGACGCTCTTAAGGTGGCCCAACCCGGCGGCACTAACTTAATCGCGGGCACAGTACAAAACTGTGCTGTTGCGCTCTGGGACCTTCTCTGTTTCAAAGAAAAAGACAGGCTCCGTGATGGGGAAGATGCAACATGTCCACAAAAAAGACAATGTGCATAGTGTATGATTTAGTAAGATTTACGAAAATTTTAATTACAACACGACTTATAGCTAAAAGTAAACGACGACCGCTGTAGTCAAATATCTAACAAAAACCAAATAGATTATAAATCTTGATTAAATAAGCTATGTCTGATGACTAATCTTTTTAAGATATTATTACTGCATCATTGCGAAATCTACCTCCAAAGTTATTGCATAAAAAGCGCGAAAAATCCAAACTTTCGGATCTTATAACTTAGGAACCAAACACAATTTTACAATGCCAACGGTCATCAGACATCTAGTTCGAATGAATAAAGCTATTTTGAGCAAAATTTGGGATCTCTGACAAGAAATATGTGCGTGATCTTCTTTCCCCGTTTGTATGGGGAGTTGAGCGGGTTGGGCCACCTTAATTTTCATTTCAACGGTGAAGATATTTTATGTCATTGTGCACCACAAAGCTAAATCACCTGTCATGACCTGTCAAATCAGTTATCTTACAATGGTATTAGCTATAGTTATTTTTCTTTGACCTGTTCCTATTCCCAATGTAGTCATAGCCAATTGATGCATTTACTATTTTGGTGTCGTGCAATACGTAAGCAATATTTAGTGCCATGACATGTAAGCAATTCTACATTTAAGATGATTGTACAAGAGTGCTAGCTTTAAATTTGTATACTCATAAGAGCGAAGCAAGACTACTTAAAATTTAGTTAATCTTCTAGGTCAGCATTTCGCAACTTTTTTTCGCATGACCCAGTTATTGTAATGCTTCTCCGTTGTGAACAACCAACAAGTTTCATACCTATTCTACTGTGTAGGTAAAATGAACATATATGAATGTCTACTAGTTTTTATATTTTTTATACAAACCTACCAAAAAATATAACTAATAATAAGAAGTGTGAACCAGATGCTGAACCGGCGTAAAATTTTAGGACCAATTTATTTGATGGGACAGAGAGTCTGGAAACTTTCCGGTCTCCGCCAAAATTCGCCCTAGTTTAGCCTCTATTGACTGGCATGGTTGTCAGAAACTGCGAGAATTTTCATGGCCCGGTACCGGGCCGTAGGCTTGCATTTGGGAAAAGCTGTTCTAGGTGGTATAAAACAAGCGAGCATCGAAGGAGGGGCATAGCAACCGAAAATTTCGTATGGGGGCGGCGGAGCCACTTTTACATACAAAACCGGCAGCAGTCAGTTGGCTTACTGCTGATTTTCTCAAATTCCAAAGACACGTACAGCAATACAGAGCGGCTCGTAGCCCAGTGGCGCTGGGACTGGCCTAGCGTACCAGAAGCCTGGGTTAGGAAAGCTTTGACGGGTACGAATGTCTTTCGATCAATACTCTAGCAAAGGGCTTATTGAATCATCCTTCCATGACTAGTTTCCCCTAGTTTTAAAGAAATATCCAGCCTACGTGTCTATTATAATTCGACACGAGATCTTTGCCAAACGGAGATGTCACTTAAATCGCTTGCATTATTACCGGTAGATAAACATGCAGAAGGACATGAGTCCACCACCGTTTTCACCGAGGACCAGATGAATGGTATCTAGTTAAAACCGGACTGACTAGTGTCCGATACCAAAATCGACTTTGGTGACGGTGGCAATTTTGTTGATATTTCAATGACTGCAGTCAAAATGCCTTAGCATAGGATCAATATGGGTAACCAGCGCGATCTAGTAGTAGATAGGGGAAGCATTGAGTCCAATCAAATATAATCGAGAAATTCATTGGCTGATGTAATTGTCGGGATAGTTCAGCGGTAGGTCAATGGACATGTAATCCAACATCGCAGGTTCGATTCCCGCTTCTGACAAATGTCAAGGCAAAAAAGTCTCTGATTCTTTTATATCTGATTACAATGTTTCAGTGTAGATGTCGTTGGATAGCCTCAAATTAATGAGATGGGGTGATACGTACATTGCTACAGTCAGGTCTCCACTGTTCGCTATCATATCGACCGGCGTGATTGTGAGAACTGTTGCCGGCAATACGAAACACCAGAGGCTATCGTTTTTTGTGTCAATGATCTCGTTTCTGGGTGAAGTCGGTGGTGGGCACACGTCCTAGGGCAAAACGGTTAATTATAGGTTGAAACTTTTAAGATCAGGCAAATTTGGTACTCTAATTATTTGCAAGAAAACAATTGCAAAATAGCTATTAAGGACTAGACGATGCCTTCTTAAGTGCCATTCCAAAAAACTTTGTATTTATTTGTTTTGATTAGTAAATATTAGCACAGAAGCAATAGGGAACAGAGGGACGATTCTATCTGTGTGGGGAGCATACTCTATATAGAAATATATGCAGCTGCGAGGACGGGGTACCTACACGCCAGAGCGAGAGGGAATGAGGTGCAAAAAACAGGAAGCACAACGATGGAACGCTGTTGCGTAGGCTCGCCAGGACCTCACAAAAAATGCACCCAACGACCCAAGGGGCTTTCGGACTTATACAGGCACTGCGAAAACCATATAGTTCAATTTAGCCATGGACAGTTCAGCATGATAAAGGTGACTGCACCTTACGTGAACATTATATCAATGGGTTATATGTAATGGTCTGTATACTCGATTCTAACAGACAGGTTTTGTTTAATCTTTACAATATTGTGTACCACAAATTATTAGAATCTCAGTTGATATACATACTATGATCAAAAAGTTCCGGGAATTAATAAATATAAAAAAAAATTGTGTTAATTTTCGGATACATTTATTTTATCACCTTCAAAATAACAACCGTCTGAAGCGATGCACATTACGCCAACGCTTAACCCATTCTTCCATACACTTTTGATAGTCCGGTGAAGGAATGGCTTTTAATGCCTTCGTCGCATTTTCTTTTATTTCATCGATGCTCGAAAATCTCTTTCCACGAAGGGGTAATTTAAGTTTTGAGAACAGGAAAAAGTAACATGGTGCCATATCCGGAGAATACGGTATCTGTTGGATTGTATTTACAGTATGTTTGGTCAAATAATCGGTCACGATGCGCGCTTTGTGAGACGGAGCATTGTCATGGTGCAAGATCCATGAGTTGTTTTGCCACAATTCCGGTCGTTTTCTACGCACAGCATCTCTCAAACGCTTAATTACGGCCAGGTAGTACTCCTTATTGACTGTTTGACGATTTTCGAGTACGATTTCTTGAACTTTTTCGACATTATCATCGGTAGTTGATGTTGAAGGGCGTCCACGACGAGGTGCATCGTCAACTTCTTTGAGACCATATTTGAACGACGAATACCACTCGTATACTCTTGTTTTTGAGAGAGCAGAGTCCCCGTAGGCTTTTTGTAGCATTTTTAAAGGCATCAGCACAAGAGATTTCGTTGGAAACACAAAACTTCAAACAAATTCTTTGTTCAATATTTTTTTCCATTTTGAAATGCGACGAACTTCAAAAACTTGATTGATATAAACAGATGCCAAACATTTTAATGCCATTTAATATTTGACATTTGGCAGGAGTGTCAGGAAAAGGTGTACCAACCTGAGAAAAACAATATATTCGAATCGGTAAAGTGTTTTAAATTCAAACTACAAATTCCCGGAACTTATTGATCATAGTGTATATTAAGTTTTTTGTACAAAGTGTAGAAGTGTGAAACTAGAAGTTTTGAACCTTTTAAATGTGTCAAATTTGGTCCTAATGTACATAGTAAATATTTTTTTGCAAATTGCATTTTGTACAAATGTAAGTACATTTCTTATACCATGATTTATTACTAAATATTTTTAACAATAATTTTGTTCATTTTGTACCCTTTCATCCCTACTCGCTAATGATGAAATCATCATGCAGGTATGGTTTGTGTCCTAACTAACTATACTTTTTCGTACTGTGATTTATAATCGACCGTGAAGCACACATACATTATACATAAAGAGCTTCATATGTAATAGTGTCAGATCATACAATAAACTACCCTTAGATATTAGGAAACTAGACGATGAGAATTTCAAACGGAAAATCAAAAGTATGCTGATTGAAAAGAGTTATTACAATATTAAGGATGCCTTAACAGACAATAATTTTTATTTTTAGAGTATGACAACTGTAAATTTGTATTTTTTGTGACAATTTTGTATTATGACTAATGACATTCTACCCTACATTTAGTAGTGGATTTTTGTTTGTGTGTATTAAATTTAGACTAGATTTAGGTACATTGACGACGGCACTATACACCAGATTTAGATTAAGTTCGTAAAATAATTTTGACTAGTATTACATTGACGATGGCACTATACACCAGATTTAGGTTAAGTTCAATATTCATAATTCAGAATCATAATTATTGTTTTTTTTATTCTTTTTTTTATATTTATTTTTTACGTTTCTCCTTATGTTTTTCTTGCGAGCGGTTTGATTAATCAACTACTTAAGTTTTAAACTTATTTTGTGACTGGCAAAGTATGTTTGCCAGTTCTTATATGCATGGAAATTGAGTATGCGACATTTATATTTTTGACATAGACTACAATACAACATACATACTTATCACATTCCTTGGAATAAGTGACGTAACTGCTTAGTACGAAAAAGTATATTTACTTAAGTCAATCTAGGACTGGCTCTAGCGTCTGATGCCAAATATGATTTTAAAGATGACGGCAATGCGATGCAATGACGCAGCTGAAGCGTTAAATAAATGTATGTAGGTATAATCTTAAACACTGTGTTAGTAGGAGGCATTCATTACGGGAAGAGGGACTGTAGGAGAATTTCAAATTATGGGTATACAGCCGGTGGCGAAATTGGTGGACGCAATACCCGCAAATGGTGTGTTTTGCTGGTTCAGGTCCAGCCTTGCAGTATATTCGTAAAGTAGTTCTTTTTACTGGGCTCTTTCTTAAATTAATGTTTCCTTGCTTCACGGTCGATTACACATACATACATATCACATTTAATTGGTAATCATACTTCAAACCTTCAGTGAAACGGTTACATAATTCATACATTTTATTCACCAGATAAACGGTGCTCTTTCTCTTAGAAGTTTCAAACCCGACTTGCTCCATTCCCTCTGACTGACCCAAAGCTCCGCCGCCGACTCCAAACACGACATTACCGCTGCACCCTTCCAAGCTGTCGCCGCCGGGTCTAGGTCTTTTGGACTCCCGACGATCTCCATCTGATCAGTCTTATACGTGTAAGGTATTTGCAAAGAGAGCCTGTTCTGGAGCCAAGAAGACAACCCTTCCACTTTTGTACCTCCTCCGACAATCAGTATACTGTTGTACATTTTCCTCTTGAGTTCTTCGCTCGGACATCGCTCTATGCTCTGCAATATTGCCGCATCTAAAGATAAAACTTGCCCCGGGGCGGTCACGCCTTCCGCCGGCGTTTCTAAAGCGTCCACTACGATATCCTCGTCGGGGTTGCCAGATTGCTGAGCTTCTGAAATCGTAACGTCCAATTGCTGACTGTCGTTGGCGGCGTCATTGGTGTCTTTTTTTCTTCCCGTCTCTCGCAGATATTCTGCGTCGAATGGGTCTTCAGGATCGCTTGGTTGGCGCAGTTGGGTCCTGGTGCTCTTAGGCCCGGTGATCGTAAGCAGATCGGGGCTGAACATCGCCAGCGGAGATATAAGACATTCGTCGCCCACTTGAAGGGTGTATTTGTACACTGTCTCTCCCGGATGGTCCACTAAGAACGTTTTCTCCTGCGCTCCGCAAATGTCCAAGTTGATGTGGCAAAAGTCCTGATACAGATTTCTCATTAGCATAACGTCTCTTGGTACGTTTTCGTTCCACAGTTTGTATGGGAAGGCGCTTTTATGCAGTAACCATGACAGCGTTTGGCAAACATCGCCCGATCCGTAGTCTATTCTCAACCGTGTCGTTTTATGTGAAATGCCATCTTCGACGCAGGAAATGGCCGTCTTCTGATCCCCGATGTCCACAACGCACGTGCAACCGATGCCGGCCCCAAACGCGGCACTTACACTCTCCTGAACCAGAAAACTGTGTCCGAACCCCAGCTCCCGCAACAACAGTGACATGAGATATTTCAGATGTGTTCTGTTGTAAATGTCAGGTATTAAAAGGACACACCTGTACTTTGCCAGTTCAATGAGCGGTATTCCCAGTTTGTTTTCGATAATCCAGCTCCATATGGTGAACATGTCGTTGAGAACGGACGTAGCGGAGCCGCCAACTTCGGAATGCAGGTTGAATTCTCCCCGTTTGTAGGGAAAGTGTATGTTATACGGCAAGTCGGGGTCGATATCGAGCACGGCATCGCCCACTATAACGTCGGAGCGCACATCGGGCCAGGAGGCTCCGTCATCGACGTATTCGGGGCTGGAGCGCCGGTTGAACGCGGCGATCTGTTGTGGGGGCGTCGCGTAGCGGCGAGCACCATTCGACTGGAGGCAGCCCTGGAGTGCATGCGACACCTGCAGACAAAAAGATGGGTTTAAAAAGGGATACACAGTTCCAAGAAGTCATTCTGATTAACATTTTGGACCAAAGGGCTGTAGTATTTTTTACATCTTATGGAAAGCTATGGGAAAATAGGCTTAGTGCAAATGGCCGGACAAAAAATATCATTACATTTGAGGTGGAAAAAGGACATTCACTGTTAATTTGAAAAGTCTAGCAGCTCTATTCAGAGTAGGCGGACTAATTTTAGTATGCGTTTTAAGGTCGGAATAAACCGGCTTTTGAATGGTTAGTCCGATGCTAATCTCAAACTAAGTTTTGACAGGTCTTCTCAGAATATTTATTTATTTATTTTTATTTATTTATTTATTTGATGAACGAGCAGCCTAAGCTGATGTGTTCATGTCTGGGCTCACTGGTGCTTTGTTATTACGGTTACTTTAGTTTAGTGTTTTTAGGTGTTTGTCAAGCCTGTTTTTAAAAGAATTGGTGGTGGGTGCTTCAACGACATCTTCTGGCAACTTGTTCCACATTTCAACTGCTCTATTCGACAGGAAGTGTTGTCTCGGGTTTGTTGAGCTGACAGTGGCATTGAGCTTTAGGCTATGACCACGGAGATGACTATTTGTGTTTCTAGTGAAGAGGTTCTGCAGTTCTGGACAGTCGTAATAGTCATTGAGAATCTTGTATGTTTCTATGAGGTCGCCCCTTTCTCTTCGTTGTTCCAAGGTTGTCAGCTTGAGCACTTTTAGTCTTTCCTCGTATGGTTTCTTTTTCAGTACTTTAGGTATCTTGGTCGCTCTTCTCTGAACTCGTTCTAGGAGAGTAATATCTTTGACGAAGTAGGGATTCCATATTTGGAATCCATATTCCAGGAGTGGTCTAATGTGAGATTTGTATATTTTGATTAATGTCTCTATGGTCAGGTTCTGAAATGATTTCCGTATGACGTAGAGTAGGGCATTTGCTCGTTTAACTATAGTCTCTATATGATTTGCCCATTTTAGGTCTTCTGAGATAGTTATTCCAAGATCCTTCTGAGCCTGTGTAGGGACTATTATGTCTGTTCCGATTTTGTACTGGAGTCTTGGGTTGTTCTTCCCTATATGCAGCACTGTGCATTTCGAAGGATTGGTTCGTATAAGCCAGTGACGGGTCCATTCCAATATTCTGTCCAGGTCGTCTCTGAGTGTCCCACTGCTCACAATGGGGTTGGCGATGAGTTTGGCGTCGTCGGCGAATAGGCTTGACATGGCTTGGGTAATAGCACAGATATCGGAGATGTAGAGACCGAAAAGAGTCGGTGCCAGAACTGATCCTTGGGGAACGCCGCTTAAAACGTCTTTCACTCCCGAAAGGCAATCACCCACTCTCACTTGGTATGTTCTGCCGACCAAGTAGTTCTCTATCCATGTTAGAAGCCTTCCTCGTATTCCAAGATGTTCTAATTTAACCAGTAGTCGTCTATGAGGAACTTTGTCAAATGCTCGTTCAAAATCTAGGTAAATCACATCGACTGGGTTTTTACAATCATACTCTTGGGTCCAGTGGTCTAGACACACAAGTAGATTCGTGATCGTAGAGCGCCTGGGGACAAATCCATGCTGGTGAGTAGATATTATGTGCTCAGAACCGAGAAAATTTTGCAAGCTATTCACTATTAGTCTTTCCATGCACTTGCAAGTAATACTTGTCAAGCTTATTGGTCTATAGTTTGATGGAATCATTTTGTCGCCTTTTTTATATATTGGGGTCACCACAGAGTGCTTCCAGTCCAATGGAACTGTTCCGGACTCAAAGGAGGAAATCATTATGTCTTGTCAGGCAGGTAGTATTACGCTAGAGCAGTTTTTTAGGATAGAGCCGGGGATACCATCTGGTCCAGTTGAAGAGGCAGAGTCGAGATTTTCCAGTACTTTCTTTATGGCGTCCGGGTGAAAGGAGATATCATAGATTGACTCTGCTACTCTAAAACTCTGGTCGAGAGCTAGAGGCGTGGTTATAGGAGTCTCCAAAGAGTATGCCTTCTGAAACTCTTCTGCAAAACAGTCTGCTATTAGGCTCGGCTCTACTATCATGTTTCCTTTAGGATCTCGTACCGCTGGAGGAATTGTAACTTTAGATGACATTTGGTTTCGTATATATGAGTAAAAAGCTTTTTCTCCAGATTGTACTATTTTGGACTCAAATAGGCTCCTCGCTTTCCTTGTATATGCAACACATATATTGTTAGCCGATCTATATGCTTGATAGTTTTCTGCATTTTTTTCCTCTTTATAAGCCTTCCACAGGAGAGATTTTTCCTTAGTCATTGCAATAGCATCTGCGTCTATCCATGGTTTATTACTCGGTTTGGTATATCTCTTAAGTGGAGCATGCTTTTCGATGTTAGATAGTACCAGGCTACGAAATTTATTCCATTTCTCTTGAGCATTTGCATCGTGGAGATCTATATCAAGGTCGGTAGTGATGTCTCTTTGGAAACTCTCAAAGTTGATTTTATGGTGAAGTCTTCTCGGTTCTGAGTTTTTTACAGCGCATTTTTCAATTTGATACTGTATCTGAAAGTATATGCATACATGATCACTTTTACCAATCGGTGATCGGAGCCAAAGGTCAGTAATGAGGCAGTCATCGTTGCATAATATGAGATCGAGCAGTGACGGGGTGTTATTTTCTCTATATCTCGTTGGTTCGGTGACTAGTTGCACAAGGGAGCTGTTGAGAAACAATTCTTGAAAGATTAAGGATGAGCCATCACACCTCTGTGTCGCTGTGAGAGGCCAACATATGTTCCGGTAATTAAAATCGCCTGCGATGACCACTGTATTCTTTTCCATGGCTCTTTTAAGATTGTCATACAACAATTGGTCATGATGCGTGTAATCAGTGTCATCTGGTCGGTAAACAGCGACTAATAGAAAATGAAAGTGGCTCACTCGAACATCCAAATATAGTGCTTCTATTGAAGGTTGGGTGTACATAGAGTTGACACTGGCTATGATTGGGTGTCCATTAATATTATTTCTAACGTAGATTGCCACTCCACCCCCTCGTTTCTTCGAGCGATGAATCCGGTCTTGACGGTACAGAGTATAACACGGTATGTGGTAGGTAGCGCTCCGATCTGCACTTTTAAGCCAAATATGAATGTAAGATTTCAACCATGATATTATGGATTTATATGGTGGCAAACAAGTTCCAAACCTGGGTTGCTAGGATCAAGGTATTTTGTTGATTGAAAACTTGACGTTGCAGGATTCGGCAGTAGGTGCTGATTTCTTATTTATATTTATTGAATGTGTGATGCAGTCCGTCGCACTCGGGACATACAGGCGTATCTCACAATTATAGCTTTTATATAGATATTTAAAATAGATATATTAATTTATTTACTCTATTATTTATGTTTCAACTCTTAGCAAAGCTTCTTACCAGGTTATTTTTTACAGCATCATTTGCAGTATATTCAGTAAAATATGAATGGAAACAGAAAAACTATCAATTTATAAAATCTACTGCAAATTTAATAAAAACCGGCCAAGTGAGAGTCGGACTCGCATACGAAGGGTTCCGTATCATCGTACAAGATTCAACACAAAATTAATACGTTTTTTGTATAACCTAACCTGACCTAACCTAACCCCCCTTTAATTTTTATTAATTTTTTATTTTACCTATTTGTTGTTATAGCGGCAAAATAAATACACACTCTGTGAAAATTTTAGCTGCCTACCTATTATGGTTCATGAGATACATCCTTGTGACAGACGGACGGACGGACGGACAGCGGAGGCTTAGTAATAGGGTTCCGTTGGCACCCTAAGAAAGGAGCACACCTGCAGCCGACACTCCTCCAGCTCCTCGACCAGCTCCTTGGTCTTGGGCACGCTGGGCGGCGCGAAGGGGTCGCGGCGGATCTTGCCGGCGGGGCGGCGGCGGCGCGCGACGCAGTGCAGCGTGCGGCTCGGCACCAGGTCGGAGGCGCGGCCCGCGCGCACGTACAGCGAGCCCGGCTGGATCACGAGGATGCGGTGCGACGGTACCGGCCCCGCCGCCTCGTGGACGGGCATCGCCGGGTTTGAGAAGCCGTCGGGCAACACACTGTACGAATGGTTCAGGCAAATGTCTTCTTGTTCAGCAATCAATCGACGGCTGCGGACAAAAAATATCACAGCGGCGCCACGGAACAAATAAAACTGTCAGCGAAGTGTCAAGTTGACGTTTCCAGGCTGCGATCCGAATTGCGCTCAAACGCTGACAGCGTGGATACAGTGGGACCGAATTGTCCTGACAGTGCTCAGCTACGCTAGATTGTGAATTATGACGTCCTCGTTCAAGTGCTTACGTTGATCGTTTTACGATTTCACCTGTTTGCCTCATTATATGTTTTTTTTATTTATTTTATTAGAAACATAATTCCTTTTACCAACAAAGAAATTAAAAACTAAAATATTTAACATTATCCTATAAATTAAACTATTTCTAAAATTACACACATTTATAACAAATAATAAATTTCAGCCATATCGCTGCCAGGCAGCAGGGTGCCCAAAAGACTGGCCGCAAGCCCTCTCGGGATAGCAAGGCTCAACCTCTGCGATGATTCAATCAACCGCGACGACAAATCCTCAAACAGATTTCTAGCATCCGGCCCCCATGAGCCTAACGTTTCGACACCAAACGGCACAAACATATAGCACTCACTGAGCATTGAATATTTGCGCCGTTTTAGTGCCTCCGCGCCTGTAGCCGCCGCGCCTGCTTCCAGGGAGGTTGCATCAATGTGAGAGGGCGCCACCGTATCTACACATGTTGCGTCCCTTACAAGCTTTTTCCAATTATTCCACGGAATGAGCGTCATTCAGTCTGGCCTCTTACCGTCGTCACGTGCAATACCGTACGGCTCCAGAAGAGCCGGCACATTGACGGAGGCAAGAGCCCGACGGATGACGTCATTTAAGCTGGCATGGCGAGGTAGGCGGTGTCTTGAATTAGTCTACAATAATGAAGAGCTAATATTGGAGTCACCAGTCTGATATTGAAATGGGATATGAATGTTTTCGTGATTTGCCTTTGCTTGACCTTTTTGGATAAATGCAAGCAAAAAAATCAATGCGTCTTGTTTTTAACACATTTATCACAGAACTTAAAAAAGACATTTTTGTTCTGTGGTGACAACAAGCTCGTCAAAAAATCCTAGGTTCCCAGCATTTCTCGTCTCGTCCACAGAACATAATATCCTCTCGTCGCCGTTGCTAGTTTCAAAAGAGATGTTGTAGAATTCGACCTAAATATAAGATTTGCCATGGCTACCCGCAGCCTCACCGAAGCCTTCGTTTTGATGCGCAACAATGCCGCACATAGCCGTCAAATTTTCAACGAACAGGTACACTCCACTTCTATTGATCGAAGTTTCGTCATCTCAACGAGATTACCTACTTCAACTAATGACTGCACCAGACTGTCATATCCTCCTTATAATCGTTATACTTTAATATACTGCTATAGATTGATGTCGCACCACACTGAATTAATACATACATAAATATATTAAAATTTTGCAAAAACATATGATTTCCTGGTCCCTAAGCTAGTGCTGTATTGTAAGGCATGATTACTGTAATTTAATTTGCAATTTTGGCCCAGACAATGGTTAACCACCCCCTATTAGGACAATGCAATTAATCAAAAATCGAGACCTAAGAGCGATAAAAAAAAAATCAGTCAGGTTTGCGCTGCTCAAAATACACACTAATTTGCCTCTCAGACTTTTTGCAAATATAATTTTTACATTATTTCTGCGTACAGAATGAAGATCATAAATAAATAAAAAAAACAGCAAATATGGCTGTCTGTAGCTGCACACAGCGCGGGACACAAGAGGGGGACATCTTGTGTCCCGCGCCGCCATCTCTCCACTCTATTTATTTTTATATAGAAATTTTCATTTCAATGTAATATCCATTATTTTTAATGAAAATAAGTTTACTATCAATGAGACCATATGGAAATATACAATTTGTAATTAATTTCTATAGTCTGGTTGAAATTCATCCATTCCCACAGCAATCGACGTCGGAGCACGCGCGTCTCGTGAGCGGCGATGACGTGGAGCGTGGCGTGGAGCTCCGCGGCGAGTCGCTTCCCCCACCGCCTTGGCTCGACTCCCTGGAGGAGGCCCAGTACATCTTGACCAGGTGACGGTTTTTTGTTGGTCACTTGTACTTATGTACGATGTGGCTATACTTTAAATTTGTGCCTACCTTAAATGTGATGATAATTCTTTTATGGAACCTCGCATGGATTGCTAACACCACACATCTACCTTTATGATATTAGTCCAATACATCACGTTCCCGAAGGAATTAGGTCAGGACTTTTCCTTAATGTGCACGGCTTGATTGAACTGGGTGGAACACACGGACAATCTTTCATTGCCGCTTCAACCATAGTTTCATCTAATGCAGTGGTACCAACCCGGGCGAGCTCAACCCTAACATCTAGTACAGGAAAGGGACGTACAGTTTTACATGGGTTCCGAACCATGGAACAGCTCGCATTCGTAACGAAAGAGAAAGTGGTGCATGACCGTGGCGAGGATTTTTTAGTTTTATTTAACTAGACATGGGGGACTTATACCAAACTGACCGTCATGATATTAGCATTATTATTACCATATGGGAACAAGGTGTAATGTCAGAGTTCCTTATATGGCTCAGCTAATTTGAACAGGATTAAGGGCCCACAGTCGCATAAAATGTGAAGTGGCGTTTCTTTCCCCTCGCGGCATAACCTGCAAACGTCCCTTTCGGACAAATTTATGGCAAACATGTGTTCGTTTAGTTTGCAGTCACCTGTTAGAGCTCTTACAGTGGCCCTAAGTTGATTTCGAGTGAGGTTCAATAGTTCACGCGACCGTTTTTACCAAATAGCCTGTGACCAGGGGTGAGTAATGCTAAAAGTGAGTTAGAATTCGGCACTAAATATCAACTCCCTTTTATAAATAGTTCATGTTTCCGCACATCTTGAAGGTCATTTCAGTTTGGTAAAAATCTAGTTTGTCCCGTGAATATGTTAGAAGGTAAAATAACAGTTCCATTATTAAAATATTATTTTGTTTCTAGCTATTTATAGGTTACCTCTCGTATTATACCTCACTCCCGAATTTGAGCTCAAACACACAGGCGGTCCACCAGGGCTTTCGCAAATGTGAGTCCCGGCAATTTGTGCCAGACTGCAATGTGACGGTACCAACCTGTTCAATCCATAGATAAAAAGGGACAAGATATGGCATCGAGCGCGCTTAGTATGGGACCCGCTGTCTCCAATTTTCAAAAACTACCAAGCCAACTTAGACGTACATGCCACATGCAGGGTAGGGTTTGTGTGGGTGGGAACTGACTTGACAAATGCAATTTCATAGCACATTCGCGCACGGTTGCGATGTTTCCACTGTTTGGCATGTAACGTGCCGCTGGATTCCCTTACAATTATATGGTCATTATGACTATAAAGCGACCGCATGCCACTTCACCTTCCTTCCTCTTCTGTGATTCTATCTGATAATCTGAGTGAGCCGTTGCTTGGCATTATTATTATTATTATTATGTTATTTATATCACTAGCAGCTTGAAGCTGATGCGTGAATTTCATTTTTCCCGGAGTGCACTTGTATATTTTTAAAATGGCGTGTGGTCGCAGGCTCCGCAGCAAGCTGGAGGAGCTGCGCGCGGCGCACGCGCGCCACCTGCAGCGGCCGACGCTGGACGACGCGGGCGAGGACCAGGCGGCGGCGCACCTCACGGCCGAGCTGCGGCGGCACCTCGCCGGCGCGCAGCGCATCGTGCACGCCGTTCGCGCGCACACCACGCACGGTATGCAACTTGTTCGATTTAACTATCACATGATTTTTTTATCTGGTCTTTATTATTTAGGGCCGAGTTTTCAATCATCAGATAGTACTTATCGGACTGATATTACAAATTCACATTTGTCAAATGGTATCTTCTATCACAATTATCTGACTATAATTGACAAATGGACTTACTATATCGGATGGATAAGCAGAGAAGCATAAATAAATCCATCGTATAGTTATCTGGCTGTTTATCAGACTATTGAAAAATGAGCCCTAAGTTTATGTATGTACTAATATGTAAAATATTATTGTATTATGTGTTATAATAATTATATAAGTTGAATTTTTTGTGTTATATAATTCTGTAATATAATATATATAAAATGCCTGAATAATAAAAGCTATGAAACCCAGCTGGACAACCAGGTCCTCACCACTCTACAAGAACGAAGAGAACGGGAAATCTTATTGAAACATTTAAAATTCTCAACTCTCCCAATCTACAAGATATGTTCACACTTGCTAATACTAAAAACCTGAAGCCCGATTCTGCTATTTGTCCAATTTCAAACCATTCCGTATTAGTTATTTTTCCGTCAAACATAACACGCTAAGTTTCGAGTGCGGTTTCTTGCCAGTGAAGTTGTAATTGCTGTCTCCGTAAATTCCTTCAAAAATAAACTGAACAATCATTTAAAACATAAAAAAATAATTAATAAATAAGTGTTGTGTTGTATGTAGAGGAATTAAACTCTGGTACACTAAGGCCAGTCCCCGCCCCACTAGGCTACGAGCTGGTCATGTGTAGTGTTAGGCTAATATCATGATCTGGGTATTATGATGGGTATTATCTGTTTAATCTATGGTATTATTCATGTCCAGTTACATAACATGATTTTCGATTTGCTTACATCATAATTTTCGGCATGCATCGAGTTTCTAGGGCAGCCCTGGAATTGGATACAAATACCTTTGGTGAAAGCATTTTTAACCGAGATCATATCGTATATCAATCACCATAAACAAAACGACCAGCAAATTCATAGAGTTTAGTTCTTTATTATAATGTTATTTATATCACTAGCATATTGAATCTGATGCGTGAATTTCATTTTTCCCGGAGTGAACTTGTATATTTTTTTAATTTTTAAATTGGTATTATTAATATTACTTATCATTCAAATTATATATGTATATTGATTATAATTATATTATTTCTTATAAGTCATATCAATAATAATTCTATAATTCCAGGTAAACCTATCGAAAGAACACTCGCCACAAACGTGGTAATCGCCCTCGTCACATCGATGCAGGAGATCAGCCTCTCGTTTCGCGACGCGCAGACCGGCTACCTCAAGTCGCTGACCTCGCGCGAGGAGCGCTCTAACGCTTACTTCGAGCTGCCCAACTTCGAGGAGCTGAGCCTCGACGAGGAGCTCCTGCCCGGCCTGTCCAGCAGCCGGGAGACCGACCAGATGTTCACCTTCGGCGCGAGCGTCTCCGGCCTGATGAACCAGGACGCGTTCTTCGAAGAGCGGTCGGACTTCCAGAAGCCGGCGCTCAACCAGAAGCAGCTGCTCGCGTTCCAGGAGGAGAACACGAAGATGGCGGAGGAGAGAGAGCAAGACGTGAACAACATCGTCAGGTCGATTCTGGATCTGAATGAGGTTTTCAAAGATCTGGCGCATATGGTGCACGAGCATGGCACCGTGTTGGATAGGATAGACTACAATATAGAGATGACTCAAATGCAAGTGCACGAAGGTTTTAAGCAGCTTCAGAAGGCGGATAGGTACCAACGTAAAAACAGAAAAATGCATTGCATCCTTGTCTTGGGAGTGACTATCGTTATCATGATTATATTGTTAATAATAATTAAAAGTTAATATTGATTAGCTGTTAGCTTGTTATTAAATTTTTATCAATCAATCGATCCTTATGTTCATAGATCAGTATTATTTTTATTCTCACTAATTCTTCCTAAACTTTAATGTTAATAGAAGACGGGAATTGAACTGTGCCTTTCCTGCTCCAGAGCCCTGCCATTTCATCAGTCTGGTTCTATTCTACTTTTGCCTATACCCATGACCACATTCATTCCATTAATTTATTCTAGTCTTTAGTAGGGTGTAAGAATTTATTAAGAAAATTATTTATTTTTAATTTAAAGACAATGAACCCTCGAGTCCTTGCTAGCTTGCAACTAAAATTGTTACTTAAATTAGATAGGTAAGATGCAATTTATGTACAGAAATATTTACTACATAAAACATTGTATAACCAGTCTTCGTTTATTTCTATTAACGTACATGACTCCTTTAGAACAAAATCTAATACTTGTGAATTATTTGGCTATGGAAAAGAAATCATTTTTTTTATCCCATTGACTATGCCTGAAAAACTTCATGTCCGTTGTTAGTAGCAAACACACGAAATGTTTTTAAACCGTCCTGTACGATGTAGCCGTGAAGCTATGGTACAAGCATCTTTGCAGGCCTACTTTCGCCATAACAAGGCAAATTTCCAACAGCTTCCAAGGCCACGTCGTAGAGGACAGATTGAGATTCTTTACTTGCGAAAGACATTCAGGGTGTCCGGCAAATAAAAAAATCTAATTCCCTGATTTTTCCAGAGCCTCATGCATTTTTTCAGTGAATAATTTAATTGTTTGAATTTTCCATTCTTCATTATTCCATTCCTCCATCCATTCCTACGTGCGACTTCTTGATGCCGAGCATTCAGTTCCAAAGCCGTAAGCCGTACCATAAGCTATCCCGGAACCAACACCTAGGATATATTACCTAGAAGGCGAAAATCGAGCAGGGATCTTGCTATCGTTTAGTAAGAAGGAATGGGGCCTTAAACCGAAAGTAGCCGTATGGCTCTAAACGGGGATAGTCAGACAGATGGTCACCTATGGCTCTATTGTGTGTCCGCCCATAATACGTCTATTGGTGGTTAAATCAAAACTTACCATGGACTGTGTACAAATTTTAAACGCCTTGGCAAGGACAAATATTCTCACTCTAAGTTGGATACCAGGACCTCAAGGGTTCAAGGGCAATTACGTGGCCGACGAACTCGCAAAAGAGCGTGCATCAAAGCCCAGAATGGGACCCGAACAATTCTGTGCGATAACAAAAAGCACCGCACTAAGCGAAATGAAACTATGGACACATTTTCAATTTTCCCTGTGTTCTCCTGTTAAAATTCCCAATTTTCCGGGTTGCTGGACACCCTGTTATTACAAACGGTTTTGCTCATTAACTGTCACAACAGGCTTTCAAAATGGACACAACCAAATAAACAACCCTTCAGTCTGGGTTTTGCCACTAACAAGGCTGGATATAATTTGCCCATAGTAACATTAATACCCCACAGGCTGTCTTTTGTACGGACTGCCTGAGTGTTTGTGAAGCCAGGTGCAGTTTTGCCTCACCTTTATTTTATATTATGAATCACATACATAGGTAGCTTGGAAATAATTTTAAAACCGCTTTTCCATTTTACTTGATCATTTCTAACTCCGATCTAAAATCTGCGCGTGTTTCAAAAATTTGCCCTGGACCAAACCACAAAGACAAAATTTGTATGAAGACTTCATTAAATATTTTAAAGTACATGTATTGCTTGATGATAGATACAAACAATGAAATAGCAGAGGGGTTTTCCAATTATTTCCAAACAATATTTATATTGTAAGCTTACGGTAGGGATTCCCAAACTTTTTGAGTACTCTGGACTTATCGCAGAGCACTTTGAGGACCCGCTTACAGCCATTCTTAAAGTGGCTTTTCCCGACGGGACTTACTCATTTGCAGGTCCGGTACAAATCCGTGCTATTGCGCTCTGGGACCTTCTCTGTTTCAAAAACAAAGACAGGCTCCGTTTTTCCACAAAGCAGACAATGCGCATAGTGTTTAATTTTACGAAAATTTTAATTACAAAACAACTTGTAGCTAAAAGTAAATCACAACCGCTGTAGTCAAAAATCAAACAAATACCAACTTGATTTTAAATCTTTATAAAACAAGCTAGGTCTGATGACTAATCTTTTAAAGATGTTATTATTTTATCGTTAAGTAATCCACATCCAAAGTTAATGTAGAAAACGTGCGAAAAATACGAACTTTCAGACCTTATAACTTAGAAACCAAACACTATTTTACAATGCCAATGGTCTTCAGACATCTAGTTCACTCCAATTTAGCTATTTTGAGCATAATTTTGAATCTGACAAGAAAAATGCGCATGGTCTTCTTTCCACAATTGTATGGGGATTTGAGCGGGGAGGCCCACCTTAAGAAAAATGACAGAAAATATAAGATATGTAAATTCTTAAATGTGTTTACTGTTAGAATTTCAATTTAAAAATAACTAAAGCAAGATTCACAGATCGCGCCGACTCAAAACACAGTCGAAATTAAAATACATACACAGTTGACTAAGGAAACTATGAGTCTTTATGCTTATTATAGAATTCGTCTAGGTATGCCTTGTACGCTGCTTGATTCGGCCAAAGGCAAGACGCTTGCTGGTTCAGCGGACTCGCCGTGTTGGGCTCCGCAAGGAGGCTCTGTATCGACAGCAGTATGGTTCTGACATCGTACAAAGCCGTCCATTTGTCTTTGAGGATGTCCAGGCAGATGAGGCCGCACGTGTCGACGTTGGGATGGAAGCAGGGCGTAAGGAATTTGACAATGGGAGGGGCGTACGGGTAGGAGTTTGGAAATTCTAAGGAGAGTTTGTATTTGTGGCCGGCGTAGACTGTCTCCAGAGGGCCACTTATTGTCCCAATCCACTTAAATAAGTTTTCGCTTTCGGGAAACGCCGAGATGCCTTTATCGGCGCATCGCATCAGCTCCATTAGTTCTTTTTGCAGTCTGGAACAAGTAAATTTAGGTCGTATGTTATTTCAGATTATCATTTCAGGTATTCCCATTTACAATATCAGTGGAAGAACTGTAAATGACATCATACATCGTAAATTTGTGTGGAATGCAGATTTTTTTAATATTTTTCAAAAGCGTGTGCTGCCAGAACCTTTCTGCACTGGCACTGCTGCATTGAAAAAGATGGAAATCACGGATAATTAGCTCTCCTAGCCAAATTTAAGGAGATTAGCTGGACATGGATGGCTAATACCACACCTTCTGTCATGGTATTAGCCCAACACACCACATGGGAACTAGGTGCCATGCCAGGACCTTCCTTATATCGCACAGCTACATTGAACTGGATGGAAAACACGGACAATTTTCATTGCCGCTTCGACCACCGTTCATCCAATGCGATGGTACCAACCCGGGCGGGATTAACCCTACCATCTAGTAAGTAAGGAAGGGGACCTACAGTTTAACGTGGAATCCGAACCACAGCCAGCCTCTCTCAACAGTCGAATGATCACCCATCCAAGACCAGACCAGACCCAGCGTTGCTTAACTTCGGAGAGTGATCACCGAAGTGTCGTGCCCCTGAGCTATTGAGGCTGACGATGTGAACTACATTTGTTCATTGTGTAATGTTGTATTCTAGATTTAAGCATACAATTTGTACGTATGAGGTCCCAGTTTTGCTAGGACCCTTATAAAAAAAGAAAATGACGTTGTCTAAGTGTAACAAAGTGTACCTAAGGACGAATAAAGAATTGAATTGAATTGAACCTATCGTTACCGAAAGCGTTCACAATTGGTCCGATTCGCGCTGACATCCCTCAAAATGGTGTCCCGTGACCGGTATGACGTCAGCGACTCAATGCCGTACACAGTGCTCATGCATTGGAGGTAGGGCACTGTGTGTGCAACTGTCAGTGTCAGTGAAAGCAAAAGCGAAAAGTTTTCGTGTTCGCTTCAGTCAAACTCTATACAGAAAAAAAGTAGGCGTCGTGTTTTCTACATAGAGTTTGACGGTACCGAACATGAGAACTTGTTGCTTTTCTTTCCTGAGTAGATATGTAATTTAAATTACATCGAAAAGAGAAAAAAAAAACAAGTGTTTTTTATGCCTTAAGAAATATTAGATTAGAGTAATTCAATTCAGTATATTTCGGTTGAATTCAGAAGTACTTGGGCCGAATCAAAGCCGAAAAGTGGATGTCCTCGACTCGATTGGCTGATGCGCTGAGCCGCGAGCTCCCCCGAGTGCGCCTAAGTAATTTCAAAACTGCTCTTTCGATAGCTGGGGAATCTGAGAGCAAGCTCATAAATCTAGAACTTGTAGCATATTCATCCCTTCTGTGATTTCAACCTACGCGAATTTGTCAGGGCCAGTAGTCCCTCATCAGAAGCATCTGATAAATCTCTTTTTTTTTATGCCACCTGACATGGATGGCTAATACCACACAACTACCGTTATGATATTAGCCCAATACACCACATTCCCGAAGGAATTTGGTGCCATGCCAGGACCTTCCCTTTATGAGCATGGCTACATTGAACTGGATGGAAAACACGGACAATTTGTAATTGCCGCTTCGACCATCTTTTCATCCAATGCGATGTTACCAACCCGGGCGGGCTTAAACCCTACCACCTACTAGGGACCATGGAGCAGCTCGCATTCGTGACGAAATGCACTTATCGAACTCGGAAAGAGAAAGACAGTGGTGCATGTCGGTATTGAACCCAGACCTCTGGTACGCTAGGCCAGTCCCCGCGCCACTAGGCTACGAGCCGCTCAAACAGTGTCTGACAACAGTCATTACTAGCGGCTGACATTACAAGCTTGAAACAAGAAACGTATTGGATAGGGTTTCCTTAGGTTGTTTAGTAGGTATATATTTTTACGTAAGCCTCGGAAACCCCTTCCATAAAATGCATCTAGGGCTAGATAAGCATTTAAAACGAGGGCACATTAATTACCGTTTGCTGACTGCATGATTGTCCTTGAGTTGAACAGCATCTTCACTTTGTTTCGAGCTGGGAGGCGCAGGCCCCGCGCGTGGGTTTACGTTTTGTGCCATTTTTAGTTCGGAACGAATGTATGTACTTTCTTTACGAATATTTTCTCGAATATGATTTTTAGCACAGATTTCCACAACAGCACTATTTGACAGTCGGAGCGACGCCTCGTCGAACGTCAGTTGGAAATTGGCCGTTTGAAAACGGACCAATCGCGAAGCAAGCTGTGACAGCTGCGGTGTTGCCATAACAATGGTATTTATTTAACACCTATAACTTGGCGGACTACGGCCGAGGTTTTCGATTCCATTTATTTATACATTTCAAATTGGTCATCCCAAATAGTTGCAATGTTTTAAAAATGTTAAGGTCTTTGGCTGAGTCAATGAGGCTTTAATGAGAAATTTCCACATGAATGAAGTCCGCTTCTATTTTCCAGGCCGCAACCAAATCTGCGAATGATTTTTATCACCTCTCCCACAGAATATGGCTGCCGTACTCTAACATACTATAATTTGGTTCTGGATCTGTTTGCTCTCCTAATGTGACATTCAGTGACATTACACTTCGACTAGATACAACGGCATCACACTAATCATATTATAGTTTGACCCACATATGTTTTCCATGCCATTTCCCACTGTGGCATTGGGCACTAGGCTCCTATCGCCGGTACCTATGTGAGTCTTTGGACTGAGATGCAAGGTTTTCGTACTATTTTTAAGTTGTTTACCCGGAGCTCACAGCTCCACTGATATTACGTTCTTCTGCGTGAGAATGAAAATGAATTTTTTGGTGATGATCGTCTCAATGACCTTGCACACAGTCTGATTGGACGATAATCCGCAAGGTCGAGTTCATTGTTATTTTCAAAATTTATTTCGATGGCATTTCTTTATCACCGCCATTAAATATTAGGCAAACAATTCCATATGTTCCGTGTTATCGGCGCCAAGATGGCGCTATGCGTGGTGACTGGCTACTGTAATATGTCTATTAGATTACTGTTTTGATCGCGATATGAATGATACTAAACGAGTTTTCTTGATTATTTATATTGATTATTATGTGTAAATAATTGATGATGTGAAAAATATTCATCAAAGTGGAAAATATGTTAATTTTTGTTTTGTTACAGAGATGAGTATCAAGCGAGTTTGATCGCCCGTGTCCAGTAGGCTGTAGCGTAATGGTGGCAGTCAGTCTTCCGTCTCTCCGTGTGGCGCTGCGGGCATCTTCGTGTTTTTGAGGTTCGTCACGGCGCTGAAGTCGATTTTATTGACATTTGAACCAAAGTTACGAATTCCCAGTCCCTTCTAATATAATTTAATGTTTAGTCCCCGTACGAAATCTAAAATCCAAGCTATGGTTGAGTTTACTTTAGCTTCACCCACCATCTTGATTTTTCAGTGACATTCCTGAATATCTTTTCATGGTTTCAATATTCGCAGGAGAAATGTTTTCTAGCTTGGTTAGGGAATCATTCCATGGGGTGATCTCGATGCCTGTAGTTTTTAGGTCTCAGTCCCCTCGTAATTTAACCAAAAAACCTTGTTTACCTTTCCACGAATGGAAGTATGGATGACGTAGGTATATTATTTTAATCTGCTTAATATCTTGCATTTTACTACCATTACGAATGGCGATCGAATGCTCATTCTTGTCTGTCAGTCAGCGTGTTTGCGTCCACTGCTGGACATACGCCTCTCCAATTTTTTTCCAGTCCTCCCAGCCCTCAGCGGTACGGAACCACTGTTTACCGCCGACGCACTTGATGTCGTGGTCCCACAACATTCTTACTAAATAGGTATGTTATATTTTACGTTGTGTGCGAGTTTAGATATCCTATCGAGCATTATTTATCAGGTCAGGGAAAGCCAAAGACCCAACGTTAATCACCTACTGTTGTGAGCGGACTTACTTTAGTGTCCGGATTATTTCCGGACCAAACTGGTTTTTGTATGGTTAGTCCGGTGCTAATCCCGTACTAAGTTAAGACCGGTTCACTCAGAATACGACTGCTATAGTTTTACATGCGTTCCTATCCATGAAGTAGGACCAGCGCTACTAGTCTCCTAAATTGGCGTTTACTGAACTTCGAAGTTACGTATAAATGTCAAACTCCATACAAGGTTTTATTAGATATTCTATGGTTTTACTTCAAGCTGTCATAGTCAAAGTCGGGCTTCCGATTTGTATGAAAACGCGGAGTCGGCGTAAACGGCAACGTCGACGTATTTACAGCAGCATGAGTAAGCTGTCAAATCAAACTCGGACTCGCAAATGGATTAACGCCCAACCATAAAATCAATCATCAATTTCTCCATACATTTGAAAACGCCAGTCTATCGGTTTGCCGTAAAAGCCAATTTAGGTGACAGCTGGTACCAGGGTCTCGGAGTGTACAGTTTCTATGTAGTACACACGTTTAAACTTAATTACCTAATATCCGTGCAGGCAAATGTTTAGGTTGTTTTATTGGTACTTAAAAGAAAATATTTTTTCAGAAAATGGAGAATGTTCAGAAACCTTCAACGTCCCGTGCGAGGCCTGTGACTTCTGGTGGCAGGAAGGCGCACCGACCAAACATACCATGTAGGGGACTATGGTATGTCTTTTGAATTCTGTAATTTTACGACACTCTTTCCCAAATGTTCCATTACCGTAACCCTTAGGTTTCCTTAGGTATTTATGCCGCATGGAAATTCTGCTCTTTGTTATAATATGCTTTTCGCTCTAAATCTCTGTCGATATCGACCTGTCTTCGTCTTTTGTTAAAATTGCGCATTTTGGCGTCAAATCCTCAACCCTCCTATGGTTGTCCCGTGCGACAACATGTTAAAGTCGGCCCGTAAGCATCACAAAATTTCGCCTCCCATACAAACGTAGTTTACTAATTTTTTATTTTTATTTTACAAGTACATGAAAATTTATTAATTAATGCGATAATTAAACTTACAAAATATAAAAGATTTCATCCAATTTTTCTCTACAAAGCAATTTTGTAGACGCCATTACGCTCGCTGCATTTCCTCGCTGTATAGCCAGTCCGACCCTCTGTCGAAAATATCTTCCAGATCGGTAATCGCCTGAACATTCTTTTAATTTAGAACCCAAGTTTTTGACAAATAATTTTGTATCCTTACTCCAAACACCTAAAGTCTCGACCGCAAAAGCAACGAACTCATAATTTACTTTAATTGCCGAATATTTTGAGTGTTTTAATCTTGCAGCAGTTTCTGCTGCTGCTCCTGACGTGCGAGCGGTCGAACTAACATATGAGGCCGCCAATGTATCTACGCATGTGGCGTCCCACACCAGAGCCCTGCCTTTGTCCCATGGAATTATGGTCATGCCATCTGGTCTCTTTCCATCATCCCTACTCAGGCCCACCGGCTCTAATAATGATGGAATATTTGCAGAGGAAAGTGCTCTTTTAATTAATTGGTTGAGGGTTGCATGACGTGAAAATCTGCCTGCACATTTCAGGCAACTTAATCCATGGCGTCCTTTGGTATCGACCATAATGCCGCAACTGCACTTATGCGGCAGGCACATGTCGCAACCAAGGCGAAGAGCGATGACAATTCTTAGGCAATTATTATCCAAAAAAGTGCCGGTGTGCGATGATGGTATGGCGTGAAGCCATGCACCAGCCTCTGGTGTGGACACTGCGCGGATACGCGCCTGTTCTACAATTGAGTCGGAATTTAAAAGTACGTTGTGCAACCGTTTTACAACGGATGCATCCCAAAGTTTTTGTGAGCTTAGATTTGATGGGAGTTCTTCACCTGGGCACAAGCTTTTCCAGGCATTTAAAGCTTCGTTCAAATGGCAAATCACATTCTCGTCACTATTTCTGGTTAATATGGCTGTGACAAGATCTGCGACTCCAAATGCTGACGCCAAAAATGCAGGTATTCCAATGTCAGTGAACCGGCGTACTCCAAGGCCACCATTCCATATAGGCAATGAAGCTTGCAGCCATTGATCTTCGTTCAAACTGATATTCAAAATATCTTCTAGAGCTTGTTTGATTGTACTATCAATTTTCAAAATTTTCTCCTGAAATAGCCAAGAAGGAGTTGTTCTGGCAAGGTATATGAGCTTTGGCATACCGAAACAAGTCTTAAGAATTACATATGCCATATGGGAATGCAGCAAGCGTAGGCGACTAAAAGTTAATTCTAAAATACTTAATTTGTTTTCAAGAAAATCAGGCGTTGCCTCAATGGTAATCGGTGCGCCTAGTAAACATAAATTGCTAAGATCAGTGATCTTGATATCTAGCAAAACATCTTTAAATTGCGAATGCACATCGTTGTCGTAATTTGATAAAAATATTAGTTCACATTTGCTAGCATTAAATTCTAGCCCAATGGATTTGAATTCTTCAATTAATTTTGATAGATCTTTTAAAACATCTTCCGCTGAACCTCCCAGTGTGCCATCATCCAGGTACCAAATGTTAAGTTCGGATGTTAGTGCTTCAATTATTGGATGTATTGATAGGCTGAAGATGAGGGGCCCCAGAGGATCTCCTTGCTGTGCTCCAACTTGGGAATCTATGGTATTTTTACCAAAAAATAAAATTGATGGGTTTGCGTAGCACTGCCATAAAAAAGGAAAAAGCTTTGGTGCTTTATTTTTGATTGCTTCCAGCATCGAATCTCTTTCTACGCAATTGAAGGCATTTTTAAGATCTATTTTAAGCAAAACTTTATCTTTGGAACCATTTAAGTTTTTATACGACCTCGTGGCATGGATTGCTGCTTCGCATCCTTTCTCTACTCCAAATCCCATTTGAATCGGCTTAAAATATTGTTCTAGATGTGTTCTTGCTAATTTGCAGCACAGCTTAGCAGTGAGTCGCCTGAATGTATTTCCCACTGCAATTGGTCGTAGGCCACCGTCTTTTTTGGTCAGTGCACACAAAGATGCTCCGTATAAATATTGGCAGATATCTGGGTTAACTTTTCCGGCGAGCATAAAATTACAAAGTTTAACAATAGACTTTAAGAGACGTTGACCTGCATCTCCAGTACAGTATGAGATCATATCTTTTAAGTGTTGTGGCCTTAATCCATCCGGTCCTGATGCAGAACCGTTAGGAAAACTCGAAATACCTTCAAGTACCATTTTCTCGGTAACAGTGAGGTATTCTATACTCTCGCTGGGGTTATCACGGAAGATAAGCGGTCTAGATGGAGAAGGATGTTTATTTCTTAAGGTCTCCAGTACGCTGTCATCTCTGTCTGCAAGTTTGTCTTCCGAAGACAACAGACGAACTGCGCCTTTTAGGTCACCGTCTGCTACTTTTGCTTCAACCCTTCGTTGAAGGTTACAACGAATTGCGGATATTTCTGTTATATGGAAATCGTTGTCGTAATTTTGAACGTTGTCCTTAATTTTTTTTGTAAGGCACCTGTCTTCTCTGGCTCCATCTGGTATTCTGAGGGCGATATATGAAAATAAAGTAATTTTTTCCCAACTGTCTGTATCGTTTTGGGCAATACAATTTTCTATTACTTGTGTTAACTTCTCCGCTGCCGCTATCCGTGCGCCCTTTGGTATTCTTCTAAGAATTCTTATTTTTGATTTATATTCGGCAATTTTTTCTTTCAATGTCTGAATCTGTAGGGCATGGTTTTGTGTTGTATTTTGCAAATCGAATGACTGATTATTACGATGAATTCTGGAATGATGTATGCTGAGTCCTTTGTTCCCCTTACATATTTTCGGGCAGTAAGGGCAGGTCAGCAAGGCTGGTGGTGTCTGCGAAGCTGACTGTGGTTGCCTTCTGACGGCGGTTGGCTGTGATGATGCTTTAGGAACATTTTGCATAGTAATAGTACCTATTTAATGATTGTTTCCCATCATTTACCTATTTTTAGGGGTGAATCGCCAAAGTAAACTCAATAAAACTACTGAAATTGTTAAATAATGATAAAAATGTAAATATTTAGATTTTTCCAAAAATGACAGCGACTTGTCACTTTGGCAGCTTTCTTTCTTTTTTTTTTTTTTTAGTTTACTAATAATTTAAAAACCACTGTTCCAACTTACTTGATATTTGGTATCTAATATTAGGCCACAAATATCTGTGTCTGCATGGCTTTGTTTTTTCGGAAAATGTATTCTGGGTCCAACCACAGAGAAAACAAAATTCGTATAAAGATTTTCTTTTTGCTTTCATTTCATTCGGTTTGGATTTTTCAAAAAAACAAAAGCATGCAGACACAGATATTTGTTACCTGATATTAGATATTAAATATCAATTTAATTGGAATAGCAGTTTCCAAATGATTAGTAAACTACGTTTGTATGGGGAGCATGACTTACGGGCCGTTCTTAAGAAACCATGCTTTATAGGTATTACAGTGCCGTTTAGTGACATTATTATGAAATTAAGATTAAAATTATAAAGAAATACATCTTTTGCGGTTGTTTGTCATGTCATAACAACCATGTACAAATTGATAATTTTATGTATTTAATGGATACGACATTACCATTATCTCATTAATTTCAGTTTCAGCGACATCGACATTTGAATATTTTGAAAATAATCTGAAGCAGTTTTTGGTCGTGACATTCGTCGGAAGCAGGATGCAATGCTATGCTTCAAATGTAGATGTCGCTGAAATTTAAATTTATGCACAAATTGTCGTCTCAGTGTGAAAAAAAGCTCGAAGTGAAGACGATTTTTGCTAAATTTCTATACAGTTCTTAGTATATTGCTGCTTTGATAGTTGCCAATTGATAAAGTCTACAGCGATACACTGAGGTAGGCCTTAATAACCGCTTTTCTGCAAAGCTCAAGAAAAAGATTCAAACATGTTTGTCTTGTGCGAAATTTCAGTAAAAGAAAGAGGCACTACAACCAAGTGATCGAGATAGCATACACTTTCATGGCCGCCGTTCGGAACTCGCTGCCCGACGGTCTGCTCCTGACGTTTGTCAACGCGACGCGCGACGACGTCGACCTCATTTGGCAGGACTACGAGGGTGAGGAGATCCGGATAATAAAATTCAAGCCGGGCGACCAGTACCGGATATCCGCCGTCACCGGTCACGATTTCTGCTGCCGCAACACGAAAACCGGCCGACATTACTTACTGAATTCGCACAAAATTCTGTACGGCCATGAACTCAAGGGGGCGAAAAAATCGCATACGATCCAAATGACAGTCCCCCGAACGGCGCTAACCCTGCGGGAGGTAGCGTTGAGTGTAGCGGCTAGTTGTTTGAAAGACAAGCTCTCGGCACTCGAGTTACCTGTGCCGTTGAGTGTTCAGACTGAATTGTGCCTCGCTAATAGGCCGCGGGAGGGCAGCGAATATTACTCCATCAACGGCGAACCCGGCGTCTACCGCAAGTCCTACGGTGACAGAGATGAAGGACCCTGGATTTACCCGCCCGGCATGGACTGGACTTCCTTTGAGGAATGATCAAATAGGTGGACAGCTTCCTTCCATGACTAATGAATTTTCAGGAATGGGTAAGCTTGAAATGGGAATAAATTGTAAAGTTGTCATGTGCGAACACGATCTTTTTTGTCTTAATTCCAACATTTCGTTGTAATCGAATAATTATATATTTATACCTAAAATTATGGCTTACGCCGTTTTATATACATAGCGTTCGAATGAATTTCCTGTATACAAGAAAAGGAAATACATGTTTGTTTGATGTTACGAAATTATCTACCTCACAAGTGGCTTACGTAAAAACGTTAAAAAATGTTTTTTCTCTAAAGTAGCTGATACACTAGAGCGTTTCCTCGGTAAGCCAGATTCTTATAGCTGGTCTATACTTGTACATCATTGCTTCGAAGAGGGAAGGCCTGTACTGATAAGTGGCACTATCTACAGTTTAAAAATGTCCACCCCCCTCACTAGCTTATATGTATTTTTTGAATACAGTAAGCTTCGAAATTTTTTCCAAATTCGTGAGCTGGGATACTTGCGAATTCGCCCAAAGTGATAAACGAGTACACTCTATAGTGCATCAGAGACTTTATAGTTTGTCGTAATTTTTAAAAATAATTCTTTATGTAATTACAATTTATTGGATGCATATGTAGAATTTAAGGTCGGCCCGTAAGCATAAGAAAATTTCGCCTCCTATACAAACGTAGTTTTCTAACAATTTGAAAACCACTGTTCCAACTTACTTGATATTTGCTGTCTAATATTAGGCTACAAATATCTGCGTCTGCATGTCTTTGTTTTTTCGGTAAATGTATTCTGGGTCAAACCACAGAGAAAACAAATTTCGTATGAAGATTTTCGTTTTGCTTTCATTTAATTCGGTTTGGATTTAAAAAAAAAAACAAAAGCCTGCAGACACAGATATTTAGATATTAAATATCAATTTAATTGGAAAGGCGTTTCCAATGATTACTAAACTGCGTTTGTATGGGGAGCATAACTTACGGGCCGTTCTTAAGCCCAGGTAGGTGCGAGTGAATTTTATTGATGCTACGTACAGTTGGCATGTGTTTCTCATGGACAGATTTGTGTAATTCATACAATTCCCAAGTGCACTTTCAATAGAACTCTCGACAAGAGAATATCCATGAATATAATCCATTAATTATGCTGTCAGATGTTAAAAGTAGACCAACCAGATGTACCAGGGGGCTTCACACGTTTTAAGTGGATGTCCATGCAGCCAAATGTTTACCTACAAATTTTTCGAAAGAAACTTGATGTCAAAACATGCTTAAGGCTGTTCCGACCCATATAAAGTTGTTTGCACACATAACGCAAAAAGTATTGCACTTTAAGCCACGAAATTATAATAAAAGTTTAATATAGTCATATTACTTACAGCGAAAACAATTTCACAATTTCAGGATTATTGGTTTTGTTACAATTTATAGCGCCATCTAACGGTGTAAAACTTCTAATCGGCAATTACAACGAAACCATTAAACCTGAAATTGTGAATATGTTTTTGCTGCGACTACTATGGCTATATTTCATATTTTTGATGGATTCGTGCCTTAAAGTGCAATACTTTTTGCGTTCGGTGTAAAAAAAACATTGTATGGGTCGGAACATCCTTAAGGTTGCTACTAGGATTAGCACGAAGCAATATTAGTATATGTGCATAATTACTTATTATATAAGTATAAATATTCATTCATGCATTCAGTGTTTACACTTAAATAAAGTAATAAATCTAGTAATGTTAAAATTACTAGATATTTGTAATAAATAAGCAATCGATAATGTTCAATTCGCTTTTTTAACTCAAGGCAGTAAATTGTTGCTAACATAAACGGTAATATTGACATATTCCTCCCTTCTCTAGAATTGAAAAGATCGATATCCCTGTAACTTAGCTGTGTCTTAGATGGTTGCAAATGTAGGTGATTATAATGTTAAGGCTCACTCACTGACGCTATGCGCTAGCAATATATGTTCCCTGGTGGTACTTTGTAATGGATGAAATTTTTTATTGACGGCTATTTGGCCAATTATGACTAATCGTAGAGACTCGAAAGCACCGTGGGTTGTAACTTGGTCATGTGACATTTTTTGTTACACTGAAGAAAGAGACAAAGTCGAGATCCACTTCTTTCATATTTACTTTGATATTAAAATAGGACGTAGGAATTATTTCCCTTTTCAGTGCAACGACATGTCAGGGCTGCACGGTTTGTGTTGCCATAAAATAAGATTTTAATTTAATTAATATGATGTAAATTGTATGTTTGGTTTGCTTCAATTTGAATGAATTTTTATATGTAATATTCCATGTGATCATGCAACTTTTGTGATATGAAATGTTAATTATATTCCTAGGTAATATTTTAATGAGGTGCCGTGGAATACAATTGAACATTAAAAATTCTATTCCAAGTGCAAAATCCGAAAAATTTGTGGAACTTGAAAGTTCAACTAATTTCCTTGTTTTTTCGAAGGGAGGATGAGATTTTTTTGTTTATATTTTGTTGTTTTTCTTTTTTTTACTCAAATTATATGTATAATTGAAAACATTGTTCAAAAGAACATAAAAATATTTAAATACAACACGCAGCGACGTGCTGAAGGAGCTATGTACATTGGCTTTTTTGTTAAATATTTTTTGTACTTTGCGGCTGTGGTTAAGTGAGTACTTTAGTTATAAGGCTCTATAGTTTTAGTAGAAAATTATGAACTGTCAACAAATACATTTATGTCGACTTTGTACTAAATTTTTTATATAAGATTAATTTAAAATATGAACTATCCATTCTTTAGCAATAGGTGGTATGTACATGAAATGAAGTGATTTGGTGTAGATGTGTTAACATTTTTTTTTGTTTCAACATATTATGTAACATTTATTTTATCAAAACCACAACAATCTTTATTTTGATTTTAAAATGTTCACATTATGTTCACCTCATTTCAGTGTTGGTTTGTTTTTTAAGGCTGGATCCTAATATAACAATATTGTATGCTTACATTCATTTAATTGGACCTAGATATTGCTGAGAATCAATACATGTATGTAATCAATTAACGCTTCGAAAGACACTCTTATGTACACATGTACTAACCTCCACAAATTTGTCCGACTTCTACGTCCCCGTCCCGTTCTTGGTCAGCCGCGTATGTTAAGTGGCGACTAACTGCTTGTACCTTCAACGAATAAACTCAACATGGCGTACACAAGCATTTAGAGTCAGATTGCACGTTCAAAGCTGTCAGCATCACAAACGATTGGAACCGATTCGCACACTTACAGAAAAATAAAAGAACATGTGACGTTAGTTGAAGCTGTTCTTATCCTTAAGTTAAACTGGAATGTTCACTTCCGAGATATTCAACGGTTTGCGTAACAACACTGTCGAAAGACGACATACCTGCTGTAGGAATGTCAAAATGTGACACTGACAGTTATACACGATAAGTGCTGTCTACGTTATTGAGTGACGAAATGATGCATATGTTAACCAATTGCGATCGGAGCACGCTGTAAGTTGCGCGGCCTCCGAGGCTTACAGCCTCTTAAGAAATTGGTAATGAAGAAGTCGGACACATTTGTGGGAGTTGGCCAAACGTATGCAGTTTTTATACAAGTTGCAAAATTAGATGACGTGTGTTCAACGCTATGTTTTATACTTTATTTTGGACACAATTCGGAATGAACTATTTTGTATTTTTTTTAATATTTCAACAAAGTTGTGCACAACTGTCAGAAATGTGCAAAACTGTTGATTGTTTCGTTTTATTTTTTTGTCCTACGTAAGAGCTATTTTAAATTATTTGTTCCGTTGAATGCATACTGGAATCGGAACAACGTTTTGTTTTACATAATTACTAATTCGATTTTTCAATATTTTTGTCTCGAACATTATGTATCTACTTGGAGTGGATAGAGCGTGAAGTATGTATGTAAGTTACATATATATAAACTTCATGTATGGTTTTGTGTTGAGTAATATCTAGAAATAAATATTACCTCTATTATTAAAACGTAAGACTGACATTGAAAATTAAATTTTGTAATTAATCATAATAAAGCAAATAAAATGAATTTTTAGTTTCAATACCTATTTAAGAGTGTCGTTACCCTATCATTTACCCATACTACGGGCGATAACTGTTTCCATTCTCTTAATGTCTTACTAGGAAAATGTTGTCTTTTTTTATGTTCATTTTTGTTTTTTTTTTTTAAATACAGTTTAGAAAAAGAATCAAAACATAAGGACATAGAATAAAGCTTTCATAAGGTGGCCCAACCTGCTCATTTTCCCATACAAAAGGGGAAAGAAGATCACGCCTATATTTCTTGTCAGAGATCCAAAATTTTGCTCAATATAGCTTTATTTGATCGAACTAGATGTCTGATGACCATTGGCATTGTAAAATTGTGTTTGGTTTCCAAGTTATAACGTCCGAAAGTTCGGATTTTTCGCGCGTTTTATACAATTACTTTGGAGGTGGATTACGCAATGATAAAGTAAGAACATCTTAAAAAGATTAGTCATCAGACATAGCTTGTTTAATCAAGATTTATAATCTATTTGGTGTTTGTTAGATTTTTGACTACAGCGGTCGTGGTTTACTTTTAGCTATAAGTCGTTTTGAAATTAAAATTTTCGTAAATCTTAACAAATCATACACTATGCACATTGCCTTTTTTGTGGACAGGTTGCATCTTCCTCATAACGGAGCCTGTCTTATTCTTAGAAACAGAGAAGGTCCCAGAGCGCAACAGCACGGTTTTGTACCGTGCCCGCAAATGAGTTGAGGCCGCTGGGTTGGGCCACCTTAAACAAATGATTAAAATCTGACTTTTGGGGGCAGGGAAATCTGAGGGCCTGGAAGACGATTGGCCAATGGACAAAGATTGCATTTCTTAAAATTTTCAAATCTTAGGGCCGAGTGCACGAAAGGACAAAAACTCAAAATCAACGTCGACAAATGATTAAACACGTTACTTTGTTTGGACAGTATGAAAGGAACTTTATGCGGTTCACTAAAAGTACAATGGTCATCAGACATCTAGTTCGATCAAATAAAGCAATTTTGAGTAAAATTTTGGATCTCTGTCAAGAAATATTAGCGTGATCTTCTTTCCCCTTTTGTATGGGCGTAGTAGCCCTTCCCTCCCGGGGCGGGACTAATTTGCGGGCACTGTACTAAACCGTGCTGTTGCGCTCTGGGACCTTCTCTGTTTCAAAGAAAAATACAGTCTCCGTGATGAGGCGGATGCAACATGTCCACAAAGCAGACAATGCGCATAGTGTTTGATTTGGTAAGATTTACGGAATATTTAATTACAAAACGCCTTATCACGACCGCTGTAGTCAACAATCAAACAAAAACCAATTTTACTATTACGTTCATGAAAAAAGCTATGTCTGATGACTAATCCTTTCAAGATGTTTTTATTTTATTGTTGAGTAATCTACCTCCAAAATTATTGTATAAAATGCGCGAAAAATTCGAAACTACAGACAATATAACCAAACCCTATTTTACAATGCCAATGGTCATCAGACATCTTCTTCAATCAAATAAAGCTGTTTTGAGTATAATTTTGGATCTCTGATAAGACATATGGGCATGATCTTCTTTTCACGTTTGTCTGGAAAGTTGAGTGGGAAGGCCAACATCAATCGTTGAAAACGGCCACCCACACAAAATCCGTCCACGCCGAGAGGTGCTACACCTCGATTATTGAACGGAACGGCGGCGTTCCGATTTCGTGAGCAAAAATAGCACCACCCAAATGAAATAAAGTTATACGGAAACCAAAGGAAAGTGTTGATTCATAATTTTACTGCATCATTTTGATGCAGGTTTACGTTGGTAAACATGGAAAAAAAATTTTTTTTATATTTTTATATTTTATTCATCTTTCATGTAGTCGATATCATACTTTCGGGCACCAGCTTTATGGAGCTGTCCTTCAAACATGGTGTAAAAAAGCACTCGGCCGGCTAGCATGGTTGTCGCAGCCTTCGTGAACGTTCGAAAGCCCATGGGCGTCATCGGCGAGCAACCGTTTCTGCACCGCCGGCGGCATCGCGGCAGTCTTTCAGAGCGCCCGTTCTTTACGCGCCATTTTCTGGAATGATTATGTCACGTCCGTAGGAAAATGGTTGCCCCGATTTTGCTTGCTTCTACTGTCGTTGCAATGATATTGTCGTTACGCGTATTCAGCGCTATTACCTCACACTTTCACCTTCATCTAATGCAGCTTTATTTCTTTTCTGAAATCATCAACCGTGAACGAACGTGCGTTGGAGATCGATTTGGCGCGTTTCTTTCGATAAAAATAGTCGCTGCTCCAGCTATAAAAGGTTTAATTGCGTAAGAATAACTTTAGTTACACTGGGGAAATAATTCTTCGACGACGTTGAAAATGGCATTCAATGTGAGTACGAATCTATTGGATTCTTATATTATTTACACCTACTGTCTCTAAATAAATTCAAAACCATTTTAAAAAGCCTTTTGTGTTCCAAAAACGGAGATATTGTCAGTGAAGTATAGTGAGAGGAAAATACGGTATTCTATTTGGCAGGATCAATCATAACAATCTGTTTCTCTTCCTTGAATGATTGCGTTCTGTTCTTTGTAGTTCTGCACTCCTCGTTCTGGCAAAGTGAGGACCTGCAAATATGAGAGAGCACTACATTTACTAGTGTGTCATTTCTCAACATGACATCACAGCAAATAATTTCTGATTTTTGTGAAATCCCCTTTGCCCTTCTATTTGTGATCCATTGTTTGGTGGTTGGTTAGAAATTATTGCAAGCTGTTGAAAGGTTTCAGGGCTGCAAGCCGTGAAACGTACTTCATACTGACTAATACCCTGTAAACTAAAGCAACGAAAATCCACCATGCCTTCAATTTACTTCGAAAATGTGCTTCTCCACTCGGCCCCTACGAGCTCCGCTAGCGCCCTCAAAAGACACGTCTCCCATCTTTTCGGGTTGGCCGAGAGCGATCTCCACATCACCAGCAACGGCAGATCAGTCGCCAGCGAGCGGAGCCTCGAAGAATGCGGCGTCGTCCGGGTGCTGACGAAGCTCGTCGGCGGGAAAGGCGGCTTCGGGTCGATGCTGCGCGCGATCGGAGCGCAGATCGAGAAGACGACGAACAGGGAGGCGTGCCGGGACCTCTCCGGCCGACGCCTGCGGGACATAAACGAGGAGCAGCGGCTCAGGAAGTGGCTCGACGGGCAGGCGGACCGCGAGAAGGAGGCGGCGGACCGCAGGCACAAGAGGCTGGAGCGGCTGTGCGCCGAGCCGAAAGCGAGCACGAAAGTCGACGACCCGGTCTACGAGAGCGAGCGGCGGGCGCTGCCCGAGCGGGTCGGCGCGGCGGTCGACGCCGGCTGGCAGGCGAGCTCCAGCAGCGGCACCAAGCGGAAGGCGGGGGACAAGGCCAAACAGATCAAGAAGAAAAAGCTCTGGATAGACGAGCTCTCCGACTGCACCTCGGGGAGTGAGGAAGATGAGGTTGAGCTTGCCAAGAAAGAGAAGAGCGCTTTGACGGATAGCAGAAATGATTCTGACCGGACGTCGGAGAGTAGCAAGGCGGCAGTGCAGTGAACGAATATTGTTGTGAGTGGTGTTTACACGGTTCATAGCTCTGGATTTCTCTTAGCCATCAATATTTCATTTCATAGGGTCCTTCAAAAATGTTCAGCTGTTGTAATAATTCATATTATAGCTTACGAAGTTCTAAGCATCCAGAGACTAGGTAGAACCACGGTAGTGATAAAGCACAGAAGCTCTAAAAGTCTATCCATGTGATAATCATTGAACTATATATTGAGGAATACACGCAGATACAAGGAGTGTTACTATACGCCAGGACTGAAGAGCAAGAAGGAATGAGGTGTGAAAAAGAGACAACAATAGGCATTTGCCTATTGTTTGCCTATTGGTTGCTTTCAGCATTTTATCGATGATGTCGTCAACTCGGTAGAACCTAGTGGGACTCCTTCCTATTAAGCAGCTCAATCATGTAACTATTGAGCTTACCGAAGTTATGATTTCTTACTTTGAATAAACAACTTATTAATATAAATTGTTTTGTAAATTACTTTCTTTATGAACCCGTCCTCTTCAATTTGGCTGAGAAAGCTGTAAGAAAACTGCCTTTTAAAAAATTTGCCTGACGAAAAAACCCCAAGTCGAGGAGTTGTGGGCTCAATCTCCAAATAACAAACCTTAAAGTGAATTGTGAAAGATGCCATTGAATCATAAGGTTCGGGACAAACAGTATTGCAATGTGGTTGGGTGTAGCTAGAGGTGAAAAACAAAACTTTATTTTATTCAAAGAGTTACTAACAGAAGTATATTAATTTGTCGCTTCAAATACTGAGGATCGTAGCTCAGCGGCACGAGGACTTACCTTTAATGCTAGAGGTTGTGGGTTTCACGCACCACTTTCTGGTGTTGGTTGTAAATTTTGTCACAAATACAAGGGTTCCATAGTTCGTAATTCATGTAAAACAGTAGGCCCCTTCCCCTACTAGGTGGTAGGGTTAAGCCCACCTGGCTTGGTACAAAAAGATGGCCAAGCGCCAATGAAAAATTGTCCGTGTTTTCCATCCAGTTCAATGTAGCTGTGCTCTAAAAGGAAGGTCTTGGCATGGCACCCAGTTCCCATGATGTGCGTTTGGGTAATATCATTACAGTAGGTGCGGTAGTAACCATCCATGTCGTCACATGAAAATAAAACAAGGCTGTTCCGCTTTTCCCAAGTTTGGCTCAGACCTTGCTATAACACAACTGTATCACACGCGTCTGTTTGCATGCAACCAGAAACATTTCCTGAGCCTGCTGCTGCTGTCCGCCCTCCTGGTGCTGGTGAGCTGCCGGCCGCAGGAGTACGATGACGACGAGGAGCACGACGATCAGAACCACGCCTCCTCGCACCACGGTAAGGAGACGAGGCGGAGAGAGCTCGCAGCAGGAGACAGTTCAGTGTCCATTTCCAGAGGAAAAAAAATTTAATCATGACTTATAGACCGGTGAAGTTTCTTTGTGTTCCATATTCACGAGTTGATCGAATCCGAGGACTAATCAAATTGTAACATGACGGCATGAGCGGCATCGGCTTGTAGCCTAGTGGCGCAGGGACTTGCCTAGCATACCAGAGGGCCGGGTTCAATTCCTCGCCCCGTTCATTCACTTTCCTTTCCACTTTCTTTCTCTTTCTGTGTTGGAAAAGTGCATTTCGTCACGAATGAGAGCTGCTCCATGGTTCGGAATCCATTAAAACTGTAGGTCCCCTTCCCCTACTAGGTGGTAGGGTTTAAGCCCTCCCGGGTTGGTACCATCCCATTGCATGAAAAGATGGTCGAAGCGGTAATGAATAATTGTCCGTGTTTCCATCCAGTTCAATGTAGCCGTTCTCATAAAGGGAATGTCCCGGCATGGCACCTAATTCCTTCGGGAATGTGGTTTGTTGGGCGAATATAATAACGGTAGTTGTGTGGTATTAGTTATCCATCTCAAGTTGCATAAAAAAAATCTTATTACCGATTGGAGAGAGGTTGTTAGCTCATATTACTAGAGAGCGCAGGAAAACACTTCATAGTGGGGCCATGCACCGCCAACTTTTGCTAAATCCTTCTACCGGAAGGACCAATCACGTTATTGTCAATGGATTGTTAATTGTCGCAACACATAAACTAGATGGCGCGTTTCATAAGAAAATTGGATAGCTCAGCGATAGAGCAGCAGACATGTAATCATAGGTTCGCAGGTTAGTATCCTGCTTCAGTAAAATTTTCAATATCGGATATAGATGTCGCTGTATAACCTCAAATAAATGAAATGTATATAATTTATTGTTGTAACATTAAGGTCATGTTTTGATTTGAACTTTGAAAGCGCGTTCACAACTGGTCCCATTCGCGCTTACAGCCCTCAAAATGGCGTCCCTTGAACGGAATGACGTCATCGTTACGCCACTTAACACCGTGCACAGTGCTCATGCTTTGGAGGTAGGCACTGTGTTTGCAACTGTCAGTGTCACACTTTGATGTTCCCATAACGTTGTGTATCGTCTTTCGGCCGTGTTATTTCACAAACCGTTGGAATGTTTCTTAGGTGAAGAATTCAAGTTCAGCTTAGAGGAATTGATTAGGTTCAAATTCGAGGTGAACTTTTTAATTTGAGTTACAGCGACATCTACTCTTGAAGCATTGTAATCAGATTTTGAAATTAATTTGAAAAAGTATTGATCCTGCTTCTGACTAATGTCACAACCAATACTTTTTCAGATTATTTTCAAAATCTGATTACAATGCTTCAAATGTAGATGTCGCTGTAACTCAAATTAATTATATAACGGTAATGTTGTATCCATTGAATACATAAAATTATCGAGGTGAACTATGGAGGTATGCGCGTACACAAACGGTCTGAATTGTTTGTGATGCTGACGGCTTTGAGCGTGCAATCTGACTCGGGACGATTTTGTACGCATTAAGCACTGTAATGGTTTACAGTTCAAAACGGACCACGGTGTACGAGTAAAGCAATAAACCCTTACTTTCTAGGGCACGGCGGTCGAGTGCAGATAAAAGTGTACCGCGGGCCCACCGACCACGACGGGCACCACGCCTTCGCGCCCTGGGGCTTCTGGGTGAAGCAGCCCGCCGACGACGATCACTGATCGGCATCGGCACATGGTTGAATGTGTGAAGTCTGTAGTGTAATTATTGTAAATACTTTTCTCTCAGTGTGAAAGCGTTAATGTTGAACACAACATGTTAAGTACAACCTGGGGTACTTCAAACATGGTGTGAAGGAGCACCTGGCCGGCTGGCATGGTTTTCGCAGCGCCCCTGTGAGTTCGAAATCACATGGGCGTCGTTTGGCACCTTAAGATGTCCTGGCGTACGCAATGTACCACGCTTAACATAAAAAGTAAAAAAATACTATTGATGGCTTGTAATTCTCGTAAATAATTTTGTATGAACCAGAACTTACTTTTAGCGGTTACCTACTCGAAAGAACGCTGCGTACAGTCTGTTAGTCTTTTAACCCATTCAGAGCGGTAATACGTTTTCACCCGATATGTTCTCGTGATGGTACTTTTGGAAATGACAAAGACTTATTTTATTTTCCAAGAAATATTCTATAAAAAAAAATTGAGCTTTGAGAGAAAAGTGGAACACTTTTTTTTTTTTTTATGTGACTGGACATGGATGGCTCTTACCACAAGTTCTGTCATGGTATTAGCCCAACACACCACATGGGAACTAGGTGCCATGCCAGGACCTTCCTTATATTGCACGGCTACATTGAACTGTCTGAATGACACTGGTCTGAATGAGTTAAAATCAATGTATACTGCAGCATAGATGGAATAAGACAACATAAGCCTTATTTCATCTACATATATGTAGGGACAGGTACCTCCAAATAATGAGAGCTGTGGCGGGTCGCTCGCCTCTGCGATCTAATTACCTGCAGGGACCTATCCCTTTTTAAGGCTTTTTAGGACATAAAACACATTAAGCTATTAGGATAGATTGACCAAAGAAATTTAAAATCTATTTTGATTATGTATATCCTTTTGTTTTTTACACAATAAAACTCTTATATTAACATTTTTCATAGTTTTATTTATAAATGATTTTTTTCAACTTGTGAACCTTTAACGGTTCGACGAAACAACTCGCTGTAAAAATACAATTTAATACACTAATTTACACTCAAATACATTGTTAACACCTAAGGCACCTGTCGCAAGGCACTGACAATTTCTTTGTTTTGGGATGCAAAATGCCACAATGCCAGAACGAAAATATTCTTGACTTCAATACAAACAACCTGCAGTTGTTTGTATTGAAATGTAAAAAAAATTAAAATGTAAAATAACACAACCGGGTTAAGATTGTCGGTGCGTAAGTGGACAGCAGTGATGACCTGCCAATTCTTCATAAGGCTTTTGACTCATAACAGTTGAACCACAGATTACTTACATTACATATAGATAACCCACCCATAGGTACGTTTTTCATCCAGTTGCACCCTATGACATCCAGTTAGCGCTGCAATTGTTTTTCTAAATAATTAAATTCAGTAATTTCTCAGTAAGTAACTCCGTTATTTCTCGCTGTCCGGTACTTCTAGCTAGCAACACCGGACATATACCGATGGTATAAATGTTTATTAGCAAGTCGTTATAGGATTGCTGAGGGTCTATCATATTAGGTGGCGATTCTTGAGGCAAAAATGTAACGTCGGTTTTACAATTCTTACAAGAAAACGTTTGAATAATAATATCTTTGTTATTAAAAACACAACCAAAGAAATTCGGCCTTCTAGGAAGAATATCCAATCTAATCAGTCTGAGAGTGCTTAGACTTTATAAATTTGACTCGCACAGACTATACCTAAATATACATAGGTTTAGTAGCACAAGCTAGAACACAGATCTTACATCTATCACAAGCATATGAATTTAACAATTCTTGTACATAGTCGATTTTATATATAATAATAAAATATCACACTGGATATTATATTAAATGCATATATGTAACCTTTACAAATTCTAAACAGTAACTGATAAATATAAAATCAGAGAGCAAGAAGTACATATATTATACAATTAAAATTGTATGGACGAACAAATAAATGTGTACACACAAGCTGAATAATAAAACATTTTTATAATAACTGGATTTATTAATTTATTTCATAGAGATATGTATCAAGGCGGACCATACGGTTCTGCGCTTTCATCATTGACAATGGACACACGAGAAAGTTTTGACAGAATAACGCACACTGGCCCATGCCAAAACTACCCTGATAATCCATAATCTACGTACCTACGTATACATCGATTGTTTTAAGTTGGGGTGATCGCGGCACACACACGAATGCATTTCTCAAATACAGTACCCTTCTTTTTAGAAAAAAGTCGTACGTTTAAGCACATCAGAGTGGTCGGTTCGAGTTCTCACCTAAATTGGCGTTTACGGCAAACCGATCGAATGGCGTTTTCCGTAAAAAACGTCAAACTCCATACAAGTTTTTACTAGTAAATTCTGTGGTTTTACTTCTTCACGCTGTCAAAGTCAAATTCGGACTTCCGATTTGTATGAAAACGCGGAGTCGGCGTAAACGGCAACGTCGACGTATTTACGGCAACGTTGAGTAAGCTGTCAAATTAAACTCGGACTCTCAAATGTTAGTTCGATTAACGCCCACTGCGCGCGCTCCTCAATTTCTCCATACATTTGAAAACGCCAGTCGATCGGTATGCCGTAAACGCCAATTTTAGTGACAACTGAGACTACAGGCTCTGATAGCCACATGTCGTGTCAAGTGTCATGTCGCCATAATACACTTGCTATAAGGCCGCAAAAACTAAATCTATGCAATGGCGGTCTATGATCCACGAAATTGTCGTCCACATTATACGCGCGCAAGCGAACAGGAGAACTATATTCCGCTTAATTGTGTTTGCATTTTGCCTTTGCATTGTAATGGTTACGTTACTTCATGGACCAAGTAGTAAAAGGATACGCACAATTCAGCGTCCTTCATTTAAGTATTAAAATTCATCCATTTTGTACCAATTGTACCATAAATATTTTTTTTTTAAAAACAGGTCTTTTAGGATACACAGATAAAACAGGATTTTTACATCTACAGCTGACCACTCATTCATATCACGTTCGTTCCTAAGTCTGTGGCGTACATGGACACAACTTCTTGGGTGTGTGTGACTTCAACTTAAAACAATCGAGCTATACTTCGTCTTATCTTATCTTCGGCTGATTTCAGAAAAACAGATAAACAGCCGATAGTCAGATAAACAGCCAGATAACTATTCGGCGGATTTTTTATGCTTCTGCTTATCCATCAGGTAAAGTAAGCCCATATTAGTAAAATTATAGTCAGATTATTGTGATAGAAGATATAATTCTCCGGCAATAACTATTCGTCTTTTGACGAACGTGAATTTATGCTATCAGTCTGATAAGTACTATCTGAGGATTGAAAAATCGGCCCTTAAAGAAAGGACCAACGTCCTTGGTTGTTTTAAACTTTAAAAGGTAGTTTTGGTTTGCTATATTTGTTGATCACAGCACTAAATAACTTTAACGACAATAAATCACAACAGAAAGTATGAATTATTATTAATAACACAAAAATAACACGCGAAGTAAACACAAATTTAGCACAGAGTAAATAGCCACAGAAGTAAGCTAATACAGCCTCCAATCCTCAGATCAACCGGCCGGATTTACATACAATTATATGCACATACGTCGTCGCGAGTACCGACCACGTGGCACCACTTCTTCCTTTTCTCTTCTGTGCTTCAACCAGGAATGTTCATGAGTGCTTGCCGCAAATGACAGAAAGATAAATACTTAATGCACACTGTCATTAGTACTTAAAGTGTAATCAAATGGAAGGCATTTAATCATGGCTTATTTTCGCACAGACGAGCGACCTATATCTATACAAATAAGGTGCATTTTACATTCAAACTTTCGGCTGTAATTAGAACGTTTCGTAGGTTTACAGTAATATTGGTAGAATAAAATAACCCAGCTTACAGATTAGATATTGTAATTTCGGAGATATAAGTAGCTAGGTAGGATTTGATCTGTGTGATGTTATGCATCTTTGTCAGTCAGTCAGTCAGTCAGCGTGTTTGCGTCCACTGCTGGTCATACGCCTCTCCAATCCTTCTCCAGTCCTCCCGGCCCTCAGCGGTATGCATCTTATTTAGGTATTATGTGTTTGGATGACTTGATTGTCAAGTCAATGTAAATCCAGCGGGAATTGGCTTGTATGGTGTCACACCAATGCTTTTTAGAATTACGATTCAAGTCTTACAGATGACACAGATAAGGAAAACGAAAATACGGAAGACTATAAAGAGACAAACACACGGAAGAATATTTTGACGACCTATTGATGACACTTCGAATGCAACACGACATATATAACCTTAAACTAAAAACGATAATAAACTGGCTTGCAGATTAGACATTGTAAGTTCGGAGATATAAGTAGCTAGATAGGACTTGATCTGTGTGGTGTTATGCATCTTATTTAGGTATTATGTGTTTGGATGACTTCAAGGATTGTCAAGTCAATGTAACTCCAGCGGGAATTGGCTTGTATGATGTCACACCAATGCTGTTTAGAATTACGATTCAAGTCTTACAGATGACACAGATAAGGAAGACGAAAATACGGAAGACTATAAATAGGCGAACACACGGAAGAATATTTTGACGACCTATTCATGACACTTCGAATGCAACACGACATATATAACCTTAAACTAAAAACGAATCCCAAGAAAGAAAACCTAAGAACCTATTGAAACTTTCGCAAGGCTCTTTGCCCTCCTGGTATTGCTCCGCCAAGGAGCGGATCTTTGGCCAAATGTTCCAGATCTGTCGGGGCTCCAAGCTGTGCACGGAGGCCAGGCGCCAGTAGGCGCAGCCCGAAGCCACCAGGGGCTGGTAGGGGCTCAGTCTGGGCTCGTGCGTTAGCGCCAAGCCCAACTTCTGCTTTGCGACTAGATAGGTTAGGAATATGTCCTCTAGGTTGATGAGAGGCACTTTGAACGAGGCTTCGTATATACTCCTGAGGTGTTCACCTGGAATCAAACGGAACAAATTCTTGGGCATTATTTCAAACTGAATTAAAAGTAACTTCACTATTGTTACCGGACTGCGCAAGGAGGAGGGTTATGTTTTTCGAGTGTATGTATGTATGTATGTATGTATGTACGTAAGTATGTATGTTTGTATGTATGTATGTATGTATGTATGTATGTATGTATGTATGTTTGTCGTTAGATTCGTCCTAATTGTGATGGCTGTGCCCGGCGTGATGCTCGTGAACGGCTGCTGTTTGTGGGGACTGGCTTGCTCCAATCGGTAGCATGTTAGTTGGCGAGGATAGTCTATGCAAATAAAATGATATTTGTCATTAACTGTTGCATACGGCATGAGTTGTTAACTTTCCTGAACTCATGTTAATTTAGTGTTTTATCATTTTTTGTATTAAGAAAATTGATAAACACTTTTGTAAAATATAGACTTAGTGGGCGTTGAAAACAAAACAGCGAAGTTTCTTGCCAGTTGTTCTTTGCTGTGTTTTGTTTTACTGAACTGGCCAATGTTAAAATATGACATATCCGAGTGCAGTGTACGGTCTTTGGATGATGAATAAACAATACAATACAATAGTGACACTGGGTACATGAAAATTATAAAAATAAAACATGGCCGATCTTTGGCGCCAAATTATATTTACAATATCAGTTTAACTATGATTCGAATGCATTTACAAAAAGATGGAGAAGATGGTGAGACAGTCGGATGCATAGAACGAATGAGTGATGAAAGAATGACAAGACAAAGCACAAATTGGTCTCAGTGTCCAACAGAGTTATGGCATATGCCATTGTAAAGGATTCTGTTTGTACTCAAATTGTTACCATGGGCACTAATTTCAATTAGATTGCAGAATAAAAGAAAGGTACTGTAAAGAAAAAATCACATTTCTGGGTACATTGGTTCCGAAAATTCGTTGTTTGTTATACATAAGTACCAAACTACTGAACCGATTTTGATAAAAAAATATGGGACAACTAGAAAGTATACCCTTTCCAACAAAAAAAGAATTTTCCAAATCGGTTCAGGGGTGAACATACATAAAAAATAAAATCCGACGAATTGAGAACCTCCTCCTTTTTTTTGAAGTCTGTTAAAAAAGATATGCAATAGCCTCAATGACCCAGTGGCGCGACACTTCTGCGAGCGCTCTCCGAAGTTAAGCAACGCTGGGTCCGATCTGGTCTTGGATGGGTGACTATTCGACCGTTGAGACAGGCTGGCCGTGGTTTGGATTCCACGTTAAACTGTAGGTCCCCTTCCTTACTTACTAGGTGGTAGGGTTTATCCCGCCCGGGTGTGTACCATCGCATTGGATGAACGATGGTCGAAGCGGCAATGAAAATTGTCCGTGTTTTCCATCCAGTTCAATGTAGCCGTGCAATATAAGGAAGGTCCTGGCATGGCACCTAGTTCCCATGTGGTGTGTTGGGCTAATACCATGACAGAAGGTGTGGTATTAGCCATCCATGTCCAGTCACATAAAAAAAAAAGGTTTCATAGAAAAATACTATGGTATAATTTTTCAAGTGTGCCTTTCTGGCAACTCTGATTTTAAATAAAAATTGATCAGACACCCTCTAGACGACTCACCACTTATAAGATAGCCTGTCCCGGAGAGATACTCCGGTATCAGATCCTCCCGGTAGAGCCAGCGCGGCAGGAACCACTTGCTCTCGCGGTCTCGATGCGGCACGGACGAGTTCTTCATGTAGCCTAACGGAGAAGACATCAATACGATTATATTCTTTGGAGCTATGGATATATATTATTACTTGTTCAGAGTGAGTTAAAATTAATAATTAATTAATAAGTTTTGTAGCATGTAACTTGTTCTATGTGGAATTGAATAAATCCTCAGGACCTCAGGAATCATTGCGAAAATTAATAATGTTATTATTAAGATACATATTTACATGTATCCTTAGTTAATGACATAAGAAGATATCAGACAGATATTGCCAGATACGGTGCGATTCGGTCTGCAGACTGCATGAGCACAATGCAAATATACTGTGTATATTTACTGGTTTTGGTTCAGCACCCATACCAGTTGTGTTGTGACATATTAAAATATACAGCCTTTACTGATTTATTATTGTCAACCCAACCATGCCCAGCCCACTCTAATACAGCCAAACACAACTTTAGCACTCAACCCAATCCAACCACACCCAACTCAACACAAACTGACTTAATCCCAACTTCATCAAACCCTGCGTAACACAAACTCAGGGCCGAGTGCACGAAAGAACAAAAAATCAAAATCAACATCAAAGTATGATTAAACACGCCACTTTGTGTGGAAAGTATGGAAGGAACTCTATGCGGTTCACTAAAAGTGACGTGTTTGAACATTGATTAACTCAGCCGTTTCTTCGTGCAACCGGGGCTTAGTCTAACCTAACCTAACCTAACCTAACCTAACACAATCAAAAGACACCTACTCCAAACCAACCTAACCCACCTACCAACCAACCTAACTCACCGATTTCTAGCCTAAGGTCGGTCAGAAAAGACTCACCTACGAGCTGGTCTCCCTCGTGCCGCCGAAGCACGTCCCTCAGTGCCCACGGGTTGACGAGCACATCGTCGTCGGTCTTCAGCACGAACTGTGCGTGCGGGCAGCGCCGCACGCCCCAGCGCAGCATATGCGAAGTCTTCAGCGTGAGGTTCTCGTAGCTGTCCGTGTAATCACCCACAACGATGTCGCCGTACTGCTTTGCCTCCATGTAGTTGTCTACCTGGATAAAATGTTTATGTTGTTTAATGCATTGTTATAAATAGTGTTGGACTTAGCGTTGTACCGTGTGGTACACCTTGCTTAATCTATAAGGTGAAACATTGTTTGTAGTAATTAATGGAATTAAATAAAGGGGGAGAAAGTAGAATAATAACAACATGAATATCTTAATCTTAGGCCATAGACTAATCGGATTAAATGTGAATAACATTTTGCGATGATGTAGTACGCACAAGCCACGCCCACGCTGCATACCAAAACTTCGAGACCTCATAACTCAGTAATTTGTAAAGATTAAAAAAATTAAAATTCATTGTTTGTGTTTCATGACATAATTAATTTTTTTTTATGTAACTGGACATGGATGGCTAACACCAAACTGACCGTGAGATATCACACCTCATGGGAACTAGGTGCCATGCCAGAACCTTCCTTATATTGCTCAGCTACATTGAACTAGAGCGAAAACATGGACAATTTTCATTGCCGCTTCGACCATCATTAATTTCATTTCATTTCAAACAGATTGCCCCTAAACGGGTTACATATAAAAAGTGTTCCCATCATTTTGAACTCAGCAAAAAGCGTGCGAGGTGCTTAGTTAGGGATGAGAGCCCCTCGGGCGGGCCGTCCAGCTCACCATCTGCTCGTCCATGTTGAGGCTGCGGCGCCCCGAGCGGCCCATGAAGAAGTAGGTGGGCAGCTCCGCGCCCCACGTGGAGCGGATCGCGTCGCGCGCGTCCACGTGGCTCGGCTCGCTGCTCACCAGCACGACGACGGGGACGCTCTCGCGCTCCTCGCAGGCCGACGCCTGGGGGGAGATGAGCGGGTCGACACTGGAAACGAAACGCCAGTTAGGTTGTGCTGCTTGTCAGTAAGAAACAGAGTGTTTCCGTGTTCAAGTGTGAGGTAGCTGCATCTAGGAGCTTGACTGGATAGATATGAGCGGGTCGACACTGGAAACGAAACGCCAGTTAGGTTGTGCTGCTTGTCAGTAAGAAACAGAGTGTTTCCGTGTTCAAGTGTGAGGTAGCTGCATCTAGGAGCTTGACTGGATAGATATGAGCGGGTCGACACTGGAAACGAAACGCCAGATAGGTTGTGCTGCTTGTCAGTAAGAAACAGAGTGTTCCCGTGTTCAAGTGTAAGGTAGCTGCATCTAGGAGCTTGACTGGGGAGATATGAGGGGGTCGGCAGTGAAAACGAAACGCCAGTTAGGTTGTGCTGCTTGTCAGTCAGAAACAGAGCTTTTCCGAGTTCAAGTGTGAGATAGCTGCATCAACGAGCTTGAATGGGGAGATATGAGCAGGACGAAACTGGAAAAGAAACGCTAGTTAGGTTATGTTGACAGTAAGAAACAAGTGTCAAGCATCATCGTAATGATAACACTCACCTGCGTGGCCACACCCCAAAACAGAATAAAACAGAATACAAAACCAACACACGGAAGCACTTCATAACCAAACAGAGTGGTTGACAATTGGAACCAACTTCCAGAGGACATTATCAGTGCAAACAACACTAATCAATTTAAAAACCGTTTGGACGCTTATCTAAATATATATATTGTTTTAAATAAGTAACCAAGTAAACTGGAACAGATTCAGTGAAAAAATTTTTTGTTAATACATCAATGAACTATGTACTCGATTTAGACACATCAGTCTAATATAAAATTAATAAACAAATAAATCTAGTCTAATTGCACCTGGGAGCTTGTAAGAAAGCTTTCCTCAAGCTTTCGCATTTTTGAACAAGCTCGACAGCTCTTCGATTGTCCGAAAATCCGCTGGTATGGTGCCTCAGTGGTTTCGCAAGGTGAGGTGGATTTGGCATTTCTGAGCACCTCTGATATCTCAGCACAGCCACCCCTACCGGTTTTAAATGTCTGCCGTAGAATCGACAGCCGACGGAGCAGACGAGTTCTGGTGTGAAGACGTAACGGCAAACGCCGAGCAGTTCGCTGGATAAACGACCTGGTAAATGCCGTGGGCGTGGAAGGAAAAATGGCTGCTGAAATGGCGCACGATAGTTCGGCCTACGTTCAGAACTGGACGGCAAATAGCTGATAATGATGAAAAAACAAAACATTGTTCTGGGGCAGATTAAAATATAACGAGATATAAAGAGGTTTAAGAGTTAAGAGGTTCAGGTAAATAAGCAATTTCTTTATTAAGTCCTTCTCAAGGGAGAGGGAGCTCCTGGCGGGGTTCAGCAGCGCCGCTCAAAGACTGCAGCAGAGCAGGCGCGTCAACAGCACGTAGCGGCAACCTTGCATCGGTAGGCAGGCAGTAGCAGCGCCAGTGAAGCAATGCGTCGCTTCTGCTTCAGCTCTCGCCATAAGTTCTGTGAGAGTACACTCACTGATCGTCCAGGTACTTGGCGAGTCGGCGCGAGCGGCGCAGGTATCCGAAGTCCCTCTCCGCCAACGGCGGTGCGAGCGAGAGGGAGCTCCCGACGAGGTTCCGCCACAGCAGCGCGGCCCAGAGGCCGCAGCAGAGCAGGCCAGCCAGCAGCACGGAGCGGCAACCTTGCATCGGTAGGCAGTAGCAGCGCCAGTGAAGCCATGCGTCGCTTCTGCTTCAGCTCTCGCCATGAGTTCTGTGAGAGTACACTCACTGATCGTCCAGGTACTTGGCGAGTCGGCGCGAGCGACGCAGGTATCCGAAGTCCCTCTCGGCCAGCGGCGGTGCGAGCGAGAGGGAGCTCCCGGCGAGGTTCCGCCACAGCAGCGCGGCCCAGAGGCCGCAGCAGAGCAGGCCAGCCAGCAGCACGGAGCGGCAACCTCGCCCTGCAACCAACGCACGTGTGACGGATATACAATAGGCGTTAATCCTGAAAGTTTCAACCAAATCCGTTCAATATATTAAGAGATATTACAATCAATACTTCGAAAATTGTTAACATATATCTCTATTTATAGAGCGCGTCTATTCCTTATTGACTATCCAGTTTCAATGGTCTCGCACGTGCACTAATACTGGGCCAACCCTGCCAAAATAGGTTTTATGTATTTTATAATTGTATGCATTTAATGGATACGACATTACCATTATCTCATTAATTTGAGTTTTATAATCGACGAATTCACGAATATCACGACCAATACTTTTTCAGATTATTCTCAAAATCGGATTACAATGCTTCAAATGTAGATGTCGCCGAAACTCAAATTATGTATTTTATCTAGCAAACATAGCATCCGTGTATTTTTTAATTGGATTAATGAATTTATTCATTGAAATATTTTTTTTTTAACAAAATGAGATTAAAATCATATAATCCCACCATCCGCGTGGTCAGGTACAACGTCTATAAACATAATTATCGATACTTAAACCTGTGCAAAAACTAAAATTGATCTATAGGTCGTTTTTGAGCACATTATTGTTAAAAAAAAGAAAAAAAAAGAGAATAACTACCTTTGATTTGAAGTGTTTTAAAAACATACCTATGTAGGTACAATTGGTTAGCCTACAAAATTTACTTTAGAAATGAATAAAGAAGATGTACTGTGTTGACACAGTGTATACTGCTTCGTATTCATAATATAATGTGGACAGGCATTATCACTTGTGAGGACCTGGCGTACGCCATATGCCGCCGCTTTAATATATAAATAAAAGAACTTTATGCGAAACCATGTAATCATTATATTCATGTATCAACCTTTACGCATAATGTTTATGTGTCGTCCATTGACGTACATAAAGCAATAGACGCACCATCAGCTTTTCCCCGCGTACCACGTAACATCCACCCTATCCGCTTGGTGATGCCCTACTGCGTGTCAGTCTGTGGTCGACTCGACATCCGAGCGTGCGCGCCATCTACAGGCTTTGCAATGCGACAAAATGCCGATATCCAAGGTCAAAAGGTATAAAAATCGAAGTGAAAGGAATACAAAGATCCGTGGAATTACTTATCACAAGCAAACGTACATATTACTACACATAAATCAAGAAAACATTTCGTCCAAAATAATAATTCGGTAGCGACCGCGGTGGCTGCAACCACCGCCACAGTGGGGCGAAACCGTAAAATCAGGGACATCCGATTTTCTTGTAGAATTGAAGAAAACGAAGTATGCCAAAGTCTTCTTCAGTCTATTACAAACGTATTTTATTCTTGACGAATTTCCATTTTATTCTTTATTTTAAGAGTTACAGTAATTTTTCGTTATTTTACTATGGACAAATGAGGACTTAATGGTTTTTCTCAAAATGCTTGATAGAGTCTTTGCTCTTTATACTAAATATTGATTAAGCATGCCATTAAGTATATAAATTTGTTAAAATCGTGTCCTCGAGCGTCCCCGTGTTTGTTATATTTACATTTATATATGTTTTTAATATGTTGTCCTAAAACGGTTTCATTTCGATATATTTGATTGTTTCTGTCATGAATACAATCCTCCACAACGTTTTTTACAAAACCTAAAACACCGACAGCTCCGCCCGCGTTAATGTCGGATGAAAAACTGTGGATGTATTTTCCAAATCTAACCCTAATGCTCACCGCTTGAAGTAACTTTCCATGATGTTAAATGGCCTATAATTGATAGGAAGAATGAACCTTTACATATATACATACGGAGTCAAATCAGGAAATCAATTGTTAAATTGTAAGCGAAAAGACGGACAGAACAACGCCAGATGTAGGATTTTGTAAGAATTGGTAATGGTTATTCGGTATTAAAAGTTATCTTGATTGTAGTAAATAACATTTACTATGAAAAATAGCAGCACCCGCCGCGGGTAGTCAGAGCGCCCCCTTGTAGTTTACGTTAGGCTTTTGGAAACGAACCGTTTTGCAAACGAATGGATATGAAAGTGTCCGTTGGCAGGAGGCTTTCCTCAAACCTATACCCGAGAGTTTTCAAACGTAATTTTGCTTGATAGATCAGCGATAGTACGCAAATTCGCTCATAAGGCACCATAGTATGTTGAGAGTACCTTTGGTTAGTCTACAAATTTTATTTTCAGCCTCTAGGGTTGCCATTTAATTTTTGACTATTTTAGTGGTCTCGTTCTTGAGGAAATAGGCAAACACAAAATAGTTGATGAAGGTGTCTTATTACTCCATAACGCTTAGCAGTCGCAGGTTAATTGAATGAGTAAGAAATTTACCAAAAAAAAGACAATGCATTGTCGTCCTCTTCATCACCATTAACAGGTTGATTATAGGTACTCTGACCATCTAGAGTCATTAACACCCTAGATACTAACAGCGTCTGATAAGTTCCTACTAGATCCCTGCTAACAACATTTAGAATCTTACTTGCTGTATGGTCTAAAAGAGTGTGGCGGCATGCTTATAAACGCGCGCCCGCATTTATTCAGTGAATATACGCCCTTCTACCAGTACGCACGCGTTTCACTCCGGCCTAGCGAGTCGACATTCCATCTGGCTAAAAGAGCTTGAAGCTGGATTCTTGCTTCTGTAGCGAGCGCACAGCGCGCGCGACACCGTCATGACGTCGGCCAATGAAATGAGAGGTGTTTCACGACGCGCTCCGTATTTATGCAAGCCATGGCCGCTCCATAGCATATAAGTATGCGAGCACTGGTTAATAAATCGTTCAGAATACAACAAGTCTTTCAATACATCAGAACTCCAAAACTTCTTTTAGAATAGAAATTTCGCCCATTTTACTTTGGAGCATAATGGACATAAATAAGAACCTACTTCTATAGCAAATACTCTCTGTGTTATATTTTGTCATCGTTTTCAAAGTTTTAACGATACAGCCAACTCAAGATACATTGTTTTCTATTTTTTTTCCATGAACGGTTTGAACTTTTCTGTTTCATCAAGATGTTTTGCAAGTGATCCAGTATCTTTCCCAGGTCTATGTTTTCACTGGCTTTTAACTGCAATTCAGTTGAATTTGGGGGTTCTGCGGAGCTAAATTCATTACTTATACTTTCAGTTCTTCGCCGTTTCTGTACAACACCTAAATATTAAAATAGCTTCCTCGACGAAGATTTAACGTCGATGTGCCGACTGAGGAAGATGAATCTTTTGGTGACTAAACAGCAGTGCTCATCGCTCAGGGTCGTTGTTGAATACTTTACATTGCAATGGGCGATTGTTTGTTAATTAATAATGGCCACTTGATATTCGACCCTAACCGAACACTTTCTCTTGATAAAGTTGTCAAACCTTAAATTAGGTTCAACTCAACTTTTATTCAGATTGTAGGAGAATTTATGACAAACCTTAGTCACAGCCTCCACCTGACAAGATCTCCGTATTTATTATACGTATTATATTATTCAAATTACCATTTTAATAATAATTTGTTTAACTAAACTTTGAGGAGTGCGGATTAGCGGTTTCAAGTATTACAAAGAAGAAGCTGCGATAAGACCCAAGCCATTTTCTGGAAATACTATAGTTAGCTGACAGACACTATGCGATGTAACTAATACTTCCAGAAAATGGTATGAACACCGTCATAAGAAAACTCAAAAGCACTTACTGCCGAAATATTAGAATAACAACTTAGATTGTTATGTTTAGATTTTTCTGTAAGAACTATGTTGAAAACTAGTATTTACCATTTGAATTTACGAGTGCCAGCAAAGTGAAGGATACTGCACTATACCAATCCTTTGAGGATGGAGCAGCAATTTAAATGTGTGTAAGTCTGATTAATATAATCTGCATGTATGGCCGCGACGCCACAGATGAGTACTCTGCCACGCGTTAGATTAATCGTGTGAACCAAGATGGCTACCAAGCACATTTAGTGCCGTCCGTACAAGTTTGATATTAAAAAAAAAAAACATTGTCACATTTTATTATATTCAAGCCTTCTCTGGTTTGTTTTGATATATACAATTATTTAATCACACGCTTTGTTCCATAATTTCTTGAATAATAAATTATTTACGGGTTGAACATTATATGCGTATTTTGGGCATGTTTATAATTGTGTGTTAAGTACATCAAATTTTTATTTTACTTCCAAATCATAATTTTTTATTGTTAATTTGGTTTACGTTAAACAAAAATAATCATAATATATATCGAATTAACATAACTAATATTACTTCACACTCTTACAAAATCTTGTATTTTCGCTCATTACTGAACAATTGCCCACCTGATTTTGATTCCATATGTATCTACGTACAACTTCATTCTTCCTATCAATTATAGGCCATTTAACATCACGTTAAGTTACTTCAAGCAGTGAGAATTATGGTAAATATACGAGAAATAAGAAAATATTCACGCGGGCAGAGCCGTGGGTATTAAATGTTTTGTAAACAACGTTGTTGAGGTTTTTTTTTCATGAGAGAAACAATAAAACATATCTAAATATAACATTTTTAGAACAACATAATAATATAATTTATAAATGTAAATATATTAAAAACGGAGACGCACGAGGACAGGATTTTTACAAAGTTATATACTTTAGGGCTGGCATAATGAATAATTAGTAGCCACAGCTCAGGCTCTTTTAAGCATTTTGAGAAAAACCATAAAGTCCTAATTTCTCCATGGTAAAAAACGTAAAAGTACTGTAACTCGTAAAATAGTGGATAAAATAGAAATTCGTCACGAATAAAACACGTTTGTATTAGGTGTAAAAAGACTTTGGCATATTTCGTTTTCTTCAATTATACAGGATATGAATACAATCGGTTGTCCTTGATTTTACAATTTCGCCCCACTGTGGCGCACGCCGCCATGCTTGCGAATATGAGTGAGCGTTAGAACACGAAAGCGCGTGTTCAGCGAGAGAGAATGAGACGACCAATGTTAGGGACTTGCTTCCGTGGTCAGGGATACCAGAATTGAAAATAAAGTTATTTGTTGTTTTTCGGAATTGTTTCTTCGTAATTTGCTCGGTGTTTGCTATCTTTTATTTATTGAATTTGATCTAAAACTATTTTACTGAAGTAATTATTACGAATATCACGTATTTAAGCTATCGTGTTGATAATTAAGAAAACCAAAACGTATTGAATAAGCGGGCAAATTAAAATGGAATAACAGCAACACTCGTACGTTTCCCAATGGTGGTACGGACGTTTGTATGGAGATCTACTCTGATTCTCGGTCTATTGCTTTGGTTATGTCGATGGTGTCGTCTGTATAAACCCAGATCATCATAAATAGTTATTCAATGTTTTGTCCGTTTCTGTCGAATTCGAAACTGCATATCAATTCTTGTTTTATTGGTTTTTATTGTTTATTCATCATCCATAGACAGTACACTACTGCACACGGATTTGTCATATTTTATCATTTGCAATCGAAAGGACCAAACAGTGTAATCAGAAGATGATCTGGGTTTACTAATAGAAGGGATAAACTTTATGTCACCTGTCTGTACATTTGTCGTTGCTGCACTATCACTAGCAGCGAATATTTAAAAATACCTGGCGTTATCAAGTAAAGCCGTGAACCAAAGAATTTCGTTGCAATAACATTGCAAGCATTGATTAGTTATCAAACCTACGCTCGAACTGATATCAGTCTAGCCAGAGAAAACATTCTTCCAATTTCCGTATGTTCTGTCTAGTCTGTCTGCCTGTCTGTCTAGAGCGGCTCGTAGTCTAGTGGCGCGGGGACTAGACTAGCATACCAGAGGTCTGGGTTCAAATGCTCGCCCCGGTCGTAGACCACTCCCTTTCTCGTTCCGAGTTAGATAAGTGCATTTCGTCACGAATGCGAGCTGCTCCATGGTTCGGAATTTATGTAAAACTGTAGGTCCCCTTCCTCTACTAATTGGTAGGGTTTAAGCCCGCCCGGGTTGGTGCCATCGCATTGGATGAAAAGATGGTCGAAGCGGCAATGAAAAATTTTCCGTGTTTTGTATCCAGTTCAATGTAGCCGTGCTCATAAAGGGAAGGTCCTGGCATGGCACTTAATTCCTTCGGTAATGTGCTGTATTGGGCTATGTAACGGTAGTTTGCGTGGTACTAGCCATCCATGTCAGGTTGCATAAACAAAATAATTAAGAAGGCTAGGGCTCGTACCCACACTACGTGGCCGATTTTACCTAGTGTATCCCTTGTGACCAGCTCAGACTACCCTCATCCATTTTCACGTAGTACTTTAAATACTAAAAAACCGGCCAACCGCAAGTTCGATTCGCACACGAAGGGTTCCGTACCATTGTACAAGATTAAACACATACATATTTTTGTATGGGGGCCCCCTTTTATTTTGATTATTTTTAAATTTTACTTATTTGTTGTTGTAGCGGCAAAATAAATACACATTCTGTGAAAATGTCAGCTGCCTACCTATTACAGTTCATGAGATACAGCCCTGTGACAGACGGACGGACGGACAGACGGACGGACGGACGGACGGACGGACAGCGAAGGCTTAGTAATACTAATTTTTAAATACTATTTTTAAATAATTGCCTCTGCTGCACTCTAGCTGCAATGCGCGCCAATGCGAATAGCAGTGATGTGAATTACGTAGGCCTCCGTTTCAAGAATCCACACTCGCATTTACGACGTACCTATATTATTATTGACCGCGTGAATCGTGAATACTGCGCGATCATAGCACTAACTCCTGCACCCTTCTTGTGACCAAAGACATTAACCAGTAGGCTTTAATTCCAATTTATTTGCTTCTGACTGACAGTGGTATGTTGCGAACCCCCCCCCCCCCTCCCGCCCCGCACTCTAACCCTAAATCGGTCACGTAATATGGGTACGAGCTCCCATGGCTTAAGGTGGGCCCGTAAGCATCACGTTCCCCATACAAACGTAGTTTACGAATCATTTGAAAACCACTGTTCCAATTTGCTTGATATTTGGGACTTAATATCAAGCAACAAATATCTATGTCTGCACGTGTTTGTTTTTTTTAAAAATGTATCGTTTATCACACAACGGAGAGAAGAAAAATTGTATGAAGATTTTCTTTTGTCTGTTATTTGACTTGCTTTAGATTTTTCAGCAAAACAAAAACGTGCAGACACAAATATTTATTGTAGAATATTAGATACCAAATATCAAGCAAATCGGAACAGTGTTTTTCAAGTGATTAGTAAACTACGTTTGTATGGGGCACACAGCTTACGGGCCGTTATTAATGCATAATGCATGACACTCGTTTTTTTTTGGGCAGTCGTGTAAATTAGAAGCTACCCCGACCTTGCCTTCTCAATTACCCCACGCTTAATTATGTACGAAGCAGCCCAACCCTCGCGTTACATTATTACCCTCATAGTTCGTAAAAAAACCAACCAGGTGCGAGTCGGACTCGCACACGAAGGGTTCCGTACCATCGCACAAGATTTAACACGAAAAATCAGGTTTTTATGCCCCCCCCCCCCCTTTAATTATTATTATTTTTTTATTTTACCTATTTGTTGTTATAGCGGCAAAATAATTACACACTCTGTGAAAATTTCAGCTGCCTACCGATTACGGTTAATGAGATACAGCCCTGTGACAGACGGACGGACCGATGTACGGACGGACGGCGGAGGCTTAGTAATAGGGTTCCATCTTTGGGTACGGAACCCTAAAAAGAGCAGACTTTCGTGTACTTACAATGTATATTAATTTATAAAACGTAGTGTATAATACCAATGCGATGCATGTAGTGACACAGTTAGAACGTTTTAAGGGTCTTTTACGAGAATTGTGGTCTTTCAATGTATGATTAGTGCTACCCATGATAGGCCAATAAAATTGATTTAACAGAAGGGAAAATATTTTTGGTAGTCATGGCTGTTTTTAAATTGTGAAACGACTAATATGTTAGGTTTGTTTTAAAATTTTTTAACACAATTTTCCGTCAGCATTATTTGCTACCTGTGGAAGTGGTACATAGCATTCACGGCAGTTTTTTGGTATCAAAGATAGCAAAGAAAATCCTACAGCCGTATTCAGAAAGTGCGGACTAACTTTTATACGCCGGACTAAACCGGTTTTTGTATGGTTAGTCCGGTGCTAATCTCGTACGAAGTTTTGACAGGTTCTCTCTGAATACGACTGCTAGTTATTTTGCCAAATCCCGGCATAGAGCATTGCTAAGAGGTTTTGTTAAAATTCGCTAAAGGTTAGGTTAATTTTGACTAGTTTTAAGAGAAAAATAAACGATTTTAGCTAATTTTTTCTACAAATTTTTTTTTCTTAAAAGTTTCTACATTCAACAGTATTTTTAACGGATTATACATGCACGTGATTTCGTCTAAAAAAAATTATGTTGAGCAACATTGAAAAATCTAAATAAACATAAAAGAAACTACGTATATTGATTACGAAAATGTTGGTACTGCATTTATACTGGGTAATTCCTGATAACATCAACTGTATGCTCGCACTATACAAAGTGTCGTGTCTGGGGCATGGGGGGATGATGGGGGGGGGGGCAAATGCCCCTTCTGAGTCACGACTAAGGCACTTTATTGCGACAAATTTCGAATCATGGGATGCAATTGCCCCGAATTGCCCTCATTTCGCAATTACCCCATCGATCCTAAACAACGAAAGTCCCCATTTTGTTCAATACGTAAGGTTAATTTTGACTAGTGTAAGAGAAAAAATCTTTCCTTAATTTCTTTCGAGCGTCTCGTAGCTCAGGGGCGCGTGGACTTTCCTTGCATGCCAGAGGCCATATGTTCAAATCCCGATCCTGTTCATGCACCACCTTCGTTCTCTTTCCGAGTTGGAGATGTGCATTTCGTTACGAATGCAAGCTGTTCCGTAGTTCAGAACCCATGTAGAACTGTATAGGTCCCCTTCCCTTACTAGATGGTAGGGTTTAAGGCTGTTCCGACCCATATAAAGTTGTTTGCACACATAACGCAAAAAGTATTGCACTTTAAGCCACGAATTATTAATAAAAGTTTAATATAGTCATATTACTTGCAGCAAAAACAATTTCACAATTTCAGAATTATTGGTTTTGTTACAATTTATTTAAATACGATTTTTATTTAAAAGTGCCATCTAACGGTGTAAAACTTCTAATCGGCAATTACAACGAAACCATTAAACCTGAAATTGTGAATATGTTTTCGCTGCAACTACTATGGCTATATTTAATATTTTTGACGAATTCGTGCCTTAAGGTGGCCCAACCCGCTCAACTCCCCATACAAACGGGGAAAGAAGATCACGCCCATATTTCTTATCAGAGATCCCAAATTTTGCTCAAAAGAGCTTTATTTGATCGAACTAGATGTCTGATGACCATTGGCATTGTAAAATTATGTTTGGTTTCTAAGTTATAAGGTCTGAAAGTTCGAATTTTTCGCGCGTTTTATACAATAACTTTGGAGGTGGATTACGCAATGATAAAGTAAGAAGATCTTAAAAAGATTAGTCATCAGACATAGCTTATTTATACAAGATTTAGAATCTATTTGGTTTTTGTTAGATTTTTGACTACAGCGGTCGTGGTTTACTTTTAGCTATAAGTCGTTTTGTGATTAAAATTTTCGTAAATCTTACCAAATCATACACTATGCACATTGTCTTTTTTGTGGACATGTTGCATCTTCCTCATCACGGAGCCTGTCTTATTCTTAGAAACAGAGAAGGTCCCAGAGCGCAACAGCACGGTTTTGTACCGTGCCCGCAAATTAGTTGAGGCCGCCGGGTTGGGCCACCTTAAAGTGCAATACTTTTTGCGTTCTGTGTAAAAAAAACATTGTATGGGTCGGAACATCCTTAAGCCCGCCCGTGTTAGCCCGATGAAAATATGGTCGAAATGGCAATGAAAAATCGTACTTTCACGAAAAAACTACTGATTGCATTTTAATGAAACTTTACACTATAGCTTACACATCAGAATAACACATAGGTTACAATTTATAAAGATATTGTGTGAATTGTCCAAAATATCAAGCAAGTAGGAAAAATCTACCATCTGCGAGCTATTCCGGCGTGCGCTGCCAAAACCGCTAGAGTTACTCATTTGTAATGTATGATGAAAATTTTTATCTTAAATAGTCCTACAAAAAATCCCGTATATCTTATGTGTAAGCCATTTAACCAAAATAGTGAACCATAACTACAATAAAAATTTATAATTTATTTCGAATGCCCATTTGGTAGTAATAAATTGATTCCCAAATGTAAATGGATACTTTTATCGCTTCTGGTATAACATACAATGTTATGTTAAGTCCGACATCAGACCGAACATTGACCCGAGCGGAGCCGGGTACATCAGCTAGTTGTCCATATTTTCCATCCAGTTCAATGTAGCCGTACCCACGATTTCGTGCCAGCTACTCAAGTAAAACATTTCACAGTGTTTCACACATACTATAAAAAGTGCACGCGATAGCGAAATACAAATTAGTCGCAAGAGATAGGATCGTATCTATTTTCGTACACCCATTTAATCTTTTTTGGCAATCGATATTGGTCGAAGATATGCCGGAAATGTGCAATAAAAAATGTAATGCGTTGAGTGGCCATATTGGGTGTGATAAGGCGGCTCACACCTACCGACAACCGGGTGTGATGTTGCATTTTGATAAGTGTAAAAAACATTCAAATATCGTCGGAAATGCGTGCCCTGGGAAATATTTATACCATTTGAATATTTATGGAAATAATGAGGGACTTGTGAGGGAATAATGATTGTTTATTATGTCAAAGTCAGAGTCAAAGTATTTTTATTTCACGCATCAAAATGCAACAAACATGGTTTGTATAGAAATATTAAAATACATAATACAGAGGGAATTAATTATTCATTTAAGATACTTAATAAACAATTCAGTAAATGCAACCAATAAATCATAAATCATTAAGGCTGTTCCGACCCATATAAAGTTGTTTGCACACATAACGCAAAAAGTATTGCACTTTAAGCCACGAATTAATAAGAAAATTTTAATATAGTCATATTACTTGCAGCGAAAACAATTTCACAATTTCAGGATTATTGGTTTTGTTACAATTTATTTAAATACGATTTTTTATTTAACCGCGCCATCTAACGGTGTAAAACTTCTAATCGGCAATTACAACGAAACCATTACACCTGAAATTGTGAATATGTTTTCGCTGCAACTACTATGGCTATATTTAATATTTTTGACGAATTCGTGCCTAAAAGTGCAATGCTTTTTGCGTTCTGTGTAAAAAAACATTGTATGAGTCGGAACATCCTTAATACATTGTAGTATGTACATATATGCAAGATACATATGTTTAAAAACTATTCTGATTGCATTGCTGAACGGGCAAAACAAAAAATAATGACGAACCATACTGAATATGCAAATTACTCAATTTAATATTGTTAATGTTGTGTGTTCTTTATGGCGAAATAATATATCTGTATTCTGTAATTGTATCTTGATAAAGGATTGAAAGTTTTGTAGCATTGTTTTTTGTATGCAACCTGACATGGATGGCTAATACCACACAACTACCGTTATGATGATAGCCCAATACACCACATTCTCGAAGGAATTAGGTGCCATGCCAGGACATTCCCTTAATGAGCACGGCTACATTGAACTGGATGGAAAACACGGACAATTTTTCATTGCCGCTTCGAACATCTTTTCATCCAATGCGATGGTATCAAGCCGGGCTGGATTAACCCTACCACCTAGTAAGTAAAAAACCTACAGTTTTACGTGGAATGGTCACCCATCCAGAACCGAACCGCGCTCAGAGGTTCGCATCGCAAGGCATCGCTCCACTGGGCCACCGAGGCATTTACATGACGATTTGGCATTCATTTAAGCGCACCTAGTAGCTGTGTATGTATTTTGTAGAGTATAGGTTCCGACCATTGAATTTTTATGTCGATGGTTCCGACCCTATGAATCATACAATCGGGCCCATTGCAATTATTTCCGTGCGTGTCGTAAGAGTTTTTTTTTTACAAAAAATAACTGCAAGACGACTTTTATCGAAAAGGAAATCACCAACGGTGTAGTCGACAATTATTTTCAATTATAATCTTCATGGAACAAGCCAGGCTTCACATCTAAAAATTTTTACATGTGTTTGTTTTATTTACAGTTAATAAAAACATCAATATAATGACAATAATCCACGTCTAAAGTTATTGTTTTGTATTGTATTGTTTATTCATCATCTATAGACAGTACACTACACTCGGATTTGTCATATTTTTACATTGGCCAGTTCAGCAAAACAAAACACAGCCAAGAAGGGCTGAAACTAAACTCTTCTTTATTAACATCAACTTAGTCTAAATTTGCAAAAGGTTTGTCAATGTTTAACAAAAACATGGGTAAAACACTAAATAAACATGAATTCACAAAACAGTTCATGACCAATATAATTTTATTTGCAAAGACTATCCCCAGCAGCTAACATGTTGCCAATTGGAGCAGGCCAGTTCCCACAAACAGCACCCGTTCACGAGCATCACACCGGGCACACCCGGCATAACCCGAACCAAGCTCCAGTGGCAACAAAACCCTTGCACGTTAGGTTTTGCATTAGGCGCGCAAAAATATTTAGAAACCGAACACAATGTTGCAATGCCAATGGTCATCAAGCGTCTAGTTAGATGAAATAAACCTGTCTTTAGTATAATTTTGGATCTCAAACAAGAAATTAGCGTATTATCTTCTCTCCACGTTTGTATGGGGTGGTGAGCGGGAAGCCTCGCCATGGCGCGTCCATCAACCCTTCCCGCCTGGTACGTCCGCCAGGCGACCGGAATCACCTCTGTCAAGTGTCAAGGTCAACGGTCTAGAAACCACCCTCCCCCCTCAACACGGCGGGGCGCGCCGCGGACGAGCCTTCTCATCGAATAGCAAATATTGTTTGTGTAAACCATAGAGTAATTATGTTGGGTGTAAACTGGACAATGTGAGCGCGGTATCTTCAAACGCAGGGCTAAGGCAGAGAATATATAATAAGTACTGATGTGCTAAGGGGTGGTTGCCTCAAAGTAGATGGCACCACGGTCGTCGGTAGCTGTTTCCGCTATAACTCATCAAAATACCCAACTCACTACTGAGTCCGAGTTCTCACCTAAATTGGCGTTAACTTAACTTAACTGGAACTTCGAAGTTACGTAAAAACGTCTAAACTCCATACAGTTTTTTACTAGATATTCTGTGGATTCACTTCTTCAAGCTGTCAAAGTCAAACTTGGACTCCGATTAGTATGCGAACTCGAAGTAGGCTTTTATACGGCAACGACTGACGTCAACGTACAACGACACGGTGAGTACGTACGACACGGTGAGTAAGCTGTCAAATCAAACTCGGGTTCACTCATCACCCACTGTGCGTGCTCTTAAATTTCTCCATATATTTGTAAATGCCAGTCGTTCGGTTAGGCGTAAACGACAATTTAGGTGACAACTGGAACTAGGGACTCTGACTACACTCAGTGCATTACCACTAAATCCTCCTTCCATACTCATAAAACAATTATAAAAATAAGCTGAAAAAAATCATTATTAGATCATTGTGAGGATGTGCGCAAAGTGTTGCCGTTTTACAATTAGCAACCAACCTTAAAATTATATTAGAAATGCTAGCATTTTTTATATATAGTTAAATCTCGTTTCATTTATCTATGTACTTTCTAACTGCATTTCATCGCATTAACCCTTATGCTTTAGTAAAGCGAAGTATTACGCGCAGACAAACCTAAGGGTTTCGCGCGTACGTATCAATGTGTATTTTGTAAATGTAATATGAAATAAACTCCACATTTTGTGGCATTGAATGTGAAAATAAACGCATAACTGATTAGGACCCACCGTGGCATGTTGCCTGATGCCCCCCCCCCCTATGTTTTCACGTAGTGTTTCAAACACTATAAAATTGCGTTTGTTTTAAAAAGAAATGGTTTATAAAGAAAGGGGACATGGATGGCTAATACCAGACTGACCATCAGATATTAGCCTAACACACCACATGGGAACTAAGTGCCATGCCAGGACCTTCCTTATACTGCTCGGCTACATTGAATTCACTGGATGGAAAACACGGACAATGTTCATTGCTGCTTGGACCACCGTTCGTTCAATGCGATGGTATCAACCCAGGCGGGATTAACCCTACCACCTAGTAAGTAAGGAAGGGGACCTACAGTTTTACATGGAATCCGAACCAAAGCCAGCCTCAATGGTTGAAAATGGTCACCCATCAAGGACCTAGCCGCGCACAGAGTTGCTTAACCAAGCTTATCGAATCGCAAGGAGTCGTGCCACTGGGCTACCGAGGCTGATGATCATTACGATATTATCTTACTCAGATTTTTTTTTTATCCATATCATAAGTATAATCATTCCATTACACTGAGTGTCAAACTAAAATAAAAGCAAATGATTGTCTATATATTTTGAATGGTCATTGTCATTTCCCGTTTAAAATATTTAGGGCACCTACCGCAGGGAAATCCAGGTGGCGTCCAATTTTCCACCTGTGTAGGTATACTTTTTTATTTCATTTTAATTTAATTTTCTTTAACCTTTTTGTAGGTCAAACTACACTAACTTACGTCACAATGATCTGCAGATTCGATCAACCCAGTAAAGAAACCGAAAAGAAACTTCACGGGTTTACATAACATATTTTTCCATCCACAATTATGAAATACTCACTCAGATCTAAATGCTACTGCCAAACAATTCTTTGGTCAAACATATTAAGGTCGGCCCGTAACGACCTGAAAATTTCGCCTCCCATACAAACGTAGTTTACTAATCATTTGAAAACCAATGTTCCAACTTACTTACTTGATATTTGGTATCTAATATTAGGGTCAAATATCTGTGTCTGCATGCCTTTGTTTTTTCGGTAAATGTATTCTGGGTCAAACCATAGAGAAAACAAAATTCGTATGAAGATTTTCTTTTTGCTTTCATTTCATTCGGTTTGGATTTTTCAAAAAAACAAAAGCATGCAGACACAGATATTTGTTACCTGATATTAGATATTAAATATCAATTTAATTGGAATAGCGGTTTCCAAATTATTAGTAAACTATGTTTGTATGGGGAGCATAGCTTACGGGCCGTTATTAAGACAAAGAACAAAAGAAATAATTTAGACACAGCAGTTAAATTCTAGCAGCACAAACACATCCACAAAACCTAAGCTGCATAAAATTTGAAAAACAACTATAGGTTAAACTGGGTGGCGCAAATGTCACAACGTGGTTTAAAAAATAAAATATGACTTTGGTACTGATACTTACAATTCATTTGTTTTCATAAATGATTTAATACATTTTTGCGATTTATTCTCTAAATTACTTTTGGCGACCAATTTTTAAAAATCACTGGTCCGCTCGTTCCCCAGATTTAACAGCGCCGGAATATTTTCCTGAAGGTTTTTAGAGTACATTAATAAACCCAGAACAATCGTGTAGCTGAAGGTGGACATCTGAGCTGAAATACAAATGCTAACTAACGCCATGAGCAAAAAAGCTTGTGTGGCAGTAAATGGCAGTCATATACTTGCTGCAATATTTCTCATAAAAAAAAAATCCATGAATTTTATTTTATAATCTGATGTCTATTTAATATTAATAAGGAATGAAAATCATGAGAGGTGTCGTTTGATATCCGGTAGGAACAATGTTCTTATCACTATATATTATTTGCAAGGGTTTTTTCATGACATTTTAAAACTGACATAAGCCACAGGATAAATACAATCCACTCTGTAATCCCATTTCATTTTGGACATTTACCAGAGCGGAGCTTCTAATGAGTGAACTGTATAAGATCACTCGCAGGGCCTATCAGCACGTTGCCTAAAAATCTAAACAAGAGATCGATTGGAGCCCTGTCTCTTTGACAGCAAAAGTGTCACGCCGAGATATAGCGCTCTCACAGACGAAAAGGGTCGGACACACATTTTTCCATCAGCAAAACAAGCGATAAGGAACATAGTTCAAAAAATTAAAAAGTTTTGACCAGTTGAAACCCCTTCGTGACGTATGCCCCACCCTGTATTTACTTTAGAGTGCACCAAGTTTTTTCAGCATTGTATCCTAACATTACCATTGTAACTAACCTTTTTTAAGCGGAATAAATATGATTGTGTATTTTCCGGCTTGCACGGGAGGAGCATTGTGACTAAGTACCACCCACGCTCTCGTTTCAGACAGAACACAGAATAAGTTGACTCGTAGCAGAGCATAAATAAGTTCATTTTACTAGGTACATTTATGGTGAAATCTGTAATGTTTAAACTTACCGATGTATGGAGAGATTAGCAAACGTTTCACTCGAACCATTGTTCGAGTTCAAGGCAGCAGTGGTAGTGAAATCACAAAATACTTTTATAAAACTAAAATAGATTTGCACGATCTAAAGATATTTTGTTTTTGCATTGCGGGTAGCTTTACGAAATTCAGGCAACAACAGACAAGTAATCGCACAATTACTCAGTAATTTCCTCTGTCTTACGAATACGAAGGGGGCACGGAACTTTCGCTTGATAGTAGTTTTTTCGTAAAGTTTATTTTTAGCCTAGTTCGACCGACACACGCGATACATCTACCAAGCTCACCTCACCCACACTGACTGTCAGCACAGAATAAGTATACATCTGATTTTGACAATGACAGTCAGTGTTGCCCAAGACGAGTTAAAATTACCCATACCCGAAGCCCTAATTAACTTTTTTTGTCAGTTCGTTTAATAATGTGAAATTGGGATTGCTTCGAAAAAAACAACTCTTTAATATATTTGAAGAAAAGTAAATTATTAATTGCAAATGTTTTGATTAGTATGAAAACAAGATTTGACTAGTTGGTTGAAAGTGGGCTGCCATTCTAAACGCGGACTATCCCCGAACTTACCATGCAATATTCGATTTAGTCTGGAGATAATCCGCGGATTAAAGTTAGCACGCCCACTTTGAATACTACTGTTTGGGCTTGACTAATGCCCGTTTCCATCACCTCCATCTACAAAAATCCCAAAGTTAAGTACACCATGTCAATATGCTATGTAACCGACACGGTGAAAACCGGGGTAATAAGTCGAAATCAACCTATGCATGTCTACTCAGGAAAGGTTCTCGAGAAGTTCTCGTGTTAGGCTCAATGTATAAAATAAAGTAAATAAAAACTTATTCAGAATAGGCGGACTGACTTCATTGCGCGGATTATTGGCGGACTAAACCGGTTTTTGTTCACCTCTATGGTTTTTGTATGGTAATGTATTAATAATGACGAGGGCTCTGTACACCCGAACTGTAGTAAAGCATTATTTAATTGTAAGTTTTGGTCAGAATCTCTTACAGGAATCTGTAACAGGTTGCTCTCAAACTATTGTACTCTTAATTTTCTGTAGGTGGTAGCATTTAAAGGGTTAATTTTAAATCGTTTTTTTTAGCTGTAAGAATAATAATGTATTATGTATTTTGACTCTTTGTTAAGAGGTCACTGTAGTAGTTCATGACAGAAATAATAGTATTAAAACCAATGATTACGAAGTAATATATAAGTCAATGATTAAAACTAAATCGTACAAAGTTTTCACAACTTTTTCATGTTAGCACTTGTTGTTGAGTTGCGCATCGCTTTAAGAACGGCCCGTAAGCTATGCTCCCCATACAAACGTAGTTTACTAATCATTTCAAAAACACTGTTCCGATTTGCTTGATATTTGGTACATCATATTCTACAATAAATATCTGTGTCTGCATGTTTTTGTATTGCTGAAAAATCTAAAGCAAGTCAAATAACAGGGAAAAGAAAATCTTCATACAAATTTTCTTTTCACTGTTGTGTGACACAGGATATGTTTTCGAATAAACAAATACGTGCAGACATCGATATTTGTTGCCTGATATTAAGTCCCAAATATCAATAAATTTAGAACAGTGGTTTTCAAATGATTAGTAAACTACGTTTGTATGGGGAGCGTAATTTTCTGATGCTTACGGGCCCACCTTAAGGTCTCTGCTTGCGGCGACGCTGGGTTCGGATCTCCTCTTTCCCTAAAATATGGTTGAGAGAGGCGATGGCTGCGCCCGGCGTGATGCTCGTGAACGGGTGCTGTTTGTCCAATTGGCAACATATTAGATGGCGGGCAAATTCTCTTTACAAATAAACTGATATTCATCATGAACTGTTGCATATGACATGAATTGTTGTACTTTATAATTTTGTAAACTTAGACTAAGAGGACATTGATAAAAAAGGCAGCGGAGTTTCTTGCCAGTTCTTCTTCGCTGGGATTTGCCGAACTGGCTAATGATAAAATATGACAAATCCGAGTGCAGTGTGCTGTCTATGGATGATGAATAAAGAATAAAGAATAAAACATGAATTAGGCACTGGATTACTAATCTTAAGTCCCAGGCATTGTTAATGTATTGCTTGAGGATTCTAAAGCCAGGACTCTAGTCCTAGGTCCCTAGAAATGAAGTAAGTGGGTAAGTAAATACAAGGGCCTGGATTTTTAACCTGGCTGCATCACCCGTGAACTCCAGAACGAATTCCGTTGCGTCTCACTAAACCAACATCTAACGGAAAACGAGCATAGCGTTTCGTAGTGACGTGAAAAATAAGAAAGAATAGGTACCTAACGGGACGGTGTTGACACAAACGTTTAGCTTTGAGTTGGAGAGCGGGCTACGCAGCATGTTTCAAAATAATTTGATCCAAATCAACTTTGATCAATAAAGCATTTTCAATAGAATTTCAGATTATAATAAAAAAAATAAGTAAAAATTTGGCCACGTTCGAATCGGAATGTGAACCGGGGAAATACCCATCAGTGTATTTCGAAATCAAATTCGGTAGATGGGTAGTGATAACTTCATGAGTGCTGCGCTAACATTTACATTCTGAAATCTTAGGTATTTATAGTAATATTTAGAGTGGGCAGACTAACTTTAATACGGTGAATATTTTTTTTGTTTGTTACCTCATAACTGCTTATTATCAAACGTGCTTATATCATACCACTACCAAAAAAAGTTTGTCCCTCTGCGTTTAGTGACTATCGTCCTATTTCAATTTTACCCTTTCTATCTAAAGTTCTTGAGCGTGTAGCTCATTTCCAACTTTCCAACTACCTCTCTGTAAATTCTCTTCATGACCCTCTTCAATCTGGATTTCGTCCATCCCATAGCATCCTCTGCTTTGGTGAAAATTACTGAAGATATTCGGCTTGCCATGGATGATCGAAAACTTACTCTTTTAGTATTGTTAGATTTCAGTAGCGCTTTTAATTCCGTCGACTTTGACATTCTCTGTGCCATCCTTTTTCTCTCTTAATATCTCTTAACCAGTAATAGATTGGTTTTCATCTTATCTTCGTGGTCGCCAGCAATGTGCCCGTTTAGACAATGTTTACTCACCTTGGTGTGACATAACTGCTGGTGTACCTCAAGGCGGTGTTCTCTCACCCTTACTCTTCTCAATTTTTATTAATAAAATTGTTTCAATTATCGTTTCTCACTACCATCTCTACGCCGACGACTTGCAGCTGTATAGACACTTTCGTATTGATGACCTTGCTACTGATATAAGTCTTATGAATGTAGATCTCGATTTGGTACTAAATTGGGCTACGAGGTTTGGCCTTCTAGTCAATCCTTCTAAGTCGCAGGCAATCATTATTGGTACTCACAAACTTCTAGCTAAGCTGAATCGAGACGAGCTACCTGATCTTTTATTCAATGGCACTGTCATTCCTTACGTTAAATGCGTAAAAAACCTGGGACTCTTGATCGACGAAACTCTTTCTTGGCAACCACAAGTGAGTCAAGTAAGCCGCAAAATGTTTGCTAGCATGCATACTCTGAAACTCTTAAAGAACTTTATTCCTTTCGCTACCAAAATTACGCTTGCACAATCCTTGCTTCTCCCTTTACTTGATTACGGTGACGTGTGCTATCTTGACCTCAATCAAGAGCTCCTTAACAAACTCGACCGCCTCCTCAACGTGTGTATCCGCTACGTATTTGGGCTTCGTAAATTTGATCACATCTCTGAATTCCGAACTCGTCTTCAATGGCTCGATATTCGTCACCGTCCTGTCCTTTCACTTCTCTACAGCATCCTTAATGATCCCAATGCTCCCTCCTATCTTCGTAATCGGTTTTCATATCTTTGCTCACATGGTCTCCCACTTAGATCGACCAGCTCTTCGGTACTGGCCATTCCCTCGCACACATCCTCCACGTATTCAGACTCCTTTACAGTGCACGCTGCGAGGCAGTGGAATCAGCTACCTCCCCATTTACGAAATTCCCCCTCTATCAATGTTTTTAAAAAAGATCTCAAAGCTTATTTTCTGTCTTTATGATTTCTTTAATTTTCTCCCTCATACTTCTTTTAGTTTGTCAGTATTTATTTTTATTTTTTACTTCTTTTGCCAATATATATTTTTTTCTTTTAATTATATTGTATTAAGTATCATCATTTATTTGTTTTTATAATATATATATGTAGTATTTAGTATTTATCTATTGATATTTATGTAGTTATATGTATGTACAGTTATCTAAGTTATATATTTAAGTTTAAGTATAATGTGTATTTGTTGTATATTGTGTAGGAATTATGTTTCCTCTAAAGCTATTTCTCCATAGTTACTACTCGCACTACTGCTCACGATACCCAAAGGTAGACTGGTAGAAAATGCCTCCGGCATTAAGTTGTACCTTTTGCCCGAGTTTTTTTGAGTGCAATAAACTTATATAAATAGATAAATAAATAAATAAATAAATAAAATAACTTTTTCCTCGGTGAACCGACTTTGATGATTATTTTTTTATTTATAAGCTTGTGCTTCCCATGTGGTCCAATTTTAATTTGGTTCAGTTCTGACAATGGTTTCCATGAGAAAATCATAAAAGTCTTAAATTTGTATTAAAAAAAAGAATGTAATTAATGTAGAAAAATGAACGAAATACTCAACCGATTTCGATGATTCTTTTTTTATTGGAAAGGACGTGTACAAATTAGTTAGTGTACTTCAGAATCACTAAAAATAAACAAATAAAAAAAATTTTAACAAAAAAAGTAACCTACTTCAAATACTAGATTATTGTTATTTTTTGAGTCGGTGTCAGCCAAAGTAGCCAAGGTTCTCTTGACTGGCGCAGCGCGTGCCCGGCTGACCCCGACTCTAAAAATAACAATAATCGTAACTACAAAAATGGCAATTATTTTTTTTACTTTTTAGTGCTTTTTCTTTGAAGTAGGTTACTTTTTTTGTTATGTTCTTGTGCTGTTCTAACAAGAATTCTTTGGCAGTAGCATTTAGATTTAAGTGTGTATTTCATTACTGTGGACGGAAAATCAGTAAAATAAAATCCACAGTTCAATCAGTTTTTGATGTAACTTAAATGTAGTATGCCTACCAAGTTTAAATAAATGAAATGAAATGAAAATGTTTGTGTGGTATTAGCCATCAATGTCCGTCACATTAAACCGTTTGGTATGGTATTATCCATCAATGTCCGTCACATTAAAATGTTGGTGTGGTAGTAATGTCCGTCAAAGTCTTGCGGCACGGCACTGTGCTATGGACGTTACGTAACCTAAAACACGACTATGGCATTTTATATCCGAACACAGCCACAATAAAGAAGAACGAATGGGTTACACCTGGCGCAGCAGCTGCAGGGCATTGTTTGCGAAATAACTCGTTTTGTTTTCCTTTTTTCAGCGATCTTTCAGGGACGGACTCCAAAGGACAACGCACAGAAGGATACAGCGCCATTTCTTATAATACTTGATGTTTACGGTAATAGTGTAAAAGTTTACTTCTTTCTGACGTTTCGTCCATCACGTTGCGGACATCATCAGGATCACGACGCGACCTCGAGGACCTCTGACGCCTCGTCCAGTCAGAAGTCACCCGTAAACATCAAGTATCATTACTAAAATGATCCGTTATTGGCGCAACATAGCACCACGAGGCTTCAGTTGCCGATACCATCGAGTAGGGACACCGTAAGCATCGTTTGCACGGACAAATTCATCGCTGAGCAACGCGCTGTGGAACTACCCTCATCGGCGGCTGGAGCTACCCACTGCTACAATCTTCGCAGCCGGCGACCTGCAGTTGACTTCTGACTGGACGACGTGTCGGTAGTCCTCCAGGTCGCGCCGCGAGTCCTGAAGAAGTCCACAATGCGGTGGACGAAACGTCGACTTAAACAAGTAAGTAACACTGTCTATCCGAAAACATTTTAATAATAATGTGTAACTACAGTGAAAGTCTAAATAAACATAACATCAAGTCACAGCATAACAAGGAATGCGACATGTATGTATGTATAATCGACCATGAAGCAAGGACAAATTAATTAAAGAAAGATCCCTGTAAAAAGAACTACTTTACGAATATACTGCAAGGCTGGACCCGAACCAGAAAAGCATACCATTCGCGGGAATTGCGTCTAACCAATTTCGCCAATGCCAGGGTTGGCACCCTTTGGGTATTGAACCCTAAAAAGGAAAGGATTTTCTTTGACATTCACAATCCGTCCCTGGTTTAGAAAATTAACATCGTAAAATGCATGGGCTACTGTAGTAATTGCATCAATATAAGCCTGAGTGCAATTGTAAATGGGCAAGACTTGATCCAGCAATACTAGTGAGTGTTTTCCTGAGTGCACTTCACTTGACAGTCAGATCAAATAGTCAACATGGCGACAATTCGTCCGATAATGTTAATTTTCTCCATCGTTTGCCTCGTTTGCGTGTTCCAAGTAGAAGCCGGTGAGTACCTACTTTTTTAAATGTTTGCTTTCAAGCTTTAATATTTTGATTGCATGGATCTACATTTGGTTGGAGGAAAAGCTTGAAGTTGTCAAGCGATAATAGTATAAAATTCCCATTTTTTTTATTCTTTCAAAAAGACAAGCTGTAGTGAGCACCACAAAATAACTAAACTAAAACTAGATATTTTTTCATGAAAAACCGGGATGGGTGGCTGTGCTGAGTACCAAAAGTGCTCAGAAAAACCAAATACACCTCGCTTCGCAGTGCATTGTGATTATCAAGACGACCTCCAATACTTACTACACCAACAAGGATAACGGGACCGTCGATGGAATAGACTTCGAATAGGAGAACCTTCTGGGTTATCCGAACAAAACGATATGCTGGTATTGCATATGCGAAGCCACAGGATTCCAACCGCTCTGTTTTAAGGTGGCCCACCCCGCTCATCTCCCCATACAAAAGGGGAAAGAAGATCACGCCCATATTTCATGTCAGAGATCCAAAATTTTGCTCAAAATAGCTTTATTTGATCGAACTTGATGTCTGATGATCATTGGCATTGTAAAATTGTGTTTGGTTTCTAAGTTATAAGGTCCGAAAGTTCGAATTTTTCGCGCGTTTTATCCAATAACTTTGGAGGTGGATTACGCAATGATAATTAAGAAAATCTTAAAAAGATTAGTTATCAGACATAGCTCATTTAATCAAGATTTATAATCTTTTTGGTTTTTGTTAGATTTTTGGCTACAGCGGTCGTGGTTTACTTTTAGCTATAAGTCGTTTTAAAATGAAAATTTTCGTAAATGTTACCAAATCATACACTATGCACATTGTCTTTTTTGAGGACATGTTGCATCTTCCTCATCACGGAGCCTGTCTTATTCTTTGAAACAGAGAAGGTCCCAGAGCGCAACAGCACGGTTTTGTACCGTGCCCACGACTGAGTTGGGCCCGCCGGGTTGGGCCACCTTAAGAAAGATCCGTGGATCTGCACCTATTATCGGAGGCTTAGAGACCCGTTTTTGTCAAGACCAGAGTACGCGCATTTCTTCCAACGAGATGTACCCAAATACTTGAGAGATATTTCTTGGAGAGTTCGCAAGGCGATGGACAATTCCTTGTTCGATATTCTGCATTCCGGTAGGATTATCAAAGATATTTTGGCTTGTATGGTGGGGGAAATGAATTCTGGTAGAGATGCTTGCATTTTATTTGCATCTTAGTTGGGAACTACTCACTCAGCTTCCTTCATAAGTAATTTTTAGTTTCTTTTTGTTCATACAACCTTATGAAAATAACGTATTAACACCAGTTCTCTTAATTTATTCGAAAAATGTCCTATCATCAAAATTAGTATCTTCGTAAAGTTGCCCTTCCTGGATGAACTCAAGGTCTGTCTCTTTCATTCAACGGGAGAGAAAACTATTCAGATCTTGCAGCTTTGCAATGCCCATCGTTTCTGAATGGATCATCTCGTTGTTGCAGAAGACGTTGCGCCGTGCTGCAACCACGACCGTGGTCACGTCGCCAACCTGCACAGCAGGGTCAGGCAGAGGGTCGGACAGCTGCGCCGGCGCAACCACAGGGAGAACCTCATGGCATCCGCGGTCGCCGACGACTACACGGACTTTATCGTCAACAATGATTAGGATATCTCTAGCCCACCGAGCGAGATAAAAAATGTAACCAAACTAGCATTCACAGATTTTAACAAGCAGTCATTAATTAGCCTAGTGGCGCGGGGAATAGACTAGCATACCAGAGGTCTGGGTTCAAATCCTCGCCCCGTTTATGCACCACTTCCTTTCTCATTCTGAGTTGGATAAGTGCACTTCGTCACGAATGCGAGCTGCTCCATGGTTCGGAATCCATGTAAAACTGTAGACCCTCTTCCCCTACTTGGTGGTAAGGTTTAAGCCCGCCCGGGTTGGCATTGGACGAAAAGATGGTCGAAGCGGCAATGAAAATTTTTCCTTGTTATCCACCCAGTTCAATGTAGACACACACAAGGAAAGGTCCTGGCATGGCACCTAATTCCTTCGGGAATGTGGTCTATTGGCCTAATATTATAACGCTAGTTATGTCAAGTCATTTCAAGTTTTCTGACTGTTCATTTAATGGGGACATCAGTTCACGTTGCGCTGTGTAATACTAATAGTAGTTTGTACTTTTATATGTTTTTTTTAAATAAACGAAGTGTTTTCAAAAGCTATCGTGATATTTGTACAATAATAATTTTTTTCATGAGCTTATCAAGTAATATGCTTATATTAGTAAGTGTCCAGTAGTGTGATGAGGCTATGCACCAAATTTTTATTTGGGGGCTAGAGATCACTAACGATGACATATTAATATATCTTAAAAAATACGTAGCTAATGTGACAGAATCAGTAATGCTGACAAATACTGAAAAATAATAATGACAAATACTATAGAGTTACCTGACGTGACCACTGAAGTGATCATTGGAAGCGAATATACTATACTTGGCTATTGTAACATATGTGACATAAATGCGTGAAGGAAACACCGCCTACAACTTTGTGTTGCGTTAGGCCTGTATCCTTAAAACATTATTGGGCGAAACGAAATTGTCAACAGTCAACCGCTGGGTGCCATGAAAAAGTATATCGGTGTTCGGGAAATGTCACCCGTGATTTATGTTTACTAAAGATTTTAAGAGAGAGAGATTTTAAGAGATTAAGGCTCGTAGCCTAGTGGCGCGGGGACTGGCCTAGCGTACCAGAGGCCTGGGTCCAATACCGACTTGCACCACTGTCTTTCTCTTTCCGAGTTCGTTAAGTGCATTTTCGTCATGAATGCGAGCTGCTCCATGGTTCGGAATCCATGTAAAACTGTAGGTCCCCTTCCCCTACTAGGTGGTAGGGTTTAAGCCCGCCTGGGTTGGTACCATCGCATTGGATGAAAAGATGGTCGAAGCGGCAATGAAAAATTGTCCGTGTTTTCCATCCAGTTCAATGTAGCCGTGCTCATAATGGGAAGGTCCTGGCATGGCACCTAATTCCTTCGGGAATGTGGTGTTGTTAACGGTAGTTGTGTGGTATTAGCCATCCATGTCAGGTCGCATAAAAAAAAACCCTATGGTCGGCTGGAAGAAATCTCTTCGAGGTATGAGCACTGTGGTTTATTTTGTAAATTGGTGATTGATTGATGGAAAATTCATTAATAAGCCACAAAACATAATTTACAAAAGAAAGTATAGTGCAATATCAACATAGGTGGGGCGCAAAGGCGGGCTTATCCCTTAAAGAGATTTTTTCCAGCCGATTGTTATTTGTGTCATTCAACAGATGTTTCAATCAATTAATCTAATTAACTATTATCGTCATTATTAGGTTTCATAAGATTATGTTAAAATTTTGGCTGGGTGCGGTGTGTTATACTGGATTCCGGATTACCTTTCAACAACAGTTTGTCAGGTTATAACTAATTGGTGCCAATAATACATTTCACACTTAACACGTTTCAAGGCATTTTTAACATTAGATGTTGCAGTGAGAATTATACCATAGAAAAAACAATCATATGCTTCAAATGTAAATTTTTCTAACTTCTCAATCATTTTGCTGGTGTTAAAATACAAGAGGAAAGATTCATATTCTTGCTATTTCAGTAAAAAGAACAAAAGATACATCTAAGTGTGTGCCTTTTGTATCTGAGTATACGGACTGTACTGAAGGTAAGTACACGATACATGTTTTTTTCTGAAACTTGCGGCCTGAAAACCAGTATTGCTTGGATATTAAGGCAATATTGAAACTTACATTCACACATTTGCATTAAATTTCTTGCTAGGCGACTAGTAACTTGTAACTTGGTACAATATTAGATAAATCAATATTTTCACTAGCACAATCCTCTTAGATAACTGATCGATTTGGAGATGTGTGTTACATTTATTGAAAAATGTTTATGTTTTCGTAGCATATACTTATAAAAAAATCAGTTATCCGGTCAAACTTATCTAAAAGTTGTATGGATATAATGTTTTGTAATGATCGAACCAATTCGTACGGCCTGGTTTCAGAGAAACTACCTAAGCAATACAGCCTGGCTTATGGATGTCTGATTCCGACCTAAGTTCGATTCAAGCATAGTGGATAGTTTTATATTTCTGGAACACCACCATTTAATAACATGACATAACATTGGGTATATCCATAATTATGTATTGTATTAAATTAAAATATGTTAGGGCCTTTTTCATCTACTGCTGATTAACTTCATCGCCACATATTAAGGGCCTTTCTTAGAGCTTGCCATCAATACTAGTACAAGACAATCGGCACTTTAGTAATAAAGGCAGATGGTTATACTAGCCAATGCGAATGGTTTGATTGCATTAAGTTCCTGATCTCTATCGAATGAGACATTGAAAAAAAACATGTATAATTCCAGCTAACTTTCTACCAAAACAGAAAGAAAAATGTTACAGAAATTGATATTTTATGCATGGATTTTTTTTCAAAATCAGGTATCAAATTTTTTTTTTAAGTTTACGGCTTATATTGATATTAACTAATATTTATTTTAATACAATTTCAAAGATCTCAACATTGTCTACCCATTCAGAGAAGAACATGTTTAACTTTTCCCAATTTCTTTAACGAAACAATAAAAAAAACGGTTTCACGCGTTATGCGGGTTGGTCACATTTAGAAAGAATTATTCCGAGCTGCTCTAACTAAACGACGTCGGGCCCTGGCTATCTCGTTTGAATCGCAAAAATTGGTCCAAAATGTTTAGGTATTAGGGAGTCGATTACAACAAATCGGCACTTGGTGAAAACCAGGCTATGGTCTCTTCCACCAAGTACTGATTAGCTTAATCCTCACATTAACGGGCCTTTCTTACCATCTCGCAATCGATACCAGTACAAGATAATCAGCACTTTAGTAATAAAGGTCCTTTAATTGTCAATTTAAATAAATCAGCACTTGGTGAAATCCAGGCTAGGGTCTCTTCCACCAAGTACTGATTGGCTTAACACGGAGGATAGAGGTAGAGAGGAGATGGTCTAAGCAAACTGGGTCTGTGTCCACCAAGTGGGTCTCTACGTCACAGCCCACGTGATAAGAAGGCGTGGCTTATCGTCATTCGCGACATGGCGCTGGCGGCGGTGTCGCGTACGACGCAAAAGGAGACTACTTTATCGTTAGTGGTTTCGATTTCACGTAAAACTGTAGCAGCAGTATTCAGAGTGAGCGGACTAACTTTAGTACGCGTATCGATGATGGTCGGACGGTTCGATGTCACGAGTTCTTACGTCTCGCTGGATCTCGAGAACACGAGTAGTGAATTCTGTGCGTATTTTTACTAACAAGTGGCTACGCCGCTCTATCACCACTCCTGTCCTTTCTTACTCGGGCCTGACTCCTCATCGGCTTATGTTTCGCTACCAATTTCTCAGCATTGAGCGCAAGTGTTACGTTACCGACTTGATTCCAAAAGTCTCCAGATACAGCTTCAACGAACGCGATGCGAGTTATTCGCAAACACAATAGCACGGCGTCCATTATTTACAAACTGTGCCTTGCGCGCGCAGGCACAGAATAAATAATAGTGCGCAGGCTCGGTGGCGAGCGCAGCGCCACTATGCGGCCGTGTATGCTGATTGTGCTGTATTGTGCTACTTTTTTGGGTGAATATTTTAGTCCTACTAAGGGCATAGATTGCAAAGTATGTTATAAATAGCTTCATGTACAAAACTCGCCGAAAACTAGTTATTTTCGCTGGTGCTATGTCATTTCTAACCAGCGCCATCTTCCGTCACTGCAAGAAGTAGTTAAACCGTCATCAAAAAAGGCTTGATTCCAAATTTTGTCTAGCTAGGCGTGAAGAAGACGTTACAGACGTAATGTCTTTGTAAATAATGTTATAATTGATATTCATTGGTTTGTATCTTCTAGCTATAATTACGGGCATCTTCACAATTCAGGCACAATAACTCACTAATTTGAGCTTTGTGCGTATGTAAGTCATACTGTCATTAATCGTTCGATCTACATCTCCAAACCATGTCAACATACCATTTTCAATTCCCGTTACTATATCCTATTTCCGTCTATAATGCTGAACTTACCTAATACAACCTAACCCAAAGATCACTGAAGGTGGCAAGCTTTCACCAAGAAACGTATTGTTACATACGTGCCTCTTATTACACACCCAAGCCTCGTTTCATACAGGAGTGAAATCTACCAGCTTTTCAAAATAAAATAATTCCCACTATTCACTCTGTAATTTTTTACTATCATAAAAATCTAGTTTTCTTACCATAATTATATGCTGGAAGTGATGTGGTCGATACTGACTCCATATCATTAAAAGTTTTTGTATTTTCCCGAATTGAAGTAAATGTCAATGTATTAATTAGGGTTATTGTTAAAAACTAAAACGAATGTTTTAATTGTTTTAGGTCCTACCGTACATTCCATGACCACAAGTGAAGATGCAATCGATGCGTTACAGGTAGAAATCAGCGATGGATTTAATAAGAAAAACGAATCGGAAGACAATGGTACAAACGAATTAAATATTTTGATCATATAACCTACACATAAAATAAATAGTATAGTATAAATCTTCTCGTTTTCAGTTGACTTCCTGGTCGTGGTTGAAGCTCCAGAACAGATTTTTAATCAAAACCGCTTTAATAGATTGAAATTAAGGGACAATACAACTTCTAAAGTGATTGAGACAAATGAGGACACTGAAGGTGGAAATATATTACGCAATGAAAATGTTCCAAGAGATTATAAATATGATTTGAATTATAATAATATTTCGAATGGTGGCATACGAATTGACCATGATTCATCAACAGATCATAAAATTACAGAAGTGAAAGAAACGACTTCGTTACCAATTTATGGGGATATATCCACTGTATTCAATTATTCTAAAGCTTTAACTGCATATAATAAGACCAATCAAGGCAATCGTATGCCAATTGATATAACAACTAATCAAACGAATGTTATCTTCGGTGAAAATTTGGTTTTTAAAAAACTGATGAGTAACAAAACACAAATGAGTTCACAACATAGCAGCGGGATTCAGGATCAAAGATTTTACAAGCGATTAAATCATATATTTTTTCCTAAAAAGCAACGGACAATAAGAAAAAATATTTCTGATAGAAGGCTTTCGGTCGATCCAACATTCAATAACTTAAAAAGTAATCAGTCCATGTTTGATTATAAAAATATGATGGTAGACTTAATTTATAGGCTTAACGCCAAAGTAGGAAAACGTCAAACCCAGAAGATTTTCGACTTAGACCTTCCGTTACCATACAACAAAGCTGCCATGAATTTAGACAAATTAACAGGAATAACTAAAACATTACCAGATACTACTCTTCCAGGCAACAGTTATTCCAGTAAAAACTTTCTAAACAGTATTATTAATCATTTTATTTGTCACAACGAAAACAGCAAACGCCAAATCTCTAACCAAATCAGGGCGGCTTGCGGCAGGAAATCGAGACATATGTCAGCAATTAGGAACTCCTCAGAAGCAATTGATGAAGCATCACTGCAGTCTAAAATAAGAAAGTTGAGAGGCCAAATGTTTGATGTCCTGTTAACTATAGAACAGATTAAGAAATCCTTTGACGATAAAAATATTAACATTCTTAAGGATCAAACAGATAATGTCATAAATAAAAAACATGGCTACGACTTACAAGACGATTTGTGGAAGAAATTGTATATGAGCTATTTGAAAAGAAGTAAGCATACAGAAGAAGAAAACTTTACTAAATTCAAACAAATATTTTCGCAGAAAATGGGCTCCTTTGTAAACGCTTTCAAAAAAATTGTATTTTTTTTTAGCAACAATACAAACAGAGATCTTAACCTAACGAATGAACGAAATCAAAGAAGTACTGTAGAAAAGGTTTCTTCTCCCACATCTGGCCCCGCAGTTCCGTCTAACATTTCGTCAGCCCCTGAAGAACCTGGTCAAATAATTTATGATATAACGCATTTGAAATGGCTCCTCAAAACAATGCATAGTATCAACAGTGATTTCATGCAAGAAATGCTCCAACTAGTCAGTATTATTGAAAAAAACAATCATTCAGTAAAATTGTCAGATAAAATGGATGCCGTAATACATGATATTACGATAAGACTCAATTATTTAAAAGACAAAATTGGTCATACCGTGAGAAATAAGAGGAATTCTATTAAACGCGACGAAACGGCCCTTAATTATATATAGACACTTTTAGACGTGTTCTTAAAGGAAAATGAACCAACAGGTAAAACTTATTTTTAGAAAGTCGTACATTATGAAAATTTTGATAAACAGCGAGGACATACATAAAAAAGATGTGCTAAATAGCATTGATATTTCTTAAATGTATTTGTTTGCAAGAAGTTACGAAAGATAAATGAATTCAAACATTATTTTAATATTTATTTCAGAGAATGGCTTAGACAATGAATTTACTGAAATTGAGAGAACTTCCTTTCAACTTTTTAACCCATCGTCAACGTTAGCAAAAGACTTATCAACAAAGCAAGCCATTAAAAATACATCTGAAATGTTGACTCAAACTGGCATAGACAGCAACATACCCCATGGTTATAAAAAGGTCTTATTTTCACCGTTAATATCAGATGTAAGTGTATACACGCCGAGTATACACTTACAGAGAGAAGGTGTGACGCAATCGAAAGAGGTTGCAACTAAAGTAGTAAATTTAAGCAATGTCACAGAAACAACAATACGTCCAAACGACTTAAATTCTCATAAAGTATTTTTTTACAGTACGAGTGAATATGATTCAAGAAGAAATTATAAAACTGAATCCACAACGCACGTAACCAGTAAATTTACAACAATGAAAAACTTTGGAAAAGAAAATGATCATACAAGTTCAAGTGTAGACATGGTAAATTCGAGGACTGTGGTCCAAAATTTACCTTCACCCGAAGAAATTAAAGATCTTAAGGACCAAATTGGTTTTCATTCGCAACAAAACTCGAACATCACTATAAATTCTTATAAATTATTCAATGACTACACAGAAATTCCCGAAAACTACGACTACTTGGAAAACCAACCCGAAAGAGTAACACATATCGAAGATTTCGGCAAAAATATTTCCAGTGCTGGCATGCAAAATGCTCGTAACAAAAGTGGAAGTGAGCATTTTAACAAAAATGTACAGAACGTGACACTACAACACGAAATCCCAGGAATAGACAAATATGACCAAAATGCTTTATTGCCCAGTGAAAGTTTGGAAAAATATCCTCAATTTATAGAGAACACTGGAAAATCTAATGTAGTGTCCCTATTTGATTATGAATATAAATATCCTACTGAAAATTCAAACGAACGTAACACACAAGATATTATGCCAAAATCGGAATCTACCCAAGTCATGTCTCCTGTGCCAGGCTATATGCGTTTTATGCAAGAGAGTGATAATTTTTCTTCAAACCTTGATAAAAATACACTTAAATTGGATATGACTACAGTCAACAATTTTGCGGTGCAAACAGATATTGCATTTTTTTTAACCACACAGGTCTTAATGAATCCAATTTTGATATTCTCACGAAAACAGAGAACACCATAACACAACCCAAAAGTAATTACTACTTTAATCAAAAAGGAAATTTGGAGCCATTGAATGATAAAAAAGACACTGTCGCAACTGCCACAAACAAATTGTTACTGAAAAAGAAAAAGTTGCTTCTCGATTCTTTAGACTATGGCAGACCTTCATCTTTGGCTGAAGGTAAGGGGCCTGAAAATATAAACAAGCCACCTGAAGAAGATTCCTATCCTTTCAAAAGCAAAGTATTGCAAGGCATAAGCAAAACAATGCAATTTGGGGAAAACGATGAATACTTCGACAATAACGAGGATGAGTCGGTCATATTTCGTCGTACAGCAAACGAAAGTGACGACAGAAATTGAAGTGAAATGCTGAGAGCGGAGAACGTAAGCGATAGTTTGAGAAAGGACGAGATTATCGAAGATGAACACATTGACGGTTATCCAGAAGGAGATGGTCTAGAGGAGGATATTTCCTTTGATTTTTGAAAAAAAAAGAAGAATAGAAATAGAGAAGAAATAAGGTGTTATCATTCCCTTAATCCATTAAAGGGTTTGGTGCATGCAAATAGATGGCGATAGTTCGTTGCTATTTTAGCTATAACTGTATGGGCGAGTACACTAAGCTGTTATATATTTATCCTAATAAAATAATTGTAAAAAGGCTTGAAATAATTGTGACGTAAGCGAGCAGGACGTGTATTCTTGGCATTCAGTGATTGCGGATTCAGTAGAGTTAACAGAAGAAGAATTTACTTTTTGACATTACGGTTAACTCTACTGAATCCGCAATGACTGAATGCCAAGAATACACGCCCTGTTCCATGTTTAGGAGATTCCTAAACATGACGACGCTATGAGACGTTAAATTGTTTCCCGTACTAGGTGGTACCATCGAATTGGATGAATAGATGGCCGAAGCGGCAAAGAAAAAATATTCGTATTTTCCATCTATTTCCATTAGGCCGTAGTCCTGTCACGCCACCTTATTCCTTCGGGCATACGGTGTGTTCGGCTTATATCATGACGGTGGGTCATGACAGCCATCATGACAATTAAGAATCACCTTAGTCGTGGTCGTGACATGCCAATATTACAACAAAAACGAAGCTATTCGTTCTTGAACCGAGTTGCCTTCCATTTAACCAGTTCCTTAGCAGGCGATTAGAGAATATATTATGGTGATTGAAGTAATAAGTTCCTAAAATTAATATTCATTCCTTCGACAACATGTTTACGTTTTCACGACAGTGTAAAAGACCTGTCTTCAATAGCACATATAACTAGATGAGTATTGATATTTTTTAAGATTACGAGAATACGATATTATTATATTTGAAACTATGTGTGTGTACTGTTGGTGTGCCCTAATATAAATCAATAAATAAATTATGTTTTTTTTATATCATTTAATTTTCATTCAATTTATTTAAACTTTTTTTGGTAGTCAAACTAACTCCGTAAAGAATTTTATACGAATCATGAATTTGAATAATGTTCAAAAGCGGTTTTGTAAATGCAAAATTTGTTTATCTAGTCCTGATTATACGAGTAATAAGTGGACAGTAGATTTTCTTAAAAATGCCCAAGTAATTATTCAAATTTGAATAATGTGGCGACGAATTGAAATCAATTTGAGAGAGAAACATTGACAAAACTGAAGGTCCTTACCTACTAGGTAGCAGAGTTAATGTCAGGCTTTGTGCAATCGTAATGAATGAACGATGGTCGAAGCGGCAACGGTAATTGTCCATGTTTTCCATTCAGTTTTACGTATGTGTGCAATTTCAGGAAGCTCCTCGCATGCCACCTAGTTTTTATAAGGCGTGTTGGCATTGTGTGTTCGACCAATTTTATTACAGTGGGTATGGTATTAGCCATCCATGGGACTAGCGTGCCCTAGAAGGCCTCCGAATGCATGGAAACACGGATACATTGGGACCAATATTTATAGATTTTAATATAATTGTTTCGCAAAAGACACTGACTGCGGCCAAGCATTGGATACCCCACTCTACCAACAGACCGGTCTGACATTTCACTCGACCACCGAACAACAGTTGCGCGCGCACCGACGAATTACGCGGGCTTCCTTACGTCACCGAACGCGGCCGCTCGAAATTCAAATCTATTTCGTATATTATTTCGGAATTTGAAGCGTGTTCTAGATTGCCATTTTTGGATGCAAGATAGTAGTAAATTATTTTTTAAATTGTGCGCGACGGTGTATTTAAACTTGATCAATTGTCATATAATAAAAATATTATCAAAGCACGGAAAAGTTTTACGAGAAAGGTCAAAGAATATTGATGAGATGTGACTTTTTTCCTAGTCTTTGCTTGTAATCTGTGTATGTAAAAGTAATAAAAGTGGTGCACTAATTAACAGAACATTTAATAAAGGTGTTTTCAAACAAATGGTACAGATACTTCTATAGTTCCGGAGCAGAAAACGCAATTATATTAAAAAGTAGGTATAGCGTGTGTATTTTATAATGACGCTTTACATCGGATTAAACAAAATTAAATAAAACTTAAAACAAGCAGGGTGCAAGTCACTGGTTCAAGTACTAGAAACATATTGTTTATACCTACCTGATATATTTCCGTTGTATTACGTGAATATATTAGATACTAATATTAATAAAAAAAGAAAGCAAAAACCGAAGGAGTTTTTTATCGCTTCTTAATCTATCTATTTGCATTAATCGATAAGCTTGGTGAAGCAACTCTAAGCGCGGTTGGGTTCTAGATGGGTGACCGTTCTCAACCGTTGAGGCTGGACGTGGTTCGGATTCCACGTAACTAGGTTCCTTACTTTGCTAGGTGGTAGGGTTAATCCCGCTCGGGTTGGTACCATCGCATTCAATGAACGATGGTCGAAGCGGCAACGATATTGTCCGTGTTTTTCATCCAGTTCAATGTAGCCGAGCAACATAAAGAAATAAATCATGACATGCTAGCCATGTCCAGTTACGTGTAAAAAATATATCTTAATGACATTTAATGTAACATATATTTTGAATTAATTGTTTGCCGTGTCGGAGTGTAGGTACCTAGGTAGGAGGTAGGGACTAAAACAAACGGTACCCAATAAACAAATGTAAGGTTTTTATTTTTAAAAAATGTTTACTAACGTAAGCGGAAGGCAACGTTAGAAGTTGGATCGATACAACTGGGCCTTGGGAATTTTGGATTGACATATTGGCAACACCCGGGGGAACGACGACGGAAAAGAAGGTAAAATGGCTGCTGGGGACGTTTTTGGCGGGAGGTTTAGGAAGTAATCATTTGAACGGCTGTCACCTAAACTACACTCTTGCGAAAAGTAATAGGGTGTTCGAATTTCTCGCAGCATCCTTACACAATGAACAATTCGGTTATGAGCGGCTCGTAGCCTAGTGGCGCGGGGACTTGCCTAGCATACCAGAGATCTGGGTTCAAATCCTCGCATGCACCACTTTCTTTCTCATTCTGAGTCGGATAGGTGCGTTCCGTCACGAATGCGAGCTGCTTTATGGTTCGGAACCCATGTAAAACTGAGGTTGCTACTAGGCGGTAGGGTTCAAGCCCGCCCGGGTTGGTAACATCTCATTGGAAGATGGTCGAAGCGGCAATGAAAAATTGTCCGTGTTGTCCATCCAGTCCAATTTAGCCGTGCTCACAAAGGGAAGGTCCTGGTATGGCACCTAATTCCTTCGTGGAGTATTGGGCTAATATCATCCCAATCGACTTTTATTTGGTTTTTATTAGAGGAAATCTGCAATTGGCAACATATTTTAGTTCCTGTATTTTGTTAACATTTGATGTAACACGCTGTTGATTTCCCAAATAAAATAACGGTAGTTGTGTGGTATTAGCCATCCATGTCAGGTTGCATACAAAAAATAAAAATCTATTTATATAGTTATGAAGGAACCCAAAGTTGAATACAAAAAAATATTTAGAAATTTTGATCAAACCTCGCTTGGTTGGCCAGAATGAGATTAATAAAGTTCAGGCTAAATGCCGACATTTAAATGCCAGTTAAAAGGTCGACATTACGTTACGAAAAATAATTCAGATGTTACTTTTTTAGGGTTCCGTACCCAAAGGGTGAAAACGGAACCCTATTATTAAGCTTCCGCTCCTCCGCTGTCCGTCCGTGCGTCCGTCCGTCCGTCCGTCTGTCACAGGGCTGTATCTAATGAACCGTAAAAGGTAGGCAGCTGAAATTTTCACATAGCAATGATTGCAAAATGGAACTTTAAAATTGATTAGGAATAGAGAGAATGGATTAGTCACATTTAACTAACACAATTCAGATATGTTTGTAACTATTAGTGGTGACAAACAAAACAGTTTAAGCCCCGATTACACGAAGATACGGCTGAGTTAATTAATGCTCAAACACGTCACTTTTAGTGAACCGCACAGAGATGCTTCCATACTGTCCATACAAAGTGACGTGTTTAATCATACGTTGACGTTGATTTTCATTTTTCACTCGGCCCTAAGTCTTCCTGAATTACATCCGAGATTATGTCTCTGTCAGAATGCATTGGAACAAATATAATTTTTATAATTCATCGTAAGCAGAAACACACAATGAGAAAAAACCGCCCAAGTGCGAGTCCGACTCGCACACGAAGGATTCCGTACCAGCGTACAAGATTTAACACAAACAAGTAAGGTTTTACTTGTTTGTGTTAAATCTTTAATTTTGACCCCCTTTAATTTTGATATTTTTTTCATTTTACCTATTTGTTGTTATAGCGGCAAAATTAATGCACACTCTGTGAAAAATTCAGCTGCCTACCTATTACGGTTGATGAGATACAGCCCTGTGACAGACGGACGAACGGACAGACGGACGGACAGACGGACAGCGGAGGCTTAGTAATAGGGTTCCGTTTTCACCCTTTGGGTACGGAACGCTAAAAAGATCACTATTTGGGTTAAATGTATTATATCGATGTTCTATCGGCGCAGTTTTGTAGACTCAACTATGAAATGAAGTCAGGCAAATATTTGGTTGCGATAGCTTATTTTATTTTATTTTTTAGATCGACAAAGGTAGAGTACCTTTACAAACACGGAGATCGAAAATTGTGTTCAAAGTAGGTAAGCTGTGTCGAAAATTTATTTATTTATGTGAGTTTTATTTATGTGACTGGACATGGATGGCTAACACCACAAGTTCTGTCATGGTATTAGCCCAACACACCACATGGGAAATAGGTGCCATGCCAGGACCTTCCTTATATTGCACGGCTACATTGAACTGGATGGAAAACACGGACAGTTTTCATTGCCGCTTCGACCATCGTTCATCCAATGCCAACCCGGTACCAACCCGGGCGGGATCAACCCTACCACCTAGTAAGTAAGGAAGGAGGACTTACAGTTTAACGTGGAATCCGAAACACGGCCAGCTTCTGTCAACGGTCGAATGGTCACCCATCCAAGACCAGACCGGACCTAGCGTTGCTTAACTTCGGAGAGCGATCGCCGAAGTGTCGCGCCACTGGGCCACTGAGGCTGATATAATAATAATATACTATTATTATAAATTAGTATATTATTTTATAGTATATATGTATATAGTGTATAGTATATTGTTTAATATATTATAGTATATTATATTGTTAAACAGCTAAGCTCACCTTGGCCTTAAGTGACTTAAATTTAACGACACCGCTGTCTAATTGAGTTTTGATTTGATCTTGAAATGGTATGTATTTTCATACTATTCGAAAGAAACAGAATTAGTTTAGGTTCGTGCTCCTAAAAATACGAATCATTCTTTATGATTAGGATAAATGCTCGGAATCCATGAAAAACTGTAGGCCCTTTCCCCTACTAGGTGGTGGGGTTAAGCCTTCCCGGATTGATACCATTGCAATGATTGAAAAGATGGTCGAAACGGGAATGAAAAAGTGTCCGGGTTCTCCATCCAGTTCAATGCAGCCGTGCTCATAAGGGAAGGTCCTGGGATGACAACGAATTTCATTGGGAGAGCGTTATGTTGGGCTTATATAGCCATGCCGACTTAAAAATCACTAAAACGCGCAGTGGATTCAAAGGAAGTGCATCTGAAAAGCTGACTGTGGCAAAAAAACAGTCAAGAGCGAGTCGGACTCGCATACTAAGGGTTCCGTACCATCGTACAAGATTTAAACAAAAACCAGGTTTTTTGGCAAAATAAATACACACTCTGTCAACATTTTAGCTGCCTACCTATTACGGTTCATGAGATACAGGGGGTCCATTCAGGGCAAGAGTGAGTTCGAGTTCGGGAGTGAGTATACCTAAAAATAGCTGGGAAATATATCATTATTTAAATACCGGAACTGTTATTTATACTTCTAACGTATTTACGGGACATACTAGATTTTTATCTAACTGTAATGATATTTAAGAAGTGTAGAAATATTAACTATTTAATAAAGTGAGTTGATATTTAGTGACGAATTCGAACTCACTCTTGCCCTGAATGGATCCCCAGGCCCTACGAATGTTTTCGAGTAAGCGACATCGCCTGTCAAAAATATTGTATGCGTTTGACATTTGGTATCAGAAGCGCTTTTGAAACCATCTGTAAAACGCATACAAAATGTTTGACAGGCGATATCGCCTTCCCGCAGTGCAATTACGAAGCACAAAATTGGGTGTAGGTTGCTGTACATACAGCAATATGACAGCTTTTGCGATTACGAAATCGATGCATTCACAAATGGTGCGGCACTCAGCGCTACCCGCAGCAATTAGGCCAACTCCATACATTTCGCGTCGAATAGGTATTACGAAAGGCCAAAGAACTGTCAAATGCGGGGAGGTCGCTGCGTGAATGAACCCGCAGCTGTCAAAATTGATTCTACTGCGCAGTAGCTTCATCGCAACTAGAGAGCCTACGTGCTACGTGCTGGATGTAGGTAGATAAAAAACGGCTTCGTAATCGCGCCTTAGAAATGACGGGGGCGCACCTACACGTACCGCGGCACCATCCTCAAATTTTGCGTAATCGCACTGCCGATAGCGCTTGCTCGTTAGGGTTCGTAGTAGTCGGCCAGCCCTGTGACAGACGGACGGACGGATGGATGGACGAACGGACGGACAGCGGAGGCTTAGTGATAGGGTTCAGTTTTCACCCTTTGTGTACGGAACCCTAACAAACGGGCAGTGGGCTCAAAGGAAAGTGCATCCGAAAAGCTGAAGTGGAAAAAGTCACTGAATTGAATACCATATAATTGCTGTCACACTGACGACGGTAGGTATAGTTCACATCCGTTCCATTGTGCACAGCGAGATATTTTCTTGTCGTTTAATTTCGCTATTCTCACGAGAAATCGATCAGTCAATGGACTCTTTCGACAGTCAGAGACAAAAACTGCCTATTAGTGCAACGCCGTTGGCAAATAGGGCTTAGGATATCTACTTTCTAGTGCTCTGTGGGTTGCGACAAGCCAGGAGCGTTCAGCTGTTTATTGTCTATTGTTTTTTCATCGTCCATAGCCAGTTAACAACACTCGAGCTTTACAGTCTTATAAATAGTCTTAACGGGCGTAGGCTGGGATAAATAGTCGCAACAGATAAGACTAACATAAAGTAGTACTTTGTGACGTCAATTTACATTACTTTGTGATTTCGTCCATACAAAATGTGTCAAAGTGACGTCACAAAGTACGACTTTTCGTTAGTCTTAGTTTCGGTTAGGACTATTTATCTCACCCTAAGATTTCGTCGATACAAAATGTACGTCACAAAGTACTACTTTTCGTTAGTTTTAGTTTCTGTTGAGACTATTTATCTCAGCTTAAGACTAACGAAAAAAAGTACTGTGTGACGTCATTTTAACATATTTTGTATGGACGAAACATCAAAGTAAAAGTAACGTCACAAAGTACTACTTTTCTTTAGTCTTCGGCTGGGATACGAAAAGGAAAGATATGAGATAGAAAAGTAGTACTTTGTGACGTCACTTTGCGTAACTTTGAAATCTCGTACATACAAAATGTGTCAAAGTGACGTCACAAAATACTACTTTTCGTTAGTATTCGTTTCTTTTACGACTCTTTATCTCATCCTAAGATTTGTTATTTCACAGCGAAGAAGAACTGGGGGTCCATTCAGAGCAAGAGTGAGTTCGAGTTCGGGAGTGAGTTAACCTAAAAATAGCTGGGAAATATATTATTATTTAAATAACGGAACCGTTATTTATACTTCCAACGTATTTACGGGACAAACCAGATTTTTACCTAACTGTAATGATGTTCTAGAAGTGTGGAAACATTCACTATTTAAAAAAGTGAGTTGATATTTAGTGGCGAATTCGAACTCACTCTTACTCTGAATGGACCCCCTGGTGAGAACCTTCACTGGATTTTTTTTCAACGTTCACTGTTGCCCAGCAACATCTAACTAGATCGATAAACACGGACGATTTGCATTGACGCTTCGACCATCTTACTTTTAACGCGATGGTACCAACCCGGACGGGATTACATTACTACCAATTGGGAATATGGCTAGTTTTAACGGACTCATAATTCTACCCATCCATAATCCAACCGCGACCCTCCTTATGATCGAACCCAATCCATGTATGATAGTTCTGTTTATATTTATATATCACTTGAGAAGTCACAGTGCACACTGACGTTATGCATAGGGTTGCTAAACACAGGCGAGAACACAGGTGGCAGTGGGCAGGTCACGTATGCCGCAGAGATGACCACACAGATGTAGCACTGAAGTTTTGATGTGGAGACCCTACACAGGGAAAAGAAGCGTCGGCAAACCGCCGGCATGTTGGTGAGACGATATACGTCAGACAGCAGGTGGCAACTGGCGAAGAAAAACAGGAGAACGCACAACTTGGCGAAGTCTGGGGGAGGCCTACGTCCAGCAGTGGACAACAAAAGGCTGAAGAAGAAGAAAGAAGAAGACTTGAGAAGTATCGCAGCCCCATACCATATTATCGGGTCACTTCTTTCCTCAAAATATAGAGAGGCTATTACTGTACCCGGCGGCAGCCCCATACCATATTATCGGGTCACTTCTTTCCTCAAAATATAGAGAGGCTATTGCTGTACCCGGCGTATTGCTCGTAAGCGGGTGCTGTTTGTGGGGACTGGTCTGCTCCAATTGGCAACGTGTTAGGTAGCGGTCATCATTACATTGCAATCTTAATGGTAATTATTTACTGTAATATTACAAGGTATTAAAATAATTGAATAACACATATAGGTAGCAATAACTCGTATTTCTGTAAGCGTGGCCAGCACTTTTGTAAACTTAGAAAGGTATAGGTCCTGACAGGCGCTTAGTTCATTTAGCCTGGTTTTCACCAAATTCTGATTTATTTTAATTGACACTTAAAGGGCCTTTATTACTAAAGTGCTGATTATCTTCTACTGGTATTGATTGCAAGCTGGTGAGAAAAGCCCTTAATATGTGGCGATTAGCAGCATATAGCAGTAGGTTAAAAAGGCCCTTAGGGTTTCTTTCACCAAGCACTGATTAGCTTAATCCTATTAATAAAGGATCGAGCAATGTGAGACCTCACGCGAACGAAGCCACAGAGGAAATGTTCAACGATACTGCCACGATTGTGCAAACTCGTTTGATTCTTTTTCGCTTCAACCTTGCCGTATCATACACCCACTGCCTTCAGCTGTTAAGGATGCAATCGAAATATTTTGTGCATAAAACCGAATAATTCAGGCCAAGGTTTAGTTAACTTAACATTTTTAAAGTTCAACACTTTGTCTGTTTGCGTCTTCAATTTGAGAAATGCTGAATGATACGTTGATATTATATTTTTGTAGGTATCACACCGATCACAGACTAGTCAGCCTCGGTAGCTCAGTGTGCCTTGCGATAGGGGAAGCACCTCTGAGCGCGGTTGGGTTCTTTTTTTTTAAATTGTACTGTACATGGATGGCTAATACCGAACTGACCGACCGATGTTAGCCTAACACACCACATAGGAACTAGGTGCCATGCCAGGACCTTCCTCATATTGCTCGGCTACATTGAAATGGATGAAAAACACGGACAATTTTCGTTGCCGCTTCGACCATCCCAGGCGGGATAAACCCTACCACCTAGTATGTAAGGAAGGGGACTTACAGTTTTACTTGGAATCCGAACCACGGCCCGCCTCAACGGTTGAAAATGGTCACCCATCCAGAACCTAACCGCGCTCAGAGGTGCTTCCCAAGCTTATCGAATCGCAAGACGTCGCTCACTGAGCTCTGAGACGATTGCTTTGGGTATGGCCGAGGGTATAGCTCGATGAGTAGATATAAAAAAATCAATTTTCACACAGCCGGAGTGATCTGAATGAATAATGAAAGAATACTTAGGGTTATCGCCGGCCTAATCTGTAATTGGTTTAACAGCAGCTCTATTCCTGGCATTCAGTAATCAGGAATCAGGAATCTTGAGTCTAGAAAACCGCTTTTGTAGCCGTTTTTTAAAGCGATTTTCTTGACGAAAATATTCCGGAGCATTGTTTTTTAAATCAATCAAGGTTTTCCGTCGAAAAACTCGCTTTGAAAATCGCTATAAAAGCTGTTTTCTAGACTCAGGATTCCCGATACCTGATTACTTAATGCCAGGAATAGACCTCCAGATGTGTGTGTGCCGGTGAGGAGAACTTTACAACGATAAAGGATTCCCAGTTTTGCGAGGTGGTTTAAGCCTCGAACTCAACAATTTTACCGATGGCCTACATTGCATATTGTGAACGTTAAAGGTGATAAGGTTCTCCTGGTCCCAGGTGGCTGCTTTATCAGAACGATTTTCACCACAGAACGCTGTGCCTCACCGTGTCATATATCTCTTCTCATTCAGTCCGTGACATATCTCTGACGGCCCGTGTAACTGTGAATCATGCCTAAAGAACATAAACCATATAATTATTCTAAATGAAGTAGGACACAGCTGGAAGCCCTGCGGAACACCAGCTTCAACCGTAGTGGTCCGATTTGTAGCAGTGCTCTTATTTAAAATAATTATTTAAAGCTTCTAGAGTCTACAATATAATGTTTCGCGCCGGGAAACGAATTCGTTGTTTTTGATAAAAAATAAGGCATTCTGTGTCGTGTCGCTTTTAGGAACACATTCTGTTAGGTAATGTTTAACAGTTAACTAAAGGAAAGTGTTGATATTTTCAAGCGCTCATACATTAGCCAGTACCTACCTTCACTAATAAAAAAGTTAAAAATGTAATAATTCCGTTTTAGTTTTTTAGGGTTCCGTACCCAAAGGGTGCCAACGGAATCATATTACATATCCACTGTCCGTCCGTCCGTCCGTCTGTCACAGAAAATATTAGCAAACAGTTTTACATAAATTTGGAGCCATAAAATATCCCGAATTAGCAATGAAAATCACATTCAACCGAAAAGGAGCCGGTGTGGCTATCGAACCTACGAATTTGAAGTCACGTGGATTATTACTAGGCAACGAGGCAATTTAACAGGTGTCACGAATGCATTTCGTGTTTTTCCGGACCTAGATGGCAAACCGGTTCTAACAAGGTTCTAACTACAAGGAGACGAGGTTTTTTCGGAAAATAGGCTTTATTTTTCCTCTTCACCCCCATGCTCCTGGGGCTCTAAAGAATTTTCACGTCCCGTCCATAAACTTTTTCCGAAAAACTAAATCCCCTGTCAAGATTGATATAAAAAACAACCTAAAATTATAGTTTCGTGCCAGATTCATGGATCAGTACCGTGCTCTTACAACTATCCATCCGACAGTATGTTGGTCTCGTTTCACTACGTGACACAGGACAATGTTGCACCAACAAACCACATATCTCGCGACTTTTAAACCCACTCGTTTCGAAAAAACATGCTACAATTATCTCAGATCTCGCGCCAACGCGGCCTTGGTTCGGGAGCGTGTGTACTTTATTCGCCATTTTGAAAACATTCCGCCGCCAAGCGCCCTTCACTGCCCAACCTAGTGTTGCCTTGTTTAGGCGTTTACGATCCGACCTCACTGCGCAATACACCATTACCCGCAATTATTTACGTACTGGCAACTCTGATGGGATGATGAGATAAGGCTTGTAATGAGATGTTGTAAGAGCTGAATTTGTGTTTGAAAAATGCATGTGTATCCAAGTTTGTGAATTGACGACCATATAGGGATTTTCGGTGTCAACCTATCGTGACCTTATGCAAGTTCGGACGCCATATCGAAGATAAAGCCAAGCTCGTCTAAGTCAAACTAATTGACCTAGAATTATTTATTTTTGAGAAATACTCTTGGGGCCGAGTGCACGAAAGGAAAAAAAATCAAAATCAACGTCAACGTATAATTAAACACGACACTTTGGATGGACAGTATGTAAGGAACTCCATGCGGTTCACTAAAAGTGACGTGTTTGAACATTGATTAACTCAGCCGTATCTTCGTGCAATCGGGATTTGCTGAGTAGAGAGCAATGAACTACTGAGCGATCGTCGATGCGGCTTTCGTCAGAATCCATCTGCTTGGGATCTCCGAAGTCACAGCGAGGTCTTCAACAGGGTTTTTAGGGTTCCGTACCCAAAAGGTAAAAACGGAACCCTATTACTAAGCCTCCGCTGTCTGTCCGTCCGTCCGTCCGTCCGTCTGTCACAGGGCTGTATCTCATGAACCGTAATAGGTAGGCCGTTGAAATTTTTACAGAGTGTGTATTTATTTTGCCGCCATAACAATAAATAGGTAAAATAAAAAAAATAATAAAAATTAAAGGGGGGTCCCATACAAAAAACGTGATTTTTTGTGTTAAATCTTGTACGATGGCACGGAACCCTTCGTGTGCGAGTCCGACTCGCACTTGGCCGGTTTTTTATGTAACTGACCATGGAGTGCACTTACTGTCATGATATTAGCCTAACACACCTCATGGGAACTTGGTACCGTGCCAGGACCTTCCTATTGATTTCACACCTACTTTGAATTGGATGGAAAATACTTGCCGCATCGACCATCGTTCATTCAATGCTGGTAGCAACCTGGACGGTATTAACCCTACCGCCGAGTAAGTAAGGAAGGGTAACGACCGTTTAAAGTGAAAACAAATTTTGATTATATTCTTTTTACGTGCCGAAACCCACTCAGCATAAATAAGGGTGCGTCAGTATTTTACGCCTTTTTTTTTATGCGACCTGACATGTATGGCTAATACCACACAACTACCGGTATAATTTAGCCCAATACACCACATTCCCGAAGGAATTAGGTGCCATGCCAGGACCTTCCCTTTATGAGCCTCAGTGGCCCAGTGGCGCGACACTTCGGCGATCGCTCTCCGAAGTTAAGCAACGCTGGGTCCGGTCTGGTCTTGGATGGGTGACCATTCGACCGTTGAGAGAGGCTGGCCGTGGTTCGGATTCCACGTTAAGCTGTAGGTCCCCTTCCTTACTTACTAGGTGGTAGGGTTTATCCCGCCCGGGTTGGTACCATCGCATTGGATGAACGATGGTCGAAGCGGCAATGAAAATTGTCCGTGTTTTACATGGATTCCGAACCGTGGTGCAGCTCGCATTCGTGACGAAATGCACTTATCGAACTCAGAAAGAGAAAGACAGTGGTGCATGTCGGTATTGAACCCAGGCCTCTGGTATGCTAGGCCAGTCCCCGCGCCACTAGGCTACGAGCCGCTCTACGTCTAACCAAAAATTGCTCTTCTACAAGGCATAGGATCTTGGATGGAGTTTAGTTTAGTACAGTTTTACATGGGTTCGGAGCCATGGAACGGCTCGTATTCGTAACGAAGTGCACTTCTCCTTAGAAAGAAAGTGGGGCATGACGGGGTGAGGATTTGAACCCAGACCTCTCGCATGAAAGGCAAGTCCTCTGGCCCCTAGATCACGAGCTGGTCTTTGTTTAAGTACCCGGTGCATGGTCCCCATTTATATCTTCCATTTATAGGTTTAATCTTTTTTAAACCGAATTCTTGTTCAGTCTCCGTTTGTTTTATTGACGGAATAAGCCTGGTTTTAACCAAGTACTGATTTATTTTCATGGACACTTAAAGGGCTTTTATTACTAACGTTCGGATTTTCTTGTATTGGTATTGATTGTAAGCTGCTAAGAAAGGCCCTTAAGGTGGCCCAACCCGCTCAAATCCCTATACAAACGGGGAAAGAAGATCACGCCCATATTTCTTGTCAAAGATCCCAAATTACTAAAATAGCTTTATTTGACCGAACTAGATGTCTGATGACCGTTGGCATTGTAAAATTGTGTTTGGTTTCTAAGTTATAACGTCCGAAAGTTCGAATTTTTCGCGTGTTTTATACAATAACTTTGGAGGTGGATTACGAAATGATAAAGTAAGAATATCTTAAAAAGATTAGTCATCAGACATAGCTTATTTAATCTAGATTTATAATCTATTTGGTTTTTGTTAGATTTTTGACTACAGCGGTCGTGGTTTACTTTTAGCTATAAGTTGTTTTGTAATTAAACTTTTCGTAAATCTTACCAAATCATACACATCACGGAGCCCGTCTTATTCTTTGAAACAGAGAAGGTCCCACAGCGCAACAGCACGGTTTTGTACCTTGCCCGCGAATGAGTTAGTCCCGCCGGGTAGGACCTTAATGCTAATCACTAGTAGGCGAAAATGGCCCCTAAATAAAGTAAAGTAATTTCGAAGTGATCATTGTTCCAACTGATGAAAATGCATGCGAATATATACACATATGATCGGTTGGTTCTTATTATAGGAATGTCGACAGTGAATGGGTGCATTCCCTGCCTGTTCCGCCTTGAGCGATGGCAGAACGGGGATGGAGGGACGGCGTTTTGCAGCTGCGATGAGCAAACTTCATGGTACAGACTATAGAACACAGAAAATACCCTCTACACTAGTTTCTATAAATAGTTTCTGGCCAGAGTGGGCAGTCTGAGTTCTCAACTCATTTGGCGTTCACGGCAAACTGATCGACGGGCGTTTTCCGTAAAAACGTCAAACTCCATACAAGTTTTTACTAGATATTCTGTGGTTTTACTTCTTCAAGCTCGGACTTCCGATTTGTATGAAAACGCGGAGTCGACGAAACGGCAACGTCGACGTATTTACGGCAACGTTGAGTAAGCTGTCAAATCAAACTCGGACTCGCAAATGTTAGTTCGCTTAACGCCCACTGCGCGCGCTTTTCAATTTCTCCATACATTTGAAAACGCCAGTCTATCGGTTTGCCGTAAACGCCAATTTAGGTGACAACTGGGACTTCGGGTACAGTTCTTCGTGCTTGCCAAATAAAACAGCCTCTGATCCCAGATACACGAGACACCACGACATCAAAGGTCAAAACCTTGTCGTATGTCAAAGCCTAGTCATTTACAAATACTCTTGACACTTAGAGAAAAGTTCATTGTCATAGAAATTAGCATTTAACACATACTCGTTTGTATTGGGTGTCGCAGACTTGCCCATAACGATTCGTTGTCTGCCCATGCGTAGGGTGATACGTTTTTAGGGTTCCGTACACAAAGGGTGAAAACGGAACCCTATTACTAAGCCTCCGCTGTCCGTCCATCCGTCCGTCCATACGTCCGACCGACCGTCCGTACGTCCGTCCGTCCGTCCGTCGTATGTATTTATTTTGCCGCTATAACAACAATTAGGTAAAATAAAAAAATTAAAGGGGGATCCCATGCAAAAATCGTGATTGTTTTGTGTTAAATGTTGTACGATGGTACGGAACCCTTCGTGTGCGAGTCAGACTCGCACTTGGCCGGTTTTTTTTATTCGTTTGCCTCCAATAATATCAATGCCTTCATTCCACAGAGTAAATAAGTACATCAATAAGTGAGTTTTCAGTCCAGTTCAATTTAACTAGATGTTTTTGCAACCTGACATGTTATTGCATTGTATTGTATTGTTTATTCATCATCCATAGACAGTACACTGCACTCGGATTTTTCATATTTTAACATTGGCCAGTTCATCAAAACAAAACACAGCGAAAAAGAACAGACTCCGCTGTTTTTTTTCAACGTCCACTTAGTCTAAAGTTACAAAAGTGTTTGTCATTAATTTTAATTAAAACATAGGTAAAACACTAAGTTAAACTGAATTCACAAAATTTACAATCCATGCCGTATGTAACAGTTCATGACAAATATCATTTTATTTGCAAAGACTATCCCCACCAACTAATATGTTGCCAATTGGAGCAGGCCAGTCCCCACAAACAGCACCCGTTCACGGGCATCACGCCGGGCACAGCCATTACCTCTTTCAACCATATTTTAGGGAAAGAGATAACCCGAGCCAAGCGTCACCGTAAGCAAGGACCTTAAATCGATGCAGTGCTCCAGTGGCAACACAACACTTGTGAAACATTTGCACATTAGGTTTTAATACTATAAGTTTTGTCATAAACTACTAAAGTGAGCTGATCACATAGTTACATTTCCTTTTAAAATGCTACCACCTACAGAGCATTAAGAGTATAATGGTTTGAGAGCAGCCCTATCAATAAAGTAAGAATAGTACCGTATGAGATTTTGACCAATACCGAGAAACTAATAATTCGGGTAATTCGGGTAAAAAATTCGGGTGTATAGAGCTCTCGTCATTATTTCATATCATTTATTTAAACTTTTTGGTAGTCAAACTACAGCAAGTTACCTCACAAAGATCCGCGGATTCGATCAACCCAGCAAAGAAGAACCCGCAAAGAAACTTCACTTTATTGATACGATATACTTAGCCTATTGGCGCGGGGACTTGCCTAGCATACCAGGGGTCTGGGTTCAATTCCTCGTCTCGGTCATGTTCCACTTTATCCGCATAAAAAAAGTTACCCTTATTTAGCCGAATGACTGATTCTCGGTTGCATTTGTCAAGGATAACAGTATCTATTAATTAAATACGTTCACTAAATGTATGATTATAATAAAGAATGCCAATATTTGTTTGTCTCTTAAACCCACAATGTTATTTAGACATCTCATTTTATATAAAAACTTTACTGGGAACAATTACAAACAAGTGACCAGGACAAATAATAGCGAAGGCAAAAAGTGGTATACAGAATAAAACTTTAATTAGATCTAGGCTCAGTATACGCCCACTGTGTTATGCAATTCATAATGCGGTGGCCTAGCCTTTATGCAAACCAAACAACTGTTGTCTGTGCTTACTGTGTGCAGTTGGGCAATGCTCAAACGTCCAATTAGAGTCAAGTTTAGTGACAAAACACCAAAAAACTCAACAATAACAATTTGGCACGTTTTGTCCGCACTTACTCGTCTTTGTCCCTGTGTGTTGTCGCAATCGACCCCGCTCCACAGTGGACCACCTGGTTCGTTTTCGGGGACATGCATATACTTTTGTTGAATGCAATTTTCGTTTGCATGGGCTTACTTGTATGCTGAATATACTTGTTTATGTGACTAGACATGGATGGCTAATAACATCCACCGTCAAGATATTAGCCCAACACCCAACTTAGCTCAACAACAACGGGAGTGCAATACTCCCGAATGAATTAAGTGACATGCCAGCACGGCTACATTGAACTGGGTGGAAAACATCATTTTTTCATTGCTGTTTCCATTAACTTTTTATCCAATGGGATAGTACCAATCCGGGAAGGTAACCCTACGTGAGTAAGGGGACCTACAGTTTCACATGTGAAAGGTTTTCTAGTTTGTATTTCCAAATGGTTTCAAACGTTGCTGTGCTGTACTAAAACAGCACAATCAGATAGACAATAGACAATACATACAAGAGAGAATCATAAAAATATCGGAAAGTTATCTCAATAAAGTGATAATTCACTTTGAGCCAATGTATCATGATTGACACACTCTATGTTTTGTAAAGATCGTCAATATTACATAATATGTCTTGTCAAGCAGCACGGGTTGTATGCCATCAATTTACACTATTCATGGACTATGGCGTCCGTTTCGAATTGAATAGATCCAATCAGCATAAGTACTCCATCTCCGTCTTCTGCAAATATGTTATAAGAGTATGCCTGCATTGAGGTTACAAATGTGTACTCGATAGTAAATAGGTCGTTACCCTTGCAGCCTTACTAATAAACATTTTCACCATTGTTATTACTCCGGTATTTCTAACCGTTAAAAATATGGGCGGTACAAGGTCACCCGAGTAGCTACATGAGCAATTGAACAAAATGGCGACAAAAATGCATCACATATATTTTTTTATGTAACTGGACACGGATGGCTAATACCAACCTGAACGTCAGACATTAGCCTAACAGACCGCATGGGAGGTGCCATGACAGGGGACCTTCCTTATATTGCTGGGCAACATTGGATGGAATACACGGACAATTTTCATTGCCGCTTCGAACATCGTTCATTCAATGCTATGGTACCAACCCGGACGGGATTAACCCTACCACCTAGTAAGTAATTAACGTGGAATCCGAACACGGCCAGACTCAACGGTTGAATTGGTATCATCAAGCCGGGTGCAGCCGCCTCGGATAAACCCGTCATAATTTGACTTGAATTTAACAGTATATTTGCACCGAATAAAGTAAAACAAACGAACGGGCAAATAATATACGAATGGGCTGCAGTTGGAGGAGAATGTATTCCTACAATGTATGTTTCCAAAATGTCTTTATCATAAACAATCCCGTTACAGAAATCCATGGGTTTTGACTATTAAACCGGAAGTGCATACTCACTTAGGTTTGTCTTCGACGGTGTATGGTCTCAGTGAGCGGGTATCGACCATTGCAGTATGCAAATGCAACGAATGACTGCACACCATTGCACAGCAGGCGAATAATAGGCTGTGGCAATACTCTTGCAGTTATTGACAAACTGTAATTAAAATGTTCATACGCACAGCTACGCGATCATGCAAGCTGTAATAAAAGTGTGAGTTATCAATTGGCCGACGCCCGCACCGCGCCGGCCGGTTTGTTGCTAGCGCTCAATTTAGACTAATCATGCCGCGTTTACATGCGCGCATGACATTCCGCGAGCCAGTGCGAGATCAGGAATGTGTAAACGAGACGCTCGCCTCGGGAGCGGTTTTTGTGCGCTAAAGTCAAAAGAAACTCGTGACGAGATCCGAGCTCAGCGATTACACACAAGCTACAGCTTGACGGCGCGCTACAGAATTTAACGGCCTGAGATGCAGAAGATGAACAAATAGAAGAATTTGGATTAGAATAACGAAAGCGTTTTGAATTTTCTGAAGAACACAACAAAACGAGTATATTTCGCGTGGGCGCATATTAGTAATTTGCATGTATCAGTGTAAGGGTTAATGATAGTCAGTCAACGTATTTGCGTCCACTGCTGGACATACGCCTCTCCAATTTTTCTGCAGTCCTCCCGGCCCTCAGCGGTACGGAACAACTTCTCTTCGCCGACGCACTTGATGTCGTCGTCCCACCTGGCGGGTGGTCTTCCCACACTCCGTTTTCCTGTCCACGGCCGCCAGTGCAGCACACGGTTACTGCAACGGCCGTCGTCTCTTCGGCTGACGTGACCAGCCACTGCCAATTGGAGTAAAGTATTTAAATATAAAGACAGCAATTTTCACATCCTTCAACTTTGCTGCATGTGAACGGCAAATCGTGTCCGACACTCCGCACGTGAGTTTTCGTCGCGCATCGCGGAGCGAATGGCGAGCCGCGCATGTAAATCGGCCATCACTTGCCAGGCGTTTGGAGTTCAGCCTTTCGCTGATCTTAACCTAGAAAGGCGCCGACGCGCTGGTTGCTGGTTCAGCGCCCTGCGCCCGTCAGAATGTTCTGTTTACTAATTTAGTCTAGTTGTTTAAAAATAGACCAAAGAATGAAGGGAAAAGGTAGGGGATTAGGGTTCCCACATGTTAAATTGAAGTCCTTAAAAAAGTTATTAAAATGAATGACCCTGAAACGTAAGAATCCTGACATGGCTGCACAAATCTTGACGTCTATCCTGTTACATCTAACCCTGCGAATTTGGTCACGAATACGAGTATTTATATGGCTAGTATCAGTTAGTACGACCATGATTTCCATCCAGGTAAGTTCTGGCATGATACCTAATTCTACAGAATGCGGTTGATATGGTCAATATCGTAACGGTGGGCCTGGTATAACTCAAGCGCAGATCGATTTTATTTGCTACCGCCGGCCGATCAGTACTATGTATCCGTCGAGGTTTAGGACCCTAACCTAACCTAACCTACCTAATTTCTTGTTATTTCCAGTTAATTACCGATAAATCAATCAAAATGTTTACCGTTCAACTTAGCCATGTTAGATCAATTCCATAATTTGATGCAATCCATGATATGATATGATATGATATGCAAGTTTGTAAGTTCATTAGTAAGTTGGCGTCACTCGTGGTTGGTGTCATTGGCCGTTATATTCCGGGAGGTCACGACATTTTTTGTCACGATAAGGTAAATGGCTGAATTTGGGTTCACATGTTAGAGACCAACCCTCTGATGCTAAATATGTCGGCCTGCCTGCACCAAGTGGTTGCGTTAAGTAGATTGGCTACATAATATAGATGTTGCTGATGAATATACTGATTGTCTAGAAATATTGATATCTATTATTTATACAACAATAACTAGTCGATTTTTTAATCAAACAATTAAATATACCTGCAGTTATATCTGAAACCTAAATCGCCTATAACTACGAAATGTAACCAGAGATTTGTTCAGTTTTGGTATTGCTAAGCAAATATGTACTGATACTTTCATGCTTCGTTATTTGCAGCCATTTACCTTATCATATATATTTTTTGTCACCATAACTACTTTTTCAGGCGCCTTATCTACGTAACGCAACCACTTGGCGCAGGCAGACCGACACATTTAGCTTCAGAGGGTTGTACTTTATCCTGTGAACCCAGTTTCAGCCATTTACGTTACCGTTACCATTTTCGTCGCGACCTCCTACTCTATTATCGACCAATGAGCCATCCAATCCATGACCTTGATTTAAATAACATCTGACTAGCTTACGTAATCAAGCGGGGCAGTGGCCTAGCTAACTTCTCGACGAGCTCATTATCTACTTCTTTCCTTGCCGAAATTTAAGGGGGTGTGTAGTAGACGGCGCCACCGTCATTCATAGCTATTTCTGCTTCTTCAAACTTTCAATGTAGTGGCGAGCATTCTAAACAGTTGTGTAGGTATTTGCGCTAAGCCTCATAATTATCTCAGAAATACAAATCCTATACTACTATTCAGGTGAATTTGAACAAGTGGGCAGTCAAGTAAAAATCTGAAACACTTAAAGAAGTCTCCAAAGAAGTCATGCAGCCGATTTTGATGGAAACTAAAATTACATTATTCGATTTTTGAAAAAATAGTTTTCCTAAGAAAGTTTGCTCTTCATTATCTACTATATAAAAATAAGTCGGCTTTTCCTTCCTGACGCTATAACTCCAGAACGCACGAACCGATTTCCACGGTTTTGCATTCGTTGAAAAGGTCTCGGGCTCCGTGAGGTTTACAGCAAAGAAAATTCAGGAAAAATTTCAACAGAAAAGCGGGAAAATCCTTTTTTTACATACAGCGCCATCTCTGATACATAGCATGTACTACAAACCAATATTATAAGTAGATGGCGCCGGTGCGTGATACATTGTTTGACAGCTACTCATTACTGAAAAAGCGGGAAAACCTTTTTTTTACATACAGCGCCATCTCTGATACATAGCGTGTACTACAAACCAATATTTTAAGTAGATGGCGCCGGTGCGTGATACATTGTTTGAAAGCTACTAATTACTGAAAAAGCGGGAAAATCTTTTTTTACATACAGCGCCATCTCTGATGATAGCATGTACTACAAACCAATATTTTAAGTAGATGGCGCCGGTGCGTGATACATTGTTTGACAGCTACTCATTACTGAAAAAGCGGGAAAATCTTTTTTTTTACATACAGCGCCATCTCTGATACATAGCATGTACTACAAACCAATATTTTAAGTAGATGGCGCCGGTGCGTGATACATTGTTTGACAGCTACTCATTGCTCTCTGCTCAGTTAATTTCATGTGAAAAACGGGTATTGTGTTCAGCGATTTGGTGACATACAAATCCGTTGATTCCATAACAAATCCCGATGATGTAGTAAATTATCCAACGGAGTTTTTGAACTCTCTGGAGTTACCAGGATTTCCACCACATAACTTGCAACTCAAAGTTGGTACAGTTATTATGATTGCGTAATTTGAATCCACCGCGACTTTGCAACGGTACTCGACTTTCGGTAAAAAGACTTATGCCGAATTTGATTGAGGCAACCATCATTAACGGAAAGTACGCAGGTGAAAATATATGTATTCCTCGAATACCAATGATTCCGACTAATCTTCCGTTTGACTTCAAACGATTGCAATTTCCAGTTCGCCTTGCGTTCGCAATGACAATTAACAAGTCGCAAGGCCAATCGCTTAGTGTTTGCGGGATAAATTTAGAAAATCATTGTTTTTCACATGGGCAGTTATACGTTGCGTGTTCACGAGTTGGGAAACCATCCGCTTTGTTTGTGTTAACGTCAGACCAAAAAACCAAAAATGTGGTTTACCAAAGAGCACTTCAATGAAACGGATAATTTGCGGACACGTATAACGCTTCGATTCAGTATTTACTTTGGATTCAATTTTATTTACTTAGAGAAGTTCAAATAAATAACACTTCATTTCTGTAATCGAAATGAATTCATTACTGTTGTGAAATGAAAAAATTTTTTCCTTTTCAAATATAAAACCAAAAAAAAAATTTCTTCATCTTTTAATCACATAAAATGAAATATTACATAAACGTGGCGAAACGGAGTTCGCCGGGTTTGCTATACATAATATAATGTTCTTTGTGTGCAGTAGAAATCAATCAACCACTGTTAACTACTTTGTAAGCATCAATAATAAAATAATAATACAATGACAACCCTGGCAAAGATTTTTATTGGTTCTTCTTCGCCAGAAATAATTAAAAAATCAGGGGGGTTTCCATGGTAAGTTAACTCGATGAGTGAATAGCTAATGAACCGGTGATTAAATCTGACGTTCAGCTGCATTTCATACCATGCTAACTGTCAAATGACGTGTTATTCGGCCAATTGAACTGAAATGTACCAGTTGGCATGGTCAAAAATGCAACTAAACGTCACATTCTATCACTCTTTTGCCTGTTCACTTGCTATTCACCTGGCGAGTTACTTACCATGGTATACCCCCTGGAAAGTAAAAAGAGACATATCCGAGTTTGTAATATACATCTAATGGAAACTGAAACAAAAACCGGCCAAGTGCGAGTCGGACTCGCACACGAAGGGTTCCGTACCATCGTAAAAAAAAAACAAAAAAAAACAGGTTTTTTGTATGGGAACCCCCTTTAATTTTAATTATTTTTTAATGTTACCTATATGTTGTTGTAGCGGCAAAATAAATACACACTCTGTGAAAATGTCAGCTGTCTACCTGTTACGGTTACTGAGATACAGCCCTGTGACAGACGGACGGACGGACGGACGGACGGACAGCGGAGGCTTAGTAATAGGGTTCCGTTTTCACCCTTTGGGTACGGAACCCTAAAAATGGAGTGCACCCACATACTCAAACCAGTGCAATACATTATCCTTGATTTAGTATTCATTTGGTACCGTGAATCATAAGAAGAGATAGTAAGGACATCGAATATCTACAACCTTGTTATTCATCCAAATAGCGTTCACACTGTGTCATTTCACGGTCATGTTTACATTAATATTTAAATATTTTACATCTTGCAAAGCCTCTAGATTCACTATTGAATTTGGCATTGCTTATTCCTTCTCTAGCTATATTGATATATTCGTTTTTCCGAAATCTTTTTCTTTTTGTCGGTTTGTGTATCCGCCACCCCCCGAAGCTCAGTGGACTGTAGTACGTGGACGGCGGGCGGAGGCGGCGGGGTACAGGGTCTCCGATAGCTCGATCGTAGCGACGTCCGCTACCTCCAGTTCCAGCCGACGGGGTGCCTCCCTGCAGGACTCGATGTCGATCCGGAGATCTCGTAGGTCAGGGGTCGTGGTGCCGGAACCGAAGCGTAGTATTTCGATCAGAATAAAACACCGTAATGTTGTAGCGAACGTAACGTATATTGAAATTTAATTTCCTTAACTACCTTGAAAAGTAATAAAATAGACGGCCACTAGAGCCTCTCCGTACTTTGATTCCTATTTCGTTTTACAAAATGTACTGCTCTAGCCTTATATCTTTGGTTGTACATGTTGGACTTAAAATCTAAACATATGTGCGGATAGATCTCGCTGAGATCTATCCAAATAGTATAAGGTATATTGGCCTTTTGTGGAGACTCGTAAAATAGGCTCAATATTGTTGTCTCCCATTACAATTTCTTGCATAAATATAACTTTGCCTCAACCCCATTCGTGGTACACATGCTAGACTTTCGTGTTGGGTACATCATTCGATAGGTAGTTTTTTCGCTCTTTCCATACATGTACAAATAAATTCGTAACTTTAAGATTTAATACAATTTCTTGCTTTCAAAGATATTTTACATGGTACATTTTTCGAGTTGCCTCGTTCGGCCGCCAAGAGGGCGCGCGCGTCGTTGTGCTAAATTCGTCCGCGGCGCGCAGAGCGCGTCCGCTGCTTTTATTTTAAAATGGACTTTTCGTAAATTTACATAATATCTCGTATATGATATATTCTCAAAAATAACAAAAACATATATTTCTTCCGTGTGGCTTTACATAGGTTATAAAACACTAAGACCATATAGCTTCTAAAATATTATAATATTGTTCGTGGAGTCATGCGGCACGTATATACATTTATTTACAACAAGACTCATATACTTTATTTACAATATTATTCTAAAAGGACTTATAGCTAACACAATTATCAAAAAACATATCGTGGCCTCGCCTGAGGTTACTTAACTGAGCTGTACACGTTATTTATCTTACAGTCCTAAACACACATTATCTAAGTATCGTATATTTACAACATAATACAAATGAACATATTTCGGGGCATAATGTGTGAGTAAGGCAATCTATATCTCGGTGCAAGCAGTCATAATAATATCATAGGGCTTTTCGTGGGTATCGGTCGTAGGCGAGGCAGATAATTGTGAAAGGCGTGCGGGGGAGGGGACAGGTAGCGCGCCTGGCAGGTAGTGCGCGTCAGTGTCTTTTGTTTCGGTTCGCGCTCCTCGTGATATCTTGATTTAGTCCAATACACCCCCCTCGGTAAAATTCCTAATTTAACCCTACGCGGGACTAAATTCGTAGTGTCCTTAGGACCGTGATAAAAATATGACTTACGTATACGGTTTAGTAACTAACTTATCGGTGAACTTACGTTTATAACTTATTTTCGAATATGACGGCGAGTCGCCCTACTGGACGTCGAAGTGACCCCGTCTGGGTCCGGATGTCTACCATTCTGATTATGCCGTCTTTTCCAGGGTAGACTGCGCTGACCACGCCCTTTGGCCAGGTGGCTCGAGGTTGGTTCGGGTCGGTTACGAGGACTACATCACCTATTGTAATCGCTCTACCGGTCGTGTGCCACTTTTGGCGCGGTACCAATGTAGGTAAATATTCTTTAAGCCAGCGCTTCCAAAAATGGTTGGTGAGTGCTTGCGCTATTCTCCACTGTTTACGTAATTCGTTTGCGTCAAATTTCCCTGGTACGTGATACTCCCCGGTACTTGAGCCTATCAAAAAATGGTTTCGGATTATCGCGTGCTTGACTCGATCGCTGGCTTCCGTGTCGTTGGTTGCATTGACATTTTTTACGTATTGGGCTGAGCACGGTGAGCTGGTAGCTCCGAACAGAAGTGACGTCATCACGTATTCGTCGGCCTTCGGCTGATTTCGGTCGCTTCGCCACAGAAAGCGTTGTGAGTCTTGGTCCGCGGCGATTATTTTTATTCTTAAAAACATTTCTTCTATGTCGGCGGTGAATCCGACTGCTCCTTGCCGAAATCTGAATATGCAGCCTAATAACGAGTTCAACAGGTCCGGTCCGCTGAGCAGCTTGTCATTGAGCGCTACACTAGCGCTCCGTGCGGCGGCGTCAAAAACCACGCGGATCTTGTTAGGCTTATTCGGGTTATACACAGCAAAATGTGGCAGGTAAAATGTACGTGGGCTGATGTTTCCTGCCTCGGCAGACGTTAACTTCCGTGCATAACCCTGTTCGATGTAACGATTAATTTTATCTGCGTATCGTTCGGCGAAATCCGTATCTTTTTCCATTTTGATTTCGATGGAACGTAGCCGCTTTTCCGCGTGACGTCTGCTGGGCGGGAAACTGGTATCGCTGTCCTTCCATAGGAGTCCGGTTTCCCAACGTGGTCCGTCGATCTTTTTTGTTGTACTTTCCAGAATACTGTGAGCTTGCCTAAGGCTCGGCGTAATGCGTTGTTTGGGCTCGACTCCCATTTCCTCGGCTCCTACGTGCCGTCGAATTAACTCAGATACGTCGGTATTAACGTGCATCACGTAATTTACGTTATTCTCATTTCTGTGGCCGTTCAAGTGCCCGTGAATGCACCATCCGAGGTGAGTAAATGAGGCTGCCGGCTCGTTAGGTGCACCGTTTCTTATCTGCCGGCCCACAATAAGGTGCCAGTTGTCCTGACCTATCAAAATACCTACGGGCGAAGGATTTTCTAAATTTAGCTTAATTCCTTTCAAATGGCTGAAGGCCCGTAACGTCGCCGTCGGTATCGACGACGCGGCCGGCAAATGAAGCGTTTTCATCGTTTTGGCATTAATAAAAAATTCTTTGGCTTTACTGTCCGCGCCCTTAATGTGCAATCCTACGTGACGAGACGCGTCGGTCGTAGTTCCGGCTATGCCGCGTAGGGTCAGCTCACTCGTTGGCCCCGGTAGCCCTAATTTCGTAGCGAGGTCCTCGTTCATTAACGTGATAGCTGACCCGTCATCAAGGAAAGCTGACGTTTTAATACTTCCGTTAGGTCCGCGTAAAATCACAGGCAATATTTTCAATAGAACTTTGCTGGAGCAACTTACGCAGCCTACGTCAACTTCGCGTTTATCTTCTGTTTCAGAGGTCGGATTATGTTTTTGTTCGTTGGACCTCCTCAACAGTGGGTGAGTTTTTCGTGACTTACTCTTAAGGCAATAGTTGCCGCGATGCCCTACCTTTAAGCAACGGTAACATCCATTTAATCTCTGAACCGTTAAAAATCTATCGTCAACCGACATACCCATGAATTTTGAACAATAATTATATTCATGTCCGTCTTGCTCGCACAACTCGCATTTTCTTACAAATTTAGCGTCGCTGCTTTTAAAATTCTCGCTCGCGGTAGCAGCGAACACTCGTGGATGCGGCGGGAGTGGGGGTCGGGCGTACGTAGCGCGTGGGAGGTTGCGCGGCTCCCTGATTGGCTGAGGCGCGCCACTTGACGCTACTGCGGGTGTTGCTAAATCAAAACGTCTCGGGATGTTGTGTGCGATTTGGTCTAACCATCGCTCAAATATACAAATTGGAGGTTGTTTCGACTGATCGTTCTGCGCGTGAAGCCACCACATATGACGTAGATGCTCCGGTAACTTATCTTCGATACTATTAAGCAAATCGGTATCTTCAACGCGAGCTCGGTAGTTTGCTGCGCGGTCGGAATTATTAAAATAAGACACGGAGTCCGAATACACAACAGACATGAGACCTCCAATAAGTGTAGCCAGATCGCACAAACTTTCTCGGCTTGTTGAGTCGCGAATTCTCGGAAATGATTTTATCGAAGTTAACATTTGAGACACAACAATAGAAGGGGACCCGTATTTATCTTCTAGCCGGTTAAAAATTCTTTTCAGATTTGACGGGTGATTCAAAAGTACTGAAACCGTACGGCGCGCCTCTCCTTGCAGTGACTTTTGAACTTTTGCAAAAACATCGCGATCGGACAAACTTTTATTATTTAAAAGTGAATTTAACGTGTCCGCATAAATATACCATTGCCCAATGGAACCATCAAAATTAGGGAGATCGTTAAGTGACTGCTTTGCACCAAGATATAAAATAGCCTTACTCACATGGTCCGCGGTGGCCGGCGATGCGGCGGCTGCGGCGTCGGCGTTCCAGGCTCGCTCCCTCGCAGGCACTGGGTCGGTCACTCGGTGGGCAGGAGCAGTCACTTCGCGCACAGGTATCGTCACTTCGCGCACAGGTATCGTCACTTCGGGCACAGGTACTGTCACTTTGCACACAGGCTCGTTCACGTGCGGGGCTCGTTCGGCTGGCAGCAGTCTCGCGTCCTCTTGTTGCTGCAGCCATTTTCGGGTCAGCTCCTCCCGGTTCGGCTCGTCGAGGTCGTCGCCGCCGCACGATGATTCTTCTTCTAGGCAGATTAGCCGCGCCTGGGCTAGCTGCGTCGCTGCTTGGGCTTCTTCCAGCTTCCGCTTGGCCAGCTCCATCTCGGCCTGACGTCGCTGTCTGGATCTGGCCGTGCTGGTCGTAGATGCCGCTCGTCCGCTGCGTGCCGGTGCCGGAGGTCCGTTGTCTGGTCGTGGTCGCACGGTGTCGTGCGTGTCCGCCGTCGTGGTGCCATGAGACCACGTGTTGGTCTCCGTCGCGGTGGCACGTGGACGTGTGGAAGGCGTGGCGGTCCTCTCGGCTCGTTCTGTCGGCGGCGTCCCGGACGGCTGCTTCGGTGAGTCGGTCCCTCCCTCGGGTGGCGCAGGGGGGCCGGACGTCGTGGGGTTGGTCGCGGCCTCTGGCGTCGTGGAGATGGCCGCGGTCGTGGCTTGTTCCGACGGAGTTCTTGTTGCAGCCGCAGGTCGTTCCGCGTTCTTCCGGCTTCTCGTGATCGGCATGATGTTGTCGTGATCCAGGTCGCAGGGACTGGATCCGGCTCGAAGTGGACCAGATGTATCCGCCACCCCCCGAAGCTCAGTGGACTGTAGTACGTGGACGGCGGGCGGAGGCGGCGGGGTACAGGGTCTCCGATAGCTCGATCGTAGCGACGTCCGCTACCTCCAGTTCCAGCCGACGGGGTGCCTCCCTGCAGGACTCGATGTCGATCCGGAGATCTCGTAGGTCAGGGGTCGTGGTGCCGGAACCGAAGCGTAGTATTTCGATCAGAATAAAACACCGTAATGTTGTAGCGAACGTAACGTATATTGAAATTTAATTTCCTTAACTACCTTGAAAAGTAATAAAATAGACGGCCACTAGAGCCTCTCCGTACTTTGATTCCTATTTCGTTTTACAAAATGTACTGCTCTAGCCTTATATCTTTGGTTGTACATGTTGGACTTAAAATCTAAACATATGTGCGGATAGATCTCGCTGAGATCTATCCAAATAGTATAAGGTATATTGGCCTTTTGTGGAGACTCGTAAAATAGGCTCAATATTGTTGTCTCCCATTACAATTTCTTGCATAAATATAACTTTGCCTCAACCCCATTCGTGGTACACATGCTAGACTTTCGTGTTGGGTACATCATTCGATAGGTAGTTTTTTCGCTCTTTCCATACATGTACAAATAAATTCGTAACTTTAAGATTTAATACAATTTCTTGCTTTCAAAGATATTTTACATGGTACATTTTTCGAGTTGCCTCGTTCGGCCGCCAAGAGGGCGCGCGCGTCGTTGTGCTAAATTCGTCCGCGGCGCGCAGAGCGCGTCCGCTGCTTTTATTTTAAAATGGACTTTTCGTAAATTTACATAATATCTCGTATATGATATATTCTCAAAAATAACAAAAACATATATTTCTTCCGTGTGGCTTTACATAGGTTATAAAACACTAAGACCATATAGCTTCTAAAATATTATAATATTGTTCGTGGAGTCATGCGGCACGTATATACATTTATTTACAACAAGACTCATATACTTTATTTACAATATTATTCTAAAAGGACTTATAGCTAACACAATTATCAAAAAACATATCGTGGCCTCGCCTGAGGTTACTTAACTGAGCTGTACACGTTATTTATCTTACAGTCCTAAACACACATTATCTAAGTATCGTATATTTACAACATAATACAAATGAACATATTTCGGGGCATAATGTGTGAGTAAGGCAATCTATATCTCGGTGCAAGCAGTCATAATAATATCATAGGGCTTTTCGTGGGTATCGGTCGTAGGCGAGGCAGATAATTGTGAAAGGCGTGCGGGGGAGGGGACAGGTAGCGCGCCTGGCAGGTAGTGCGCGTCAGTGTCTTTTGTTTCGGTTCGCGCTCCTCGTGATATCTTGATTTAGTCCAATACAGTTTGTGATTTTCTATGAATCTTCTAAGAACAACTGAATAAAAAAAATACAGTACAATCTGAAACCATCCACGTCCAAGGTTTATTTCCTGTGTGGAGATGTCAGGCGGCTGCGCAGCTGTTCTCCGGTATTGACGTTGTGGCTTATTAACCGACTTCAAAAAAAGGAGGAGGTTATCAATTCGTCTGTATGTTTTTTTTTTCTTTTTTATGTTTGTTACCTTATAACTTTTGCCTGGGTGAACCGATTTTGATGATTATTTTTTTAAATGATAGCTAGTGCTTCCCAAGTGGTCCCATTTTAATTTGGTTAAGTTCTGACAATGATTTCAATGAGAAAATCATAAAAGTCTTAAATTTGTATTAAGATGTGCGCGACAAATGGACGAAGAACTCAATATAACGCCAACCGATTTCGGTGATTCTTTTTTTATTGGAAAGGACGTGTACTAATTAGTAAGTGTACTTCAGATTCACTAAAAATAAACAAATAAAAAAAAATTAACAAAAAAAATAACCGACTTCAAAGAAAAAGCACTAAAAAGTAAAAAAAAAATCCATTTTTGTAGTTACGATTTCTGTTATTTTTTGAGTCGGTGTCTGCCAAGGTTAGGTTAGGTTAGGTTAGGTTCTCTTGATTGGCGCAGCGCGTGCCCGGCTGACGCCAACTCAAAAAATAACAGAAATCGTAACTACAAAAATGGAAATTATTTTTTACTTTTTGGTGCTTTTTCTTTGAAGTCGGTTATTTTTTTTGTTAAATTTTTTTTTATTTTCTTTTTAGTGCTTTTTCTTTGAAGTCGGTTATTTTTTTTTTGTTAAATCTTTTTTTTCTTCATAGAATTAAAGAAAACAAAACTAGCGGTAGTAAGTCGCCCGACTTCTAAAACACGCATTACTTACCTAAAATAGTAATTTTTCATTTCCTCAATTTTTTTCTTACAGCAGGCTGTAAATATTTTCCCGATCTATGAGCGTTTTTTCTTTCATGTGGTAACTCTTAAAATACAGTGATGCCCTTAGCCAGGCGCAAAATAACGTATGTGGGACAATAGCCCCATCTATTGCAGTACATGCTGACTAGCTTCTATTCATCTTTTGTTGGCACGATGCGACTAGAATGCGACTAGGTCGCTAAACTTGAATAATTTTGATTTATTTTCCTTTCCTTTCTTGTATTCATTATATTAATGTGGCCCAACCCGGCGGCCTCAACTCATTCTTCAACCTTCTCTGTTTCTAAGAATAAGACAGGCTCCGTGATGAGGAAGATGCAACCTGTCCACAAAAAAGACAATGTGCATAGTGTATGATTTGGTAAGATTTACGAAAATTTTAATTTCAAAACGACTTATAGCTAAAAGTAAACCACGACCGCTGTAGTCAAAAATCTAACAAAAACCAAATAGATTCTAAATCTTGCTTAAATAAGCTATGTCTAATGACTAATATTTTTAAGATGTTCTTACTTTATCATTGCGTAATCCACCTCTAAAGTTATTGTATAAAACGCGCGAAAAATCCGAACTTTCGGACGTTATAACTTGGAAACCAAACACAATTTTACAATGCCAATGGTCATCAGACATCTAGTTCAATCAAATAAAGCTTTTTTGAGCAAAATTTTGGATCTCTGACAAGAAATATAGGCGTGATCTTATTTCCCCTTTTGTATGGGGAGATAAGCGGGTTGGGCCGCCTTAACTTACTTAATTCTTAATTATGTTTTTACTTGTTTTTGATAATGTTGATGTATCAAACATATTGGTAGCCCTCACAATAAGGGAATCCCTGAGTGATTGTACGCTTGTAACTGTAAATTCATGGGTTCCTAATAATTTTTAGACTACTGTGGAAAATGTAACTGTGGTCAAGTCAAGTGTTCAATCATAGATCGATGTGTGGAAAGGAGCAAACAACCTTGTAGCTATCGCCATCTAAATATTGTCTAATATTGTTTCCCTCAACACTGCCCATTGTAGAACCTCGCGGCATTTTACGCTAGGATAGCAAATTTCTAGATGGTTTGACCGTCGTGCCAGCCATTGAAAGGTAGGTCGTCGTTGTGGGAGACTGATTATGTCGACAGTACAGAGGCACTTCGAGATATATTTAGCCTGGTTTTCACCAAGTCCTGATTTAATTTAATCGATACTTAAAGGACCTTTATAACTAAAGTGCTGATTATCTTGTACAGTTATCGACTGCGAGATGGTAAGAAAGGCTCTTTAATGTGAGGATTAAGCTAATCAGTACTTGGTGGAAGAGACCCTTAGAGTCCCCGTTCCCTTTTAACCATCACTCAACGCGCACTAGTATTAAGAATGCACACATTGTTTGTCCAGATTCCCAAAATAAGAACTAACCGATCTGTAGTGTAGTATCCAGTACTTAATCTAAAGTTACTGTTCTCTAGAATGCATTTCCTGCCGAGGTATTTATCCCGAACGTAAAACCTGGGATCCTTCAAGCATGGTGTTCAGAAGAATCTGATGAATCGGCATGGTTTTCGCAGACCCCACGAAAATTCGCAAGCCAGCGAGGTCAGTTACTTCTTAGTTGAAAACCATGCTAGAAATTCTCGGGCCAAATCGTTCGACGTACTCGAAACGATCACTCGTTACTATAAAGTGACCCACAATCTTAAACGGCAAGCCCAACATAAAAGAAAATAATGAATTACGTATGTAAATATGTAAAGTTTTGTATTCTTTTTTTTTTCAGTTGATAAGCGGCATGTACCCGTGAGCTCGATGAAAAATGTACAACTGGCCAATTACATGCGCTGTCTGCGTAATTTTAGTCGCCCAGGAAATACGTTCCGAACCCAAAATCTCCACACTCAATGATACGTCTACTGAAGCACTCAGCAAGTATGAACACCTAGAAAATAATATTATAGATTCCGAGACGGAATATGAGATTAAGTTTAACCATAAATATGGTATTGATCCTTCATGGAACATTGGGAACGAGTTTAATAAAAACGCTCATAAGTATACCACGATCAATCATATTGATTATAGAAAGAATGACACAGAAAACACAACACTGACAGGAGATAAAGTCATTGTAAACGCGACTGAAACTGATGACTTTAAATCTGAAATTAATGATGATACTAATAAAACTGAATCAAATTTAGAACAAGTAGTAAACTCTGCAAAAAATGCATTTGATAGTTTGTTGGTCTTACCCCTTTTGAAAATTATAAGAGGGCATAACTCACCGGAAGCGCAGTCAACAGAAACGGCAACAAAATCATTTATTGAGAAAATTAATGAAACATCAACACATATATCAAAGTTCGCTACTTTGATTCCGTCCTTTACAGAAGAATTATCGACTTTATCAATTAAAGATGTCGACACAACACTAGAAACAATAACTACAGAATCGCCCATTTTACAAAATCTCAGTCTTAAGTCCTTGAATATATCAATAGAGAATGCTACCGACGACCCCTTAGAATTACACAATCAATCTGAAAGAAAGAGTGATAAAAGAAAAGAACAAAACCATACTGAAATCACTACGGAATTAACCATTGAAATCAATGACCGAATTGAGAGCGACAAGGATACGGATGTAGACGAAAGCGCTGTCCCAATTTTCACTGAACTTGATTATGAAACCGATGTTCAGGTACCAGAAGATTACTACGATGGTAAAGACTTGGTGCCCACTCCGGTGCACAACACAGACGCACTGTCTGTGATCGCTGGCTTAGCGGGCAGCGTTGCAGAGACTGTAGCAGAAAGGATCCTCCCAAAGGGGATTTTCGATTTGTACAAGAGGATGCAGAAACAGAATGAGGCGATTGAAGCAGAGCGGTTGAGGAGTCGAGAAGAAAACGGTGGATTGGGTAAGGTTTTATTGTTTACGTATACATACTGCAGACCGTAAATCTTCAATTTATGTTTCTATATATCCTCCTTGTTCCTGCTTGATACATGTATAAGTAACACCTTTGTTATTTTTTAAAAGAAGTATAACCTATTTAGATTGAAACTCAATATCGAGACTTGATCCGTCTGGAAATCATGTCATGTTTTTCATCATTGATGGAAGTTTGGCAAAAACTCAACGACAAATATTTTTTCGTTTTTAGATCATAGGTACGTTCAAGCCTCTGTGCCGTGCAAGAAACGTATTGTTTGGAAATGATCTTTATTACACATTTAGCACCTCTTAGCTCAGGCCGCAGCCTCGTCGTCAATCCCTCCTCGAGTGCCATATTCTTTCTCTTTCTAAGTTTGATAAGTGCATTTTGTCACGAATGTTAACCTCCATGGTTCGGAATTCACATAAGACGGGTTAGTACAATCGAGTTAAATAAAATATGGTCAAAACGCCAATTCATAATTTTCCGTGTCTGGATTCAGTTTAATATATCCATCCGCCCTCATAAAGTTAAGGCAATCGCTCATTCGGGAATGCGATATGCTGGGTTAATATCATGACAGTAGGTGTGGTATTACTTCTGTATTAGCCATCTATGTCCAGTTATATAAAAAAGAAACAGGAAATCATGTAATGTATAAATCATTTTTTTTATGCGACCTGACATGGATGGGTAATACCACACAACTACCGTTATGATATTAGCCCAATACACCACATTCCCGAAGGAATTAGGTGCCATGCCAGGACCTTCCCTTTATGAGCACGGCTACATTTAACTGGATGGAAAACACGGACAATTTTTCATTGCCGCTTCGACCATCTTTTCATCCAATGCGATGGTACCAACCCGGGCGGGTTTAATAGACCGGGATAGATACGGTTTGAGAAGCACATGAAATCCGAAATGAGTTTTTTTTTCTCAGAAATATATAATTTCATGTTCATATGCTTACATTAAGTTTGCAACATTTAGCGGGGCCCGGAAGATAAAAAAAAATGTAAATGTATTAAAAAATATATATCTCCTAAACAAATATTTAGAAACGGTATTAAAAAATTTTATATGTAATGTCTTTTAAGGCGTAATGTAACTGTGTATTTGCAAAAATTTTGTAATTACGGAAATGTATTTAAAAAAATGTTTTTACTAAAAAAAATCTATGCCGCGAACCTAACTTGCTATTGCTATATTTCTTTCTAGAATATGTAAAAGAAAATTAAATTCTTTAAAAACTATACAACGAACGATTTTATACGTATTTCCAATTTTTTGTTTAGCTTTTGTGTGAATGTAAAAATTATAAATGAAAAAAAATATGCTTCTAATATTTGCAACATTTTACAAATTACACAGAATATAGAGTTTGCAGTCAGTTTCTAATTTCAGAAAATAAAATAGAATTTTCATTATTTGCTTTGCAGATATTATGAAAACAGTACAAAAAAAATATATTTACACAGTTCCGTACATAAGAAATTGTTGCAAATTCACAGTAATATTACACCTAAAATTAGCTAATAAATTAAATTTTCAATACCATTTCTAAATATTTGTTTAGGAGATATCATTTTTTAAACATATTTCATATTTTATTTCTATCTTCCGGACCCCCCAAAATGTTGCAAAGTTAATTTACACACGTCCACATGAAATACTACGTTTATGAGAAAAAAAATTGCATTTCGGATTTAATGTTTTTCTAAGTGCTGATTTAAGGCTAAAGTTCCTGGAGTATAAACCCTACCACCTAGTAGGGGAAGGGGACCTACAGTTTTACATGGATTCCGAACCATGGAGCAGCTCGCATTCGTGACGAAATGCACGTATACAATCTCGGAAAGAGAAAGACAGTGGCGCATGTCGGTATTGAACCCGGGCCTCTGTACGCTAGGCCAGTCCCCGCGCCACTAGGCTACGAGCCGCTCAAAACAACACATAAGTAAAATTTTGTGTTTTTTAGATCCACTCATAAATCAAAAGTGTTCAAGTCACTGTGAAAGTAACACGATTTGTTGTGCAAGAAACATATCGCTTGTTGGTATAAACATTACTGCAGTTCGTTTAAGTAATGTAGTGATGTCTTGTTATAACATGCATGATTGTACACAGAAGTTGCATCCAACATGAATTTAGAACCTAGATATGCAAAATGACCATATCTACAGTTAAGAAGCATTTCGTCACAGATTTCAAGCACGTTTGTCCACTTTACTGTTAGTTGCAATACAGAAAACCTTCTTGTCCATTCGTTGCATCATGGTTGAAGATCTTAGAAAAACATTGCATTGGTGTGTTCATTGCTGCAAGCCTTGTCAATAGAGTGGAGTGGCTCTCGGGTTGTTGCATCCATACTTGAAAACATAAAGGTGACCAATTACTTGCAAGTGTTCGGAAATATTGCTTGCACAGAATCTTCGCTTACATATTTGGCTGAGTGGTAGCGTCTTATAGCAGAAACGTTTAGTTTCTTGTAGACTAGGAGGTCGCGACAAAAATGGTAACGATAACGTAAATGGCTGAAACTGGTTTCACAGGATAAAGACCAACCCTCTGAAGCTAAATGTGTTAGTCTGCCTGTTCCAAGTGGTTGCGTTACGTAGATAAGGCGCCTGAAAAAGTAGTTATGGTGACAAAAAATCCATATGATAAGAAGCATGAAAGTATCAGTACATACTTGCTTAGCAATACAAAAACTAAACAAATCGTTGGTTGCATTTAGTAGTTATAGGCGATTTAGGATACAGATATAACTTTAGGTATATTTAAGTATTTAATTAAAAAACCGACTGGTTATTGTTATATAATTAATAGGTACCAATGTTTCCTGACAATCAGTATATTCTTCAGCAGGTACATACGAGCATCTATTTTATATAGCCAATCTAGATAACGCAACCACTTGGCACGGGCAGACCGACATATTTAGCATCAGAGGGTTGGTCTCTAACATGTGAACCCAGATTCAGCCATTTACCTTATCGTGACCAAAAATGTCGTGACCTCCCGGAATATTGGGACATGTCCGGTTTTTGTGAAGGATTCGTTGACGTCGCACTGCGCATGTCTGTAGAGTAACCAAGTGATAAGCGATATACGAGCATTTTGGAGTGGGTATTATGACGTGGGCGCAAAGAAGCCTGGTGCGTTATTTTCGTCTGATCCAGGTTAATTTGCCCTGCCGTTCCTAAAGAACGGTTACTTATTTTTCAAGTAACTGGAGATGGATGGCAAATTACAACACCCACTGTCATAATAAAGCACAACACACAGCATTCAAGAACTCTTGATTTCATGGTGGATGGTACCAACCACAGAACATTGAGGCTATCAACACAGGCGGGCTAAACCCTGCACCCTACCACCTAGGGAAAGGGACCTACATTTTACATGGAACAGCTTGCATTCGTGACGAAATTTACATGAGAATAAAAGCTCGCATTCGTGACAAAGTGCAACTCGAGGTGCAACTCAGAAGGACGAAGGTGCATGAACGGGCGAAGATTTGAACTCAGAGCTCTAGCATGCAAGGCAAGTCACTGCGCCACTAAGCTACGAGCCGCTCTAAATATACTCGTAAGTAAGGTCTGAGCATGGTGACTTAGTTCCGATGAGATAGGTTGGGTTGATATAATGCCAGTAGGTGAGATATTAGCCATCCAAATCGAGTTACCTGTAAGAAGTCTTATTCATTTCCCCCATCAGGTCAGTTCGGGCGCGGCCTCCTCAAGAGCATATCGTCGGGGCTGACGCGCCCCCTCAGCCAGCTCATGGCGGGCGCGCGGGACATCGGCTCGCTGGACTCGGACCGCGGTTTCGTGGGCGGGCTCGCGTCGGGGGTCGCCGGCGTGGCCGACAGTGTCGCCAACGTGGCGAGCACGGTCACGGACGCCTTCAAGGATCGCGTGCAGGCCATCTTCCCAGGTCGGTACGGGTGACTGTGGTGAGGGAAGGCCGTCAGGTAGCACGATGCAGGCCGACGGGCCCCCCAGCTAGCTCATGGCGGGAGCGCGGGACCTTACAACCTTACAACTGTACTCAACCTTACAAGGTCTCCCAATTCACACATACCAGGTCTCCTAACCCAAACTTACAAGCTCTCCCTACTAAAACTTACAAGGTCTTCCAATTCACACTTACGAGAACTCCCAACTGAACCATGCATGGTCTCCCAACTCACACTTACCAGGGCTCCTAACCCAAACTTACAAGCCCTCCCAACTAAGTTATTTAAACTCACACTCACAAGGTCTTCCAATTCACAGTTACCAGGTCTCCTTACCCAAACATACAAGTTCTCCCAAATAAAACTTTGAAGGTCTCCCAACTCAAACTTACAAGTTCTCCCCACTCAAGCCAGGCGAGACGGGTTGATGCCATCTCATTGAATGAAACATTGTCCTTGTTAGAGTTCCGTACCCAAAGGGTGAAAACGGAACCCTATTACTAAACCTCCGCTGTCCGTCCGTCTGTCACATGCCTGTATCTCATGAACCGTAATAGGTAGGCAGCTGAAATTTTCACAGAGTGTGTATTTATTTTGCCGCTGTAACAACAAATAAGTATAATAAAAAAATAATAGAAATTAAAGGGGTGAAATTAATAAACGTGTGTTAAATCTTCGGAACCCTTCGTGTGCAAGCCCGACTCGCACTTGGCCGGTTTTTTGAACTACTGCTTTAATCCTCAGCTGCATATCTTCACCTCAATCATTGGACCGTTGCAGGCACGCTCTGGTGCGGCGACGGGCACGCGGCCGCAGCGCGCGCCAACGAGCTGGGCCTGTTCTTCCTCACGGACACGTGCTGCCGGCAGCACGACGCCTGCAAGCTGTTCATCCGAGCCGGCGACACGCGCCACGGCCTCACCAACACTGGACTCTTCACCAGGTGACGTATCGTTCTTTTAGGGTTCCGTTCCCAAAGGGTAAAAACGGAACCCTATTACTAAGCCTCCGCTGTCCGTCCGTCCGTCTGTCCGTCCGTCCGTCCGTCCGTCTGTCCGTCTGTCACAGGGCTGTATCTCATGATCTGTAATAGGTAGGCAGCTGAAATTTTCACAGAGTGCGTCTTTATTTTGCCGCTATAACAAAAAATAGGTAAAATAAAATAATAATAATAATTAAAGGGGGGTCCCATACAAAAAACGTGATTTTTTGTGTTAAATCTTGTACGATGGTACGGAACCCTTCGTGTGCGAGTCCGACTCGTACTTGGCCGGTTTTTTTTCTATTAATTCTTTTTTTTCCTCTGACATGTGTACTACATCGTAGCATGAATTTGTTTATTTACTAACTTATATTTGATTTGATATTACCTTGTATCAAAAATGACGATGGTTTTTTACACCTGAATAATTTAGAACATAATTCCTATTAATTTAGAATAAGATGTCATTATCGTATTCAAGAGTTTGTTCTTCATTAATGTATTTAATGTTCAATCAATCAATCACTATGAACTAGTTTGTAAGTATCAATGGAAAAAATAATACAATGACCAACCTGACGAAGTTTCTTGTCGGCTCTTCTTCGCCAGAAGTAATAAAACCGACAGGAAAAAATGACGAATCCAAATGTGTAATATACATCTATGTAGGAAATAAAAAAACTGAAACTGAAACTAACCATGCCTGGTTTTGTGAATTCATCTGGTCTGAAATGGTGGGTCCAAAAGATGAGATGCTTATTGACGAATTTATTTATTTGTTTATTTTAATAAGGAACACCAACAGTGATACAAATACAATTGTAAATATTGTATGTCACCCAATTACAGGCGTACACATAATTTTTTTAAACGTTATTTTTCTGAATAAGGACTATTAATTTAAGATACTAACCCGAAAGTACTGGTAGATACAATTAATATATGTTTGAAAATGTGTAAGTATAAGTTAAGGAGCAAAGAACGACCAAAACAAAATAATATCAAATCCGAAGGATTTACAATATAATATCCGTCGACATGGTATCAAAAGTCGAACAATCATCTCAATTCTTGAGATTGGGATGAAATAGATCCACTTTCTTAAGATATTGCGACTTAAGAAATTCGAAGATGAGTGTGTGTGTCTGGATAAGTGTGGAAAACAGCTGATGCATAATGACGTTACTGTTATTGTTGAAAGGGATGCATTTGAAAGTAAATGACGAGACCATTGCAGTGTCATCTAGCCATTGATAGAACATTACTAAAGAGCTTGATACCACCGAAGTATTGTGATTCTTCATACTATAATACATACACACTACAATACATTTAATGCATTGGTTACTCAACCATATAAATAGGTCAAACCACACAACGTGTTCCAAGATATCTGTTCACCGTTCTCATATCAGCCTAGAGGTGGACGTTACGTAATCAATATCTGGTTAGAGGCATATCCTTGGTGAGGTAACAGTCTGGTGGTTGGATAACGCAGCGGCAGAGCAGGTAAAATTAAATGAGTTAGTGACAGTTGTTCTCTTCCCTGGTCTCTTCTGCTGTGCATCATCATTATCGATAAAAGTATTTATTTGATCATTCCAAATGTTTTGTTCTTTTAATATTTTTATTTGCAAGTGTATTTGATTAATTTTTAATTCTGCTACCACATTACTTGCGGGACGTTCCATAATCCATGAAATACAATCCAGTTTGTAAGCCAATAAATAAATAGATAAACAATACATACATTACCTCACGCCCTTTCCCCGAAAGGGTAGGGGGAAATACTTAATACTTCATTATTTCACCCATCGGAGACATCTTTTCGTATATGCTTTTCGATCACAGGTGCTACGAATTGGATGTTTACAAAAGACATGACCTAACTGGTTTTGGTACATAAGATTCGTCTCTTTCGTCTGGAAATGAGAAATTCCATCAGATTCAAATGTTTAAATTTGCTTTTTCATCCATTCGCCCTACGTGTCTAAACCGTCTTAACAAATTCTGCTCAATCTTATTACTTTTGTTGTGTTAATATCAATATTATGTTATATTTAGTAAATTTTAATAGTTGGAAAATAATATTTTTAGGTTGTAGAAGAATTTCGATTCGCTATTAGCATTGATTCTGCCTCAGGTTCATACCAAACTTTCATGAATGAAAATGTAGATTTTTAATAATTAAATCCATATTATTAAAGCCGACAAATCAAGGGATTCAAATCATATAGATCACTTAGATATTTACTATAAAAAGGTTAAATATTTTTTAAGTACCTAAAATAATATATTATTTTATTTTGGCCAGGAATTATATATTACAAATTCTTAAAAAAATCTAAATATCAAATAAAACTCATAATAACCGGACTACAAATAAATCGATTACACAAAAAAAAAATACACTGGCAGCATTTCCCCTATGGACGGCGATGCTGATCTTTGGTGTGAACTTTTAAAACGTTTTTGGATTCTGGTCCCCACGGGCCTAATGTGTCTTAACTTATTTTGAAGTGTGAGATTCCCATATTTAAATATACCACAATCGTTAATCGGAATGTTTTAACATTAGAAGCAATATTCTCACAACGATTAAATGAGAGAGAATGCATCGAGATGTCGATAGCTGTGTTCCCATCACTAATGTTCTCTTCGGTTGAGCATTGAGGACGGATTTATGCAACACTGCGAACCTTGTGTCGTCTCAAGTTTTTAAATATTTCGACGGTTATGGGCGATTTCAGTTATTTTTCAATGGCGTTTAATTGCATAAAATGCCATAATCTTAAAGATTACGTTAAAGCGTGTTTATTAAAAATAAGTGTTTTTTAGGGTTTTGTGCCCAAATGGTGCCAACGGAACCATATTACTAAGCCTCCGCTGTCAGTCCGCCCATCCGTCCGTCCGTCCGTCCGTCCGTCCGTCCTTCCGTCTGTACCAGGGCTGTATCTCATGAACCGTAATAGGTAGGAAGCTGAAATTTTCAGAGTATGTATTTATTTTGCCGCTATAATAACAAATAGGTAAAACTTAAAAATAATAAAAATAAAAGGGGAGCCCCATACAAAAAAACGTGATTTTTTGTGTTAAATCTTGTACGATGGCACGGAACCCTTCGTGTGTCTGTCCAACTTGGCCGGTTTTTTCGCATTAAAATACATAACATAATGCAACAAAGCCAATATTCATTCGGTGGTTAATTCATATTAATCGACCGTGAAGCAAGGACAAATAGAGAAGCTATGCATATAAATCAATGTTAATGTATTGCATAATCGACCGTGAAGCAAGGACAAATTAAAAAAGAGCCCTGTAAAAAGAACAAATTTATGTATATTGTACTGGAAGTCTGGACACGACTCACCAACATATACATACCTTTCGAAGTATACAGCTATTTTTATGTGATTCAGTGTATAAATACCTTGAGTATTATCAATAACCACGAAATAAGTCCGGTCTATATGCGTTTATCTAATAACGACATAACGGTTATTTCGTCGTTCGCTGTTTTGTCGTATATTCGACGACTTGCCTTGACGGGTTCTGATATTGATTGCAAGCTGCTAAGAAAGGCCCTGAACATGTGGCGACTAAGCTAATCAGCAGTAGGTGAAAAAGGCCATAAGAAAAAGTACACATTCACATTTGATTGCATTATTAAATTATATATATACATATACATATTTTTTTTATGTGACTGGACATGGATGGCTAATACCACAAGTTCTGTCATGGTATGAGCCCAACACACCACATGGGAGCTAGGTGCCATACCAGGACCTTCCTTATATTGCACGGCTACATTGAACTGGACGGAAAACCCGGACAATTTTCATTGCCGCTTCTACCCTCGTTCATCCAATGCGATGGTACCAACCCGGGCGGGATTTACCCTACCACCTAGTAAGTAAGGAAGGGGACCTACAGTTTAATAAAATGATTTAATAAATGAGATTTCTAAGTTATGAGTTAGAGAGCAGTTGGCAAAATTGGCCAGTTTGGCACTATACTTAATATATACATTTATATACAATTATACTAGTTCATTAAACACCTTTCTTTAATTAACGAATGTGTCCGATTCGACCGATTCTACATAATATTTTATTTTAAGGGCCTGGTACTAGCCAAATCGCAAAGTTAGACGAGGCACCCCAAGTTAACTAACTAAGTCTGACGATTATAAGTGTCATTCTTACAATATATGATTCCTTGTCTAGGAATTGAATTATTTTCGTTAATGTATGTTTCCTTTTTCTATACAAAATACATTGCGGAAACGGTGTCCATTTCCGAACTTTTTTGACTAAATGTAGAAATCTAAAAGCAAATGGAATTTTTTGTTTATGCATATATGCTGTTTTTGCTTATATCTAGAAATCGAATTACTTTCAGATTTCTAATGAGAAAAATCAGCTTTTTTATTTTTATTATTATTTAAATAAATGATGGAATAAAAAAATCTTAACAATCCATTATCAGTCTGGAGTTCTATTTGGATTTGCTGAAGCGTTTCACTACATATTATTACATTTGTTATAAAGTGCATTTGTATGGCGCGAGTAGTTGGCTAGTCCTAGCGCCTTAAGAGATCACATTCGTCGTAGCTAAGCCGGCACGTAATTATCAACTTTCTCCGTGGTAAACGCTTTATCCGACCAAGCGTTCACTTCTCCACTCTGTTACGTAAGCACTCGACGGTAGCCGGTACGCACATCAAACTATCGTTTAAAGTATGGACTGAAACTCGTTTTCATACGTTGGGTCAAGTCGAGCTCTGTTAGGCTAGGTAAGTTACTACTAGGTTAGTAACGCTCTTCACCTTTTATTTTGTTTGGAATGCCACCAACATTTCACATAATCAAAAAAGCGAGATTAATAAAGTGTAGGGAAGAGCGCATCAAAATCTAGCTTCAAGCGTAAATAAAAAATACCTACGAATTTATTTAGGTAATATTTAAATAAACCTATATGATCTATTTCAGGTCACACTGCTCCTGTGACAAGAACTTCCTAAACTGTCTCCGCAAGACCAACTCGCTGGTATCGTCGCAGATCGGCATTACGTACTTCAACGTTCTGGGGCCGCAGTGCTTCCGCAAGGCTCACCCTATAGTACGCTGCGTGCGCCGCACCAGGTATAGTCAAAGCTACATTATCCGCACGCATTACCCCTGTCATAACTTCCTCAGCTGTCTCCTCAAGATCAACTCGCTGGTGTAGTCGCAGATCGGCATTACGTACTTCAACGTTCTGGGGCCGCAGTGCTTCGGCAAGGCTCACCCTATAGTACGCTGCGTGCGCCGCACCAGGTATAGTCAAAGCTACAGTATCCGCTCGCACTACCCCTGTCATAACTTCCTCAGCTGTCTCCTCATGATCAACTCGCTGGTGTAGTCGCAGATCGGCATTACGTACTTCAACGTTCTGGGGCCGCAGTGCTTCGGCAAGGCTCACCCTATAGTACGCTGCGTGCGCCGCACCAGGTATAGTCAAAGCTACAGTATCCGCTCGCACTACCCCTGTCATAACTTCCTCAGCTGTCTCCTCATGATCAACTCGTTGGTGTAGTCGCAGATCGGCATTACGTACTTCAACGTTCTGGGGCCGCAGTGCTTCGGCAAGGCTCACCCTATAGTACGCTGCGTGCGCCGCATCACGTATACTCAAAGCTACAGTAACCGCTTGCACTACCCTGCCATAACTTCCTCAGCTGTATCCTCAAGATCAGCATGCTGGTGTCGTCGCAGATCGGCATCACGTACTTCATCGTTCTGGAGTTGTTCCGCAAGGAGCACTCTATAGAAAGCTGTGTGCGCCACACCAGGTAAAGTAGACGCTACAGTACCCAATCGCACTAGCCCTGCGACAACTCCCACAGCTGTCTCTGCAAGAGTAACTCACCTATCATCGTTTCGTCATATAGGCATCGCATACTTTCTAGGCCCGCAGTACTCCTGCAACGCGCAGCCTATTCTTTAGTTTCAAGAACAAATTTGAAATACCAATCACTTCATGCTATTTCACAATAAACATTGATTTTTCCAGATTGAGCCAACTTAGCTTATTCCGAGTCATCGTTCCATCAGATTTAAGATTAGTAGATTGAATGGTAGGATATTAGAATGATTATTGTCTTATCATACAATTCTTAACCATAACCTCTCATATTGGTAAATACATCGGGGTTTTTTTGTTAAATTGGGTTTTGAAAATGTATACAGACCTGTCCATGTTTATATTTCAGAATAACGGGGCAGAAGTGCGAAGAGTACGACCTGGATTACAGCAAGCCGAAGATGTGGCAGTGGTTCGACAGCGAGACATTTTGAAAAAGCTCGGTTGAGGCAATCTCCATCATGGGTGCCATAGCATTTGGAAGACTAGCTTTCGTTGAGGGAATCCTCGCAGTGACTGCAATAATCTAAGAAAGAACTAGCATTATTAAATTTAAACGATCTCCGCTTTAGCTGCAAACTTATAAAAGAATAAAAAAAAAATTAACAAAAAAAATAACCGACTTCAAAGAAAAAGCACTAAAAAAGAAAAAAATAATTTCCATTTTTGTAGTTACGATTTCTGTTATTTTTTGAGCCGGCGTCAGCCGGGCACGCGCTGCGCCAATCAAGAGAACTTAACCTAACCTAACCTAACCTAACCTTGGCTGACACCGACTCAAAAAATAACAGAAATCGTAACTACAAAAATGGAAATTCTTTTTTACTTTTTAGTGCTTTTTCTTTGAAGTCGGTTATTTTTTTTGTTAAATTTTTTTTTATTTGTTTATTTTTAGTGAATTTGAAGTAAACTTACTAATTTGTACACGTCCTTTCCAATAAAAAAAGAATCACCGAAATCGGTTGGCGTTATATTGAGTTATTCGTCAATTTGTCGCGCACATCTTAATACAAATTTAAGACTTTTATGATTTTCTCATGGATATCATTGTCAGAACTTGACCAAATTAAAATGGGACCACTTGGAAAGCACTAGCTATAATTTTAAAAAAATATCATCAAAATCGGTTCACCCAGGCAAAAGTTATGAGGTAACAAACATAAAAAAAAGCAAAAAAAAAACATACAGACGAATTGATAACCTCCTCCTTTTTTTGAAGTCGGTTAAAAATGACTCAAAGATGGCAATCGCAGGACTGAATGGAATCATATATTGTTTTGATTAAGAAGTTGCCTTTGTAAATGGTTGCTTTGAGATTTTTTTTTCATATTTTTTTTATGTAACTGGACATGGATGGCTAATACCGAACTGACCGTCAGATATTAGCCTAACACACAACATCCCAGGAACTTCCTTATAATGCTCAGCTACATTGAACTGGATGGAAAACACGGACAATTTTCATTGCCGCTTCGACCATAGTTCATTCATATTCATATATAGTTTTGAAACTATTGAGCATTAACATTTATGCTAAAAGTAGGTACAGCACCGCGAGGTTGACAAGTGTTTTAAGTTACGAACATATTTGAAAGGTACGAACAGAACTGAATACATTAATAGTAACAAGGACAGGCTAAAACAATTCAAACAGATTTGATTCACTTTAGCCCTTTGAAATAGCTCTTAGAAGAACGAAAGAGATGTTTTATTAAACTGTAAAGTTAAGAATCAAGGTAGGTGCTGTTTGATATCATCGATTTAATGAGTACTCATAGCCAACAGTGTTCCTTACCTTTTAATTTACAGTTACATTTTTTTTTTCATTCCTATGTTACCTTTTTTTTTATGCCACCTGACATGTATGGCTAATACCACACAACTACCGTTATGATATTAGCCCAATACACCACATTCCCGAAGGAATTTGGTGCCATGCCAGGACCTTCCCTTTATGAGCACGGCTACATTGAACTGGATGGAAAACACGGACAATTTTTCATTGCCGCTTCGACCATCTTTTCATCCAATGCGATGGTACCAACCCGGGCGGGCTTAAACCCTACCACCTAGTAGGGGAAGGGGACCTACAGTTTTACATGGATTCCGAACCATGGAGCAGCTCGCATTCGTGACGAAATGCACTTATCTCACTCGGAAAGAGAAAGACAGTGGTGCATGTCGGTATTGAATCCAGGCCTCTGGTACGCTAGGCCAGTCCCCGCGCCACTAGGCTACGAGCCGCTCAAAATACCTGGGCCATAATAACGAATCGATTGACACCTTATTCGTCAAATCGGGGTTAATAATTAAGACGCTGCAGAGGAACATACTTACATACAAGACTCATAGATGGACTGCTAAAATCATCACCCTTCTTTTTGGGTTCGCCATAGTCGGGTAACAATGCCCATACGAGAGAAAAACTTGGATCCTCTTTGGATTATGGTTAGTAAATTCCATTTGTTCCTGTCTCACATAGCGTTTATATATCTTGAAAAAAAACCCAAACAATGTGGTCATTAAAACCAGAATGATAAGGCGACTTTGAATTCGACGAACGACTGGTTGAAATCCTTACATCAAAGCGATCCTCATATTCCGGGAGGTCACGACATTTTTGGTCACGATAAGGTAAATGGCTGAATCTGGGTTCACATGTTAGAGACCAACCCTCTGATGCTAAATATGTCGGTCTGCCTGCGCCAAGTGGTTGCGTTATCTAGAATGGCTATATAAAATAGATGCTGGTATGTACCTGCTGATGAATATACTGATTGTCTGGAAACATTGATACCTATTAATTATACAACAATAACCAGTATTTTTTTTTATTAAATACTTAAAAATACCTAAAGTTATATCCGTAACCTAAATCGCCTATAACTAAGAAATGCAACCAAAGATTTGTTCAGTTTTTGTCATGCTTCATCATTTGCATCCATTTACATTATCATGTATATTTTTTGTCACCATAACTACTTTTTCAGTCGCCTTATCTACGTAACGCAACCACTTGAAACAGGCAGATTGACACATTTAGATTCAGAGGGTTGGTCTTTATCCCGTGAACCCAGTTTCAGCCATTTACGTTATCGTTACCATTTTGATCGCGACCTCCTAGTCTATCACCTCACCACCACAAATTATCTACTTTGAATGGATCAATCGGACAGAGATAAGCTCTGATAAAGATGAAATTTACAACCAGGGAGACCAACTGAATAAACATGACGATTTAAATGAATTTAAATGAATCATTCATTCATTCATTCATTGAATGAATGAATTCATTGAAATTTTCGCGGAATCTATATAAGCAGTAACGTTTGCAAATTATACTTTTAATTCAGTCGAATAAAGTCTTGCCCGACCAAGTAATGGAAGACCTTTCGTTTTATGCATTGAGGGTATGCTTTGCTTTCATATTTAATGAGACTATTGTAAATATAAGTTAAGATGATGAGATTTAGTTTCATTGATAATATTAAAGAAAGTTGACCATCACAAAGCTGATTATTTTAATAATCACAATGATTTTAGTTGCGAAACCCTGTGAAGGAGGATCCATAATAATAAACAAGAGGTATGCTTTAGCAAAGGTAAAACCCTAGATTTAATTAGGCGTAATATCGCCTCTGTCAGCTGCTATTCATTGATGTAAATTCACTCTTTCACTTTGGAATGTTTTATTTCCTAGAAGCCAGACTTCAAGGAAGATTCTAACGAAAATTAAATTACGGATTTCGGAATCGAGCTTTCTCAAGTGATTAAACATTTAATCAAAAATAATGACAACTTTTAGGGGTAGGGAAACGCTTGGAAGACGATTTTAATTGCAGTTGCCGTGCAAAATGGGGTCTTAGCCTATGGATAATGAATGCATTTCTTGAAATTTTCAAATCTTAGATTTCCTGTGACCTCACGGCCAACCTGAACCAAGTAATATTGTTTTTGTTTTGATCAAATTATAGATTTGTTCAAATTTGTATTGTTTTGAAAATTGTTACTTATTTCGGTACTTTTAATTAATGTGGTTGCATGGAGGTGACGAACCATCGGTCGATGACGACCACGTATATTGTTTAGTAAATATATTTTCAAATGTGCGTTTAGTCCCTTAAAAACGTAGATAGATATTGTAAACATATTGTTAACATAACGTATTTTTAATAAGTAGTTACGGAGAATTGTATTGTACCATTTCAATTTGTATGTTGGTATTAATTCGCATATTTTTGTACATATTATGTAATAAACTAAGATTATGTTGCCTGAAATTAAAATTATTGGTTTTTTCTTTGTTTCCTGGTCTCTGTCCAGTGTAGACAATTTGCCAATTTCAAGTTTCACTTCTTGATTCTTGAATTCTTGAACGTAGGAATTTTATTCTGATCATTTCAAAATTAACACATCATATAGATTTTGGCATTCAATCTTACTGTTGATGGTTTGATGAGATAATGGCTGTAAATAATCGAGTGAATTTAATTATTGCAAAAAAATTTTTTTTTGTCTCGTAAACTCTTTTTTACGATTTTAATTCTAAAACAGGAATAAAAAGTTAAAAATAAGAACAAAAATGCTACTGAACCAATAAGATTCAAACAGCAAACCAAATTCATAGTTCACTAAAATAAACAAAAAAATAATAATTTAAGAGGAGACATATTTTACAGTTACAGTTTTTATAATAACTACAATAATTTTGGAAATCATTTTTAATATTCTGGTATTCATATTGGCAGGAAGAGCTATTTTCGAATCTGTGAGCAGTTTGTATAATGGTGGATTATTATTGAGAGAGTAAGAAAAAAATATGTAGTCAAGGTTTAAAATTATTGATATTTCTATGAAAATATGAGAAGAAAGTCATCGGCGTAAAAGAGATTTAGAATTTAATTCTGCCAATATGCCACCGCTGGCAATAATTTTATAGAGGAACGCAGACAAAAAAACATGTATGAAATATCGCAATATATTTCGAAATGTTATTACACTCACAATAGAAGATGGTATTACTAACATTAAAGAAAATGTTAATACTAAGTTTTATAATCATTCATACATACGGCCATTTACCAAATTAAACAGTCGAATTAAAGTCCACAAGTACATGATTAAAACAAAATTATACTGATAGATTTGTTCAGCTCGAATTTCTTGACTACGGTACATAGAGATATTCGAGCTAAACTTAAGTATAATTCTTCTTTCCGACTAGTTTTACTAGTGCTTAAACAATAAAAAATAATCATACGATTATTATTTTAATTGTTACTTTAACATTAAAATGCAATTACTATTGGTTACGAAAGTCTTTGTTGCAATCGCATTTTTCGAGCCAAGAATTATTCGTAGTAGGTATTGGATACTTAAATTTAAACATATGCATTTTGGAAATATTTAAATGTTTGAGTTAATATCTAGGTTTTGTTATTTTTTTTTGGATGGGAGGTTATTGTTTTTCGGGTAGGTTTGTATCTTCCTTTTTAGGGTTCCGTACCCAAAGGGTGAAAACGGAACCCTATTATTAAGCCTCCGCTGTCCTTCCGTCCGCCCGTCTGTCACAGGGCTGTATCTCATGAACCGTAATAGGTAGGCAGCTGAAATCTTGTACGATGGTATGGTACGGAACCCTTCGTGTTCGAGTCCGACTCGCACTTGACCGGTTTTGTGCTCATTTTTATCTATGGTTTCTATGGGAGCGACTCGTTGTTAATGATCTGCTTGGAGATGCACATAGAGAAATATGGTTTGAAACGTAGCCTAGCCCGCTTCTAATGTGTCAGATTTTTTTTGTTGGCTTTCTATTGAGCAATATTTGCACCTTTTGAGGCATGCTGCCATTTTTCGACTTGTGTGTCAAATGTAACATCAAAGATTGGATGTTTCTATTTTGTGAGTGCCGCTGTATCGCGATGAGAAAATTATTTTTTGAGAGACACAAAATAACACTAGGCACAGGCAAAGTATAGTAGGGATAGATTGCTGACGTCATACAACATACTGCAATTTGTTACTATCACATTTCTAACCAGCGCCATCTCCCGTCACTTCTAAGCTGAGATTTGACTGCTAGCCACTGCAATAAGGCTGAGATAAATAGTCGTAACAGAAACTAAGGCTAACGAAAAGTAATACTTTGTGACTTCACTTGGCATTACTTTGAGATTTTCTCCGTACAATCTCGATTTATCTCAGCCTTTGACACATTTCAATCACCGAAATTGTTTTCGGCTGTAATGGAAAGTATCTTCCGCAAACTGGACTGGAATGCCTACGGCCTGAACATAAATGGCGTAAAACTAAACCACCTAAGATTTGCGGACGATATAGTCCTGTTCGAAGAAAATCCATCACACCTCGAAGAAATGATAAATTTACTAAACGAGAAAAGTATGAAAGTAGGTCTAGCAATAAATAAGACAAAACAAAACTACTCACTAACTCCAAACCAACAGTTATAAAAATCGCCAACGAACAACTCGAATATGTGCAAGAATGCAGCTACCTAGGGCAGATAATTGCTGACAAAGACCAAACCACTAAAGAAATTAATAGAAGAGTAGCAAATGGATGGAAAAAGTACTGGTCATTGAAAGAAGTATTGAAATGCAAAAAGCTCGGCATGCCAATAAAAAGGAAAGTCTTTGATACCTGTATACTTCCAGTCATTACTTACGGATGCGAAACGTGGTCACTCACTAAACACCATAGAGAAAAGCTACAACGATGCCAGAGAGCCATGGAGAGAAGTATGACAGGAACCAAGAAACAAGACAAAGTGAGGAGTACCAAAATAAGAGAGAAAACTAAAGTAGCTGATATACTTATGCGAATAGATGTTGATCTATTCGCATAAGTATATTAGCAAGTGGAGATGGACTGGTCACACGGTCCGAGATAAGCAAAACAAATGGAGCACAACTGTGACCGACTGGTACCCCAGAGATGGTAAACGCAAGAGAGGACGCCAACACACGCGATGGGAAGACGACTTGAAGCTCACGGCGGGACGCCATTGAAGAAGGGTAGCGAGAGACAGAACCCAGTGGAAAATGTTAGAGGAGGCCTATGCCAAAAGGCACGCTGAACTACGAGACATTTTATAGCTTAATCAAAACACAGTAAATATGTATGTATAATCTTGTAGATCAGAATAAAGGGCTTTATTATTATTATTATTATATTGACACATTTTGTATGGACGAAATCTCAAAGCAATGCCAATTGACGTCACAAAGTACCACTTTGCGTTAGCATTAGTTTCGGTGACGACTATTTATCTCAGCCTTAGTTTCGGTTACGACTATTTATCTCAGCCTAAGACAAACAGAAAGTAGTACTTTGTGACGTCACTTTTAGGCTGCGATAAATAGTCGTAACAGAAACTAAGTCTAACGGAAAGTAGGACTTTGTGACGTCACTTTGAAACATTTTGTATGGATGTCATCTATAAGTAATGCAAAGTGATGTCTTTTGACTGATGACTAATCATTTTAAGATGTTATTTTTATCATTGCCTAATCCACCTCCAAAGTTTTTGTATAAAACGCGCGAAAAATTCGAACTTTCGGACTTTATAACTTAGAAACCAAACACAATTTTACAATGCCAACGGTCATCAGACATCCAGTTCGATCAAATAAAGCTATTTTGAGCAAAATTTGGGATCTTTGACAAGAAATATGGGCGTGATCTTTTTGTTGGTTTATCCCTCGCGACGAACGCAGCAATTAGTTGTCTCTGGTTGTCTGTATTGTTTATTGCTCTTCTCGTTCTCCTCCTGTGTATAATGTCGGAATGAATATGTAAAAACCGAGTTTTCCCTGGACATCCTGTCCACCAGCCAATACTTCTTTCCCCGTTCGTATGGGGAGTTGAGCGGGATGGCCCGCCTTAAGTTATTGCCATAGATTAAGCCAAATGCCTTGTCAAGTTAATTCCTTTTTCAACAGAGGTAAATAAAATATTTATTTATTTGTTTCTTTCTTTAGAATGGTTTGGCTAAGAGACATTTCTTAGGACCACTACTTTTAATTAGTTTTTAGGGTTCCGTACCCAAAGGGTGAAAACGGAACCCTATTACTAAGCCTCCGCTGTCCGTCTGTCCGTCTGTCACAGGGCTGTATCTCATGAACCGTAACAGGTGGGAAGCTGAAATTTTCACAGATTATGTATTTATTTTGCCGCTATAACAACAAATAGGTAACATTATAAAATAATAAAAATTAAACGGGGCCCCCATACAAATCACGTGATTTGTTTCGTAAATCTTGTGCGATGGTACGGAACCCTTCGTGTGCGAGTCCGACTCGCACTTGGCCGGTTTTTTATTTAAACTTTTTGCCTATTACCACAGAATAAGTCTATTACATTATGTTATGCGATGTTAATCGAATATTCAGACATATTGTTTATGTTTTTGTCAGCCTCAGTGGCCCAGTGGCGCGACACTTCGGCGATCGCTTTCCGAAGTTAAGCAACGCTGGGTCTGGTCTGGTCTTGGATGGGTGACCATTAGACCGTTGAGAGAGGCTGGCCGTGGTTCGGATTCCACGTTAAGCTGTAGGTCCCCTTCCCTACTTACTAGGTGGTAGGGTTTATCCCGCCCGGGTTGGTACCATCGCATTGGATGAACGATGGTCGAAGCGGCAATGAAAATTGTCCGTGTTTTCCATCCAGTTCAATGTAGCCGTGCAATATAAGGAAGGTCCTGGCATGGCACCTAGTTCCCATGTGGTGTGTTGGGCTAATACCATGACAGAACTTATGGTATTAGCCATCCATGTCCAGTCACATAAAAAAAAAAAAAATGTTTTTGCATATTTCAAGTTTCTGATGCCTTTCCACAATTCGGTTCTTTGACTCCGAGGAGGGTATTTGGTCTGCTCGTGAATAGTTCAGTCTTCTGTTTTCAGAAATAATGTTCATGGATCTCGTAGTATCCTCACCTGTAGAAGATTTTTCTTGAATAAAAGTCGCTAGTTTTGATGGGAAACTTTCTTCACCCGACTGAGATCGTTTTTAGGGTGCCGTACCCGAAGGGTACCATCGGAACCGTATTACTAAGCCTCCGCTGTCCGTCCGTCGGTCCGTCCGTCTGTCACAGGGCTGTATCTCATGAACCGTTACAGGTAGGAAGCTGAAATATTGACTGATTATGTATTTATTTTGCCGCTATAACAACAAATAGGTAAAATTATAAAACAATTAAAATTAAAGGGACAATTAAAATACAAAAAAAGGTTAATTTTAAGGTTTAACATTTTTTGGGGTTAAATCTTGTACGATGGTACGGAACCCTTCATGTGCGAGTCCGACTCGCACTTAGAGTTTTGTAACGGCTGATCTTACTGTCCAATGTACCCATAGACTTTGTCATATATATATATATTATTAATAACTAAACAATTACATTTATCAAGATAATTGTCACATACAATTATAAATTTCATATTACTCTTTATTTCATCGGAAACAATTTAAACAATTAAAAGTGTTACGAAACCAAGCTATTGATTTAACAGCGACATATAAACTTATTTTAATACGTTTGGACTTATATGTATTACGTGCAACAATAATAATACGCAAATGGACCACCACATCGAAGTATTCTACAAATTATTATTCATGTCATAATTATGTACTCGCTACACAGGTATGTACATATGTTAAATTACTAAGTTATTCTACACACACGGGATATTGCTTAACGTGGTCCAATAGGGATTTTCGTAAATATATCTACATAGGTAAACACAGGATTAATACAAATGGCATAAACAATCGATGACTTAAACTACCATAAACTAGCTTACTGTCAAGCAGAAAAAAACATGTTAACAATAAATTAGTCCCTAAAAAATTACTATCTTTATTCTGTTCTGTAATCTGCAATACCCACTATGCACATGGAATGTATGCTTTATTCATTGTCTGAATTATGGGATTTAAATCAATTCTAAAAAAGTAGGTTTTTTTTAAAAAATTAAAAATACGTAACTGGACATGTATGGCTAATACTGACCGTCAGATATCAGCCTAACACACCACATTGGAACTAGGTGCCTTGCCGGATGGAAAATACAGAAAATTGTTATTGCCGCTTCGACCATAGTTCATTCAATGCGATGGTCCCATCCCGGGCGGGAATAACCCTACCACTTAGTACGTAAGGAAGGGGACCTACAGTTTTACGTGGAATCCGAACCACGGCCAGCCTCAACGGTTGAAAATGGTCACCCATCCAGGACCTAACCGCGCTCAGTGGTGCTTCCCCAGCTTGTCGATTCGCAAGGCGTCGCACACTGAGCTACCGAGGCTGAGGTATCGTAATTATTTTACCACTCTTATAGTAAAATAAATAAAGAGGTACTAACAATATACTGCACACAACATAATTATGCAAGTATATATATATATATATCGTAAAACTTTATGACCATCATTCATCATTGTTTTCATTTAAGGCTGTTCCGACCCATATACAGTTGTTTGCACACATAACGCAAAAAGTATTGCACTTTAAGCCACAAATTAATAATAAAAGTTTAATATAGTCATAATACTTGCAGCGAAAACAATTTCACAATTTCAGGATTATTGGTTTTGTTACAATTTATTTAAATACGATTTTTATTTAACAACGCCATCTAACGGTGTAAAACTTCTAATCGGCAATAACAACGAAACCATTAAATCTGTAATTGTGAATATGTTTTCGCTGCAACTACTATGGCTATATTTAATATTTTTGACGAATTCGGGCCTTAAAGTGCAATCAATACTTTTTGCGTTCTGTGTAAAAAAAAGATTGTATGGGTCGGAACATCCTTAAGAACGGCCCGTAAGATATTTTCCCCATACAAACGTAGTTTACTAATAATTCGGAAACCGCTATTTCAATTAAATTATTATTTAATATCAGGTAACAAATATCTGTGTCCGCATGCTTTTGTTTTTTTGAAAAATCCAAACCGAATGAAATGAAAGCAAAAAGAAAATCTTTATACGAATTTTGTTTTGTCTGTGGTTTGACACAGAATACTTTTACCGAAAAAACAAAGGCATGCAGACACAGATATTTGTAACCTAATATTATATACCAAATATCAAGTAAGTTGGAATAGTGGTTTTCAAATTATTAGTAAACTACGTTTGTATGGGAGGCGAAATTTTCTGATGCTTACGGGCCGACCTTAAGGAATATTTGTGCCAAATTTTTGCATACCTACCTATTTTATTTTAATAAATTCCGTTATATGCTTGTATGATATTTAAGGTATAGGCTTATATAAATTCCACAACTCCATCTATTAATATAATATATATAGCTACATAATTCTACAGTATAAATGGTTAAGTGGCTATCTAAGTACACGCGACGAAAGAATCCAGGTAAGTCCACGAAATTAAATGTAAATTGGTGTTCGGTTGGACCCTGGGATTAAAAGGCTTTTGATAAAATTGAGGATATTTTGTATCTTTTGATATATTACATTAACCTATGAATAATTCGTTTAGTGCAAAAACTACTTCGATTCTACAAATTTTAATTGGCAGTCTGTATTTTTTAGAAGAAATCCTTTGAGATCAATGTTTACATGAAAACGCACGGCATATTTAGCAAAAAGTTTTTACATAATTATGACCATTTGAGGTATTGGCCTGGCTCTTTTACTTTCGCCGGGGATATGAGGAAAGGCCGGCAAAAAAATCACATATACACAGGTTGGCCCATTTTTTGTGGTCAAAAAATTTTTTAGATAGAGGATATCCTACCTTTTTTAAAAAAATCATAGGTTAGCAGTTATTATTTTTTTTATTTTTTTAAATGCCTCTATTTGTGACATAAACCACTCTAGTAGGATATTACAATGTCCTCCAACAGAAAAAAATTGGACCACTATAAATGCCCCCCCCCCCTGTATGTTCTATTAATTAGGAAAGAACAGCACTTATACACAAATACACTTCTTTTGAAAGTGCCATCTTCTTTTATCTAAAATTATTTGATAATGCTATTCTAATATAAACCAACATGGGTACAATACATTTAAATTCACAAACATAAAACTATCACAAACTAATCGGCTATTGCTAGTCAAATTATAAGCATCTAAAAACAAAATAAGGCATTATGGGCATATCGGAGGGACCAAACAATTTACTTTGGAAGTTCAGGCACTTAAATATACATTTTTCGTCATATGATCTCTTCGCTTCGCCTTCAGGAAGAAAGAAATAGCGCCTACGTTGAAAGGTATATTTTAAAGAGAAACATATACATAAACAAATATTACTAATAAAATTACCATATAAAACGGCCAGGTTGTGCCAGAAATGTTTTAATATTTTTAAATAAATACACTGCAGTCTGTAGGTTAAAAGTATAGTACGCCTGCAATGCTTTAATATATTTTAAATAAATTATTGTGTGTATTTATTTTGCCGCAATAACAACTTTTAGGTAAAATTAAAAAATAATAAAAATTGAAAACATAATTTTTTTTGTGTTAAATCTTGTACGATAGTAGATAGCCGGTTTGTGTAACCACCGGAAACTGAAGCATTATTTTCTAAGCACTATGTCTATTCAAACCTATTTGTTATGGACCCTCTTTAATTATTTTCCACCTATCAAGCAGGTATAGAAGGGAGTGGTTATATTACTTGTCTTAGCCTGACTAATATAAATTTGCTCCTAGTTAAATTTAAAAGAAATCACAAAACATATAAAATAAATTCATAAATTTTTCGTATATTTTTTCTAAACTTATATCAGTGAGTTCAAATTTGAAAGGATAGAAGAGCGCTATACTACAATTTATCACTCTTTGTCTGTTTCGGTCAATTTACAAATATTAAAAGGGTAATATAATAAAATTCAAGTACATACATAAGTATATATTTAAATGTTTGGTTTTTAATGCATTATTGTTACGTTATTTACCAAAACATTTGATTTCAGAGAAAAAGAAGGCGGAAAATAATGCATACCTTCGTAAAACATGTTTGATTTCAATAATAAATATTATTGAAATCAATATAAACTACTTACATGTACGCAACTTAGTTTCTAAATAAGTAATTTTGTTTCTTTTGAGACAACATCTAATATTTGGAGACACTTTGGGATCACATTTACATTCAAATACTTCAATACCTACCCTAGTAATTTAATTAATCAAAGAAACTGTCATTAATTTTATTATGACAACTTCCAAACGTTGCATAAGTTTGGAATAATTTAAGCCTTGACAATACAATGCATTGTAGCATGTACAATGTTGGCTTTCTTTAAATTAACATAATGTATAATTTTAGCCGATTCCATCATTTTAAACCTACCCCTTCGTAAATAAATGAAAAATAAAGCCCTTATTTCAGTTTATAAAATTAAAAACATATCAGTAGAATGAATTGAAAATTGTGAACTTTTCCTGTGAACCTAGAGAGCTTCGCTATACATTATTGTGCCTTATGTGTAAATATGTATGTAATTTCTTACATAGCAAGTCAGAATGTATATCATTATGTAAAAAAAATTTTTTGATCCATATTTTCTAACGGGTGCACAAAAAAATCGCTATACCCGGATCGAGGCTCATCGTGCCTGTTATGTATTCACGCAAAAAGTTTGTGCTAAGAGAACAATAGTAAGCAATGTTTCAGTAGCCAGCAAAATAAATTCCGTAGAAATAACTAAACCACGCCACCAAACACACATTTTGGTGAACGTGGCTTGACGCCACAGACGCCGCTCTACTTGACGCCAAAGTGATGCAAACCGTTTTACCCATGCATACTGTCTACATTTCTGTCGTCAGGCTTTGCCATTCGTAACTCCGTCGTCGACACTTGCTTCTTCCGTATTTCGTTCATAGATCACGGAAGCTGGTTGAATTGCTATTGAGGCTTCTAACCGTGCTTTCAAAATCATCATGACGATAAAAACCAAGCGATAGCAGTTAAATGGCTTCAAAATGTAGGAAAAAATATGCCTCGGAATCAATAAACGGAATCTGAAAGATACATTTATCGAAAGTTGAGATAGCGAACACGATCTAAAGACGGGTCATTGAAGCAATTGGAAACATTCGCTAGTTATTTAATGTAATATAAAAAAATAAAATAAAATGTGAGTATAGGGAAGAACCTAATATTACCAATTTAATCTCTAGAATACTCTATCTATCTAGTTTATGCTTAAAGTATAGTTCTACGAATGTTTAGCTATTTATTTTTCCACTTTTCAGAGAGTGGCGCCCCAGTTCTCCGAACTAGCGAGTGTTTCGAATAACCTCAAACGCAAGTATCGAGTCTACTGGCGCACGAGTGTGTCAAAACAAAATGGCCGCGATCGCTACGTGTAGGTGGCGGCGCAGTCGAAGAAGGGGAAGCAGATGGAATCGGCAGGCGAATGCTAGAGAACGTGCAGGTTCTCGCACGACTTGGACTTGGAGTCCCGCGCCCACACGCGACCCAGCAGGCCTCGAACCTGCAACATCAAAGTAAGGGATAGAAGTTACGGTGCTGTAGGTGAGGTATTGCCGAGAAACCTAAGCCCGTAAGCCGTATCAACTGGAACGGGCAGGCCATTGACATTCAGTGACATTCAATGGTCAAATATGAATTCAGCTGTACCAGGGAATACGAACGCTATCGAATACCTCAGCGTTATCGAGAGGGAAAAATTGCCTGTCTGAAATATTATGCGTATGCATTTGACGGATTGCTTTCGATACCATCTGTCAAATGCATACAAAAATTTTTGACAGGCGAAGTCGGTCTCTCGCCAGCATTCGTAGCAGTGTGTTATAACCTGCGGGTTTACTCAAGAGATTCTCACTTGTGAGTCACAGAACCTTCTTCGTGGCTGTTATTTCATAGTATTCTTACCTGTAACTCACAGGTAAGAATCTCATGAGTAGACCCGCAGGTTTTAACGCACTAAGGCCCTACTAGTGAGTGACCACTGACTCACAGCTGAGAATGAGTAGACCCGCTGCAGGACATATTGTCAAAGAATAAGAAAAGTTTTCAATATAAGCAGGTAGTCAATGAAATCTGAATAAAAACGTATCCTAAAATGTTCAACAAAATTCGTTCTGCATATCTCGAAAATTACAATTAATTATTTCTAAAATAGTTGGCAGTGCTGAAAACAAGGGTTAATGATTTTAATCAATGTCACAAAATATATATATTATTCTTAAAATTAGTTTAAAATTGTATGCAGACGACGTGGTTTAAAATAAATAGTGGCGGTCGTTTACAACCTGTATACTCTTTGGTGTATACCTTGACGCTCGCGGAGAGGCGGCCCCGCTTGCGGGGGGTGCTGCCGGCGGAGGCGGGCGGGTGGGGGGGCGGCGGCGGCGGCGGCTCCGCGTGCTCCGCCTCGAGCGGCGAGCGGTTGCGGCTGCGGTTCTTGCGCGAGCCCGACCGCTTCCTGTGGGTATCCCTGCCCATTCACACGTACGGTTACGCCACCGTACTTACTGCACCGTACCAGACGGATTACGAACGTACGATTACGCCACCGTGCTTACACCGGACGGGTTACGAAACGTGATCATTGCAGAATTCATGATATGAGTAGTTCAAATTTCGACGGTATTTGTTTTTGAAATGACTGATTTATTAAAGTTACTTAAGGCGTCTATATACCATAGCGTCAAGTCAAGAATACGCGTGCCGGAATAAAGACAGTGCCGTAATGTCAGCGGGAGGGTACGCACGTTTCACGCGCTCCGTCCCCGCTCCAAAAACCAGCAAGAACACTTGTTTCCCGAACGACTAGTCTGATTTTGTGAAATTCCTGTATATAGAAGATTTTTAAACAGCAAGATGTGTACCTCGTTATGGCTGAAAAGTATAATATTTTTTTATTTCATTCTTCTAAATAGAAAGATAACTGGATAAATGGAAAGACAAATGGCTTTGAAAGGTAAAAAAGGTCCTTTTAGAAATATTTTTCATTTCGATGACAATACAAGTGTTTTGGACAAAATGGAGATGTGTACCTTTGCAAACGTATGTTCTATAAGCTCAGTATTTTTTCAATGTCTAACAACCGAAGGCTTTACTGTAATCGACTTCAGAAAAATGTTCATATTTAGGTATTTATTCCCCTTAACATGGACGGATAACACCACATCTACTATCATGATATTAACCCAATTCACCGAACATAAATTAGGTGCCATGCCAGGATCTTCCTGATAATTATAATTGTTCAAAGTACTGAAGTTAGGTCAGGTTAGGTTAGGTTAGGTTAGGTTAGGTTAGGTTAGGCCGGTGCCTAGGCACAGGGCACAGACCCTAGACGAACGCAGAAATCACCAGATAGGACCAAGTTTTGGATCATGCAGCATACATGCAGGGCGCAGTTATAGTAACTCGCACCGGGAGCATAACGGGCTGATTACGGTACTGGGTGGCAAAAGGTGTACCTACCTTGCGCGCTCCGCATGCTGTTGCTTCAGCCTTATCTGCGTGAGGAGCCCCACTAAGAGCTCGTCCACATTGTGGTTGATACCGACGGATGTCTCAATGAATTTGCAGTCATATGAGGTGGCCAGGCTCTTCCCCTCTGCAATCAGTAGATTATGCATGTAATCAGAAAATATCATCGAAAACTATTGGCTGAATAACCAGTGCTTTAGAACGAATGCCTATTATATTATAAATATATTACGAATTGATCTGTTTTATTATTTATTAGCTTTAATTTAAGTTTTTTTTGTTTGTTAAATAGATTTAAGCACGCAGTGTTCACAACGTAGTAGGGTGTAATTTGCTGTATTAATATAAGTTTATTTTTTATTGTAATGTCTATAATGTATGTGAACCAAAAAATAAATAAGTATAATCCAGTGAGCGAGCGCGATGCGTCTCCGTTTCAGTTTGGGCAAAATGCTTTCGTATGTACAGTCGTTTCGTCTGAAATCTATACACCGGAAATAGAGACAAATTTTAAATCTCTTTCTGTCACGCTGAGGTCAACCATAGAGTAAAAGGGACATAGGAATTCCTTCTCTTCCAGTGTATACAATCGAGAGGAAACGACCGTACGTCCGGCTGTTATCTATTAGCGGACTCAGGCTTCTGGTCGCATTTCTCAACCGATTCTCGTGAAATTTTGTGAGAAAATTTAATAATAACATGGATTTTTTTTGTCCATTAAGTTATAAATTAGAGATAGACATAGTAGCCTGTCTGCATATTAAAAGATATTGAACCAAAGCAAATTATTTTGGGGCGTTTTTACAAAGGTAGACAGTACCGTCTGTATCTTCTCCTTAGAAACCGAGTAAAGCCCAAAGTCCATAGAACACATACATACAGGCGTATATATAGCTCACCCTCCGTCGGCACGGCCCTCGACCTCGCCAGGTCCGCCTTGTTGCCGACCAGGATGACGGCACGGCGCGCCGTGTGCCCCCCCGCCCACAGCGCCTGCAGCCGCCGCTCCGCCTCCGCCAGGCTGCCGCGCTCCGCCGTCGAGTACACGACGCAGTAGCCGTGCGCGGAGCCCTCCATCTGCGAGAGACACACTATAGTGGCACGGTCGGGAGCGACCACGAACGGACCGCCGACCAAGGTCACGTTGGTCGGGTCTACGGAATTCTACGCGATCGCGCGGGCATCAGAGCTGTCATTGCATTGCGCTTTGCTTGACGAAAAGATTTCGAAGCATAGTTTTTTTATTATTCAAGGTTTTCCGTGGAGAAAATCGCTCTGAAAACCGCTATTAAATCTGTTTTCTAGACTCAGGATTCCTGTTTTCTGATTACGGAATTCCAGGAATAGGTCTGCTGCACGATAGCGCGGTTGAGTTCACATTTTTATCGTTCCTCTCAATATTCTGTGGTTATCTTATTCTGGGATCGCAAGCAGTAAACCTACTAGAAGAAGATCAAAAAGTATTCAGTATTCAGTATATTTTATTGACAAAAATATTAAATTAAATATGACGACATACAGGTTTAGGTCAAAGTGGGTGAGGCTTTTTTTTAAATTTATTAGAGAACAACCAAACACATAGTTATAGATAAAGAAACAAAACATATCAACATAATAAAAGTACAACTAGAGTGCCACATAGCTCTTTTTGCGCGTGGTCAAAATCGGAACTAAACGGTCGCCATCTTGAACAGTCATCTTCGCGTTACGGGAACGTGCTGCCATTATAACAATGCAAGTTACGCACTGCATACATGCATACATACATACCTTTACGCCGTTTTCCCGGAAGGGTAGTAGTAGTAGTGGTTTGATACCATCGCGAGTTGTACTCGATAACTCCTTGTTAGATTATAACGAAATAAAAAAAATCCTGTATGAAGTCTAATCTAAATTGGATGGCAAAAAATATCTATTGACAGGTTATAACCTCCGGGATTGACGTTGTGGTTTATTTTCTTCATAGAATTCAAGAAAACAAAACTAGCGGTAATAAGTAACCTGAAGTTCTACAAAACGTATTTTTTTATTAAAATGATGAAAGATCAAATTTAGTTATATTTTGAATAGTTATTATTCACCTAAAATAGAAATTTTTATTTCCTCCAATTTTTTTCTTACAGCAGACTGAAAATATTTTCCCGATCAATGGGGTAATTCACTTGCAAATAGACGAATCATGCTAGATCTCATGTTCCTACATAAAATAATGAATAGTGAAATAGACGCACCAACCATTCTTGAAAATATCAAGTTTGTGATTCCAAGACCAAACACAAGAATACGTGAAAACAACATTTTAAAGATTTCATCCACAAAAACAAATGTTGGGCGCCACGCAACACTACCGCGCATTTGTCGAGAGTTCAATGCAATTTGTAATACAGATATGGATTTATTTCAAAACCAAAGGAAGATGTTTTTTTTGTGTGTTTTTTTAGTATTATTATTATTTTTATTTTTATTGTGGAAATATGTTTTTTTTTTGTCAGAGTATCCTATTTATAGTTCAACAAGTTAATAATTACCCTAATTTTAGTCCGATAAGTTAATTGTTACTTACCTGTGAATGTTGTGCCTGCCTAGCAAAGGTTTTTCACACCAGGCATTTTTGTTTAGTTTAATTTCTTTGTAATTGTCTTTGTGTGTAAACTGTTGGCATGCCTTGAAATAAATAAAAAAATAAATAAATTTTGTTTCATGTGGTTACTCTTAAAAGACAGTGGTGTCCTCAGCCAGGCGCAAAATAACGTATGTGGGACTCTATCTGCATGCAACAACAGCTGCCACAGAGTAAGAAAAAGTAGAGCTTATGCCTAAAATCTGTAAGTACCTTAAAACTAAAATTATGCAGGAGGTATGACATTGTTATATGCACACTTATATAAGTTTTAACAACTTAGAAACGTAAAAATACACAGATCAAATAAAGAAAGTTATTTAAAATTATATGCATATCAATGAACAATTAAGAAATTATAATTAACAGCAGCTTGTGTGCTAGTGAAGAAAAAAACGTGGGAAAAAACTAAATCGATAAATGAGTGAAGCAAACAGCATTAAGTCATCTTAATATTTTGAAAATACTCGACTCTGACGACCTCCGATACTAATTATAACTCTAGTTATAACTCACCACCATGCTGTCAGGCGGTGAGTCCAAAAAAGTAATTTCGGACTCTTCTCCAGCCAACAGGACACACACGGATCGTTCTCCGGACTCGTCGTCTGAAACAGGTGTACCTTTTTATATTCTTTGACGTGGAGGGCTTATAATTTACATGTAGAATCTGTTCGGTACAACTGAAAATTCTGCACCAAACAGAAGTGGATGCCTAATATTCCAACCAGTTAGAGCGCAGAACGTAGAGGTAAACGCTTCTAATACGTGCAGAATTGATCGAATTCCGTCGCATATTTTCTTACATTTTATATTACGGGAGGTCACGACATTTTTGGTCACGATAATGTAAATGGCTAAATACCACTTGGCGTAGGCAGACCGACACATTTAGCGCAGAGGGTTGGTCTTTATCCTGTGAACCCAGATTCAGCCATTTACGTTATCGTTACCATTTTTGTCGCGACCTCCTAGTCTATTACGCAGGTTACCCACTCATTGGAGAGTAGATTTTGTTTCCGCAGAAGCCACATTACAAGAGCTCACAATACCGAGCCCTCCGAGGCGGACCAGTGCCTGACTTACCGATGGTCGTGTCGTCATGAACTGGCCGACGAGCGACGACTTGCCGACGCCCGGCGCGCCCAGCACGAGCACGCGGTAGCTGGCGACGCCGGCGGAGGAGTCGCGCGAGGACGCCAGGCTGCACGGCGCCGACGCGCGCGTCAGCCGCTCGGAGGACGCGCTCGATGCCACCGACTTGTCGGAGCGCGAGCTCTCGCACCAGCGCAGCGACCTACTTACCGATGCTCGTGTCGTACGCGTGCAGGTACTCGGACGTCATGAACTGGCCGACGAGCGACGACTTGCCGACGCCCGACGCGCCCAGCACGAGCACGCGGTAGCTGGCGACGCCGGCGGAGGAGTCGCGCGAGGACGCCAGGCTGCACGGCGCCGACGCGCGCGTCAGCCGCTCGGAGGACGCGCTCGATGCCACCGACTTGTCGGAGCGCGAGCTCTCGCACCAGCGCAGCGACCTACTTACCGATGCTCGTGTCGTACGCGTGCAGGTACTCGGACGTCATGAACTGGCCGACGAGCGACGACTTGCCGACGCCCGACGCGCCCAGCACGAGCACGCGGTAGCTGGCGACGCCGGCGGAGGAGTCGCGCGAGGACGCCAGGCTGCACGGCGCCGACGCGCGCGTCAGCCGCTCGGAGGACGCGCTCGATGCCACCGACTTGTCGGAGCGCGAGCTCTCGCACCAGCGCAGCGACCTACTTACCGATGCTCGTGTCGTACGCGTGCAGGTACTCGGACGTCATGAACTGGCCGACGAGCGACGACTTGCCGACGCCCGGCGCGCCCAGCACGAGCACGCGGTAGCTGGCGACGCCGGCGGAGGAGTCGCGCGAGGACGCCAGGCTGCACGGCGCCGACGCGCGCGTCAGCCGCTCGGAGGACGCGCTCGATGCCACCGACTTGTCGGAGCGCGAGCTCTCGCACCAGCGCAGCGACCTACTTACCGATGCTCGTGTCGTACGCGTGCAGGTACTCGGACGTCATGAACTGGCCGACGAGCGACGACTTGCCGACGCCCGACGCGCCCAGCACGAGCACGCGGTAGCTGGCGACGCCGGCGGAGGAGTCGCACGAGGACGCCAGGCTACACGGCGCCGACGCGCGCGTCAGCCGCTCGGAGGACGCGCTCGATGCCACCGACGTGTCGGAGCGCGAGCTCTCGCACCAGCGCAGCGACCTACTTACCGATGCTCGTGTCGTACGCGTGCAGGTACTCGGACGTCATGAACTGGCCGACGAGCGACGACTTGCCGACGCCCGACGCGCCCAGCACGAGCACGCGGTAGCTGGCGACGCCGGCGGAGGAGTCGCACGAGGACGCCAGGCTACACGGCGCCGACGCGCGCGTCAGCCGCTCGGAGGACGCGCTCGATGCCACCGACGTGTCGGAGCGCGAGCTCTCGCACCAGCGCAGCGACCTACTTACCGATGCTCGTGTCGTACGCGTGCAGGTACTCGGACGTCATGAACTGGCCGACGAGCGACGACTTGCCGACGCCCGACGCGCCCAGCACGAGCACGCGGTAGCTGGCGACGCCGGCGGAGGAGTCGCACGAGGACGCCAGGCTACACGGCGCCGACGCGCGCGTCAGCCGCTCGGAGGACGCGCTCGATGCCACCGACGTGTCGGAGCGCGAGCTCTCGCACCAGCGCAGCGACCTACTTACCGATGCTCGTGTCGTACGCGTGCAGGTACTCGGACGTCATGAACTGGCCGACGAGCGACGACTTGCCGACGCCCGACGCGCCCAGCACGAGCACGCGGTAGCTGGCGACGCCGGCGGAGGAGTCGCGCGAGGACGCCAGGCTGCACGGCGCCGACGCGCGCGTCAGCCGCTCGGAGGACGCGCTCGATGCCACCGACTTGTCGGAGCGCGAGCTCTCGCACCAGCGCAGCGACCTACTTACCGATGCTCGTGTCGTACGCGTGCAGGTACTCGGACGTCATGAACTGGCCGACGAGCGACGACTTGCCGACGCCCGGCGCGCCCAGCACGAGCACGCGGTAGCTGGCGACGCCGGCGGAGGAGTCGCGCGAGGACGCCAGGCTGCACGGCGCCGACGCGCGCGTCAGCCGCTCGGAGGACGCGCTCGATGCCACCGACTTGTCGGAGCGCGAGCTCTCGCACCAGCGCAGCGACCTACTTACCGATGCTCGTGTCGTACGCGTGCAGGTACTCGGACGTCATGAACTGGCCGACGAGCGACGACTTGCCGACGCCCGACGCGCCCAGCACGAGCACGCGGTAGCTGGCGACGCCGGCGGAGGAGTCGCACGAGGACGCCAGGCTACACGGCGCCGACGCGCGCGTCAGCCGCTCGGAGGACGCGCTCGATGCCACCGACGTGTCGGAGCGCGAGCTCTCGCACCAGCGCAGCGACCTACTTACCGATGCTCGTGTCGTACGCGTGCAGGTACTCGGACGTCATGAACTGGCCGACGAGCGACGACTTGCCGACGCCCGACGCGCCCAGCACGAGCACGCGGTAGCTGGCGACGCCGGCGGAGGAGTCGCGCGAGGACGCCAGGCTGCACGGCGCCGACGCGCGCGTCAGCCGCTCGGAGGACGCGCTCGATGCCACCGACTTGTCGGAGCGCGAGCTCTCGCACCAGCGCAGCGACCTACTTACCGATGCTCGTGTCGTACGCGTGCAGGTACTCGGACGTCATGAACTGGCCGACGAGCGACGACTTGCCGACGCCCGGCGCGCCCAGCACGAGCACGCGGTAGCTGGCGACGCCGGCGGAGGAGTCGCGCGAGGACGCCAGGCTGCACGGCGCCGACGCGCGCGTCAGCCGCTCGGAGGACGCGCTCGATGCCACCGACTTGTCGGAGCGCGAGCTCTCGCACCAGCGCAGCGACCTACTTACCGATGCTCGTGTCGTACGCGTGCAGGTACTCGGACGTCATGAACTGGCCGACGAGCGACGACTTGCCGACGCCCGACGCGCCCAGCACGAGCACGCGGTAGCTGGCGACGCCGGCGGAGGAGTCGCACGAGGACGCCAGGCTACACGGCGCCGACGCGCGCGTCAGCCGCTCGGAGGACGCGCTCGATGCCACCGACTTGTCGGAGCGCGAGCTCTCGCACCAGCGCAGCGACCTACTTACCGATGCTCGTGTCGTACGCGTGCAGGTACTCGGACGTCATGAACTGGCCGACGAGCGACGACTTGCCGACGCCCGGCGCGCCCAGCACGAGCACGCGGTAGCTGGCGACGCCGGCGGAGGAGTCGCGCGAGGACGCCAGGCTGCACGGCGCCGACGCGCGCGTCAGCCGCTCGGAGGACGCGCTCGATGCCACCGACTTGTCGGAGCGCGAGCTCTCGCACCAGCGCAGCGACCTACTTACCGATGCTCGTGTCGTACGCGTGCAGGTACTCGGACGTCATGAACTGGCCGACGAGCGACGACTTGCCGACGCCCGACGCGCCCAGCACGAGCACGCGGTAGCTGGCGACGCCGGCGGAGGAGTCGCACGAGGACGCCAGGCTACACGGCGCCGACGCGCGCGTCAGCCGCTCGGAGGACGCGCTCGATGCCACCGACGTGTCGGAGCGCGAGCTCTCGCACCAGCGCAGCGACCTACTTACCGATGCTCGTGTCGTACGCGTGCAGGTACTCGGACGTCATGAACTGGCCGACGAGCGACGACTTGCCGACGCCCGACGCGCCCAGCACGAGCACGCGGTAGCTGGCGACGCCGGCGGAGGAGTCGCACGAGGACGCCAGGCTACACGGCGCCGACGCGCGCGTCAGCCGCTCGGAGGACGCGCTCGATGCCACCGACGTGTCGGAGCGCGAGCTCTCGCACCAGCGCAGCGACCTACTTACCGATGCTCGTGTCGTACGCGTGCAGGTACTCGGACGTCATGAACTGGCCGACGAGCGACGACTTGCCGACGCCCGACGCGCCCAGCACGAGCACGCGGTAGCTGGCGACGCCGGCGGAGGAGTCGCACGAGGACGCCAGGCTACACGGCGCCGACGCGCGCGTCAGCCGCTCGGAGGACGCGCTCGATGCCACCGACGTGTCGGAGCGCGAGCTCTCGCACCAGCGCAGCGACCTACTTACCGATGCTCGTGTCGTACGCGTGCAGGTACTCGGACGTCATGAACTGGCCGACGAGCGACGACTTGCCGACGCCCGACGCGCCCAGCACGAGCACGCGGTAGCTGGCGACGCCGGCGGAGGAGTCGCACGAGGACGCCAGGCTACACGGCGCCGACGCGCGCGTCAGCCGCTCGGAGGACGCGCTCGATGCCACCGACGTGTCGGAGCGCGAGCTCTCGCACCAGCGCAGCGACCTACTTACCGATGCTCGTGTCGTACGCGTGCAGGTACTCGGACGTCATGAACTGGCCGACGAGCGACGACTTGCCGACGCCCGACGCGCCCAGCACGAGCACGCGGTAGCTGGCGACGCCGGCGGAGGAGTCGCACGAGGACGCCAGGCTACACGGCGCCGACGCGCGCGTCAGCCGCTCGGAGGACGCGCTCGATGCCACCGACGTGTCGGAGCGCGAGCTCTCGCACCAGCGCAGCGACCTACTTACCGATGCTCGTGTCGTACGCGTGCAGGTACTCGGACGTCATGAACTGGCCGACGAGCGACGACTTGCCGACGCCCGACGCGCCCAGCACGAGCACGCGGTAGCTGGCGACGCCGGCGGAGGAGTCGCACGAGGACGCCAGGCTACACGGCGCCGACGCGCGCGTCAGCCGCTCGGAGGACGCGCTCGATGCCACCGACGTGTCGGAGCGCGAGCTCTCGCACCAGCGCAGCGACCTACTTACCGATGCTCGTGTCGTACGCGTGCAGGTACTCGGACGTCATGAACTGGCCGACGAGCGACGACTTGCCGACGCCCGACGCGCCCAGCACGAGCACGCGGTAGCTGGCGACGCCGGCGGAGGAGTCGCACGAGGACGCCAGGCTACACGGCGCCGACGCGCGCGTCAGCCGCTCGGAGGACGCGCTCGATGCCACCGACGTGTCGGAGCGCGAGCTCTCGCACCAGCGCAGCGACCTACTTACCGATGCTCGTGTCGTACGCGTGCAGGTACTCGGACGTCATGAACTGGCCGACGAGCGACGACTTGCCGACGCCCGACACGCCCAGCACGAGCACGCGGTAGCTGGCGACGCCGGCGGAGGAGTCGCACGAGGACGCCAGGCTACACGGCGCCGACGCGCGCGTCAGCCGCTCGGAGGACGCGCTCGATGCCACCGACGTGTCGGAGCGCGAGCTCTCGCACCAGCGCAGCGACCTACTTACCGATGCTCGTGTCGTACGCGTGCAGGTACTCGGACGTCATGAACTGGCCGACGAGCGACGACTTGCCGACGCCCGACGCGCCCAGCACGAGCACGCGGTAGCTGGCGACGCCGGCGGAGGAGTCGCACGAGGACGCCAGGCTACACGGCGCCGACGCGCGCGTCAGCCGCTCGGAGGACGCGCTCGATGCCACCGACGTGTCGGAGCGCGAGCTCTCGCACCAGCGCAGCGACCTACTTACCGATGCTCGTGTCGTACGCGTGCAGGTACTCGGACGTCATGAACTGGCCGACGAGCGACGACTTGCCGACGCCCGACGCGCCCAGCACGAGCACGCGGTAGCTGGCGACGCCGGCGGAGGAGTCGCACGAGGACGCCAGGCTACACGGCGCCGACGCGCGCGTCAGCCGCTCGGAGGACGCGCTCGATGCCACCGACGTGTCGGAGCGCGAGCTCTCGCACCAGCGCAGCGACCTACTTACCGATGCTCGTGTCGTACGCGTGCAGGTACTCGGACGTCATGAACTGGCCGACGAGCGACGACTTGCCGACGCCCGACGCGCCCAGCACGAGCACGCGGTAGCTGGCGACGCCGGCGGAGGAGTCGCACGAGGACGCCAGGCTACACGGCGCCGACGCGCGCGTCAGCCGCTCGGAGGACGCGCTCGATGCCACCGACGTGTCGGAGCGCGAGCTCTCGCACCAGCGCAGCGACCTACTTACCGATGCTCGTGTCGTATGCGTGCAGGTACTCGGACGTCATGAACTGGCCGACGAGCGACGACTTGCCGACGCCCGACGCGCCCAGCACGAGCACGCGGTAGCTGGCGACGCCGGCGGAGGAGTCGCACGAGGACGCCAGGCTACACGGCGCCGACGCGCGCGTCAGCCGCTCGGAGGACGCGCTCGATGCCACCGACGTGTCGGAGCGCGAGCTCTCGCACCAGCGCAGCGACCTACTTACCGATGCTCGTGTCGTACGCGTGCAGGTACTCGGACGTCATGAACTGGCCGACGAGCGACGACTTGCCGACGCCCGACGCGCCCAGCACGAGCACGCGGTAGCTGGCGACGCCGGCGGAGGAGTCGCACGAGGACGCCAGGCTACACGGCGCCGACGCGCGCGTCAGCCGCTCGGAGGACGCGCTCGATGCCACCGACTTGTCGGAGCGCGAGCTCTCGCACCAGCGCAGCGACCTACTTACCGATGCTCGTGTCGTACGCGTGCAGGTACTCGGACGTCATGAACTGGCCGACGAGCGACGACTTGCCGACGCCCGACGCGCCCAGCACGAGCACGCGGTAGCTGGCGACGCCGGCGGAGGAGTCGCACGAGGACGCCAGGCTACACGGCGCCGACGCGCGCGTCAGCCGCTCGGAGGACGCGCTCGATGCCACCGACGTGTCGGAGCGCGAGCTCTCGCACCAGCGCAGCGACCTACTTACCGATGCTCGTGTCGTATGCGTGCAGGTACTCGGACGTCATGAACTGGCCGACGAGCGACGACTTGCCGACGCCCGACGCGCCCAGCACGAGCACGCGGTAGCTGGCGACGCCGGCGGAGGAGTCGCACGAGGACGCCAGGCTACACGGCGCCGACGCGCGCGTCAGCCGCTCGGAGGACGCGCTCGATGCCACCGACGTGTCGGAGCGCGAGCTCTCGCACCAGCGCAGCGACCTACTTACCGATGCTCGTGTCGTACGCGTGCAGGTACTCGGACGTCATGAACTGGCCGACGAGCGACGACTTGCCGACGCCCGACGCGCCCAGCACGAGCACGCGGTAGCTGGCGACGCCGGCGGAGGAGTCGCGCGAGGACGCCAGGCTGCACGGCGCCGACGCGCGCGTCAGCCGCTCGGAGGACGCGCTCGATGCCACCGACGTGTCGGAGCGCGAGCTCTCGCACCAGCGCAGCGACCTACTTACCGATGCTCGTGTCGTACGCGTGCAGGTACTCGGACGTCATGAACTGGCCGACGAGCGACGACTTGCCGACGCCCGACGCGCCCAGCACGAGCACGCGGTAGCTGGCGACGCCGGCGGAGGAGTCGCGCGAGGACGCCAGGCTGCACGGCGCCGACGCGCGCGTCAGCCGCTCGGAGGACGCGCTCGATGCCACCGACGTGTCGGAGCGCGAGCTCTCGCACCAGCGCAGCGACCTACTTACCGATGCTCGTGTCGTACGCGTGCAGGTACTCGGACGTCATGAACTGGCCGACGAGCGACGACTTGCCGACGCCCGACGCGCCCAGCACGAGCACGCGGTAGCTGGCGACGCCGGCGGAGGAGTCGCGCGAGGACGCCAGGCTGCACGGCGCCGACGCGCGCGTCAGCCGCTCGGAGGACGCGCTCGATGCCACCGACGTGTCGGAGCGCGAGCTCTCGCACCAGCGCAGCGACCTACTTACCGATGCTCGTGTCGTACGCGTGCAGGTACTCGGACGTCATGAACTGGCCGACGAGCGACGACTTGCCGACGCCCGACGCGCCCAGCACGAGCACGCGGTAGCTGGCGACGCCGGCGGAGGAGTCGCGCGAGGACGCCAGGCTGCACGGCGCCGACGCGCGCGTCAGCCGCTCGGAGGACGCGCTCGATGCCACCGACGTGTCGGAGCGCGAGCTCTCGCACCAGCGCAGCGACCTACTTACCGATGCTCGTGTCGTACGCGTGCAGGTACTCGGACGTCATGAACTGGCCGACGAGCGACGACTTGCCGACGCCCGACGCGCCCAGCACGAGCACGCGGTAGCTGGCGACGCCGGCGGAGGAGTCGCGCGAGGACGCCAGGCTGCACGGCGCCGACGCGCGCGTCAGCCGCTCGGAGGACGCGCTCGATGCCACCGACGTGTCGGAGCGCGAGCTCTCGCACCAGCGCAGCGACCTACTTACCGATGCTCGTGTCGTACGCGTGCAGGTACTCGGACGTCATGAACTGGCCGACGAGCGACGACTTGCCGACGCCCGACGCGCCCAGCACGAGCACGCGGTAGCTGGCGACGCCGGCGGAGGAGTCGCGCGAGGACGCCAGGCTGCACGGCGCCGACGCGCGCGTCAGCCGCTCGGAGGACGCGCTCGATGCCACCGACGTGTTGGAGCGGGAGCGGCGCGAGCGCAGCGAGTCGCCGCGGTTGATCACGCCCTTGCCTGCACCAACGAAAACATAGTTGACGGTGCAATGAACTCCGTTATAAAAGCACGGCGATTACGCCTACAGCTAAAATGGCAATGAAAATATAAAATGGAATTTTAGCTGTAGGCGATTACGCCTACAGCTAAAATTCATAACGGCGTGGCTGATTTCTATACAGTTCCCGGCGGTAAATAATTGGACATTGGACGCTGGAAAGAAATAATCGGCTATTTTTTGTCATACCCACTTCTTGCCGCTGTGGCAAACCGACGTGCATCTCGAGGTTATATCTAGGGTTACCAACCTTAATACTGAAATGTCGCAGCCGCTAACACTCTTCTTCAATACTGGGGTTGGGTATGAAAGCGATCCTCGCCTGCCGCTCTGGCAACCCTAGTAGCTGCGTTTCGTGGTCATATCTAGGGTTACCAACCTGTAATACTGAAATGTCGCAGCCGATAGTACTCCTCCTCGACGCCGGTGTTGGGCATAGAAGCGACCCTCGCCCGCTGCTGCGGCAACCCTAGCAGTTGCCTCTCGCCGGTCCGTGATGCTTTTACAGACTGCGAGCGGCTATGGTGTGGACTTCCATACCTGTAGAAGCAATGCCAGAATTTCAACGGCAGTTCCGAAATTGAAATAAAACTTTTTCAACCATGGAGGTGAAAAATGTATAGAGAAATAACTTCCATGCAACGAGCGCGCAAAAAATGACGCGACGCGACTTAAACATATCGCCGTACACATTTGTAAACCCTGTAATAAGAGGACATGCTTTAGAGTCTTATGTGAAATACAATTTTGGTGACGACGGCAATATGTTTGAATGTTCAATCTTTGCAATCAATGCCCACAACGCAGGTAAAGCGTTGAAACCATGTATGTAGATATAATCATAAAAACTGTGTTAGTAGGAGGCATTGATTACGGGAGGAGGGACTGGAGGAGAATTACAAATTATGGGTATAACACAGGTGGCGAAATTGGTAGATGCATCACCCGCGAATGGTATGTTTTGCTGGTTCGGGTCCAGCTTTGCAGTATACTAATAAAGTAGTTCTTTTTACAGGGTTCTTTCATTAATTAATTTGCCCTTGCTTAACGGGCGATTGACTTAGCCCAGACAAAACCACTAAGTTCTAGTTTTCGAAAGATTTTGAATTGCCGAACATGGTAAGACAATTCCGAAAATTCACATCAGTACTTGTCTTCAGCGAAGTTACTGAAAATTATCATAATAAATCTGGAATAATACTCACACGGAACGGAAAATTAAATTTTCGTCATCTTTAGTATCATTCATATGCCAAGAAATATAATAACATTTGTAAATTCCACAAAGGACTCGAAGGAAGGTTTAACCTAATAATCCAAGGGCATAAGGATATGTACTGCAGACACGAACAGCAGTCGAAATAAAACAATTTATAAGGGTTCTGGCTTGGATTACAAGTTCAGCTCCTAATGGCTGTACAGTGTGTGTCAATATTACTTGCAAAACTTGCAAATATTATTTAGCAAGTGTAGAGCGAAGCGTCTCCGTTTCAGATTGGGTAAATATGCTTTTGTATATCCGGCTGTCCGAAAGTTCTCTAAAGGTCGCATTTCACAACCGATTGTCGTGAAATTTTGAGAGCAGGATCGATTATTAAATAGATTTCTATTCGATTCAGTTTTTTAATCCTCTTCAAAATGTCGGAGCCATTTAAAAAAGATCAAATATTTCACAAAACGTTTGTTTTGTGACATCCGAGCGAAGCTTCTTAACTTTTCCAAACTGTACAGGAGCGCCCGTTGGACTAATCTGAAGATTGACTGAAAAATCAATCAAAATTGGGATAGTCGTTTTAGAACACACAGACTTGCATGTATAATTTTATGCATATAATAATAGATTTGGAAAAAAATTAATTATGCCATCTACTACTTTCTAATCTATTTGCACTGATAACTTTTGAGGTGGATTACTCAACGATTAAATTGAACACATTTAAAAAAAATTGTCATCAGATATAGCTTGTTTCATGTAGATTTTTGATCAATTTTCATATTGTTTGATCTTTGACTGCAGTCCGGTCCTGATTTACTTTTAGCTCTAAGTCGTTTTTTAATTAAAATTTTCGTAAATCTTACCAAATCAAACACAATCCGCATTTTCTGCTCTGTGGACATGATGCATCGTCCTCATCACGGAGCCTGTATTTTTTTTTTAAACAGAGAAGATCCCAGAGCACAATAGCACGGTTTTGTACCGTGCCCGCGAATGAGTAAGTCCCGGTCCCGGTCCCGGTTAGGGGAGGGGCCACCTTAAGACTAATTAAGAACAAAAATAAATAGCAACCCTCAGTGGCACATTAACCATATGTCCATACGGCGGCGGCGACACAGGAAACTCCCACATGATTGTTGGCGTAGAATATAAACGACACGGCTGTCCAAATAATATTGAGCAGACACCGCTCGGGTCGGGAAATGGTGTTTGTAGCTCGTTACTTTTCCTTAATAATTCAATTTCCATTTGTGCCGCCCGAAAAACATTTTTTTTATCAAGAGAGCCTCGATAGACCCCAGAAAGACAGTTTCGGGACCGTAATTTGATTGCCTTTGGCTTGTTGGAAAATTGTGAACATTAATTAAACAGAATGAAGTCCGAGTCCTACCTTTTCCCCGGAGTTTTAGTAGGAATAGTTGGCTGGTAATTAGCAATTAAATTTTACTGTCGTAATATCTCTTCAGTTCTCTCAATGTTATTACGAGATGGCCAGGAAACAATTACTGCTTAGCATGTAGAGAAAAAACGTGATAGCGATGCCAGGCATCCGTTACTCCTAAATACCTACTGAGATCTCCACCTACCCGAGGTTCCAAATTCAGTAAGGGCCGCCGCGCGCGCGCACACGCTCGCACGTCCACTACGTCCCGACTGGACGTAGTGGACGTTTCGGAAAGCGCACTTTCGCCGTTTTTATTCGTAATAATGTCCAATCATCATCGAATTAAATAAAATAATTGTTCTGTGAACGGATGTCATAGTATACAGAAGAATTTGAAGTTACCTTTCTTTACGCTACCGAAATATTCTGAAAGGTGAGTTTTTTTTTTAGTTTAGGTTTATTGACGTTTTGCCTTGATGTAGGTAGGTATGTGGTATGGTGTTATGAGGGGTCTATTGAATTGACACGTATTTACCTGGTATCAGCACAGCACTTTTTTTACATTAGGTAGTATTTATCCATGTATAACAAGGAAAAACAACATAAATTGGTTTCGTCTAGTGAAAGAATAATGGGCAATCATTCGTGGCAGCTCCAGGTACTTATTGCTTATTCTCCTTTGCTGCATGTAGTTTGTTTTTTGCCATACCAGGACCTTCCTTTCATGAGCACGGCGATATCGAACTGAATGGAAAACACGGACAATGTTTCATTATCGTTTCGACCATCTTTTTATCAAATGTGATATTATCAACCCGAGCTTAATCGACAATACCAAACAATACTAGACCAAAGTACATCGAAAACACCGAAATACACAGAATACATCAAACTACACCGTTAAAGCCTATCAACACTAACCAATATCAAACAAAACCGAAAAACAATAAACAACACATAACAGCACCAGGCATATTTGTGACAGAAAATCTTAAAATAATAATAATTGTAGACACATCATAAAACAATCATTTTGAAAGGTTTGTTTGTATTTTATTCGACTTTAAAACAATAGGCGGCGGCAATGTGTGATAACCCTAGCGCAAGCCGCATTCCAGCGACAATATTGTGTGAAGGGGCGGGTGAACGACGACGCGTTTCATCTCGCCGCCCCGCCGGCAATGAGCGACGTAATAAATGCTTTATCATAACGACAATTAGGATGAAAATTTAAAAAACCACCTCCCAAGAATCCCTTAGAGATATAGACTCTTTTACAAAACCTAACATAATAACAAAATCCTCGCTATTCGGTTGACACAACACACTGTGCATTTTAAAGAAGAGGTTAATCCTGTCAGTTTACAGTAATATTTGTAATCTTCTTCGAATGTTCCCGTTCTGTTCACATTCTACTAAAATATGATATAGGTCTTCTTTTGTGCAATGTTGACAATTTGGACTTTCCTTCCTCCTCCCTTCTTTCTCCCAACCCGGCGTGACTAACTCATTCGCGGGCACGGTACAAAACCGTGCTGTTGCGCTCTGGGACCTTCTCTGTTTCAAAGAATAAGACAGGCTCCATGATGAGGAAGATGCAACATGTCCACAAAGCAGACAATGTGCGTAGTGTATGATTTGTTAAGATTTACGAAAATTTTAATTACAAAACAAATTATAGCTAAAAGTAAACCACGACTGCTGTAGTAAAAAATCTAACAAAAACCAAATTCAATTGTGATGAAACAAGCTATGTCTGATGACTAATCTTTTTCAGATGTTCTGAGTTTATCGTTGAGTAATCCACCTCCAAAGTTGTTGTAAAAAAACGCGCAAAAAATTCGAACTTTCGGACCTTATAAATTAGATAACAAACACAATTTTACAATGCCAACGGTCATCAGACATCTAGCTCGATCAAATAAAGCAATTTTGAGCAAAATTTGGGATCTCTGACAAGAAATATGGGCATGATCTTCTTTCCAAGTTTGTATGGGGAGTCGAGCGGGTTGGGCCACCTTATGAAGAATCTATTTTCGGAGAAGATTCATTAATTTCAGTTACATAGATTGAGTAAATCATTTACATCATTTACTAACTTCCGCACATCATTTACTAACATGTGCGGAATAAATTAAACAAAACGTATTTAGTTACATGAAAAATGCCCATCATCAACTGATCGTTTGTCATGCATAATCCAGTTTATGTCCAAAGTAATTCCAACGCGTTGAAAGTGTTCATAAATGTTGTAGCGCTTAGGAACAAGTTAAAAACGGTCCGGACATAATAACATGAATAATTAACATTTTCAGAGCGAAATTGTGAAATAATCGCGTGCTGAAATAAACAACAATTTGTCCTCGTTACGTCTGAAACTAGAAGCTCGCCACGGAATGGATAACGACTGGACATCGAATAACACCGATGTATTAATTAGTAGATAATGGTTCCATCTTCGCTGGGTCGATTTGGTTTCGGACAATCACCCAAGTGGAGTCCGGCCTAATGCGTCCTCGGCCCCCCACCGCGTCACATCGCCCGTCCGCCCTATTACGTCGTTTTCTCTTAGATTTGTTTACGATTTTTTTCTTTTTACTCGGCTCCTAAGGTTCGTAACGTGATGTTAAATAACATTTAACCATGCTCAAGAATTTGGCTATGTGAACAATTTTTAAGATCGAATAAAAATACCTTTCTTAAGCTCGACGCGACGTTTCGAATTAAGTTATATAATTGTGAATGGAGGAATTGTTTATGGAATTTTGTTTAGTTATGGTATGTTTAATCTTTCTTCAAAATTGTTCACGAAAGTCCCGCTTGACTAAATGTGTAAGAGTCAAGGTATGTACAACGTATAAAATGAAACATTACTGTTTATGAACAAAATTGAAGTGTGAGTTGAATTGAAGTGAGTCAACTGCATGGTTCCTTGAAGGTGACGTGTTTAAACATTTATTAAGTTAATATCTGTATCCTGATGTAATCGGGCCTAAGTCTCTGTTTTCTACCAAAATAACAAAATAACAGAAATGGAAAGAGGCTTTAATTACACCCATCCCCAAAGGAAGTCAAAAGGATGATATTAAAAACTATAGACCAATATCTAAGTTACGTGTTTTTGGCAAGATTTTAGAAAAAAATATTACTAATACTATTATTATTAATACTATTCGGGACCCTTCGGTTTACAACCTGTATATACTAACCGTAAGAAAAAAGTGGCCAGAATCGCGGCACGCCTTATCCGGTGGCGTTATGCGTCGGTGGCGTTTTCCAGACGAGTGCGTGGCGTGAATGTTATAATAACGAGTGAACTAAACGTCGTAGCACAAATTGTTGAGTTTGTGCCGCGTTAAAATTATGCAAAGGTATTGAATGGAAATGTTCGTTTACGAAATCTCGTTAGGCCAACTGAATGGGTTCATCCTCGATTGTGAAAATTCTTCTATGTAATTTGTGTCCTGACAAAAGGCCAGTAAAAAGTGTCCTTCAGTAGGTTATATTTTATGTAACCTGACATGGATGGCTAATATCACACAACTACCGTTATGATATTAGCCCAATACACCACATTCCAGAAGGAATCAGGTGCCATGCCAGGACCTTTCCTTTATGAGCACGGCTACACTGAACTGTATGGAGAACACGTAAAATTATCGTTTTCATTGCCACTGCAACAATAGTTTCATCCAATGCGGTGGTACTAACCCTGGCGGGCTTAACCCTACCACCTAGTAGGGGATTTTTTCCTCTCGAATGCGGGCTGTTCAATCGTTTGGAATTCATGTAAACCTGTGGTTCCTCTCCCACTTTTAGCCTGCCCGGGCTGGTACCATGACATTAGATGAAAAAAATATCGAAGCGGCATTGAAAATCCAGTTAAATATCGCCGTGCTCGTTTTTGTTTTTTTTTATTCATGCGACCTGACATGGATGGCTAATACCACACAACTACCGTTATGATATTAGCCCAATACACCACATTCCCGAAGGAATTAGGTGCCATGCCAGGACCTTCCCTTTATGAGCACAGCTACATTGAACCGGATGGAAAACACGGACAATTTTTCATTGCCGCTTCGACCATCTTTTCATCCAATGCGATGGTACCAACCCGAGCGGGCTTAAACCGTACCACCTAGTAGGGGAAGGGGACCTACAGTTTTACATGGATTCCGAACCATGGAGCAGCTCGCATTCGTGACAAATGCACTTATCGAACTCTGAAAGAGAAAGACAGTGGTGCAAGTTGGTATTGAACCCGGGCCTCTGGTACGCTAGACCAGTCCCCGCGCCACTAGGCTACGAGCCGCTCAAAAAGGGAATGTCCTGGCATTGAATGAGTGGCCATAGTTGTGGATGCGGTATTATCTTTATCTTCTATCCGCATTATTGTTGAATCGGTACCGTAATTGAATAGACGACTACTATTTTTTTGGTCATTTAACATTTTCCGACCACCTTTTTTATTTTTATGTCCAGTAAGTCGCGCTCGATTGATATTTGGCAAACTTAGTTTCTGGTTATGACATTGATCGATTGACCATGCTTGGCTGTCGTATATGAGCACAAGCAGTATACACGCATCCACATTTTTCTCTATGTTCTTGCAGGGAAGCTTCATTTAGTTTAGTTCACATGAAATGGCATGAAAAGGTCCAACATATCTACTTATTAGGGTAGCGAAAGCGAGAAGTTCTCGTGTTCGCTTCTGTCAAACTCTATGTAGAGAAAAAAAATCTACTTGTTTACCCTCTGTGCTTTGTTTACGCACGGACAAAGACTATACAAATCTGTGGTTTTTGGTAGTCTGTGCTTCTCCCTGCAGGCATTTGAGAACCTTATCGACACCGCCGTATGCCCACACTGCAACTTAGCTGATCAATCCCTGGACCACCTCTTCTTTCATTGCTGTGCTTTTGATGAGCAAAGAGAAAAACTATATAAATGCTTAGAAATTACATACAAAGAAAGAGAAAAAATCTCGCTCGACCTGAAAAAGATATTAAGTCAACCGACCAACTTTGAACCCATATTTCTGTATATACATGAGACAATAGAAAATATTTAACTACATGACACTCCAGAATGGACTACAATCCATTAGATACAATAAAGAGAAGGCTGTATAGCGAAAGCTTTTGCCTGTCCATGGGATAAACAAACAAAAAAAAAAGCATTTGAGACTAGCAAGTTGTCTGTAACTGTGACAAGCAGGGGCTTAACCGGCATATGATATGAGAAAATATTTTTTTTTTTTTTTTTTTATGTGACTGGACATGGATGGCTAATACCACAAGTTCTGTTCATGGTATTAGCCCAACACACCACATGGGAACTAGGTGCCATGCCAGGACCTTCCTTATATTGCACGGCTACATTGAACTGGATGGAAAACACGGAATTTAAGGGAATTGGATCAATTCTGCACAAATCAGAAGTGAATGCCTAATATTCTACCCAGTAAGAGCGCAGAAGGTATGACATAAACGCTTCTCCCGAGGTATTTCCCCCAAAGTACAACCAGGGATCTTTCAAACATGGTGTGAAGCAGCAACTGAACGGTCGGCATGGTTTTCGGAGTTCCCTGAAAAGTTCTAGAAAAAAAAACTCATCAAGTAAGTAGTACATTTTTTTCATGGTTTTTCCGGGTTACGTAACACCAATAAGCATTGCCACGTACAGTGTGTTAAGATGATCAGCAATATAAAACAACGTGCGATTGTAAATACTTTATTCTAGATCTTTTGCATAGTTGACAATGGCCCGGGATCACGTCCATGACATCCCAGCTTGCATTCCGATAGCTGCGTCGTTGCTACGTATTAGAACTAATCATGCGTTCCGATACATACTCATAACATCTTCCCTTTTCATTATAACAACAATATGAGACTGAACACAATAACTTAATCAACATTCTAACTTAAAACATAATGTATATCTGAATAATCATTATTAAATTTAACTGTTAATCAAACTGATATCTTAATGGCGGCCTAACCTGTCTACCACTTAATGTTCTTTTCACCAGTTCTGATACACCACCAGACCCCTCTCCAGTAGTGACTGCAGGTGCCTGTGGTGCCTTTGCGTCACTTTCGCTCTCTGTTTTATTCCTTCCCTCTTCATTGCTACATTGTTCAAAATAATCAGATACATCTTCATCTAGATATTCTTGTAATTTGGGAACAGGTTCTTCCGGATACTTCATAAGATGTTGCCGGTTTCTTCGATATTTAACACCACCCGAAGACTCAATGATAAATGACCTAGGTTCAGGACATTTCTTGATAACTTTTCCTGGCGTCCATTTTTCATGAGGACTCTTCTTGTACAGTATGTGATCGCCTTCGCGAACAACCGGTAACGCTCTTGATTTTTTATTATAATAAAACTTTTGGTTCCTTATATTTAGCGTTTTATTTTTTACATACTCATTGTAGTTAGTAATTTTCGGCTGTAGGTGTTCCAACATAGTTGGCACTTGTGTCCGTAATGAACGCGACATTAGCAATTTTGAAGGTGATGTATAGTTTCCTCTTGATGTAGTCCTATATTGTAGCAGTGCTAAATAAGTATCTGTACCAGCATCATAGCTTTTACTCAATATCTGCTTCACAATTTTAACTCCTGACTCTACCAATCCGTTGGATCGTGGCAGATAAGGACTGGACGTGGAAAGTTGAATTCCCCATTCTTGCAAAAACAGTTCAAATTCTTTCGAATTGTATGGAGGCCCATTGTCACTAATAATCTCTACTGGTATTCCGTGCCGACTGAAAATAGGCTTAAGAGCATTTATCAGTGTCTTAGCACTGGTAGTACTTACATTTGCAATTTCAATATAATTAGAGTAGTAGTCCTCTATTACCACAATTAGTTGGTTCTTGAACTGCAAATAATCGATGCCTATCTTTTCCCATGGAAAGGTAGCTAATTTATGTGACATCAAAGGCTCAGGTTGATTGGCACTTCGATGTGATAGGCATGCTTGACAATTTTGTACACCACTTTGAATGTCATTGTTCATCAATGGCCAATATACGACTCCTCTGGCAAAATTCTTTGATTTCTCAATGCCTTGGTGACCACTGTGTATAATCTTGAGTATTTGTGGCCTCAACTTAGCAGGAATTATCAAACTATTACATTTCAGCACAAGATCTTCTATTACATGAATATCATGCCGGCAGTTCCAATATGGCAGAACTAATTGGTCAACGTCGGACTTGTTTGTAGGCCATCCACTTCTGTAATAGTGTTTGAGAAGTTCCATTGACTTATCATTTTTTGTAGCCTCAGTCAGCCACTGAACTCGTTCTGCTGTAATAGGTAAGTTTTTAAGAAGTAAGTTGACATGAATAATCACATCTTCATCTAGCCCATCTTCTTGTGAATCCGGCAATGCTGCGCGTGACAGCGAATCAGCAATGTACATTTTGGAGCCAGGCTTATATTCTACGTGGAGGTCATAAGCTTGAATTCTTAGCATAAGTCGTTGGAGACGTGTGGGAACCTCTGCTAATGGTTTTTTAAATAGTGAAATCAGTGGATTGTGATCCGTTTCGACATGTACAACTTTTCCATATATGTACTGATGAAACTTAAGACATCCAAAAACAATAGCATATAATTCCTTTTCTATCTGTGCCATTCGTTCTTGGGTGGACGTTAATGTTTTTGATGCATAGCATATAGGATGGTTGTCTTGCAGCAGAACTGCCCCAACAGCAGACTTACTCGAATCTACTGATAAAACAACATTTTTTTTTACATTAAAGTGACTTAGCACTGGTGCCTTACAAATTATTTCTTTTAGACGACAAAACGTCATTTCATGACAGGAATTCCATTGCCACAGGCTTGACTTTTTAAGAAGCTCACGTATAGGTTCAGTTTCTGTAGCCAAGTTTTTTATAAACCCACCCAGATAATTGAGTATTCCCAAAAAACGTTGCAAATCTTTTAAACATTTAGGTGACGGCATATCCTTGATTGCGCGGACCTTCTCCGGGTCGGGCTCAACTCCATTCTTTGAAAATATATGTCCCAAATACTTCACCTGACTATTACCAAAAGTACACTTACTTTTGTTAAACTTCAAGTTGACTTCGTGAGCCTTCTGAAGCACTCTCTGTAGATTTTGGTTGTGCTCTTGCAATGTAGAGCCATATACTAAAATATCATCGGCGTAGACTATTACTCCTGGCAGCATAAATGTTTCGGTCATGATTCTATGAAACAATTCTGGTGCACAGCTGACCCCATATGGCAGACGTTTAAATCTGTACCTTCCGTAAGGTGTATTAAATGTACATAGTAAAGAACTTGGTAAATCGAGTTGAATCATCCAGAAACCGCTACTGGCGTCTAAAGTGGAGAAGTACGCGGCTCCATGAAGCTTAGAACGTACCATATCAATCGTAGGTATTGGATAATGAGATCTGCAGATGGCTTGATTCAAGTTTCTTGGATCCAAACAGACTCTTAGTTGACCACTTTTCTTTTCGACCAGTCCAAACCTGCTCCAACTTGTATGTCTTAGAGTACCGTCAAAAAACACCAGATGCAGTGACTTATTCCACCTTGGTCGGACACGCACCAACGCTGGCCTTAGGAACCCTTTGCATAGAATGTGTTCGCTTTATAATAAGAACTTATCTGACCTAGACATCTTCTTTGACTCTCAGCGCAACTTCAAGCACAAAATAAAAAACATGGCTCAATAGGACTGCTATACTGTCACTCTAATTTATGTATAAATTAATTAGCGAGGAATAGGTTAGGATGCAGGTTAGTTCTATAGTCTTTTGTTAACTTACTGTTTTATTACTTTATCTGTATCTGTGTTTCCTCCAAATAAATAAATAAAAAAATAATAATAAAGAACTTACCCATGGTGTTGGTTCAGTTACCTTTGCTATTACATCAAGTTCCTCCATGGCATCCAGCTCCTTCTGCAATCTATCGTGTAGAGCGAACGGAATTTTGCGAGGAGCATCAATCTTCGGAGAGACATCTGGATTTACGGTGATATGACACTCACCAGGTAGACAGCCTAGGCCGACAAATGAAGATTCATTTTTTATTAATAAATCACTAAGATTAATGTTTTGGACATTTGATAGACTCCTATTTGAATGTTCACTTGACTCAGTGACATTAACGTTGTATACCCGCTTGACAAGACCTAATTCCGTGCATGTATGTCTTCCAAGAACAGTAGGTGCTGAAACATCAGCTATGATAAAATCAATAATTTTAGTTTGTTGGTGACTTTGTACTTCAAATACACATTTTATTCTTGTCTGACCAACAATCTTGACATCATCACCACTATAGTTAGTAACCTTTACCTGACAAGGTGATAGTGCTTTACGTAAATTTAACCGTTTAAACATTTTTAATGGCATGACATTTGCCTGAGCACCTGTGTCTATGATACATTTTACATCAATGTAAACAACTTGAATTATAATTGTCCACTCGGACTCATTCGATCCATTCGAATTTAAATGTCCAATAAGTAAATTTTCAAAATCATTACCTTCATCTTCTAGCTCAGATGAGTCATCATTATCCTTAGCATTAACGAAACGAACCTTTTTTGATCGACACATTACTTCATAGTGACCGACAAGATTACACTTGTGACACCTGGCATTCAATGCACGACACTTGTTGCGATGTACTTGCCCGCAGCGACCACACGATGCAGATCCTGGTTGAGACGTTGATGTGGACCTGGACCTCGACATATTGGACGACGACTTCTGAACTAGCCCGACGTTGTAAAAGATATTCGATGCAGCTGCTTGACCCCTCAGTTCAGACGCTTGTGACTGTGACAGGATAAGTGTTTTTGATATGGATATTGCTTTTTAAAGCGTCAAATTCTCTTCAAGTAGAAGTTTTTCTGTTATGTAATGGCATTCTTCATTTAAGTTACAAATAAAAATATCCTTCACGATCCGGTCGTTCAGCGCTCCGAAATCACATGATTTGCTTTTGTTCTGCAGATCAGTTAAATAGACGTCTATATTTTCACCACTCTTTTGTTTTCTTGTAAAAAACTTATGACTTTCATAGGTAATGTTGGTTTGTGGGACGAAATGACTATCAAGTTTCTTGACTAGGTCCTCGTATATCACCGTATCTATATCTAGATTGAACGTATTGAATATATCTAGTAATTTTTCACCTATAAAATGCAATAGCACGGCGACTTTTCGGTTGTTCGATTCTTCACTTATTCCGCTTGCTTTCAGAAATATTGTGAAAGTTTGATACCATTTTCGCCAATTTATGCTCAGGTTACCATCCAAGGACATCGGTTGCAAATTGTTTGCTATATTTAACTTTCTTGATGGCATTGTGGACTCATTTTTCCCTTTGGTTTTTTCTTCCGCCATGATGACGCCGTGCCGACGCTAACGACGTGATTTCAACTATTGCCTCCGTGATATTACGTGGCTGCTTCTTGTGACCACTTCTGACACCATGTTAAGATAATCAGCAATATAAAACAACGTGCGATTGTAAATACTTTATTCTAGATCTTTTGCATAGTTGACAATGGCCCGGGATCACGTCAATGACATCCCAGCTTGCATTCCGATAGCTGCGTCGTTGCTACGTATTAGAACTAATCATGCGTTCCGATACATACTCATAACACAGTGGACTAAAGCGTATACGAAACTAATGTTGCGTACAAAGGTTTCTAAGCCGAGCACCCCGCCGACCTCCGTGTAACCCCAAACCAACATCGAGGGCTAATAATCCTCTACTAGGCAGGGATCAAAGCTATGTCACATGCAGAGACCTATGAACAGATAGACCCGTGCCTCACTAAAACATCGACTGATAAAATTAATCCGATGGCAGCAGCGCAAACCATAGACCTAGCGTAGCGTGCTGTGCTTACAAGATGAACACAGTGTGGGAGTGAGACGTCAACTCGACCACCCACAGACCTAGCATGCACGCGCAGCGTGCTATTTCTATGCAACATCCTATTTCTATGCAACTACCACTACCGCGAAATAGAGGGAGATGGAACATATCTAACCGATGAGACCACTTTTGAAATCGTTATCGTTTATAGTAACCGCGCTCATAGTTTTTTTTTGTGTAATCTTTATGATTTCTCTGGTTTTCCTTAAAGGAAGCACGTTGACCTACGCATTTATAGATTGTTAAGTGAACGGGCGTTATAAACCCGGACAAATACCCTTTTTCTGGTCTTTCGGATTATAAGTCGATCAAATTTCTTAACATAGCCTCATAATTTCAAAGTAAAACTTAAAATATACGAGTAACTTCAGATCCTTATTTTGGAGCTATATGGTGATTTTGAAATGTTTATGAGTAAAAAAGATATGTAAATTCTCGCCAGGCGAGCAGGCAGGTAAATTGACCGAGCGAAGAGCGAAACTCGAGCGTTGCGTCTCCGTTTCAGATTGGGCAAAAATGCTTGGTACAAAATGCAACTAAACGTTAGATTCAATCACTCACTTGTCTATTTTCCCGTCGAGTGAATGTACCATGGTAACCCTTCTGATGTTTCGAATTCTAACATATAAGAACTGCACGCCATTCAGTGCAACGAACTTTCAATGTTTCGCGTCCCTAATTCGTAGGCGAACTGACTGGCCCGCGCTACTGTTCATCTACGGCTACGTAAGACTCCCGCTATACGCTATACGTTCTGTCATCACTCCCGTCTCTCCTATCTCAATGCAATAAAACCAATACAAACGGGCCGTTTGTATTGGCTGCGCTTTTGCTTACTTTTAACTTAAAACTAAACGTGGGTGTGTGTGTGTGTGTATTCCCGTATCTTAGTAAGAAGTCTTGTAGCCTTAACCTAGATAAAAGTTATAGTATTACACTATCATGTAATCGCTGTTGGTTTTCTAAATAAATAAATAAATAAATAAATAAATAAATAGTACTTAGGAATAAGAATCTGTCAAAAATAACAACATTTGTTTAGTAAAAAAATCATCATCAATTGGATGAATTGGATTCTTGTTAGAAATTATGTGTTATCTAAAAAATCAATACATCCAAACAAAATCGATCAGATAAGATTTCCCGTAAATATAAAATGCTCCTAACCTCTTGTCGAAGTCGTGCAGGTCCTCGGTGGTGAACTGACTGGTCACGTCGAGCAGCTGCTGGAGCTGCTCCGAGCATTTGCTGCGCCTGCGCCCGCAGTCGTCCTGCGAACAGTCCGTCGGTACAGGTCCCGGCGGGCAACTAGAACCCACGTGGCACAACACCACAGTAAACATTTAGCTGTGCTCAACTCAGGCGATTTTTGAGATATATACCTTCCCTCCACGGGGTTGTAACATACATATTGCGGAGCACTGCTGGTTCTGTTACTTTTCAAAAGATGGCTTCGAAGGACCATTCACGACAGTTCAACACCGCGAAACTAGCTTAGAGCCCATACAAGCGAAATGTGCCTGGCCCCCTACTACGAACGCTGTCGAGTAAGCGCTATCGAGAAGGCGATATCGCCTGTCCAAAATATTGTATGCGTTTCATAGATGGTATCGAGAGCCTCGCCGGGTGAATAGCGGTGAACAGGCAATAGAATAGTTAAATCTGACGTTTAGTTATATTTTGTATCATGCAAATGGTCAAACGATTTATGGTTAAGCTTGCGACTGTCAAATGTGACATTTAATCCATACATTTCATGGCAAAACTGGCAGTCGGGCATACTTTGGCTCAGCCAAGTACGATAATCTTTATGAATCTCAGCATAAGGACATAATCTATGTCATCACTAAAATGTGGCTACTCGCAGTCGTTCTTGCTCTACGGCTGCAACGATTAGCCGGAAAGTACCCCGATTCCCGAGCACTGAGTTCCAAGAACAGCAGGTCTATTCCTGGAATGCTGTAATCAGGAATCAAGAATCATAAGTCCAGAAAACCACTTTTGTAGCGTTTTTCTTGACGAATACATTCCGGAGCATAGCATTTTAATTTAAGGGCCTGGTACTTGCCAAATCGCAAAGTTAGACGAGGCACCCCAAGTTAACTAACTAAGTCTGACGATTATAAGTGTCATTCTTACAATATATGATTCCTTGTCTAGAAATTGAATTATTTTCGTTAATGTATGTTTCCTTTTTCTATACAAAATACATTGCGGAAACGGTGTCCATTTCCGAACTTTTTTGACTAAATGTAGAAATCTAAAAGCAAATGGAATTTTTTGTTTATGCATATATGCTGTTTTTGCTTATATCTAGAAATCGAATTACTTTCAGATTTCTAATGAGAAAAATCAACTTTTTTATTTTTATTATTATTTAAATAAATGATGGAATAAAAAAATATTAACAATCCATTATCAGTCTGGAGTTCTATTTGGATTTGCTGAAGCGTTTCACTACATATTATTACATTTGTTATAAAGTGCATTTGTATGGCGCGAGTAGTTGGCTAGTCCTAGCGCCTTAATCAAGGTTTTCCGTCGAAAAAATCGCTTTGAAAGCTGCTATAAAAGCTGTTTTCTAGACTGATGATTCCTGATTCCTAAACGACAGACTTCTAGACTGAATATGCCTGATTCCTAAACGGCAGATTACTCCTCAAGATTCCTGACGGAATTCCAGGAATAGCCCTGCGGCACTGAGGAAGATTAGGCTCTGCAGTGAGCCTAAAGTGTTGATGTTATGTATTTATAATTACAATTTTGTCTGTGGGTACATGCCTGAAGTAAACTATTATTGTTATTATTATTATTTGTATGAAGGTCACCTGCTCGCGCAGCAGCAGCGTCGCGCAGCCGGCGTAGTCGAGCGAGAGCGACGGCTGCTGCACGACGATGGTGGTGCGTCCCGCCGGCGCGCCGCCGCCGACGTCGAGCGGGTTCGCCGTCACGTGCACCTGCGCCGCGGTCGACTGCCGCCGCGACCCCGCTGCGGGGAGACTTCTCGTCAGGAGGCGACTCGTCGAAAATTATATACAGGCTGTTGCAACGCTAATTTTTTTTTAAGCGACCTGACATGGATGGCTAATACCACACAGCTACCGTTATGATATTAGCCCAATACACCACATTGTGGTGTATTGGGCTAACACCAGGACCTCCCCTCGTCCGTGTTTTCCATCCAGTTCAATGTAGCCGTGCTCATAAAGGGAAGGTCCTGGCGTGGCATCAAATTCCTTTGGGAATGTGTGTATTGGGCTAATATCATAAAGGTAGTTGTGTGGTATTAGCCATCCATGTCGGGTCGCATAAAAAAAAAACTTTTGGATTTCTTATTATGGCTTTCGTGCAACTAACACATTTCGCCAACGACAAAGTTCATATGCAAATAGTGGAATAGGTTTTGAAATTAGTTCACAGCGAAACATGAAAGGACATCACAGTTTAAGGCTGTTCCGACCCATATACAGTTGTTTGCACACATAACGCAAAAAGTATTGCACTTTAAGCCACGAATTAATAATAAAAGTTTAATATAGTCATATTACTTGCAGCGAAAACAATTTCACAATTTCAGGATTATTGGTTTTGTTACAATTTATTTAAATACGATTTTTATTTAACAGCGCCATCTAACGGTGTAAAACTTCTAATCGGCAATTGCAACTCAACCATTAAACCTGAAATTGTGAATATGTTTTCGCTGCAACTACTATGGCTATATTTAATATTTTTGACGAATTCGTGCCTTAAAGTGCAATAATTTTTGCGTTCTGTGTAAAAAAAACATTGTATGGGTCGGAACATCCTTAAGATTATTTGGGCTGATAAATGAAGCAAGCAACTTTAAAATTTTAAAGTTAGATGAAGGGAGCAAGCAATTTATATTGGTTGGAACAGGAATCGAATGGTTTCTTTTAATTCTATATACATAATATGACCTCCTGTTGGCACTAAGCAATATATTTCTGACAGACTTGTAATATCTGGCAGAAGCACGCGAAAAGAAGCCAAAGCCTGTTAACCCAGATCATCTCCATAGTTATACAAAGTTTTGTCCTTTATATTTAAACTAGCTGCGGTACCCGGCTCCGCTCGGGTCCATGTCGTTTTTGACTGATGTTTGAAACAGTCGGTTATACGCCAACTGGCTTCTTACATTTATCGCGAAAATTGTTAATCGTTTCTATATTTGGAGTGCGAGCAAAATGACCCCGCACGTAGCGCCGTCATGCGCCATTGGATGGTATTAATTTTGTTTGAGAGTAATTTAATTGATATTGCTCAGCCTTTAGGATATTTAGCGTGATGGTATGTATCCTAAAGCAAGCCCCGTGATCGAATCTGTAAATCGGTACAAACGGCATCTTGATCTATTCTGTGGTTACGGAGATTACCCTTCGCATGTGGACAGACGTTCCCTTTTATATAAGTAGAGATGCAGTTTCAAATTCGAGAGAAAGGGACGATACATTGTATAACTATTCAGAGGATGACTTGAGTGACTTATTGGTAACAGGGTAAGAGGAGAATTTGCTCAGATAATGATAAAAAATACTGGTTAAATTTAAGTAATTAACTACTGTACCAAAATCCTAATAGCAGGAATCGTGCATGAAAAGTCTAGGCCCTAACATCTCTTTAAGATAGTTTTAATGACATGGCAGATTTCTGCAAAACAATTGACATGCATTTCTTAGCATTACATATAGACTAGGAGGTCGCGACATAAATGGTAACGATAACGTAAATGGCTGAAACTGGGTTCACGGGATAAAGACCAACTCTCTAAAGCTAAATGTGTTAGTCTGCCTGTTTCAAGTGGTTAAGTAACGTAGATAAGGCGCCTGAAAAAGTTGTTATGGTAACAAAAAATATACATGATAAGGTAAATACATGCAAATAACGAAGCATGAAAGTATATATAAAGAGTATTGTTTAGCAATACAAAAACTGAACAAATATTCGGTTGCATTTCGTAGTTATAGGCGATTTATGTTACAGATATAACTTAAGGTATATTTAAGTATTTAATTATAAAACCGACTGGTTATTGTTGCATAATTAATAGGTATCAATGTTTCCAGACAATCATTATATTCATCAGCAGGTACCTACCAGCATCTATTTTATATAGCCAATCTATTTCAGACCGACATATTTAGCATCAGAGGGTTGGTCTCTAACATGTGAACCCAGATTCAGCCATTTACCTTATTGTGACCTCCCGGAATAATAGTTGATATTATTTGGTAAATAGCATTGAAGATTTCTTACCCGATGGTAGAGGAACCTGATGGGACGCCCGTCTTCTATTGTGGAAAACCTCTGCTCCTTCCAGCTGTCTTCTCAGTTTTGCCACCGAGTCGCTCCCATCCTTGTAATAGTCTCTCTTCTTCAACCTGGGCTCGCTGCCCCTTCGCTTCACCGGCGACTTCGGCCGATCGAAACGAAAGTGTGTCTCGTATTTGTTGTCCGGTTTCTCGAACTTGAAGTGAGTCTCTTGCTTGGGCGATTTTGGCTTATCGAACTTAAAGTGTGTCTCGTGTTTAGGAGACTTTGGCCTGTCGTACTTGAAGTGTGTCTCGCGTTTCGGCGATTTTGGCTTGTCGTACTTGAAATGCGTCTCATGTTTCGGCGATTTGGACTTTTCAGACAGCGGTTCGCTTTTTGGAGACTTCGGCTTGTCGAACTTGAAGTGCGTTTCGTACTTGCCCTGCTGTACCTTCGGACTGTGGTGGTTCGCCTTCTCTGCCGTCGCGAAGTGCGCGTGCTGGGTGTTCAGTTTGGCGGTGTTGGGCGTGGAAGGCCTGGAGCTCTCCGTCTCGGCGACCGGGAGCGGGACGTCGAAGACGAATCTGGCAGGCCCGGGCCTCGGGGAGTCGATCTTATCGGCGGCGGACTGCGTTTTGGTGTACGCCGGGGAGGAGTAGTCTCCGGGGAAGAGGGGCTCACCGTTGCGGTGGTAACCCGGGGGCGCGGTGTTGGGGACGAGCGGATGCTCATGCCTGTGGTACGGGGTGGGTTCGTGGGGCTTGGGGGGCGGGGAGTCCGTGTCGAGGAGGTGAGGCTGAGGGGGGTGCGGGTCGGTGGTCTCGGTGTCCAGGGAGTCGTCGGTACCGGTGACGGAGGTGACGACGGTCGCACCGGACTCCGTGGAGGTGTTGACGGTCTTGTCGGAGGCGGTGCTGCTGCCCATTACGATCACCTGCAGGCGAAGGGAAACGATTGATGAGTTACAAAATGAATTGTCGAAGGGAAAAGTGGATTTTTTTGTTAGTATTCATATGATTGATATTCAAATAATTCATATCAGCTCATGGATGTGAATAAATTACAGGAGAATGGATGGAACTAAAAAAAGTGTCGACACCATATTTGTGCCGCGGAAGGCATGGCAGCAGGATTCGTCTCTCGGTGAATACATAATTACGAATACAAAATGACGTAACGACCATCGTGTTGATTGACAAATAGATCTTATCTTAATAAGTTTACCTACCAATTTGGTAGACTTAAAATTGGATTTCTCTCCGTTATCATAACGACGATATAATGTTATAAGTCGCGAGGCGTAATTTTTTGCGCGCTCGTTGTATGGATGTTATTTCTCCATACAATCTTCACCTCCATGCATCAGCCATCGTTTATGTAAATTTCCTTTCTCTATAAGTGACACTTTTATTGTCTCTGAACGTTTTAGCTTCAAGCTCTGCAGACGAGAAAACTACTTTTACAGCGGTTGTTAAAACTATTTTTTTTATGAAAGATTTCAATCATTGAGAGAAACGCTTTGACAACGGCTATAAAAGCTGTTTTCAAGACATTTCTGATACCTAAGAATAGAATTCAAAGAATAGGCCTGCTGTTTCCGTTTCGTTTATAGCCTTAAACTAACTAAAGTGAAGATACGGTATGAAAGGTTGGATAAAAAATTTCCATATGGAAAGATTGTTTAGTAATTATCCACGCAGCGTATCGTTGCTTTTACTATATTCAAGAGTGCTTCATGAAAATACTGGAAAACAAGGAAAACTCTGTAATTTTCGTTTGTCGGGCCAATTCGCCGTTCATTGGCAGACTAGAAAATGTACACAGTTGCCAATAGTAAGCTTATGGTTCATGGTGGGTGACCATTATCAACCGTTGAGGCCGGCCGTGGTTCTGATTCTACGTAAAACTTGTAGGTCCCCTTCTTTACTTACCAGATGGTAGGGTTAATCCAGCCCGAGTTGGTACCATCGCATTGAATGAACTATGGTCGAAGCGCCAATGAAATTCGTCAGTGTTTTCCACCCAATTCAATTTAACCGAGCAACATAAGGAAGGTCCTGGTATGGCACCTAGCGCCCATGTGGTGTGTTAGGTCCGCGGAGGAGGGATCCCTCGTTCTGGCATGGCACCTAATTCCTTCAGAAATACGGTGCGTTGGGCTAATATCATGACGGGGGTTGTAGTATTAGCATTATATGTCCTGTTACATAAAGACATTTAAAAAAATACTATATGAGGGACCATTGTATATGGAGAAAGAAAGCAGGGCCTTAAAAATAAAAAAAATGCTAAGCCAAATCCAAAAATGTATCACAAAAACTCGTTAATTTGTATAAAAATGAAATAGCACAATCTTAAAACTCACGATTATGCGAAACGTGAACGAAATTAATGCAGACGATTGTATGTCACGTCGGGGTCACCACTGTGGAGAGATGAAAAGGTGGGTCAGGTCTTGAGACCCACGGCTGCGCTGCTGCTCTCCTCTAGTCGTGATTTAAATGTTGTATATGTGTTAACTCGCTGGGAAACTTCGTTTGTGCGATATAGATCTATATGTCTAGATGAAAGCGCCGTCTAGCGCCCGCCATGTTAACTAACTTCTATTGCATCTGTTGGTCGCATTTGTGGCATGTGAAACTAGCAGCTCTCAGTAGAGGGCGCTAGGTCACTACACTGCGTATGAACGTGGCATGGCGGATTCCTCCTTAACAACGGGCTGAATAATTAGCCCGGAACGTCGGAGAATGTCTCCTCCCGCCGCGTGAAAAACCGTAACATTTTTTAAACATGTCTTACGACCGCGGTAATCTCATAAGTATCAGAAATTAATGTTGCCCTGAATAAAAAGCCCACAAAACGTTTTCCAATACCCGCGCTGAAGCGACATGAATTCTTGGAATTCCGTGCTAATCAGGAGTCTTTCCGTCGAGAAAACCTTGACTCACTTAAATACCGTGCTCTGGAAACTTTCCATCGAAAAAAAAATTACAAAAAAAAATAACCGACTTCAAAGAAAAAGCACTAAAAAGTAACAAATTATTGCCATTTTTGTAGTTACGATTTTTGTTATATTTTAGTCGGCGTCAGCCGGGCACGCGCTGCGCCAATCAAGAGAAGCTTGGCGACCTTGACTGACACCGACTCAAAAAATAACAAAAATTGTAACTACAAATATGGCAATTATTTTTTACTTTTTAGTGCTTTTTCTTTGAAGTCGGTTATTATTTTTTGTTAATTTTTTTTATTTGTTTATTTTTAGTGAATCTGAAGTACACTTACTAATTTGTACACGTCCTTTTCAATAAAAAAAGAATCACCGAAATCGGTTGGCGTTATATTGAGTTATTCGTCCATTTGTCGTGCACATCCTAATACAAATTTAAGACTTATATGATTTTCTTATGGATATCATTGTCAGAACTTGACCAAATTAAAATGGGACCACTTGGAAAGCACTAGCTTTCATTTAAAAAAATAATCATCAAAATCGGTTCACCCAGGCAAAAGTTATGAGGTAACAAACATAACAAAAAAAAACATACAGACGAATTGATAACCGCCTCCTTTTTTGAAGTCGGTTAAAAACAGCTTTGACCACCGCAATACAAGCGGAGGAGGGGTTTTCCCGACAAAAATATAGACTAGGAGGTCGAGACAAAATGGTAACGATAACGTAAATGGCTGAAACTGGGTTCACAGGATAAAGACCAACCCTCTGAAGCTAAATGTGTCAGTCTGCCTGCGCCAAGTGGTTGCGTCACCTAGATCATGCGCCTGAAAACGTAGTTATCGTTACAACAAAAATATATGAAAAGGTAAATGGCTGCAAATAATGCAGCATGAAAGTATCAGTACATACTTACTTAGTGATACCAAAACTGAACAAATACTTGTTTGCATTTCGTAGTTATAGGCGATTTAGGTTACAGATATAACTTTACGTATATTTAATTATTTAATTGAAAAACCGACTGGTTATTGTTGTATAATTATTGGGTTTCAATATATTCCAAGACCATCAGCATATTCATCAGCAGGTACATACCAACTTCAATTTTATATAGCCAATCTAAATAACGCAACCACTTGGCGCAGGCACACTGACTTATTTAGCATCGGAGGATTGGTCTCTAACATGTGAACCCAGATTCAGTCATTTACCTTATCGTGACCAAAAATGTCGTGACCTCCCGGAATAATATTTCTGATTCCTGAGCGCGGAACTCCAACAATATGCATACGCTTTCGCTGATTTATTTACATTCGGAATGAACGCTCCTGATTTCTCACTGAATCAGTAAATTACTTCCGACATTTTTGGTGAATTTTCAGATCGCTGATGAGATCGTTCATTTCGTACCATTCATTCTGTATGGCGCTTCGAACGATTAACAGATTACATGATTAATGTCGAAGTGAATTCCTCTGCTGAGAACACTCCTGATTGATCAACTCGTAATTCCCAGAATTGGCCTCCGGAACCGGAATTGCGGTCGCTGAAAGCTTCCCGACCAATTTTCCAGCAGCACACCGTCAACACGTCATTTGGTCGCGTCGCATCCATCAAGCCGCGACGTGTGTCTGTCTGTTTATTTGTCGGAAGCACAGAAGAGAAAATGACGGAGAAGTGGCATGTGATCGCTGCCGTCGTTTTGGCAGTGTGCACATAATCGTACGGGAACCTGGCCACGCGTCGTGTGCTACACAGTTAAAATAATAGTACCATAGTACAAGATTGAACACAACAAATCAGGTTTTTTAAAACCCCCTTTTAACTTTTATTATTTTTTTATGTAAAAATAAATGCACACTCTGGGAAAAAATTAGCTGTTTACATATTACGGTTCATGAGATACAGCCCTGTGACAAATGGATGGACGGGCGGACAGCGGAGACTTAGTAATAGGGTTCCGTTTTAACCCTTTGGGTACGAAACCCTCAAAATCGCTACCGCGCGCGCGAATGTGCTCTAAATATGCATCAGTCAGTTCCCACCCACACATACAATCCAATATGTCACATAGCACATATGTGTATTTTATGTTCGTTAAGTTGGTAGTACTTTAAAATTGGAGACAGCTGGTCTCATCGTAGGCGCGCTAGATGGCGTACCTTTTCATCATCTATGTGACAGTCCAAACATCGCCACCTCGCGCGAATTTGGTCCCAAGACAGTTCATGTGGCATATACGTTTAAGGTAGTCCTTCCCGGCGGGACTAACTCATTCGCGGGCACGGTACAAATCCGTGCTATTGCGTTCTGGGACCATTTCTGTTTCAATTAAAAAGACAGGCTGCGTGATGAGGAGGATGCAACATGGCCACAAAGCAGACAATGCGCAAAGTGTTTGATTTGGTAAGATTTACGAAAATGTTAACTACATAATGACTTATAGCTAAAAGTAAATTACGAGGGCTGTAGTAAAAATGTAACCAAAACCAAATACATTATAAATCTTCATGAAACTTTTTAAGAGTAATCTAAGACTAATCTTTTTAAGATGTTTGTATAATAGCGTTGAGTAATCCACCTCCAAAGTTATTGTATAAAATGAGCGAATAGAAAGCAAAGACAATTTTACAATGTCGATGGTCATCAGACATCTAGTTCGATCAAATAAAGATGTTTTGAGTATAATTTTGGATCTCTGACAAGAAATATGCGCATGATCTTCTTTCCACGTTTGTATGGGGAGTTGAGCGCGAAGGCCCACCTTAAGTTGGGTTGGTAGTTTTAGAAATTTAGGTGCGCTTGATGGCACATCTCCTACCTTCTTGATCTGAGGTCGGGAGACACCGCCGCCTCCGCCTTTTGCCCTTCTAACGCGGAGTTATATATTAGGCGTAGGAAAGTAATTTTCGCTGTCAGTGAAAGAGTATGACGTGCTGATGATGTGGAGGAGTCCAATTACGAAAATAATGCGGTGGAACATGTGAGGTGCTGGGTAAACTCTTGCACCTTAAGGCGGCCCAACCCGGAGGGACTAACTTAATCGCGGGCACGGTACAAAACCGTGCTGTTGCGCTCAGAGCCGGTAGTCTAAGTTGTCACCTAAATTGGCGTTACGGCAAACCGATCGACTGGCGTTTTCAAATGTATGGAGAAATTAAAGAGCGCGCGCAGCGGGCGTTAAGCGAACTAACATTTGCGAGTCCGAGCTTGATTTGACAGCTTACTCAACGTTGCCGTAAATACGTCGACGTTGCCGTTTACGTCCACTCCGCGTTTTCATACAAATCGGAAGTCCGCGTTTGACTTTGACAGCTTGAAGAAGTAAAACCCCAGAATATCTAGTAAAAACTTGTACGGAGTTTGGAGAAAACGCCAGTCGATCGGTTTGCCGTAAACGCCAATTTCGGTGAGAACTCAGACTGCCCACTCTGGGACCTTCTCTGTTTCAAAGAAAAAGACAGGCTCCGTGATGAGCAAGATGCAACATGTCCACAAAAAAGACAGTGTGCATAGTGTATGATTTCGTAAGATTTACGAAAATTTTAATTACTAAACGACTTATAGCTAAAAGTAAACCACGACCGCTGTATAAAAAAATCTAACAAAAAACAAATAGATTATAAATCTTGATTAAATAAGCTAAGTCTGATGACTAATCTTTTTAAGATGTTATTACTTTATCATTGCGTAATCTACCTCCAAAGTTGTTGTATAAAACGCGGGAAAAATTCGAACTTTCGGACCTTATAACTCAGAAACCAAACACAATTTTACAATGCCAACGGTCATCAGACATCTAGTTCGATCAAATAAAGCTATTTTGAGCAAAATTTGGGATTTCTGACAAGTAATATGAGCGTGATCTTCTTTCCCCGTTTGTATGGGGAGTTGAGCGGGATGGGCCACCTTAAAATAGATTTTTGACGTTATGTGGCGTTCTGACGCGTCTATTTTTAGACTAGGAGGTCGCGACAAAAATGGTAACGTTATCGTGAATGGCTGAAACTGGTTTTTTTTTATTTATTTATTTGGAGGAAACACAGATACAGATAAAGTAATAAAACAGTTAGTAAACAAAATACTATAGAACTAACCTGCATCCTAACCTATTCCTCGCTAATTATTTTATACATAAATTAGAGTGACAGTATAGCAAGTCCTATTGAGCCATGTTTTTTATTTTGTGCTTGAAATTGCGCTGAGAGTCAAAGAAGATGTCTAGGTCAGATAACTCTAATTATAAAGCGAACAGATTCTATTGATTAACTCAGCCGTGTCAGCATCCACGTGTAAGCATTCGTGTCATGTCATGGAAAGTACAGGACGGTAAAATACAAGGAGTGTACAGGGAAATTAATTTGGAGACGCTAAATCCAACACGTCCTCAATTATAAATTCAAATTGCCTCACGCGGCCGGGGGCCTGCTGCATTCATAATTGACTTGCACTCAAGAATACGTACGGCTTACATACTTACGAGCTAAGTTTAGCAACGTAGCGAGTGTGCCATTACCGTCGAGTATGAAATGATGAGGGTGGCGACAGAAACTCACCCGTCTAGCGGCATCGGAAGTCGTAACATACGTCGTCACGAATACAAGCTGCTCCATGGTTCGGAATTCATGTCAAACTGTAGGTCCCCTTCCCCTACTACGTGGTAGGGTTTTAGCCCGCCCAGGTTGATACCATCGTATTGGATGAAGCGGCAATGAAAAATTGACCGTGTTTTCCATCCAGTTCAATGTAGCCGTGCTCATAAAGGGAAGGCGTCATGGCATGGCACCTAATTTCTTCGGGAATGCGGTGCATTGGGCTAATATTATAACGGTAGTTGTGTGGTATTAGCCACCCATGTCAGGTTGCACAAAAAAACAAAAGGAAGGGGGACCTACAGTTTTACGTGCAATCCGAACCACGGCCAGCCTCAACGTTGGAAAACGGTCGCTCATAAAGGACCTATCCGCGCTCAGAGTTGCTTCACCGAGCTTATCTAACCGCAAGCCGGCGCGCCACTGGACTATCGAGGCTGAATATTCGAACGTCTGCGGGTCCACTCATAATTTAAGACATTATTTTGTTAGTGAAAATTTACTTAAGCCTGGTAATATAATTACCATATGCTACTCTACCAACCGGTAATTAGCAATATACTTTCCCTCGCAGCTAACTTCGTCATACCCTACTCCCAAGCCCCTGCTGTCACGTAAGCCTCCAGTCTCAACTTCACAGAACTCTATGGATTAAGCGCCTTCCCTATCTAAACCCCACTGCTTGTATGCAAATTGAGATAATCTCCTTTGCACCGGATAGACTGGCGGTGCTCTTGTAGTAAATTGGCTTCGAATGCAATGTTTTCTTTCTTGGGATTCACTGCTGCTACACTGGATTGCTAATCTCATAACATCACGCCTTTTTCTCCAATGTGTAAGCAGAAGCAGTGAGCAGTGCGGAGATGAAAATGTTAAGGCCCTGGTACTAGCCAAATCGCAAAGTTAGACACCCCAAGTTAACTAACTAATTCTGACGATTATAAGTGTCATTCTTACAATATATGATTCCTTGTCTAGGAATCGACCTATTTTCGTTAATGTATGTTTCCTTTTTCTATACAAAATACATTGCGGAAACGGTGTCCATTTCCGAACTTATTTGACTTAATGTAGAAATCTAAAAGCAAATGGATTTTTTTGTTTTTGCATATATGCTGTTTTTGCTTATATCTAGAAATCGAATTACTTTCAGATTTCTAATGAGAAAAATCAACCTTTTTATTTTTATTATTATTTAAATAAATGATGGAATAAAAAAATATTAACAATCCATTATCAGTCTGGAGTTCTATTTGGATTTGCTGAAGCGTTTCACTACATATTATTACATTTGTTAAAAAGTGCACTTGTATGGCGCGAGTAGTTGGCTAGTCCTAGCGCCTTAAATAAGTTGGTCGAGTTGCGGAATCTTTCGGTGTCAATCAAAGTGAATACCTGATTTTCTGTAGGTGGTAGCATTTAAAGGCATATGTAACTATGTGATCAGCTCACTGTAGTAGTTTATGACAAAACTATAAGTATTAAAACCAAATGTGCAAGTGTTTCACAGTGTTTTGTTGCCACTGGAGCAGTGCATTACGGTGACGCTTGTCTCGGGTTATCTCTTTCCCTAAATATGGTCGAGAGATGTGATGGCTGCGCCCGGCGTGATGCTCGTGAACGGGTGCTGTTTGTGGGGACTGGCCTGCTCCAATTGGCAACATGTTAGTTAGCGGGAATAGTATTTTCAAATAAAATTACATTTGTCATGAACGGTTGCATACGGCATGAATTGTTGACTTTCGAGAATTCATGTTAACTTAGTGTTTTACCTTTATTTTGTTAACAAAAATTGACCCAACACTTTTGTAAATTTAGGCTATGTGGATATAAAAAAAAAACAGCGGAGTTTCTTGCCAGCTTCTTTTTTGTTTTATTTTGCTGAACTGGCCAATGTTAAAAGATGTCAAATGAATGAACATGATGAATAAACAATACCATACAATACGGAATGCAACTAAACGTTAGATTTAGGGCCGAGTGCACCAAAGAACAAAAAATCAAAATCAACCTCAAAGTATGATCAAACACGTCACTTTCGTGGACAGTATGGAAGGAACTCCATGCGGTTCACTAAAAGTGACGTGTTTGAACATTGATTAACTCAGCCGTTTCTTCGTGCAATCGGGGTTTAGTCGCTCTTTTCCCTGTTCACCTACTATTCACCGGCGAGTTAACTTACAATGGAAACCCACCTGTAACAGGTTTACTTTTCGGACAGTATTGGGATCGAACATTACCGAAAATGTAGGTATCGTGGGATTCGAATACACCGATCCAGTCGTGTGCTCTTCTCGCAATATGTGTTAACAAGCGTCTCTCAAAATTATCCCTACGGGCTCGGTAGGCCTCGGGGTATTCTGTCACTGTAGTGTCACAGTCGAGAAGTTTGTTGGGAACTATTAAAAGTTCGGTACTATTCGGAAATTACGTCACAGCGTTGACGAGGAGACAGTTCGTCTGTTTCTTACATTGGTAGAGTACGTCACACCGAGAAAACGGAACGTGGCTATTTATCTATTCTAGCGTTCCAGTCACTACAAATAGGGTGTCATTAAAGTTTGAGGTTATCCAACGATACCTACATTTATTGTAGTTGAAATGGTAAACAGGAAAATAGCCCCCACAACACAGAGAATCCTAAGGTGAGTGCGGCTCGTAGCCTAGTGGCGCGGGGACTGGACTAGCGTACCAGAGGCCTGGGTTCAATTCCGACTTGCACCACTGTCTTTCTCTTTCCGAGTTTGATACGTGCATTTCGTCACGAGTGCGAGCTGCTCCATGGTTCGGAACCCATGTAAAACTGTAGGTCCCCTTCCCCTACTAGGTGGTAGGGTTTAAGCCCGCCCGGGTTGGTACCATCGCATTGGATGAAAAGATGGTCGAAGCGGCAATGAAAAATTGTCCGTGTTTTCCATCCAGTTCAATGTAGCCGTGCTCATAAGGGAAGGTCCTGGTATGGCACCTAATTTCTTCGAGAATGTGGTGTATTGGGCTAATACCATAACGGTAGTTGTGTGGTATTAGCCATCCATGTCAGGTCGCATAAAAAAAAACCTATATATGTAAAATGCATTTTTGTTACATAAAGATTAATAATATTATTATTATTATTATGGGGGCATTGTTATCAGATTATGGAAATAGTTAGAAAACGCAAGTAGGTTTCAAGCCTATGTATTACATGTCTACTGCCCGATTTTTTTCATGTACAAAGTTTTAGGCCTGTCTGAAAACATGCCGTCCGGACGTCGTGAAAGTCCGTCCGTCCGAACAATGGAGGTTCTTCCCATTGATCTAGAACCAATACAATTTGGCAAGATGGTAGGTCTTACAGCAAAAGTAAAGGAAAAAGTCCGAATATAATTAAAAAAAAATTATTCGACGGAACCCCCGCAAGTCAGAGTCGCAGTTGTTCAGTTTTTTCACATTAACTTTTACAATCCAGTTTATTTATGTTCCGCTTTGACCAAAATCAATGCTTTTATCTTATATCCCTGATATTTGCTAAATGATTGGTTCTGTTAACGCCTTTACTTCTGCTCACAATAGAAGCTAAATTTCAGTGTTGCCAGCCTTGCGCGCACAGACTATACACATCTCGCGCTGTGCCGTCGTCAAACGCTTTTACGATTGGCCAAACGCTAGTAAACGAAACGTACGCTGGCTTCTGGCTGAGTGAATACGTGTGTTTTAAGGCTAGGTACATAAGGTTGCATTATCAAAACAGCCTCCATAACTATAAGGAGTATTATCTTCAAGCTACTCAGTAAGATGCTACAGCCTCGGAAGTTTTGGGAGGAGCCAACTTGACATATTATGGAGTTATAAAATTTAAAACATCCGTGTTAGCGAAGGAAGGAATGTCCTGACATGACATCTAATTCCCACGAGGTGTGTTGGGCTAATAGCATTATGTTAGGCGTGGTATTGGCATCCATGTCCAGTCACATAAAAAAGCCTACGGAATGGAACTCTAATGTTCACCTACTGGTTAAAACCCCAGTGATCAATAAGACTTTAATAAACCGGAATTAACATATAAAACCACAGTGGTCAATAAAACTTAAACCTAAATTAACATAACAATTTAATGAAAGGTCAACATGCCCTTCACACAATACTGCAGATGGCTGTTAAGCAGAGTAAGTCGCACCGAAGGCACTGGCTATAAAATAACAGAATAAAGTGGTTTTATTTCTCACGTTTTATTAACCCAACTGTCTCCTCCCCCGGGGCTAGCTCAGACCTCCGTGTAACTTACGCCCGCACGGAGAGACATTAAGGAAAGAACGTTTCTACTCTTAATATTGTTAGTGAGAAAATGCTAAAGGGCACATGTGAAGAGTGGTGAAAATTTTGTCCATCTACAACCTTTAATTATGTTCTTTTATACTGTGTGAATTAATAAAACGACAGCTTTCGTCGTTTTTTTTTTACTTGCTATAGACAAAAGAATATTTTTTTCCAAAATTTCGCTTAAAATCTGTTTTTATAATTCCAGAGTACGTTGATAGCTTTTTGTTCACATTGATGCATGTGATCAGGAATAGGTTGTTATTTTTCCTCAGTTCAAATTAAGGAAAGAGTGACCGTTAGAACATGTAAGTAATGATATCGTTTTAAAATACTTAAGGGTCTTTGACTACATCTGCATTACGTCTCGATGCGATTGCGTGTACAGAAAAGTTTTAATTAACCTTAACATTCTTAAAACCGGCCAAGTGCGAGTCGGACTCCCACACGAAGGGTTCCGTACCATCGTACAAGATTTTAAACAAACAAATCACGTTTTTGTGTGCGACCCCCTTAAATATTTTTTATTTTACCTGTTTGTTGTTATAGCGGCAAAATAAATACACACTCTGTGAAAATATCAGCTGCCTATATATTACGGTTCATGAGATACAGCCCTGTGACAGACGGACTGACGGACGCACGGACAGCGGAGGCTTGGTAATAGGGTTCCGTTTTCACCCTTTGGGTACGGAACCCTTAAAAAAAGTTAATGTGTTTAAAAAGAAAAGCTTTTAAACTCATCTGTGACTTTGCCACGAGCATAAAGTGTTAAAAGCCACTTCGTCGGGTGAGAGTAGTGTAGTCAGTCCCACTGGGAGAGGCGGAGTATTACTTTATTCGTCGAGTCGCAGTGCCTTCCTCCCTCATCGTGTGAACTTGTTGATTGAACCGCGACAAAACGTCAGCTGAAACAAATGGCGGTGGACAGAAATTGGATGAAGTGATGGAGAATAAGTTGACCGCAAGGGTTGCTTTCGATTAGTTAAACGGGATTTATGTTCGGAGGCAATCGTGCAAGTTTAATAAGAACTTATTCACTTATTACCAAATATTGAATCACTATACGAACAAAAAAATCATTGTTTAGTCAAGTTTAATCATTAAACAATAGTTTAATGATTTTAAGGGTTTCGTAACCAAAGGATGCAAACGGAACCCTTTCATTTCATTTCATTTTTAGGGTTCCGTACCCAAAGGGTGAAAACGGAACCTCCGCTGTCCGTCCGTCCGTCCGTCCGTCCGTCCGTCCGTCCGTCCGTCCGTCCGTCCGTCCGTCCGTCCGTCCGTCCGTCCGTCCGTCCGTCCGTCCGTCTGTCACAGGGCTGTATCTCGTAAACCGTAATAGGTAGCAAGCTGAAATTTTCACAGAGTGTGTATTTATTTTGCCGCTATAAACACAAATAGGTAAATTATAATGAAATAGATAAACTTTGAAGGGGGGCCCCATACAAAAAACGTGATTTTTTTGTGTTAAATATTTTACGATGGTACGGAACCCTTCGTGTGCGAGTCCGACTCGCACTTGGCCGGTTTTTATCTATCCTATAGGTACATTACATACACTCAGATACGTCAGATGTTTGCAAGAAGTAAGATACAAATATGCAATACACATCTCAGATCATATAAACACGTCTATTATTTTAAAGTTTTACTTTCATCATCAGCTGTAAAGAGGCCTTGTCATAAATAGAGAGTCAGATAAAAAATAATACATTAATGATTAGATTGTCCAATGGAAAGAGATTGACTAATTTGTAGACTAACATTTTAACATCGTCAGCTGTAAATAGGCTATGTCAAATAGTGAAAATTTATTATTATTAATGTATAATATATAGATATAAAAGATAAAAATGACAGTATAAAGGAATCTCTACTACAATAATTTCAGCGATATAATCAGTTAACCAGTTAGAGTATTAAAACACAACCCAAAATACACACGTGTTTGAGTAACACAATTCTAATTAAAACATTAAGCAATAAAACAAAATTGAAGACAACGAAATCACAATAATTTGAATTAATCTGTAAATGTTTTAAGATTAAGTGCTTCTTTAACTGTGTAAAAACTTTTTTCATTAAAATAGACTTAATCTTTGATTTAAATTCAAACTCTCCCAAGGTGCGAATATCACCTGGCAATTTATTATAAAACTTGAGGCTGTTACAAACAAAACTCTTTGATATTTTTGCTACCCTGTGTTTACCTACTTGAATGTAATGTTTATTCCTGGTGTCATGTTTGTGCACTTCGCAGTTCAAGGGCATGTCAGCTAGATGTTTTCTTGCATGCATTATATAAAAATAAAAAAAAAATAAAAATAATAATAATAATATTGATTTGATACAATTTCGTATCAATAATGACGAGGGCTCTGTACACCCGAACTGTATTGAAGCATTATTTAACTGTAGGTGTTGGTCAGAATCTCTTTCAGGAATCTTATTCGTATATGGTTGCTCTCAAACCATTGTACTCTTAATTTTCTGTAGGTGGTAGCATTTAAAGTGTAATATTACATAGTTTTTTTTTTAGCTGTAAGAATAATAATGTATTTTGTATTTTGACTCTTTGTTTACAGGTCACTGTAGTAGTTCATGACAGAAATAATCGTATTAAAACTAAATCGTACAGAGCTTTCACAACTTTTTCATGTTGCCACTGGAGTAGTGCATCGCTTTAAGGTCCCTACTTGGGGCGACGCTGGGTTCGGGTCTCCTCTTTCCCTAAAATATGGTTGATAGAGGCGATGGCTGTGCCTGGCGTGATGCTCGTGAACGGGTGCTGTTTGTGGGGACTGGATTGCTCCAATTGGCAACATTCTAGATGGCGGGCATGGTCTACTAATAAACTGATATTTGTCATGAACTGTTGCATATGACATGAATTGCTGATTCTCGTCAATTCATATTAATTTAGCGTGTTTATCTGTGAGTCTAAATACTTTTGTAAATATAGACTAAGTGGACGTTGAAAAAAAAAAACCGGCGGAGTTTCTTTCCAGTTCTTCTTCGCTGCGATTTCCCCGAACTGGCTAATGATAAAATATGACAAATCCGAGTGCAGTGTACTGTCTATGGATGATGAATAAACAATAAACAATAAACAACAATTCTGGAATACATAAGTACTTGCTAGGGGTCATTACATTGTTTGCTTTAACTATTTTAACCATTGTTTGCCTATTACTAAGCCTCCCCTGTCCGTCCGTCCGTCCGTCCGTCTGTCACAGGGCTGTATCTCAGGGACCGTAATAGATAGCCAGCTGAAATTTTCATTCACAAAGTGAGTATTTATTTTGCAGCGATAACAAAAAATAATAGGTAAAATAAAAATATTATTTTGTGTTAAATCTTGTACGATAGTGCGGAACCCTTGGTATGAGAGTCCAACTCGCACTTGGCCGGTTTTTTGTTTGATTATTTTATGATGGAAGATTTGTATCTTACATGTGTGTTGTATCCTATATGTAGGATGAAGTATTTCATCTGTAAAGATAATTTGTCAGAGGGGTCACTTTTCTATCGGATAGGTACCGCCCCGTCTCGAGGCTAAAGAAAGCTCTGCGCACTGGACGAGAAGGGAATTTCGAGGAGAACTTTAAATTTAATCTCCGCAGTGATTAATCTCATGTTTTATGGAATAATTTCAGTGAGGACATTGCTTTATTTTTATAATATATCTTAGGGATACGTGAGCAGTAACACATGAGAGACTACGAACTGATTCATTTTAACCGACATATGTTAAAATGCATCAGTTCGTGTCTCTCGTGTGTTACTGCGTAAAGAGTACGAATCATATTAATATTTTAGCGGCTAGGTAGCTTACCCTTGCCAGATCTCGAGGTTAAAATCCCCGCCCAAATTCATGCACCACTTTCTTTCTCTTTCTGAGTTAGATAAACATGGGGTCCCCTGCCACTACTAGGTGGTAGAGTTCATAAGTCCTCTCGGGTCGGTACAATCGAATGAGTCGAAATATGGACACAGCTGTAATGAAAAATTGTCAGTGTTTTCCGTCCAGTGCCTGTAGTCCCAGTTGTCACCTAAATTGGCGTTTACGGCAAACCGATCGACTGGCGTTTTCAAATGTATGGAGAAATTGAAGAGCGCGCGCAGTGGGCGTTAATCGAACTAACATTTGCGAGTCCGAGTTTGATTTGACAGCTTACTCAACGTTGCCGCGAATACGTCGATGTTGCCGTTTACGTCGACTAAGCGTTTTCATACAAATCGGAAGTCCGAGTTTGACTTTGACAGCTTGAAGAAGTAAAACCACAGAATATATAGTAAAAACTTCTATGGAAGTTGACGTTTTTACGGAAAACACCAGTCGATCGGTTTGCCCTAAACGCCAATTTAGGTTCAATGTAGCCGTCCTTGTAAAGGAAATGGCGAATAATTCTTTCTGTACTGGCCATTTTTCATTAGATGTAAATGCATACATAACATAACGCCGGTCTCCTAGAGTGGTATGCTCAAGTGTATTTTTCTGCTCTCATTCTCTCGAGTGTATTTTTTGGCCTCTAGTGTATGTTGCCTCTCTAGTGTTATTTCTTGCACTTCTGTGTATCTATTGTTATCAAATATATTTTTTCAGATCTCAAACAAGTTTTTGCTCGCCAATGCTTCTTGAGTATAACGCCTACAATGTTAGTTTAACAACTAACTAAAAACAGGGTCAATGGTATGATGGTATACGGAAGAGAGAATAGGTTTAAGTTTGTTCACCCGTAATGTATTAATAATTTCTTACTCTAAAATAGCTGGTAGGTACCATGTTGGACGAAATCAATCTAACGTGTGAATTTTTCATGAGCTCACATTCACGGGGCTTTGGCCTTTCGATGGCTTATTGAATTGGAATATGTATATATATATATGGATATATATTTCCGAAATCGATGGAAAACTACACCTATTAAATCGAATCGATTCGTTCTCACAAAAATAGACCAATTGTAACGATTTATTCGATAACGATTCTCCATAGCTTCCAATTTATTTACGAATTGCTGCATATTATAGAATAATATTTTGAAAACTTGCGGTGTCCCGGTGTGCGATGCCGTGCTTGGCCGACATGTTTCGCCTCCAACGACGGACGCATCGTAAGGACTGCTTCGTTGCTCTGGAAATACGTCTGACAGTTCGGCTCCACATTTGTAACTCCACGGGAATGCCATGGTCCTGGTGATGCCTGCAGCAGCGAGGCAGTGAAACCTCCAATCTACCTATATAAAAATCTATGTGTGTATGTATGTTCCCTATGAACTCCAAAACAGCGTGACCGATTTTGATGAAATCTTTTGATTAGCCAAGCGGGTGATCCTTTGAAGTTTGGTAGCAACCGGATTTATTTTTTGTTAATTTCCAAGTGGATAGCAAATATTCTACCCAGTATGTATGACATAAACTCTTCTGATTGGTGCACAATTGATCGAATTTCCTCACATATTTTCTCACATCTTACGGCGGTTAACCTCTTGATTGCGTTGTTCTTAGTTTTTTTCCAAAAACAGAAAAATAATGTTAAAATTCCACCAAAAATATTCGGTGAAATCTAGGGGGTGGAATTTGAGAAACGTTTTGACGTACAATTAGATTGAAATATGAATAGAGCAGGGACCAGCGACATTTTTAATGTCAAACTGCTAAATTAACTTCAGTATGGTGTGCAAAAGAAGTTTCTACAATTATTTAATAAACATTTAGAGAAAACGATTAGTTTAAACTAAATATTTATATGTAGAACAAAGATTCAAATAATATTAAACAAAATTAACCAATCAAACAATGAAACTGTGGCAATTTCGAGGACATCGGACACAAACTAACCACGTATAACAAATAACTACAGAAAACAAAGTACAGCCCCCCTACTCGAGTAACTGTATGTTCTGTGACTGGCACTCATCTTCATACTACACTGCGTGGATTCGTTTGTTGTCTAGTGTCGCTGTCACACGGAAAGGCTACAAAATCAAGAAACGAAAACGCATGTACAGGCACATTTTGATGGATGGAAAAAAGCGTCAGGCTTCCTTTAATATTGAAGCGTATGTTTCCCGCCCGTGTAAACCCATGTGAACGTGCGGACCATACTTTTCCGCGCTAATTCGATTGAAGTTAGTCACGTGCCCCGTCCTATGCTTATATGAATCGCATTGTAGCGGGCGAGTGCGCGTACATCGTGTTTAGCTAAGTACAGTGGCGGGGAGGACGGCTCATATGACGTCTAGGCAGCCTAGAGTTTCGTAAACAAACATCCCAGCGCTACACAAGGTTCGTTTCGTGATTGTTTCAAAACGAGATTGTTTTTCGGGTTCCGTACGCAAACCCTATTACCCTCCGCTGTCCATCCGTCCGTCCGTCCCTCTGTCACAGGGCTGTATTTCATGAACTATAATAGCTAGAGAGCTGAAATTTTCACAGAGTGTGTATTTATTTTGCCGGTATATAAACAAATATGTAAAATTAAGTGTGGGCCCCATATAAAAAACCTGATTTTTTTGTGTAAAATCTTGTACGATGGTACGGAACTCTTCGTGCGCGAGTCCGACTCGCACTTGGCCGGTTTTTTTCATCAGTTTTATGATGAAGATTTATTTTTCAATGAAAATTCTTGTTTTATAATTTCAATATTTTGCTTCAAAAAAGTTGCTTTGTTTACGATACAGATACACCCTTCAAGCGATGCCAGCATATAAGGTCAACCCATTTAGCGCAACCCTACAAGAAAGGTTTATAGTGGCAGCACATATTAGATATAACAATATTATTTTATTACAAGTATATATTATATTGTAAATTATTCCGGTCTGTATTATAGTTGCCAAACTTAAATCTGCCTCTAAAGCTCGCGCGTGTCTCAAGACCATTTTTTGGCGCGTACTGCACGTGTTCGTGGGTACAAATAATCTCAGGCATCTATCCTTTTCATTTGGTTCAATTAGTGGTTCCCCCTGCATATTACAGAAAAAAAACCTTTATTAATTAATCCTCAATAAAGTTTTCTTTAAGCTTAAAAGGTCATAAAACCGCACATGAGAAAGTTATCAACGACCAAAAACATTTTAAACTTACCCTATGATTTCTATTCATCTCTTATCAATAATCCATTCCATTGGGGCTGGTTTTCTCACCATATTTTTGCAATCACATTAAACAAATATTTTAAAATGTCTATGAACTAAGATAGTAAAATTGTATTGTTTATAGAGCTGCCTGCTTTGTATGTATCCTTGTGGGTACGTTTATTTCTGTGAAAATGGCAATGGGTAATGGGAAATGGGAAAGTTTTTTCAATGTTCAATTAAGATATATGAAATTTGAAAGCTTACAATTTTTTAATTAAAAATAAAACAAAATTATTTGATTAGATACATTTGCGGTAATCGTAAACAGATAAGACTTCTAATCCTAAGCTGGTTTATACATTCACTTTCAATTAACGGATTTCTTAGACCACTTAATTTCATTTATTTTAAATTCATTACACAATTTTAGAATATAATTTTTAGATTTTAGATATTAGATTTTAATGTGTTTCTTTTTATTAATGTTACTGTTACATTTTAGTTTGTATTATATGCTATTTAACTTTTTATTAATTTTAGAACTCGTTTCTCACTTGAAAAATATTATACCACAAAGGTGAATAAAAAAACTGCATTGACACTGTATTTAAATTACCAGGGTGATAAGATCTAAGTCCGTAGATTAATTTATCGCGTCACACTACAGTCGATATCTTTTATTGTTTCAGATATTTAACGGAGGGAAAGTGGTAAGCAAATATGGTTTTGAATTCATTTATTTTGCAACTGTGCTATGGTGTTTGGCGTCAGACGCAATACTCGATTGCCAGCAAGTTGCCAAATTCAGAGTTGCGTAGTAGAATACGTTTAAAGCGTGGCAAAAACGTGTTTTTGTTACTTTCCGCGCTCTAGAAACACAAAAAAGCTACGTCTGGGATATACATTCGTTTTATATCGACACAATGAGCGGTTCCCAAGATAATTTCACTTTTAAGTAATTCTCAATTATTTATGAAATAATTTTGGGATAGTATAGGTTCAAAAAAATATTTATGCTTTCTTTTTAGTCCAGTCTAGTTTACAGATAGTTTGTCCTTACGAACCTTAAATGAAATGAATGCCTGATTTTTTAAATTAACCATATTTCACGTTTGAGTTCTGGGCGGTTACTAGTTATAGTAAATTACTCGCCGGGTGAATAGCTAAGTTAGTGATTAAATCAGACATGTAGCTGCATTTCGTACCACGCTAACTAGTAAATTTAATTTTACTCGGCAGAGTAACACCTCATTTGACAGTTAGCATCTTAGTTAGCATGATACGAAATGCTCATGAAAAATTTAATCACTCAATGGCACTCAATGGCACTCACACAGCGAGGGGATTTACCACGTTAACCTGGTTCCGCCTTAAGAGGGATCGAGTTTCAATGGTTCGTCTCTGTTTCCTTAGTCAAACTAAGAAATATTATTCTGATATTTTGCACATTAAATAAATGCATTAAATAAAACAAAACATTAAAAAGCTACGTCTTTCTACGTTTTTTCTGATAAAATAATTTATATCTGTGTCATACGCCCCTAAAGATTAAAAACAAATACAAAAAGGCGCACAACATGGATACAAGTAAGTCTATATAAAAAAAAACAAACAGTACAGACGTAGCTGTCAGTTGATTTATTTAATGTGCAACATTTCAGAAATAATATATGACGTATTTTGAATGAGGAAACAGGTACGAGCCATTGCATGGAACTCGACCACCTCGTTATCCCCTTAACTTTATCATTCACGAACGATCACTACCGCGTTCACTTCGGCCATCCGCGTTCCGTTTGTCGCGTCGCGCCGAAACTTTCCGCGGGCCGCGACTCGAGCGCGCGGCGGCGGGGCTGCGCGGCGCACGCGGGGCGGGCGGCCGCGGTGCCGCCGGCTTCGCGAATGGCGAGCGCGGCCGGCCGCCGAGGGCGCGACGCGACGTTCCGAAACTTTCGGCGGATTACCGAGTCTTTGGGCGACTTCGCTCGGATGCTTCGAGCTTTAAAAGTTAATTTATAGAAGAAAAATGCTAGAAGAGTAATGGGTGGGGTGCTCTGGTCAAATCATGACAATGAATTAATACATTATATCCTTAAGTAATTTTATAAAATATGAAAGTAAATGGTCATGATATTTAATGGATATGACATAACCGTTATCTCATTATTTTGAGTTTCAGCGACATCTACATTTGAAGCATTGTAATCAGATTATTTTCAAAACAGTCATGATTTTATATAATAGTAATAAAAATTCTACATTTTTGGTGGAGCTTCAGACGAAGAGCAATTGTAAATAAAAAGAAAAAAATAATCAAAGAAAACAAAATGTATTATTATAAAATTTAAAAAATATTTCTAAGTATTTCAAAGCCGCCATCCATGGATGGCTCATATTATTGTTACATGCTCGTTCAGATTTTTTTAAGATCATAACATTAATTTGTTTTTCCCCTCTGTTTCAATATCAGACAATGTTTTGTTAGTGTTTTTTGAATATTCAAAATTATTTTGTGGAGAAACTGTTTCTTTGTATTTTTGTTTATTTGTGAAATGTATTTTTTCCTCTTGTTTCCCTAGGTATTTGAGTACTATGTTAATGGAAACATTGATGGTTTAAGCTATATTATAATTTGCGTTATTAGTTAATTTTAAGGCTGTGTGTTTTCCTGAATTAAAAATGACCTCACCGCGGAAGGTACTGGGTGACATGCCAGGATATTCCTTTTACTTGAGCACGGCTTCATTAAATATGAAGGAAAACGAGGGATTGATGCGTTACCCCTGAGCATACCTTTTGGGGTTAAGGGTTGAAAACCATATAGTGACCTACATTCAAAGTGAAAAGGCAATATTGTTGAGAAATATTTAGGCAACTACAGAAAACATCTCATAATAGTTCATATCACATTCATTAAAAAATCGACGTATTTGCTTATTACGAGTTAGTATATTTATATAGAACTAGCTTTAGCCTCTGAACCCAAATACGATTTTAATGACAGGACAACAAGTATGTTTGAATTTTGGAAAATTTTAAGTCACTGTCCGCAACGCAGGTAAAGCGTTAATCAATGTTTGTATTATTTTAAACACTGTGTTAGTAGGAGGCATTGATTACGGGAGGAGGGACTGCCGGAGAATTCAAAATGATGGGTATACAGCAGGTGGAAAAAGTTGTCCTTTCTTCACCGTCGATACTAATATTACATATAATAATACTAATAATAATCTTTATTGCTTCCATACACATGGTACATACAAGAGCGGAATTATTGCCTAACGTCAATCTCTTCCAATCAACCCGATAATGTAACCAACATATACAGATAGCAACAAGAAATCAAACTAAGAATAGATGTTTAATAGATGATACACATACATGTCACATCGTAGAAGTGACACATTCTGTAGATTTGTATTTGCTAAGAATATACTTAGCGAGCGCTCTGATTCACCATTTTTTTTAAACTATAGTCTACCAAAATAATAAGGATTATTTTTTCCCAAATAATACATTGTTGGGAGCGTTATACGACTTGGACCAACCGTTGGGACGTGCCTGCTGTAATTAATTAACAAAACCCAAGGCGACCGAGTGAATTAACTGACCCCTCCTTCCCTGACTCAATAAACATCATATAACCTGCAGAACTTAGTTATCTGGGACGTGAGTGCATTGTGTCACGACCAGCGCTCCCGGCGCACGGTGGGCTGGGAATCCGGTTTCATAGTATTACGATTTTTGGAAAATCAACTTGGTTTCATTAAAAAAGTAAGTATGCAGAAATGTTGGGCATGTTTCTAGATGTTCTGTAAAGAAGTTTGGTTCTATTCAATCAACCCATTATTTTTTTATTGGACTTGAAAACTTTTCAATGTATGGAACGGAATATTGTTTTTCGTTTTTCTCGAAAGTCTTAAAAAGTGTCGAGACCAGATTAGCAAGGTGAGTAAACTGAACATATAAAGAATCTTTTTAAGAAAAAAAATCCACCGGACAGTACCGGGACACGGAGTTATAGTGAGTTAAACTTTGACATATTTCATAAATTTTGAAACAAGTAACGTATGTCGATTAGTGATTTTAATCGTCTTGTTTAAATGTTTTGGGATACATCTAAAGATTTTATATGCGTATATGTATGTTATTAAGGCGTAAGTGCACAAAACAGTTAAGTGTCATTTTAATTTCGAAATAAAATAAAACTAATTACGCATGTTTTTAAGAAATCCGTCAATATTTCTCCAGATACAAATAAATATATTTTTTTACGGTTACTGGATTGTGTTATCTTTTAAATTTTATAAATACTTTTTATCAAGAAGTCTTTCAGGCGTTTAAGGATCCGTTTCAGGCATATATTTACTAACTATCAACCCTATAAGGAATCGCAGTGTTTTGTACATTTAAACATTCAAAGGATAAAGTCGAACATCAAACCAATATTTTAACGTGGATATTAATTTATTTGATAACATTAACAAATGAAAATTTTAAAAACATGAAAAAGAAAAAAAAACGAATACACAAGGGTTAAGAACCAAGATAAAATATTTTAACTAGTTCCAAGAGTAACGAGCGGATTATGTATAATTATCTTTAAAACAAGTTGAAAAGCGTGATCCTGTAGTTACTTAAGTATTAGTGCAACGTTTTAATAATCCATATGCTACTTAAGCTTCTTTGAATCAGAAACCAAAATACATTAACTAAAAGTGCGCAGTAATTAGTTTCACAACAATTCAGTGGTGTTTTGTTGCTACTCACGGAGAGGGCCCGAGCTATGGACGAATGCTCTTCGGGAAGGCTTACTACTTCCTCCCCATAGGAAAAGGATGAAGATAGGATTAGGATTTCGCCAAGAGTGCGTGGCAGGAAAACAGGACGCTCCTGAAAAACGAGTCAGTCACTAAGGAAAACCTATCTTAGTCAGAGGGAGAGTCTAAATCGGAAGAACTGTACAGCTCTGATTCAGATAAAATGTTGACGTCGATGAAAACAGAACTTTGTTTTTCTTCAGTTAGTGGCAATATTAATAAGGATAGCATATCATGTGACATAATTTGCCTCCTTTTCTCACTAACTTTAGGTTGCACACTAGCCAAAAACGGATCTGAAGATACAAAAAGTTATTAAGTATGTACCTGCAGTTCTATTGAATTTGCGTGCATGATGCTCTCTGCATTTTTAAAAATCTTTATTTCTAGCTTCCGATGCTTCTTCGGATAACTTCCCAATCGGTACAAGATTATGGTGCTGTATTATGGCAGCACCATGGGAAAGCAGTTTGTGCACACTGGCTGGCATATAATACCAACTGTATAAATCAACGTATAGTTTTGCCGTCTCTTGAGAGTAACGAGAAAATGCCTCAACATTAACTTGCTCGCCACTTACAATAACTCTCAGAATGACGGCAAAACGCTCGATTAATGTTTTATCGATTCCTGTTATGGCAGCTGTCTTTTCTGGATCCTCGAAAAACTGCCTGGCGGTGTTCCCGTCGTTTGTGGTACCAGCACCTTGTTTCACGACATCGACAAGCAACCCTAACTCATGTCGAAAAGAGTATTGTATTTGTTTTTTCTTAGCTTGTGCAATTACTTTGTCAGCGCCTTTAATTTGCCATTTTTTGAAGTCAAGCCTATAGGCTATATGAAGTAAACACTCCATACACCTTATCCAGGCATGCAAAGAGGATAGTCCATACTTATAGATGTCTGTAGCGACCTCTCGATTCTGTAAATGTTCCAAATTATTCATTTTTTGGGTAACAACTTTTTCAAGCCTCCTAACGGTCAGATCCAGAAGCGCTTGCAATTGAATTTTTGCTTGCATATCGTTAACCTGTATATTCTCTGTAGTAGGATAGCATTCTATTTTGGCTCTCTGAATTTGATAGTAGGAAGGATATAAATTATGCCCATTCTCCTGAGCACAGTTTCTCAAAGAGCAATATTGCATCATTGATAACTTCAGAGCACTAAACATGCTGAGGGCATTTTCTGCGAAATATTGAGTTTTGTTTTTATTTATTATGGATTCCTTTATTGTACGTGCTGCTTCAGGATTAGCGAGAAGATATTGTAAAATGTAACCAAATATCATCTTGCTCAGTGCCCTTTCCTTTCGAAATTGCGGCAAATGCAAGCTCTTCAAAATCGTAATTCGAACAAATAGTCTCCGTTCTACGTCTTTTTTGCTGATAATGCAAGGATCGGAAAGGTTTCCGTGGACTAACCTTCTGCATAAAGCTCGAGGAAGTAGTGCTACTCGATGTAGCAGTCATTGCTGGTAGCTCTTCTGAAACCCCTTCCAAGGATTTCTCGTTGTCACCATATATTGACGAAATCGACGTACGAACATATTCCGGCCAGGATATTTGAGATTCCAACCAGTCTTCATTTGTTGACTTGAAAGTTTTGAACGATTGATAAGCCTGTTTCCACCTTTTAGAATGATTAGACACAACCGTTTTGATGAATAACTGAAAGCATTGACAATCGATTTCACTTAAATCGAGAAGATTTACAACTTTATCAAAAAGTATATTTGGTTTCGAGAAAGCATTATTGTCCTTCAAGAACAGGAAAACATCAAGATTCGTTTTAAGCCCTTCCATGATTAAAATAGACTCTAATCATAATACGTAATTGATAATAGAATTGGGAAAAGCACTTGGTAATAGCGCAAAACGTGTGTTGCGCGCGACTGTCAGAAAGCACTAAATTAAATTTTAAAAAATACCTCAAAGGACAACAAGTTTATAAATAAAACTAGTTATTTACTAGAGAGCGACAAAGATATGTCCTAGAGCAAAGTCCATGTTTGCAGTTAGAATAACGGAAAAATAGAAGCGCGCTAATCACCTTGTTTTCATGTGAATTATACCTAATCCGCAGTTAACATCCGGAATTAGGAGATAATTGTACATTACTTTTCTAAGGCTTTAACATTGGCGTTTGATGATATCTTTACTTTTGAAAGTATTTATATAACATTACTATTTCCTTATAGAGTTGACAGTTCGTAACGTTTTTTTTTTAATTGAAATTTGTTTTTGAAAATATTTATCAAATTTAAACGATAAACGAACGCAAAAACATTATTTATGTTGTTATCTGCAGAAATATTGACATTGACGGATTTTTGACATCACATAGCTTTAAACATGCGTAATTCGTTTTTATTTTAATTTAATTAGAAATCGAAGTGACATTGTAACTATTTTGTGCATGTACGCTCCTGTTAAAACCCTTATATGGATCCCAAAACATGTTTAAACAAGACTATCTAAGTGTAAGAAACACTAATCGACGTACATTAATTGTTTAAAAAAATATGAAATATGTCAAAGTTTAACTCACTATAACTCCGTGTCCCGGTACTGTCCGGTGGATTTTTTTTCTTAAAAAGATTCTTTATATGTTCAGTTTACTCACCTTGCTAATCTGGTCTCGACACTTTTTAAGACTTTCGAGAAAAACGAAAAACAATATTCCGTTCCATACATTGAAAAGTTTTCAAGTCCAATAAAAAAATAATGGGTTGATTGAATAGAACCAAACTTCTTTACAGAACATCTAGAAACATGCCCAACATTTCTGCATACTTACTTTTTTAATGAAACCAAGTTGATTTTCCAAAAATCGTAATACTATGAAACCGGATTCCCAGCCCACCGTGCGGCGGTCCGTCCCCACCTCGCCGCTCGAGACACAGATCAAAGAGGAAGGAGATATGCCATTCTAATTTCAACGTTCGAATAACTCGCAACAGGGAGGGAATGCAACCATTCACAGTCGACATTCCAAAAATAAGAACTACCCGATCGTCTATATCCTCTATCTGTAGGGTCCGTAAACTTTGCAATCGGTACTTCAAACATGGGAGAAAGATGGCCGGCCGTCACTGCCCCCCTGAAAGCTCGAAAGCCCATGGGCGTCATCGGCCACCTTAAGGTGGGCCCGTAAGCATCAGAAAATTACGCTCCCCATGTTGTATGTTACGTAGTTTAGTAATCATTTGAAAACCACTGTTCCAATTTGCTTGATATCAGGCAACAAATATCTATGCCTGCACGTATTTGTTTTTTCGAAAAACGTATCCTGTGTCACACAACAGAGAAAAGAAAAATTGTGTGAAGATTTTCTTTTGTCTGTTATTTGACTTGCTTTAGATTTTTCAGCAAAACAAAAACGTGAAGACACAGATATTTATTGCAGAATATTAGATACCAAATATCAAGCAAATCGGAACAGTGTATTTCAAATGATTAGTGAACTACGTTTGAATGGGGAGCATAGCTTACGGCGAGGTACTGGCGTACGCCATGTCGCGCTTAACATAGGAGAAAAAATTTACAAGGAACGAAAAAGTCATAACGCTAACGAAGTGAAAAGACCAAGCGTTCACAAAAAAAATATTCATGTTCGTATAGTACTTGCACACCGATGGTTTCATCAAACGGAAAACATTTTCAATATTCAAAACCTTTTTATTTCGAGTATCCCAATTGCGTTGCTGCTATCTGTGGACGCAAACACAAAATATAGAACACTTTCTTTAATATGTTCTTAGATTTACACCGTCGCTGCACATAATGTTTTGAAAACTTACGGTTTACCGTTTGACGAGCCGGGCTGTCAGACGTAACTCCGGGGCAACGAAGTGGCCCTGACGATGCTTCCGTCGTGGGAGGCGAAACATGTCGGCCAAGCACGGCATTGCACACCGGAAAACCGTAAGTTTTCAAAACACTTTCTTTGATCTCATATCTAGATTAAGATTGTATAAGGTTTTCTTGGATCCTTTAGAAGTCAATTTAAAAATCCCTACTTTTTGATTTGGGGTCTACAGGGTCCGGGCAGAAGATAATTTACATGTTATCATCTATAATAATAGGACTATCCGAGACCCTTTATTCAAGTTCCCTTGCAGGTACCCTTTAGAAGCGAACTGTCGAAACTCAGAGTTATTAAAACAAGCATATCTATGATTCTATGACTTGTATAATGTCCAATTAAAAATATCAGTAAAAATCCGGAGAATCTGACAACCTTATTAGTAAAGTTAGTATTAAGATGGTTATACTAGCCAATGCGAATGGTTTGATTGCGTTAAGTTCCTGACCTCTATGAAATGGGAACATGAAAAAAAACATGTATAATTCCAGCTAACTTTCTACCAAAACAGAAAACGAGCGGCTCGTAGCCTAGTGGCGCGGGGACTGGCCTAGCGTGCCAGAGACCTGGGTTCAATAACCGACATGCACCACTGTCTTTCTCTTTCCGAGTTCGATAAGTGCAATTCGTTACGAATGCGAGCTGCTCCATGGTTCGGAATCCATGTAAAACTGTAGGTCCCCTTCCCCTACTAGGTGGTAGGGTTTATGCCCGCCCGGGTTGGTACCATCGCATTGGATGAAAAGATGGTCGAAGCGGCAATGAAAAATTGTCCGTGTTTTCCATCCAGTTTAATGTAGCCGTGCTCATAAAGGGAAGGTCCTGGCATGGCACCAAATTCCTTTGGGAATGAGGTGTATTGGGCTAATATCATAACGGTAGTTGTGTGGTATTAGCCACCCATGTCAGGTCACAAAAAAAAAAGAAAAAAAAATGTTACGTATATTAATATTTTATGCATGGAAAAAAAAAATTAAGTCAGGTCTCAAACATATTCTTTTTTAAGTTTGCGGCTTATATTGAGATTAACTAATATTTATTTTAATACCATTTCAAAGATCTTAACATTATCTACCCGTTTAGCAAAGAACATGTTTACCTTTTCCCAATTTCTTTAACGAAACAATAAAAAAAAAACGGTTTCACGCGTTATGCGGGATGGTCACATTCGAGCTGCTCTAACTTAGCGATGTCTGGCTATCTCGTTTTAATCGCAAAAATTGGTCCAAATTTTTTAGGTATGAGGATGCTCGTAATGTAAAGACACCTAATCACAGATTTTCTCAACACTTGGTTGGTCACTGAAAGTTCATTCCTTTGCAAGAAATGTGTCATGTATGAGACGTCACAAGGAGCACACGGAACAATACGGGTCTACGGCCGGTTCGGAGAGGGGAGAGACCAATTTACATCGCGTGGCCCATCCCGCTCATCTCCCCATACAAAAGGGGAAAGAAGTTCACGCCTATATTTCTTGTAGAGATCCAAAATTTTGCTCAAATAGCTTTATTTGATCGAACTAGATGTCTGATGACCATTGGCATTGTATAATTGTGTTTCGTTTCTAAGTTATAAGGTCCGAAAGTTCGCATTTTTCGCGCGTTTTATACAATAACTTTGGCGGTGGATTACGCAATGATAAAGTAAGAACATCTTAAAAAGATTAGTCATCAGACATAGCTTATTTAATCAAGATTTATAATCTATTTGGTTTTTGTTAGATTTTGGACTACAGCGGTCGTGGTTTACTTTTAGCTATAAGTCGTTTTGTAATTAAAATTTTCGTAAATCTTACCAAATCATACACTATGCACGTTGTCTTTTTTGTAGACATTTAGCATCTTCCTCATCACGGAGCCTGTCTTTTTCTTTGAAACATAGAAGGTCCCAGAGCGCGACAGCACGGTTTTGTACCGTGCCCGCGAATGAGTTAGTCCCGCCGGGTTGGGCCACCTTAACGCAACTATTGATTGGTCAGTGTCATTGAAAACAAAATGTAAGCGTGAAACGATTCATGGAATGGAATTAATTTGTGAATAAAGTTATGTTTACTGAATAAAAAAATAGATTAAAATAAAAATAAAGATTGTATTCAAGTATACAATGATTATTTTTATTTGTATTTAACCTTACAGTAAATAGAAGTATATTAAGTATAGATATTATTTAAATTGCGTTTTTAAACTCTCCCCTATTTAAATTTTTGGGGTTAGTCATAAGAATATGTATTTGTGTATGTACAAATAACCATCCAATAAATCCCAGTATATTTTTGTAATGGTTTTATGAGTTAAAAAATACAACTGCCCAATGTGCTCGCCAATAAATTATAGTTTGTAACGTTATAGTTTTAATGTGTTAAATTAGAAATAGCTAAAAACTACCCTGACACCATCTACTTTAAAGCACAAATCCTTTAACCGCCAAGTAGACAGATGTTGGTGTATCAAATCTGTTTATTTTTTTACTGGGAAATATAACAGATACACACATTATTAACATACAAAAGACGATTTAATAACAATTAATATGAAATGTACACCGTATTTCACAAATAATATAAAAAGGGCTTATTATTTCAGAAGGAAAAACAAACATATCATCAAGCTAATCATGAAAAAATAAGATATAAGTTAACAATAAAAAAAATCCGTCAAATTAAGAACCTCCTCCTTTTTTAGGGTTCCGTACCCAAAGGGTGAAAACGGAACCCTATTACTAAGCCTACGCTGTCCGTCCGTCCGTCCGTCTGTCACAGGGCTGTATCTCTTGAACCGTAATAGGTAGGCAGCTGAAATTTTTACATAGTGTGTATTTATTTTGCCGCTATAACAACAAATAGGTAAAATAAAAAATTATTAAAATTCATCCCATACAATAACGTGATTTTTTAGTGTTGATGGTGCGGAACCCTTCGTGTGCGAGTCCAACTCGCACTTGCCCGGTTTTTTTAAGTTGGTTGAAAACAACTTGTATCTGAAGGTTGCAAGTTTCAAAAATTGAGCACAGTTAGAGTATGATTGTAACATGATAACATACATGGCATAATCATTCATGTAAATGGCACAAAAAAATAAAATAACCTATATGCAAACAAACATACAAAATTAAAACTGATTGTGACTTCTCTACTTTATGCGATTAGGTAAAAAACAGATTACACGAGTTTTCATTTTAGGGTTCCGTACCCAAAGGGTAAAAACGGGACGCTATTACTAAGCCTCCGCTGTCCGTCCGTCCGTCCGTCTGTCCGTCTGTCACAGGGCTGTATCTCAGTAACCGTAACAGGTAGACAGCTGAAATTTTCACAGAGTGTGTATTTATTTTGCCGCTACAACAACAAATAGGTAAGATTAAAAAATAATTAAAATTAAAGGGGGCTCCCATACAAAAAACTTGTTTTTTTTGTTTTTTTTTACGATGGTACGGAACCCTTCGTGTGCGAGTCCGACTCGCACTTGGCCGGTTTTTCATCGTTCAGCCTGAGTCTGTGTCGTCAGGCAATATAAGGAAATGGATGGTTTGGTGAATCACGCATGATGTTGGGCGTGTGGGAATGGCCCTGTTCGCTTTTATAGCGGTCGGCCGCCGGTACAATGAATTCCACTATTAATTCCTGGATAATCCTGGTGGAACTGAGGCATTTAGAGACTTGGCCATCTATGTATTCTCATGTTATTTCGCGTGGTTGACTTTTTCGATACCGGGAAATATTCTACCTCTTGATTAACTTCATCTTATAATATTCCGATCACGTCCTACACTAAAAAAAATTATGTGCAGCTGTTCGCTGTCTTAGAACAGTTATTTATGGTCATTCATGTATGGTAAAGTATTTCTATAAAACACTTAGGGCCTTTTTCACCTACTGCTGATTAGCTTAATCGCCACATATTAAGGGCCTTTCTTAGTACCTTTCAATCAATACTAATACAGGATAATCATGTACTGGGTGTCGATTGCGAGATGGTAAGAAAAGCCCTTAAGGATTAAGCTATTCAGTATTTGGTGGAAGAGGTTTTCACCAAGTGCTGATTTATTTTATTCGACACTTCAAGGGCCTTTATTACTAAAATGCTGATTATCTTGTGCTGATATTGATTACAAGCTCCTATGAAAGGTCCTTAATATGTGGCGATTAAGCTAATCAGCAGTAGGTGAAAATGGCCCTTAACATTTATCGAATCGCTCGCAAATAGTAGTAATTGGAAGCCTCAAATCTAACAACGTAGAAGTTACTTCCGGAGTACCCCAAGGATCGCACCTAGGACCACTGTTTTATGTTGCTTACCTCTATGACATTAGTGAATGTTTTAACAACTCGAAACATTTACTTTATGCTGACGACAAAAAAAATTACATGCCAATACGCAACTTAACAGATTATTTAAGACTTCAATAGGATTTAGATCGTTTATCGTTGTACTACGCCAGATAGAGAATCAATGTTAATATGAAAAAATTTCAGGCCATCACATTTGCCCGAAATATTTATCCAAATATTTAAACCAAATCAAATACACATTTGATAGTACCCATATAGCGAAAGTTGATCTTTTCCAATGAAAAAAAAAATCTAAAGCTAGGAACAATTTTCACACAGTTAGGGAAAATCTAAGAGAAAACAGTTATGGCACACATTAAAAAAACAATTAAAAGATACAGTAACATTTAATGTTTAAAGTGACATAATGTGGTTACTATCGGAATTACAGTTACATTCACTGATTTTTTTTTCATTGCAATATGGGATTCCCAATTTAGATCTCCTAGCCTAGGCAATATATCATTTTCATGCGCGTCAACTCATCTCCGAAGCTTGTGGTAATGTAAATCTGAAATGTAAAGAAAACATACCCTAATTATTCAACGTTCTCCGTCGCGCCTAATCTCGCATTATCTCCGTACACAAGCGGGCCCATTGTACACCACCGGCAAAATAAACACATTTCAGTTTATCCTGAGCGCGTCGTTGAAGCTAACAAAATACACCCGAAACACTCTATCGAATTACCTAAATCCGGCGCGATATGAGGGTGCGTGGGACGTTGATCGATGTTTTGACGCAGATACAAGCATTATCGCGTTTCGAACGCAAAGCGATAGACATCGCCTTTCCCCCCTTCAATTGCTTGGCGAAGGAGATATGACGGCTTTCACACAGAATAATTGTAATGCTATATATCTTAGGGCTGATTTTCAAATAGTCAGATAAACAGCCAGATAACTATTCAACAGATTTATTTACGCTTCTGCTAATCCATCAGATATAGTAAGTCCATATGTTTATTAGTAAAATTAAAGCCGCATAATTGTGATAGAAGATATATTTCTCCGGCAATGACTATCTGTCTTTTGACAAACGTGAATATGTCCGATAAGTCCTATCTCAGGATTGAAAAATCGGCCCTTATTGTATCAGAAACTTTGTTATCGTTCTTAAAACTTAGCTTGACAGCTGTCTTCAAAATCGCGCCCAAGAAGTTCTGAAACTTTTAACGGTATTTATGACACGTGGCAACGCCGTACTTTATGGGATATCTCATCATCTCTCCATCAGTTTATGACGTAACTTCGTGTAGTTTGACTACCAAAAGTTTTAATGTATGAAATTAAATGAAATGAATTATGTAATTCGATAATCTCTTGATTTGAAGAGTAGCTATGGAAAAAACTTATTCATTCGAGTTGTATCTCAATCGTATTTATAGTTTTATTATCATCTTGAAGTGAAGGGCTTTAGAGGAAAAATATATTAAAACAATCGGCACACGTTGATGTAGAAATGAACGAATCTCATTGGTTTGAAGAGTCTCAATGATCATCTCACAGGTCTTAATATAAGTTTTACAGAAAATTTAGGTTTCATTCAATAGCAATTAGTTGGAGTACACTATAATGAAATAAGTTACAAATATCTCTTAAAAATCCACAGACATTAACCTCTATTGATTTTTCTATGACGATGCTAACAGAAATGAAGAATCGCCAGTCTGGATATTAGTACCAAATATATAAGATTCAAAATATTATTAGGAGCAATTAAAAACTAGATAATATTATGTATTTAATTGATACGAAATTACGAGTTTCAGCGATATCTACATTTGAAGCATTATAATCAAGTTATTGCATAAGTTTAAACTATGTACACGTAAAATTTAAATACACGTGAAAAAATGGAATTTTTAAAGTCTTATGAATCATGTACACTTGAATCGGTACAACTTTTCATGCCCAAAAAAAAATGGTCTAAGCATAGTCATTTCCTCTCTTAAATTAATTTCAAGGAATACTATAAAAACAATGCTACAGCGTTTACGTCAAATCTGTGCTTTTAAAATCAGTTTTGGTACCTCCTATAAAGACATAAGTCTACACGGAGCCTTCGTTACTAACCGCTTTACAGTATACGATGATGGATTGAACCGTCAAAGGCAGGCAGGTGTTGACTACCATTGTCTTTCGAAATTCAGCATCATTAGGTCCTCGCATCAATGGTGTCATAATTTGACAGGCTGCGAAGCGAGCTTACTATGAGCGCGCGGCGTGCGTCAGACAAGATATTTTAAAATATTCATGTTACACTGAAAACAAATTTTGAACAGTTATTTTAATCTATTGAACAGTACCGCTTGGTGAAAAAAACAGTTGGAACTGATCAGACATGTTAACTTTATTCAGTTTCATGAAACAAACACAACATAAGTAACAAACATAAAATACACTTAATTAAATATAAAAAAAATCATCCATTGGGACTGTTGTCATTGTCCCCAATACTGATCAGATGATTTTGAACATTACGGCTGACTACAAATCAGGCGTGCAACTGTCCACTATCAAGAGGTACAGTTAACAGATTTGACGTTTTCTTTTTACTGAATATAAGACGCAAGTTAGAATGGAAAAAATACGAAAGCTAGAAATAGTTTTCACACAGTTAGGCAAACAATAATAGAAATCAGTTATGGCACAAAGTTTTAAAAATTATTAAAATATACAGTGACATTTCATGTTTATGGCTAACTGTTTCACTCAGTTAGAGTAACTAATTGACTAACCCCTGTTTCCACCACCTCCAGTTACCTGAAATCCGATAGTTAACTTTCGGCTACATTGCATATTTGTATGATGTAACCGAAAGATAACTTTGGGATTTTTGTAGCTGGAGGTGGTGGAACCGGGCGTAAGTTGGCTTTATTTAAACATAATTACAGTTAGAGATTCTGGTTTGGTTTTCAGTGTATGAGTCTGCCTTCCGATTACTTCCTGCATAGGAATTAAGTTGGTTTAAAGTATCTCCATTTCTATTTTATGACCATCTTTTATCGGAATTTTAGCAAAGGTGTTTATCGCGTTGGTATGCCAAGAAAAATTAGCGATATCGTAGGATTAATAAATATTATATTAATAATATAAACACATAACTGCATAGTGTGCTCGCCACTATAGTTGATAGCGCCACCGACCTTCGACGCTTCGATCTGATAGTCCTCGCACTTTTCTTTCTTTGTTGCAGCCTCAGCAGCAGCAGCCTTCAGGGGCGACCACAGGCGGAGACCTTCCTCGAGCTAGGGTCTTCAGGATAGCGCAGACACTTAAGCACTGATGACCTTGAGAGTTTCGGCGGAACAGAATATCGCGAGAGCGCGGTTCGACTTGGCGTGTGCGTCGCTCGTTGATATTCAACTGTCAGTTTTTGGCGCGGATTTTTGGTAGGAAGAGTGTGGGGGGGGGGGGATAGGTATAGGTTGGTTTGTTTTAGAGCATGTAGTTATTAAGTGCGGCGTAACCAATAGTTATGGCTTAGTAACTTCCTATGTTTGGGCAGGCATAGCAGAAATAGCGACGAACTACTGTCTACATGGACGGACACAATTGCTCTTGCTCAAACACGCTGGACATTACCCATTCTGAGGTTTTTCGCCCAAAGTACAACTTGGGGCCCCTTAAACATGCTGTGAAGAAGCACTGGGCTGACCGTAATGGATTCCGCAGCGCCTCTAAACATTCAAAATCCATGGGCGTCTCGTCGGGCCCTTAAGAGGTCTTGGCTTACGCCATATGCCGCGCTTAACATAAAAAAGTACATTGATGATCACACCACTGAGAGTTTATTCGAGCACAGGCAGTTCCATTCTGTTCCGTTACATGACGCGCAGAGGGCAGATTGTTTAGATTAGAGCATCTGCATGTCGCATGTTGCCGAGATGAACGTCACTTTGACATTACACACACTACAACTATTCTAGTCTCATTAGGCAAACGCGCAAAATCAAACAATTTACATTCATTAAAAGCTCACCTAATATCCTATCGATACGAGATTTAACTCGCAATAACGTTATTTGTTGTGATTTAAAGACTGAAGTTTAAGGTGGCCCAACCCGCTCATTTCCCCATACAAAAGGGGAAATAAGATCACGCCTATATTTCTTGTCAGAGATCCAAAAGTTTGCTCAATATAGCTTTATTTGATTGAACTAGATGTCTGATGAACATTGGCATTGTAAAATTGTGTTTGGTTTTCAAGTTATAACGTCCGAAAGTTCGGATTTTTCGCGCGTTTTATACAATTACTTTGGAGGTGGATTACGCAATGATAAAGTAAGAACATCTTAAAAAGATTAGTCATCAGACATATCTTGTTTAATCAAGATTTATAATCTATTTGGTTTTTGTTAGATTGTTGACTACAGCGGTCGTGGTTTACTTTTAGCTATAAGTCGTTTTGAAATTCAAATTTTCGTAAATCTTACCAAATCATACACTATGCACATTGTCTTTTTTGTGGACAGGTTGCATCTTCCTCATAACGGAGCCTGTCTTATTCTTAGAAACAGAGACGGTCCCAGAGCGCAACAGCACGGTTTTGTACCGTGCCCGCAAATGAGTTGAGGCCGCCGGGTTGGGCCACCTTAAGTGACAGTTGACAGATCTTGTTACTATTTCGCGTTCCACGCATGAGCAGTACGTAACTCGTTTTTAGGGCAACGAAAACAATAACAGTCCTATTAAGAGTAAACCTGTCATAACTTAGTACGGGATTAGTACCGGACTAACCATTAAAACCCCCTTTTAGTCCGGCGTATTAAAGTTAGTCCGCCCACTCTAAATATGGCTGTGCAAGTCGAAACTCAGAACTGTCACTATGTTTAGACTAGGAGGTCGCGACAAAAATGGTAACGATAACGTAAATGGCTGAAATTGGTTTCACGGGATAAAGTACAACCCTCTGAAGCTAAATGTGTCAGTCTGCCTGTTCCAAGTGGTTGCGTTACGTAGATAAGGCGCCTGAAAAAGTAGTTATGGTGACAAAAAATACATATGATACGGTAAATGAATGCAAATAACGAAGCATGCAAGTATTAATACAGACATGCTTAGCAATACAAAAACTGAACAAATCTTTGGTTGCATTTAGTAGTTATAGGCGATTTAGGTTACAGATATAACTTTAGGTATATCTAAGTATTTAATTAAGTAACCGTCTGGTTATTGTTGTATAATTAATAGGTATCAATGTTTCCAGATAATCAGTATATTCATCAGCAGGTACATACCAGCATCTATTTTATATAGCCAATCTAGAAAACGCAACTTGGGACGGGCAGACCGACATATTTAGCATCAGAGGGTTGGTCTCTAACATGTGAACCCAGATTCAGCCATTTACCTTATCGTGACCAAAAATGTCGTGACCTCCAGGAATAGTTAGACAAAACCGACTGGCACGGATCAGTCTGCCCGAACACAACCAGTATCTCGCGAGTATTCTGTATTCATTTCACAATCCTGTACCTTCTGTACGCGTGAGCCTAGCTGAAAATTAATATAAGCGGTGAAATATTTAGAAAGTAAAATAAAACGTATTTGCATAATCCGGCGTGACTGAAAATTTCCAGCCGCAAAAAAATCACTTCCACCCGGGCGAAACGCGCTGAAAGCTTCGGAATTTTATTATTTACATGAGTAAGTACGCCAAAATTGGTTGCTAGAGGTGAATAGGAAAAAATAATACAATTCGTTGGGGAAAAGTAGATTTCGAAGATATAAAAAGGCAAAAAACATTTATTTACTATTCAAACAACAATTATTATTTTTATGTTAAGCGCGGGATATGGCATACGCCAGGACCTAACGGTGCCCGACGACGCCCATGGGTTTTTGAACATTCAGGGGGGCTGCGAAAACCATACCGGCCAGCCAGGTGCTTCTTCACACCACGTCTGAAGGACCCCAGGTCGTAATTTGGGGGAAACACCTCGGAAGGGAGTTTATTCCATTGTATACCGACCCTATAGATAAAGTATCTAGAGGATCGGTGGGTTCTTATTTTTGGAATGTAGCCTGTGAATTTGTTCATTTTCTCCCTTTTGAGATTACCGCGGTCATTAGACCTGTTTGAAAGATGTTACGGCTTTTCACGCGGCGGGAAGAGGCATTCTCCGACGTTTCGAGCCAATCATTCAGCCCGTTGTCAAGGAGGCATCCGCCGCGTTCGTACGCAGCAGACGACAGGTTGGCAGACGATTGGCTTGAAACGTCGGAGAATGTCTCTTCCTGCCGCGTGAAAAGCCGTAACATTTTTCAAACATTTTCTCCCTGTTGCGCGTTGACCGAAGGTAGAAAGGGGACGGAGGAATAGCGTTTTTTGAATGTTTCAAATTAATTACAGCAGTATTCAGACTGGGCGGACTAAGTCGCATTTTGTATGGTCAGTCCGGTGATAATCGCGATTTTGACTTGTTCACTCTGAATCCGATGGTTACGGTTTTATTTGAAACTAGTTGGGGGATCCCGACTCTACTTGGATCTCGATCGCAGCGACACAATGTCATTAAAAGCGGTCCAGCCGCCAGAAAACTAAATTTCCCGCCAAAATTGCAGGAAAACCTATATTTGTACGTATTACAACTGAGTGAGGCCACGTCTAGAGGTTCGCAGCAAGAATGTAATGTGCAGTGATGCATACACTGAAAAAAATCATCCGAAATTCTAACTGTAATTCCAATAATAACCACCGTCTTGCAACGACAAAATAGAGTCAACTAAGTAAATCGGTTACTCCAACTGAGTGAAAATATTTAGCCTTAAATATTAAATGTTACTCTATCTTTTAATTGTTTTTTTTTAACTGTGTGCATTAACTGTTTTCTCTTACTGTTTCCCTAGCTGTGTGAAAACTGTTAATAGCTTTAGTATTTTTAACTTTCTTACTTACATCTTATATTCAGTAAAAATATACTGTCCAATCTGTTAAAATTCCTGTACCTCTTGAAACTGGACAATTGCACGGCTAATTTGTAGTCAGCCGTAATGTTCAATCACTTAAGAATGGCCCGTAAGCTATGCTCCCCATACAAACGTAGTTTACTAATCATTTGGAAACCGCTATTTCAATTAAATTCATATTTAATACATAATATCACTTAACAAATATCTGTGTCTGCACGCTTTTGTTTTTTTGAAAAATTCAAACCGAATGAAGTGAAAGCGAAAAGAAAATCTTCATACGAATTTTGTTTTCTCTGTGGTTTGACCCAGAATACATTTACCGAAAAAACAAAGACATACAAACACAGATATTTGTAGCCTAATATTAGATACCAAATATGAAGTAAGTTGGAACAGTAGTTTTCAAATTATTAGTAAACTACGTTTGTATGGAAGGCGATTTTTTTTTTGCTTACGGGCCGACCCTAATATATTCAAAATCATCTGTTCTGTCACACGTGCTATTTTCACAGCAGTACAGTTCAATCCGTAAAAATAACTGTTTAGTACTAACTGTTTTGGTAGGATACTTAGCGTAAATCATTAATAGTAATGAGATTTTTTTACCATAAATTACTGAATTTTAACTGTGCTAAAACAGTTGCACAAAATTTATTTCAGTGTACAAGAATTATTTCATATTATGATACTTGGCCTCAGGGAGCATCAGTTTCAGTGCCACAATGTGGCGTTTATTTCTTGAACACACATTTAACATTTTTTTATAGTATATTGTACGCGCGAAACCCTAAGGTTTGTCTGCGCGTGACAACCTGTTTTCGTGTGCTAGCATTTAAAACTTTTAGCATTTGAGACATTTTTTTATACACACCAATAAATTCACATACTCGAACCGAAACTCGTTCGTATGGGAACGGATTGACTACACTACATACAAAAACGGCAGCGCCGGCAAGTGAGCTCGCTTACGAATTCACTTGCTAATGATTTTCTCAAGTTACAACCACACCTAAGAATTAATAATATAAGCTGTTTAGTGTAACGATTTCGATTTCGCAAGCTAAGGTGGATTTAGCTTTCAGAATACCGTTGGTATTTCAGTACAGCCTTATCACAGGTTTTTCATAAAAAAGCCGGCCAAGTGCGAGTCGGACTCGCACATAATGTGTTCCGTACCATCGTAAAAGATTGAACACAAAAAAAATAACGTTTTTAGTATGCCACTCTTAATTTTTTTATTATTTTTGAATTATACCTATTTGTTGCTATAGCTGCAAAATAAACACACACTCTGTGAAAATTTTAGCCGCCTTCCTATTACGGTTAATGAGATAAAGCCCTGTGAGAGACGGACGGACGGACGGACAGCGGAGGGTTAGTAATAGGGTTCCGTTGGCACCCTTCGAAGGTTCGATATGCGCGTCCCAAATCTGTAAGCGAACTAAATACAGTTAGAAGTTTTCCACCGACCCGTGGCTACACACGTGATTTTTTCAAATGTATGCCCCCAGAACAGTGTTTTTCGCTATTTCTTATAGTTTCGGACTTAGTTATTAAGGCACAAATATGCCGAGTGCAGTGTACTGTCTATGGATGATGAATAAACAATACAAATACAAAACAATACGCTGCCGCCGTACGAATGAGTTGCAATCGCTCACACCGTCCTTGCTTGCTCCCTGGTTGGCAGTGACGGTCACCCAACGAACTGCATCAACGTCAGAGGGTGACTCTACAGGTGAAAACGAGCAACTTTTTCCAAACATGCACGTTACAGTCAAATAGACTTCGAGAAAGAAGCTGTGATATAATCCTAAAACAACGTTGACATTAAATTTTATATGGAATCCGTTTTAGATACCGCAAGACTGCGAGTGGAAATAGATTAAAATCCCCAGGATGGCGGAGTGCTTTCGCCGCCGCAAGGGGTAATTGAATCTGGGCAGGTTATTGGATACTGAAAGTCAACAATGGCGCCGAAGGTCACCTAAGGACTTTCTGTGGTGCCCCTATCAAGAAAAGAATGCTATTTTTAATTGTATGAGGCGGGACTTTCTCTGTTGTGTACATTGAAATAAACCCGCTGCCCTTGCAAATTCCAATCAGCCACTTGCTACTGCGACAGCTTCTGGGATTCGGACACCAAATTCACTATGAGTTGAGTAATTCCACAGTCTTGCAACGTTAAAAAAAAAAACAAAAACAAAATAACCGACTTCAAAGAAAAAGCACTAAAAATAAAAAAAAGTATTGCAATTTGTGTAGTTCCGATAATTGTTATTATTTCAGTCGGTGTCAGCCGGGCACGCGCTGCGCCAGTCAAGAGAACCTTGGCTACCTTGGCTGACACCGACTCAAAAAATTACAATTATCGTAACTACACAAATGGCAATAATTTTTTTACTTTTTATTGCCTTTTCTTTGAAGTCGGGTATTTTTTATTTGTTTATTTTTAGTGAATCTGAAGTACACTTACTAATTTGTACACCTCCTTTCCAATAAAAAAAATACAAAAAAAATAACCGACTTCAATGAAAAAGGACTAAAAAGTAAAAAAATGATTGCCATTTGTGTAGTTACGATAATTGTTATTTTTTGAGCACCGGGCAGTCGGGCACGTGCTGCGCCAGTCAAGAGAACCTTGGCTGACACCGACTCAAAAAATAACAATTATCGTAACTACACAAATGGCAATATTTTTTTTATTTTTAGTGCTTTTTTTCATTTACGTCGGTTTTTTTTGTAAATTTTTTTTGTTTCTTTATTTTTAGTGAATCTGAAGTACACTAACTAATTTGTACACGTCCTCTCCAATAAAAAATGAATCATCGATATCGGTTGGCGTTATATTGAGTTATTCTACAAATTATTATTACAAATGTAAGACTTATATGATTTTCTCATGGATATCATTGTCAGAACTAAACCAAATTTAAATGGGACCACTTGGAAAGCACTAGATTTCAATTAAAAAAATAATCATCCAAATCGGTTCACCCAGGCAAAAGTTATGAGGTAACAAACATAAAAAAAAACAAAAAAAACATACAGACGAATTGACAACCCCCCTCATTTTTTGAAGTCGGTTAAAAATAAATCCAACTCCACTATAACTGAGTGAAAACAGTTCAAATTCTAATTTAAATTCCAAATTTTATTACATCAACAAACATGAAATTTAACTGTATCTTTTTTTAATGTGTGCCATAACTGTTTTCTGTTACTGTAACCGTGCGAAAACTGTTTCTAGCTTTAATATTTTTTCCATTCCTACTTAAGTCTTATCCAGTGACAATCTGTAAAATTCCTGTACCTCTTAAAACTAGACAGTCGCACGCCTAATTTGTAGGCGGTAGTAATATTCAATCAGTTAAAGATGCCCCTTTCAAAATCGTCTGATCTGTCACACGTGTTATTCGGTACTGTTTCATCGGTTTAAATAACTGTTTTGGCTTTTTTATAATTACTTACCGTTACATATTAATAGTAATGAGAAATACTTTACCATAAATGACGGAATTTTAACTGTGCTTAAACAATAAACAGTTGAATATCATGTTTTTCAGTGTAATTGATCCTACAAAAGTTCTTGTTACATTTCGAGGAACGGAACCCTTAAAACACGTCCACCCGTTGCACCGCTGCTGCAACGGACAAATCAACGAACACACTTTCTCATTTATAATATTAATTCTGTACAGATCGTGGCGTAGGTGCTCGAGGACTTGCCTTTCATGCGAGAGGTTATGTGTTCAAATGCTCGCTCCGGTCATGCACCACTTTCTTTCTCTTTCTGAGTTGGATAATTGCATTTCGTTACGAATGCGAGCTGTCCCATGCTACGGAACCCATGTAAACTGTTGGTCCATAGGTACTAAGTGATAGGGTTAAGCTCGCCCGGGTTGGTACCACCGCATCGGATAATACTATGGGTGAAGCGGCAATGAAAAATTCTCCGTGTCCATGGGCTCAGTCTATTAACCTGTTTTTTAGGATTCCGTACCCAAAGGGTGAAAACGGAACCCTGTTACTAAGTCTCCGTTGTCCGTCCGTCCGTCCGTCCGTCTGTCACAGGGCTGTATCTCATGAACCGTAATAGGTAGGCAGCTGAATTTTTCACAGAGTATGTATTTTTTTTGCCGCTATAACAAGAAATAGGCAAAATGAAAACAATAAAAATTAAAGGGTGGCATCACGTTATTTGTATAGGACAAATAACGTGATTTTTAACCGACTTCAAAAAAAGGAGAAGGTTATCAATTCGTCTGTATGTTTTTTTTTGTTTTTTTTTTTATGTTTGTTACCTCATAACTTTTGCCTGGGTGAACCGATTTTGATGATTTTTTTTTTAATGATAGAGAGTGCTTCCTAAGTGGTCCCATTTTAATTTGGTTAAGTTCTGACAATGATTTCCATGAGAAAATCATAAAAGTCTTAAATTTGTATTAAGATGTGCGCGACGAATGGACGAATAACTCAATATAACGCCAACCGATTTCGGTGATTCTTTTTTTATTGGAAAGGACGTGTACAAATTAGTAAGTGTACTTCAGATTCACTAAAAATAAACAAATAAAAAAAAATTAACAAAAAAAATAACCGACTTCAAATAAAAAGCACTAAAAAGTAAAAAATAATTTCCATTTCTGTAGTTACGATTTCTGTTATTTTTTAAGTCGGTGTCAGCCAAGGTTAGGTTAGGTTAGGTTCTCTTGATTGGCGCATCGCGTGCCCGGCTGACGCCGACTCAAAAAATAACAGAAATCGTAACTACAAAAATGGAAATTATTTTTTACTTTTTAGTGCTTTTTATTTGAAGTCGGTTATTTTTTTTGTTAATTTTTTTTTGTGTTAAATATTGTACCATGGTACGGAACCCTTTGTGTGCGAGTCCGACTCGCACTTGGCCGGTTTTTTATGTATGTTTGAGTGGTGTTCTTGTTGAAGAACTTTAATTAAAAAAATAGCATGCGGCGAAAACTCTCTTTATTCGCGCCTGAAAAATGCATTCTCTCCGTGCAGGGGGTGCACCTAGGTGCAAGCAAGCAAGATAGAAAGTGCTATTCAACGGTATATGACTTTCGCAAGCCCTGCGCCCCTGGTTATGCATATCTGTTGATATTATTCGTTTCCGAAGTCAGGTCCCTAACTGTAAACAGAGCCGGCAGTCTCAGTTCTCACCTAAATTGGCGTTTACGTAACTTCGAAGTTCCGCAAAAACGTCAAACTCCATACAAGTTTTTACTAGATATTCTGTGGTTTCTTCTTCAAGCTGTCAAAGTCAAACTCGGACTTCCGATTTGTATGAAAACGCGGAGTCGACGTAAACGGCAACGTCGACGTATTTACGGCAACGTTGAGTAAGCTGTCAAATCAAACTCGGACTCGCAAATGGTAGTTAACGCCCACTGAGCGCGCTCTTCAATTTCTCCATACATTTGAAAACGCCAGTCGATCGGTTTGCCGCAAACGCCAATTTAGGTGACAACTGGGACTTCGGTCCCTCTAACCATAATCAATGCCTCCTACTAACACAGTATTTGATTATACCTACATACATTTATTTACAACGCTATACCTGCGTTACGGACCTCGACTGCAACGTGTACGTCCTTTGCAGTCAAGGACGTACACATTTGATTATCATCACTTCACTATCACTATCACTACATAGTATAAAACAAAGTCGCTTTCTCTGTCCCTATATCCCCATGTTCGCTTAAATCTTTAAAACTACGCAACGGATTTTGATGCGGTTTTTTTAAATAGATAGAGTGATCGAAGAGAAAGGTTTATATGTATCACTACATAGTATAAAACAAAGTCGCTTTCTCTGTCCCTATCACTACATAGTATAAAACAAAGTCGCTTTCTCTGTCCCTATATCCCCATGTTCGCTTAAATCTTTAAAACTACGCAACGGATTTTGATGCGGTTTTTTTAAATAGATAGAGTGATCGAAGAGAAAGGTTTATATGTATAATAACATCCATTAAATAGAGGAGAAATACGGTTTTTTTTGAGGTTTCTAATGTGTAGTCGTAAAAAAATATTTTTTTTCGGCTTACATTGCAAACGCAGGCTGAACCCTACGATATTTATCAAAATAATGTACTAAGTATTGTACACATTGAAAAGGTCTACAGAAAACTCCGCGATGGTATATGTCTATCTCTTATGGATATCGCACAATAAAAAAAATGTCATTTACTTTTTACGACAAATAATGGCTAATTTTCGAAGCGATTTTAACCAATACAGCATTAAACCTTATCCAATTAAATACCTTAAATACATTGTTGATTTAATATAAATCTATATAGCTCTTAACAGCATATGATTTAAATGAATATTTTCGAAGATATTATAGTTTAAAAAATTGCGGGACGTAGCGTTTGCGGCGGTACCGGCCGGCCGGGGCGGCGGGAGTGTGCCTATAAATAGTGCGTCGGAGGCCGCGGTTCTCCCTAGAGCACTTTGAATTTATTATTTCTCTAATATCTAATAATCATCTAATAATAATATCTAAGTTTTTTTCAATTTAAAATATTTCAATGTGGGAACTCTACGTAAAAAGGGTTTATTTGTGTATCATTGTGTCAAAATAATATTTTTTTAAATGATATTTTGCCCGTGCAAAGCCGGGACGGGCTGCTAGTTTATATATATATTATACTTTACTAGCTAAGGTCAATGTCTCAACAACAGCGCCTAATAACGGGTCCAATGGTAAATCTAAACCACTCGGGGACATACACACACACATAATTCACCAAAATCGGTCCAGCCGTTTAGGAGTCACGTGACAATGTTCATTAATATCGCCTGACGGTCGCCGTTGTTCAGAAATTAAAAGTTGCCCAGCGGGCAATGGAGCGAGCCATGATGGAAATATCGCTACGGGATATGGTGCGTAACGAGGCAATCCGCCGACGTACCAGAGTAGTCGATATTGGACACCGGGTGGCTAAGCTCAAGTCGCAATGGGCTGGTCACGTCAGCCGAAGAGACGACGACCGTTGGAGTAACCGTGTCCTACACTGGCGGCCGTGGACAGGAAAACGGAGTGTGGGAAGACCACCCGCTAGGTGGGACGACGACATCAAGTGCGTCGGCGGAAAGCAGTGTTTCCGTACCGCTGAGGGCCGGGAGGACTGGAGAAAAATTGTAGAGGCGTATGTCCAGCAGTCGACGCAAACATGCTGACTGACTGACTGACTTACTGACTGTTCATTAATGTAAGCGCAGCGCTTGCTTGGGCCGGGAAATAAAATAAATTTAGATTAGGCTAGGTTATGCCGAGGGTCCTAGCACCATTGAGCAAGATAAGCGAAGAATTGCCGATTGTTAAGTGTCCTAAGTGCTTTAAGATTCGGAATATTCGAGAGGCTCTCGCCACTTCGCCGACACCGGGGGGGCCTTATCTCAATTTGTGATTCCTTTTTACGAGATGAAATGAAACGTCATTACGGACAAATTGGTTTGCTTGTCTGCTTGAAAACAGTGAAATTCTTACGTAAATCTACGACTGTTTCGGTAAAGGTTACAGAAAATTTGCGAATAGAATATTCTTATTATTAGAAGATAATGCTTTTACACAAAGCGAAAATCCGATCGAAAGTTTTTTACTTTCTAATAATGAGTACATACTATCGAATATATATTGCTCCACATAAGTAGGTCACCAAAATAGGCTAGGCTTCAAATCAGCGACTAATTACGTTACAGTACGTTTGGGTACGTTACACCCTTTGAGTACGGAACCCTAAAAATCAAACAAAAACTTAATTCATTTTGGATCTTCGTGGAACAAGCTTGGTTTGATGACTAAGATTTTTGTTTTTTTTTTTGTTTTATCGTTCAGTATTCCACAACCAAACTTATTGTATAAATTTCGAACTTTCGGACCTTATAACTTGAACCCATATACAATTTTACAATGCTAATGGTCATCAAACATCTAGTTTGTTCAAATAAAGCTGTTTGGAGCATAATTTTGGATCTCACACAAGAAATGTGCACATGATCTTTTTCCGCGTTTGTATGGGGAGTTGAGCGGGATGGCCCACCTTAAGATGGCCCTTCCCGGCGGGAGCAACTCATTCGCGGACACGAAACAAAACCGTGCTGTTGCGCTCTGGGACCTTCTCTGTTTCAAAGAAAAAGTCAGGCTCCGTGATGAGGAGGATGCAACATGTTCACAAAGCAGACAATGCACATAGTGTTTGATTTGTTAAGATTTCCAAAAATTTTAATTACAAAACGACTTCTAGCTAAAAGTAAACCACGACCGCTGAGTCAAAAATCTAACAAAAACCAAATAGATTATAAATTTTCATAAAACAAGCTACGTCTGATAACTAATCTTTTTAAGATATTTTTATTTTATCGTTGAGTAATCCACCTTTAACGTTATGGTATAAATCGAGCGAAAAATTCGAACTTTCGGACCTTATAACTTAGAATCCAAACACAATTTTACAATGCCAACGGTCATCAGACATCTAGTTCGATCAAATAAAGCTATTTTGAGCAAAAATTTAGATCTCTGACAAGAAATATGGGCGTGATCTTCTTTCCACGTTTGTATGGGGAGTTGAGCGGGAAGACCCACCTTAAGGTCGGCCCGTAAGAACCTGAAAATTTCGCCTCCCATACAAACGTAGTTTACTAATCATTTGAAAACCACTATTCCAACTTACTTGATATTTGGTATCTAATATTAGGCTACAAATATCTGTGTCTGCAAGTCTTTGTTTTTTCGGTAAATGTATTCTGGGTCAAACCATAGAGAAAGCAAAATTTGTATGAAGATTTTCTTGTTGCTTTCATTTCATTCGGTTTGGATTTTTCAAAAAATCAAAAGCATGCAGACACAGATATTTGTTACCTGATATTAGATTTTAAATATCAATTTAATTGGAATAGCGGTTTCCAAATGATTACTAAACTACGTTTGTATGGGGAGCATAGCGGGCCGTTCGCCGTCACAAGATTTTCATATCCTGCCAATACACTGCGTGTCACAATTTCTTTGCTCGTCTCAATTTCTCGTGTCAATACAGCGTATCACAATTTCCTGCTAGTGACGTATAGAGGGGTCACATATAATCACAGGTGAATGTGTAATAGGTTTATCGGAAAGGACCCGAAAGCATCGGTGAGTCAGAACGATTTGAACGGATCGATGAACGGAGGTGGCCGTGAAAAGCCTTTGAAGGTTAATTGGAGTTTCTCGTTACGGCCAGTCCTAATTGGTCCTTAAGGGGCAACAATATTTTATTATATAGAAGTGCGATTAGATAATTAATTTATACAAATGAAACGTTGGTAAATTTATGAAGTTTGGCCGCCGAAAGAATTAACATTTGACGTTTGTCAGTTGCAGCTGCGAAATCCATGCGGGCCAGCCAGGTGCTCTTTAGGGTTCCGTACCTGAAGGGACGGTGGGACGACGACATCAAGTGCGTCGGCGGAAAGCAGTGGTTCCGTACCGCTGAAGGCCGGGAGGACTGGAGGTAAATTGGTGAAGCGTATGTCCAGCAGTGGACGCAAACACGCTGACTGAATGACTGACCTGATGGGTGCCAACGGAACCCTATTACTAAACCTCCGCTGGCCGTCCGTCCGTCCGTCTGTCAGAGGGCTGTATCTCATGAACCAAAAAAGGTAGGCAGCTAATATTTTCACAGAGTGTGTATTTATTTTGCCGCTATAACGATGTCTTTTTACACCTGAATAATTTAGATCATAATTCCTATTAATTAGAATAAGATGTCATTATCGTAGTCAAGAGTTTGCTATTCACCAATGTATATAATGTTATTATTATAACGTTCTTTGTGAGCAGTAGTAATCAATCAATCACTGTAAACTAGTTTGTAAGTATCACTGGAAAAAATAATAATACAATGACCAACCTGACGAAGTTTCTTGTCGGCTCTTCTTCGCCAGAAGTAATCGAACCGACAGGAAAAAAAAATGACGAATCCGAGTGTGTAATATACATCTAATGGAGGAAATAAAGAAACTGAAACTGAAACAATAAATAGTTATAATAAAAAAAACAATAAAAATTAAAAGAGGGGGGAAACTTCAAACATCTTTTCATTTCCGTTTCATTTCATTTAATTTTTCAATCCGATCCGAAGGTACCGGGCGGGCTGAACCCTGCCACCTAGTAGGTGATGGGGATTCACAGTTTTACATGGATCCCATGGTTTCCCATGCTCGAAAAGATAAATAAAGTGGCGCGTAAACGGGGCGAGGATCGAATCCATGACCTCTGACATGGAAAGCAAGTCTCCGCGCCACTGAGCTACAGTATACTCAAAAACTTATCTAACCAACTTATCTGCACATGTCTGCCTTTCCATTTGGTTTAGTAATAACAATGCCCCTAACAAACCTGAAAACAGTTGAAGCAGATACTCAGAACTTGGATGTCACGGTTAAACATTTTGATTACCGTGCAAAAAGATTTATTTATTTATTTTATTTATATAAGTTTATTGCACTCAAAAAAAACTCGGGCAAAAGGTACAACTACGATACGCTATAACTAACTATAAAAAACCGGGCAAGTGCGAGTCGGACTCGCACACGCAGGGTTCCGTATCATCGTACAAGACTTAACACAAAAAATACGTTTTCTGTATAAGGACATCCTTCAATTTTTATTATTTTCTTATTGTATCTATTTGTTGTTATAGCGGCAAAATAAATACACACTCTGTGAAAAAAACAGCTTTTCGATTATGCAAACTGACACGGATGGCTAATACCACACAACTACCGTTATAATATTAGCCCAACACACCACATTCTCGAAGGAATTGGGTGCCATGCCAGGAACTTCCCTTTACGAGCACATTGAACTAGATGGAAAACAGGGAAAATTTTTCATTGCCGCTTCGACCATCTATTCATCCAATGCGATGGTACCAACCGGGCTTAAACCCTACCACCTAGTAGAGGAACCTACAGTTTTACATGGATTTCGAACCATGGAGCAGCTCGCATTCGTGACGAAATGCACTTATCCAACTCAGAAAGAGAAAGTGGTGCATGAACGGGGTCAGGATTTGAACCCAGACCCCTGGTATGCTAAGCAAGTTCCCGCGCCACTAGGCTACGAGCAGTCACTAGGCTACGGGCCGCTCAAAGCTGCCCACCTACTACGGCTCAGTAGATAAAGTTTAGTAATAGACGGACGGACGGACGGGCGGACGGAAGGATGGACGGACAAACGGACAAACGAACGGATGGACGGACAGCGGAGGCTTAGTAATAGTCTGTTGGCGCCCTTTAGGTACGGAACCCTAAATAGGCAGCGAATAAAATCGATTCCTATCGGTACTACCGTTTTTCCCGACATGAAAATGACTTACTTCGCCACCCGCTAGCTCCCACACTACATGTGACATGAGCCACCATGTCTAACAACACAAAAATGTAGGCTGCTACTTGCTTGTTAGAATGCGGAACAAAACGCACAAGATTTGAATCCACTGCCGCCAAATCCTCTCCAACGTGCCTCGCCATGATACATTATGAGTCCCGCCCTAGTTCTCTTCCGCTTTCCTTGACTGCCTATAGATTCATAAATGTACAGACCGGGCATTAAGGTGGCTTCACACAGCGCGTGATATCACGCCCCGCGCCGCGCCCGTACGCGCCCCGCGCGGTGTGAAGGCCGTGGCTCGGCGCGGCGCGCGCGGGCTGGCGCGTGGTGGCGCGTCGTATCCGCTAAAAGTCGGTAACTTCAAAGTGCGCGCGCGGGCTTGCTCGATTGAACTAGTTCATTTCGTTCTTTGATTTCGTCTGAACTACTTCGACCGTACTCTCGCGTGCGTAAATATTAAGTGGCCGAACGAGACAATTAACGAATTTTTGGTTTTATATGAAAGCGAACCTTCTTTGTGAATTTTTGAAATGATATCCATCAGCGATAACTTCTTCTACCGAAACATTTCTCCATGGCTGGAGGTGGAAATTCGTCTCACACGACATTTCAGGTGTGCTGCTTCAGTTTGACGAGCGGCTCGCGGGCTCGCCTAGGCGCGTGCTTGCTCGGGTGAAGCCACCTTTAGAGTTGGATTTGCCAATAGGACGTATAGGCCGGAGACTGTAGGCTGGAGTATGGTTAATGTCATGTTATGTTAGTATAATGGTTATTGTTATTGTTAAATATTGTCTGTCTTCTTTATTCTTATGTCATAAGACGTAAGAATAAAGAAGAGACGTAAGAAGGAAGACAGACAATATTTAACAATAGAATTAACCATAAACAGAGACGGTACACACCAGCCTAAGTGTAGTGGCCTATATTAGGGTTCCGTACCCAAAGGGTGGCAACTGAGCCCTATTACTATACCTCCGCTGTAAGTCCGTCCGTCCGTCTGTCACAGGGCTGTGTCTCATGAACCGTAATAGGTGGGCAACCGAATTTTTCACAGAAGGTGTATTTATTCTGCAGCCAAACAGGTAAAATTATAAAATAATGAAAATTAAAGGGGGCACAAAACATTAAATCTTGTACGATGGTACGGAACATTGCCTGAAAAGGTTTTAAGGCACCTAGCAGCTTCTGACTTTAAAAACCGGACAAGTGCGAGTCGGACTCGCACACGAAGGTTTCCGTACCATTATACAAGATTTGAACAAAATTAATCACGTTTCTTGTACGGTAGCCCCCTTGATTTTTTTTTCTTTTTGATTTTTACTATTTGTCGTTATAACGGCAAGAGAAATACATACTCTGTGAACATTTCAGCTGTCAACCTGTTAAAGTTCATTAGATAGAGGCCTGTGAAAGACGGACGGACAGCGGAGGCTTAGTAATAGAGTTCCGTTGGCACCCTTCGGTTAAGGAACCCTAAAAAACTTCACCGCCTGGTCGCGTCGAGCCCGCGTTCTATGGCAGCCGGCTAACCCAGTTCTCGCCTCATCGATTGCGTTCAGGCCATCGCCCCGCGGTCGGATAGCGTTCGAGCCCAGCCTCAATGGGGATTGGCTGGCTGGCGTCGGGGTCGCGCTAACTGGATGAGCGATGACTGAAGGCCGGTGGAGGTGAGGCCTGGAAAGGACGGGTTTGTGGCTGTCACGGGGAGCTGTTTGAAGTCTGCTTGCCTTTCGTTCAAAGGATGTTCAGCGTGGAGCGGCTCGTAGCCTAGTGGCGCGGGGACTTGCTTAGCGCCCCAACCTAACCTAACCTAACCTAGACCAGGTTCAAATCCTCGCACGACATTCTTTCTCCTAATGAGTTGGATAAGTGCGTTTCGTCACGAATGAGAGCTGCTCCATGGTTCGGGATCCATGTGAAACTGTAGGTCCCCTTCCCCTAATAGGTGGTAGGGTTTAAGCCCGCCCGGGTACCATCGCATTGGATGAAAAGATGGTCGAAGCGGCAATAAGAAAAATGACCCTGTTTTCTATCCAGTTCAATATAGCCATGCTCAAAAAAGGGATGGTCCTGGCATGACACCTAATTCCTTCGGGAATGTAGTGTATTGGGCTAATATCATAACGGTAGTTGTGTGGTGTTAGCCATCCATGTCAGGTCGCATACAAAAAATGACTATTAATGGAATTCCGTGCTCAAGAATCAGGTTTATTTCAGTCGAGAAAACAGCTTTTATAGAGTGGCACAAAATGAAACATTCCCATGTGTTTACGAATTTAGCGATAACGAAAAATTACATATCCATTTCTCTAAGTCGGTCGATAATAGGTCGGAAGTTTTTTACTTATTCAGTCTGTATTCCGTATGTAAACGAATTAGGGCAAGAATAGACCTTCAGACACGTACGTTTCTTGAAAATACAGCACAAAAAAAATTATTTGGGGCTCTAATGTTTACATATACAATTCTTCTAAACGGCTGAACCGATTTAAATGACATTTCTTTTTCATGGTCACTTAAAGGGTTACCATGGTAAGGTAACACGCTCCCTGATCAAATTTTACCGGACTCCACTCGGTGACGTGAACGTGATTTATGGGATAGAAAGCAAGTCCCCGCGCTCCCTAGCTACGAGCCGCTCCTAATTTATTTATTAGTTCATTTAGTTGGAATTATATTTGAATGGTTCTGAGATGGTCCTGCGCTTGACAAGATTTTAATACTGACAGGACGTCACAACCAGTACAGTGTCTTTGCACTTAATTAGTTTCAAGTCTAGGAAATGTCGGCGTCTCAGATCAAATAAGGAAGCAGACTTGCCATCCTGTGCTCCTACTATGGTGGCCAATTTTCTAAAACTACCAACCCAACCAAACGTGCATGCCACACTCAAACGTAGTCGCAGACGTTTGGGACTTTGGTGGGAATTGACCTGGCAAACGGATTTCGGGAGTACGTATAACCTGGGAATAAGCTCGATAGCTCAGCCATAGTCCGCAAAACCGCTGGCATGGCGCCTCGCTGAGCGTGGTTTAATTTGCTTTTCTGAGCACCTTTGGTCCTCAGCGCAGCCACCCAGACCGGTTTTTCATAAAAAAACATTTGCGCGCGGTGGCGATATTCGACCAGCGTTGCCGACAGCCAAACCCCCAATTCCCCAAAAACGTTCACACGATTGCCCTAAATTCCCAGAAATCCGAAATGTTTTCATTGAAAACACTGTGTGTGGCGTACGACACGCGTTGGCTTTCCATGCGATTATATACACATATAATATTACTGTGTACACAAGCGCGGCACCTATGAAGGCATTGCGCAACTGCTAATTCGATCGAAATTCTCCCTGCGAACCAATCTTGGTCAACAGATGGCGCAACTTGCTTGTTAATACGGCATGCAGGTTATACAATGTCAGTGGATATCCGACTGGACGAAGCGTCAGAGGGTGAGTGGTAGATGGTACGTCTAAATATAAAAGATTATGTCGAACTATAGTGTAAAAAAACAAACGAATGTGTGAAACATTCGGGCTACACTTCGAAGGAGAATTCTAGAAAGAAGCTCCAACGAGGGCGTGGGAGAGACTGTAATTTTTCGAATGCGTCAAAAGCGATACCAGCTTGCGTATGTACCGGGCTGTTGTACTAGCAATTTCCAGTTCGAAAAACGGAACCTTTTTCGTACCGCCGCCGTGTCTGTCAAACCTGCAAAGTCAATGAGCACAAACACGAACTTCGAGTCCAATCGAACTCGCAACTGGTGTTGGTACTCGGTATCTTTGCACATTTGACAGATACGGGAATTCCAAAACGGCCACTCGTCCGTTTTACTCGAAGCCGAAATTGCGAGCCCGGCACCAGGCGATAGTGAGACTCCGAACTGATACAAGTGATCTAGTTCTATTAGTGAAACAGTTCACCAAACGATAGTGTTTAAAGTTTCGTATCGACTCATAAATGTAACTTTTGGTGATTTCATTTCCAACTACACCGCACCCGCGTAAAATCATGCACAATTTGTCCGGAAAGCGGAGTCGCGAGCAACGAACACCATGTCACTTCTACTTTTTTTATTCTGCGGGCGGCGCCCTACTCTCCTCAAACGCTACCAATATCCGGAGCAATCTCTGTGATCTTTCCGCGAAACGGGATCGAGGGCCTAATCGCGGCTGCAGCGGCGTTCCAGACAACGCGGGAATCTAGCCCCAGCCGTTCCTGGGATCGGATGACTATAATCCCTTTGGACTAAGGCCCAGTGGCTAAGGCTTTGGTGATGCCGGATTTATTCATGGCACGCGGGTTTTCAGTGGAGATAAAAACGTTAAACGTGATGTTTCAATTAATAGGTAATCAATGATATGTAAGTGATGTGTACGCTAGTAATATAATAAGCCAATGTAGGTCATTATGCTTTCTTAGAGTTCCGTTTCTATAACCAAAGGAAAAATAGCTCCTTTTTTAGGGTTCCGTACCCAAAGGGTGCCAACGGAAACCAATTACTAAGCCACCGCTGTCCGTCCGTCCGTCCTTCCGTCCGTCCATCGGTCCGTCCGTCCGTCTGCCACAGGGCTGTATCTCATGAACCGTAATAGGTAGGCAGCTGAAATTTTCACAGAGTGTGTATTTATTTTGCCGCTATAACAAGAAATATGTAAAATAAAAAAAATATATAAATTAAAGGGGGGCCCCATACAAAAAACGTGTTTTTTTGTTTAATCTTTACGATGGAAGTGCGAGTTCGACTCGCACTTGACCGGTTTTTTTAAGATCGTTAACCACTATGACCAATTTAAAATACATTCAATAAACGCGTACACCTTTCGTGCCTACATTTTAAAATTGAAACGCCCATTATGTTTTTCCTATAAAGATGTCGCGCAACTACCCTCAGGTGAAAGTGGTTTTCTGCATCAAAACATATCCGATTTTTTTTTCTTAAATATATTTTTATATCCTAGTCGCTAGTCTCCTATGTTTTATACATTAGTATTTCTCGTAAATGGCTGCGTTCAAAGCAGTTTGATTTTGCACACTTGTTTAATATAAAATGTTTCACGTTCCAATAAATGAACAACTCGTTAGAGAATGTTGTTGGCATAATTTAAACCAAATATCTTTAGAAATAGAGAAAGAAATAGCTTTCCCTTCTTATATGAGTCGACACGAAAAGTATACCCCCACGAAAAATAAATTTAGCTACTATGGTAAGCGTGATGACGTAACACAGTGAAGTAGGTACTAAATAATGAAATCACGAAGATTGAATCCCGGTAGCCTTGAATTCCTAAAGTCAATAAATTTTCCAATTACCGGTGGCGTATGCAGGCGAAGCACCTACCGAAATTGCTTTCGGGGCTTCAAACCCCTAGGTCCCGAGAGGTTGTAGAATGCGTCCCAAATACATACTCAAATACCGGCGTTGAGCTGCGCTCGATGGCTGGTCAGACATATTTGAAATATCGTCAGGTTTATTAGGTCTATTTTTGCAATTTTGTCCAATAGCTATTGTGAGCTCGTTTGAAGAAAAAACCGGTAAAGTGCGAGTCGGACTCGCACACGAAGGGTTCCGTACCATCGTACAAGATTTACCACAAATAAAACACGTTTTTTGTATAGGCCCCAATTGATTTTTTATTATTTTATAATTTTACCTATTTGTTGTAATAGCGGCAAATTAAATAACGGGTTGCATTTTGACCCTTTGGGTACGGAACCCTAGAAATATGACACCTTGCACCAATAGCAAAATGGGATAGAACTGAATGTGATGCTTTAAAAAGAACTACTTCAATTAATATACTGCCAGGTCTGTTTGGGGCACCAGCAAAACCACAGAAATCAATTTATGTGAGCATAACACACCTTTCGCGTGTATTGCGTCAACCAATTTCGCCACCCGCTCTATAATTAAGGTGGCCCATCCCGGCGGGACTAGCTCATTCGCGCGCACGGTACAAAATCGTGCTATTGCGCTCTGGGACCTTCTCTATTTCAAATAAAAAGACAGACTCCGTGATGAGGAGGATGCAACATGTCCACAAAGCAGGCAATGTGCATAGATTACGAACTACGGATAGATTTACGGAATTTTTAATTACAAAACGACGTATAGCTAAAAGTAAACCACGACCGCTATAGATAAAAAGCTAACAAAAACCAAATTGATTACAAATCCACCTCCAAAGTTATTGTACAAAACGCGCGAAAAATCCGAACTTTCGGACCTTTTAACTTAGAAACCAAACACAATTTTGCAATGCAAACGGTCATCAGACATCTAGTTCAATGTAATAAAGCTATTTTAAGCAAAATTTGGAATCTCTGACCAGACATTATGGCATGATCTTTTTTCCACGTTTGTATGAGGAGTTGAGCGGGAAGGCCCACCTTAATTTAAATTCCTCTCTTATCCATAGGTAGGATAACTACACTTACTCCAGGAACTTAAGCCTTAAATCAGCACTTAGAAAAACATTAAATCCGAAATGCATTTTTTTTTTCTCATAAACGTAGTATTTCATGTGGACGTGTGTACATTAAGTTTGCAACATTTTGGGGGGTCCGGAAGATAGAAATAAAATATGAAATATGTTTAAAAAATGATATCTCCTAAACAAATATTTAGAAATGTTATTTAAAAATGTTATATGTTAGCTAATTTTAGGTGTCATATTACTGTGAATTTGCAACAATTTCTTATTTACGGAACTGTGTAAATATATTTTTTTTGTACTATTTTCAGAATATCTGCAAAGCAAATAATGAAAATTCTATTTTATTTTCTGAAATTGGAAACTGACCGCAAACTCTAAATTCTGTGAAATTTGTAAAATGTTGCAAATATTAGAAGCACATTTTTTTTCATTTATAATTTTTACATTCACACAAAAGCTAAACAAAAATTCGAAATACGTATAAAATCGTTCGTTGTAAAGTTTTTAAAGAATTTAATTTTCTTTTACATATTCCAAAAAGAAATTTAGCAATGGCAAGTTAGGTTCGCGGCATAGATTTTTTTTAGTAAAAACATTTTTTTAAAATACATTTCCGTAATTACAAAATTGTTGCAAATTCACAGTTACATTACGCCTTAAAAGACTTAACATATATTTTTTTTTAATACCGTTTCTAAATATTTGTTTAGGAGATATATATTTTTTAATACATTTAAAAAAAAAATCTATCTTCCGGGCCCCGCTAAATGTTGCAAACTTAATGTAAGCATATGAACATGAAATTATATATTTCTGAGAAAAAAAAAAATCATTTCGGATTTCATGTGCTTCTCAAACCGTATCTATCCCGGTATGACTATGATACGTGATCGATCTGTCGGTTCGAGAAGAGGTGACACACAAATTTCATAATTAAATTAATTAAAAATAGCTTTTAGTGGCCCAGAGAATACTTGTTAGACTATACGACCTTGTTAGTTAAGTAAGTGCTATTTATAATCCATTTGCACTGAGGGTTGCTGTTTCTTTTTTTGTTCTTGTTCTTTGCATTCAGCTAAGAATTGTTTGGTATTTAGAGATCTAAGTATGTATTTCATTACTGTAGATGGAAAACCATTAAAGTTTATTTTCGTATTCTTCTTTACTAGTTGATAGAATCCGCGGATCTATCAGTTTTTGGCGTAACTTGCACGAAGAGACGGCCGAGATAATCAATGTTCAAACACGTCACTTTTAGGGATCCGCATAGAGTTCTTTCCATACTGTCCACACAAAGTGACGTGTTTGATCATACTTTGACGTTGATTTTGATTTTTTGTCCTTTCGTGCACTTCCTTAGTGTTTAACCAACCAAAAAAGTTAAAATAAATGAAAAGAAATACCCATAATTATGAATTCTTCTACTATCGCACCCCACGTAACCAAAGCCCATAGCGCGCTGTGCTTGCAAGACGAACAGAGCGTGGGAGTGAGACGTCAACTAACGTACCGCTACCTCGAGTTAGAGGGAGATGGAACACATCTGCCCGATGAGACAACGTCTGAAATCGTTATCAATGCATTGGAGTCGCGCTCATGGAATGTGAAATGTTTTCTTGTGTAAAGTTTTTAATTTCTATAGGTTTCGTTTAAAAAAACATGGTGCCCTGTGCATTTATAGATTGTTAACTAAACGACAGTAAAAAAACCCGAAAAAGGGTATTTTTAATATTAATAAAGTGTGACCAACTGATTCGTTGTCGATCAAATTTATTAACTTTTCCTCAATACTTCAAAGCAAAACTTAAATTCAGAATATTGTTTTGAAGCTGATTACCAATTTAGAATTTTTTTTGAACAAAAAAAAGAAATATTAGTACATTTTGCATGAAACGATTTTGATCTCATCCGTCAGTTAACTCTGTATGTCAACATTGTAACCTTTGCCCTCACTTGTGGCTACGCTGCCACCATGCGAATAAATTTCGATCGCTACTCCCGTCCCTCTGTGCTCGCTGGCAATTTAAGGTGGCCCAACCCGGCGGGACTAACTCATTCGCGGGCACGGTACAAAACCGTGCTGTCGCGCTCTGGGACATTCTATGTTTCAAAGAAAAAGACAGGCTCCGTGATGAGGAAGATGCTAAATGTCCACAAAAAAAGACAACGTGCATAGTGTATGATTTGACAAGATTTACGAAAATTTTTATTACAAAACGACTTATAGCTAAAAGTAAACCACGACCGCTGTAGTCCAAAATCTAACAGAAACCAAATAGATTATAAATCTTGATTAAATAAGCTATGTCTGATGACTAATCTGTTTAAGAGGTTATTGCTTTATTAAAGCGTAATCCACCTTCAAAGTTATTGTATAAAACGCGCGAAAAATTCGAACTTTCGGACGTTATAACTTAGAAACCAAACACAATTTCACAATGCCAATGGTCATCAGACATCTAGTTCGATCAAAAAAAGCATTAAAAAAAATTTGGGATCTTTGACAAGAAATATGGGCGTGATCTTCTTTCCCCTTTTGTATGGGGAGATGAGCGGGACCACCTTAAGCAAAGATGGGCTGCGTAGCACCCGCAACCGCGGCGCATGTATAAATAATGCGAATAGGCCCCTTGGAGTCGATACAGCGCCGTGCCGTGCGTCTCGGCGACGACCCTGTGGTATACTACAATGTAGAGACCCTCCAACTCCGAAAGGATTTAGCGCCTGTTTCTAATCTTACACATATTGTGTGGAGATGCTCTCCCTGATGTTTCAATACTGCGATGGAGACTTCTCAGGCTGGAGTGCACAATATCTACTTAACACTACACTACACTTAACACCACAGTTAAAATTCAGTTTCAAGTCATTGAAAGGAAGACTGGAGGAAAATTGGAGAGGCGCAAACACGCTGACTGACTGACTGACAAAAAGCCATAAGTATTTCTCATTACTATTAATGTATTACGGTAATTTTCTATCAATGAGCCAAAACAATTTCATTTCATTTCATTTATTTAAACTTTTTGGTAGTCAAACTACACCAAGTTACGTCATAAAGATCCGCGGATTCGATCAACCCAGTAAAGAAGAACCCGCAAAGAAACTTCACGGGTTTACATAACATATTTTTCCGTCCACAATTATGAAATACATACTTTGATCTAAATGCTACTGCCAAACAATTCCTTGGCAGAACAGATTAAGGCAAAGAACAAAGAACAATAGAAACAGCAACCCTCAGTTTAAGTTACTTACAACTAATAAAGCTACTAATTCAATTATATAAATTAACTAGCAGCCCGTCCCGGCTTTGCACGGGCATAATATAATTTAAAAAATATTATTTTTACACAATGATACACAAATAAACCCTTATTAAGTACTTAGAGTTCCTAAAAAAAGAGCATATACCTACATTGAAATATTTGAAATAAATATAAAAAAAAAATTGTGAATAATTTTTTTTTCATACTATTAATTATTGTAAAAAGGTCATAACCACAAAACAAAAGCCATTAAATAAATAATTTATTGAGTTAAAGCCAGAGAGTAAACACTATTTGATGTTGTTTTATTTTTCACTAAATAATTAGCTTAACTGTTATTATGAAACTTTTTAGATTACCACGGTCGTTAGACATGTTTGAATGAACACAATACCCGTTTTTCACATGAAATTAACTGAGCAGAGAGCAATGAGTAGCTGTCAAACAATGTATCACGCACCGGCGCCATCTACTTCAAATATTGGTTTGTAGTACATGCTATGAATCAGAGATGGCGCTGTATGTAAAAAAAGATTTTCCCGCTTTTTCAGTAATGAGTAGCTGTCAAACAATGTATCACGCACCGGCGCCATCTACTTAAAATATTGGATTGTAGTACATGCTATGTATCAGAGATGGCGCTGTATGTAAAAAAAGGATTTTCCCGCTTTTTCAGTAATGAGTAGCTGTCAAACAATGTATCACGCACCGGGGCCATCTACTTAAAATATTGGTTTGTAGTACATGCTATGTATCAGAGATGGCGCTGTATGTAAAAAAAAAGGATTTTCCCGCTGTTCTGTTGAAATTTTTCCTGAATTTTCTTTGCTGTAAACCTCACGGAGGCCGAGACCTTTTCAACGAAATCAAAACTCGGTTCGTTCGTGCGTTCTGGAGTTATAGCGTCAGGAAGGAAAAGCCGACTTATTTTTATATAGTAGATATAATTTATAGCATTACAAGTATACTCTGGTGTAAAAGCCGTCGTCAACTTAACCTATGTCAGGTGTATAAAGCCCTCGTCAAGTTTGATACCAATGAAGTGAATATTAAACAGTTATTTTAATTGATTGAACATTTAGGCTGACTACAAATTCGGCGTGAACTGTCCAGTTTCAATAGGTACAGGAATTTAAACAGATTAGACAGTACATTTTGCATGAAACGATTTTGGTTTTGTCAGCCTCAATAGCCCAGTGGCGCGACACTTCGGCGATCGCTCTCCGAAGTTAAGCAACGCTGGGTCCGGTCTGGTCTTGGATGGGTGACCATTCGACCGTTGAGAGAGGCTGGCCGTGGTTCGGATTCCACGTTAAACTGTAGGTCCCCTTCCTTACTTATAAGGTGGTAGGGTTAATCCTGCCCGGGTTGGTACCACCGCATTGAATGAACGATGGACGAAGCGGCAATGAAAATTGTCCGTTTTTTCCATCCAGTTTAATGTAGCCGTGCAATATAAGGAAGGTCCTGGCATGGCACCTAGTTCCCATGTGGCGTGTCGGGCTAATACTATTACAGAAGGTGTGGTATTAGCCATCCATGTCCAGTCACGTAAAAAAAAAACATTTTCACTGAATTTAAGACGTAAGTACACACAGTTAGGGAAACAGTAAGATAATTCCCTTGTTTTCACTCCGTTAAAGTAACCGATTTACTAATTGGCTCTATTTTAACGTTGCAAGACGGTTATTATTGTTAGCCTGGTTTTTACCAAGTGCTGATATTCCGGGAGGTCACGACATTTTTGGTCACGATAAGGTAAATGGCTGAATCTGGGTTCACATGTTAGAGACCAACCCTCCGATGCTAAATAAGTCAGTCTGCCTGCGCCAAGTGGTTGCGTTGTCTAGATTGGCTATATAAAATAGATGTTAGTATGTACCTGCTGATAAATATACCGATTGTTTAGAAATATTGATACCTATTAATTATACAACAAAAACCAGTCGGTTTTTTAATTAACTACTTAAATATACGTAAAGTTCTGTCTGTAACCTAAATCGCCTATAACTACTAAATACGACCAAATATTTGTTCAGTTTTGGTATTGCTAAGCAAGTATGTGCTGATACTTTCATGCTTCGTTATTTGTAGCCCTTTACCTTATCATACTTATTTTTTGTCGCCATAACTAATTTTTCAGGCGCCTTATCTACGTAACGCAACCACTTGGCGCAGGCAGACTGACACATTTAGCTACAGAGGGTTGGTCTTTATCCTGTTAACCCAGTTTCAGCCATTTACGTTATCGTTACCATTTTTGTCGCGACCTCCTAGTCTATGATTTATTGTAATCGACATTTCAAGGGCCTTTTTTTTAAAGTGCTGATTATCTTGTACTGGTATTGATTGCAAGCTGCTAATAAATGCCCTTAATATGTGGCGATTAAGCTAATCAGTAGTAGGTGAAAAAGAACCTTAGACCTACAGTTAGATTCACTGGCAATTTTTTTCAGTGTCAGTTTAGTATCATACTTATAGAGTAGGAGGTCGCGACAAAAATGGTAACGATAACGTAAATGGCTGAAACTGGGTTCACGAGATAAAGACCAACCCTCTGAAGCTAAATGTGTCAGTCTGCCTATTCCAAGTGGTTGCGTTAAGTAGATGCCGCGCCTGAAAAAGTAGATATGGTGACAAAAATATATATTATAAGGTAAATGTATGCAAATGACGGAGCAGGAAAGTATCAGTACATACTAAGTTAGCAATACAAAAACTGAACAAATATTTGATTGCATATCAAAGTTATAGGCGATTTGGGTCACAGATTTAAATTAAGGTATATTTAAGTGTTTAATTAAAAAATCGATTGGTTATTGTTGCATAATGAATAGGTATTAATGTTTCTACATCAATACATTCATCAGCAGGTACATACCAACATCTATTTTATATAGCCAATCTAGATAACGCAACCACTTGGAACAAGCAGACCGACATATTTAGCATCAGATGGTTGGTCTCTAACCTGTGAACCCAGATTCAGCCATTTACCTTATCGTGACCAAAAATGTCGTGACCTCCCGGAATATTACGGTTATTATTTATCTCTCTTCTTTCTTCTTCAGGCGAAAAATAAGGACGGATATATTTTAATTTTAAAATTATCACTAATCAGAGATTGTGCACTCAACGTTTAAGGATGTTCCGACCCAAACAATGTTTTTTTTACACAGAACGCAAAGAGTATTGCACTTTAAGGCACGAATTCGTCAAAAATATCAAATATAGCCATAGTAGTTGCAGCGAAAACATATTCACAATTTCAGGTTTAATGGTTTCGTTGTAATTGCCGATTAGAAGTTTTACACCGTTAGATGGCGCTGTTAAATAAAAATAGTATTTAAATAAATTGTAACAAAACCAATAATCCTGAAATTGTGAAATTGTTTTCGCTGCAAGTAATATGACTATATTAAACTTTTATAATTAATTCGTGGCTTAAAGTGCAATACTTTTTGCGTTGTGTGTGCAAACAACTTTATATGGGTCGGAAAAGCCTTAAATTCCATGCGTCAGCGCATCTATTGCAGTACACGCTGATTAAGTTATGTGTGCTCGTTGGCATATTGAAACTAGTAGCTCTATGTGTTATGTTATTCTTAGCAAGGAACCTGCTCTTCGTAGTTGCATACCGCAATTCCTTTCGACCGTCGCTCACAGGCAGGGAATGCACCCATTATCTGTCAACATTCCTCCAATAAGAAGCAACCGCTCCTGTAGATTATTTATCTATTGCGTCTGTAAGCTATGAAAGCGAATGAAACATCGTGTGATTGTTCGAAGTTTTCTCTCCGCGCACCCCTCCGCGGAATCAAACTTTTAGCATTTATACATAAGCAGTTACGAACGCCCATCTAGACTGTCTGCGACGCGTCACTCTTTCAGTATTCCTGAAATATGTAAAGGTATGCAAATGAAGTCAATTGCGTCCTTCTGAAGTGAAGCGGACCCGATTCAGCCGTGTCGTTGGCTGCTTCAACCGAGCGGAATACTGGATGCGGGAGATATAATATGTATATTTCGCGATAGTTATGGTATATAGCGGTTTAGGTAAATACATTATGTTTTAATGGTTGGAAGATATCCGTTTTCTCTTTAATTTTACACTGAGAAAAAAGAAGTCAACTGTATTTTGGGTAAACATTATCTAGTTTTAGTGGATTTGACTACAAAATGAAGTTTATCAAAACCACTATATCAAAATATAATTTATAAATCAAAAACATAAATTTCGCCTCCTCCTGAATCTGCGAGTTCGATTCGTATCGCGCATCGTAGCCTAGTGGCGCGGGGACTGGCCTAGCGTACCAGAGGTCTGGGTTCAATCGCCCCGACATGCACCACTTTCTTTCTCTCTCTGAGTTCGATAAGTGCATTTCGTCACGAATGCGAGCTGCTCCACGGTTTGGAACCCATGTGAAACTGTAGGTCCCCTTCCCCTACTAGGTGGTAGGGTTTAAGCCCGCCCTTCGGCGGTCGAAGCGGCAATTAAAATTTTCCGTGTTTTCCATCCAGTTCAATGTAGCCGTGCTCATAAAGGGAAGGTCCTGGCATGGCACCTAATTCCTTCGGGAATGTGGTGGTATGGGGCTAAGTTGTGTGGTATGAGCCACCCATGTCAGGTTGCTTAAAAAAGAACAATGCGTACGAAGGTCGCCACAATCCTTTGGTTTTAATAACACTTTTTTGCGTATAGTTTGTAAAGAGGACATGAAAAACAACATGTGTAATTTCAGCCAACGTTCTACCAATGTAGTTAAAAATTTAAATGCTGAAATCAGGTCTCAAACGTATTGTTTTTCAAGATTGCTGCCGATGTTGACAGTAACTGATATTGATTTATATATCATTTTAAAGAGCCAATTGAGTTAAGGTTATATTAAAGTTTGATCTAAGACTCTATCGAAAAAATTAATAAACTGGTTTATGCGGGTTGGTCACATTTAGAATGATTTATTCCGAGCTGCTCTAACTAAGCGACGTCGGGCTCTGGCTATCTCGTTTCAATCGCAATAATTGGTCCAAAATGTTTAAGTACAAGGATGATCTTAAAAAGATATTCAATAATATATTCCGGGAGGTCACGACATTTTTGGTCACGATAAGGTAAATGGCTGAATCTGGGTTCACATGTTAGAGACCAACTCTCTGATGCTAAATATGTCGGTCTGCCCGTCCCAAGTGGTTGCGTTTTCTAGATTGGCTATATAAAATAGATGCTGGTATGTACCTGCTGATGAATATCCTGATTATCTGGAAACATTGATACCTATTAATTATATAACAATAACCAGACGGTTACTTAATTAAATACTTAAATATACCTTAAGTTATATCTGTAACCTAAATCGCCTATAACTACTAAATGCAACCAAAGATTTGTTCAGTTTTTGTATTGCTAAGCAAGTATGTATTGATACTTTCATGCTTCATCATTTGCATCCATTTACATTATCATATGTATTTTTTGTCACCATAACTACTTTTTCAGGCGACTTATCTACGTAACGCAACCACTTGGAACAGGCAGACTGACACATTTAGCTTCAGAGGTTTGTACTTTATCCCGTGAACCCAGTTTCAGCCATTTACGTTATCGTTACCATTTTTGTCGCGACCTCCTAGTCTAATAGAAATGATAAACATTTACGCTGAAGTTCTGGCATTTAAATAGTCATTCAATAAACCTTAAACGAGACCGTTAATCTTTGAAAAGGAACGAGCACAAAAAAAGGCCGAAATATATGCGAAGAATCGTTTTTTTTTTCCAACAAAACAATGAGCTGAGAGGGTCGTAACTGAATTTACATATCCTTGTTTTAATTAGAATCGTACGGAGGGAAAATCTAGCGGAAAATAGGGCGTTTCGCATTGAAAAGTAAGTGGTGAGAGCTAATTTGGGAATAATGTATTCAACTGATTTTTTTTCAGCACAGACTCGACAAACGATACTTTTCCATGAACCTGTTCATGCCACTAACTACGCTCACGATGTACTAACCTCGCGTCTTACTCGCACTTGTAATAATCTATTCCAGGATACTGATCTCTTTTCAACAAATAAAATAACTTTTCAGAAAAATATAAGTGTCTCTATTATTAAATCTGGCAAATAGAGTTTAACAGACAGTAGGCGATACAGAACTACAAGAAAAGGTTAAAAACTAAATCATATAACTGAAAATGTGTACTATTTATCATATAAATAAAAACTAAAAAATTAACAAGGTAGGTTGTATTTTAACACAATTCATTATTACCTTTTACCGGAAGTGTATCTTCAGATCTTTGGTTGACTGTACCTATGTTTTTCTTTTTATGCGACCTGACATGGATGGCTAATACCACACAACTACCGTTATGATATTAGCCCAATACACCACATTCCCGAAGGAATTAGGTGCCATGCCAGGACCTTCCCTTTATGATCACGGCTACATTGAACTCGATGGAAAACACGGACAACTTTCCATTGCCGCTTCGACCATCTTTTCATCCAGTGCGATGGTACCAACCCGGGCGGGCTTAAACCCTACCGACTATTAGGGGAACGGGACCTACAGTTTTACAATGATTCCGAACCATGGAGCAGCTCGCATTCGTGACGAAATGCACTTATCGAACTCGGAAAGAGAAAGACAGTGGTGCATGTCGGAATTGAACCCAGACCTCTGGTACGCTAGGCCAGTCCCCGCGCCACTAGGCTACGAACCGCTCAAAGAAGATACCTCCCTACCTCATATTCTGTGGAGTAGACACGAACGTATACTCATCACTGACCCGAACGCTGAGGAAGGTCTGACGAACCAACTTGGCATGTGCTCAAATTGACAATCTTCGGAAGTTCCTCCACAGTTTGTCGATAACGTTGGAGACCTTATCAGACGCGCGACAGACTTTGTAATGTAAGACGTAGATGTTTCCGAACGGTCTAGACACATTTCGCATTAAAGTTACGCGAGAGTTTACACGTGGAAGGAGACTGAAGTTCTGGCGTAACTTCCCCGTAACGTTGGTCGCTTTTTGACCGATATATCTATGTACAAACGGCATCACCCTAGACGCCACAGATTGGGCTTTGGCCCACATAAGTTTTCCTTGTAAATGCCACTGTGGCGCAGAGGGTGATGCGCTATGTACGTTAGACTTAAGGGTGTGATATCACCCGATTGCATCCAGTTCCATAAGGGCGTAAGTGGAAACACATACCCTGATACTAATAAACCCAGATCATCTACTGAATAGTTATACAATGTTTTGTCCCTTTCCCTCGAATTCGTAACTGCATATCAATGCAAAGGACAAAACATTGTATAACTATTCAGATGATGATCAGAGTGGTCAGTCTGAGTTCTCACCTAAATTGGCGTTAACGGCAAACCGATCGACTGGCGTTTTCCGCCAACTCCATACAAGTTTTTACTAGATATTCTGTGGTTTTACTTCTTCAAGCTGTCAAAGTCAAACTCGGACTTCCGATTTGTACGAAAACGCGGAGTCGACGTAGACGGCAACGTTGAGTAAGCCGTCAAATCAAGCTCGGACTCGCAAATGTTAGTTCGATTAACGCCCACTGCGCGCGCTATTAAATTTCTCCATACATTTGAAAACGCCATTCGATCGGTTCGCCGTAAACGCCAATTTAGGTGACAACTGAGACTTCGGGTACTGGGTTAATTAGTAACAGGGATAATATACAATTGATGTTTAAATATAATCGATTGTTTATCTGCTTTTGAAACACATCAACGTTGCCATTCTTTAATCCAACTTTTATTTAATGAATGGTTATGCACACGGAATATTGAGGAGGCAGGAAGTGAAACGTTTGTTAATTTGTTCCAGGACCGCTGTTACCGTTTTACTTAAGACCTTTATGTTCCGCGAATGTATAACAGTCGCAATTGGCTATCCATTATTAATCGATAACCGAACAACAAATCCACATTTGTTTAGTAAATATGAACCTTAACGTAATGGCTCCATGTTGGAATTCCAATACTATTTGCAATCAAATGTTGCGTCACTTTCGAACACGGCCGAGCGCCTCACACGCATGTGGTCACAAACAACGTAGCGAGACATGACCCGGCGAGCAAATCGACACGCCGCGACGCCATATTGTTTCGTAATGCATTTGTCGTAAGTTTTATCGCTATGCATGTAAATGAAACTTACCGGGGATACAAAATTCCTCCATTATGAAGGTTGTGCACCGGCGGTCGTGTTTGCACGTTATTATGGCACAGTACGGCATTACTCCTTTTCAATTTTAGATTGTATCACGGATAAGTTAATGCACAGGACAGCCGCAGAGGAGTGAATCACGCACGTATGAAGTGAGCGGGTCCCCGCTAAAGACCGGCTCGCGAGTTCCGCCCACTTCACAATTCTTACCTCCTTATTGTTCTGTGGTTATGCACGTTTGCCTCATTTGAGGCAAACGCCTCCTGAATTTCTTGCTCCTTCTTGCACCGAATGGCTCAGAGCACTTTGCCCGAACACAGCCTATGTCCACATAACCCTTCTCTGTCTTGTTCTCCTCTGTGATTCGCAATAATTCGAGCTTTAATACCTATCCATCATCACTAAATAGTATAAAACAAAGTCGCTTTCTCTGTCCCTATATCCCTATATCCCTATGTATGCTTAAATCTTTAAAACTACGCAACGGATTTTGATGCGGTTTTTACGAGATTTATCAAAATGATGTACTAAGTATTGTGTACATTGAAAAGGTCTACAGAAAACTCCGCGATGGTATATGTCTATCTCTTATGGATATCCCACGATAACATTTTTTTGTCCATTACTTTTTACGACAAATAATGACTCATTTTCGAAGCGATTTTAACCAATACAGCATTAATCCTTATCCAATTCAATACCTTAAATACATTGTTGATTTAATATAGATTTATATGGCCCTTTACAGCAAATGATGTAAATGAATATTTCGAAGATATTACAGATTTAAAAAATGCGGGACGTAGCGTTTGCGGCGGTACCGGCCGGCCGGGTCGGCGGGAGCGTGCCTATAAAATAGTGCGTCGGAGGCCGCGGTTCTCCCTATAGCACTTTGAATTTATTATTTCTCTAATATCTAGTAATCATGTAATAATAATATCTAAGTTTTTTTTATTTCAAATATTTCAATGTAGGAACTCTACGTAAAAAGGGTTTATTTGTGTATCATTATGTCAAAATAATATTTTTTTAAATGATATTATGCCCGTGCAAAGCCGGGACGGGCTGCTAGTATGTTATAAAACATGTGCGAATGACTTTTTCTAAAGCACGCCCACCCCCTTACCATAGACAGAACCTTGCCTGACGAAGAAGTGGCACTCTTTTATCTCTGCCTACCCCTCCAGTGATTGATGTGACATATTTATGTATATGACTGCTTAAAGTCGAATGTGTGTAAATATTTATCACGCATTAAAACCAACCGTTGCGGTAATAAATGTTTTGAACGGATTTTCCTAGTGATTTATGTCGACGCGTTCACAACTCAACACGGCGCGCCACAAAATAAGTTATGTGGCACCGTCAACTGTAAACGTGGGCATGTGATTCCAAATGTAACCAATTTGAAATTGTCTTCAATACCAACGGCCTACAAACTCGTCAAAGGTTTACAATTATGGAACAAAACATTACCGATTAAGGTGGGTCTTTCCGCTCAACTCTCCATACAAACGTGGAAAGAAGATCATGCGCATAGTTCACGTCAGATATCCAAAATTATACTCATAACAGGTTTATTTGATGGAACTAGATGTCTGATGACCATTGGCATTGCAAAATTGTGTTTGGTTTCTGAGTTATAAAGTCTGAAAGTTCGAATTTTTCGCGCGTTTAACACAATAACTTTGGAGGTCGATTACTCAATGATAGAATAAAAACATATTGTTCTATGAAGATTTATATTCAATATGGTTTTTGTTTAATTTTTTACTACAGTGGTCGTGATTTACTTTTAGCTATAAGTCGTTTCGTAATTAAAATGTTCGTCAATGTTACCAAATCAAACAGTATCCGCATTGTCTGCTTTGTGGACATGTTGCATCCTCCTCATCACGGAGCCTGTCTTTTTCTTTGAAACAGAGAAGGTCCCAGAGCGCAATAGCACGGTTTTGATACCGTGCCCGCGAGTGAGTTATTATTGGTCCCGCCGAGAAGGCCACCTTAAAGAAAAGACTTCCATTTTAATATATGAAAGGGTTTGTTTTAGTAGTTTACCGTAAACTTCGAAGCAAAAAAGTAACGTAACACATAAGCGTAAGATTATAAGGGGACAAGCAAGCAGAAGTGTAGCGAGAGATATAGGCATATCTACCCTGTTCGCGATTCTGTGGTCGAAATCCAATAAGTCGATCCCTTCACAGTATCCACACCCGTAAGAGGTGTTGCTACTAATTGAAGTGGCTCTTAAGGTGGTGAAGCGTGCGGGCGTGTCTTGAGGGCGCCGGCGCGGGGCTCGGTGAGTGCCCCCTTAAGTGTCCTGATAGATATCGCCTCGCCGTGACCTTTCGAACTTGAAGGAAAACCACTGGAAGAATTCGTGCCTGTATATATTTTATCAAGTGTGCCTTAAAGAGCAATTCCGAAACTATAATAAATAGCGAAATACACAGAAAGGAGTGCCCCATGGCAAATTAACATAAAAAGCAAAACTTTAGAATTTAGGTAAAATAGTGGTTCAATCGGACTCGTTGATTTTGATCAAAATAACACATCGATTAATTATTGCACCTGTCGGCCAACTAAAGGTTGTTGATTTTTGGGTTCCATACCCAAAGGGTGCCAACGGAACCGTATTACTAAGCCTCCGCTGTCGGTCCGTCCGTCCGTCTGTCACAGTGCTATATCTCATGAACCGTAATAGGTAGGCAGCTGATATTTTCACAGAGAATGTATTTATTTTGCCGCCGTAACAACAAATAGGTAAAAAAAATAATCAATGGGGTATATATGGGGTATATCATATAGACAGGAGCGACAGCTGCGGAGCCGGAACCGGCGACGCTGCTGTCGCACGTGTACATGCCGGAGATGACGACGGCTCGCGGACCGTGCACTTCACCGAACATTGCGTTCGGGCTGCGGTGAAGGGCATGAGCCGTGGGAAGTCTCCTGGCCACGACGCACTATCTATCGAACACATCCAGCATGCTGGGCCAGAGCTATATCGTGTTTTAACCGATTTGTTCAACATCTGCATTGCTCATAGGTATCTTCCACCTTCGCTTATGAAGTCCACAGTTGTTCATTTAATCAAGAATAAGACTGGAGACAATGCTGATGTTAACAATTACCGGCCTATATCTCTGGCTCCGGTGATTTGTAAGATTCTGGAACGCCTAACGCAACCGATCATGATGGATAGCATGCACATTGAGGAGGCACAGTTTGGGTTCCGTCCGCAAACTTCCACTGACATGGCCATTGTTACTCTTAAGCATTGTGTCCAGTACTATGTGAAGCGATCAACGTCAGTATATGGCTGTTTTTTAGATCTCAGCAAGGCTTTCGATCGCGTTCAGTATAACACACTCTGGGACAAAATGCTTAAGACGACTATACCTAAAGATATTATTAACCTGTACAGACACTGGTACACACATCAGGTCAACTCGGTTCGGTGGGGTAATACTTACTCAACTGAGTACACCATGGCGTGTGGCGTGAGACAAGGAGGACTGACATCACCTGCGTTATTTAATCTGTATGTGAATGACCTGATCGGGGAGCTGAACAGGACCAGGATCGGCTGTCATGTTGCTGGGAGGTGTTGCAACAATATCAGTTATGCGGACGACATGGTCCTGCTCAGCCCCTCGATCAAAGGTCTCAGAAAATTGGTCGCAACATGTGAAGCTTACGCAGATAGGCATGGCCTTATTTACAATATAAAAAAGACTGAGATAGTGGTGTTCAGTTCGGGCAAGGGTCCGAGTCATGTTCCGCCAGTATACCTGAATGGCGCTGCTATCAGGGTGGTAGACCGCTTCCGTTACCTGGGCCACATTGTCACGGGGGACATGAAGGACGATGCCGATATGGAGAGAGAGCGGAGATCTATCTCGGTCAAAGCCAACATGCTGGCCCGTAGGTTTGTGTTGTGCTCGTTGGACGTAAAAGTGACGTTGTTTAAAAGCTTCTGTCAGTCGCTGTATACCGGTCAACTTTGGACAAATTATACAGCGCGTGCATACAACGCACTTCGAGTACAATATAACAACGCCTTCCGAGCACTGCTGCGTCTGCATCCCTGGTGCAGCGCCTCAGGTATGTTTGCGGAGCACAGAGTGGACGATTTCTATGCGCTACACCGTAAGTCGATTGGGAGTTTCAGTGCAAGGATACTGAAATCACGAAACTCTCTAGTCGCCGGTGTAGCCACGGATATGACTTGTCCTTTTTATACTTTCTGGAGCCGTAAAGTGTCTTCAGGTAACAGTTGACGCACCTCCTGAATGTTTGTTTAATTTACTGTAATTTATATGGATCTTGCATCTGAATTAAAATAATTTATTATTATTATTATTCACAGTATATATTTATTATCAAATTTTAGGTTTACATTATTTAATACAAAAATACAAAAATAAGCCTTAAAAAATATAAACCTAAAACTGGAAAAAAAACCTTACGGAGGTCCCACCTGGGACAAATCCTGTAAGACCGCTCCGAGCTACAGAGACAGAAACCGCCGAACGATTCTCGTGTTCGAGAGTAGAACCGCTTTCTGCATCTGGAATCGGAGCCCAATATCGATACCTAATTTTTCTAAGTGTTTGGCCAAATTCTTTGGGACAACGCCGTTCGTAGACATAACAATTGGCACGATGGTGGTTTTCCGTGCACGCCACATGGCGGTAACCTCGTGGGCCAGGTCTAAATATTTCATAAGTTTCTCATTTTCGGCCCTGTCGAGGTTTTCGTCATGTGGTATTGTTATGTCTACGAGGAAGATCTCGTTGGACTTGGGATCGACCAATACAATATCGGGCTTATTGCACTTAATTGTCTTATCGGTTTGTATTGGTCGATCCCAATAGAGCTTAGTGCCATCTTTCTCCAACACGTCTTCCGGTTTGTATTTATAATATGGCACCACTGAGTCGATGAGGCCGTATTTAAAGGCAAGTTGCTGATGAACTATTTTGGCTACTTGATTGTGCCGCTCCAGGTACTCAACGCTCGCCAGGCGCGAGCAACCGGAAGTAATATGGCGGATGGTCTCACCTGGTTGGCCACAGGCTCGGCAGGTATCGACCGATCCATCCTTCATTATATACTTCCGGAAGTTACGCGTGACGATCATTTGGTCCTGAATGGCACAAACGAAGCCTTCGGTTTCTCCGAATAGGTCACCAAACCGCATCCATTGAACTGAATCCAAGAGATGCGTGTTTGGCGACTCTAGTACTCGGAGAAACCGTCCATGCAGTTCCTTGCCTCTCCATACTTCCACACGCTCAGTAGTGCTAACAACCGGAAGCGTAAAGCTCGCGTCGAACAGATTAAGCGGGGTGAGCTTAGAATCGCACGCCACTACCTCGATATGTCTGTTGTTTTCCGCAGCCGTCAAAAAGTAGTCACGAAGTTTACACACCTCAGAATTATGGAGGTTTGTGAGATTAAGCATTCCTCTACCTCCCTGTTTCCGAGGTATGTACAACCTCATGACAGACGACCGCGGGTGGTGCATACGGAAAGTGGTCATAGTAGTGCGAACTTTGCGATCCAGGGCCTCCAGCTCGGTCTTAAACCAACGCACTATGCCAAAGGTGTATCCAATCACGGGTACTGCCCAACTATTGAAAGCTCGAAGTTTGTTCGCACCGCTTAAGTGGCTCTTGAATATGGCTTTTGTGCGAGACCAAAACTTTGCTTTCACAGTTGTTTTCGCCTCCCCGTGATTGAGGCATAGTGATTGGTTAAGACCTAGATATTTATAGGAGTCTCCTGCAGAGAGGGCTCGAATCGCGTGCTCATCCGTGATAGCAAGGTCGGGCGAGCTCTGGACAACACCTCTTCTAGCATGAATGACTGCACATTTATCGAGGCCGAACTCCATACGTATAGCGTTACTAAATGTTAATGTTACGCTCAGGAGTTCAGCTAGATGTACCTCGTTTGTTGTTGTTAGTTTCAAGTCATCCATGTAAAAGAGGTGTGATTGTTTTCGTCCACCTCTCTGCAGTTGATAGCCTAATCCAGTCTGGTTCAGTAAAAAGCTCAAAGGGTTAAGTGCTAAACAGAACCAGAGTGGACTAAGACTATCACCCTGGAATATTCCCCGCTTAATCTGTATTGGCTCAGAAACATAACCTTTGGTGGAGATTACAGTTTTCCAACAATCCATACACTGGCTGAGGAAGTTTGTCAGATTGTTATCTATTTTATATATCTCCAAAACCTTCCTCAGCCAGGAATGCGGTACAGAGTCGTAAGCCTTTTTGTAATCAATCCACGCTATTGAAAGGTTACGTTTCTTTTGACGAGCTTGTTGGCAGATGACACTGTCAATCAGAAGCAGCTCCTTGGTGCCACGTGAACCCACTCGACATCCATTTTGAGCATCGTCCATTATTGAATATTGTAATAAATGGTTGTTTATCTTCGTGCTCAAAATGGATGTCAATAATTTGTAAATTGTAGGGAGACAAGTTATAGGCCGAAAGTGTGTGGGTTCAGTGGCACCTGGTATTTTAGGGAGCATGTACGTAACACCAGTGGTAAAGAAGTTTGGGAGGGTACCGGTGTCAATGGCATCCTGGAATTGTGAGGCGAGTGTTCCGTGGGCTGCAACCATTTTTTTCAACCAAAAGTTGTGCAGGCCGTCAGGACCAGGATGTTTCCAGTTCTGAATTTTCCTAACTGCATCCTGCACATCCTTTTGGTCGATATGCATTGCAGCCATCGGTCTTAGATTGTTATAGTTTTCCTCAACACTCTCAATCCAGGATGCTCCCTCTATGTGTGCAATGGGAACATTCCACAGACCGGACCAAAATTCAGTCATTTTGGTCCGGTCCGGAAGGTCCCCGATAGAGTTCTTTGTACCCTCCATTTCCGAATAAAACTTCTTTTGGTTACGCTCGAAGAGTTTATTCTGTCTATGTCGGTCGTAACGTGTTCTGTAACGCCGTATTCTCTGACCAAGTGCAGCGACCTTCTGTTTTAGGCGGTCTATACAGTCATCTATGCGATCGGTAAGGTTAAATCTGGATGGTTCAATATTATTCAAAATAAAAGCTTCTCTTACCGATCGCATGATTTTGGGTCGGTGGTTACCGCGCTTAAAACAGATAAGTCTAGCGAGGAAGGTACGGGCCTTTGCTACTCGTTGCTGGATTCTTTGTTGCCAAATTGGTGTGCTCCTACTTCCTGTCGGGCTGTTGTCTGTTGGTTTTGGGAGATCAATATTTGCCACACGACAGGCGGTAAGAGCAGAACAATACAGCAACAAATGAGTTTCCTCGAGCGATGTGCTTTTCTTAAAATATTCAAAGGCCACTGCATTTACCTTCCTCACAATATGCATGCACCTAGTCGAGTACGGGTAATTGGGTAAATACGGACGTTCTGTTACAGAATACGACCGACAAGTCAGCATAAACTCTTCAAATATACTTCTGACAGGCTCTAGGTCCTCTTGAGACACTTCCAACTCATTCACGGCAATATCATCCGACTCATCATCATCGGTCCCTTGTGCTATAAGAGCACTGTGTTGTGTTTGTGACGTCGATGGTTGTGTTATTTGCACTTGCGCTGGTTGCCGTGGTTGAGCTTGAAGTGCCTCAAGTCTGAGATCTTCAATTTCTATATCTGTGAGAAATTTTCTTATTTTTATTGTCCTAACTTGGTCAGCTAGGCGTTGCCCCGTGACATCGATATTGGGTTCAAGCAGGTTCCACTCTCTCGCTATGCGGTTACGAAAACCGGAACGGAAAGCATCTGCCTCCGTAGCTCGGCAGTACGCCCGCATGACACTCATATTCATGCTTTTAGTCCAGTGCATGCGACGGCGTACTGGGCTTCCACCGGTGGCGGGGTTCGAAATTGCAGCTGGTGCTGCAAAACCCAAGCCGGCCGGTGGAGATGTTGTTCCCAGGTCAAACCTCCCTAAGGCCGGGGTGGCAACTTCACTGGCGGTGGCAGGCTCATCGGAGTCATCCGAAGGTTCCACCGCCAATGTAGAGGCCTGAAGTCGTCGCCGGAGATTATAGCGACGACCTCCCCCGCTTTCTCCCATCAACTACATATTTTCATAGATACATTTTTTTTTAATTTTGATGATGTACAATGATGTAGAATAAGCCGAAATATAATATTCAATTAAAAAGTAAGGAAAAATAATTAATGCTATTAAAGAGTGCCGATGGACTTAAACTTAATATAACCTTCCTCTCTTTCGCACGCTTTCCCTTGCTCCTAGTATTTTCCCTGTGAATTGCGCGTCGATTCCTCTCCACCGACGCTTCCTCGGGCAGGATGTCGACGCTGGATGATCTTCTGTCCAGGGGGGAGACTCTCCCTTTACCAAAGAACGAGATGGTATCTCGGTACTTGCGTGCCGGCGGGGTTTTTTGTGGTGTGACTGGTACAGGTGCTTGTTGATAATCTGCTTGAATGTCAGTGAGATGAATGTTCCTGCTTCGGTTCCAACAGCACTTCTGGGCAGCGACGTAAGCAGGCTGCTATAATAAACAGGCTGGGAATATATTGTTGATTGATGAACTCGCTGATTATGGTGTTGACAAATTTAGGTCGAAAATGTGCCGCAGTCAGCGGCAGATGGTTGTACTTGCTTGGTGAGATCCGGTTTATAATTTTTCTGGCTTTTGATACCTTATAACTAGGTATTTATAATTGTTTTAAAATAAATTTTATATTTTCGAAAAAAAATTGGGTCTGTCACGTATGACAGTTTTTTCTTCTTTTTCTTATTATTATTCACAGTATATATTTATTATCAAATTTTAGGTTTACATTATTTAATACAAAAATACAAAAATAAGCCTTAAAAAATATAAACCTAAAACTGGAAAACCTTACGGAGGTCCCACCTGGGACAAATCCTGTAAGACCGCTCCGAGCTACAGAGACAGAAACCGCCGAACGATTCTCGTGTTCGAGAGTAGAACCGCTTTCTGCATCTGGAATCGGAGCCCAATATCGATACCTAATTTTTCTAAGTGTTTGGCCAAATTCTTTGGGACAACGCCGTTCGTAGACATAACAATTGGCACGATGGTGGTTTTCCGTGCACGCCACATGGCGGTAACCTCGTGGGCCAGGTCTAAATATTTCATAAGTTTCTCATTTTCGGCCCTGTCGAGGTTTTCGTCATGTGGTATTGTTATGTCTACGAGGAAGATCTCGTTGGACTTGGGATCGACCAATACAATATCGGGCTTATTGCACTTAATTGTCTTATCGGTTTGTATTGGTCGATCCCAATAGAGCTTAGTGCCATCTTTCTCCAACACGTCTTCCGGTTTGTATTTATAATATGGCACCACTGAGTCGATGAGGCCGTATTTAAAGGCAAGTTGCTGATGAACTATTTTGGCTACTTGATTGTGCCGCTCCAGGTACTCAACGCTCGCCAGGCGCGAGCAACCGGAAGTAATATGGCGGATGGTCTCACCTGGTTGGCCACAGGCTCGGCAGGTATCGACCGATCCATCCTTCATTATATACTTCCGGAAGTTACGCGTGACGATCATTTGGTCCTGAATGGCACAAACGAAGCCTTCGGTTTCTCCAAATAGGTCACCAAACCGCATCCATTGAACTGAATCAAAGAGATGCGTGTTTGGCGACTCTAGTACTCGGAGAAACCGTCCATGCAGTTCCTTGCCTCTCCATACTTCCACACGCTCAGTAGTGCTAACAACCGGAAGCGTAAAGCTCGCGTCGAACAGATTAAGCGGGGTGAGCTTAGAATCGCACGCCACTACCTCGATATGTCTGTTGTTTTCCGCAGCCGTCAAAAAGTAGTCACGAAGTTTACACACCTCGGAATTATGGAGGTTTGTGAGATTAAGCATTCCTCTACCTCCCTGTTTCCGAGGTATGTACAACCTCATGACAGACGACCGCGGGTGGTGCATACGGAAAGTGGTCATAGTAGTGCGAACTTTGCGATCCAGGGCCTCCAGTTCGGTCTTAAACCAACGCACTATGCCAAAGGTGTATCCAATCACGGGTACTGCCCAACTATTGAAAGCTCGAAGTTTGTTCGCACCGCTTAAGTGGCTCTTGAATATGGCTTTTGTGCGAGACCAAAACTTTGCTTTCACAGTTGTTTTCGCCTCCCCGTGATTGAGGCATAGTGATTGGTTAAGACCTAGATATTTATAGGAGTCTCCTGCAGAGAGGGCTCGAATCGCGTGCTCATCCGTGATAGCAAGGTCGGGCGAGCTCTGGACAACACCTCTTCTAGCATGAATGACTGCACATTTATCGAGGCCGAACTCCATACGTATAGCGTTACTAAATGTTAATGTTACGCTCAGGAGTTCAGCTAGATGTACCTCGTTTGTTGTTGTTAGTTTCAAGTCATCCATGTAAAAGAGGTGTGATTGTTTTCGTCCACCTCTCTGCAGTTGATAGCCTAATCCAGTCTGGTTCAGTAAAAAGCTCAAAGGGTTAAGTGCTAAACAGAACCATAGTGGACTAAGACTATCACCCTGGAATATTCCCCGCTTAATCTGTATTGGCTCAGAAACATAACCTTTGGTGGAGATTACAGTTTTCCAACAATCCATACACTGGCTGAGGAAGTTTGTCAGATTGTTATCTATTTTATATATCTCCAAAACCTTCCTCAGCCAGGAATGCGGTACAGAGTCGTAAGCCTTTTTGTAATCAATCCACGCTATTGAAAGGTTACGTTTCTTTTGACGAGCTTGTTGGCAGATGACACTGTCAATCAGAAGCAGCTCCTTGGTGCCACGTGAACCCACTCGACATCCATTTTGAGCATCGTCCATTATTGAATATTGTAATAAATGGTTGTTTATCTTCGTGCTCAAAATGGATGTCAATAATTTGTAAATTGTAGGGAGACAAGTTATAGGCCGAAAGTGTGTGGGTTCAGTGGCACCTGGTATTTTAGGGAGCATGTACGTAACACCAGTGGTAAAGAAGTTTGGGAGGGTACCGGTGTCAATGGCATCCTGGAATTGTGAGGCGAGTGTTCCGTGGGCTGCAACCATTTTTTTCAACCAAAAGTTGTGCAGGCCGTCAGGACCAGGATGTTTCCAGTTCTGAATTTTCCTAACTGCATCCTGCACATCCTTTTGGTCGATATGCATTGCAGCCATCGGTCTTAGATTGTTATAGTTTTCCTCAACACTCTCAATCCAGGATGCTCCCTCTATGTGTGCAATGGGAACATTCCACAGACCGGACCAAAATTCAGTCATTTTGGTCCGGTCCGGAAGGTCCCCGATAGAGTTCTTTGTACCCTCCATTTCCGAATAAAACTTCTTTTGGTTACGCTCGAAGAGTTTATTCTGTCTATGTCGGTCGTAACGTGTTCTGTAACGCCGTATTCTCTGACCAAGTGCAGCGACCTTCTGTTTTAGGCGGTCTATACAGTCATCTATTCGATCGGTAAGGTTAAATCTGGATGGTTCAATATTATTCAAAATAAAAGCTTCTCTTACCGATCGCATGATTTTGGGTCGGTGGTTACCGCGCTTAAAACAGATAAGTCTAGCGAGGAAGGTACGGGCCTTTGCTACTCGTTGCTGGATTCTTTGTTGCCACATTGGTGTGCTCCTACTTCCTGTCGGGCTGTTGTCTGTTGGTTTTGGGAGATCAATATTTGCCACACGACAGGCGGTAAGAGCAGAACAATACAGCAACAAATGAGTTTCCTCGAGCGATGTGCTTTTCTTAAAATATTCAAAGGCCACTGCATTTACCTTCCTCACAATATGCATGCACCTAGTCGAGTACGGGTAATTGGGTAAATACGGACGTTCCGTTACAGAATACGACCGACAAGTCAGCATAAACTCATCAAATATACTTCTGACAGGCTCTAGGTCCTCTTGAGACACTTCCAACTCATTCACGGCAATATCATCCGACTCATCATCATCGGTCCCTTGTGCTATAAGAGCACTGTGTTGTGTTTGTGACGTCGATGGTGGTGTTATTTGCACTTGCGCTGGTTGCCGTGGTTGAGCTTGAAGTGCCTCAAGTCTGAGATCTTCAATTTCTATATCTGTGAGAAATTTTCTTATTTTTATTGTCCTAACTTGGTCAGCTAGGCGTTGCCCCGTGACATCGATATTGGGTTCAAGCAGGTTCCACTCTCTCGCTATGCGGTTACGAAAACCGGAACGGAAAGCATCTGCCTCCGTAGCTCGGTAGTACGCCCGCATGACACTAATATTCATGCTTTTAGTCCAGTGCATGCGACGGCGTACTGGGCTTCCACCGGTGGCGGGGTTCGAAATTGCAGCTGGTGCTGCAAAACCCAAGCCGGCCGGTGGAGATGTTGTTCCCAGGTCAAACCTCCCTAAGGCCGGGGTGGCAACTTCACTGGCGGTGGCAGGCTCATCGGAGTCATCCGAAGGTTCCACCGCCAATGTAGAGGCCTGAAGTCGTCGCCGGAGATTATAGCGACGACCTCCCCCGCTTTCTCCCATCAACTACATATTTTCATAGATACATTTTTTTTATTTGGATGATGTACAATGATAATAGAATAAGCCGAAATATAATATTCAATTAAAAAGTAAGGAAAAATAATTAATGCTATTAAAGAGTGCCGATGGACTTAAACTTACGAGTAATATAACCTTCCTCTCTTTCGCACGCTTTCCCTTGCTCCTAGTATTTTCCCTGTGAATTGCGCGTCGATTCCTCTCCACCGACGCTTCCTCGGGCAGGATGTCGACGCTAGATGATCTTCTGTCCAGGGGGGGAGACTCTCCCTTTACCAGAGAACGAGATGGTATCTCGGTACTTGCGTGCCGGCGGGGTTTTTTGTGGTGTGACTGGTACAGGTGCTTGTTGGTAATCTGCTTGAATGTCAGTGAGATGAATGTTCCTGCTTCGGTTCCAACAGCACTTCTGGGCAGCGACGTAAGCAGGCTGCTATAATAAACAGGCTAGGAATATATTGTTGATTGATGAACTCGCTGATTATGGTGTTGACAAATTTAGGTCGAAAATGTGCCGCAGTCAGCGGCAGATGGTTGTACTTGCTTGGTGAGATCCGGTTTATAATTTTTCTGGCTTTTGATACCTTATAACTAGGTATTTATAATTGTTTTAAAATAAAATTGATATTTTCGAAAAAAATTGGGTCTGTCACGTATGACAGTTTTTTCTTCTTTTTATTATTATTATTATTATAATACAAAAAACGTGTTTTTTGTATTCAATCTTGTTTCATCCTTGGTTCAAACCGTTTATGTGCGAGTCCTACGGGTATTTGGCCGGTTTTAATAAAATGATTCGTATTTTCATGTATCAATCTAATTATTCGATGTTTTTAAAAAATATATGAAAGCTGTTTTAGTTAAAGAATCCATGTAAAACAATATGTCCCCTTCACCTGCTAGGTGGTGGAGTTAAGCCCACCCCCGTTGGTACCATCGCATTGAAGCGGCAATGAAAATTTGACCGTGTTTTCCGTCCAGTTCAATGTAGCCGTGCCTACACAGGGAAGGTCCTGGCATGGCACCTAATTCGTGTCTATCCAGAGAAGAGAACACAAAGAAAATCTTTAGGGCTTCAGTTTCTTTGAAACTTAATCTTACACAGTTTTAATTACGGTTTACTAATAACCTAATTTTAACCAAACTTCTTGAAAATTCTGAACAAAGTTTTCTATTGGCTTCTACTTTGTACGGCGTAATAGAAGCTTGGAAGTGAGTTTGATTTAGCCTAATTATGATTTTTTATTAGAAAAAATAGAATAAAAAAAATAGAAATAGAAAAACCTTATAGGATCACTTTTTTCTGTCTAGAGCCTTTTTTAGGATTTCGTACCCAAAGGGTGCCAACGGAACCCTATTACTAAGCCTCCGCTGTCCGTTCGTCCGTCCGTCTGTCACAGGGCTGTATCTCATGAACCGTAATAGGTAGGCATCTGAAATTTTCACAGAGTGTGTATGTTTTTTTTGCCGCTATAACCACAAATAGGTAAAATTTCAAAATAATAAAGGGAATTACAAAAAACGTGATTTTTATTTGTGTTAAATCTTTTAAGATGGTACGGTACCCTTTGTGTGCGAGTCCGACACGCACTGCCGGTTTTATTAGTAACGCGTCATATTTTGTAATGCCTCATATTATGACACGCACAAATAAATCAAAACAAATGAAGAGAAAGGTATATAATAAAAATCTATCTGGTACTTCCTGTTGAACTAGACTAGAGCTAGTGGCTCTCTGTACCCGAAGTCTCAGTTGTCACCTAAATTGGCGTTTACGGCAAACCAATCGACTGGCGTTTTCAAATGTATGGAGAAATTGTAGAGCGCGCGCAGTGGGCGTTAAGCGAACTAACATTTGCGAGTCCGAGGCACGATATCTGAGCCTGTAATCCCAGTTGTCACCTAAATTGGCGTTTACGGCAAACCGATCGACTGGCGTTTTTCTTCGAAACGTCAAACTCCATACAAGTTTTTACTAGATATTCTGTGGTTTTACTTCTTCAAGCTGTCAAAGTCAAACTCGGACTTCCGATTTGTATGAAAACACGGAGTCGGCGTAAACGGCAACGTCGACGTATTTACGGCAACGTTGAGTAAGCTGTCAAATCGAACTCGGACTCGCAAATGTTAGTTCGATTAACTCCCACTGCGCGCGCTCTTCAATTTCTCCATACATTTGAAAACGCCAGTCGATCGGTTTGCCGCAAACGCCAATTTAGACAGCTCTGAAGACGACCGCTTCGCTCTTGTTGAGATGATAGGTCAAAGGTCAATTCATAAGCAGCGGCGTATTGCTCACAGACACCTATCAGTTTCCGTAAACTCTTCACCAAAGGGAAAGTTATTTTTTCACCTCCATGGAAAGGGACGAAAAATTTACTGAACGGAAAACTTCAGTAAGACTAACCCTCCGGTACTTGAAGTATCTACCCTTTGACATTTCTGAAGATGTCTGGAGCGAATTCCTCTTTCCCTACAACAGGAGACGAGGCCCTTACAAACTCAGGTGGATACATTCTTTCGCAATCTCAAATTGCAAACTTACTTATAAAGGTCCCCTCGACCCGGAATTCAAAGGATATTAATACATTACGGAAAGAACTTGGCCGGAGCTCGCCGAATACTCGGGCCCTGCGTTGTTTGTGCGGCAAATTTTTAATGGGAATTTTTCACGATCAAATGCAAGGCGGAGCACACACTGGCCGCTCGAGCATCTTTCAGGAAATTCGTTCAATGGGGAGGACGGCTGCACAAACTTTACCACCAGATGGCGCCACATACAACTATGCCACGGTTTCATTTCAAGGTTATAGGTTGTTGACCAATTAAACTTAGTCAATAAACCTTGTAATGGATGTAAAACACGGACAATGTGATTGCCTGTAGCTCGCGAGTAAACATAACCTCTACGTGATAGCTTGGCATAGTTTTATGTGGCGCCTTCTGGTTGTAAAGCTTTGCGCTGTGCACCCCATTCAATTTAATTATTTATTCGTCCTTTTTTACACTCTGTTACAATAAGGGACTTTTTCTCCTAATGCTGATTAGCTTAATCGCCACATATTAAGGGTCTTTCTTAGCAGCTTGCAACCAATGCCAGTGCAAGATGATCAGCACTTTAGTAATAAAGGCCCTTTAAGTGTCAATTAAAATAAATCAGAAATTGGTGAAAACCAGGCTTAGGCTGAAATTAATAGTCGTATCAGAAACTACGGATAAGATAAATAGTCGTAACAGAAGCTAAGACTAACGAAAAGTAGGACTTTGTGACGTCACTTTGCATTACGTCCATACAAAATGTGTCAAAGTGACATCACAAAGTACTACTATTCGTTTGTCTTAGTTTCTGTCACGACTATTTATCTCAGCCTATGTTTCTGTTACAACTATTTATCTCAGTCTAAGACTGAACTATTTATCTCAGTCTAAAGACGATTTTTTTAGTTATTGGTCCAAGCGAGACTGGGCCTTAATTGCTGTTATTTTTTAATGAAAGGTGGGTGGAGGAGGGTGGCTGTGCTGAGGACCATTTGGTCCTCAAAAAAGCCAAATACACCTCGCCACCGCGCTCAGCGAGGCACAATATCAGTGGATCTGCGGACTATCGCTGAGCTATCGAGTTTGTTCAAATTACGCTTGAAGACTCCCAGCTTATAGGTATGAGGAAAGGCGCCCGTCGGCGGACAGTTTCATACCCTGGCGGTGCGGGAGCGATATCAGTTCGATAAAAGGCTCGTTCTTGGAAGCCTAATGTCAATGACAAAGGGGGGAGTCTCTGCGGATACAGGTAGGGTGGGAAGGGGGGGGGGGCTTATGTTGAGGAGAAATAAATATATGAAAACCTATGTTGATATACTCACCTAATCCAAACCAATATATGTTAAATTAACTAACCTAGCCTTAACCAAAGAAATAAATTCAAAATAAAATAACCCTCATTAACCTTTATAAAATTACCCAAAACCTTCCAATTCAAAATAAGCTAATCTTAACTCACCTAAATCAAACGAATAGAGAATAATCTTTCCTAAATTAATCAACATTCCGGTTTTATTTAGTTTTTTAGTAGCGAAATAGGCATTTGTTTCGAATCTATTAGGATAAAATCGTACAGTATTAATACAAAGGATCCAATATGTGGCATAAATGTATGTAATCACTCTGATTATATGATATTTTAGGTTGTACATAGAGCCTTTTAAAAGTAGTGGTAAAGTCGGCTGTTAAAGTGTTTTTAAGAAAACTTTACCTCTTAAAATAAAGCAATTCTTAAAACAATTTATTTTCCTAAAATAACTACAATTTGATCGAAATCACAATAGCTGTGTTGATGCTCAAGGCTTCCTCCAAAATTCCATTGTTTTAAAGTAAATACGAGAAAGCAAACTTCCCTCGGATACAAAACAGAAGATGGAACCCTTTGGGTGTTGATTGAATCGATATCTCATTCCAATCTTCTGCGATTCAAAGAAGAGTTGTATTGATGTTGTCAGCCTCGGTGGCCCAGTGGCGCGACAATTCGGCGATCGCTCTCCGAAGTTAAACAACGCTTGGTCCGGTCTGGTCTTGGATAGGTGACCATTCGACCGTTGAGAGAGGCTGGCCGTGGTTCGGATTCCACGTTAAGCTGTAGGTCCCCTTCCTTACTTACTAGGTGGTAGGGTTTATCCCGCCCGGGTTGGTACCACCGCACTGGATGAACGATGGTCGAAGCGGCAATGAAAATTGTCCGTGTTTTCCATCCAGTTCAATGTACCCGTGCAATATAAGAAGGTCTTGGAATGGCACCTAGTTCCCATGTGGTGTGTTGGGCTAATACCATGACAGAACTTGTGGTATTAGCCATCACATAAAAATAAAAAAATAAAAATCTAAACTACCAAGCAATTTTTGAAGCGCCATTAATACACCAAAAACGTCAAATCCAAAGGGTCAGACCAGATTTAAAATTCCTTAAAAATAATATTAAAAGTTGAATTTTTGATAATTTTGTTTGATTATTCTCTAAAATAGGTTTCTAAAAAGATCTATGTAACGGGGAGGTTATGTTTAACATCATTCATTTTAAATAATAATTTACACCCGATATGAAGCAATATTTAATTTAAATTGGAGTTCAGATTCTCAAACATGAATATTTTTTTAAATACATAAATATCAGAGTTTTCGATAATTGTGACTAGTACGAGTATGAATAAAGCCAAGACGTTAAAATGGTATTTGCAATCCTATAGTAATGCATTTTGCTTGCATTTATAGTCTTTGGTTGACGTGTAAAAGGAAGATGTAATTGTACAGTACAGGAATGGTTAATACCACTCCAAGAAATATTCCCCAACTGAAGCGAACTAGATGATATTCCAGGACCTTCCCGCATTGCATTGCTACAGTGCCATAGTAATCCAAGATCCCCTGTTTTACTTGGAATTTGAACCACGAACCATGTTCAGCCTTGATGAGTTTTAAGTGCCGAGAACCACAAAACTGAGAAATCACAGGCCAATAGGTCAGAGCTAGCAATCACATTTCAACATGTGGTCGTTTGTCAGTCGGTCAGAACAATTTATAATTTAGATTGTAATTGAATACGATGTCTACTAACGGGGAAAGCAGAGACGGACGCACTGCAAATGCATTTGAGAGCTCATGATCTTACAAACACAGCAGTTACAAATCTCGTGGTTCTATTCTTCCACCCCCGTTCTGCTATGATTTATATACTGTCAATTAGGGAGTCAATTGAGTCCTTTTAAAAATGGGGAGTCTTGATAAATACTTTCAAAGATAGGACTGCTCTGAATATGAAGAATAACGCTCACACAGTTTACGACACTAAGGGTCTCTTCCACCAAGTACTGATTAGCTTAATTCTCACATTAAAGGGCCTTTCGTAGTATCTCGCAGTCGACACTAGTACAAGATAATCAGCACTTTAGTAATTAAGGCCCTTAAAGTGTAGATTAAAATAAATCAGCACTTGGTGAAAACCAGGCTATGACCCTACAAAATAGTATTCCGTATGCGTAAAGTCGTAAAATTTGGTTGATGGGAGACAAAGTTTTTTTACAATTGACTTTACAAAGGCACCATGAAAATTTCGTTGAAGAATTAGCGACTGTTACGAACGAACTTCAAGCGCCTCTGTAAGTTATTTTATTCCGACCCGAGGATTTCAACAAATTAATTAAAACCAACAAAGGCTCCCTTTAGTGCTATTCGTCAGTAAATTAGCGTGCGAAATCCGACAGTGTGCGCCGAATCTTACTTTAACGTAGAAGACTGATTAAATGCGTGGAATAAAAGTTTCAAAGGCCGGTTTGGATAAAGCGCCTAATTGAAAATTATTTTAAACCTGACTTGTTGCCTGAGGAGTTAAGCAAACGGTTGGTTAAGTTAGGAAAGGCACAGATTTAATAATTTGTGTATGATATTTTTAAGGTCATGCATATTTTTTTGTTACCGGATATTATAGGGATTTCTAACCTTGTTAACCAAAGCTTGCATTGTCAATTGGCGGCAAAATCTAAGGCCTTATGTAGAAAAAATAAATTACCAACATAATACAAGTGTACGTCATACTGCAAGTTTCTGCAACTGGCCATTTATAATGAAATAATAAAAAAACCGATATAAACATTTGGATAAAATAACACACCTCTCTGAGAAAATGTTACTTTTTAATTGTCCAGATTGTCATTTGTCGTTTCATCATGGAGTGAGTTAAGTCCATTTCAAAGGGTTGAACTCGAGAATTCTTGGCTTTAATGATTTTTTACAAATCGCTATGGCTTCATTCAATCAGAGATTTTCCAGAAACTTCAATTGTCATTTGGTGAAAAAGCCCCATGTCATCTCATGCCAGCTCTATATAGGCATGGTTCAGCCAGTTTAGACGTGGACACAATCATCTCCATGACGATGTACGGTAAAGGTCAATCAGCGACTATAGGGAATCGATTTTTTAATGATTTTTTACACCAGAGTATACTTGTCATACTATAAATTATATTAATTTATATAATTTAATAAGTAACTTTATTAGTTGTAAGTAACTTAAACTGAGGGCTGCTGTTTCTAATGTTCTTTGTTATTTGCCTTAATCTGTTCCGCCAAGGAATTGTTTGGCAGTAGCATTTAGATCTAAGTATGTATTTCATAATTGTGGACGGAAAAATATGTTATGTAAACCCGTGAAGTTTCTTTGCGGGTTCTTCTTTACTGGGTTGATCGAATCCGCGGATCTTTGTGACGTAACTTGGTGTAGTTTGACTACCAAAAAGTTTAAATAAATGAAATGAAATGAAAAATGAAAGATTATGTGCGACAACTAAAATTGAGACTGACAAAAAATACTTTTTAAATTCAGACAGTGGTGATCCTGTCAAAACTTAGTGCAGGATTATCACCGGACTAACTATACAAAATTTAGTCCTGGCACAATCCGCGTATTAAACTTCGTCCGCCCACTCTGAATACGAGAGTTACTGTATTAGGCATTGAAAGATAACGCGTCCGCACATTAATAAGGTCGCACATGCATATTTGAAGGGTTCAAATGTAGAACTGGTGACGCATCCGCCATTTAGCCCGGACGTTGCACCTTGTGACTTTTAAGAATGAAAGATTCGCTTAGTGGTTACAAGCCCAGTGGTGGGTTCACAAGCCCGTATGCAGTGGTAACCGTGTTCCACGAAGCCATTGATAAGGTCCCAAGGATTTTTACAATGGTGCCAAAGAATGCAAAATGCATTTATTGTGAGGGCATAAACTTTGAAAAACAATAAATGTATCAAAAGATAATATCTGGTTTTATGTATCAGGATCCAGAAACGTTCAGTGTGATCTATGTATTAGTGAAGTGCATTTGTGTCATAAATACATATGACGAAGTCAATCATAGCGACGTAACCGCTACTTCAGTGATGTTAGACTATTACAATCCCTAGATAGAAGCAATAAGTTTGACCCTCGTTATTTGTACCTAAAACCATCCGCCAACATACGCAATCTGACTTGTACGCATCGATTAAACTTTACGAGCACGGTTGCGATCGTTTAGCAAAAAAAACCAAGGCATTTAAATATTGGTCTTGTTCACTTTTAAGTTAAAATAATTGAAATTGAATTGAAGAAATAAAGACAGAGTTATCCGTAAATTATATGACCGCTAATCTTAAGTTTTTATTTTTTTGCAAAGACAGTGATGTCTTTAAAAGTAAAAGTATAAGTCCAAGGACACTTCCTTGTGGTATACCAGGAAACGAAATCTAATTGAAACTAAATCACAATGAAAGTGATTTAGAAGTAACATCATCAATGACACGCTGTACTCTTAATAACTTCGAAACCACGCCAAAGGTTCTGATCTTTCTAAAAACATATATTTAGTGCCTATATGAATTACATCTAAGGCCTTTGCTAAATGTAGAATTTAAAAAAAATTACTCTTAGGAATGTAAGCTGAAATATTCACTCAGAGTAACATGTGGCCTAATGCGTGCTTTTATCATCTAACTCCCCCGAGGAATCCACATGTTTCACGAGTCAGTGATCTTGGAAACTTGACCGTCATACACGATAACTAGCCCGAGTCGTACCTTGGGGACGTGCGATTTGAGTGGTGGCGTGCGGCGGAGTCGCGGAGCGGGCCAGCAGCTGGGGTGTGGGGGCGCCGCCCGGGGGCTTGCCGGCCGCCACGGTCATGCCGCCGTCCACACCTGCTGCCACGTCCCCACCGTCGAGCACGATGGCTACCTAGTGTCGTACCTTGGGGACGGGCGAGGTGGGGTGGTGGCGTGCGGCGGCGGCGCTGTGCGCGCGGCGGGTGGCCTTGTAGTGCAGCCTGCGGAGCGCCGAGCCGGCCAGCAGCTCGGGCGTGGGGGCGCCGCCCGGGGGCTCGCCGGCCGCCACGGTCATGCCGCCGTCCACACCTGCTGCCACGTCCCCACCGTCGAGCACGATGGCTACCTAGTGTCGTACCTTGGGGACGGGCGAGGTGGGGTGGTGGCGTGCGGCGGCGGCGCTGTGCGCGCGGCGGGTAGCCTTGTAGTGCAGCCTGCGGAGCGCCGAGCCGGCCAGCAGATCGGGCGTGGGGGCGCCGCCCGGGGGCTCGCCGGCCGCCACGGTCATGCCGCCGTCCACACCTGCTGCCACGTCCCCACCGTCGAGCACGATGGCTAACTAGTGTCGTACCTTGGGGACGGGCGAGGTGGGGTGGTGGCGTGCGGCGGCGGCGCTGTGCGCGCGGCGGGTAGCCTTGTAGTGCAGCCTGCGGAGCGCCGAGCCGGCCAGCAGCTCGGGCGTGGGGGCGCCGCCCGGGGGCTCGCCGGCCGCCACGGTCATGCCGCCGTCCACACCTGCTGCCACGTCCCCACCGTCGAGCACGATGGCTAACTAGTGTCGTACCTTGGGGACGGGCGAGGTGGGGTGGTGGCGTGCGGCGGCGGCGCTGTGCGCGCGGCGGGTAGCCTTGTAGTGCAGCCTGCGGAGCGCCGAGCCGGCCAGCAGCTCGGGCGTGGGGGCGCCGCCCGGGGGCTCGCCGGCCGCCACGGTCATGCCGCCGTCCACACCTGCTGCCACGTCCCCACCGTCGAGCACGATGGCTAACTAGTGTCGTACCTTGGGGACGGGCGAGGTGGGGTGGTGGCGTGCGGCGGCGGCGCTGTGCGCGCGGCGGGTAGCCTTGTAGTGCAGCCTGCGGAGCGCCGAGCCGGCCAGCAGCTCGGGCGTGGGGGCGCCGCCCGGGGGCTCGCCGGCCGCCACGGTCATGCCGCCGTCCACACCTGCTGCCACGTCCCCACCGTCGAGCACGATGGCTAACTAGTGTCGTACCTTGGGGACGGGCGAGGTGGGGTGGTGGCGTGCGGCGGCGGCGCTGTGCGCGCGGCGGGTAGCCTTGTAGTGCAGCCTGCGGAGCGCCGAGCCGGCCAGCAGCTCGGGCGTGGGGGCGCCGCCCGGGGGCTCGCCGGCCGCCACGGTCATGCCGCCGTCCACACCTGCTGCCACGTCCCCACCGTCGAGCACGATGGCTAACTAGTGTCGTACCTTGGGGACGGGCGAGGTGGGGTGGTGGCGTGCGGCGGCGGCGCTGTGCGCGCGGCGGGTAGCCTTGTAGTGCAGCCTGCGGAGCGCCGAGCCGGCCAGCAGCTCGGGCGTGGGGGCGCCGCCCGGGGGCTCGCCGGCCGCCACGGTCATGCCGCCGTCCACACCTGCTGCCACGTCCCCACCGTCGAGCACGATGGCTAACTAGTGTCGTACCTTGGGGACGGGCGAGGTGGGGTGGTGGCGTGCGGCGGCGGCGCTGTGCGCGCGGCGGGTAGCCTTGTAGTGCAGCCTGCGGAGCGCCGAGCCGGCCAGCAGCTCGGGCGTGGGGGCGCCGCCCGGGGGCTCGCCGGCCGCCACGGTCATGCCGCCGTCCACACCTGCTGCCACGTCCCCACCGTCGAGCACGATGGCTAACTAGTGTCGTACCTTGGGGACGGGCGAGGTGGGGTGGTGGCGTGCGGCGGCGGCGCTGTGCGCGCGGCGGGTAGCCTTGTAGTGCAGCCTGCGGAGCGCCGAGCCGGCCAGCAGCTCGGGCGTGGGGGCGCCGCCCGGGGGCTCGCCGGCCGCCACGGTCATGCCGCCGTCCACACCTGCTGCCACGTCCCCACCGTCGAGCACGATGGCTAACTAGTGTCGTACCTTGGGGACGGGCGAGGTGGGGTGGTGGCGTGCGGCGGCGGCGCTGTGCGCGCGGCGGGTAGCCTTGTAGTGCAGCCTGCGGAGCGCCGAGCCGGCCAGCAGCTCGGGCGTGGGGGCGCCGCCCGGGGGCTCGCCGGCCGCCACGGTCATGCCGCCGTCCACACCTGCTCCCACGTCCCCACCGTCGAGATTATTAGAGATCAACATTGAGAAGAAGAGAATAATAGAAGACCCATGGCATGTTATTTCATCAATGTGTATGTAAATTTTGTCCGTAATTAGTGACCTTTTGTCAGTATTTTGAGAAAATGTTGTTACTATGTTTTCGATATTATTTTCAGTTTCTGGTCACTTCTTGGTTGGTATTTTGGTAACATGTTGTCAGTACTTTGTTACAATTTTACCAGTGTGTTTGTTTTCACCATATCCAAGTGTTCCTAACTTAAACCTAAAGATAGCTTTTATCAAGCTTAAATACTGTCACGTCCAAAGGCTTGTAACTGGCGTTACTTAATTTTTTCTGAGATCTTCTTTCTGAGATCAATTTCTTATTCTGTATCTTCTCAGTATTTAAAATTTACTTTTTTTAAAAATTATACATTTCCAAAACAATGGTGATAAGAATGGAGCAGTGCAGGAGTTGAAACCAAAGCTCCAGTATGTCGACAATAATGCTTACGAAGGGGACGGGAACTAAGTTAAGACTATGAAATTTGCAGTTTCGTATTTAATCCCTTTGTAAATATTCTCAGAATTGCTATCATAGCCAGAAGCGGAGACATATAAAGAGATAGACGTGGGTCTGGGTGACTCGGCTCTGCTATAACCAATACTACTCAACCGCGCGAAATGAGACGAGCACATTCGTGGAACACGAATTGCAGCGTATATTGTATGGACCACCCACTCGTTTAAAATATATTTTCCTTGAATAGAGGACTCAAAGAGATGTATTGTAAATATTCGACTGTCTTTCGCATTTTAAGGAACGGTTGATGTTGCTATTGTAACACGCAATCCTAGACGTGCGAGCGATCGATCCTATCGGATATTGGCCTGCAGTTATCGATGACCGCTGATTACTCTGAAAGCTAAGGATAAACCAACATCTCCTATAGTTAAAAAAGATAAATGGATTGAATTGTATCACATCGAAAAGTTTATACCTGCGGTGAGGTCAGAGGAAGGGCGGGGCGACTGGATTCTGGACGGTTGATGAAGCCCATCCGCCTGTAACAAACGAGACATTCTATGTATAGGAGACCAACAGTAGACGCGCATTACTTTCGTATCACGTCCAGTCCTTTTATATCGTTTTAGCCCCAAATATCGCCACCGCGCGCGAATGTTCCCGAAATGCGTTCACCAAGTCAGTTCCCTTCCACACATGACCTTCAATACTCCTACGACTATGGGCCGAGTGCACGAAAGGACAGAAAATCAAAATCAACGTCAAAGTCTGATTAAACACGTCACTTTGTGTGAACAGAATGGAAGGAACTCTGTGCGGTTCACTAAAAGTGACGTGTTTGAACATTGATTAACTCGGCGTTATCTTCGTGCCATAGGCTTAGAATGTATAGACATACAGAGTCCACTGACAGATGAGACCAAAATCGTTTCATACAAAATGTACTGAAATTTCTCTTTTTACTAAAAAAAAATTCTAAATCGCTGTGTAGCTTCGAAATAATGATATAAAGTTTAGTTTTAAGTTTTACTTTGAAATATTGAGAAAAAGTTAAACAAAAATATCGCAAAGAATCAGTGGGTTATCCCTTATTTACAATCAAAAAAGGGGTTTCGTCCGGGTTTTTTACTCCCGTTCACTAATCAATCTATAAATGTACAGGTCACCATGCTTTATAGGAAAAGTAGAAAAATCATAAAGATTTCACAAAAAAACATTTCACATTCCATGAGCGCGACTGATAACGATTTCAGAAGTGGTCTCATCGGGCAGATGTGTTCCATCTCCCTCTAACTCGTGGTATCGGTATCTAAATCGTTGAGTTGACGTTTCACTCCCACGCTTTGTTCGTCTTGTAAGCAGAGCGTGCTATGCTAGGTCTATGCTTCGTGCAATCAGGGCTAAGTGTGCTTAGGCATAGAAAATTGGATACAGCAGGTATCATAGTAATTGCTCTAGATGGCACATCTCCTTCCTTTTTGATCTGAGGGCATTTTATAAGTTTTAAAAAAAATATCTGACTATCTTTTTACGGGGAGAGTAATTTTTTAAAGCTTACGCGTATTCAACAAGAATGAACTAGCGCGAGTGCTCGCGCAAATAGATTTGGACCCGCACTAACTACTATACACCGTGTGGAATGGTCATAAATCTATCTACAGTGCGAACACAGTGGCGGAGGATTGTACACGGGCTGAGAGCTTGTTTACTCATTGCGTGCTGCCAACGTAGGCGTGTCAGACGTGTGGTAACAATTCTGCTGAATTCGATTCTATTGAAACAAGTTACAAGTGACAAGTGGTTGTGCTTGGTTGTTGCGAAGGGTGAGGACTCAGTTTTAATCCTGCTGATATTCTAAGGTTATTAGAATATTTTATCTCATATACTGCATTTAAATTAAGTCTTAAATAATAAAAATATATCGACAAACATATAAATGAAACCCTGAAGTGAATATTTTTTAAATTGACGTCTTAGCCCCGATAGCACGAAGAGACGGCCAAGTTAATCAATGTTCAAACACGTCACTTTTGGTTAACCGCGTTTACAAAGTGACGTGTTTAATCGTACGTTGACGTTGATTTTGATGTTTTGTCCTTTCGTGCACTCGGCCCTCAGAGCATTCACTTGTTAATTGCAGATAATTTATTTTAAAGTCTCACACGTAGAGAACCGATTTCATGAACTCATTGGGGGACATGGGTCTTCGGATAATCGATTATTTCGGATAATTGACCTCTGTACATCTATGAATAAAAAAAATGTATTTAAAATTAAATTATTACGTTAAGATACAATTTTTTGACATACGTATTATTTTATGCATACACATGTAAGCATGTAGTACATACATCATATGTACATTTGTATGCACTTAAACTTGAACTTAGTCTGCTGGCAGTTTACGAGCAGCCAGATCGCAGACTTTTGTTTAGCCTCGGCCTTAGTCACTGTACATATATGTATATATGTAGGTGTGCGACCAAGGCCACAGCAGTAGCTCAACTCAGGCGATTTATGAGATAAATACCTTCCCTCAATGTCGGGAGCACTGCTGGTGCTGTTACTTTTAAAAATATGATTTCGAAGGACCATTCGTGAAAGTTCAGCATCGCGAATCTAGCTTAGAGCCCATACGATAGGTGCACGAAATCGGGACTTTGTATAGAGTTGAGCTACTAGATCTAATCCTATATATATTCTGTGTCTTAGTTTTGGATGTTCGGATAATCGGTCATTCGTATAACCGGCGTTTCGATAATCGAGGCTTTACTGTACCTATTTATAAAGAATATTTTGGTTACCTTAGTTAATCAGACTATTGGGATTTGCCTTGCAGCGTGCTATTGACAGCAAAAATAGATAGATTTTTTTAAAACTTTCAGTTTCCTGGCCTGAGATGCCGTGCTTGGCCGACATGTTACGCCACCAACGACGCAGGCATCGTCAGGCCCACTCGCCCACTTCGTTGCCCTGGAGTTACGGCTGACAGCCCGGCTCGTCAAATATTAACAGCCGGCCGGCGTCAGCCGTAACTCCAGGGCAACCAAGTGGTCCTGACGATGCATCCGTTTCATTTGAAATACATATTCTGTGAATTTTTCACAGAATATGTATTTATTTTGCCGCTATAACAACAAATCTTGAACGATGGTACGGAACCCTTCATGTGTGAGTCGGACTCGCACTTGGCCGTTTTTATTTATTAAATCAGCAGTCATATAGTAGTAAACTACACTTGAAATTGTGATTTACAATATTCATGGTTTACATACATTGCTTCTAAGAACACAAAGAACATGGCAGTAAGCCGAGGATTAGAACGTAATGAATAAACTATTTATCATTATCAGCCATCAAGTAAATATCCTTTTTCGTACAAAGCAAGTACGTCACTTATAAGCGTTAAATAAATGTATGTAGGTATAATCTTAAACACTGTGTTAGTAGGAGACATTGATTACTGGAAGAGGGACTGTAGGAGAATTCCAAATTATGGGTATACAGCAGGTGGCGAAATTGGTCGACGCAACACCCGCGAATGGTATGTTTTGCTGGTGCGGGTCCAGCCTTGCAGTATATTCGTAAAGTAGTTCTTTTTACTGGGCTCTTTCTTCAATTAATGTGTCCTTGCTTCACGGTCGATTACACATACATACATATCACATTCATTACCCATAAATGTGTAATAAATGTCTTCTCGTTTGCAGATAGACCTGCACGATGCAGCCTTCCCGGTACCATGTCGTCGAATTCTCGGTTCTACCCTACGATACCATTTATAAATACGTATGCGTACCCGACGACTGGATAATATGGCACGTAGGAGCAGACAAAGAGGTCGTGGTCGCGTATCCCGAGGAGGAATCGTCGAGGACAAACGAACGCGTCAGTAATAATGAATGTCATTCGAAAGCCTGGAAGATGTACAGAGCGCTTCGAAAATATAGTACGGGTGAGTTCGCATGACAATATTGCGCCATATTATTAGTCATCGCGAGAGTAGTGTAGCTGACAGGAAATGGTTTACATATTGCGCCGCTAACGATAGATAAGTCGAGAAAAACATCGAGCTTTTGTTGTGTTATGCGTTAAGCAACTATAAGTCATTATAAATAGGTCTATTGCAGGTTCTGTTAATTTGATACATACAATTTTTAATATTTCCAAATTTAAATCAAATACAATTTTTACAGGTATGCGCCATATAATTATATTCTTGAGGAATCGTCAGTTTTATTTTCATCGACAGGTTATATTTTAAGATTGCTTATAAATATTTGAAAATATTATTAGAATTTAAAAATATTTAAATTGATTTTTGGAGCCTCCATTCTGCTATCAAAATTATTATATTTTTTTTTTCATTAATTAGGATATCTCAATTTAAAAAGAACTCGGTGCGAAATAAAATAGAATTTTAGTTCAGAATATCCAGATATTTTTTATTTTTATTCATACATTTTTCAATATGATTTCTATTTTCCTTTATCCTTATTTTCCTTTAGACTTTTTAAGTAAAGCATGGCGTATGCCAGCCCTCACCTAATAGAGATAAGAATTAGACATAACAATATTTTAGGCAGAAACAAATGCTAAATTGAATGCCTTTTTTATTTACAGACACCTTTGACGAAGCAATTCATTATATCAGAAGTACAGAGAATAAAACCATTTCTCCAATGGCTCTCGTTGCCTTATTCAAGGATATAAATATAGAAGGAAGCCAAAATTCCACGGAAGAAAGACAAGACAATTTTTCTTTGAGAAACGATTTTTCTCGCGCATCTACATCCAAAGATGTAAACGTGGAAGTTCCAGAAAGAACTGCAGCAAAAGAAGAAGTAGAGAATGAAGAACAAGAAGAAGACGATGGAGCTGAAGAACCAACCGCTAACCTTGGCAACACCAATGATTCTTCACCTTTGGAGCATGATCAAAACGACTCAAAATGGACACTGAAATATTGTGAACTTGCACCCGGAACTGGTGTGTACCTTAACGCCGATAACTTCGAAGATTGTAAAAGTAGGGCCAAAAATTGTAACTCTTTAGCTCGAGAGTTAATGAGTGAAATTTTTCGAGATTCCGCGTTAAGAAGTTGCTCGTTGACTGGTAAAAGATACGGGACGGACACAAAGCCTGGATTAGATCAGAATGCGGTAACAGCCTTATTGGATTTTGTTGAAAATTATGGCCGTCAACAGGGATGGACGCCGTTGGATAGACATTCCATTAAAAATAGCATGACATATAAACTCCGAAAGTCAAGATAAGAGAAATGATGGGTCCCTGTATATACTTTATTGACGTCTATAGTATTCGTGTTTGATTGTTATTTGAAACGAGTTGTGTTTGAAGTGTGTACGTTTGGTACAAATTAGGCGTTTAGTACAAACTGCATGTCATCGTTAAATAAAATAAAAATAAAAATGTGCTGTAAACCTGTGAGGACAGTAGGAATTCCATAGGATACGCGAAATAAACTTTCACGTATCCGAGAAACGTTGACTGAGACAACATTATGAATGAATGGAAATGAAATGAAAAACGGTCCCCGAGAATTGAAAGCCTTTTAGGGTACTTTCGTAATAGTTCATAGTTCATAGTTCATAGTTCATAGTTCATAGTTCATAGTTCATAGTTCATAGTTCATAGTTCATAGTTCATAGTTCATAGTTCATAGTTCATAGTTCATAGTTCATAGTTCATAGTTCATAGTTCATAGTTCATTTATTTGATAGATCTTTCTACACGTCACAATTATTTTAATTAGCAATTTCAGAACAAGCATAATGATTTAAAATGGGTACAGTACATGGCACAAATGATTAACAATGAGAAGCAGTCAAATGAAAATAGTATAAAAGCTGGCTTTATATATTTTGTATAAAGCCAGTTCAAAAAGTTACGTTTACGTATCAATAGAGAAATCGATGAATTGTTTAACTCGTTTAACTGGCACTAAATTTACTATATTTCACATGGACGTGACTATAAATCTTAAAATTTATTTCTGGAAAAAAAAAATTGGAGTCTCATTCAAATACATAATTCCCAAGGTAAAACCACAGAACAAATGCACTATTCTACGTGGTAGTAGTAAACAATGGCTTTAGCGTTACATTTTCCTGTCGTACTGCATTTTTATATTGGCGTAATGAATATTTCGATTCGAGAATATGATGACGGACCGATGAGTTATTTTAACTAAATAATAAAGAAACAAATTAGTGTCGTAAGGGAATTTAATCTTTTCATATGGTTACGGCAAAGGCGAAGAGTTGTGGAGAGGGTTTTGCGGCGGAAGCTGCGTTCAGCCATGCAGCTCGTTAGCCACCGAGGCCTTTGAGCGGCACCCGATCGAGCTAACGTGCTCATACGGTCGGCTAGGCCGCCACGGAGCCAGGTATCCAGCGGAGCTGGTGTCATTATTTCAGTGCATTCTTATACCGAAACATTTTCGACCATTTTTTGCGATTGAAACGAGATAGCCAGAGCCCGACGTCGCTTAGTTAGAGCAGCTCTGGATAAATCTTTCGAAATGTGACCAACCCGCATAACGCGTGAAACCGGTTTTTTTATTGTTTCGTTAAAAAAAAATCAAAAAGTTAAACATAAACATAACTAAATTGGTAAATAATGTTACGTTCTTTAAAATGATATTAAAATTAAGTTACTGTCCGTGTCAGCAGAAAACTTGAAAAAGAATACGTTTGAGACCTGACTTAAGCATTTTTTCCATGCAAAAAACATCTCTTTTTTCTTCTAATAACGAACCTAACGCAATTAAACCATACGCATTGTTGTTAAAAAGTGAAACTTTATTATTGGCTCCATAGTCGTGTAGTTTAAGTTTTTCAATATTGTTTAATTTAGCTGTTAAGTTTCCAAATAAATAAATATATAAATAAATTGGCTAGCATAATAATTTTAAGTGGGCTGTACTCAGGAAGGAGGCGCCAGATCTTCTAGGCTTTATCTCGACTCACGACGCTCCTTGTATTGGTGCTGGGGGATGTCTACTCCAAGCGCCCTGTTGTCGAAACTCGACGCGTTGTACTGCACACGCACGTCTAGCGTTGGAATAGCCATCTATTATTTTAACTGGTTTAACAAGCCTATAAAGAGTTATGGCATTGACGAACTAAGAAGCTACTCGTCGCGATCCAATTTCAGTTTCAGTTGCAGTATTATTATTTCCTCCATTAAATCATAGACAAAGGACAGCTAAAGTCATACGACTTAGAAAACTCGCTAAATCATTCTTATTTTCGCTGGTACTATGACATTCTAACTGGCGCCATCTCCCGTCACTGCAAGAACTATTTACACTGTTATTAAAACTAAGCTTACTTCCAAATGTTGCCTAGGCAGTAGGCAGGCATGATGAAAACGCCACATTTGAACTATAAATTGAGTAATGTCATTGCAAATAAAAAACATCATTGATACTCATTGGTTGGTATTTAATATATTCTCAAATGTGAATTGCAACGCCACCTGTGGACTTTAGCAATCATTCCCTACTATCATTTATCTATGATTACATGTAAATAACATACTCGGATTCGTTATTTTTTTTTCTGCCAGTTAGATTATCTCTGGCCAAGATGAACCGACTAGGAACTTCACCAAGTTTCACCAAACTTAACCACTACAAACTAGTTTATAAAGATTTATAACATCTTATTCTAAATTAAAAGTTATTATTTTTGTGAGTTAAAGTTATTGGTTTTGATATTAGTATAGAGCTGATTTATTTAAATTGTCACTTAAAGCGCCTTCATTGCTAAAGTTCTGATTATTTTGTACTGGTATCGATTGCTAGATGGCAAGAAAGGCCCTTTAATGTGAGGATTAAGCTAATCAATACTTGGTGGAAGTAAGTAAGTAAGTTAGATTACCACAGATTTTATTTATAAAATTGGATCTTCATATCCTGTGTTAGATTCGGTATTTTTTATGAAGTAGTGTTAAGTTCTTTATATTTTTTTGTAGGAAAATCTATACAGGGTGAATTTTTTTCAAGTGGGCACTAGGGGCTAATATACTATAATAAATAGCGAAAAACATCTAAAGGAGTCATGAGGCCGATTTTAATAAAAACTAAAACTGCATTATTCGAATTTTGGAAAAATCTCTTTTTTAGTCGGCAATCGAACTTGTTGATTTTGAGAAAAATAAAGCACCTGTATTATTGCACCAGTAAATAGTGTCACTTACAAGAAACAAATCCTGTGAAGTAATGTTACACGACAGACTAAAGGAAAGTGTTTATTTTTAATAAAGTGATTCAAATATTCGAGTATTCGTGCATTACCCATACCTTCACTAAACAAATAAAAACATTGGGGAAAGGAATTAGATGACGCATTGGGTTTGTACACCCAGCATAGTCCTTCATCATCATGCTATACCAAGTTACATTTTGTAAGTTTAAACTTTCTAGGCCGCTTGGGGCGAGGCGACGTGAATACATATTAAATTGGAATTCACTTGCATAAATCATATTTCGTTGGAGACCTAAGAGATGAAATGCTCATCCACAGAGAAGCTTCACTAAAATCGTCATGTTAACATACAATAAGGAGAAAATATCATCATTAGAAGAATTAACACTTTTGTAAAATAACAAAACAAAATACAATTTATCAATCACGAAATTGCCAAAGTTGCATTAAATGTGGTGAAAATATTCTTAATAGTGTGTTTTTTTTTAAAAATACTTTCACTCCGAAAGCTCTTATAACTAATAATACAAACTAAAATCTAACATTAAGAATAATAAAAAAAACCACATTTAAATCTAATATCTAAATATAATAAATAAATGTGTTATGTATAATAAAAACGTGTGTAATGTTCAGTATTCAGTTTCTATTGTTCTTGTTCTTTGTCTAACTGTTCGACCAAAACATTTTTGGCAGTAGCATTTAGATCTAAGTATGTATTTTATTACTGTTGACGGAAAACTCGTAAAGTTTCTTTGCGGATTCTTCTTTACAGATTTGATTTGAATTCAGTTTTGGACGTATCTTAGTGTAGTTCGCCTACGAAAAAAGATTAAAATACATTAAATGAAAAGTACACATCGTTAAAATATAAATTTTTTTCACGTTTCGCCTTTCGGCCAATTCTTCATAGTGTTTCTCAATTAGGTTATTTCATAATCCCCATTGATTTTTTTTAATAAACACGTCTATTAGCCATCTACAATAAAACAAAATATTGAACGTCCAACTTGGTAGTTTAGACAAGTATCACAGGAGGTAAAATAATTAAAATACTTTCAAAAAGTTAATACTTAGTTTTGAATTTTTTTTTTATGCGACCTGACATGGATGGCTAATACCACACAACTACCGTTATGATATTAGCCCAATACACCACATTCCCGAAGGAATTTGGTGCCATGCCTGGACCTTCCCTTTATAGGCACGGCTACATTGGACTGGGTGGAAAACACGGACAATTTTTCATTGCCGCTTCGATCACCTTTTCATCCAATGCGATGGTACCAACCCGGGCGGGCTTAAACCCTACCACCTAGTAAGGGAAGGGGACCTACAGTTTTACATGGACTACGAACCAAGGAGCAGCTCGCATTCGTGACGAAATGCACTTGTCAAACTCGGAGAGAGAAAGACAGTGGTGCGAGTTGGAACTGAACCCAGGCCTCTGGTACGCTAGGCCAGTCCCCGCGCCACTGGGCTACGAGCCGCTCAACTTACTTTTGTATGGCTTATTAGGCAACACATCTCTGCCTATAATAAATTAAAATATTAAAAAAAATCGGCCAAGTGCGAGTCGGACTCGCGCACGAAGGGTTCCGTACCATCAACACCAAAAAAAAATACGTTTTTTGTATGAGGCCCCCCTCTTTTTATATTTTTTTTATTTTACCTATTTGTTGTTATAGCGGCAAAATAAATACAGACTCTGTGAAAAATTCAGGTGCCTACCTATTACGGTTCATGAGATACAGCCCTGTGACAGACGGAAGGACGGACAAATGGACAGCGGAGGCTTAGTAATAGGGTTCCGTTTTCACCCTTTAGGTACGGAACCCTAAAAACTATTTCCCGGTTAATTCCTATTATTCACGACCTTTGCAAGATGTTCGCTTTGACCAGACGGACTAAGTTTACTTTTAGCGTTCTATTATGGTACTTGCATATCCTGCAATTGGACTCTGGGTATTTAAAAACCGGCCAAGTTCGAGCCGGAGTCGCCCACGAAGGGTTCCGTACCATCGTTAAAGATTGAATCCAAAAAAACACGTTATTTGTATGGGGACCCCCTTCAATTTTAATATTTTTTTAATGTTACCTATTTGTTGTTATAGCGGCAAAATAAATACACACTGTGTGAAAATTTCAGCTGTCTATCTGTTACGGTTACTGAGATACAGCCCTGTGACAGACGGCCGGACGGCGGAGGGTTAGTAATAGGGTTCCGTTGGCACCCTTTGGGTACGGTGAAAGATGTTGCTCTAAAATAATGTTGCTTTGAAGCAGCGGCGGATTTACACATTTGCCGCCAGTAGGCTATTCAAATTTTGCCGCCCCTACCGACCTCTATAATTCGATCGATACCCTGGTTCACAATCATATATACATGTAAATTACAATTTATTTGTCAATGAACTAGTAACTTTATGATTTGCACAACCTCTTTCACGTAATAAGTATGAATGTGAACTAGGATATCGATGTAATGTATGTGTATGTATATGAAGCAAAAACAATGTTGACCTCAAATCTGCCGCCCTAGGCTCCAGCCTACTCAGCCTGCTGGTAAATCCGCCACTGCTTTGAAGGAGTTTGATCGATGAGTTTATTTCATCATTTAAGCCACGGGTTATCAGTAAATTTGATAGTAATCGTTATGCCGTTCCGTCAAAGTTACCGTAAATCCATACTTAATATTATAAGTTCGAAAGGAACTATTTTCACGCCTAAACCGCTGAACCGATTTTGATGAATTTCGGTAAAGAGATGGGAGAAACATGGGAGAAGGACATAGGGTACCTTTTGTGGCAAAAAATAAACTCGAAGGGGATTAAATAGGGGACGAAAGTTTGTATGTGGAACTCCTATGGTATTGTCGCCAGATATTCCTGGCGATTAAGAATTATTGTTAAAAACCTTTTTCATATATCGAGAATGTTGTTATGTCACTCGGGACACCTGGAAAAAACAAGAGAGAACTCTTTTTCTTGAGAAATTTTGATTAGTTCCTGATTAGTCAAGAGACCCAGCAGTTTCATTTCCGCCAGAGCTTCGCCCCCAAGAATCTCACAACAATATCCAGGAAATAATTCAGCCTGACATCAGTCGGAGCCGGGTGCATTAGATTGTACATGATGCATATTATTATTATTATTTGAAGTTAGGCTGCGGGCTTTTTAGCCGTGGAGGTGAAGAATGTATGGAGAAATAACTTCCATGCAACGAGCGCGCAGAAAATGACGCCACGCGACTTAAAACATTATATGGACGTACACATTTGTAGCGCAGTGATAAAAACGGACAGAAATCCAATTTGAAGTCTCCATCCAAAATTGGTAGGTAAAGTGATAAAGATAATAATTATTTTTTAATAAACCAGACGGTCGTTACGTCATTCTTCGTTCGTATTGACGTATTCAGCGAGAGCCGAAACCAAAAATATATGCCGAAACAAAGGCCAAATTCCTCCAGCGGCACAATTGTGGTGTCGACACTTTTTAGGGTTCCGTACCCAAAGGGTGAAAACGGAACCCTATTATTAAGCCTCCGCTGTCCGTCCATCCGTCCGTCCGTCCGTCCGCCCGTCCGTCCATCCGTCCGCCCGTCCGTCCGTCCGTCCGTCCGTCCGTCACAGGGCTGTATCTCATGAACCGTAATAGGTAGGCAGCTGAAATTTTCACAGAGTGTGTATTTATTTTGCCGCTATAACAACAAATAGGTAAAAAAAAATCAAAATTGAAGGGGGGTCCCATACAAAAAACGTGATTTTGTTGTGTTAAATCTTGAACGATGGTACGGAACCCTTCGTGTGCGAGTCCGACTCGCACTTGGCCCGTTTTTTAGTTCCATCCGTTCTCCTGTTATTTCTCCACCTCCATGTTTTTAGACCGCTGTCACTGCGACCTTTACAGATCTACTGTGACTTTTCCCTTCCAAAGTTCACCCACAATTCCTGCCTCCTTCAGGAAGTGCAGGACTTTTTTGAGGTGTGATGACTTTGATATCATCTGGGTCCAATAAGTATGCCTCAAGGATGGCATTTCTTTTACGAATCAGTGGTCCACAGTCGCACAGAAGGTGAATCAGTGCCTCCTCTTGTTCAAGACAGAACCTGCATAAACCTGTATCTGTCAACCTCACCCTGTGCAGGTGTTGGTTTGCATAGCGAAAGATACCTAATTCTTACCGAAAGTTTCACGACATCTCTCGTATTTGTTTTTATTTAAATATCTCAAAAATATTGTTTATTGTTTATTGCTTATTCATCATCCATAGACAATACACTGCACTCGGATTTGTCATATTTTATCATTTTATTAACCGACTTCAAAAAAGGAGGAGGTTATCAATTCGTCTGTATGTTTTTTTTTTTGTATGTTTGTTACCTCATAACTTTTGCCTGGGTGAATCGATTTTGATGATTATTTTTTTAAATGATAGCTAGTGCTTCCCAAGTGGTCCTATTTTAATTTGGTTAAGTTCTGACAATGATATCCATGAGAAAATCAAAAAAGTCTTAAATTTGTATTAAGATGTGCGCGACAAATCGACGAATAACTCAATATAACGCCAACCGATTTCAGTGATTCTTTTTTTATTGGAAAGGACGTGTACAAGTTAGTAAATTTACTTCAGATTCACTAAAAATAAACAAATAAAAAAACAAATTTAACAAAAAAAATAACCGACTTCAAAGGAAAATCACTAAAAAGTAAAAAATAATTTTCATTTTTGTAGTTACGATTTCTGTAATTTTTTGAGTCGGTGTCAGCCAAGGTCAGGTTAGGTTAGGTTAGGTTAGGTTAGGTTAGGTTCTCTTGATTGGCGCAGCGCGTGCCCGGCTGACGCCGACTCCAAAAATAACAGCAATCGTAACTACAAAAATGAAAAATTATTTTTTACTTTTTAGTGCTTTTCCTTTGAAGTCGGTTATTTTTTGTGTTAAATTTGTTTTTCATAAGCCAGTTCGGCAATCCCCGCGAATAAGAACTGGCAAGAAACTCCCTTTCAAAATCTTTTAGAGACAATCCTGACGACTGTATTATACATATATAACAATTTTACGTGGGTACACGAATGCAATGAGTTTCCTGCCCCACTTAGAAAAGCGGAAACAGTAACCCCCTCATCCTTATTAACCCACACACAATACGCGGCAGATCCCTTTTCCTGTATCCCTTTTATCTGCGGATCTCTCTCGCTCGTCCTTCCTAAGGATACTTGGACGTGGCCCATATAGATCGGTATAGGAGGCGTACTTTCAAAGTCTCGCATGTTTCAAAGGGGAATGAATAAAGCTGGTATTTATATTTAACGTACTCGGATCCGCTGGGAACAATTTCGATATTTTTAGGGATTTAAAGAAACACCGCCTACTTAACAAAGCCCGCCTCCACCTCTACCCCATTGGATGAAAAGATGGTCGAAACGGCAATGAACAATTGTCCGTGTTTTCAAGGTAGGAGATATGGCATCGAGCGCGTTTACTATCAGACCCGCTGTCTGCAATTATCAAAAACTTCCAATCCATCTTAAACGTGCATGGCATTTAAAAACATAGTCGCAGACGACTTGGAGGGTATGTGTGCGTGGGAACAGACTTGACGAACGCTATTTTAGAGCACATTCGCGCGCGGTGGCGATGTTTTGACGGTATGGCAAAGGACACACCGCCGGATTCTCATACAATTATATGGTCATTTAGCAGCTAATGACAGTGTTTGTCACCGAAGCCTACTAGGCAAGCTTCCGTCCTTCGCCATTCCTCCTAAGCTTTGCTCATGGATCGCCAGCTTTCTGTCGGGCCACTCCTTGTACGTTGCCCTTGATGGTGCGAATTCGGACGACTTCCCGATTGGGACTGGTGTCCCGCAGGGCTCCGTGCTGTCACCAACGCTATTTTAAATTTTCATCAACGATTTACTATCCCTTGGTTTGACTTACAATCACGCTAATATCAGCATTGGTGGCTGTGCTGAGAAACCAAAGATACTCAGAGGAGCCAAATACTCCTCACCTCGCAAAATCACGCTCAGCGAACCAGCGGATTTACGAACCATCCCTGAAGTATCAGCTTGTTTAAATTGCGTTTAAACGTTTAACATGTTTGAGGAAAGAAACCCGTTGGTAGACAGTGCTATATCATAATGGTGCGGTACAGAAATTAGTCTGAGTAACGGAGTATTTTTATATATTATACATATATTCTTATATATTCTCAAGAGTATTTTATTTGTGTTTATTAAATATAGATTAGATTTAGGTACATTGGTGATGGCACTATACACCAGATTTACACAGATTAAGTTCGTAACATTAATAGTTGTCAGTTTTCATATATTTTTAATGTTTCTCCTTATGTTTTACGCTCCCAAGCGTTGGTATTGGTATTGTTTAAAACTTATTTGCTGACTGGAAAAGTATGTTTGCTATGTCTGAAATGCGTGAAAATAGAGCATGCTACTTTTATATTTTTGAGATAGACCTGAGAAAGCGCGTGATTTTGGACATATTCAAGTGTATGTTACCTACCTATGAATGAAATGAAACAAAACAATACAACCACAAGGTGGTTCTCTGATTCTCTGCGGCGGGCGATACGGATTTAGGTTGATGAATCGAACTGATACAATATCGAACGAGAAACCTCCGCCTCGCCTCTCACGACATGCACGAGGAGCCGGAACCCACACAGCAATAATTGAATGCTCAAGTATCCTTAGGAATATCTTAGCGACTGCCGAAAAAGATTCGAGTACGCCCTCAAAGCCGCGTCATCATATATAAAACCACCGAAATATGCCAAATAAAAATAAGAGAAAGCTCTCACTATTCCGGGAGGTCACGAGATTTTTGGTCACGATAAGGTAAATGGCTGAATATGGGTTCACATGTTAGAGACCTCCCCTCTGATTCATTCTCCCCTTAACAGAATGCTGAAAACATGCAACGACGTGACCTTTTTTCATGTTCGCAATTAAGTATAAAAAAACTCATATAAGTATCCTTTGTTACCACTTACCTTTTAAACATTAATGCATCATTGTAAGCCTAATTTGTTTTTCTTTCACTTAATTTAACTTAAATTACTTTTCTTTATTGTTGCTGTCCACTCACTCAAATGCATCAGTTTTGTCGTTTATTGTTACTTCTTTATTGTACACTTCATTTTAATTTTCCTTGCTATTTTTATATTGATATATTTGTTTTGTGTATTTTGTTCATTCCAAATACTGCTAGCACATGCTGTGCTTACTACTCGTGGGATGTTTAATAAGATGTTGTTACTATACGTGTTGTTGTTGTTTTTTATGTGATTCAATCCTGTATGTAAGCCTATAAATAAATAAATAAATAAAATGTGTCGGTCTGCCTGCGCCAAGTGGTTGCGTTATCTAGATTGGTTATATAAAATAGATGTTAGTACGTACCTGCTGATGAATAAACTGATTATCTAGAAGCATTGATACCTATTAATTATAAAGCAATAACCAGTCGGTTTTTCAATACCGCAAGTTATATCTGTAAACTAAATCGCCTATAACTACGAAATCCAACTAAAGATTTGTTCAATTTTGGTATTTCTTAGCTACTACGTACTGATACTTTCATGCTTCGTTATTTGCAGCCATTTACCTTATAATATATATTTGTTGTTACCATAACTACTTTTACAGGCGCCTTATCTACGTAACGCAACCACTTGGCGCAGGCAGACCGACACATTTAGCTTCAGTGGGTTGGTCTTTATCCTGTGAACCCATTTTCAGCCATTTACGTTATCGTCACCATTTTTGTCGCGACCGCCTAGTCTATGCTCGCGAAAGCGTTAACGAACACCGAGCGGCGGGTCGAGTTCGGGGCAGTCGGAAGTTATAATGAATCCGCCCTGGTCGGGGCGGTGGGCGGCCGCCCCGGGGCGGGCGGGCTGGAGGCCAATTCTGAGACCTCCGAGTTGAAGAACCAAGAGTGTTTCTCTGGAGAGGAATTCACTTTGGTATTCTGGTAGTCGATCGCAACGCCGCACGGTATTAACGGCACGAAATAAAACCTGCCTATACATTTACATAAGCGATCCTCAAGTTCATGTATATTTCGATATTCTATATCTGCGGCTTGTAGCTCAAGAGCGGATGGCCTTGCCTTTCATGCCAGAAGTCGTGGGCTTAAGCACAACTTTCTTTCTCTTTCTCAGTTATATTAATGTATTTCTTTACAAATACGAACTGTTCCATGGTTCGGATTACAAAAAAGCCGTATGTCCCCTTCCTCTATTAGGCGGTAGGGTTAAGCCCGTTCGCTAGCACCATCGTATTGGATGAAATTATGGTCAAAGCAGCAATTAAAAATTTTCCATGTTTTGCATGCAGATTAATGTAGTCGTGCTCATAGAGGGAAAGTGCTGTCATGGCACCTAGTTAATACCTTCGGGAATGCGGAGTGTTAGGCTAAAATCATGACGGTGAGTTAACAATCTACGTCCGGGTATTTATAAAAAAAATTAAAGTTATTTACTGACTCAGTGAGGATTCAGGAGTGTATATTCCGTACGTAAAGTAAACAGCGCAAGAATTGGCCTCCCGCCCACGCTGTAATTGCGCAGTTTGTGTTTATGACGTTGCGGTTAGTGCGACTACATGTGATTCTGTCGCATTGATTGACGCGTGAACTACATACTAAAGTCCTACATGATACTATTAGGTCAGGTGACGGTTTAGTCCAGATGATTTAGGTAGCCGGATACATGGAAATGTTAGACATTTCTATGCCGATGTTAATATGTCAGGAAAAAGAAAAAAAACAATATGTGTGAACAATGTTCTCTTTGATTATGGTTTTTTATATCCATTACCTCCAGCTACAAAAATCCCAAAGTTACCTTTCGGTTACACAACTTAAATATTCAATGAAACCGAAAGTTACTTATCGGATTTCACATAGCTGGAGGTGGTGACAGCAGGTGTCAGAGAAATATTTGTGAAATATCGTTGACAGAATAAGATATTTTAATAATACAATTCGTATTCTCGATTTTTCGAAGCGAAAACCAATACAATTTTTATTATTATCTAAGAAATAGGTATTGGCTTTGTTTTAATTTGGTCCTAAATTGTGGATATACAACATATATACGAGTATATTGTATCATATATATTCGTTTATTTAATAATAATTGTATTGTTAAGTAAATTATGGTTTATTTATGTTCATACTGAATGTATTTTTATTTTTATTCTTTTTCCTTTCAAATTGTTATTATGTACCTACCTACAGATATTTTAGATCGTCTCTCCTCATTAACCCAAAGGTTGACTGGAAGAAATCACTCATAGTGATAAGTCCGCCTTTGTGCAAGTTGTTTTGTTGTTTTGTATTGTTCTTGTAATTGTATTTTTTTTCTATATTGCACAATACCTTATTAGCGCCCTGTAGAGGAGCAGTTTTGGTCTGATGGACAGATGGCCAGATATAGCGACACTCGCAGGGTGCATCGTTTCTCCTACGGAGCCCTAAAAAACATGTCGACTGTAACAGAACCGTCTGTTGGGTCAGCAAACACTTTGTTTATACATTCAGCGTTTCCTTGAGTTATCGGGCTCCTGGCAACATCGTCCTTGCCAAACATAAATCCACTGCTCAAAAGTGATTTTCCTTTAAATATTGACTTTGAGTTGAGCTCGGAAAGGAGGGTCCCAGAATTCGCTCGGATAATTCAATCAGCGTGTTTGCACATCGTCTGCGCCGTGAAAATGTTGAGCGCAATTGGAACAGACATTTGTGGTCGACAATACGAGCTGTGTGAAATGTAATCCTCATTGGGAATGCAAAGGAACCAGTCCTACGCTTATAAATGTTTTAGAATGATACCGGGTAGGACAAATCGGGGACTGTACAGTCGTTACTTATCAAATGTATACACTGGAAAGAGAGGGAATTTCTAAGTCCCTTTTACTCTATGGTTGACGTCAGCATGTCAGAAAGAGATTTCAAATTTGTCTCTATTTCCGGTGTATAGATTTCAGACGAAACGACTGTACGTCACCTAAAACCATAGACTAAACGATCAAAACATTTAATACGATTGACAATACGTCCGCTCCATTTACCTGACACGCGGAAAAGAATTCTCCAATGCTGGCAAATTGATGCTGGTAGACAAGAGTGTGAACAAGCCCTTACTTCTATATTACAATAAAAACATGCATTTCCACCCAAACATATAATTACACTTAGGGTCTCTTCCACCAAGTACTGATTTGCTAAATCCTCACATTAAAGGGCCTTTCTTACCATTTCGCAATCGATACCAGTACAAGATAATCAGCACTTTTAAGTGTAAATTAAAATATATCAGCAGTTGGTGAAAACCACGCTAACACTATTAAAATACTTCTTTAATGCTATTTAGTTTATTCTTTATCTAATGTTATAATCGAATGTTTTATTTATAGATTACTTATTTTATTCCATACATCCATCTTAACTTAATCAAAAAATTTGCTCTTTACAATCATTTAACCACGGGCCAAACGGTCTATAGGAATGGTATTAATCCACTTGGATATAATAAAATGTGAATGTTGTATTGTGTATGATTATTGATATTAATAAACAAATCTATCTACCACCGCGAACTTCTAGTGCTGCGATGCTATTACATACATTTAAATTTTCCTTCATGCAGGGGCAGATTTCCCTAAAGGCTGAGCGGGCCCAGACTCGGGCTCACGGCAAAATTTCGGGGCGACAAAACTTGGGTAGTATGGGGAATTTTGCGTTCCAATTGTATTTGTATCGGGAGCTCTATGGAAACTGCCCTCATGAACTTTTTTTCTCGATCGAAGATTTCCGATCATTCTCTAAAATCGGCTGGACGAGATGTCTTTTGGCTCATTAAAACAATATTCGAAAAGTCTATCAGAATCGGCACGAAAGCTTTTTTTTCGTGCTCCTCCGAAAAATTCTAATGACCATCGCTTGCATGACCTTTTTTTATTGTTAGTTCAAAATGGTTAATAAAAACTTGGATCCGATTCCAAAAGGGGGCGACGATCTTCCATAGGCCTAGGGCCGCTAAGCTAGCGAATCCGGCTCTGCCCGTATGTACTACTATTTAAAGAAGTTGTTACGTTAAACATTATCAATGCTACCTATGAACCCAGAACACCATCTGAAAAGGTATATTATTATTTGTCCTTTGCATTGATATGCAATAGAAAGGGACAAAACATAGTATAACTAATTCCGAGGGTTTATTATAGTGACACTGTATAAGTGATTAAAACATTTCTGAGCTCCTAAGCCTGGTTTTTACCTGGTGCTGATCTATTTTAATATACAAAGGTAATCACCAAATTCAGTTTGCTAGTTGTTGCGTGAAAGAGTAACAAACATCCATCCATTTACGCGAACTTATGCGTTAATAATATTAGTAGGATAGTAGAAGCATACAATGCGACCTAATTATTATTGCATTTCATTTATTTAATCTGGCAGTCAAAGTACGGTAACTTACGGCACAAAGTGATTGATCTGCGGATTCGATTAACTCAGCAAAGTACCCACACAGAAACTTAGGCTATATTAGTTTCGCCCGCATTCATTTATGCATATATTATGAAGTTATGACGTAAATACTGCCAATATCCAATATGAGGTAGAACAGCATGTTGATTGGGAAAGCGAGACATTTCGTGGTTTGGTTTTTACCACATAGCACTCAATCTTCTCTGCCACCACTCCAGATATTGTTTATTCATCATCCACAGACAGTACACTGCACTCGAATTTGTCATATTTTATCATTAGCCAGTTCAGCAATCCCAGCGAAAAAGAACTGGTAAGAAAGTCCGCTGGATTTTTTTTCTTCAACGTTCACTTAGTCTAAAGTTTACAAACGTATTTGCAGCTGCTTACAATAGCAGGTAAAAGAACTAAATTAATATGAATTGACGAGAATCAACTATTCATATCGTATGCCATGACAAATATCGGTGTATTTGTAATGATCATGCCCGCTATCTAACATGTTGCCGATTGGAACAAGGCCGGGCACGGCCATCGCCCATCACAACCATATTTTAGGGAAAAAAGCTTAACTTGTCGAACAAGGCAAAAAAAATGGAAAAAATGGAATATCCAATGGGATAACCTTGTAGCAAAATTGTAAATTGGACTGAAGTGGCAGGGATATTGGAAAAAGGCAACAAGGTAGGACTTTCTCGGCGACACAAAGAACGAAGAACTCTGTGTGAAATGTAAAGAAAAGGCGGCTGCAAGGTGCTAACTAACAACACGCTACATACGATAGGTCGACTATCTACAGTTCTTCGTGGACACCAAGCGGGGGTTTCTGTTAAAAAACCCAGATTCGCAATGAATGGCATATATCATTCAGATTCGCGTTCCCTGCAGGCGTTGAGCGATCTTAGACAGGGAACAGAGCACGGAGGAGTGAGGTAGAGCGGAGGTGTTTTTAGCTCATATTACTAAGGAACGCAGCGTGACACTGCGCGGGGCAGCGGGGCGAAAAACATTTCATGGTGGGGATTCAAGCTCCGCCTTTTGTGCTAAATCCACCTACCGGAAGAACCGGTATTCGTTTAGCAGCTATTCCGAGAGCTATTCTTAGTGGTTACAAGACTACAACTAGATGCGTCACGCATCTCCGAAGAGCGTTCTTTGTGATAAACACGATAAAAGACAAAAATAGACCGAACACCTCTACGTATTTGGGGGGTTCCACAATTCTGAGATATCTTGGGGTAGGCGACGGCCAAGGCATGGAATTTTAATATAGTAGGTAAGTATTACATTTTGTTACTAAGTAAATTGTTTTTTTTTTATAATATGATATTTATCGTTTTACATATATTGCTAGGATAAGGGTAATCAAATCGCACATCTGGAGTAAGTAATCAACTGAGTCGAAAGCAATTTAAACCTAGCCAATAATTTTAGACCGGTCATGCTGCGACTCTTTGTTACCTTTTTTGCTGATGGAAGTTTTTATTTTTTATTTAAATATTAATTCAGTAAAATATAATACCACAGTAATATGAGTAATCTGTGATGATATAATACATTGTTCGTCAACTATGTCGTCCACGACTGGTTTATAACACCTCGATGTTACCAAATGTTTAAAAAACAATTCAGAGCTTTTTATTTATTAAAAAAAACCTATGTGAGGCATTTAATTTAGTTTCTTTATGTGTATGCTGGTCTAAAGAACAAATGGGTTCATAGTACACGATATCTTCGATAGTCAACTTTTCGTATGAATCCCCCGCTCGTTACTTTCCAGTGGCAACCGTACTTTTATGTTCTTTCTCTGTGCACGATACATTGGAAAAGACTGGTCTTGCAATTTATGAGGGTGATTTTTTAAATTGCTCCAATATAAACGTAGATAGCATTTTTATATTTTAACGCTAAGGACACCTAAAAACATAACTGTAAAAAAAATTACATACCCGACGAGGTTTTTTGTTGGTTCTTATTTGCCAGAGGTAATCGAACTGGTATAAAAATAAGAAAATCTAACGAATCCGTATGTACGTGTATGTACCGGCCCTTCCCTTTTCAAACGAACCAGCAGCAGCTGAGCTGAAACAAAACTATTTCAGATTTGGTTTCTGCGCAACCGCTGAGGTTTGAAAACTGGGTTCGTCCCGGGCAGCATAATATACGTCTACTGGAGTAAATAAAAAAATTTAAATCTGTCATCCAGTAACAAAATATTAGCCCGTTCTAATATTATATATTCACGGAGAACGCCGATATCAAATCAAATCTTTTTATTTGCACACATAAATACAATTTTATTTTGTAGCCTATATTTATATTATATATAGTAGTCGATATTGGACACCGGGTGGCTAAGCTCAAATGGCAGTGGGCTGGTCACGACAGCCGAAGAGACGACGACCGTTGGAGTAACCGTGTCCTACACTGGCGGCCGTGGACAGGAAAACGAAGTGTGGGAAGACCACCCGCCAGGTGGGACGACGACATCAAGTGCGTCGGCGGAAAGCAGTGGTTCCGTACCGCTGAGGGCCGGGAGGACTGGAGAAAAATTGGAGAGGCGTATGTCCAGCAGTGGACGCAAACACGCTGACTGACTGAATTATATTCTTGCAACTTCGTCAGTTTTCCTTTTATCTACAGGTTATATTTTAAGACTGCTGCTCGACTATATTTTAATATAAAAAAATTACAAGACAGAAACTGGACTAAAACTCAGAAAGAGAAAGAAAGTGGTGCATGCCGGGGCGCGGAATTGAACCCAGACCTCTGGTACGCTAGGCCAGTCCCCGCACCACTAGGCTACGATCCGCTCGATTAGCTTTCTGTAATAAACTAAATTCCTAATCATATCAAAAGTTAAATGTACCGCACAACAAATTTGAGCGGCTCGTAGCCTAGTGGCGCGGGGACTGGCCTAGCGTACCAGAGGCCCGGGTTCAATACCAACTTGCACCACTGTCTTTCTCTTTCAGAGTTCGATAAGTGCATTTCGTCACGAATGCGAGCTGCTCCATGGTTCGGAATCCATGTAAAACTGTAGATCCCCTTCCCCTACTAGGTGGTAGGGTTTAAGCCCGCCCGGGTTGGTACCATCGCATTGGATGAAAAGATGGTCGAAGCGGCAATGAAAAATTGTCCGTGTTTTCCATCCAGTTCAATGTAGCCGTGCTCATAAAGGGAAGGTCCTGGCATGGCACCTAATTCCTTTGGGAATGTGGTGTATTGGGCTAATATCATAACGGTAGTTGTGTGGTATTAGCCATCCATGTCAGGTCGCATAAAAAAAAACAATACATATTTGGTGTTTCCGACCTTAGATAAATTAAAATTTTCCGACCCTTCCGCTATTTATAGACTCATTAGTTTGACACTTGGAACGTGTTATCCTATCGCAGAAATTACAAATGTGTTGTAATAATGAGTCCATTGAAAGTTTCAAATTCGCTCCGTTTGGCAGAAGCATGGAATGGGCGTGCTCGGCGGTCCGGCACGACCACAGAGTCAGGAATTGGCTAGAAATGCCTGGCCGTGCGCTTTATTACCGCGCGCTTTTCGCCGTCCTACACTCAAAGACTATGCAGATATAGTATAAAATATACTGCCATAGTTTTTTAGTTTTTTATTTTTTTAGTTTTAAGTACCTATACTGTTATTGCACTCAAATTGTTATTTAAATAAATATACTTCATTAATTTCATTTATTTCAGTAATTTCATTCATTTCATAGGTGGAATGAATTGCACATTCTAAAAATGGTAAGTTACAAGCAGTAATTGTCAAACTGTTTTGAAGTCTACTCATCCGAGGCACACTTAGCGGCTCGTAGTCTAGTGGCGCGGGGACTGGCCTAGCGTACCAGAGGCCATGCAATTCCGACATGCACCACTGTCTTTCTCTTTCCGAGTTTGATAAGTGCATTTACGAATGCGAGCTGCTCCATGGTTCGGAATCCATGTAAAACTGTAGGTCCCCTTCCCCTACTAGGTGGTAGGGTTTAAGCCCGCCAGGGTTAGTACCATCGCATTGGATGAAAAATGGTCGAAGCGGCAATGAAAAATTGTCCGTGTTTTCCATCCAGTTCAATGTAGCCGTGCTCATGAAGGAAAGGTCCTGGCATGGCACCTAATTCCTTCGGGTATGTGGTGTATTGGGCTAATATCATAACGGTAGTTGTGTGGTATTAGCCATCCATGTCAGGTCGCACAAAAAAAACACTTTTATTAATTTGTAACAGAATGGCAGTCAATAGTTTGCTCGCCGCCAATCTACATAATCATGTTCTTTGCGAGCATTAGTTATCCATCAACTACTACTACAAAACTAATACTTGCGGGTTTATGACAAAACTCATAGTATTAAAACCTAATGTGCAAGTGTTTCACAGTGTTGTGTTGCCACTGGAGCAGTGCATCGCTTAAAGGTCCTTGCTTACGGTGACGCTTGGCCCAGGTTATCTCTTTCCCTAAAATATGGTTAAAAGAGGTAATGGCTGTGCCCGGCGTGATGCTCGTGAACGGGTGGTGGGGACTGGCCTGCTCCAATTGGCAACATATTAGTTGGAGGGGATTGTCTTTGCAAATAAAATGATATTTGTCATGAACTGTTGCATACGGCATGGATTGTAAATTTTTGTGTATTCATGTGAATTTAGTGTTTTACCTATGTTTTTGTTAAAATAATTGACAAACACTTTTGTAAACTTAGACTAAGTGGAGGTTGAAAAAAAAAAGCGGAGTTTCTTTCCAGTTCTTCTTCGCTGTGTTTTGTTTTGCTGAACTGGCCGATGCTAAAATATGACAAATCCGAGTGCAGTGTACTGTCTATGGATGATGAATAAACAATACAAAAAAATAATACAATACTACATAGTTCGACGCAACGTCTTTGTACAACATCTATGTGTAAATTGTATGCGTATTACCCTGTTAGAGAACTTCAATATACAAACGACAAGAGTGCGCTAAAGAAACGTGCTTTTTTATGTAAAACGGCGTAATGAGCTTTTGAACTTTTAAGGTGGCTGCGAAAACCGAGCCGGCCGGCCAGGTGCTACTTCACACCATGTTTGAAGGGGGGAACGGCACAACGTCTAATATGCAGATCGTATAATGTTATATTTTAACAAAATTTTAAAACCATGCACAACGTATAATCGGCAGGGCGCTTTATGCAGTGCTTCTTGGCATATTATACGTTCTGCATGGTTTTATTTTTTTGTGAATTAATGTTAGGAATATTATACGTTGTGACTATTATACGTTCTGCATGATGCAAAGAGTTGATTTTATTTTTAAACTTTATTCATGCACAACGTATAACATTATACGTTGTGAATACTATACGATATGCATGGTTTTCATTTTTTGGAAAAAAATACTATTATACGTTGTGAATATTATACGTAGTGAATACGACTCGTTTGAAGGATCCCCGGTTGTACTTTGGGGGAAATAACTCGGCACGTAGTTCATTCCATAGTTTACCGATCCTATAGATAAAGAACCTAGAATATCGGTTGGTTCTGATTTTTGGAATGTCGACAGTAAACGGGTGCATTTCCTGCCTGTTTCGCGTGGTACGATGGTAGAAAGGGGACGGAGGGACAGCGTTGTGCAGCTCCGAAGAGCACTCTCCATGGTAAAGACGGTAGAACACAGGGAGAGACCCTACATCCTTTCAGAGTTGGAGGGTCTCTAAATTAGGGATAAAGCTCTTCTGGTCTATTCTGAAGTCTGTGGTCTCGCCGGAGCGGCAAGCGTATTCCGGCGCCCTCTTTATAGGTCATCTGTGTAATAGGGCTTCGGCGAAGCTAATTAAGCAAGGATGGACAAAGAGCGCGGGAAATTGGAACACGGTTTATTCGAGCACAGCTGGTACGTCTTGTCAGCCACGGTAGCCCAGTGGTGCGACGCCTTGCGAATCGATAAACTGTGTAAGCACCCTTGAGCGCGGTTGGGTTCTGGATGGGTGATCATTTCAACCCTTGAGGCTGGCCGTCGTTCCGATTCCACGTAAAACTGTAGGTCCCCTTCCTTACTTATTAGGTTGGTACCATGGAATTGAATGAACGATGGTCGAAGCGGCAATGAAAATTCTTCGTGTTTTCCATCCAGTTCAATGTAGCAGAAATATAAGGAAGGTCCTGTCAAGGCAAGTAGTTCCCATGTGGTGTGTTAGGCTAATATCTGACGTTAAGTTTGGTAGTAACCGTGAATGGTTACTACTGAACTGTCCAGTTACATAAAAAAAAATCCCATTTCAGAACGTTCTGTAGTAGATAAAAATCTGTAGTAGAAGAAGTCTTCCTAATTATCTCAGCCTAGTCTCTGGTGCTTTGTGTTCTCAAATTAGACTAATTTCATTATAAATTTAATTCAAAAGAAACCAATGTTTTTAATACAGAATATGAGCGTCAGATATTAACCGTTGTAGGTTTCAAATATCGATGCAACTTTCATCTTTTCGGGATTCTAAAATAGGTAGTAGTTATTTTTTAAGTTTATAAAATATAGCTTCACTTACGCCCTTATGGGAACTGAATGCAATCAGGTGCAATCACGCCCTAAAGCGTAATCTCGTGTTTAATTTGACGACTGGCGCTTGTGAAATGTTATTCCATGCGACATTGAAGAGTTTCTTGAGGTAATACCTCTCTTATTTTAAACCTGAATCAGCTACTAAAGAAAAAACACTGACGTCGTGTTGATGCAATAAGGTACCTACTAAAAAAACATTTAGATCCGTTCTGAGCTTTCCCCTACGTGTCAAGTCAGGTACTCTAATTCGAACAATGTAGAGTACCTGAGCTGTCAGTTTCGATACACTCGTCACGGCGTTCGCGCGTGTTTGCCGAATATAATAGGTGCTGCTCTATGGTAGAAGAAAGAAAGAATGATGCCGTCGTTTGTAGTGTAAAAATGTAAAAACGATTTCGGGGAAGCCAAGAAGGATGATGAAATCACATATCTTCTATCAAAATTCTAATAGTCCATCATTTTTGTATCGAATGGCGTTATTTCATGGTTATATGTGTAGTAAGTATGGCGTACGGCGCGGTGTCGTTATCGTGATATCCGACATTGAACGAATTCAACGAATTCAGGCCAAGTGCGAGTCAGACTCGCACACGAAGGGTTCCGTACCATCGTAAAAAAAATTATACAAAAAAATCACGTTTTTTGTATGGGGACCCCCTTTAATTTTAATTATTTCTTAATCTTACCTATGTGTTGTTATAGCGGCAAAATAAATACACACTCTGTGAAAATTTCAGCTGTCTATCTCTTACGGTTACTGAGATACAGTCCTGTGACAGACGGACAGACGGACGGACGGACGGACGGACGGACGGACGGACGGACATCGGAGGCTTAGTAATAGGGTTCCGTTTTCACCCTTTGGGTACGGAACCCTAAAAACTATCGGAAAAGCCGGTACTCTTTCTAGCATACGTATATCCTATGAAGTACTTCGCTATAGGTCTCTGTCAGTCATGCATTTGTGGTGTGAGTGTGTGTGTATCGTGTTCACTGGAGGATGGTGTTCTCTCAGCAAGTGCCCTTTCTAGCATATATGATTTTCCTATTTAGATCCCTCTCGCTCTCATGCAACAGAACGGGACGGATAACTGAGTGATACCAAGTTAAGAAAAAGATCTCTGAGATGAGGATTAATACGAAAGTTGCAATTTTAAAATACCTGATTTGCGAAATGTTTTGTGTGTTAAATGGACATTAAAATTTTATATTTGGTTATAAATAGTGATTTGAGTATGTTATGAATAATTGAGATGGCAATGGTATCTCCGTATTTCCTCTTATGAAGATAGCCCTGTCGTCTCGCCGACAGCTGGCGCAAACAGTGGTTAGATAAATAAAGGGAACTGTTTTGACTGAATCCCGCCGCCCTGTACATACTCTGCTTATTAGAAACTGGAAATAAAATTCACGTACGAGTCTCCACAGTTCTAGGGTTGGAGGGTCTCTCAATTCAGAGAGACAACACGGTCGTATGTTCTAGTATTCCCTTTAGTGTACTTTATTCCGTTTTAATATTATAAATGAGAAAGTGTGTTTGTTGGTTTGTTTGTTCGCCCTTCTTTGACGCAGCAGCGGAGCGGACAACAGGCGTATTTTTTTTTTTGGATAAGAATAGTTTTGGCATCAGAGAATGAACCTCAACATGAAGGTCAGGGATTCATGTGGAAAGTTTTGGAAGATCTTGAATCTGGCGAATGACCCTTCCGAACAAGTTTGTTTGCCAATACAACGTTTTAGTATTACATGAATATGTCGTACATTTACAAAACACTAGAAATCTATTTCAAATTCATTGCCCTAAACAAAGAAGACCAAAAACTTTGAAGAGATTCATTCACAATACCTGGTGTTAGATTGTACAATCAATTACTTGCAGTATGATTTGATATCAATTTAATATTTAATCAACCTAATATTTAAATCAGTTCTTAATTGTAAAGTGTATTGTAATGTAAGTGAAGTTCCCTCCCGTAAAACCCTCTTATGCGATTTGTACTTATTTTACTTGAGTTGTAATACTATACATTGTACTGTATAAGCAACTTAGGGCCGAGTACACGAAAGGGCAAACAATAAAAATCAACGTCAACGTATGATTAAACACGTCACTTTGTATGGTCAGTATGGAAGGAACGGGGTTCAATAAAACGGACGTGTTTGATCGTGCAATCGGAACTTAATTTATATTTTCAAACCATTTACACTAAGGTGTGTTTCTTTTGTCCCCTGTCATAACCGTAGAAATAGTTTGGCAGTAGCATTAAGATTTAGAGACTTCATTATTGTAGACGGGAAATGTAAAAACCGGTGAAGTTTCTTTCCGGGTTCTTCTTTACTGAGTTAATCGAATCCGCGGATCTATCAGTTTGTGACGTAACTTACCAAAAGTTTAAATAAATTAAATTAAATGAAAACTGACATCTGTACGGTTACTTTCTTTATATATTTTTTAACATATTGTACTGAGCGAAACCGGGTACTACAGCTAGATCCTGATAGAAGTAAAATACGAATGCACAAATGTACGTTACGTGAAATTCGCATTCGTTCATTCCAAGCTGCGGTGTGGGGGTGTGCTCTGACAAGCCTGTACTAACTAACATAGGTTAAATTAAGTAGTTACGCGTGAAGTGGTGTATGTAACAACGATGTTACGGAGCTGACGTTCCGGGCGTTACAATGTTTACATAGTGGTTACATCCCTGACCTAGTAACACGACGGATGGCGGCGCAGTGCGCTTTACCCCACATTCATGGAGCAGTGGGCCTTCAACAGTACTTTTTCTGGACAAAATTGTTACATATGAAGGAAGGTTATTTCAATCGTTGTTTTATTGGTAAACTAGTAGATGCGTGGCTCTTATCTCAGAGTCACAACTTAGATTCATATTTTGGGTTGGATAAGTATATTTCGTCACGAATGTGTACTTTTCCATGGTAATGAAGCCATTTAAAACTGTAATTTCCATTGCTTCATATAGGGGTTTTTATTCTTGCAGCAAAAAAAAATTGTTTTTTATTTCTGTAAAAATATTGATTCGAAGTAAAGGATACATTAAGAAAATTTTAATTTTGAATTGGAACCAACCGATCTTTTCAATCCTTTATTTAATGGATCGGTAAACTACGCATTTAACTTCGTGGGTAGGTATTTTCCCCAAAGTACAGAGTTGGGTCCATTTAAAGTAAGGTAACGCCCTAGAAGGAATTTTCGCAGCCCTTGAGGAAGTTCGAAAGCCCACGGGCATCGTTGGGCACTTCTTAGGTGAGGGCCTGGCTAACGTCAAATGACGTGCTTATTAATAATAGTTAATACTAACAATTAATAACCCGATCACGCCATCACATGTACAGGTCATGGCAGCTAACTAACCTAATGCCCTGTCTTAGTTTGTCTGCCTGTTTGTATGTTTTCCTGTCTGTCAACAAGTAGTTTGTGAGCTGATCTTATCCTCAACTTTCAGATAAACTTGAACTACGAGTAAAGAAGAAAAAAAATCAAGATTTTATATAAAAATCAAGTATTTGGATAGACATAAATCTCACAATCAGTATAACACAAATAAAAAAAACAATAAGGACCCGCCGTATGTATGCGAATAATATAAATTTTACTATAAATGTATTTTCGCCCTCGCCTTAACCTCATGTGTAGCAACGAATATATCCACAATAGCAATGCATGTCATTTCCAATTTAATCTACCAACCGCACCACTGTGCAGGGCTGGCCGCGTGCCAACAGGCAACACCTTCGCCGTACCAACGCGCGCCCTGCCTGCGCTCTGCCCATTTTCTCCACCGCACAATGTTACTCTTTTCCTTACAAACTAGCCAATAAGCTTAATGCGGTTGGAAGAAAGAGTATATGGTCGCTATAATGTCGATTTTATTGAATGTTGAACGACTCCGTTACGAAACGAGAACGTTAAATAAGGTTACTTTCTGCGAAGTCACGGTCAACAAGGGTTGCCAATCGGTGAAAGATTAACATATTTTCGGGAAATTGTTAAACTATGAGGGATATAATGTGAGCCTCGATCCTAGGATAAAGCTGGCGTTTTAAACATTCAAGCATGCTTTTAAGGTGGCCCAACCCGGCGGGCCCAACTCATTCGCGGGCACAGTACAAAACCGTGCTGTTGCGCTCTGGGACCTTCTCTGTTTCAAAGAATAAGACAGGCTCCGTGATGAGGAAGATGCAACATGTCCACAAAAAAGACAATGTACAAAGTGTATGATTTGGTAAGATTTACGAAAATTTTAATTTCAAAACGACTTATAGCTAAAAGTAAACCACGACCGCTGTAGAAAAAAATCTAACCAAAACCAAATAGATCATAAATCTTGATTAAATAAGCTATGTCTGATGACTAATCTTTTTACGATGTTCTTACTTTATCATTGCGTAATCCAACTCCAAAGTTATTGCATAAAACGCGCGAAAAATTCGAACTTTAGGACCTTGTAACTTAGAAACCAAACACAATTTTACAATGCCATCGGTCATCAGACGTCTAGTTCGATCAAATAAAGCTATTTTGAGCAAAATTTTGGATCTTTGACAAGAAACATGGGCGTGATCTTCTTTCCCCTTTTGTATGGGGAGATGAGCGGGTTGGGCCACCTTAAGGGGAAATTACTAATGCTTGATTTTTCGCGTTTTTGACCGTTTTTGGTCGCGCCATAGATCACGGGCCTCGCGAAGCTGTAGGTCTATTCTTGGAATTCCGTGCTCAGGAATTAGGAATCTTTCAGTTCAGAAAAAAGCTTTTATTATGGTTCTCAAAGCGATTTTCTCGACGGAAATGATTAAATAATTGAAATACCGTGCTCCATAACCTTTCCGTCGAGAAAATCACTTTGACAACTGCGATTACAATGGTTTTCTCGACTGAAATATACGTGATTCCTAATCACGAATTTTCTATAATACTTAGGCCTGCATAGATCGCTAACGTCTACTTTGGGGGAATTTAGATCTGGTGATGGCAACATGCAGCGTTGCCTAGACGAATCATGCGATCTCCCATGTGAAATTTGGTACTTGCTCCCCTGAAAATCCGGAAGGCAAAGGCGTGCAGTGAAAGTCAAGATACGGTTAGCGCGTTTTGCCTTTCCCTGGAGCTCCGGAACGCAGCCGCTCAAGACGTTCGAACTACCCACAACTACAATCTTCGCCAACGGCGGAACACGTCAAATTGACAGTTCCCCGTTGGCCGCCGCTGGACACGCGAGCTCACCTGAAGATGAGCCAAATGTTTGGCTCGAAACCTCGTGCTCCGCACAAATTATGCCGCAAGTAGAAAGCCGTTTAATCTTTTAAAATGAACAGTAACCACGGTAATCTAAAAACAGATATAGCTTGTTTCATGAAGATTTGTAATCAATTTGGTTATGGTTTGATTTTTGACTACAGCGGTCGTGATTTACTTTTAGCTGTAAGTCGTTTTGTAATTACAACTTTCGTAAATCTTACCAAATCAAACACTATGCGCATTGTCTGCTTTGTGAATGTGTTGCATCCTCCTAATCACGGACTCTTATCTTTTTTTTTCAAACAGAGTTTTTCCCAGAACGCAATAGCACGGTTTTGTAGCGTGCCCGCGAATGAGTTAGTCCCGCCGGAAAGGACTTAATCAGTACTTGGTGGAAGAGCCCCTAAGTTTGATTTTCACCTAGTGCTGATTTATTGAAATCGACACTTAAAGGGCCTTTATTACTAAAGTGCCGATTATGATTGCAAGCTGCTAAGAAAGCCCCTTAATATGTGGCGATTAAGCTAATCAGCAGTAGGCCCTTATTGCCTTTTTCACCTTTAAGTGTCCATTAAAATGAATTAGCACTTGGGGAAAACCAGGCACGGGGCCTTTTCCACCTACGGCCTAATAGCTTAATCGCTACATATTAAGGGCATTTCTTAGCAGCTTGCAATCTATATCAGTACAAGATAATCATCACTACAGTAATAAAGCCCCCTTAAGTTTTGATTAAAATAAATATTTATTTATTTATTTCATAGTTCGTTAACACCGTTTAGTATGAGAACATTTCAATCACAATTCAATTTCAAACAATACATTAAACAATACAATAATTCAACACCACACATTAATCATAAATACAATTCAACATTTCTTAAAAAGTATAGGGAACATTTTCGTTTCAATTCTAATTGGGAACAATTTCAAAATTTAGAAATAAAATCACCGTGAGTATGTATAGTTCAAATTATAAAATAGGCAAAATAAAACGAAACTCTGTTAAGGGATAAAATTACATCGTATAGACACTTTTTGCAGGGTATCCAACTAATTAGTGAACAAGAGAGAGCTAAATCTTAAGGGTTACCCTAAAATATCACAAACCCAGCATAAAAGAAAAGTTTATGAGCTGAAACCGAGCAATTTTAAGACTTACAAACTCTTCACATAATCGTTAAAATTATCCAGGCTTTCGTAACGTGAATATTCTGCTAAATGAACTTCACGTTTAGCGATAACAACTCCCATTAAACGGAAACACTGTTGAATATGATTGAGCGAAGCTACCTGCGTACTGACCCCGCACAAGAACGTGACATATGTAGCAAGAAGTATAAATTGCAAGCCGTTTGCAAGGCGCATTTATTCACACGGAAGGACTTAATGTATGTAGATGTAATCTTAAACACTGTGTTAGTAGGAGGTAATATTTACGGAAGGAGTGACTGTAGGAGAATTCCAAATTATGGGTATAAAGCGTAATTGGTAGACGCAATACCCGCGAATGGTATGTTTTGCTGGTTCGGGTCCAGCCTTGCAGTATATTCGTAAAGTAGTTCTTTGTACAGGGCTCTTTCTTTAATAAACGTGTCCTTGCTTTACGGTCGATTATTTATTTATTTATTTATATTATGGCACACTATATAATAGTTTCATATGTATATGCATCAAATATACTCCAAGAATAGAGTATTGCTCTCGCACGGTGTGAGCACTTATTATAGGTGAACACAGCATTCAAGTACATAGTTGTTCTGGGAACGTAAAAAAATAAAACTACTTTAAATGTAGGAAAAAATACAAAACATAACATATATCACATTTCTTCGAAAAAGCATAAGAGAGAGGGACAGAACTAAGCATGTATTACTACGAAAAATATTTTAAATTAGGACTCATAATTATATTTGTTTTATGCAACCTGACATGGATGGCTAATACCACACAACTACCGTTATGATATTAGCCCAATACACCTCATTCCCGAAGGAATTTGGTGCCATGCCAGGACCTTCCCTTTATGAGCACGGCTACATTGAGCTGGATGGAAAACACGGACAATTTTTCATTGCCGCTTCGACCATCTTTTCATCCAATGCGATGGTACCAACCCGGGCGGGCTTAAACCCTACCACCTAGTAGGGGAAGGGGACCTACAGTTTTACATGGATTCCGAACCATGGAGCAGCTCGCATTCGTAACGAAATGCACTTATCGAACTCGGAAAGAGAAAGACAGTGGTGCATGTCGGTATTGAACCCAGGTCTCTGGTCCGTCTGTCCCAGGGCTGTATCTCATGAACCATTACGGTTCGGTACGATAGGCAACTGAAATTTTCACAGAGTGTGTATTTTTTTTGCCGCATACCAACAAATAGGTAAAATAAAATAATAATAAATAAAATAATAAGTTCAAAGATTCCGTTACATAGATACAACCCAAGCTAATAAAAGCGTGTTAAAAAAAAAAAAAAGGGCGGTCCCATACAAAAAAACGTGATTTTTTGTGTTAAATCTTGTACGATGGTACGGAACCCTTCGTGGGCGAGTTCGACTCGCACTTGGCCGGTTTTTTTAGTAGAATTACGAACATTCGCTGGCTAAGGAGGTGTTCGCATTTTGCTCCTAAGTTTTCATTGTATCACTGCTGACACCCAGATTATTTGGGTGAGGGTTGGCATTTTTACGGCGGTTGGGTTTTTTACAGAACACACTCAGGAAATAGAAGCTAACGGACATCTAAAAACTAGTCAAGAGCGAGTCGTACTCGCAATCGAAGGGTTATTCGTTAACGTTTCTTGCATAATCACGTTTCTTGAATATTTTTTATTTTTTCCATTTGTTGTTAAAGAGGGAACGGACGGGCGGACGGACGGACGGATAGTGGAGACTTATTAAAAGTGTTCCGTTTGACACCCTTTGGTTACGGAAATCTAAAAATCTATGTATGTTTACCTATTGAATTGTTCGATATAATACGTTTTAATAATGAAACTTACGTTTGAATTGGCTAGCCGACTGGTACCACATTAAAAAAAGTTTGCACAAATGCATTCAGATCTACTTGTTGTTGTATTATTTAATTTTCAAATCCACATATTAAAAAACAATATCTCAAAAAATACTTCAAAGTCGGACGGATTAATATTTTACAAGCGACGAGATTCGCCTATTTTAATAAAATTGACGCACACTGGTTGTAGATCATTTCAGTACTAACCAAAGTCCTAACTGAGGTCCTAACGCATTACTGCCGGAAGGTTGACACAAATTCCTGTCTTCTTTATCACGAAGAAAAAGACAAGCGATGACAGTGACAGTTATATCGTTTCGACCGTAAATCACTTGATAGGTCTGTGACACGAAAGTGTCGCCCGATCATTTTCCCCGTGTAGCTCCCATCCGCCAAACGCACAATATTATATTATTATTATTATTGTATTATTATTGATAGGCTAGCAGCTTTAAGCTGATGCGTCTATATCACAACACTTATTTATTTATTTATATATATATATTTTTTTTTTCGTTTATAGTTCCGAAACAAAAAGACAAGTGAGAGTTGCACTCGCACACGAAGGGTTCCGTACCATCGTAAGATATTGAATACAGAAATTCAGGGTTTTTGTATGGGGCCCCCCTTTAATTTTAATTATTTTTTAATCTTATCTATATTATATTCTTATATTATTATAGCGGCAAAATAAATATATACTCTGTGAAAACTTCAGCTGTCTATCTGTTACGGTTACTGAGATACAGCCTTGTGACAGATGGACGGACGGACGGACGGACGGACGGACGGACGGAGAGCGGACGCTTAGTAATAAGGTTCCGTTGGCACCCTTTGGGTACGCAACCCTAAAAAGTGCATGCAAGGAACTTTCCAGCCACCAACTTATTTTAAGTAGAATAAGTACATTATTTAGCTTGGATTATATATGCTTAACTTGAAAGACAGAAGTTTTGGTCAGCCGGGCAACAGAGAAACTTCATGACCAAAGGCACGAGAGGTCGTGTAGCTCAACTGAGGGGTACAATAAACAAATGATAAAGTTGTGTGTAAGTAAAAAGAATACTTATAGACTAGGAGGTCGCGACAAAAATGGTAACGATAACGTAAATGGCTGAAACTGGGTTCACGGGATAAAGTACAACACTCTGACGCTAAATGTGTCAGTCTGCCTGTTCCGAGTGGTTGCGTTACGTAGATAAGGCGCCTGAAAAATTAGTTATGGTGACAAAAAATACATATGATAAGGTAAATGGATGCAAATGACGAAGCACGAAAGTATCAATACATACTTGCTTAGCAATACAAAAACTGAACAAATCTTTGGTTGCATTTAGTAGTTATAGGCGATTTAGGTTACAGATATAACTTTAGGTATATTTAAGTATTTGAGTAAGTAACCATCTGGTTATTGTTGTATAATTAATAGGTATCAATGTTTCCAGATAATCAGTATATTCATCAGCAGGTACATACCAGCATCTATTTAATATAGCCAATCTAGAAAACGCAACCACTTGGGACGGGCAGACCGACATATTTAGCATCAGAGGGTTGATCTCTAACATATGAACCCAGATTCAGCCATTTACCTTATCGTGACCAAAAATGTCGTGACCTCCCGGAATATTTCAAGAATTCTATGTATGGGTCAATCAAAAATATTATTAGAAAACAAGCGTAGGTTAGTATGTGCCTTTCACACGATCAATTCTACGTATCCAACATCTACAGTCGCATTCAGAGTGAACCGGTTAAAACCTTAGATGTCATCTAAGGTTAAAATTTAGAACGGGATTAGCACCGGACTACTGGTGGAACTATCCATAAAAAAACCGGCCAAGTACGAGTCGGGCTCGCACACGAAGGGTTCCGTAACATCGAACAAGATTTAACACAAAAAAATCATGTTTTTTGCATGGGGACCCCCTTTAATTCTTATTATTCTTAAATGTTACCTATTTGTTGTTACAGCGGCAAAAATAATACACACTCTGTGAAAATTTCAGCTGCCTACCTATTACGGTTCATGAGATACAGCCCTGTGACAGACGGACGGACGGACGGACGGACGGACGGACGGACGGACAGCGGAGGCTTAGTAATAGGGTTCCGATTTCACCCTTCGGGTACGGAACCCTAAAAAACCGGTTTAGTCCGGCAACAATCCGCGCACTAAAGTTTGTCCGCCCACTCTGAATACGACAGCTAGATTCCTAATAAGTCCCTTGAGGCAAAATCGACAAAACGCGTTTCTTCCAAGCGAAATTGCCAACGGACCGAAAGGTGACAGCTGTCGCCAAACCTTGCTGGCATTTTTGGATATTTAGGTCAACACAAGGATCGAATACCTAACTTCGTAACAATAAAGTCAGCCGATTTTCCTCGGCAATTATCGTTTAAGGCTCCAACTGAGTCCAGCGTTCGGCAAACAAACGATCATGGCGACCTCCGGAAGCAGCGAGTTTGCGTTAGGGTTCATTGTTGTATGCGTATCAAAATCGTTTTCAGACGAGCGAAATTTTTTTAGGGTTCCGTACCCAAAGGGTGAAAACGGAACCCTATTACTAAGCCTCCGCTGTCCGTACGTCCGTCCATCCGTCCGTCCGTCCGTCCGTCCGTCTGTCCGTCTGTCACAGGGCTGTATCTCAGTAACCGTAACAGGTAGACAGCTGAAATGTTCACAGAGTGTGTAGGTAAGATTAAAAAATAATTAAAATTAAAGGGGGCTCCCATACAAAAAACGCGATTTTTTTGTTTTTTTTTACGATGGTACGAAACCCTTCGTGTGCGAGTCCGACTCGCACTTGGCCGGTTTTTTTATCTGCAAAGTCTACTTTTTAAAGTGAATTAATTTATGTTTCACGCTTATTCACTAGATAATTATGTGGTCTTGCACTACAAAAGAGATAATTGTTAAAATCATTTATGTTTTCCAACCGCCGGCGTAAAGACTTAGTAAAACATATATTTTTTAAAGAATATAAGCAATCAATTAAAACCGTTCGGCGGTCATACACTAGATAATAGTCTAAAATTTCATATACTAATTTTTCTAGGGGTGTTCACTCTTAACCGACGCTGAGATAAAATAAAAATAAGTCCAGAATATTGGAGGTTGGCGTCATATGGAGCCTTAAGGTGGCCCAACCCGACGGGACTAACTCATTCGCGGGCTCGGTACAAAACCGTGCTGTTGCGCTCTGGGACCTTCTCTTTTTCAAAGAATAAGACTGGCTTCGTTATGAGGAAGATGCAACATGTCCACAAAAAAGACAATGTGCATAGTGTATGATTTGGTAAGATTTACGAAAATTTTAATTATAAGACGACTTATAGCTAAAAGTAAACCACGACCGCTGTATTAAAAAATCCAACAAAAACCAAATAGATTATAAATCTTGATTAAATAAGCTATGTCTGATGACAATTTTTTTTAGATGTTCTTACTTTATCATTGCATAATCCACCTCAAAATTTATCGTATAAAACGCGCGAAAAATTCGAACTTTCGGAATCGGACGGAACTTTTAGTTTCAAACTAACCAAACACAATTTTACAATGCCAACGGTCATCAGACATCTAGTTCGATCAAATAAAGCTATTTTGAGCAAAATTTGGGATCTCTGACAAGAAATATGGGCGTGATCTTCTTTCCCTGTTTGTATGGGGAGTTGAGCGGGATGACCTTAAAGGACGACGTAGGTATCCTGCTGCAGAGATCCCCAATCAAAAAGCTCGTTACGAGAGGAGCTTTCCGCGAGCGACTTTAAATCCTGTCGAATATCGAAAGCAACTCATTACGTTAGAAACTTGGGTCCCCTTCGCGGTTCGCTGGCGTTGTAACGGGCCGAGTTAAATTTACGCGAGACTTGAAGCGAAAAATTAATATTAAGTAGGTGGGGTACTCCCTTTAAAATCGCAATAAGCTGAGATGAAACGTCTTTTGAACTTCCAGGCTTGTAAAATAAAAGATGCGATGCTGTATTGTAGCTCCTCGTAGTCCCAGCTGTCTCCTAAATTGGCGTTTACGGCAAACCGATCGACTGGCGTTTTCAAAAGTATTAAGAAATTGAAGAGCGCGCGCAGTGGGCGTTAAGCGAACTAACATTTGCGAGTCCGAGTTTGATTTAATAGCTTACTCACCGTCGTGGTCGGCTAAGGCTGTTCCGACTCATATAAAGTTGTTTGCGCACATAACGCAAAAAGTATTGCACTTTAAGCCACGAATTAATAATAAAAGTTGAATATAGTCACATTACTTGCCGCGAAAACAATTTCACAATTTCAGGATTATTGGTTTTGTTACAATTTATTTAAATACGATTTTTATTTAACAGCGCCATCTAACGGTGTAAAACTTCTAATCGGCAATCACAACGAAACCATTAAACCTGAAATTGTGAATATGTTTTCGCTGCAACTACTATGGCTATATTTAATATTTTTGACGAATTCGTGCCTTAAAGTGCAATACTTTTTGCGTTCTGTGTAAAAAAAACATTGTATGGGTCGGAACCTCCTTAAATACGTCGACGTTGCCGTTTAGACTCCGCGTTTACATACAAATCGGTGCGCCGAGTTTGACTTTGACAGGTTGAAGAAGTAAAAAACCACGGAATAAGTAGTAAACATGATGTTTGACGTTTTTAAGTAACTTCGAAGTTCCGTCAACGCTAATTTAGGTGAGAAGTCAGACTGCTCACTCTGTTCGGATTTTCGAATGCATGGAGTGGGCGTCCAAAATAATGGCGGTTAAAATGGTTACCAAAATGGCGGCCATTTCAATATTTCTAGACAATCACTATATTCATCAGGAGGTACAATGCGATTCAAATGAGAATAGGATGGGATCACCGCCATTTTGAATATCAAACTGATAAAACCCTCACTTCACTTCACTAAAAAGAATTCTACAAAAAATATATAATAAAAATTTCGACAACACATAATAACGAATACACAGAAAACAGATAAACACAGATAGAAAAAACAGCTGCCCTACTCCTGTAACTATATATTCTATGACTGGCACTCAATGTCATCCTACACTGTGTTATCAAGTGTCGCTGTCACGGGCAAGGCATAAACGCTACAAATAAAGAAACTCTAACGCATGTACACGCACCCTCGATTTTTATGGATGGAAAAAAGCGTCAAGCATCCTTTAATATTAAAGCAAATGTTTCCCGTGCTGACCGTACTTTCCTGCGAAAATTCGTGTGAAGTTGGTCACGAGCCGCTTCCTATTCTTATTTGAATCGCATTGTATATACCAACATCTATTGTATGTATTCAATCTAGATAACGGAACCGACGACGCAAGCAGATCGACAAATTTAGCATCAGAGGGTCTCTAACCTGTGAACCCACATTCAGCCATTTACCTTATCGTGACCAAAAATGTCGTGACCTCAATAACACCTGCGGCATCGATGATCTTAGCGATTTTTCGAAAAGTCATTTATAACTCGCGTTTAGCCGTCAAACTTATTACACTTTTTTCAGAAGAACGTTGTTTCTTCCTTTGACAACTCTTTGGTTGGAAACGACTTTAGCAATTTCCTTTCGCAAAGTTTAGCCTTTTCTCAGTTAATTTCATATCCGAGAAGTCCCCAGCGAAAGGGAAGTCCGCAAAGAACCATCACTTCAAAATTTTAAATATTAATTCTGGCGTCTGTCTGTCTTTTTGCCTGCCTGGCAGCTTAGACCCGATGTTTTCGTGTCTATATCGGAGCATGGCTAGATTTTTCTTCGTTTTACTCCTGCGGGCAGCCGCGGCGGCGGCGTGTCGTGGAGTGAGTTTTACTAGACTCAAAAGAAGGAAAGAGGCGCACAAGTTTGGCATCGAACAAGCGTTACGCCTAGGCTGCAGATGCCTACGGAATGGTTTTAAGCAAACTATTGATGGAGCCACCCTGCACCTTGACCTTGAAAATCCTTGTGTGCTCTTGAAGGCGGTGCAATCAAACAAAGCAGATACAAAGCGTGTCGCAGTACTCACGGCTCGGTGCGTGCGGGGGGAGCGGGCGGGGTGCGGGGAACGGTGCCGCAGGCGGGCCAGAGCGCTCAGGATACCGTCCGTGGTCAGGCGCCGGCCGACATCCTCTGTGGACAACACACACGTTGCTAGAGCGTTCAGGATACCGTCCGTGGTCAGGCGCCGGCCGACATCCTCTGTGGACAACGCACACGTTGCTAGAGCGTTCAGGATACCGTCCGTGGTCAGGCGCCGGCCGACATCCTCTGTGGACAACGCACACGTTGCTAGAGCGTTCAGGATACCGTCCGTGGTCAGGCGCCGGCCGACATCCTCTGTGGACAACGCACACGTTGCTAGAGCGCTCAGGATACCGTCCGTGGTCAGGCGCCGGCCGACATCCTCTGTGGACAACGCACACGTTGCTAGAGCGTTCAGGATACCGTCCGTGGTCAGGCGCCGGCCGACATCCTCTGTGGACAACGCACACGTTGCTAGAGCGCTCAGGATACCGTCCGTGGTCAGGCGCCGGCCGACATCCTCTGTGGACAACACACACGTTGCTAGAGCGCTCAGGATACCGTCCGTGGTCAGGCGCCGGCCGACATCCTCTGTGGACAACGCACACGTTGCTAGAGCGTTCAGGATACCGTCCGTGGTCAGGCGCCGGCCGACATCCTCTGTGGACAACGCACACGTTGCTAGAGCGCTCAGGATACCGTCCGTGGTCAGGCGCCGGCCGACATCCTCTGTGGACAACACACACGTTGCTAGAGCGCTCAGGATACCGTCCGTGGTCAGGCGCCGGCCGACATCCTCTGTGGACAACGCACACGTTGCTAGAGCGTTCAGGATACCGTCCGTGGTCAGGCGCCGGCCGACATCCTCTGTGGACAACGCACACGTTGCTAGAGCGCTCAGGATACCGTCCGTGGTCAGGCGCCGGCCGACATAATCTGTGGACAACACACACGTTGCTAGAGCGCTCAGGATACCGTCCGTGGTCAGGCGCCGGCCGACATCCTCTGTGGACAACACACACGTTGCTAGAGCGCTCAGGATACCGTCCGTGGTCAGGCGCCGGCCGACATCCTCTGTGGACAACGCACACGTTGCTAGAGCGCTCAGGATACCGTCCGTCGTCAGGCGCCGGCCGACAAGACAAGCCGCTCAAGATATTCAGACTACCCACAACTACAATCTTCGTCAACGGCGGAACACGTCAAATTGACAGTTCCCCGCTGGCCGCCGCTGGGCACGGGAGCTCACCAGAAGATGAGCCAAATGTTTGGCTCGAAACGTCGTGCTCCGCACAAATAACGCCGTGAGTAGAACCCCGTCAGTGTTTCAAAATGGGCATGATATATCATACAAACACATATTTTTAAACCAAACAATTGTTATGCGGCGCTTACTTTTACTATTTGTACCGAAGTACGGCATGGTATATCACGTCACTATCAGGACAGGACTACTTGGCCTCACGCCAAATCTCCAAAGGTGCGATCAATGGAATAAAAGACTTATTACTTGAGAACCAATTACTCGATTTAGATGCGGATTGTTTCTACGTCTACCCTGATTCTACTCAAAACTTATAGGCTACATAATATAACGCTTCATTACCAGAGGGGTGAGTAGTGAGTGTTAAATTATTATAACTTGCGAACCACTTATCCGATTTATATGCGTATAGCATCTCTGGGAGCAGTCAGGTTCAGGATCGGTTACCGTTTTCGATGTTGAGGCTGGCTGTGGGTTGGAGTTCACGCAAAACTTACCTACGTTACACGTTACTTACTTACTAGGTAAGCAATGTAGCAGTGTAAGTGCAGAAAGGTTCTGGCGGCAAATGGTTTTTTTTAATAGCTACTAAATGTCAACGGAATTATTGGATGATTCTCATTAAATCATGCTATTTCGGCATAAACGATCTTGATTACATTTGGTAGATGGATACTTTGTCCTGGACCAGTTTGGACCAGCCATTAAGGCTTCTTTTTTATCAATGAAATAATTTAGCCGACGCTTACCCGAGCGGAGCCGGGTACCGCAGCTAGTGTATAATAAGGTAATCGTGTACCTGTTTATGATAAAAAAAATTGTCTTATCAGCGGGCTTGTGATTCTTGAATAAACTCAATGACCTAAATGTTGCATCTTCACAATGTGAGAGGTGCTAGAATATCTATGTGACCTGCTGTCACATTAATTATGCTAATGTCTTCCTCAAACTCAACGTCAGCGTCATCAGGAAGTCTTTAGGTATGCATGGTTAATTCGTGCGAATTATGATTTTACTAACTGAGTTTCCCGGCTCCGCTCGAGTCCATTTCGTCTTGATATTCACTCCAAAAAATATTCTGGATCTCTATATATCTAGACGGGTTTAACTTTAACTCAAAACCATCCAGGCGTCAAACTACAAAAAACACGAACCCGAATTTTAATTGTAAATAGTTTCAGAAACGCCGACAGCAAGGAGACCTCATAGAAACATACAAAAGCCTCAATGGTTACAATGATTTACCAAATTTCAAAGAAATTATCACAAATATACATACAGATAGCTTAAAAGGCACATCTTAAAGCTTAACCGATCTGCATGAAATTCTAATCCCAGAAAATACTTCTTATTGAGCAGAACCTTCCTGGAACAAGCTACTGCAGGAGATCATTAGTGATAAAAATGTAAATGGATTTATAAACCGACTAGACAAACACAAAGAAAATGGAATATAACAACTAAAATAATACATAATAAATAACAAATAATTCATAATTGATAAATAAAATATTTTTTGTAATAACAATTTAAAACATACAAGTGAGAAGTGCACTCTGGGAAAATAATAATTCACGCATCAGATTCAAGCTGCTTAGTGATATAGATAGTATAATAATAATAATTTGTGTGTAACTTCATATTTTTAAGGAGTTATAGCAGAAACTGCTACGAAAAACCGTGGTGGCATCTTCTTTGACGCGCAAACAACCTTACCACTCTTATTGAGACCGAACTGTCGAAATTACAACGCGGACTATCTCCGGACTCACCATCAAAATGCGCTTTAGCCCGGAGATAATCCGCGTATTAAAGTTAGCACGCCCACTCTGAATACCACTGTTTAATTATTACTTCCGTTGGCCATACTACTTTTTAGGGATCCGTACCCAAAGGGTGCCAACGGAACCCTATTACTAAACCTCCACTGTCCGTCCGTCCGTCTGTACGTCCGTTCGTCTGTCTTAGAGCTGTATCTAGTAAACCGTACTAGGTAGGCAGATGCCATTTTCACAGAGTGTGTTTTTGTTTTGCCGCTACAACAAATACAATATTAAAAAATAATAAAAATTCAAGGAGGCTCCATACAAAAAACATATTTGTTTGTGTTAAATCTTGTACGGAACCCTTCGTGTGCGAGTCGGACTCGCACTTGACCGGTTTTGATTATTATTTGTTATCACTGCAGTAGTTTTTTCGTATAAATTTGGAATATCCACACTTTGAGCAGCTGCGTCCTGAATGCGCGGCCGGTGGAATGCTTGAGCGTGGGAGCGTGGGGAGTTTGAAAACGTCACGTACAGATTATACGTCGGCGTCATCGCAGGTAACCAGCTACGGGCAATATAAATGTAAATTTACGCTCAATTTGACAGCGACGCGACCCCCGGACCCTTAGGAGAGAAATGAGAGTTCACTCTATCACAATTTCGTGGTCGCATTATACGGCAGATCGTTGCTTAATTTGGTTTTTATTGTTTACGTTTAACTATAACGTGTTTTTCGTATCACTGCGTAGATAAATCTCAAGATAGCTGGAATCATATAGACAAAGACAGCAAAAAGTGAACATGAAACTGAATAAGGAGGTGTTTATTTAGAGGCGAGTTATTAAAACTTATTAACATTACCTTCACTTTGTATTTCTGACGTCTGGCTTCTGTCTGCCTGTTTGTCTGTCGGCGTATAGCTCGTGTTTCTCAATGGAGTCTCACTCTGGCTTTTATAACATTCCGTCAGAAATATTATTTTCATTGATAAAGATATCTTCACCTAAATCTGTTTTCTTAATTTTATTTTGAGTATAGATCCACCTCGTCGCCAAATCCAGTTACATATAGTTTTACCCTAAAGAACCCCGCACAAATCGTATGGGAATTGGCTCCCGGTCAAATTGGCTGAAATTTGGATATGTTGTTCGTTTCGGCATCCTGAACAAAAGTCTCAATGGGCACAAAGCCCAATTTTGCTTATTTTGGCCGCTACGGGGCTCCAAAGCTCCACGGGTTGACCATTATTTACTACTCAAAACGGCGATCTCCTGGCAGTTTAGTATTTTCTACGCTGAGGAAAAAGTACCCTCTCATGTTTTCGGGGGGGCTAAATTCAAATCCAATGTCAATATGACAATATTGACAGTTGACAGCTGTCAATTAGTTGTCAACTAGCTGTCAAACAGCGAGAAATAAACAAAATCGATAAAATCCACATGTGAATGTAGGTTTTTGAGGTTGCTGAGTTCAAAACTGATGGCCAAAAGACAATAATGACAGTTGACAGCTGAGCAGTTGAGACTTTTGTTCAGGATGCCGAAACGAACAACATATCCAAATTTCAGCCAATTTGACCGGGAGCCAATTCCCATACGATTTGTGCGGGGTTCTTTGTTTGCTTTACTTTGTCACATATTTTCCAATGTGCTTTCGCCTAAAATTAAGAGAACATTCTTACCCAATATATTTGAGTGGAAATAATGGAGCCAATAGTTCTCACCGAGAAAACACTGTTATTTAAATCTAAATCTAGGAACGCCACTTTGACCACTCCAGTCGAACTATTAACACCGCCTTGATATTATGTCAGATTTAATGTCTCATTACTGTCTCCTTTATTTAATCGTCATGGAAACGGGGCAGGTATATTACAGGGATCGGTGCTGGGACCTGTGCTGTACACAATCAACACTTTAGACCTGTCCGAACAGCGAGCATCGATGGACGAGAGTAGTAACCGAAACTCGTTTATATGGGGGCGGCTTAGCCACTTTTACATACGGCCCATCGGTTATCTACAGCATCGGTGTTTCATTCCTGATATAGTTTCCGCGAATTTAGGGTCATGCGCAACCCCATTAAGCTGATTTGGATCGCTTGATTGTCATCTTATCTAGCTTTGTAGGAATGCAAGATTGTAGCGACATAGAAAATATGATTATGAGCATGTAGGGCTCAAATAAACCAAAATCAACAAAACATGACATATTTGTAATTAGATGAAGATTAGTTGTTAATTAATAATTTCAAGAAATGATTTCTATTTTTATATTTGTATATTACCCAGTCTTGAATTCGTATTTTTTTACATACGGTTTGAATACCACGGACGAAGAATAACCGACAAGAAACATTGCCGGAGTCAAAGTACAAATAAATGAAAATGAAATGAAATTATTATTTTTATTGCTTCCAGCTATTATTACATAGGACGTAAAGGTGAGCTTATTGCCAAAGGCAATCTTTAACAGCTAATCCTAATATAAGGCAATATATTAACAGGTAGCAAGATACATTCAAGTACTTAAAACGGGGGAACATAATTAGATTTAGCAAACATTCGATAATTTAAGGCTACGCATAACAAGCAGACAATAATTGATTCATTTAAAGCTAAACAATTAATAAAACCACCATCCATTTAAACGCTACCAACGACAAAGAAAAATTCAGAATATTATGTTTTCAGAGCAACCTCAACAATAAAATATGAGCTTCTGACAAACACCTAAAACCAAATAAATGCTTAAAATTTGAGGTGACATACAGAGCCCTCGTCATTATTGATAAGAAATTGCGTAAAATCATTACGGTTTTTCTTGAGGTTAATGAAAGCTGAAGTTTTTCGTTGTTTATCTTCTTAGAGGTGTGGTAAATTGTTGCTACGGACCAATAAATATCAGCAAAACATCCCAAGAATTAAAATGTGGACAAATATTTTGGGTGTTCAGCGAGGTGGTTGCTAAGTTCATAAAGAATAAGCACCTCGTATTAACACCGTGTATATGGAAATGTCTAAAACCACACCGACTAATGAAGTGAACGTAAAAGCTGAAAACTAATACTTTCCGACTTAACTAATGACACTACTTAACTCGCGCCGGGCTTGTCACGCGACTGTCGTCGTGCCCGCACCTCACTAATGTCCACGCTCTTGAACGAATAATCGCGACACTTAATTCAAGCGTCACAATCAACATTCTGAAACACCGTTAGCGTAAGGCTTAAGGACTGTTTCGCAAAAAGTCATGTTTTTGGATTAAATGGCCGTTCCCGACGGGACCTTAGGTCGGTATTTTGATCGTCTCTCTTCCTAGGATTAACAATAAAGTCAAGATTAATTCATAAATACAGTATTTCAACCTTCACTAAACGATAAGCCAAGTTACATATTCTTTGGCCAAGTGCAGGGTAAGTAACCCGAAAGGAACTTTAAAAACCGGCCAAGTGCGAGTGGGACTCGTACACGAAACGTTCCGTAACATCGTACAAGATTTAAGACAAAAAATCACCATTTTTGTATAGGCCCCCCTTTTAATTATTATTACTAATTTAGTGTGTGTGTAATTATTTCTGTGAACATTTCAACTACCTAACTATTAAGGTTCATGAGATACAGCCCTGTGACAGACGGATGGACGGACAGCGGAGGCTTAGTAATAGGGTTTCGTTGGCATCCTTTGGGTATGGAACCCTACGAATAAAACTCCGAAAAAGAGGTCGCAACGAGACGCCCCGATAAAAGGCATCCGTTCATCGAACACGGGAAATAGCGGAATCAAAGCCTCCGCTGCATCCGGTTTTTGGGTGGAACGTGGATAAAGGAGACGAAGCGATAAGATACTAATATTATAACACAAAATGAATCGCATAATATATTATTATAATTAAATCAGTCAGCCTCAGTAGCTCAGTGTGCGACCCCTTGCGATTCGATACGCTGGGGAAGCACCTCTCAGCGCGGATAGGTTCTGGATGGGTGACCATTTTCAACCGTTGAGGCCGGCCGTGTTTCAAATTCCATGTAAAACTATAGGGCACTTACTAGGTGGTAGGGTTAATCCCGCCCGGGTCGGTACGTATAAATATAACAATCCGACATTCCAGTCACATTCCACTTCTTTTTTAGGGTCCCGTACCCAAAGGGTGCCAACGGAACCCTATTACTAAGCCTCCACTGTCCGTCCGTCCGTTTGTCCGTCCGTCTGTCCGTCCGTCCGTCCGTTCGTCTGTCCGACCGTCTGTCACAGGATTGTATCTCATGAACCATACTAGGTGGGCAGCTGAAATGTTCACAAAGTGTGCATTACTTTTATTTATTTATTTATTTATTTATAAAACGAACGAATCATCCTACAGGTAGTGGGCACAGCGTGTACAGTTATAGGTAGTCAGCTAAGAAAGTTTATGTCTACGATTCAACAATATGTTTAAAATAAAATAGTGAAGCTAAGGAAACTGAACAATGTAAAATTAATAAATGAGACAATGTAAAATTTAGATGAATACAGTACAAGCTTGATAAAAATATCAACATATTTCGTTAACCTAATGCAACTACAAGCAACATATAAGATACTAAAACAGAATGAATACAGGAAACACAGTATGCAAGTCCTAATATTAATTTTAAATGCATCAAGGATAGTTGTTAATTGTTAATGATTTATTTAATCAATCAAATTTGTATATCTGCACCAACAGTGCTACTTAAGTTTTCGAATGCTACTTACAGAGCATGCTGAAACATCACATTTGTCTTTCCAGTCATTGCAAGTTTGCAGCATTATATTGATGGTCGAGTGAGAACCTATGTTAGTGCGGGTGCGATCTGTTTGGAAAGGCATTCGCTTTAGTAACCTACTTGAAGGACGGGGAATTTTAATGTTGATGTTCTGTAACAGTTCAGGACTGTCGATTAATGCGTTAGTTAATTTGTGTATGAATATCAAATCGGCACGAGACCGGCGCAAAGCTAATACGTCCAATTTATAGTGGTCGAGTCGAAGCTTTGAGTTGGTGAGTGAGCGACCGCGGTGGTCAGCAAAGGTGAGGTGGCATAGGAATCGGTTTTGTACTCTCTCCAGTCTGTCAATGTGTACTTTGTAGAAAGGACTCCATGCCGTACTGCAATATTCAAGCACACTACGCACCAATGAACAGTATAGTAGAATGAGAGTTTGCGGATTTTTGAAAACGCTAGACTTACGTACGACGAAACCTAACATTTTGTATGACTTCTTGGCGATAAGATAAATATGAACATTACATTTCATAGCTCGATCGACTGTAACGCCAAGATCTCGCATGTTGATAACTTCCTGAACAATTTCGTTGTTGATTGAACTTTACATTTGATTGGATTACGTTTTCTGGTGAATTTAATATGGAAGCATTTCTGAGCGTTGAGTGTTAGCTCATTCTTAGTGCACCATAATTGCACATTTTTAAGGTCGTTTTGAAGAAGTTCGCAGTCAGCGAGTGATTTAATAGTCATGTAGAGCTTTAGGTCGTCGGCAAATATTAGAAAACGACTGTTTTTAATTTTGGTTGCAATATCATTGATATAAATAAAAAAAAATAGAGGGCCGATGTGGGAGCCCTGGGGAACCCCCGAGGGAACATCAATTTGTGCCGCTATAAGAACAAATAGGTAAAATGGGAAGCTCGAGAATGCTCCCATTCTCGCTTCTTGCGCTTTCTCGCTTGCTTCCCATACAAAAATCTGTTTTTTTTTTGTTAAATCTTGTACGATGGTGCGGAACCCTTCGTGTGCGAGTCCGACTCGCACTTAGCTGGTTTTTTATGTAACTGGACACGTTGAGTAAATAAAATTTTAAAAACTATCCTGTTTTATTTTGTATGGTATCTGACAGCGTTGACAGATCTTTTAGGTGAGCTCGCCTGGACGCCACCTGTCGTGATGAATAAGCAGTTTTTTTTCCCATTAGGGCAGAGTAAGAATCACATCTCTGTCGAGGCTCCTACGTCCATCGCACGCCGGACGCCAGGCGCTACGCGGCGTGACGGCTGCCGTTCGCTTCAACGGCACAGGAAAGCGGTGACGTAATTATGAGTGTCATTTCAAAGGCGCAGAGACATACCATTAGGTATTCAACGCCGATCATTGAACGTGTTGTTAAGGTGGGCCATCCCGCTCAACTCCCCATACAAACGGGGAAAGAAGATCACGCCCATATTTCTTGTCAGAGATTCCAAATTTTGCTCAAAATAGCTTTATTTTATCGAAATGACCGTTGGCATTGTAAAATTGTGTTTGGTTTCTAAGTTATAAGGTTATAAGTTCGAATTTTTCGCAGTGATAAAGTAAGAACATCTTAAGATTAGTCACGTCACTTATTTAATCAAGATTTATAATCCATTTGATTTTTGATACCTAGATTTTTGGTCGTGGTTTACTTTCAGGTATAAGTCGTTTTGTAATTAAAATTTTAGTAAATCTTACCAAATCATACACTATGCATATTGTCTTTTTTGTGGACATGTTGCATCTTCCTCATTACGGAGCCTGTCTTTTTCTTTGAAACAGAGAAGGTCCCAGAGCGCAGCAGCATGGTTTCGTACCGTGCCCACGAATGAGTTAGTCCCGCCGGGTTGAGCCACCTTAATATAGTCTTTTGAGCCGAAGGGAGCAGTAAATAAAGTATAAAGCATACAATGCGATTCAAATAAGAATAGGACGGGGCTCGTGACTAACTTCACTCGAATTCGCGAGGGAAAGTACGCGGCAACACCGCGGTAAAGTACTGAAGTTTGTGAAGTGAAGTGAGCAAAGAAATGCTAGGTCTATGGAAGTGAGGGTTTTAGCAGTTTGACATTAAAAATGGCGGTGATCCTATCCTATTCTTATTACAATCGCTACAACGTTTCACATGATGCGTGTTTTATTTGGAATGGAGGAAACAACAGAGTATTCAACATAGAATAACAAGCAGAGAGAAAACAGGATATCAGTCGCTGACTTTATGGCGGCAGATTGAAATCTACAACAGAACGAGTGATCGAATGTCAATAGACTGTTAGCAAATTGCTACGACCTAGACTAAGTCTGGAGTGCACCATATCTGGTTAGTTTTAAAGTTATGGTTATTTTCCTCATCTTCTAAAACATTTTTAAATCGCCATGTAGCTTCAATAGTTATATATGTTCTGGAGTTATGTTTCAAGTTTTACTTTGAAATATTAAGGAAAAGATGAGATACATTATCGACAAAGAAAAGTGAAAAAAAGTCGTTTAAAGTTTTCGTTAGTCTTAGTTTCTGTTACGACTATTGATTTCAACCCTAAAGAACATTTAAACAAAATACAGTTGTCGGAAAATTGTAATTGCCTCTGCGACCATTGCTTATTCAATGCGATTGTGCCAACCCGGGCGAGATTAACCCTACTACATATTCAAAGGTCCTGGCATGGCACCTAGTTCCCATGTGGCGTGTTAGCCTAATGCCTCACGGTCAGTTTTTTATTAGCCCAGAAAAAAAGTATGGTACAGTTTTACGTGGAATCAGGGCCACAAACAACGAACTCAAAAGTCGCCTCTTGCGACATGCACGGGAAGAAATGCAGTGGGTCTAATTGTTTTATTTTATATGCCGGAGCCTACGAATTTTACTGGACTATTTTCGTGTGTTTGATCCAGAGAGCCAGGAAGGGACTTCAATGCTTAACATAACCATTTTTTATGCAACCTGACATGGATGGCTAATACCACACAACTACCGTTATGATATTAGCCCAATACACCACATTCCCAAGCGAATTCGGTGCCATGCCAGGAACTACCTTTTATGAGCACGGCTACATGGAACTGAATGAAAAACACGGACAATTTTTCATTGCCGTTCGACCATCTTCTCATCCAATGCAACACGAACATGTCGAATTCTTCAATCAAGCGATTACTCTTGTTATTTATCACCTTTCAAAAGCGTACTGCTTACATCGTTTGTCTGCCTCCGAATTCTTATACATCGATATATCAATGGCTTATAGAAGCATGTTCAAAGGTAGGCGATCCAACCTAGTGTGAATAATATGCAGAGGATCAGACTGACATCGAGTTTGGAGTGTACTAGATTGAGGGACGTTTTTAGGGTTATGTTGTCAGAGCAAAGAGTGCCAACCATAGATAATCGAGCGGCTAGTAGCCTAATGACGCGGGGACTGGCCTAGCGTACCAGAGGTCTAGGTTGAATTTCTTGCCCCGACATGCACCACTATCTTTCTCTTTCTGAGTTCGATAAGTGCAATTTCGTCACGAATGCAATCTGCTCTATTATTCGGAATCCATGTAAAACAATAGGTCCCCTTCCCCTACTAGGTGGTAGCGTTTAAGCCCGCCCGGGTTGGTACCATCGCGTTGGATGAAAAGATGGTCGAAGCGCCAATGAAAAATTGTCCGTGTTTTCCATCCAGTTCAATGTAGCCGTGCTTATAAAGGGAAGGTCCTGATATCATAACGATAGTGGTGTGCTCGGTTGTGTGGTATTAGCCATCCATGTCAGGTTGCTTAAAACAAAAGATAAAAAGTGAGGATATATGGCATCGAGCGCGCCTACTATGGGACCGGCTGTCTCTAATTAATGCCACATGCGAGCATATGCGCAGACGTATTGGAGGGTTAGTGTGAATGGGAAATGACTTGAAAAACGTATTTTTAAAGCAGCACAGTGCACGCGACGCACCGCTACACGATTGTAAGGTAATTCTGACCATAAAGCAGCGACGCGATATCGGCCGCATGCCGCACAGAGCTATTACTAAGCCTCCGCTGTTGTCGTTGTACTGTACTTCCTATTTGTAAAGGAGAATGCCCATTGTCCAATGCCATTGTCCCACATTTTGGGCCTCTCAAAATATTAGTGTCTATCTTCCAAACCAGTGTTATGATTAAGAAAATAATATAACTTTTCGTGTTATGAATTTGAAAAACTAAATTCATTGCCATTGTAAAGTTATTGATAAAACGCGATTTTGAGGTTATTAATGTTTTAGAGACACCAGAGAGCTCAGTCAGCGGAGAGCAAAATGCTCCAGTCCAAACGCAATAAAAATGCACAGACAACAATCCTTTACATTGGTCCTAGAGATAATTTTACATACGTATTTACGCCTTTTTTTCTCTATTCCCGGACGGAATGGCATGGACCAGGCTACACGAACAGGTTTTATGACAACGGAAGTACTATGCGATGTTCTGTCCCTATCTTATTATTATTGTTAGTAAGAAAATAATTAATTGTGAATGATTACATTTAATTATTTAACGAGTAACCGGCCGTGAAAAATGGGGGTTCAGATAGTTTAAATTATGTTTAAATAATAAATATAAATTATCGCATATGAGTCAATTAATAAAAGGCACGAATTATTTCTAAGGCCCAAATGCCCAAATCCAGGTCGGATTTAGGCATTCTCCTTTGTGGCGTAATATTAATCAATCAAGTAAATCGTATATATCTTATACATTTTAATTTGTATTAGCGTAAAGCGCATCTCCGTTTCATCTTCGGAAAAAATATTTCGTATGTCTGTCCGGCTGCTCTTCTCTACAAGTCGTATTATAATATATTAAACTATATACATTTATACATATATAATAAACATTAAACTAATAACAGTAGTACAATTACACATTAAACTATTTAAACAATAATACAAAACAAAAAAAATACAAATGTTGTAGAAATTAACAGACAAAAAACCGGCCAAGTGCGAGTCGGACTCGCACACGAAGGGTTCCGTACCATCGTAAAAAAAACAAAAAAAACACGTTTTTTGTATGGGAGCCCCCTTTAATTTTAATTATTTTTTAATCTTACCTATTTGTTGTTATAGCGGCAAAATAAATACACACTCAGCTGTCTACCTGTTACGGTTACTGAGATACAGCCCTGTGACAGACGGACAGACGGACGGACGGACGGACGGACGGACGGACGGACGGACGGACGGACGGACGGACGGACGGACGGACGGACAGCGGAGGCTTAGTAATAGGGTTCCGCTTTCACCCTTTGGGTACGGAACCCTAAAAAGTAAAAAAATATAGCATGAGATGTGCAATCTTAAAATTATAACATCGTTATAACAGAAATTGCCTAAAAGCAGTTAGTCACGCAATCTTGTTTCTCCTAAGTCGCGATACCCGACTTTACGTTACGGGAGATAAGTTATACGGTTCGCAAAACTTTATTTCTCTCCCGGCAAAGACGCAGTGGGAGGAAAAATAATATTCTAAGCTCTAACTCCCCCACGCCCGACTAACCTGTAAGGTAAGGTGATCCTTCAACAACGCCTCGTTTTCCGCTCCTTTCGGGATTTTCACTGGATTTATGCTGCGCGTGATTGGGAATGAAGATTGAGCTAAGGCTAAAAAAGAGAGCTCGACTTGACTTCTATCCGTTTTTAGGGATGGGTGAAAACGGAACCCTAGTACTAAGTATCCGCAGTCCATCCGTCCGTCCGTCCGTCCGTCCGTCTGTCACAGGGCCGTAATGGGTAGGCAGCTGAATTTTTCTCAAAGTGAAAAAGATTTATTTTGCCGCTATAACAATAAATAGGTAAAATAAAAAATTATAAAAAATAAAGGGGGGTTGCATCTTCCTCATCGCGGAGCCGGTCTTTTTCTTTGAAACAGAGAAGGTCCCAGAGCGCTACAGCACGGTTTTGTACAGTGCCCGCGAATGAGTTCGTCCCGCCGGGTTGGGCCACCTTAAGGTGCCCGCTGACGCCCATGGGAGTTCGAACTTATAGGGGGGCTGCAAAAACCGTGCCGGCCGGCCAGGTGCTTCATCACACCATGTTTGAAGGACCCCGGGTTGTACTTAGGGGGAAATACCTAGGAAGGGAGTTCATTTTATTGTTTTCCGACCCTATATATGAAGCATTTAGATATTAGAGGATTCTTATTTTTGGAATCGTTAATATGTGCATTTTCTCCCTGTTCCGCGTTGACCGAAGGTAGAAAGGGGACGGAGGGACAGCGTTATGCAGCTCCGACGAGCATTCTCCATGGTAAGGATGATAGAACACAGAGAGAGACCCTACATCCCTACGGAGTTGAAGGATCTCCAATTACAGGGATACTTCTGGGCCGTCGACGAGACGCACGGCCCGATGCTGTATCCAGATTACCAGTAGACAAGATTACCAGGATTACCTTGTGATTTTCAAGGATTCCCAAGGACTAACAAATATTCCTGGAGATTTCCAAGAGTCTTAAAGGGCTACACAAGATTCCTAAAGGATTGCCAAAGATTCCTCGGATTACCAAAGACCACCAGCTAAATGCTCAAACTTTTTTCGTATGAGCAACAAAAAATCCTGGATTCCCTGAATTATTCGGGACTGCCTAAGATTACCCGAGGTTGCCATCAATTTGATAGGTATAGCAATGATTACCTTGCGATTCCAAGATTCCCTGAGATTACTCGGGATTATCTAGGATTTCTCTAACTCCCAGCAGATTCCTAAGGTTAAATTAAGTTTATTCTAATTTGTAAGCGAACTCACTCGCCAGCGCTGCCGCCATACACGCCGCCCCATTACAAATTCGTTTTGGTTGCTATACTCCCGTCTTTCCACGCAATAGTGGTAACAGTAGATACTTCCGATTTAATTTAATGTGAAGTTATCTCAGAAATGTGATATGCAAGTATGTATAATCGACCGTGAAGCAAGGACCCATTAATTGAAGAAAGAGCCCAGTAAAAAGAACTACTTTACGAATATACTGCAAGGCTGGACCCCGTCTAAACGTTTACGAATATAAACATATAGATTTTAATGTTCTTTACAATCGTAAATGCACCGCATTTCCGAAAGATTAGGTGCCATGCCAGGACCTTCCCTTTTATGAGCACGGCTACATTGAACAAGATGGAAATTAAGTTTAATTGCAGCATCGATTACCGTTCTACAAACCCGGGGGGAGATTAACCCTATCACCACCTAAGTAACGACGAAGACCTACAGTATTGCGTCCACGAGAAGAAATACAATGTGACTTGTATTCTTTTTAAGGTGGCCCAACCCGGCGGGACTAACTCATTCGCGGGCACTGTACAAAACCGTGCTGTTGCGCTCTGGGACCTTCTCTGTTTCAAAGAAAAATACAGGCTCCGTGATGAGGAAGATGCAACATGTCCACAAAAAAGATAATGTGCATAGTGTATGATTTGGTAAGATTTACGAAAATTTTGTTTTCAAAACGACTTATAGCTAAAAGTAAACCACGACCGCTGTAGTCAAAAATGTAACAAAAACCAAATAGATCATAAATTTTGATTAAATAAGCTATGTCTGATGACTAATCTTAATAAGATTTTCTTACTTTATCATTGCGTAATAAACCACCAAAGTTATTGTATAAAACGCGCGAAAAATTCGAACTTTCGGACCTTATAACTTAGAAACCAAACAAAATTTTACAATGCAAGCGGTCATCAGACATCTAGTTCGATGAAATAAAGCTCTTTTGAGATCGGAAGCGAATTTGGAATCTCTGATAAGAAATATGGGCGTGATCTTCTTTCCCCGTTTGTATGGAGAGTTGAGCGGCAGTGCAATTACGAAGCACAAAATTGGGTGTAGGTTACTGTACTTACAGCAATATGACAGCTTTTGCGATTACGAAATCGATGCATTCACAAATGGTGGGGCACTCAGCGCTATCCGCAGCAATTAGGTCAACTCCATACATTTCGCGTCGAATCGGTATTACGAAACGGCAAAGAACTGTCAAATGCGGGGAGGTAAACGCCTATTTCGTCTGCTCGTCTAGTCAAGTACCTCAAAAGTTGACCTATTGTCGACACAGATTGGTCCGTGCTGGATGTAGGTGGATGAAAAACGGCTTCGTAATCGCGCTTTAGAAATGACGGAGGCGCACCTACACGTACCGCGGCACCATCCTCAAATTTTGCGTAATCGCACTGCGGGTTGGGCCAACTTAAGTGCCAAAAGTCAGACAGCACAAAAACTCAATGACAAATCGCTACAAAACCGTAATACACTCGTAACCTTTTGCCCACCTATAGATACAAGTGCCTCGATCTTTCCCGTTGCCCTTTCTGATCCAGTTACGACTGGTTCCGACTGGATTCTGCCCTCCGCGTGCGTAAGATAGAATCGAGTCGACATCAAAGGCGTACGGCGAATGTCTGAATACGACTCCGCCGAGCCACTCAGGCCTTCGGATTCAATCATTACGACGAAATTGTGCGAGTCGATCGACCGAGATCCTTGAGCGATCGGAACAATGCTACACTAACAAGCGGATCGAGTTCAGAGACTCTCATTAGTTAATCCGATATATTCGCCGACGACCCAAAGATTTACTTGAAAATTTAAATTACAAGAGACTGCGAGATTCGGCTAATGACGTTGTCGATACAATCATGGTGTAAAAACATAGATAACTAACTAACAACACCTCTCAAACTAAAATCCATCAAGCCGTTTAGGCTGCAGAGCGTGCCAACGAAATATACAAACATACATACATACACTCGAAAAACATCTCGGGTAAAAAGTAAGGAGACATGTCATCTAGTGAGACCCTACGAGGCTTCTACGAGACCCCCTGTCTCCAATTTTAAAAAAAACCGGCCAAGTGCGAGTCGGACTCGCACACGAAGGGTTCCGTACCATCGTACAAGATTTAACACAAAAAATCACGATTTTTGTATGGGACCCCCTTTAATTTTTATATATTTTTTATTTTACCTATTTGTTGTTATAGCGGCAAAATAAATACACACTCTGTGAAAATTTCAGCTGCCTACCTATTACGGTTCACGAGATACAGCCCTGTGACAGACGGACAGACGGACGGACGGACGGACGGACGGACGGAAAGCGGAGGCTTAGTAATAGGGTTCCGTTTTCACCCTTTGGGTACGGAACCCTAACAAACCGACAACGTGCATGCCACATGCAAACACAGTCGCAGACGTATTTGAGGGTCTGTGTTGGTGGAAACTGTCTTGAATTAGTCATTTTTAGAGCACATTTGCGCGCGGTGGCGATATTTCGACCGTCTTGCATACGATGCACCGCCGAATTCCTGTACAATCATATGGTCACTTTGACCATACGACGGAGACGCAGTATCGTCCGCATGCCACTTCTTCCTTTCTTTGTGAAAAGAACGATCTGGAACTCAATGTCCAAAATTCCCGGCGGACTAACTCATTCGCGGGCACGGTACAAAACCCTGCTATTGCGCTCTGGGACCTTCTCTGTTTCAAAAAAAAAGACGGGCTCTGTGATGAGGAGGATGCAACATGTCCACAGAGCAGACAATGCGAATAGTGTTTGATTTGGTATGATTCAAAAAATTTTTAATTACAAAACGTCTTATATCTAAAAGTAAATCACGACCGCTGTAGTCAAAAATCAAACAAAAACCAAATTAATTTTAAATCTTTATGAAACAAGCGAGGTTTCATTTCTAATCCTTTTAACAAGTTTTTTTTTGTCGTTGAGAAATCCATCTCCAAATGTATAGTATAAAACGCGCGAAAAAATCGAACTGACCTTTTACCTTATAACTTCGAAATCAAACACTATTTTACAATGCCAATGATCATCAGACATCTAGTTTAATCAAATAAAGCTGTTTTTTGAGTATAATTTTGGATCTCTCACAAGAAATATGCGCATAATCTTCTTTCCACGTTTGTATGGGGAGTTAGGCGGGAATATGTGGAAGTTCATTACACAGAAGATTCAGGAAGTTACCAGTCTGCAAGACCTTGGTGTTAAGGTGGACCAAAAAAGTCGTTTAATTCTGAGTTTCTTATGATACTTTTTAGATTAGCCCGTTCGTTGAACACGTTGAGAGTATGTGATACGTTTGTGCGTGTAAAGTGATTTTTGATTGTTAAGTTGTCGAAAGAAATGTCTGTTTCGTGCACAGAATAACCCCATTTCCGGATCTCATCCTTTGACAGAAGCACCAGCAATACACATTTGATTATTTGCATTGTAAGCTATCCACTTCTGCCATTCGCGTTCGGATGGATGCCCGATCAAACAAAGCCTGAAACGGGAGGTCGCTTCACTTAGTCAATAATCCCCTCCTGCATCCCCCTCCCCCTCCCGCGCCGAGAGAGCTCCCCGCCCGTTCGCCGGGGTACGCGAATATAGGTCGCAGGTTCGTTGGCCCCGTCCGTTCCGGGTTCGTCCGAGTCACTGCAACGCCCCCGCACACGGGGCCCGGGGACGTGACAAGATGAATCGATAGCCACGAGCAGGTGCTCGAGCTACGAGCGGCTCGTAGCCTAGTGGCACATGGACTGGCCTAGCGTACCAGAGGCCCTGGGTTCAATACCGACATGCACCGCTGTCTTACTCTTTCCGAGTTCGATACGAATTTCGTCACGAATGCGAGCTGCTCCATGGTTCGGAATCCATGTAGAACTGTAGGTCCCCTTCCTCTACTAGGTGGTAGGGTTTAAGCCCGCCCGGGATGGTACCATCGCATTGGATGGAAAGATGGTCGAAGCGGCAATGAAAAATTGTCCGTGTTTTCCATCCAGTTCAATGTAGCCGTGCTCATAAAGGGAAGGTCCTGGCATGGCACCAATTTTCTTCGGGAATGTGGTGTATTGGGCTAATATCATAACGGTAGTTGCATGGTATTAGCCATCCATGTCAGTTCGCATAAAAAAAAGGTGGCTGTGGCACCTTCATCGTATTCCCGGTGGGGTAAGCAGAGGTGATAGAGCGCCAAACAATATGTTTACAGCATGCTGTAACAGCTCCAATACTCTCCTTGTTAATCCCGCCAGGGTATGTACCATCGCATTGAATGAACGATGGTTGCCATCCAGTTACCAATTGTTTATTGTTTATTGTTTATTCATCATCCATACACAGTACACTGCACTCGGATTTGTCATATTTTATCAAATTCAATTCAAATTCTAATTCAAAAAATCTTTATTGCAAGACATTTGTTATGCATTGTAGTCTTAAAGTAGGAAAATATGGTACAATGACTTACTCAGTTTATAAAAATGCTACCTAAACATAGGTGTGGCAATTTTTGCAAATGCTAATAATTTTAGCATATTAGCACTTAAAAAAATCAATCAAACACAAGAAAAAAAATTAACATATACATAATAAGGTGTACGAACAAAGCATATTGAAAATAAAATTACCCTAAATTAACCCTTATTTTCTTTTAAGAATTCTTCTAAGCTATAATATGATTTCAGTAAAAGCCATTGGCTTTTTTACGGATGTTTACTCTGAAACTGGTACACCGAAAATAGAGACAAATTCTCTCATCTCATTCTGTCATATTGACGTCAACCATAGGGTAAAAGGGGCTTAGGTATTATTTCCCACAATGTGAGTCATGCTTCAATCATTATTTGCAGATGGAGATGTATGTAAAAAATACCTGCAGTAGTGTTGCAAGTAATAATAATTAATCTAAGCTAAGTATTTCGTGCGTTTCATACGTGCCATTTCACTTTTAAACTTTCAGTCACACCTATCTCCCCAAACCATAAAATTCCTAGTATAGGAACAGTTAGAGCTAATTAAACGTACTCTTTTTTAAAACGCAGGTTCCACCGAGATTTGAACTCGGATCGCTGGATTCAAAGTCCAGGGTGCTTACCATTACACCATGGAACCGCATGTGCGATATTGTCGAAATGTGTATTACTTGTATGATTTGCGTTCATTGAAATCTACCGAAAATACCTATCGTTCTATTTGATCAGCTTTTTCGTGACAATTCATGTTCTAAATAAAACACTTTGACTTATTTTTCTCAGTAACTAAGATATGATGGTTATTTTTGTTGAATTCGAATTCATGGATCTGACGTCAAGTCCCAATGGACCAGGTGTTTCCAGTTTCTTGTTGGGTTCTTAATTGTCCGTTAATGGAACCGTCTATGAAAAATTACGAATCAAAATGATAAAGGAAAATAAACTAATACACGTGCCAGTGTTTGGAGATTAAAGAAATATGGCATCAACTTCGGGACTCTTGGCTTCTAGAGTAACGCGCGGTTGCCAGAATCGATACTGCTGAGCGAGTTGACCACTCGTTGCCAAGGATTAATAACAAAGGCTAACTATAAAGGTTACTATATGTATGTATTTAACACATATTGTCCATTGAAATAGATACTCGTGTAATGACGAGAATTAATAAGGATGATATTGAGATGATTATGACATGTAGAGCAAGTGAGACGACGAAGAGATTGACAGACCCAATGCGTTCGGAATCTCTCTGCTGGAATCTGGAAAATTCTATAAGAAAATATTCTATGTAGAAGCATAAAACACCTGATTGGTAAGTGTGTAATTTACATCTAATGGGCGAAATAGAGAAACCGAAACTGTTTGAAAAATGTTGAGGCTTTTCACGCGGCGGGAGGAGACATTCTCCGACGTTTCGTGCTGATCGTTCAGCCCGTTGTCAAGGCTGGAAACGCCGGAGAATGACCCGCCGCGTGAAAAGCGGTAACATTTTTTAAACATGTTTTACGGCCGCGGTAATCTCAAAAGTATCATAAACTGAAACTGAATCAGAAAAATGTTCTCTCTTTAGAAAATGCAAAAAAAAACTTCCTAAAATTAAGATTATAGAGTAGTTCTATTTACAAGGTTAACTTCAAAATAAAAATAAAAGTTTTTTAACCAACAAATAAATAACAAAAATATTTTCCTAAACGAAATAATTTGGTCGTACTTTTTTTGTGTGATTTCTTGATACAGATGCATGGGTAGAAAATCAGACATTATTTGATGAGGAGCAAACACATGGATGACATTTTGTTTTAAAGCTTGAAAAGAGTTCTTACGAAAAGGATACATTTTGTGTGCAGCCTTCAATAAAAATGTAAGGGGAGGAAGAATTTGTTTAAACCGTTCATCCAAAGGGTTTTGTACCCAAAGGGTGAAAACGGAACCCTATTACTAAGCTTCCGCTATCCGTCCGCAGGGCTGTCGCATGAAATGGTTATAGATAGACAGTTGAAATTTTCACAGAGTGTATATTGCCGTCACAACAATAAATAATAAAAAAATAATTAATTAAAGAGGGCCCCATTTCAGAAACATATATGTCGTAATTTCCTCAAATCATATACGATGGTACAGAACCCTTCGTGTGCGAGTCTGACTCGCAAGTTGACCGGTTTATTTATTCAAATATACCAATTATACCTGGTTTACGTTTGGACTAAGAGTCCGTTAACATCTGGATATTGCCTTCGCATTACGGTCTACATTTAAAATACAAAAGATCAAGTTAACGTATTTTTTACAAGCACGTAATGTCATCCGCACCCCGCACCAAACCCACTTCGTTCATTAACAACACGTCAACAGAACCTCAGCGTCTGTTTTCTTACTTAAAGTGGCCTCAACTCATTCGCGGGCACGGTATGAAATTGCGCTCTGGGTCCATCTCTGTTTCAAAGAAAAAGACAGGCTCCGTGATGAGGAGGGTGCAACATGTCCACAAAGCAGACAATGCACACATTTGGTAAGATTTTTGAAAATTTTAATTACAAAACGACTTATAGCTAAAAGTAAATCACGATCGCTGTAGTCAAAATATAACTCAAACCAAATGGATTTTAAATCTTCATGAAACAAATAGGTCTGATAACTAATCTTTTGAAGATGTTTTTATTTTATCGTTGAGTAATCCACCTCTAAAGTTATTGTATAAAACGCGCGAAAAATTCAAACTTTCCGACCTTATAGCTTACAAACCAAACACGATTTTACAATACCGATGGTTATCAGACATCTAGTTCGACCAAATAAAGCTGTTTTGAGTATAATTTTGGTTCTCCGACAAGAAATATGCGAAAGATCTTTTTACCACGTTTGTAGTTGTTGAGTTGAGCGGAAAGGCCCACCGTAAACTTCCTTATTGCCCGATTATCAGGATTACATGGTTAACCGTGTTGTTTCGAGCGTCAATTAAGGTGGCCCATCCCGCTCATCTCCCCATACGAAAGGGGAAAGAAGATCACGCCCATATTTCTTGTCAGAGATCCAAAATTTTGCTCCAAATAGCTTTATTTGATCGAACTAGATGTCTGATGACCATTGGCATTGTAAAATTATGTTTGGTTTCTAAGTTATAAGGTCCGAAAGTTCGCATTTTTCGCGCGTTTTATACAATAACTTTGGAGGTGGATTACGCAATGATAAAGTAAGAACATATTAAAAAGATTAGTCATTAGACATAGCTTATTTAATCAAGATTTATAATCTATTTGGTTTTTGTTCGATTTTTAACTACAGCGGTCATGGTTTACTTTTAGCTATAATTCGTTTTGAAATTAAAATTTTCGTAAATCTTACCAAATCATACACTATGCACGTTGTCTTTTTTGTGGACATGTTGCATCTTCTTCATCACGGAGCCTATCTTATTCTTTGAAACAGAAAAGGTCCCAGAGCGCAACAGCACGGTTTTGTACCGTGCCCGCGAATGAGTTAGGCCCGCCGGGTTGGGCCACCTTAAACGTGGTAGTCGACGTTCCACTAACAGGTAACCATGGCAATGCTAGAAAATTAATGACGCTATAACACCACAGGGAGCACTGACGCAGTAAGTGGTAGAGCACAATTAATTGTTCGCTCGAGAGGGGTGGGCAGTGACAACAGTTAAGGCTCCAACTTACCAGCGTTCAGGAAACAAACAATAATGGCGATTGTTGTATGCGAAATTTAGGTTTTTGACCTGTAAAGTCTACTTTCTAAAGTGAATTAAAATATGTTGCACGGTTATCCACATGTGATCTTGTACCACAAAAAAGGAAATTGTCTAAATCATTTATTAATAATATTATTTTATTATACTAAAATATTTTTTTAAAGAATATAAAGAACTTATTTAAACCTTTTTACGGTTATACACTAGTTAATAGTCTAAACTATAAAATTTCATTTTTTTTTACGGGAGTTTGTGCTTAACCGATGTTGAGGTAAGATTAAAATAAACCCAAAATGTTAGAGGTTAGCGTCATATGGAGCCTTAAGGGCAAGTGCCTTTTCATTGGTCGTCTAGACTTGTTTTCGACTTGCAACAAGATTGAATTGACGAACATAAAGGTTTGCTACAATTTGCCACGGCAACTGAGTGCACTTGCGTCAATTTTGAATCAAACTTTTTAGTTTACACCCGACAAAATTGCATGATGTTCATCAAAACAAAGTAGCTTCAATGTTGACATAACAAACTTTTGTAATGTTTATCACAACCAAAAACCAATAACCCAGATAGCAATGTAAACTTGTTTTCGACGTGCCACAAGATCGAAGTGACAAACAAGAAGATTTGCTACACATTTGCCATGGCAACTGTGTAGTAACTTGCGTCAATTTTAAATCAAACTTTTTAGTTTACACCCGACAAAATTGCATGATGTTCATCAAAACAAAGTAGCTTCAATTGTTGTTGTTGTTGTTGTTGTTGTTTATACATCATCCATAGACAGTACACTGCACTCGGATTTGTCATATTTTATCATTAGCCAGTTCGGGGAAATCATATAGTTGTTGTAGATGTTCTAGATGTTGTAGATGTTGACATAACAAACTTTTGTAATGTTTGTCACAACAAAAAACCAATAACCCAGATAGCAATGTAAACTTGTTTTCAACGTGCCACAAGATCGAAGTGACAAACAAGAATATTTGCTACACATTTGCCATGGCAACTGTGTAGTAACTTGCGTCAATTTTAAATCAAACTTTTTAGTTTACACCCGACCAAAATTGCATGATGTTCATTAAAACAAAGTAGCTTCAATTGTTATTGTTGTTGTTGTTTATACATCATCCATAGACAGTACACTGCACTCGGATTTGTCATATTTTATCATTAGCTAGTTCGGGGAAATCATATAGTTGTTGTAGATGTTCTAGGACATAACAAACTTTTTTAATGTTTATCACAACAAAAAACCAATAACCCAGATAGCAATGTAAACTTGTTTTCGACGTGCCACAAGATCGAAGTGACAAACATGAATATTTGCTACACATTTGCCATGGTAACTGTGTGGTAACTTGCGTCAATTTTAAATCAAACTTTTTAGTTTACACCCGACCAAAATTCCATGATGTTCATCAAAACAAAGTAGCTTCAATTGTTGTTGTTGTTGTTGTTTATTCATCATCTATAGACAGTACACTGCACTCGGATTTGTCATATTTTATCATTAGCCAGTTCGGGGAAATCATATAGTTGTTGTAGATGTTCTAGATGTTGTAGATGTTGACATAACAAACTTTTGTAATGTTTATCACAACAAAAAACCAATAACCCAGATAGCAATGTAAACTTGTTTTCGACGCGCCACAAGATCGAAGTGACAAACAAGAATATTTGCTATACATTTGCCATGGCAACTGTGTAGTAACTTGCGTCAATTTTAAATCAAACTTTTTAGTTTACACCCGACAAAATTGCATGATGTTCATCAAAACAAAGGAGTTGCAATGCTGACATAACAACCTTGTGTAATGTTTATCACAACAAAAAACCTATAATTTACTGACGTAACAATCTTGTAAAATGTTTAATTGTAGGTTTTAATCTGATCAGAACTACAATGATGTCAAAGCAATGTTGTCTTGTAGGCTGTGCTCTCCCAGCCTTCTCAGGTGTATTTATCAAGTATGCATGCCTTCATGACCAAATCTAAAACTATAAGATGTCGCGAAAAAGTCAAAGTAGTAATGGGGCCGATTTTAATAAAACAAAAAATGCATTATTAGATTTTTGGAAAAAAAAACAATCCGTAAATTGAATTCGTTGATTTTGAAAAAAAAACGCAGTTTGAATTATTGAACCAACCAATAGTGTCACTTATAGGTAACAAGTTCTGCGCAATCATGTCAAACGGTAAACCAAAGGCTTATAATAGAAAGGACTCTTAAAGCACAATTGAAAAATTCTCCTGTATAACAGCCATCCTTAACTCATGCCATCAGAAAACGTCTTTGGTGGCAACATTAACAATCTCCATCGCATTTTGGCGTTTCCGAAAGTGCGTGGTCTCACGCGACGCAACCGGGTGTTTGTTCGGGTGAGGACGATTCCATTCCGCCCCGTATGAACAGAACGGAATCAGGAGGAACGGCTCAGAGCAACGCTCCCGTCCGAACGCCTCAATGAAAAAATATAGACATAAACGTCACTTTGACATTACATAAACTGACATCCTTCTAATCTCATAAGGCAAACGCCAAAAACCAAGCAATTTATATCTAAATTAATTAAAAACTCACCTAATTGTTTATTGTTTATTCATCATCCACAGGCAGCACACTGCACTCGGATTTGTCATATTTTATCATTAGCCAGCTCAGCATTCACGGCGAAGAAGAACTGGCAAGAAACTTCACTGAATTTTTTTCAACGTCCACTTAGTCTAAGTTTACAAATTTGTTTGCCACCCCTTACAGAAATACGGGTTATTGGTACCCGTTTGTGAGAATACATTATTTTAATTCCTTGTAACATAAATAGCAAGTATTTATCGTTGATGATAAAAGAAAAAACACAGATGAATACATTAAATTAATATTTATTCACAAAAATCTACCGTTCATGCCATATGCAACAGTTCATGACATATATCCGTTCATTTTGCAAAGCCTATGTCCGTCATCCAACATGTTGCCAATTGGAGCAGGCCGGTCCCCACAAACAGCACCCGTTCACGAGCATCACGCCGGGTTCAGCCATCGCCTCTCTCAACCATTTTTTAGGGTAAGAGGTGATCCGAACCAATCGAAACGAAATTCAACTCAAAATAACGTAGTTGTAGGCAATTTGATGGCTGATGTTTAGGGGGGCCTTCTCACTCGGGGAGTTGATACAAACGTGGAAAGAAGATCATGCGCATATTTCTTGTCGGAGATCCAAAATTATACTCAAAACAGCTTTATTTAATCGAACTAGATGTTTAATGACCATTGGCATTGTAAAATTAGGTTTTCTTTCGAAGTTAGAAGGTCTTAAAGTTCGAAATTTGAGCGCAATTTATACAATATGTTTGAACGTGAATTACTCAACGATAAAACAAAAACTAGAAAGGTGAGTCGTCAAACCTAGCTTGTGCCATGAAGATTTGTAATCAATTAGGTTTTTGTTATATTTTTGACGTTCGTGATTTATTTTTAGCTATAAGTCATTTTGTTACTAACATTTTCGTAAGTCTTACCAAATCAAACACTATGCGTGTTGACTGCTTTATGAACATTTGCACCCTCCTCATCAGGGAGCCTGTCTTTTTCTTTGAAACAGAGAAGGTCCCGGAGCGCAATAGCACGAATTTGTATTGTGCCCGCGAATGAGTTGGTCCCGTCAGGAAGGGCCTTGAATGACAGTTGACAGATCTTGCTCCAGTACTGCGTTCCACCTCAGCGAGGTTGAGCAAAAAGGAGTGTTTCCGAGCGATCTTGAACCTTTCGATGGTCAGCGAAAATGGCCAAGGTAGGTTATTCTGTGGGTAGGTTACTCCTTGGCACGGAGCAGTCAGCCCGAACACAGCCCAGGTTACAGCTGTAATGACGTGGCGTTTGTCGCTGCCTGCGGCGTCGCCCTCACTGAGTGGCACTTTCACGAAAATACAATAAGGACGATGAGCGCTCAGAGAAGCCGAGGGACGACATTGTCGCGACGAGCAGCGGGTGTGAGAAAATCACGGTATCGTATTTTTCACATAGCCGAGCATCGGGCACGCAAATTTGAGAATGTTAGGTATGGAAGTGGATTTACCGTACATTCCAATGTTTTATGTCAAGTTAGTTATATCTACATCAAGTTATATATAGCCGGTAAATTGTAATTAAAAATGTATTCCAAAGGAATGAATTCGTAAAGTAGAGCAACCAATAGTGACCCGGTAAATTATACTTAAAATTATGTATTAAAAAGCCAGTAATTAGTAATGAAAAATATTGATTGTAAATCAAGTAATTAACAATGTAGAACAAGCCATACAGAACCTGTAATTTGTAATGAAAAACATGCGTTATAAAATAAGTTATTTGTGATGTAGATCAAGAAATATAGAGCCAGTGATTTGCAATGAAAAATACTCGTATGTATTACAAACCAAGTCATTTGTAATGTGGAGCAGAGCCAGTAACTTCAAATGAAAAATATGTATTACGAAGCAAGTAATTTGCAAATTAGAGTAACTAATACAAAGCCGGAAAATTATAATGTATAGTATGACTAAAAAGCAAGTTATTACTAAAGAAAAATATTTTTTAAAAATCGAGTAATTTTTAATCTTGAGCAAGCAATATAGAACCTGTCATTTGTAATGAAAAACATGCGTTATAAAATAAGTTATTTGTGATGTAGAGCAAGAAATACAAAGCCATTGATTTATAATGAAAAATATGTATTACAAACCAATTAATTTGCAATGTAGACCAACCGATACAGAGCCGGCAATTTGTAATAAAACATATTTATTACAAACCAATTAATTTGTAATGTACACCAACCGATACGGAGCCGGCAATTTGTAATAAAAAATATGTATTACAAACCAATTAATTTGTAATGTACACCAACCGATACAGAGCCGGCAATTTGTAATAAAAATTATTTATTACAAACCGATTAATTTGTAATGTAGACCAACCGATACAGAGCCGGCAATTTGTAATAAAAATTATTTATTGCAAACCGATTAATTTGTAATGTACGCCAACCGATACACAGCCGGCATTTTGTAATAAAAAATATGTATTACAAACCAATTCATTTGTAATGTAGACCAACCGATACAGAGCCGGCAATTTGTAATGAAAAATATGTATTACAAACCAATTAATTTGTAATGTTGATACAGAGCCGGCAATTTGTCATTAAAAATATGTATTGAGGCATGTTTTACGTGATGGCTTGGTGTACGACGTATGCCGCGCTGATCATAAAAACATCCCGTAATTTCAGAGCATGCACGGAAATATTTTTATCCGAAGAAACAAAATACAAGAAGGGGCGCTGTGATCCTTTAACATAGCCTCAATTTTCTGCCTACCAATCCCGTGAAGTGGCGGGATGTTTACAATAACGGAGCACATTTTTAATCCACAAAAAAGATAAATCGGAATATCCTTGAGTATTTAGTACGGAGAGCATTCGCGAATGCTCCGCTTTGAGTTACTGCGAAGTTTATTTACAAAAGACAACTTAAAGGGAAAACATTTTCATTCATTTCCTCACCTTACTTTCCCTCTTCAGTTCTCCCCCGGCTGTCCAGAAATCTGAAAGAAAAATAAAGTATTTCAGGGTCCATACAAATTCTGTACGAGTACAACTTTTTTGTACTGATTTCTGTTAAAATAAATTAAATAACTGAACTCAAACTCAAATTCTTTATTGGTTCATACAACATAACTTATTATGTTTACATATTAATTTAATTATTTTAAATAAATTTAATTATGTTTACATATTAAATTAAAATTGATTTCATTTATTGGTTCATACAACATAACTTATTATGTTTACATATTTAAAATATTAATTTAAATTTATAAATTAATGTATTTGAAGTTTACATAAATTTTAATGTTTATTCAGCGAAGATGAAGTGTCGACTCGCTAGGCCGGAGTGAAACACGTGTGTTCTGGTTGATGATCGTATATTCACTAAAATATAGACAAGCGCGTGAGGTGAACGTACAGATAGCTGACGACGCAGCAGTCAGAGCCGGTAGTCTCAGTTGTCACCTAAATTGGCGTTACGGCAAACCGATCGACTGGCGTTTTCAAATGTATGGAGAAATCTAAGAGCGCGCGCAGCGGGCGTTAAGCGAACTAACATTTGCGAGTCCGAGCTTGATTTGACAGCTTACTCAACGTTGCCGTAAATACGTCGACGTTGCGGTTTACGTCCACTCCGCGTTTTCATACAAATCGGAAGTCCGCGTTTGACTTTGACAGCTTGAAGAAGTAAAACCACAGAATATCTAGCAAAAACTTGTATGGAGTTTGGCGAAAACGCCAGTCGATCGGTTTGCCGTAACGCCAATTTAGGTGACAACTTAGACTACCGGCTCAGGTTACACAATGTGGCTTGCCGCTACATTTACATTGAATTTAATTTACATATACATTTAAAGTCGATTTTCGCCGTATCGCTGGTTGCTTACCGAATCGCCTCACAAGCCGAATCGCCACCCCATTGTAAATTAATATGCCCGAACATTTTGATACAAATATTTAGAGGCTTATATCATGGATATAAGACAAGTTATCAAAACAATAAAAACGTAATAACGCAGCTGTCAGTTGATTTATTCTGAGGAAAAAGGCACGAGCCATTGTATGGAACTCGATCACCGCATAATCCTCTTAAAGCTAACTTTATTGCTGGATTTTTATCGTCCCCGCTTCTTAGATTGATCGCTGTGACGGTACAAACTTTTCAACGGTGGTAATTTCCCGCCTAAATGGCTTCATTTGGAACCTCGCAGTGGGACAAAACGTACTTTATCCAAATTAAAATAGAGTGTGCTATTAACGACTCACTAATGAGTCGCTTTGATGAGAGATGTCGCTAATTTTAAAGGTCTTTGTACACGGTGCCAGGAGGGCTAAGATAAAGGCGACCATGCTTTTGATATTGTTAAATTTTAGGGGTGTTTGTGAGTCAATGTAGGTGTTAAGTAAATATACTTTTTCGTAATAAGCAGGTACGTCGCTTATTCCAAGGAATGTCACATGTATGTATGTATTGTTATGTATTGTTTGTATGTTCAATCTTTGTAGTCAATGTCCGCAACGCAGATGAAGCGTTAAATAAATGTATGTAGGTATAATCTTAAACACTGTGTTAGTAGGAGGCATTCATTCCGGCAAGTGAGACTGTAGGAGAATTCCAAATTATGGGTATGCAGCCGGTGGCGAAATTGGTAGACGCAATACCCGCGAATGGTATGTTTTGCTGGTTCGGGTCCAGCCTTGCAGTATATTCGTAAAGTAGTACTTTTTACTGGGCTCTTTGTTCAATTCATGCATCCTTGCTTCATACATACATACATGTCACATTCCTTGGAATGTAGATGTTGTTGCTATTTATTTTATTTTTATTATAATTCATTTCTTATCCATATGTAGGATACCTACACTTTATCAATCTGTCGGTTCGAGAAGAGCCGACATACAAGTTTCATTAATTAATGAATTAAGAATAGCTTTAGTTGCCCCATTTTCAATACTACCGCTCACTAATTTTGAGGAGTTTACATTACACATACAATTTTTACATTATTAATTTAATTAATTAATTAATTTAATAAAATTAAATCAGTTCTTCTTAGTAAAGTATATTATAATATAAGCGAAGCTCTTTCCGATAAAACTCTCTTTTGTGACTTAATATCATAAGAAGACAAGTACATAACTGTGTACCATACAAAATTGTTAGACTTCTTTGACATAATACTACGCTGGTAGTATTTTTTTATTATATATAAATACTTATTCTATACATAATATATTGACTTGATACACGTCATTGGTATCAAACTTGACGAGGGCTTTATACACCTGACATAGGTTAAGTTGACGACGGCTTTTACACCAGAGTATATTTGTAATGCTATAAATTATATTCAATTTATATAATTGAATTAGTAACTTTATTAGTTGTAAGTAACTTAAACTTAGGGTTGCTGTTTCTATAGTTCTTTGTTCTTTGCCTTAAACTGTTCTGCCAAGGAATTGTTTGGCAGTAGCATTTAGATCTAAGTATGTATTTCATAATTGTGGACGGAAAAATATGTTATGTAAACCCGTGAAGTTTCTTTGCCGGTTCTTCTTTACTGGGTTGATCGAATCCGCGGATCTTTGTGACGTAACTTGGTGTAGTTTGACTACCAAAAAGTTTAAATAAATGAAATGAAATGAAACTCACAACAAAGGTGAGGTTGAAGTTAAATAATTGAGGTTTATAGTCATACAAAACGATCCTAAATGTGTTCGGGTGTGTACAGCCATCGTCATTTTGGATATCATGTATCACGTGAACAAAAAGATAAATGTCTGCTCCAGCTGCTCAAAAATAGGAAATTACAAACGATTACTGCATTGGTGAGCACACGAAATAGTTAAGAACGGCCCGTAAGCCATGCTCCCCATACAAACGTAGTTTACTAATCATTTGGAAACCGCTATTCCAATTAAATTGATAATTAACATCTAATCTAAGTCTGCACGCTTTTGTTTTTTTTTTTTTAAATCAAAACCGAATGAAATGAAAGCAAAAAGAAAATCTTCATACGAAATTTGTTTTCTCTGTGGTTTGACCCAGAATACATTTACCGAAAAAACAAAGGCATGCAGACACAGATATTTGTAGCCTAATATTAGATACCAAATATCAAGTACGTTGGAACAGTGGTTTTCAAATTATTACTAAACTACGTTTGTGGGGGAGGCGAAATTTTCTGATGCTTACGGGCCGACCTTAAGGCTCCATATGACGCTAACCTGCAAGATTTTGTGTTTATTTTATCTCAGCGTCAGTCAAGACTTAACACCCGTAGAAAAATCAAAATATCAAAGTGTAGACTATTCTCTAATGTAAGATTGTAAAATTGTTCTAATGCGTTGTATATTCTTGCAAAAATATGTTTGTAAACACTTACTTACGAGGTTTTCAAGGCGGCGCTTGGAATCTATAAATGATTTAGATAATTTTATTTTTTATGGGAGCAGATCACATATTTATCTAGTGAATAAGCGTGAAAGATATATTACTTAACGTAAAAAAGTAGTCTTTACAGATCAAACACTTAGATTTATCTCTTCAGAAAACGATTTTTCGCGCATTTTTTTTCGAGCACACAACCCTAACGCAAACTCAATGCTTCCGGAGGTCGCAATTATCGTTTGTTTGCCGAACACTGGACTCGGTTGGAGCCTTAAGTAATTAATATCATAAAACAATGGATAAAGAAGGCTATTTTTGAAATAATAATGAGGCATAGCTCAAAAATTGAATAACAATAAATGGCAACTTGGAGACATCCTCACAAGCAGGTACTGGGGACTATCTACCCATATGTGGCTACATTATTCTGTCACCGGCCTTATCTGTGATTTATAGAGAAGAAGTACTTGTACCGGTGAAAAGAACCTTCTGCAACGGTATAGGATCCCCAGTTTCTGCGATGAAATTTTGGTCTTGGCTTCAAACGCTGTCTTTGGAGATGTTGCAGCGCAGTAGGTCCAGGTGATCCCAGACAGGTACGACGCTGCCTTGGAAACTTGCGAGTAGAAAGTGTTCTACCTTGGCAGAGAAAACACAGCATTGGGTCTTGCGAACGTTGAAGGCGACAAGGTTCTCCTGGCCCCAGTTGGCTATTTTCTCGAGAACATTACCCACCTTACTTACCACAGAACGTTGCGCTTCGATGGGCTGTGCATCTCTGCTCCTCCATTCCCTGACATGCCCCTCATGCTTCGTGCCGTCATCAGCGTAACTGTGTATCATGCCGAGGGATAGTAAATCGCTAATGAAGATTAAAAATAGCGTTGAGACAGCAAATTTGTTTAAGGCGCTAGGACTAGCCAACTACTCGCGCCATACAAATGCACTTTATAACAAATGTAATAATATGTAGTGAAACGCTTCAGCAAATCCAAATAGAACTCCAGACTGATAATGGATTGTTAATATTTTTTTATTCCATCATTTATTTTAATAATAATAAAAATAAAAAAGTTGATTTTTCTCATTAGAAATCTGAAAGTAATTCGATTTCTAGATATAAGCAAAAACAGCATATATGCATAAACAAAAAATTCCATTTGCTTTTAGATTTCCACATTTAGTCAAAAAAGTTCGGAAATGGACACCGTTTCCGCAATGTATTTTGTATAGAAAAAGGAAACATACATTAACGAAAATCATTCGATTCCTAGACAAGAAATCATATATTGTAAGGATGACACTTTTAATCGTCAGACTTAGTTAGTTTACTTGGGGTGCCTCGTCTAACTTTGCGATTTGGCTAGTACCAGGCCCTTAAGGTGGCCCAACCCGGCGGCCTCAACTCATTTGCGGGCACGGTACAAAACCGTGCTGTTGCGCTCTGGGACCTTCTCTGTTTCTAAGAATAAGACACGCTCCGTGATGAGGAAGATGCAACCTGTCCACAAAAAAGACAATGTGCATAATGAATGATTTGGTAAGATTTACGACAATTTTAATTTCCAAACAACATTTAGCTAAAAGTAAACCACGACCGCTGTAGTCAAAAATCTAACAAAAACCAAATAGATTCTAAATCTTGATTAAATAAGCTATGTCTGATAACTAATCTTTTTAAGATGTTCTTACTTTATCATGGCGTAATCCACCTCCAAAGTTGTTGTATAAAACGAGCGAAAAATCCGAACTTTCGGACGTTATAACTTGGAAACCAAACACAATTTTACAATGCCAATGGTCATCAGACATCTAGTTCAATCAAATAAAGCTATTTTGAGCAAAATTTTGGATCTCTGACAAGAAATATGGGCGTGATCTTCTTTCCCCTTTTGTATGGGGAGATGAGCGGGTTGGGCCACCTTAAGGTGGCCCAACCCGCTCATCCAAAATTTCCATCCAAAATTTTGCTCAAAATAGCTTTATTTAATCGAACTAGATGTCTGATGACCATTGGCATTGTAAAATTGTGTTTGGTTTCTAAGTTATAAAGTCCGAAAGTTCGAATTTTTCGCGCGTTTTATACAATAAATTTGGAGGTGGATTACGCAATGATAAAGTAAGAACATTGTAAAAAGATTAGTCATCAGACATAGCTTATTTAATCAAGATTTATGATCTATTTGGTTTTTGTAAGATTTTTGACTACAGCGGTCGTGGTTTACTTTTAGTTATAAGTCGTTTTGAAATTAAAATTTTCGTAAATCTTACCAAATCATACACTATGCACATTTTCTTTTTTGTGGACATGTTGCATCTTCCTCATCACGGAGCCTGTCTTATTCTTTGAAACTGAGAAGGTCCCAGAGCGCAACAGCACGGTTTTGTACCGTGCCCGCGAATGAGTTAGGCCCGCCGGGTTGGGCCACCTTAATTGTTTCATGAGATCAAAGTTGTTTTTATTGTAACTGGACACGGATGGCAATATCAGTCTCGGTAGCTTGGTGGCGCGACGCCTTGCGATTCGATAAGGTTGGTGAAGCATCTCTCATTGCGTTTCGGTTCTGGATGGGTGACCATTTTCAGCCGTCGAGGCTGGCCGTGGTTCGGATACAACGTAAAACAGTAGGCTCCCTTCTTTACTTACTTGGTGCTAGGATTAATGCCTTGAACCATCACATTGAATGAACGATGGTCGAAGCGGCAATGAAAATGAACTGTCTGAGTAAAAATAATACTAATGATAATAATAATAATAAAACAGTGATTATTATTATTATTTTGTTATTTAGTTAATTTTGTCGAATCTATAGGTCTAAGCTTGATTGATTTTATTTTATAATTTGTATGTATGACTGTTGGAATCCAAAATAAACGGAAAAAAAAATATGTTTTCCATCCAGTTCAATGTAGCTCTAGTAGGACTAGTTCCCACGTGGTGTCTTAGACTAATATCTGACGTTCAGTTCGGTTTAAGCCATCTATATCCAGTTACATAAATAAAACACATCCACCGTCATGATATTAGCCCCAACACACCTCATTCCCAAAGATATTAGGTTCCATGCCAGGACCTTCCCTTTATGAGCACGGCTACACTGAACTGGATGGAAAACACGGACAATTTTTCACAAATCTTTCATCGAATGCGATGGTATCAAGCCGGGCGGGATTCAATCTCCCACCTAGTTAGTACCTACAGTCTTAAATGGATTCCGAACCTTGAAGCAGAGCCGGTAGTCTCAGTTCTCACCTAAATTGGCGTTTACGTAACTTCGAAGTTCCGTAAAAACGTCAAACTCCATACAAGTTTTTACTAGATATTCTGTGGTTTTACTTTAAGGGCCTGGTACTAGCCAAATCGCAAAGTTAGACGAGGCACCCCAAGTAAACTAACTAAGTCTGACGATTATAAGTGTCATCCTTACAATATACGATTCCTTGTCTAGGAATCGAATGATTTTCGTTAATGTATGTTTCCTTTTTCTATACAAAATACATTGCGGAAACGGTGTCCATTTCCGAACTTTTTTGACTAAATGTAGAAATCTAAAAGCAAATGGAATTTTTTGTTTATGCATATATGCTGTTTTTGCTTATATCTAGAAATCGAATGACTTTCAGATTTCTAATGAGAAAAATCAACTTTTTTATTTTTATTATTATTTAAATAAATGATGGAATAAAAAAATATTAACAATCCATTATCAGTCTGGAGTTCTATTTGGATTTGCTGAAGCGTTTCACTACATATTATTACATTTGTTAAAAAGTGCATTTGTATGGCGCGAGTAGTTGGCTAGTCCTAGCGCCTTAACAAGCTGTCAAAGTCAAACGCGGACTTCAGTTTTGTATGAAAACGCGGAGTGGACGTAAACGGTAACGTCGACGTATTTACGGCAACGTTGAGTAAGCTGTCAAATCAAACTCGGACTCGCAAATGTTAGTTCGCTTAACGCCCACTGCGCGCGCTCTTCAAATTCTCCATACATTTGAAAACGCCAGTCGATCGGTTTGCCGTAACGCCAATTTAGGTGACAACTGAGACTTCGGGTATAGATCTTATTCGTGACGAAATGTACTCACCCAACTCATAAAGAGAAAGAAAGCAATACATGAATGGGGCGATTTTCGAACATATAGCATGGAAATTTAGTCCCGGTGCCCCTGAACTATAAGCCGCTCAAAAGGAAAATCTAATAAAAATCACCAAACGTATTATAACGATATAACCTGAGATCGCTCAAGAAAAAATACCTAAACCTATTATCATGAAATGGAAAGAATATGGAATGAAAAAGTTAGCTCTGCGCGTACACTTTTCACTCTCTCCAATCATATTTTCAGCCCAAAACAATTAGAAACTTACCTGAAATGTTTCGATCGATCGTTTTAAAGTTAAACAGCTCTCTGGAGGCATCAGAAACAAAGAACTCGCCGCGAGAGAGCCTGAAGTGTTAATATTCCGGGAGGTCACGACATTTTTGGTCACGATAAGGTAAATGGCGTGGTCTGGAAACATCGATACCTATTAATTATACAACAATAACCAGTCGGTTTTATTACTAAATACTTAAATATACCTAAAGTTATATCTCTAACCTAAATCACCGATAGCTAAGAAATGCAATCAAATATTTGTTCAGTTTTTTTATTGGCAAGCAAGTATGTACTGGTACTTTCATGCTTCGTCATTTGCATGCATTTACCTTATCATATATATTTTATGTCACCATAACTACTTTTTCAATCGCCTCATCTACGTAACGCAACCACTTAGAACAGGCAGACCGACACATTTAGCTTCAAAGGTATGGTCTTTATGATGTGAACCCAGTTTCAGCCATTTACGTTATCGTTACCATTTTTGTCGCGACCTCCTAGTCTATAACCGTTACAGTTCTACTTCCTCGGGCACCAACCCGAACACCTGTAGTGATAAAAATTCAATACATTAACCCGAGCGGTAAATTGAGCAACTCAAATACACTCGGTCCATTTATCTTTTGCGTTTATCTTTTTAAGAAGGACTTTATAATTGATAATCTTATGTATTTAATGGATACGACATTACCGTTATCTCATTAATTTGAGTTTCAGCGACATCTACATTTGAAGCGTTGTAATCAGATTTTGAAAATAATCTGAATAAGTATTGGTCGTGACGACATTCCTGCTTCCGACGAATACCAATACTTTTTCGGATTATTTTCAAAATCTGATTAGGATGCTTCAAATGTAGACGTCGCTGAAACTCAAATTAATGACTTTAAAATTGTAGTAAAAGTTACCCTAGCTAAGCACAGAGCCATGAAAAAGTGTTCGGGTGTCACCAGGAGTGTTTTTTTTTGGGTAATTGTATCACCCTTGTTAAAAGGTTTCAATAACCTTGATAAAACAACAGATGTATCTCACTTTTTCTACTCGAAGGACCAACAAAGAACATATTTTTTCTGATGCAGCTTTTTGTCTTCCTCTCTTTCCAAGAAGGTGAAGAGCAGGTATTATTATACTACAACGGTTGAGAGAGCCTTGCATATACGCTATGTAACCTACCACGATATGTAACCTACCGCGCTATGCAACCTACCACGCTATGTAACCTACCACGATATGTAACCTACCACACTATGTAACCTACCACGCTATGTAACCTACCACGCTATGTAACCTACCACGCTATGTAACCTACCACGCTATGTAACCTACCACGCTATGTAACCTACCACGCTATGTAACCTACCACGCTATGTAACCTACAACGCTATGTAATAAAAAGGTCACCACCCGGGTTGGTACCATCGCATTGGATGAACGATGGTCGAAGCGGCAATGAAAATTGTCCGTGTTTTCCATCCAGTTCAATGTAGCCGTGCAATATAAGGAAGGTCCTGGCATGGCACCTAGTTCCCATGTGGTGTGTTGGGCTAATACCATGACAGAACTTGTGGTATTAGCCATCCATGTCCAGTCACATAAAAAAAAAAACTCATTTTGTTGCTTTTTTATATTTGAGGACAACAAAACACATATAGATAAAGAAAAAAAACATATCAACATAATAAAAGTGCAACAGTTGCCACAGAGTAAAAAAAATGTAGTTTATGCCTAAAATCTGTACGTACCTTAAAACTAACATTATGCAAGAGGTATGACATTGTTATATGCACACTTAAATAATACAAGTTTTAACATCTTAGAAACGTACAAATACATAGATCAAATAAAGAAAGTAATCTAAATTTATACGTATATCAAAGAACAATTAATAAATTATAATTAACACCAGAAATGTATAAAATATACCTGAATAGAAAAGATAACAATAATTGTATGTCCACACAATATGAATATATTCAATCGAAATTAAATAAAACTTATTTAATTAATAAGTTTTAATATGTGCTCTCCTAACTCTTCTATAATTTATAACGTGTTATTATAACTAGCTGAGGTACCCAGCTCAGCTCGGGTCGTATTGGACTGATGCTGGACTGAATTATTTCCTGGATATTATATGAGTTCCTGTACAAACTTTCATCCCCTTCAAGCTATTGTTTTAATTGTTTTAAAACTGTCTCCAAGGTCCGGACTACCTCTATACCAAAATTCATGTCACATCATCAAAACATATCTATTAGGACCACCAATTGTTCGAAGCAAGACTCACATCGTCTGGGAGAGCGCCGCCACCACGGCCGGTGTTCTTGTACTTCACCCAGTACAGTCCAATGTAGCCGTGCAGTCCAAGTTAGACGGTAAGTCTGACGATTAGAAGTGTCATTCTTACAATATATGATTCCTTGTCTAGGAATAAACCAATTTTCGTTAATGTATGTTTCCTTTTTCTGTACAAAATACATTGCGGAAACGGTGTCCATTTCCGAATTTTTTTACTAAATGTAGAAATATATAAGAGCATATGGAATTATTTCTTCATGTATATATGCTGTTTTTGCTTAAATCTAGAAATCATATTACTTTCAGATTTCTAGCTTGAAAAATCTTTTTTTATTATTATTATTATTTCAATAAATTATGTTATCAAAAAATATTAACAATCCATTATCAGTCTGGAGTTCTATTTGGACTTGTTGAGGCGTTTCAATACATATTATTACATTTGTTTAAAGGTGCATTTGTATGGCGCGAGTAGTTGAGTAGTCCTAGCGCCTTAAAGGGAAGGTCCTGGCATGGAGCCTAATTTCTTCAGGAATGCGGTGTTTTAAGCTTGACTGTGGATGTAGTATTAGCCTTCTATACCGAGTCACATGAAAATAAGGGCATATTGTTTGTGCGAGGCTACAAAGCGGTGTAGACGGCCTGGATATGCCCAGGGGAGTAGGATGGGCCTTTTTGTTCAGTTTTCATGAGCCACATCGAAAGTCTCTGGAGAGAACAACGTGAAATGTAACACCGGATCAGAGGCTTTCAAGAATATGTACGGCTTACAGGTTACGACTTATGCGATCAACTTATTCCAGAACCAACTTCTTATATATAATAGCAGAACTTTCCTCCAACATTTTTCGTGAAGAAAGAAAATATTGTTTTATTTAAACTTTTGGTAGTTCAACTACACTAGTAAAAGGGAAACGACCATTGTACGAAATTATTACAATTTATTCATATTTAATACAAACAAACTTTTAAATCAAAACGTGATACAGGAACTCCATTTACACTACAATAATTTCAGCGTGAAAACTTGTAATAACATCTGAGCCGGTAGTCTCAGTTCTCACCTGAATTGGCGTTTACGTAACTTCGAAGTTCCGTAAAAACGTCAAACTCCATATAAGTTTTACTAGATATTCTGCGGTTTTACTTCTTCAAGCTGTCAAAGTCAAACGCGGACTTCCGATTTGTATGAAAACGCAGAGTGGACGTAAACGGCAACGTCGACGTATTTACGGCAACGTTGAGTAAGCTGTCAAATCAAGCTCGGACTCGCAAATGTTAGTTCGCTCAAGGCCCACTGCGCGCGCTCTTCAATTTCTCCATACATTTGAAAACGCCAGTCGATCGGTTTGCCGTAACGCCAATTTAGGTGACAACTGAGACTACCGGCTCTGATAAGAATAACAATTACCTTCTTGTAATCCAGCAACAAGATAATCAACTCTCACAGTGATTTTATAATTTTAATTAATCATTGTTAGGGTTCCGTACCCAAAGGGTGAAAACGGAACCCTATTACTAAGCCTCCGCCGTCCGTCCGTCCGTCCGGCTGTCACAGTGCTGTATCTCATGAACCGTAATAGGTAGGCAGCAGAAATTTTCACAGAGTGTGTATTTATTTTGCCGCTATTACAGCAAATAGGTAACATAAAAAAAAATATAAAAATTAAAGGGGGTCCCACACAAACACAGAAATCGGAATTAATAACTCCGATTTCTGTGCACACAAAGGACGTTATTTTTTTTTTGTAAATCGGGTACGATGGTACGGAACCCTTCGTGTGCGAGTCCGACTCGCACTTGGCCGGTTTTTATGAATTACATTTCCTTTTTCATTTTTCCCCCAAAAACAAATACTCTGACATAAGCTGGTGCCTTCGCGCCTGCGCAGTAAACTGAGTAATCGAGACAACTTCTATAACTAGGTTGCGTGAAAATACTTGTTCGTACAAAGCAGGTACGTCGCTAATTCCAGACTATATGCATATACATGGGAGGTGTAACGAATTGATGATAAGCTCTATAACTGAAGGTGACACGAAGGGCATTAGCAAATGGCCGAGAGGATAATATCATTGGTTTCCACGTGATCCCACACTAATCCAATCCCCCTCTCGCTTGGCTGAAAAGGTAGTGGAAATTAGGTGAAATGGAATTAGAAGTACCCCGGATCCGGTCGGCCGGCAATTAGAGGTCCTTCCACCAGCGTCCTGCTGGGAGGATAGGGGAGAAAGTATTCCGGAGGAAAATCTTTCTTCGATGTTGATAACATCACTGATTTTGCGATATCGTATCATTGATAAGAAATTGTATTGCGAAGGTTGTGCCAAATCTGTGGAGATTATTTTCTCGTTTATTTTTTTATGTGACAGGACATGGATGGCTAATACCACACCTTCTGTCATGGTATTAGCCCAACACACCACATGGGAACTAGGTGCCATGCCAGGACCTTTCTTTTATTGCACGGCTACATTAAACTGGATGGAAAACACGGACAACTTTCATTGCTGCTTCGACCATCGTTCATTCAATGCGATGGTACCAACCCGGGCGGGATTAAACCCTACCTCCTAGTAAGTAAGGAAGGGGATTTACAGTTTAACGTGGAATCCGAACCACGGCCAGCCTCTCTCAACGGTCGAATGGTCACCCATCCAAGACCAGACCGGACCCAGCGTTGCTTAACTTCGGAGAGCGATCGCCGAAGTGTCGCGCCACTGGGCTATTGAGGCTGCAAAATCGTTGGTCGGATATCACGCAAAGGTTTTATTGACCACAATAAAACCAGAAGCGAGCTTGTAAGTTGACTTTAATGAATTCGTTGTTAGAATTTTAAATACATAAAATTTAACATTTTTATCGAGAAATTCGCGTCGACACCCGCTATAAAAGCGGTTTTCTCGACTGAAAGGCTCCTGATTCCTGAGCACGGAATTCCGACAAAAGGCCTAAAGATAAATGGAAAAACGATATAAATGCGTACATAGGTATTATCGGCGGGAGGGAAATGTAAACACGAAATTGCTGCGCAGTCATCCGTGGCAGCCGCTGACAAATGAGTGATAATTGTCCGCCATCTTGGGTCGCCATCTCCGCCCACCCAGAACGGTCACTCCCATGCGCGTGTGACTTTGTGAGCGATGGATAAATCCACATTAAGGCAGAAAGAGGACTTGGAAACCCGATTTTTTATAGAGTTGTTAATAAAGACTGAAAGTCCGTAAAAAACGAATATGATTTTTTTTATGCCACCTGACATGGCTGGCTAATACCACAAAACTACCGTTATGATATTAGCCCAATACACCACATTCCTGAAGGAATTTGGTGCCATGCCAGGACCTTCCCTTTATGAGCATTGAGCACGGCTTCATTGAACTGGATGAAAAACAGGGACAATTTTTCATTGCCACTTCGACCATCTTTTTATCCAATGCGATGGTACCAACCCGGGCGGGTTTAATAGGGGCCTAGTAGGGGACCTACGTTTTACTTCGATTCCGAACCAGGAGCAGCTCGCATTCGTGACGAAATGCACTTGTCTAACTCAGAAAGAGAAAGAAAGTGGTGCATGTCGAGACGAGGAATTGAACCCAGACCTCTGGTAGGCTAGGCGAAACTAGGCTAAGAAACGCTTAGTTGTCAGTCATTACTCTGTTCTTAAAACTACAAATCTAGCTTTTAATCATTATTTTAATATAGTGTAAACAGTTTAAACCAAGCGTAAATTACTTAAAATTTAAATTTCCTAAAGACCCGATCATTGTTTTGATATAAACTAATGTAAAAGTATATACTTTAATATTCTTTAGCTTTTTTTTTTATTTATTTACTGTTCCTGCAGCGCAGAAAGCATTAAAAACAGCTATTTTCCATTCATAAAACGGAGTTCGCCACGCCCTGGCTCTCTTCCTGAGTGCTGTTTCAGCCTTCAGAACACACTAAATGTGCTCGCCACTACAGTCCTTAAAATATGAAGTTACAAACTTAAGGAGTTTGTAACTTTACGTCTTAAAGAGTTATAGAAGAAAGTGTTACGAACGATCGTGGCGCCAGATACTTTGACAACGGTATTTTCTTTACATGTAAACAAGCATGAATGACTGACCACACCCGTCGTGATATTAGCCCAACACAGCGCATTCCCGAAGGAATATGTTTCGTTGCCATGAAATTCTTTTTATGAGCACAACCAAATTGTTTGGCAGTAACATTTAGATATAAGTGTGTATTTCATAATTGTGGACGAAAAAATATGTTACGTAAACCCTTGAAGTTTCTTTGCGGGTTCTTCTTTACTGGGTTGATCGAATTCGCGGATCTTTGTGACGTAACTAGGTGTAGTTTGACTACCAAAAAGTTTAAATAAGTGAAATGAAAAGAAAGCAGCACCTGGCCGGCCGGCATGGTTTTCGTAGCCTCCTTCCCGAAAGATCATGGGCGTCGTCGGGCAACTTCAGAGGTCCTGGCTTGCGCCATATGCCGCGCTTTACATAAAAAAAAAAAATCTTAGTCTAAATGAATGGGCGTTATAATCAAAAATATGCTGCTACCCCTTGTACCCTGCAATACAAAACAAGTTCACAAGTTCACCACTGGACACGTGGCCCATAACCGCCTCAGGATTATACGATCGGATAATGTACTCGTAAATCGGATATTGTGGACAGGACGAGTGTACGGATGTTCGTTCAATCCACTTTTATGTGATGTAACGTTTACTACAAGACAACATGCTGTCACTTATTGGGTCTCGGGATGTTGATATCAACGTCGATATTGGCAATCGGTGGGCTATAAAAATCGGCCAAGCGCGAGTCGGACTCGCACACGAAGGGTTCCGTAGCATCATCCAAGATTGAACATAAAAAATCACGTTTTCTGTATATTTTGTATATATATTTTTATTTGGCCTATTTGTTGTTATAGCGGCAAAATAAATACACATTCTGTGAAAATTTCAGCTGCCTACCTATTACGGTTCATGAGATACAGCCCTGAGACAAACGGACGGACGGACAGCGGAGGCTTAGTAATAGAGTTCCGTTTTCACGCTTTGGGTACGGAACGATAAAAATCGGTCAGTGTGAGTGGGACTGGCATGCTGAGGACTCCGTGGAAAGCGTGCAGGCGTGATATGAAGAATTTGAAAACATGAGGGGGCGTGTGCGTCAAAGTAGATGCTTATGTGTCGCCACGGATGTTCGTAGCTATTTCTGCTGTTACTACTTAAATATTTGAAGATGCATTGATTTTGTAGCCTTAGCAGATGTGCAAATTCATACAGGATATTGGAACTATTGCATAGAAATTAGTCTTAAATCTTTTTTTGAGACATGTTACTTTATAAGTTCTCATAATTTTTTTATAAAATCGGAAATATTTTTGATGCAGAATTGAAGGTTGAATTACATTTTTTTTTATGTGACTGGACATGATGGCTAATACCACACCTTCTGTCATGGTATTAGCCCAACACACCACATGGGAACTAGGTGCCATGCCAGGACCTTCCTTATATTGCACGGCTACATTGAACTGGATGGAAAACACGGACAATTTTCATTGCCGCGTCGACCATCGTTCATTTAATGCGATGGTACCAACCCGGGCGGGATTAACCCTACCACCTAGTAAGTAAGGAAGGGGACCTACAGTTTAACGTGGAATCCGAACCACGGCCAGCCTCTCTCAACGGTCTAATGGTCACCCATCCAAGACCAGACCCGACCCAGCGTTGCTTAACTTCGGAGAGCGATCGCAGAAGTGTCGCGCCACTGGGCCACTGAGGCTGACTGGGCACTGTTTCAATTTCTTTTTACAATATAAATTGTTTCATGTCTCTCATATCACTATTTATTTTTCATTATTAACCGAAAGTAAACGTAACTTTGATTCGTCTGATTAAAAACACTACATTACATAGGTAAAAAATTCAATTCATAATATTAAAAAGATTTACTAATATCTTTTGCTTGCGACCTTAGCATTACAAATTTGCTGATGAGTAAATATGTAAATTTGAAATTAATTCATTTAATTTTATACATTTCGTGACCTTTTAAAAGCCGACCAAGTGCGAATCGGACTCGCACACGATGGGTTCCGCACCATCTCACAAGATTTCACATAATCAAATCACATTTTTTTGTGTAGGGGGGGGGCCTTTAATTTTTATGATTTTTTAATGTTACCTATTTGCAATTATAGCGGCAAAATATATACACACTCTGTGAAAATTTTAGCTACGGTTCATGAAATACAGCAAACGGACGGACGGACGGACGGACGGACAGCGGAGGCTTAGTAGTAGGGTTCCGTTGGCACCCTTTGGGTACGGAAACCTAAAAATTAAATTCATTATATTAAAAATATATACTAAAATCTTTGGCTTACGACCTTCAGATTACGAATTTGCTGATGAGTCAATATGTACATTTTAAAATATTTAATTTAATTTAACTGGTTATGGTGCTGTCTCTATAACAAACACAAAAACAACAATCGTTGTTATTAATAACAACGATTGTTTCAGAATTAATAATATAAATAAATTTATTTATAATATTAATTATCTAGGCAGACATAATATTAATTGGATTTAATACATTTCGTGACCTTTGAAAAATTAACAGATAATGTTAATTAATGGGGGGGGCCTTTAATTTTTATGATTTTTTAATGTTACCTATTTGCAATTATAGCGGCAAAATATATACACACTCTGTGAAAATTTTAGCTACGGTTCATGAAATACAGCAAACGGACGGACGGACGGATGGACGGACAGCGGAGGCTTAGTAGTAGGGTTCCGTTGGCACCCTTTGGGTACGGAAACCTAAAAATTAAATTCATTATATTAAAAATATATACTAAATTCCTTGGCTTACGACCTTCAGATTACGAATTTGCTGATGAGTCAATATGTACATTTTAAAATATTTAATTTAATTTAACTGGTTATGGCGCTGTCTCTATAACAAACACAAAAACAACAATCGTTGTTATTAATAACAACGATTGTTACAGAATTAATATTATAAATAAATTTATTTATAATATTAATTCTCTAGGCAGACATAATATTAATTGGATTTAATACATTTCGTGACCTTTGAAAAATTAACAGATAACTTAAAAATTCGAATGGCCCTTAACGACCCGATCAGAGCTCATTAGCGTACGCGCTCCACTTCGCTTTAATCGCACCGAATTCGGAGAAAATTGTGAAAATGCGAGGGAAATAATTTCCGTGTCAGCGGCTCGCAACAGGAAAATGTCAGCACCGGCCCACGGAGATTTATATTCACTTACGCGTCGGGTTTTTCCGGGTTTACCGGGTCCCCATTCATAGTCAGCGACCTGTGAAATATTCTGTGAATATAACGCGTGCTGTCAAAACAGATACCTTCGAACGGAAAACCAATATGTCATTCACGGATAATTTTCAAACTTAACTGGATTAGGCGGTTAAGGTGGCCAATCCCGCTCAACTCCCCATACAAACGGGGAAAAAAGATCGCTCAATATTACTAATCAGAGATCCCAAATTTTGCTCAAAACAGCTTTATTTGATCGAACTAGATGTCTGATGACCATTGGCATTGTAAAATTGTGTTTGGTTTCTAAGTTATAAGGTCCGAAAGTTCGCATTTTTCGCGCGTTTTATACAATAACTTTGGAGGTGGATTACGCAATGATAAAGTAAGAACATCTTAAAAAGATAAGTCATCAGACATAGCTTATTTAATCAAGAACTATAATTTATTTGGTTCTTGTTAGATTTTTGACTACAGCGGTCGTGGTTTACTTTTAGCTATAAGTCGTTTTGTAATTAAAATTTTCGTAAATCTTACCAAATCATACACTATGCCCATTGTCTTTTTTGTGGACATGTTGCATCTTACTCATCACGGAGCCTGTCTTTTTCTTTGAAACAGAAAAGGTCCCAGACCGCAACAGCACGGTTTTGTACCGTGCCCGCGATTGAGTTAGTCCAGCCGGGTTGGGCCACCTTAAGAAAGACCCGTAAGGTTCTGTTCCTCATACAATAATTACATATGACAGTAACAAGCAACGAATATTAAGTTTATAATCCATAATACAAATATAAATATAATATTAAGCAAGTTTTTTTAAGAAAACCGAGTCAAATACAAAAAAAATCTTAACATATTTTTTCTTTTTCTCTGTGGTTTGACCACGGAGATCGAGTTTGACCCTGGGTACATTTCTCGCAAAAAAAAACTTGCAGACAAAGATATAATGATTGTTGTCTGATGAACAATTGCAAATATTAAATAAAGTTAAACAGTGGTTCAAGCGATTCGTAAACTACGGTCAGTTATTGTTTATTCATCATCAATTATTCGATTTCGTAGCTCAGTTGGTTAGAGCAGCGAATATGTAAACCCAAGTTCGCAGGCTTAAATCCTTCATCAAAAGAATATCCACAACATTATCGTTTTTTTTTTTATTTGATGATAATTATTTAAATTTTTTTTTTATGCAACATGACATGGATGGCTAGTATCACACAACTACCGTTATGATATTAGCCCAATACACCACATTCCCGAAGGAATAAGGTGCCATGCCAGGACCTTCCCTTTATGAGCACAGCTATACATTGAACTAGACGGAAAACGCGGAAAATTTTTCATTGCCGCTTCGACCATCTTTTAATCCAATGCGATGGTACCAACCCGGGCGGGCTTAAACCCTACCACCTAGAAGGGGGGACCTACAGTTTTACATGGATTCCGAACCATGGAGCAGCTAGTATTCATGACGAAATGCACTTATATAACTCAGAATGAGAAATGAAGTGGTGCACGGACGGGGCGAGTATTTGAACCCAGACCTCTGTCTAGTCCCCGCGCCGCCACTAGGCTACGAGCCGCTCGAAGCCGCCACTAGGCTACGAGCCGCTCGAAATTGACCGTGTCGACACAATCAAAATACAAGCTATCATTAATTAGTTCGATTGATTTTGGATACGATTTTTTATAATCAGAGCAACGTGAATATTTCGACTGTGTGGTATAAGGCTGAGATAAACAGTCGTCACCAAAACTAATGCTAACGCAAAGTAGTACTTTGTGACGTCACATTGATACATTTTGTATGGACGAAATCTCAAAGTAATGCCAATTGACGTCACAAAGTACTACTTTTCGTTAGTCTTAGTTTTCGATGCGATTATTTATCTCAGCCTTAACGCCCCGCCGGATTCCCATACAAATATAATGGCCACTTTGACCATAAAGACGGAAGTAAATATATACTTTTTCGTACTAAACAGGTACGTCGCTTATTCCAAGGAATGTGACATGTATGTATGTATAATCGACCGTGAAGCAAGGATACATTAAGTGAAGAAAGAGCCCAGCAAAAAGAACTACTTTACGAATATACTGCAAGGCTGGACCCGAACCAGCAAAACATACCGTTCGCGGGTATTGCGTCTACCAATTTCGCCACCGGCTGTATACCCATAATTTGGAATTCTCCTACAGTCCCTAATCCCGTAATGAATGTCTCCTACTAACACTGATTATACCTAAATACATTTATGTAACGCTTCATCTGCGTTGCGGACATTGACTGCAAAGATTGAACATTGCCGTCATCACCATCTTCTTTTTACTGGGCTCTTTCTTCAATGAATGTATCCTTGCTTCACGGTCGATTATACATACATACATGTCACATTACTTGCCATAAAGACGGAGACGCGAATTGACCGCATGTCACTTTTCTTACCGGATACGTTATTGCCGGTATCTCATTAATTTGAGGTCTCACAATATTCTAAACATAGAAGCATTATCACATTACTTGCCATAAAGACGGAGACGCGAATTGACCGCATGTCACTTTTCTTACCGGATACGTTATTGCCGGTATCTCATTAATTTGAGGTCTCACAATATTCTAAACATAGAAGCATTATTAGACTTTGAAAATAACCAGAAACATTGTTTGTCTAGACATTCGTTCTGCTTATAGTATTGTATTTCATTTCGTCAAATTGGTAGACAAGCTACACTCAGAAAGTTATTATTTTCTTATTAAAGACATAGATAATAATTGGCAATTAAATTAGGGCATACAACAGAACAACAGTTAACATGCATACAGCTTACAATTTCTGGCATACACCATCGTCAAACTTACTAAATAATGGAAACTAAACTAAGGACCTTTTTCACCTACTGCTGATTACCTTAATCGCCACATATTAAGTGCCTTTCTTTGCAGCTCGCAATCAATACCAGTACGAGATAATCAGCACTTTAGTAATAGAGTAAGTGTCGATTAAAACAAATCAGCACTTAGAGAAAACCAGCTTTCGGGCCTTTTTCACCTACTGCTGATTACCTTAATCGCAATATATTAAGTGCATTTCTTAGCAGCTCACAATCAATACCAGTACGAGATAATCAGCACTTTAGTAATAAAGTAAGTGTCGATTAAAACAAATCAGCATTAAAGAAAACCAGGCTTTAGGGCCTTTTTCACCTACTGCTGATTACCTTAATTGAAACATATTAATTGCCTTTCTTAGCAGCTCGCAATCAATGCCAGTACGAGATAATCAGCACTTTAGTAATAAAGTAAGTGTCGATTAAAACAAATCAGCATTAAAGAAAACCAGGCTTTAGGGCCTTTTTCACCTACTGCTGATTACCTTAATCGCAACATATTAAGTGCATTTCTTAGCAGCTCGCAATCAATACCAGTACGAGATAATCAGCACTTTAGTAATAAAGTCGATTAAAACAAATCAGCATTAAAGAAAACCAGGCTTTAGGACCTTTTTCACCTACTGCTGATTAAGTGCCTTTCTTAGCAGCTCGCAATCATTACCAGTACGAGATAATCAGCACTTTGGTAATAAAGTAAGTGTCGATTAAAACAAATCAGCACTAAGAGAAAACCAGGCTTTAGGGCCTTTTTCACCTACTGCTGATTACCTTAATCGCCACATATTAAGGGCCTTTCTTAGCAGCTTGCAATCATTACCGGTCCAAGATAATCAATAAAGACCCTTTAAGTGTTTATTGAAATAAATCAGATCTTGGTGAAAACCAGGCTAATTATGTCAACGTAATTATTCGTTATTATGATAATAGATTATCATGGTAATTTCAATAATTCTAATTATAAATATGATGCATCTATTCGTTAGCTTATATCTATTCGAATATCGTCGTTTTCTGAACCCAAATTAAAAACCTGTAATGATGTTTACTTAAAGACTACTAATCCATACTATCCCTACTAATATTATAAATGCGAAAGTAATTTTGTCTGTCTGTTGCGTTTTCACCCCTAAACTAGTTTTGATGAATTTCGGTTAATAGATAGTCTGGGTCTTGTAGAAGGATATAGGATACCTTTTGTAGCGTCAACTAAACTCGAAAGGGCTGAAATAGGGGATGTAAATTTGTATGGGGAACTCATATAATATTCAGGAAATAATTGACCCCTGACATCAGTCCAAAACGACATTTACCCGAGCGGAGCCGGGTACATTCACTGGTATTATATACTTTCAGATATTTTACTGGCTTTCCATTGTGTATAGTACTCCGAACACTAACATTCGTATTCAGAGAGCACCTGTCAAAACTTAGTACGAGATTAGCACCGGACTAACCATACAAAAACCGGTTTAGTCCGGCGGATTAACTTTAGTCCACCCACTCTGAACACAGCTGTTTAATTTCAACTAATATCAACAATATAAAAAAAATTCTGGAGCAATCAGACGGCTATTATCATAAAAACTGGGGCACCCCGAGGCAACCTATTGTTCCGAGGAATTCACGTGTTACGACCCAAATATCGCCTTACCTGTCGCCACTCCGCTAGACAACGCAACGCCGACACACACCGCGACGTAACCCTAGCGACACGCACAGAGAGTCACATGTTAGGGAGCGACTGAACAGCGCACCGGCCTCCTGAAGGGGTTGTTTTCAGCGACTATGGAGCATTGTGGCTTGTGAAAGACGAGGGAGCGCGGCGGGCGCCCTGCGGGACGAATGAGACGCGACTGGAGTGTTTACAGGCGGGCGGCGCGCGCATGCGCCGGGGTGCGCGATGTGAAGGCGCTGCTTGCTGGAGAGCCCCACTCGGGGTTGAGCGCTCGCGCTGTGGCTCACGTTACAGCAGCGAGCATGGAACGACCGGAGAAGCGACCGGAACTCATTCGTATGGGTGCAGAGTTGCCACAGTCCAAAACGTGTAACTGTAGTTCGCTTACGAATTCGGGACGAGGCATCGAATGGTTGTTGCACTCCATAGCGTATTGAGCCTGTAGTCCCTGTTGTCACCTAAATTGGCGTTTACGGCAAACCGATCGACTTTAGTTTTCAAATGTGCGTATGTATGTTTTCCATGGTTCGGAATCCATGTAAAACTGTAGGTCCCCTTCCCCTACTAGGTGGCAGGGTTTAAGCCCGCCCGGGTTGAATGAAAAGTTGATCGAAGCGGCAATGAAAAATTGTTCGTGTTTTCTATCCAGTTCAATGTAGCCGTGCTCATAAAGGAAAGGTCCTGTCTTGGCACCTAATTCCTTCGGGAATGTGGTGTATTGAGCTAATATCATAACGGTAGTTGTGTGGTATTAGCCATCTATGTCAAGTTACATAAAAAATGGAGAAATTGAGAAGCGCGTGCAGTGGGCGTTAAGCGAACTAACATTTGCAAGTCCCAGTTTTATTTGACAGCTTACTCAACGTTGCCGTTTACGCCGACTCCGCGTTTTCATAGAAATCGGAATACCGAGTTTGACTTTGACAGCTTGAAGAATTAAAACCACAGAATATCTAGTAAAACTTGTATGGAATTTGACGTTTGCCCTAAACGCCAATTTAGGTGATAACTGGGACTACAGGCTCTGAGCTCCTATTCCCAGTAGTTACCTAAATTGGCGTTTACGGAACTTCGAAGATACGTAAAAACGTCAAACTCCATACAAGTTTTTACTAGATATTGTGTGGTTTTACTTCTTCAAGCTGTCAAAATAAAATTCAAACTTCCGATTTGAACGAAACCGCGGAGTCGACGTAAACGGCAACGTCGACGTATTTACGGCAACGTTGAGTAACCCCCGATTGCACAAAGAGACGGTCGAGTTTCTTCCACATTGTCCATACAAAGTGACGTGTTTAATCGTACGTTGACGTTGATTTTGTTTATTTTTTGTCTTTTCGTGCACTCGGCCCTAAGCTGTCAAATCAAACTCGGACTCGCAAATACTGCGCGCGCTCTTTAATTTTTCCATACATTTGAAAACTCCAGTCGATCGGTTTGCCGTAAACGGCAATTTAGGTAACAGCTAGGACTAGAGTCTCAGTTACCGTGTCCTTGCTTTATATTTTGCTGTTTGTGGGGACTGGCCTGCTCCAATTGGCAACATGTAAGTTAGTGGGGATAGTCTTTGCAAATAAAATTATATTTGTCATAAACTGTTGCTTGCAGCATGAATTGTTAATTTTTGTGAACTCATGTTAATTTAGTGTTTTATCTATGTTTTATTAAAAAAATTGACGAACACTTTTGTAAATTTAGACTAAGTGTACGTTGAAAAAAACTAACAGCGGAGTTTCTTTACAGTTCTTCTTCGCTGTGTTTTGTTTTGCTGAACTGGCCAATGTTAAAATATGACAAATCCGAGTGCAGTGTACTGTCAATGGATGATTAATAAACAATACAATAAAATACAAATTACTATAACGTCAACGATGGACTCGGAATAGCCCAACCACGTGACGGCGTAGCGTGCTCGTGGCGACGCTACGTGACGCTTAGCGCAGCGTTGCCGCTTGAAAGTGTCATGCCATCCTTGTTTATGCTAGGTGTTTCAGGATAAGCTCAAGCAGAAATTTCAGGAATAGGCAGGTGGGAGCAATCGGAGTGTTCAGATAGCAGAAAAAGGCTATCAGAAGATCGCACTCTAAAATGGAATGCACACTGCACACCACTATTCAAGCGCCTGAAAATCCTAACAATAACGATGTCTATGTACAAAAAATATCTCTATACATAAGAAATAACCCGGAGGAGTATGATTGCTTAGAGCATCAATACTCGACGAGAAACAAGAAGAAAATTAAAAATAAACCGGCCAAGTGCGAGTCGGACTCGCACACGAAGGGTTCCGTACCATCGTAAAAAATAAAACAAAAAAATCACGTTTTTCGTATGGGAGCCCCCTTTAATTTTAATATTTTTTTAATCTTACCTATTTGTTGTTATAGCGGCAAAATAAATACACAATCTGTGAAAATTTCAGCTGTCTACCTGTTACGGTTACTTAGATACAGCCCTGTGACAGACGGACAGACGGACGGACGGACGGACGGACGGACAGCGGAGGCTTAGTAATAGGGTTCCGTTTTCACCCTTTGGGTACGGAACCCTAAAAAGCCACAAAATATAAAAATTCAATAAAAGCGTAATTTACAACAGTATTAAATATACAATAAACTGCCAAGAGAATTGCAAGATAACCACAATAATGTACACATTTTTAGAGCACAATCAAATAAGTGGATCTATGATCGAACATTCTAAGACTTATAATTTTTTAACATTATTATATAGTCATATCTAACAAGAAATACTAAAAAGTTCCAGATGAAATGTAAACTGACGATACCGCAAAATAGAATTATATGCTTTTTGTAAAAATTGTAATGATGTGTGCAAATAAATTGTAAATTTAGACTAAGGGGACGTTGAAAAAAATCCCACAAAGTTTCTTGCCAGTTTTTCTTTGCTGTGTTTTGTTTTACTGTACTGGTTAATGTTAAAATATAAAAAATCCGAGTTTTTTTTTATGTGACTGGACATGGATGGCTAATACCACAAGTTCTGTCATGGTATTAGCCCAACACACCACATGGGAACTAGGTGCCATGCCAGGACCTTCCTTATATTGCACGGCTACATTGAACTGGATGGAAAACACGGACAATTTTCATTGCCGCTTCGACCATCGTTCACCCAATGCGATGGTACCAACCCGGGCGGGATTAACCCTACCACCTAGTAAGTAAGGAAGGGGACCTACAGTTTAACGTGGAATCCGAACCACGGCCAGCCTCTCTCAACGGTCGAATGGTCACCCATCCAAGACCAGACCGGACCCAGCGTTGCTTAACTTCGGAGAGCGATCGCCGAAGTGTCGCGCCACTGGGCCACTGAGGCTGACAAAAGTGCTATGGATGATAAATAAACAATACAATATATAAAAATACAACACGAAGGGTTCCGTACCATCGTACAACACTTAACACAGACAAATCACGTTTTTTGTGACCCCATAATTTTTTATTAATTTTACCAATTTTACCAATTGTTATAGCGGCAAAATTAATACACACTATGTGAAAATTTCAGCTGCGTACCAATTACGGTTTATGAGATACAGCCCTGTGACAGACGGGCGGACAGACGGACAGACAGACGGACGGACGGACAGCGGAGGCTTAGTAATAGGGTTCCGTTTGATACCCTTTGGGTACGGAACCCTAAAAATCATTGTAAGAAACCATCGCAGCGGGTCGGTGCGCTATTCAAACTCGTGCTTGCATTGGTTGTTTTACTAACAGCCTCTCTAGGTACTGTTACGGAAAAAATGTTTTTATATATATATATATGTACACATCTTCAACAAAGAACAATATTCGCTAAAAATAAATTTCAATATTATTGACATTACATCTTATTTGAAAGCAAACAATATTTGTCCTTAGCTTCTAATTTATTCTAGTTCCCAGAAGACCTTTTTTTCTGTGATCATTGTGCGCCATTTCAAAACTACAAATGGTATTTCGTAATAAGATTTCAGCCAATCGGGTTTAATAAATTTCTTAGATATAATTCATTATTATCCAGCACGATTATTTTAGCAGTAGGTACTTACTACATTAATAAAAATAAAAAGACAAAAGCTTTATCAAAAATCTTTAATTACTTTGATATTTTTTTTCATCCCTACTTATTGTCTCTATGTAACATTGTAAAACTTTATGACATTTTATCTAGGATCGTTTATTTTTTTTATATTTTAACTTCATAGTAACTGAACCAAATGGTTTTTAGGGTTCCGTACCCAAAGGTTGAAAACGGACCCTTATTACTAAGCCTCCGCTGTCCGTTCGACCGTCCGTTCGTCCGTCCGTCCGTCTGTCACAGGGCTGTATCTCAGTAACCGTAACAGGTAGACAGCTGAAATTTTCACAGAGTGTGTATTTATTTTGCCGCTATAACAACAAATAGGTAAGATTAAAAAATAATTAAAATTAAAGGGGGCTCCCATACAAAAAACGTGATCTTTTTGTTTTATTTTTTACGATGGTACGGAACCCTTCGTGTGCGAGTCCGACTCGCACTTGGCCGGTTTTAAATCGATATTTCTATTTCGATAATCAAATTCCTATGTGGTCGGCCTTAATTTATGATTTAGTGTACCAAATGCTTACAAATTGACCTGGTACTCTGGTCAGAAAATGCGAATTTGATGTGATAAGATAAAATAATGCAGTCATTTTGAGATTTTTGGTAAATATACCAAATGGTTTAATTAAAAGCATTTATCATTCTACTAAACGCCGCCTCCAGCACAAGACGACTTTTCTTATAATCTTGCCTGACTCTGAGCATGTGAAAAATCGGAATCTTTGGAAATGTCCAATAAATAGTATTCATATTTGTTTATAAGACGCGTTCAGGTCCCAGGAGCAAAATAAGATATAGTTTCTTTATATTTACTAAGAAGCAGATTATTGGAACTAAAAGCTGAATTAATAGTTGAGTACTTTTTCATCTATTCATATTCATTCGTTTTTCCTAGGACTGGCAGAGCGTCTGATATCAAACACAATTTGGCAACGACTTTCGTTGAAATTTTCTGAAAATACTTTTGAACATTCAGGCTTCGCAGTCAATAGGCACTTACTTAGAGCCTTTTTACCTACTCCTGATTAGCTTAATCGCCACATATTAAGGGCCTTTCATAGCAGCTTTCAGTCAACAACATCACAAGATAATCGACACGCCCAAGTGTCGATAAAAACAAATCAGCACTTGGTGAAACCAGGTTTAGCTTCATTGCATTAATTACTGACAGCTGTATTCAGAGTGGTCGTACTAACTTTAATACGCGGATGTTGTTCGAAGTATGTCGCATTTAGAATAGTTAGTCCGGTGATAATCCGCTTACAAAATGTTTACAGTTCACTCTGATAACCTGTTCTGTGCTGATAACGACTGAAAGTTCCTTTCACTCCATACTCGACGTCAACATGACAGAAGGGGATGTCAAAGGACATTAAGTGAACTACTACAAACTAAATACTAGGGTTTAAAGCAGACACCATAACTAAATAATCTTCAAAGTGAATCGCTACTATTTAAGTTTCTGTTCATCGATGACAATATTACAGCCACCGTCATGACATAAGCCCAACACACCGAATTCCTAAAGGAATTAGGTGCCATGCCAGGACCTTCCCTTTGTGAGCACGGCTACATTGAATCGGATTAAAAAAATATTTAACCATTCAAATCAAATCAAAATTTATTTAATATCAACAAATTAGCCTAAGTACATTTTTTGTATTTTTTATTATATTACTATTGTGATACTCAAAAGCCGAGCGGAATAACTTCCACATATGTAGTACCGAAAGGGGAGCCACCGCTTTACATCGATTCGGAACCATGGAACAGTTCCCAATATTTATTTAACTCGGCTATCAAAAGTGAGCTTCGGTAAATTTAGACATTTGAACCAACCAATCCTCTAGATCCTTTATTCATAGGGTTAGTAATCTACGGAATGCACTCGGTTTCCCTTAAAGTACAACCTGGGGTCCTTCAAATATGGTGTCTTCAAGCTGGCCGGCATGGTTGTCGCAGCCCCCGTGTACGTTCAAAAGCTCATGGGCATCATCAGGCTTATGCCCACCTTATGCCATATGCCGCGCTTGACATAAAATGACGTTGAGTGAAATATTCCCCATTTATATGTACCTTAATATTTGTCTAGAGGCCAAAGTTATCAAAACTTGATGGATTCAATGTTTTCAAGCAGCGAAGAATTCAATTTTAGTTTGTCGATTACGCTTTTGATTCGGCTTTAAGGTGGGCCATCCCGCTCAACTCCCCATACAAATGGGGAAAGAAGATCACGCCCATATCTCATATCAGAGACCCCAAATTTTGCTCAAAAGAGCTTTATTTGATCGAACCAGATGTCTGATGACCGTTGGCATTGTAAAATTGTGTTTGGTTTCTAAGTTATAAGGTCCGAAAGTTCGCATTTTTCGCGCGTTTTATACAATAACTTTGGTGGTTTATTACGCAATGATAAAGTAAGAAAATCTCAAAAAGATCAGTCATCAGACATAGATTATTTAATCAAGATTTATAATCTATTTGGTTTTTGTTAGATTTTTTACTACAGCGGTCGTGGTTTACTTTTAGCTATAAGTCGTTTTGAAATCAAAATTTTCGTAAATCGTACTAAATTATACACTATGCACATTGTTTTTTTTTGTGGAATATTTTGAGCAAAATTTGGGATCTCTGACAAGAAATATGGGCGTGATCTTCTTTCCCCGTTTGTATGGGGAATTGAGCGGGTTAGGCCACCTTAAGTTGTTGGGATGTAGGACGCGGTAGCCACGGGAAAACTTAAAATGTTAATAATATTAAGGAGCTATCCCGACAATTACGTCAGCCAACGAATTTCTCGATTATATACGAATCGACACAATGATTCACCTATCTTCTGCTAGATGGCGCTGATGATGGTATTGCGTATTGATGTATTGAGGCCAAAGGTCGCTGGTTCGAATCCTGCTTCCGACGAATGTCACGTTAAATACTTTTTCAGATTATTTTCAAAATCTGATTACAATGCTTCACATGTAGATGTCGCTGAAACTCAAATCAATGAGAAAATGGTAATTTGGTATCCATTAAATACATTAAAAAAAACAATATTACAAGGACGCTACGAATAAGGATTAAGGACCCTCGTAGCCTAGTAGCATTGCCTTCAATCTTTCAAAATGTTATTGTGTGTACCTAAAGAGGTAAGACACATGATAGCACAGAGTTTTCTGCAGGCCTTTTAACACCTATAATTTTCGATTACCTAGTTCTTATGGTTCTCTTAAATATTTACAAATTATATACACAATCCTACCTCGTTGATCGCCCTATTAGTAAAACTGTTCCGTGGTCTAGATAAAGTAAGCTCCGCCGCCCTCCCGCCGGGGCGCGCGGAGGAATCCGGTTTGTATGACAGCCGCATCTTAGCGTAAGCAGAACTGAATTCTATTTAGCCTATCCTAATTCCCGGGTAGTTAAATGTACGTGTACTAAGTTATATATAAGTCGGATAATCGGTTTAAGAGTTATGGAGGAACATACATACATACATACATACAGAAATGATTTTTAAAAATCGTCAATTTGGTGTTAGTATCATACATAAAGTCTGCAAACGAAATATTTTAGAAAACAAAGCCACTTAATTTATAAGCACCCCTTACAGATTTATTATTAGTATAGATGAGTTCCCCATACAAACTTTCATCCCACTTTTCATCCCCTTTGAGTTTAACTTTCGCCATAAAAGGTAGCCTTTGTCCCTTCCCAAGGTCCAGACTCAACAACAAATTTCATCAAAATTGGTTCAACGGTTCAGGCGTGAACGTTAACAGACAGACAGAGTTCCTTTCGCATTTATAATATTAGTATGGAAGTATGGATAGTTACAAGTTTTTAGGGTTCCGTACCCAAAGGGTGCCAATGGAACCCTATTACTAAGCCTCCGCTGTCCGTCCGTCCGTCTGTCACAGGGCTGTATCTCAGTAACCGTAACAGATAGACAGCTGAAATTTTCACAGAGTGTGTATTTATTTTGCCGCTATTACAACAAACAGGCAAGATTGAAAAATAATTAAAATTAAAGGGGGCCCCATACAAAAAACCTTTTTTTTTATTAAATCCCTTACGAGGATACGGAACCCTTCGTGTGCAAGTCCGACTCGCACTTGGCCGGTTTTTTTTATATTGAAACTAGCTGAGGTACCCGGCTCCGCTCGGGTCAATGTCGTTTTTGACTGATTTCGGGCTGGTCAAGTTCAGCCTGCGTTTGCAATGTAAGCGGAAAAAATTTAATTATTTACGACTTCACATTAGAAACCCCAAAAATAACAGTATTTCTCCACTATTTAATGAATGTTATTTTACATATAATCACTCTATATATTAAAAAAAACCGCATCAAAATCCGTTGCGTAGTTTTAAAGATTTAAGCATACATAGGGATATAGGGACAGAGAAAGCGACTTTGTTTTATACTATGTAGTGATAGTGATCGCCTATTGTGGCATTCCCACAGGTCAACGTCTCTATGGTGTATTGGTTCTACATCTTTATGGTGGTTGGCAACGGTCGTCATGGCAACGTGCCCAAGACACGTAAACAAACGAACAGGGTGGTCCGCCGTCAGTTTTGGCATATTTTCAACTGGGTGTAGTTTATCGCACAGTTTGGTCCAGCGACACTTTAAACATGGTTTGTTGTATGTTGATTTTGAAGTGAGACCAGCTGATATGACGCAGTAGGTGAGTCCATAACTTTTATTAATTTAAGTTAAATTTTGAATACCTATATTACTGGGATTCGCCGAATTCCTCTTCACTCGAAATAAACTTACTGAAACGGTATGGCTACCATGGAGGTGAGGAAAATACTTATTTCACAACACTTGTAATTGAAAATACTTAACACTTGGAGCTACGGACTGTTGCTCCAAGTGTTTTAATATCAGTCTTCGTTTTGAAGAATAAATTAAATACTCGATTTTTCCATTGGAATTAATATTTTTTTCTAACGTTTTTTTTAATTAAATGTGCCCGCGGCTTCGCCCGCGTTAAAGTTCGATCATTGGCGTCAATTCGGTGATCAAAAAAGTTAATATACATTTTCGCTCACTACTCCCTCAGTTTTCAACTTTTCTTGATGGATGATATTTAGTAAAAACTTCTTTGAGATGTGTTTTTTTTTATGTGACTGGACATGGATGGCTAATACCACAAGTTCTGTCATGGTATTAGCCCAACACACTGAACTGTATGGAAAACACGGACAATTTTCATTGCCGCTTCGACCATCGTTCATCCAATGCGATGGTACCAACCCGGGCGGGATAAACCCTACCACCTAGTAAGTAAGGAAGGGGACCTACAGCTTTACGTGGAATCCGAACCACGGCCAGCCTCTCTCAACGGTCGAATGGTCACCTATCCAAGACCAGACCGGACCCAGCGTTGCTTAACTTCGGAGAGCGATCGCCGAAGTGTCGCGCCACTGGGCCACTGAGGCTGTCAATAATGATTCTATTAGTGAAAACTGCAGTCAAGTAAAGTGTCAAAATCATATTTTTTTAAATTATATTATGCTTGTGCAAAGCCGGGACGGGCTGCTAGTTTTATATATTTTAGTGTTTTGAGAAATTTTCTCAGTTTATTTATTCAGTGAATTTTCGTAGTAAAATAATTGCAAAACTTTCTTTATTTTCAAATTAATGATTTCATGATAAATGTGGAAAGTTAGTTATTCGATTAATTGGAACATTATTGTGTCGAATGGTTTCTTGTGAATATAAAGTTTGCTGACACTTATTTCGGCTGGACGGAGCTTGCTCATCAATATTAATTTTCACTAAAGAAAATTCAGAGATTTTTTAACATGATTTAGGTCTGATTTTTCAATAGTCTGATAAACAGTCAGATAACTATTCGAAGGATTTATTTACGCTTCTGCTTATCCATCCAAAATAGTAAGTCCTATGTCTTATACTAAAATTATAGTCATATGTCATATAAGATACAATTCTCCGGCAATGACCATCGATCTTATGACAAATGTGAATTTGTGCTTATGTCCGATAAGTACTATCTGAGGATTGAAAAATTGGCCCTTAGACATTCGTATACTATATACCTGTGTTCGCAAAATAGTCATATTATTTCACTCGTACTTACTCAAATCACTATATAATTTATGTAAAAACCTCATTAATGACATTAAACTTGAATTAACAAGTAAATTATCTCTTTCAAGCACACCGTGAAAAATCATGTGCTGTATATCTTCGAGAATTATCATTAAAATTTGCATAGTGATGAAGATGTACACTCGCGTGAAAAAAATGGACCACCCATATTAAACATTTATATCGGACCAAAAAGAATAATCAAATTGTTTTCACGAAATATATTATTACAATCCTTACTATTGTAGGGATCTTGAAGAATTATCATTTAAATTTGCATTCTGACGAAGCAATACACTCGCGTGAAAATAATGATCCACCGATATTAAAAATATAAATCGGACCAAAAATTATAATCAAATTGTTTCCACGAAATATATTATTACAATCCTTACTATTCTAGGGATCTTGAAGAATTATCATTTAAATTTGCATAGTGACGAAGCAATACACTCGCGTGAAAATAATGATCCACCGATATTAAAAATATATATCGGACCAAAAAGTATAATCAAATTGTTTCCACGAAATATATTATTACAATCCTTACTATTCTAGGGATCTTGAAGAATTATCATTTAAATTTGCATAGTGACGAAGCAATACACTCGCGTGAAAATAATGATCCACCGATATTAAAAATATATATCGGACCAAAAAGTATAATCAAATTGTTTCCACGTAATATATTATTACAATCCTTACTATTCTAGGGATCTTGAAGAATTATCATTTAAATTTGCATAGTGACGAAGTAATACACTCGCGTGAAAATAATGATCCACTGATATTAAAAATATATATCGGACCAAAAAGTATAATCAAATTGTTTCCACGTAATATATTATTACAATCCTTACTATTGTAGGGAGGTAAGCTACCCTCCTACTCTCGAGCATACACTCTGATCTCTCTCCTCCGTGCTCTGATCCTTTGACCCAAGGTGCCTGAATATACTTCTTATAAAAGAAAAGCATGATCCTGGGACGTTGATTTATTATGAGAATAAAAAATCGTGCCACACAAAATATTTTCAAACAAAGTATTTGTTGCTATGGCGACGGATATTCAAATTGTGTAAGAGCGGATTGACCGTTGCACTATTTATCTGCTGCACACCACGTTTTTCGTTTACGAGAAATTATTAAATTTTCTTAGTTATTTTAAAAAGTACCTGTTATTTTGTTTTTATTTATTGCTTATGGTTATGGACTATGTTTAAAGATCTAAACCTCCAGATTAAGTAGAAGGACATAGTCAAGTAAGATATACCCAACGGAGCTGACATGGTCACTATGTGTACCCAAGCTCCAAAAACAAATTAGTTAAAAAAAAAACCTCCAGATTTTCCAAAATGTATTTTAAAGTCGATTGCTTAATATGTACCAAACAGACTACCACACAGGCAAATAAAAAAACGAGTTTCAGCTATTTCGGTTCATTTATTTCATTAATGCCCGTTTCCACCATCCTGCAGCTACAAAATCCCAAAGTTAATTTTTGGTTACACGCACAAATATGCCACGCAACCGAAAGTTACTTATCGGATTTCAGGATTTCGGCGGTGGTGAAAACAGGGGTAAGAGAAGGTTTTATCACATATAGCATATAATCTGTGGTTTTATTACGTCTAGGAGATATAAGAATTTCTGTAAGCAAGAAATCATCAATGCCTGATTTAGAAAGCATAATTTTATGTAAATGTTTGTCTAATACCAAATACAATAAAATTTTGGTGACGATGGCAATATGTTTAGATGGTCAATCTTGGCATGTCATGTCCGCAACGCAGGTAAAGCATTAAATCAAATGTATAAAATACATTTTATTTAACTCTTTACTCTATTTTTTATGCTTTATTACTTTAATTATAATATACACTGTGTAGGGGGCATTGATTACGGGAGGAGAGACTGTAGGAGAATTTCAAATTATGGGTATGCAGCAGCTGGCGAAATTGGTAGACGAAATACCCGCGAAATGTATGTTTTGCTGGTTCCAGCCTTGCAGTATATTCATAAATTAGTTCTATTTACAGCTATCTGTCTTTAATGAATGTGTCATTGATGTAAGGTCGATTCTACACACATAATCACATGCGTCGACCAATGCAACAGTTTTGTCGCTTATTGTTACTTCTTTATTGTAATCTTATTCATTTTAATTTTCTTTGCTATTTTTATATAGATATAATTGCTTTGTGTATTTTTTTTATTTCAAATATTGCTAGCACATACTGTGCTTACTACTTGTGGGATGTTTCATAAGCTAGTGTTACTACACATGTTGTTGTTGTTTTTAATCCTACATGTAAGCCAATAAATAAATAAGTGAATTATTAAATAAATAATGTTCTGTTGTGGATCGGTTGTTTTGCACTCGAGTGTAATGAGATGCGAAATGGAGTTCAAATCGCATTGTACAGCCATCGATGTATCGTTGTCACGGCGACCGTTTATGTGTACAACGCACGCCACGCGACCAGTCGGGCAACCCCTTCTGTGCCGGCGCGGCGGTCGCTGCTTGTGCGGCCGACAAGTGCCGAAATCGTGTGAGTTCGAACTTCTGCTCGGTGACAGGAGGGAATCATGTGTCGCTGTTTCTTCACCTACATGTTTTTGCAAGCGGGTGTTATTTTACCATTTCCATTCGATTAAACTTCTGGTAGTCAAATAACAAGGCTGTGATAAGTACTAGTAACTTAGGCTGAGATAAATTGTTGTAACAAAAATTAAGGCTAACTAAAAGTAGTACTTTGTGACGTCACTTTGACAAATTTTGTATGGACGAAATCTTAAAGTAATGCAAATTGACGTCACAAAGTACAACTTTTCGTTAGTCTTAGGTTCTGTTACGACTATTTATCTCAGCCTAAGGCTCAAACTAAGACTAACGTCAATTTGCATTACTTTGACATTGCGTCCATACAAAATGTGTCAAAGTGACGTCACAAAGTACTACTTTCCGTTAGTGTTAGGCTGAGATAAATAGTCCTAACAGAAACTAAGGCTGAAATAAATAGACGTAACAGAAACTAAGGCTGAGATAAATAGTCGTAACAAAAACTAAGACTAACGAAAAGTAGTACTTTGTGACGTCAATAGGCATTGCTTTGAGATTTCGTCCATACAAAATGTATCAATGTGACGTCACAAAGTACTATTTGCGTTAGCATTAGTTTCGGTGACGACTATTTATCTCAGCCTAAGGCTGAGATAAATAGTCGTACCAAAAACTTAGACTAGCGGAAAGTAGTACTTTGTGACGTCACTTTGACACATTTTGTATGGACGAAATCTCAAAGCAATGCCAATTGACGTCACAAAGTACTACTTTGCGTTAGCATTAGTTTCAGTGACGACTATTTATCTCAGCCTAAGACTAACGGAAAGTAGCGCGACCTCGAGGACCTCTGACGCGTCGTCCAGTAAGAAGTCAAGAAAGAAAAGAAGTGAGCCTTTTTAACACTGTATATCCGTAAACATTAAGTATTATGTCGAACAACAGTGAAAATCTAAATAAACATACTTTCCGTTAGTACTTTGTGACGTCACTTTGACACATTTATGGACGCAATCTCAAAGTAATGCAAATTGACGTCACAAAGTACTACTTTCCTTTAGTCTTAGTTTCTGTTACGTCTATTTATCTCAGCCTTAAACTAAAACTTACGAAAAGTAGTACTTTCTTGTGTCACTTTGACACATTTCGTATGGACGAAATGTCACTTTTGACACCAGTTAGTATTACTTTCGTTTAGTGTTGGTTCCAGTTGCGACTATTTATCTAAACTATTAATGAGCTATTACTCTGATTGTTTGATCCGTTGATTCGATTAACTCAGTGAAGAAGAACCCGCAAAGTGACTTTACTGGTGCAAAGGTTTCGACATTTATGATATATTCGATTTTTTTATTTATTTATGAATGCTAGTGCCAAACTAAATTTTTTTTGGTACCTGTCTAAGGCAAAGAACCAAGGACTACAAAGAAACAACAATCCAGAAATAAGTTTATTGTTTAATAAATATATATTAAATATTTTATCGTGTAAATATGGCAATGCAGCTCACGGTAGTAATGTAAATTGGCCTAAAATATTGCTATATTATGTACTCGAATTACAAAGGTACCAAAGGTATTAAGGTGGACTTGTAAGAATAAAAAAATTAGGGTCCCCACACAGAGTTAGTTTACAATTATTAATTAGTTTACAATAAAAACACTGTTCCGCAACATTAATAAATTTTTGGCATGCGTAATATTATATCAAACAAAAAATTACTGTATCGGCACTTTTTTTTTTTTAAACTAAATCGGGGAAAATTGAAATTGTATGAATATTTCATTTTTGGGTGTTGATTTTTTTATGTTAGACAGGTACACAGGTATTCATTAGCTGATTTTAGATATTAAATATCAATTAAATTTGAAATGTGATTTTTATATTATTAGCATACTACGTAGTATATTATTCAGCAGAGAGTTTCGAACCAGTCAGTTTTAAATCGATTTTATACAAGTTACAATGAAATAAATACATTTCGCAATCGAAACCAAATTACAGCCTTTTCTAGTGGCTCTGTTAGAGTAAACATTTTTTTTACAATGTGTTGTAAAAAAAAGTTGTGCACAGTGCATTGAAGTCATTTCGTCCTGCCTAGTTCGGAAGCAACAAGGATTCGGAAGTGAAATTGCACAGATTTTATTGTATCTGTTTCGTCCTACGAGCCCGATTTCGTGAAGTGATTACTAGTTCATTTGGTGTCTGATATTATTTTTTGAATTTTTTTTGAATGTATTTTGGCACAGATCCGTGGTGGCTCCAAAAAACCGAAAAAATTCAGCATAATTTTACTACTGACCTATCTGCGTCAGTGTAAGACTCTTAGGGCCTTTTTCACCTACTGCTGATTAGCTTAATAGCCACATATTAAGGGCCTTTCTTAGCAGCTTGCAATGAATACCAGTATAATATAATCAGCACTTTGGTAATAAAGGCACTTTAGGGGTATCTTCCACCAAGTACTGATTAGCTTAATCCTCACATGAGCCTTTCTTACCATCTCGCCATCGATACCAGTACAATATAATCAACACTTTTAAAGCCCTCAAAGTGTAGATTAAAATAAATCAGCACTTGGTGAAAGCCAGGCTAAGACTCTTATAAAATTATATTAATTCACAATAATATAATAAATGTGAAAGTTACTCTGTCTGTCTGTTACGTTTTCACGAGTAAACCGCTTAACCGGTTTTGATTCAATTTGTTATAGACAGATTCTGGACCTTTGAAAAGGACTTAGGCTACCTTTTATATTATATATTGACTTATTATATATATATATATATATATTGACCCGAGCAGAGCCGGGTACCTCAGCTAGTTATTAATAAATCGTAATCGAATAATAATATCACTAACATAATAATATATCACTATTTTACCTAGGACCGCGTATTCTGGTAACGGGACCCACAAATGGCACCATATTTTTAGGGTCCCGTACCCAAAGGGTGCCAACGGAACCCTGTTACTAAGCCTCCGCTGTCCGTCCGTCCTTCCATCCGTCCGTCCGTCCGTCCGTCTGTCACAGGGCTGTATCCCATGAACCTTAATAGGTAGGCAGGTGAAAAGTTCACAGGTGTGTATTTATTTTGCCGCTATAACAACATATAGGTAGAATTAAAAAAATTTAAAAAATAAAGGGGGCGCCCATACAAAAAACGTATTTTTTTGGTTTTAAATGATGTACGATTGTACGGAACCCTTTGTGTGCGAGTCCGACTCGCATTTGGCCGGATTTTGTCGTTTTTCTTGGCATTTGGCCAGCGTTTCAACACTCGTGCATTTCGCCAACCGGAAACATCTCACCGCATCGCTCAATCGTGTATGGCACGCGAGACGTGCACCGAGCCGAGCAATGTCACCGCATTACCCATAGACCCCGATTTACTGTTGATTCAATTCAGATATGTATCTACCGCCTCGCGGCACGCACGGCGCCGCGCGCGCCGGGCGGCTTTTCGACTCGAATACGAAATGATTTAGTGTTTAAGGAATATTGAAGATACATTTTATAATGGAAAACCCGACGAAGTCGGAAAGAAGGTACTAAGGAAGCGTACACGAAACGTTCTCGCATGAGAAACTTTTTTTTTATGCAACCTGACATGGATGGCTAATACCACACAACTACCGTTATGATATTAACCCAATACACCATATTCCCGAAGGAATTCGTGGTCATGCCAGGACCTTCCCTTTATGAGCACGGCTACATTGAACTGGATGGAAAACACGGAACATTTATTCATTGCCACTTCGACCATCTTTTCATCTAATGCAATGGTATTAACCCGGGCGGGCTTAAACCTTACCACCTAGTAGGGGAAGGAGACCTACAGTTTTACATGGATTCCGAACCATGGAGCAGCTCGCGTTCGTAACGAAATGCACTTATCGAACCCAGAAAGAAAAAGAAAGTGGTGCATGTCGGGGCGAGGAATTGAACCCAGACGTCTGGTACGCTAGGCCAGTCCTCGCGCCACTAGGCTACGAGCCTCTGTCTCTGTGTAGAAAAAAATATGCCTAGTTTTGAACCTGCTTTCAAAATACGAGGAGGTTCTCAATTCACACCGACTCCAAAAATACCAATAATTGTAGCTACAATAATTGCAATATTTTTTTTTACTTTTTACTGCATTTTAATGCGTATTGGATACCTTTTTTTTAATCGTTTTTTTTTTGTTAATTTCTATTACGGTACTCTTTCTGAGAACTTCTCGTGTTACTTTCATGAGTAGCCCCTCTGAGTGACACATGGAAAGTCGGAGTTCTTACCTTAATTGGCGTTCACGAAACTTCGAAGTTACGTAAAAACGCCAAACCCATAAAAGTTTTACTACTTATTCTGTGGCCTTACTTTCTTCAACGTATCAAAATGAAACTCGGACTATAGTTATGCATGAAACCGCGGAGTCGGCGTAAACGGCAACGTCAACGTATTTACAACGACGGTGAGTAAGCTGTCATATCAAACTAAGGGCCGAGTGCACGAAAGGACGAAAAATCAAAATCAACGTCAAAGTATGATTAAACACGGCACTTTGTGTGGACAGTATGGAAGGAACTCTATGAGATCAGCCCCGGTTGCACGAAGAGACGGCCGAGTTAATCAATGTTTAAACACGTCACTTTTAGTTTCTGTTTCTTTATTTCCTCCATTAGATGTATATTACACACTCGGATTCGTCATTTTTTTTTCCTGTCGGTTCGATTACTTCTGGCGAAGAAGAGCCGACAAGAAACTTCGTCAGGTTGGTCATTGTATTATTATTTTTTCCAGTGATACTTACAAACTAGTTTACAGTGATTGATTGATTACTACTGCTCACAAAGAACATTATTATAAGAACATTATATACATTGGTGAGGAGCAAACTCTTGACTACTATAATGACATCTTATTCTAAATTAATAGGAATTATGATCTAAATTATTCAGGTGTAAAAAGCCATCGTGATCCGTATATAGTGATCCGTATAGAGTTCCTTTCATACTGTCCACACAAAGTGACGTGTTTGATCGTACGTTGACGTTGATTTTGATTGTTTGTCCTTTTGTGCAATCGGCCCTGAGACTCGCAAATGTTAGTTCGCTTAACGCCCACTGCGCGCCCTCTTCAATTTCTCCATAATTTGAAAACGCTAGTCGATCGGTTTAACAATTTAGGTGACGACTCGGTCTAGGGACTCTGAAACTAAAGTTTGATATCAATGTGGATATCAAGCGGTTGGTTCAAAGCTCGTAGTGGCACCTTTTACCTTCACATTTAATAGCTGTTAGATTTATAACTTTTTCACCCGATTCCCTCAAATTTAGATCTAAGTATGTATATCATAATTGTGGACGAAAAAATATGTTATGTAAACCCGTGAAGTTTCTTTGTGGGTTCTTCTTTACTGGGTTGATCGAATCCGCGGATCTTTGTGACTTAACTTGGTGTAGTTTGACTACCCTAAAGTTTAAATAAATGAAATGAAATGAAATAAGACTCCTCTTCAAGACAAAAATACTTATTCGAAATGGTGCTCTTATGAAAATGTTACTGCGAACATAACAACAATGTGTTCTACAATTTATTGTCGTTTCCCTTCGTCAGCCCTCCGTCACTCGTGCGTTCACCTTGCGCAGGCCAGCTCGGCGAGGCCGCATGCGGAGATGAGCGAGTCGGCGCAGAAGAACGATGACGCCAAGAAGAAGGAGCAACAGAAGAAGACAGAAAAGAACATGTCGGAGATAGACGAGCACATTCTGAAGCGGTTCGACGTAAAGAAGCGGCTCGGTATGTCAGCATATCGTTTATTATCCAACGACTTGTCCAGAAAGAAATCTATATAAACAGAGTCGTTATCCTATCAATACTCCATGCTACCGGCGATAACAATTTCCATAGGTTTATTAAATTTTGGATTCTAAAATATATTACATAAATGTATGTCTGTATGTGTTCATTTGTTCAATATATCTTTTAGTTTGGTAACATTGGAAAACATTTTGTCTGTTTTACGTTCATTTTCGGATTTTTTTTTTTTAATGAAAAATACAGATATTTACAAAAAATCAAAACTTATGGACATATAATGAAGCTTTCTCAAGTGACAAAAAGAAATGATTAAATTCTGACATAGTTTATGTCTGGCAGACGATTTCGCTATTTTAATGGCAGTCGCCATGCAACATTGTGCCTTGGTCAATGGACAAAGAAAGCATTTCTTAATAAATTAAAATCTTAGATTTCTGTGGCCTCACAGCAGCCTTGCCTTAAGTTGTGTTCCCCATACAAACGTAATTTACTAATCATTTGAAAAACACTGTTCCAATCAGCTTGATATTTGGTGTCTAATATTCGACAATAAATGTCTGTGTCTGCTTTGCTGAAAAATCTAAAAAAAACCAGGCAAAAGAAAATCTTCAAACGAAATTTTATTTTCTCATTTATGTGACACGGGATAAATTTATCGAAAATACAAACACGTGCAGACATAGATATTTGTTGTTTGATATTAAATCCTAAATATCAAGCTAATTTGAATAGAGATTTTGAAATGATTAGTAAACTACTTTTATATGCGGAGCGTAATTTTCTGATGCTTCCGGGACTAATTGTATTGTATTTATTTATACTCCGTTGGGACGCAAGGAACACTTGGGATCGTCAAAAAACTACATTTAATAAAATGAAAGCCTACAAAGCGCGCCCGCGCCCCTAAGCTACGACTGTTTCATACCGGAATTACTTTGTGCGAAATGCCCCCTTTTCCAGTAATGGCCACCATTGTATCAGCGTCTAGCGCAGAATGAGCCTGCAGCGCCTCGTATCGGCTGAATGTAACGAACTTGTGTGGGGTGCTCCTTTGTTCACGACCCAGACAAGGTCAATGTATCGCACATATTTCCCCCGCTCTATCAAAAGGTCCGATGGGTGCCTTTCATGGTAATTAATTGGCCCAACGCAGAGACGACCTTCCGATCATTAAAGGCCTACACGATTGTATTCATAAACGTTCACCGTTACCACAAAAAAGGTCGTTTAATATATTTTAGACAGGGCTGCATGTACGGTTTTTAGGGTTCCGTACCCAAATGGTGAAAACGGGACCCTATTACTAATCCTCCGCTGTCCGTCCGTCCGTCCGTCTGTCACAGAGCTGTATCTCATTAACCGTAATAGGTAGGCAGCTGAAATTTTCACAGAGTGTGTATTTATTTTGCTGTTATAACAACAAATAGGTAAGATTAAAAAATATAAAAAATTAAAGGGGGGCCCCATACAAAAGACGTGATTTTTTGGTGTTGATGGTACGGAACCCTTCGTGTGCGAGCCCGACTCGCACTTGGCCGGTTTTTTTCATGCAATTGTTATTGGCCATCCTGACATGGATGGCCAATACCACACAACTACCGTTATGATATTAGCTTATATCATAGCGGTGTTCATCAAGGAAAGGTCCTGGCATGGCACCTTAATTCCTTCGGGAATGTGGTGTATTGGGCTAATATCATAACGGTAGTTGTGTGGTATTAGCCATCTGTGTCAGGTTGCATAAAAAAAATATTACTAGGTTCCGTTTTCACCCTTTGGGTACGGAACCGGCCAAGTGCGAGTCGGACACAAACACGAAGCGTTCCGTACCATCATACAAGGTTTAACACAAAAATATCACGTTTTTTGGATGGGGCCCCCTTTAATTTTTATTATTTTTTTATTTTACCTATTTGTTGTTATAGCGGCAAAATAAATACACAATCTGTGAAAATTTCAGCTGCCTACCTATTACGGTTAATGAGATACAGCTCTGTGACAGACGGACGGACGGACGGACAGCGGAGGATTAGTAATAGGGTCCCGTTTTCACCATTTGGGTACGGAACGCTAAATATATTTAAGAGATTTAGGCTAAGTCGACGTTGAAAAAAACAAACCAGCGTAGCTTCTTGCCACTTCTTCTTCGCTGGGATTGCCCCGAACTGGCTAATAATAAAATATGACAAATCCGAGTAGAGTGTACTGAGCCGGTAGTCTCAGTTGTCACCTAAATTGGCGTTACGGCAAACCGATCGACTGGCGTTTTCAAATGTATGGCGAAATTGAAGAGCGCGCGCAGTGGGCTTTGCGAGTCCGAGCTTGATTTGACAGCTTACTCAACGTTGCCCTAAATACGTCGACGTTGACGTTTATCGAAATCGGAAGTCCAAGTTTGACTTTGACAGCTTGCAGAAGTAAAACCACAGAATATCTAGTAAAAACTTGTATGGAGTTTGGAGATAACGCCAGTTACCAGGTTTGCCGCAAACGTCAATTTAGGTGAGAACTCAGACTGCCCACTCTGTCTATGGATGATAAATAAACAATAAACAATTAAATATTTGACGCGAAGGCACGCTCCCGCAGGCAAGGGCGCGTACGGCATCGTGTGGAAGGCGGTCGACCGCAAGAGCAAGGAGGTGGTCGCCGTAAAGAAGATCTTCGACGCGTTCCGCAACCGGACGGACGCGCAGCGCACCTTCCGCGAGGTCATCTTCCTGCGGGCGTTCCGCGGACACCCGAACGTCGTGCGCCTGCACAGCGTGCACAGGTGGGTTCGTCTTTAGGGCTCCGTACCCGAAGGGTGCCAGCGGAACCGCGTTACTAAGCCTCCGCTGTCCGTCCGTCCGTCCGTCCGTCCGTACGTCTGTCAGTCCGCCCACCTGCTCAAAGCGTCAAAAGTCACTGCAGATATATTTTTTATAAGCAGCCGTAGATATTGATATAGACCTCATGCTGCATAAGAATCTATGTTTTCGTGCATTCCTTTTGGTATATAAATGGTTATTTACTCTAAAAAAGCGGCCAAGTGCGAGTCGGACTCGCACACGAAGGGTTCCGTCCGAAGAGTAAATACAAAAAAATACGTTTTTTGTATGGGGGCCCCCTTTAATTTTAATATTTTTTTAATCTTACCTTGTTGTTATAGCGGCAACATGAATACACACTCTGTAAAAAATTCATTTGTCTATCTGTTACGGTTACTGAGATACAGCCCTGTGACAGACGGACGGACGGTCAGCGGAGGCTTAGTAATAGGGTTCCGTTGGCACCCTTTGGGTACGGAACCCTAAAAACCAAGTATGTCTCACAATAAACATCTGACCGACTAGGTACATTACGGCGGATGTTATTCAATACATAAATTCTTCCCAAACTTTATTCCTGTTACTAATAAACCCACATCATCGTCTGAACAGTTATACAATGTTTTGTCCCTTGCTCTTGAATTCACTGCATGTCAATGCAAAAGACAAAACATTGGTCTGTCAGACGATGAACAGGGTTTATTAGTAATATTAGTAATAGGGTATATGTTCAATAAAATGTAATTTCCAAAAAAAAAGCGTTGAAGCTTCGCCTCTATCGGGCATCAGTGTAGAAAGAGAAAATTGCTGAGTAATCCCAAGTTTTGTCAAGATATTTGAGTCAAAAACATTTTCTTTCATCCGTGAAAATAACAGGTCCCAAAGCTAAATATGTATTTGTATTTATATTTATGTATTTATTTATTATGGTTCCACGACAGAGTTATACATTATTATACATAAATAATATGCACACTTATAGAATTTAAAGTATGTGTACACTCTACTAAAGCAGATCGTTGAGCAGATATAATAATTTGGAAATATGAAAAGCACATAAAGTAAGTGTAATTTAAATAATAAACTGTATACCTAAATAATGAAACAAAAATAAACACAAGAATACACGTTTTCTACTAATCTATACATGCACATTGAGGAGGCACAGTTTGGGTTCCGTCGGCAAACTTCCACTGACATGGCCATCGTTACTCTTAAGCATTGTGTCCAGTACTATGTGAAGCGATCAACGTCCGTATATGGCTGCTTTTTAGATCTCAGCAAGGCTTTCGATCGCGGTCAGTATAACACACTCTGGGACAAAATGCTTAAGACGACTATACCTACAGATATTATTAACCTGTACATACACTGGTACACACATCAGGTCAATTCGGTTCGGTGGGGTAATACTTAGCCCCGGTTGCACGTACCGTCCTGCACGTCAACATCACCGTCAACGTATGATTAAAGACAGATCAGTCAAAATTTGCGTTGCACGAAACTTAGGGCCGAGTGCACGAAAGAATAAATAATCAAAATCAACGTCAAAGTATGATCAGACACGTCACTTTGTGTGGACAGTATGGAAGGAACTCTATGCGGATCACTAAAAGTGACGTGTTTGAACATTGATTAAATCGGCCGTCTCTTCGTGCAACCGGGGCTTAAACTTTACGTTGATCGCTGATGTTAACCGCTAATCGTAAACACTCCCGACCCATCGATCACCGTCAAAATCACGATCAAATAATAATTCAAAGTATCATAAGTTACTATTTTTATATTATTGTAGTCTTATTGGACCTTAAATAAGAGGCAAACGTCGCCATTAATGGAATGCAATGCTTTGTTTTTCATAATTATTAGCCTGGCACTCGGTTCCACAGATTAAAAATTTCGGCGCCATTTCTATGTAATCTGTGGTGCTACCAACAGCCGATAGCAAGCCGACATATTGGGCGCTAGTAGCGCCACCCCGCGGCTCCAAGAGCAACTGTTTTGTTTGTTAGTACGAATGGTTGACGCTAGATGGTGCTTCGATTGTGCCTGTCCCTTTCTGTTTATGTACTGTGGGAGAAGGGCAGTACTATGTCAGCTCAGGCGGTGCTAAGAGTTGCCATACAGCAAACATTTTTACCGATTGTTTCGAGGGACTATTTGTGGTCTGACTCCTGGCAAGCTAACTTTGACGAAAATATGGTACGTGCAACGCAATTTCATATGATGGGCGATTAGCCATCACATCATCGTCAAATGTAATCAGTAACGGATAACATTTTACGAAGCGTCGTGCACTCCGGCCTTACTCAACCGAGTACACCATGGCGTGTGGCGTCAGACAAGGAGGACTGACATCACCTGCGTTATTTAATCTGTATGTGAATTACCTGTTCGGGGAGCTGAACAGGACCAGGATCGGCTGTCATGTTGCTGGAAGGTGTTGCAACAATATCAGTTATGCGGACGACATGGTCCTGCTCAGCCCCTCGATTGAAGGTGTCAGAAAATTGGTCGCAACATGTGAAGCTTACGCAGATAGGCATGGCCTTATTTACAATATAAAAAAGACTGAGATAGTGGTGTTCAGGTCGGGCAAGGGTCCGAGTCATGTTCCGCCAGTATACCTGAATGGCGCTGCTATCAGGGTGGTAGACCGTTTCCGCTACCTGGGCCACATTGTCACAGGGGACATGAAGGACGATGCCGATATGGAGAGAGAGCGGAGATCTATCTCGGTCAAAGCCAACATGCTGGCCCGTAGGTTTGCGTTGAGCTCGTTGGACGTAAAAGTGACGTTGTTTAAAAGCTTCTGTCAGTCGCTGTATACCGGTCAACTTTGGACAAATTATACAGCGCGTGCATACAACGCAATTCGAGTCCAATATAACAACGCCTTCCGAGCACTGCTGCGTCTGCCTCCCTGGTGCAGCGCCTCAGGTATGTTTGCGGAGCACAGAGTGGACGATTTCTATGCGCTACACCGTAAGTCGATTGGGAGTTTCAGTGCAAGGATATTGAAATCACGAAACTCTTTAGTCGCCGGTGTAGCCACGGATATGACTTGTACTTTTTATACTTTCTGGAGTCGTAAAATGTCTTCCGCGGCGGTAACACTTGACGCACTTCCTGAATGTTTGCTGCATATGACTTTTATTAAATTTTATTTAATTTACTGTAATTTATATGGATCGTGGATCTGAATTAAAAGAATTTATTATTATTATTATTATTCACAGTATATATTAATATAACAAATCTTAGGTTTATATTATTTATTACAAAAATACATAAAAAGAAGTCTTAAAAAATATAAACCTAAAACTGAATTTAGCCTTAGGAAGGTCCCACCTGGGACAAATCCTATAAGGCTTCTCCGAGCTACAGAGACAGAAACCGCCGAACGATTCTCGTGTTCGAGAGTAGGACCGCTTTCTGCATCTGGAATCGGAGCCCAATATCGATGTCTAATTTTTCAAAATTTTTGGCCAAATTTTTTGGGACAACGCCGTTCGTAGACATAACAATTGGCACGATGGTGGTTTTCCGTGCACGCCACATGGCGGTAACCTCGTGGGCCAGGTCTAAATATTTCATAAGTTTCTCATTTTCGGCCCTGTCGAGGTTTTCGTCATGTGGTATTGTTATGTCTACGAGGAAGATCTCATTGGACTTGGGATCGACCAATACAATATCGGGCTTATTGCTCTTAATTGTCTTATCGGTCTGTATTGGTCGATCCCAATAGAGCTTAGTGCCATCCTTTGCCAATACGTCTTTCGGTTTGTACTTATAGTATGGCACTACTGAGTCTATGAGGTCGTGTTTAAAGGCAAGTTGCTGATGGATTATTTTGGCTACTTGATTGTGCCGCTCCTTTTGGCTACTTGATTGTGCCGCTCCTACTTGATTGTGCCGCTCCTATTATTATTATTATTCACAGTATATATTAATATAACAAATCTTAGGTTTATATTATTTAGTACAAAAATACAAAAAAAGAAGTCTTAAAAAATATAAACCTAAAACTGAATTTAGCCTTAGGGAGGTCCCACCTGGGACAAATCCTATAAGGCTTCTCCGAGCTACAGAGACAGAAACCGCCGAACGATTCTCGTGTTCGAGAGTAGAACCGCTTTCTGCATCTGGAATCGGAGCCCAATATCGATGTCTAATTTTTCTAAATGTTTGGCCAAAATTTTGTATTATTATTATTATTATTATACAAAAAAAAAGTATTCTCAACTCCTTAACTCAGTTTACAGTATGATATTTCCTTCACGTCACAGAGCCGCCAATAACCGAGACATCTATCTCGGCTTCGAGTACATGGAGACGGACCTCCACCACGTTATCAGACGTGGAAATATTCTGAAGGACGTCCACAAAAGGTATTATTTTTGTCCATCCATCCTGAGAATTTCAAGACACTTTTCCATTTAGTTAGTCCACTTTAATTTTCATTGTTCCACTTTAATTGTTTCCATCTTTGAACATTATCTGTTCATTTATCTCTATTTCTACATTTCTACTGCATGTGTGATGATCCATCAAATTGATGGTATCTGTAATCTGACGTTGGGCTGAATTTATTAATGTGAGTAATACAAGTGAAAATATATTGCATAACTCTAAAATAAGTTGGAGAAGAAATCTGTAACACAGGGATCGGGTGAAAGCGTTTGAACACTACCTTGCATATAATTCTAATTTCCAGTTTCCTAGCTTTTTTTTTTTTCGTTTTTAAATAACAGTACAGTGATGAGTTCATCAGAATTATCATCATTCCATAATCTTCTTCTGTATTCGTGTTCTCTCTGCCGTCGTCCTTCTTTCTTCTGAGATCTTAGCTGGCATCTTTGTGTACTTTGTTTTGTAATGATTACTATGCTGTTATCTAGTTCAAATGCATCCGGTCTAAATGTCGGAACAATATATCATTATCTTACGCTCTGAATTTCCATATAATCAATTATGAATTAACAAATTCTGCTATTTCAGGTACATTATGCATCAAATGCTGAACGCCACACAGTACATACACTCTGGGAATGTCATCCATAGAGATCAGAAGCCAAGCAACGTCCTTATAGACAGTGCCTGCAGGTTTGTGCCGTTTTATCTGACTGTCCGTCCATACCATACTCATCGCGTTTGCTTGTTTGACTGTATCAACGTGCAGATCAAATATAGTTTACCAGATGATTAAATTAATAGCGAAGGCAATTTGAAATAGTACGGAATAATCCCTATTGTAAAAGATAAAGAAAATTTACATTTCGGAGAATTTTTGTATTTTGTTTCATCGAGGAATGACATAGGTAGCAAATACGTTTCTAGGCTTAACCTTTTGCTTCACATATTGGTTTTCGAATTTAAAAAATCGCAGAATATTGCCATGTATTGTACCCCCGAACATAACTATAACAAGTCAAAGTTATGACTTAAAATTTTATCACACCCGTGTAACCGTCAGATAGTAGTAAAAAATACGAATACTCATCACGTTAACATATGAAGTTAACAAAGGCAATTTGTGTTCACACAGCAATTATTAGGATATATTATATCACCATATAAACTCAAATGTATTGATAGAACAGTAATATCGTATATCCATGAATGCCAACGCAATTAAAGTGAAATTGCCAACTTTGGTGTGGCGCACAAATTCCTCTAGGTTTTCCCCCCTTAAAACCGACTTAAACCAGTTCTCCGTGCAGAAACGTGAACCTGGCCGACTTTGGTGTTGTGCGCAAATTATTTTAGAATGTCGCTACATTAAGGCCCTGGTACTAGCCAAATCGCAAAGTTTGACGAGGCACCCCGAGTAAACTACCTGAGTCTTACGATTATACATTGAATTATTACAATATGTGATTCTTTGTCTAGCGATCAACCTATTTTCGTTAATGTATGTTTCGTTTATCCATACAAAATAAATTGTTGAAAAGGTATCCATTTCCGAACTTTTTTGACTAAATGTAGGAATCTAAAAGCAAATGGAATTATTTGTTTATGCATATATGCTGCTTTTACTTATATCTAGATATCATATTACTTTCAAATTTGTAATGTGAAAAATCTATTTTTTATTCTTATTATTGTTTAAATAAATATTGGAGTCCAAAATTATGAACAATACATTATTAGTCTGGAGTTCTATTTGGACTTACTGAGGCGTTTCACTACAGATTATTTTTTGTTGAAAGGTACATTTGTATGGCGCGAGTAGTGGGCTAGTTACAACAGCACTGTGTTGAAGGGTGAAACTTCCCGATACCGCTTAGGATTGTCTTCTTGAAACCCGACTTGCAACCTGACTACAACGTGTTGAAGGCATCGATGTAGTTACAACAGCACTGTGTTGAAGGGTGAAACTTCCCGATACCGCTTAGGATTGTCTTCTTAAAACCCGACTTGCAACCTGACTACAACGTGTTGAAGGCATCGATGTAGTTACAACAGCACTGTGTTGAAGGGTGAAACTTCCCGATACCGCTTAGGATTGTCTTCTTAAAACCCGACTTGCAACCTGACTACAACGTGTTGAAGGCATCGATGTAGTTACAACAGCACTGTGTTGAAGGGTGAAACTTCCCGATACCGCTTAGGATTGTCTTCTTAAAACCCGACTTGCAACCTGACTACAACGTGTTGAAGGCATCGATGTAGTTACAACAGCACTGTGTTGAAGGGTGAAAATTCCCGATACCGCTTAGGATTGTCTTCTTAAAACCCGACTTGCAACCTGACTACAACGTGTTGAAGGCATCGATGTAGTTACAACAGCACTGTGTTGAAGGGTGAAACTTCCCGATACCGCTTAGGATTGTCTTCTTAAAACCCGACTTGCAACCTGACTACAACGTGTTGAAGGCATCGATGTAGTTACAACAGCACTGTGTTGAAGGGTGAAACTTCCCGATACCGCTTAGGATTGTCTTCTTAAAACCCGACTTGCAACCTGACTACAACGTGTTGAAGGCATCGATGTAGTTACAACAGCACTGTGTTGAAGGGTGAAACTTCCCGATACCGCTTAGGATTGTCTTCTTAAAACCCGACTTGCAACCTGACTACAACGTGTTGAAGGCATCGATGTAGTTACAACAGCACTGTGTTGAAGGGTGAAAATTCCCGATACCGCTTAGGATTGTCTTCTTAAAACCCGACTTGCAACCTGACTACAACGTGTTGAAGGCATCGATGTAGTTACAACAGCACTGTGTTGAAGGGTGAAACTTCCCGATACCGCTTAGGATTGTTTTCTTGAAATCCGACTTGCAACCTGACTACAACGTGTTGAAGGCATCGATGTAGTTACAACAGCACTGTGTTGAAGGGTGAAACTTCCCGATACCGCTTAGGATTGTCTTCTTGAAACCTGACTTGCAACCTGACTACAACGTGTTGAAGGCATCGATGTAGTTACAACAGCACTGTGTTGAAGGGTGAAACTTCCCGATACCGCTTAGGATTGTCTTCTTGAAACCCGACTTGCAACGTGACTACAACGTGTTGAAGGCATCGATGTAGTTACAACAGCACTGTGTTGAAGGGTGAAACTTCCCGATACCGCTTAGGATTGTCTTCTTGAAACCCGACTTGCAACCTGACTACAACGTGTTGAAGGCATCGATGTAGTTACAACAGCACTGTGTTGAAGGGTGAAACTTCCCGATACCGCTTAGGATTGTCTTCTTGAAACCCGACTTGCAACGTGACTACAACGTGTTGAAGGCATCGATGTAGTTACAACAGCACTGTGTTGAAGGGTGAAACTTCCCGATACCGCTTAGGATTGTCTTCTTGAAACCCGACTTGCAACGTGACTACAACGTGTTGAAGGCATCGATGTAGTTACAACAGCACTGTGTTGAAGGGTGAAACTTGCCGACTTCGGCCTGGCGCGGTCGGTGTCGGCGGCGTACGGCGGAGGCGGCGAGCGGGACGGCTGCGCGGACGGCTGCCTCACGGACTACGTGGCGACGCGCTGGTACCGCGCGCCGGAGATCCTCGTCGCCAGCAAGAGGTGGGGGCTTTGATGGAATCAGCTTAGCCTAGCGCCAAACTCCGCCTTATCCTACCAATGTTTAATGCCCTAATCTCTGCCTTTCTTTGGGAATTAGGTATTTTTATGTCAATAGCTCAATGTCTCTTTTGTATTATTATTTCATCATTGACTTTATTAATTTTGTCCACTTATTCCTGTCCTTCGCGAGTGTCCACCAGCGATTGGCGGCCGCGCGCAGCTCGTCACTCCAGCGCGTCAGCGGCCGCCCGACGCTTCTCACGCCGTCTCGAGGTATCCATTCCGTAGTGAGTCTACTCCATCTTTCATCTGAGCATCGAGCCAAGTGTCCGGCCCACTCAAATTTTAATTTTCTTGCCTTTTCTACAACATCGTCTACTTTCGTTTTCTTTCTCAGATCTTCATTCCTTATTCTCGATGCTCTAGAAATCCCCAGCATGCTCCTCTCCATTGCCCGTTGGTTTACTCTTAACTTCTCTGCCTGTTTATCTGTTAGAGCCCATGTTTGTGCCCCGTAAACCATTACAGGGATTACGGCCATATTAAAAACTTTTCTTTTAATTCCTATCGGCAGATGGCTGCTTTTAAATATACATTTTAAAGACCAGAACTTTTTCCAACCATTGCTACATCTTCTATCCAGTTCTTTTTCTAGTCTATTTTGGAAAGACACAACCTGACCCAAGTAGACGTAATCTTGAACGTATTCGAGCTTTTTCCCTTTGATGTCTATTGGTATTTCAGTAAAGTTGGTCATAACCTTTGTTTTAGTTTCATTTAGTTTGAGCCCAGTTTCTTCAAGGATTTCTTGTAGCATACTTAACATTCGTTTAAGTTCTTCAGGAGTTTCTGATAGTAGTATGATATCATCAGCAAATCTTAAAACCTTTAGGTACACTCCGTTTATTCTTATCCCAAAGGTATCAAGGTCCAGCCATCTAAATATTTCTTCCAGGAGGCAATTAAATAATAATGGCGATAGTGGATCTCCTTGTTTCACGCCTTTTTTTACTGGGAATGGGAGTCCTTCAATGTCTATTTTTATGCGTGAAGAAATTTAAAGAGTGGAAAAGCATACTTTTAATAAGATCAAGAAGGGAGCATTAAGTTTGTCTATTACAGCAGAGCTACATATTCATGTTACATAAAATAATTTGGATTAGGTTTAAGTATATTACGTGTTAAAATGCAACCCTGAAGGTACACAAAAAAAAAAAAAAGTGCAAAAAGAAAAAAAAAAAAAGAAAAAGAAAAAAGAAGTTTACAAAAAAAAAAAAAAGGACAAGTACCATCTTAAATAATAAGGATTATAGTATATGTAAGTAGTCTTAAGTATATTACGTGAAAAAAAAAAATGTTATTAAAAATAGATTTAAGTTTAAATACCTCCAACTTACAAGATAAATACGTTAAAATGTTAAGTTTACTCGTAACTAATATTGTTTTTTGCAATGTAACATAAAGGTACTTAATCAGAAAAAAAAAAAGATAAAAAAGTGCGAAAAAAAAAATTATTAAAAAAAAAAGAAGCAAAAAAAAAAAACAACAAAAAACCTACTAGTGGTACCAATTTATATTTATAATAAGGATTAGATGTAGATGTTTCTCCGCTTATTTATTTATTTATGTAAGTCTCTCGATTTGTTTTAGCAACATATACATGCAAAAATTCCCGGAAGGTCTAGTCAGCCAGGGAATTAAAAGACTACACCTCATGCCCGCAAGCATGAGAGGCCATATAGCCCAACTGAGGGTGGCACAAACAAATATCAAATATATATATAGTTAAGGATATTATTGTGCGAAACATGGCTTAATAATAATAATAATAATAATGTCAATAGCTACATATGGCGCCTACGTGCCAGTGACACTCATGGGATTTTGACCTTTCTGGGGGGCTGCAAAAGCCTTGTGAGGAAGTGCTTCTTCGCGCAATGGTTGAAGGAGCCCAGGTTGTGTTTTGGGGGAAATGTGTAAATCGGTAAAAGTCCATTCTATAGTTTTCCGACCCTATAGGTAAAGGATCTAGAGGATCGGTCGGTTCTTAAGTATGTAATGTCGATGCTAATGGGTGCATTCACTGCCTGTTCGGCGTTAAGCGAAGGTAGAAAGGGGACAGAGGGACAGCTTCATGCAACTTCGATAAGCATTCTCCATGGTAAAGACAATTGAATACCGTTAGGAATTGGAGGGTCTCTAAATTGATGCATGCCTCGGGGTTATCGAGGAGATGCACGTCCCGACGCTGTGTCTAGTCCTGAGAGTAAAGCAGGTACTTAGCTGAGCCATCTCACAAATTCGAACAATACTCCAGGCAAGACCTTATCTTCGCCTTGTACAGGAGCAGTTTTTGGTCAGGTGTGAAATACTGTCGCACCCTGCTGAGGATTTTTATTGATGCGAGCTTGGTTTTTTCCCGTCCGAAATTGACGTCATGCGTCAGGTGGACACCAAGTATCCCTCGGTGGCCATAAATACGCAGAGTTGTTCCCTGGAAGGTGGAAGACGCTCGGCGCGAGGCTCCGCCGATCCTCCTCCACTCCAGCCCGGCTTGCAGTCTGGTGACTGGTGTACCTGACTAGCACAGTGCTGTCATCTGCGTAGCAATAAATGTCGCACACACTGACCAGATAGTGAATTGATAAATGTATGCAAGAAACTTTCCCTGATGGCCCAAAAAATACAGTTCCGTCGCAAAGGTGATTTGCCTTCAAAAGGTCTGCGAATGTTATACCTAAATCTGTTTGTTCGATGATCACAGCTACACAAAAGGAATCGACATGTGGAGCCTGGGATGCATCCTCGGTGAGATGCTGACGGGCAAGCCGCTGTTCCCGGGCACCTCCACACTCAACCAGCTTGACAAGATCATGTCTGCGCTGCCGACGCCTTCGGAGGCAGGTCAGTGTACTCTTAGAGATAACTGGTGTGCTCTACGTAGTCTGGGCCCATCGATTTTACGTATACCGCGACATATGGTATACTTCGGACTATCAACTTTAAGGTGCCCAACGGCGCCCAAACGGCTTTTGAACTTCTTCGGGGGCTGTATTACATGTATTGTAATACAGCCCGACGCCGCCGAGCTGGTGCGGCGGCTCGTCGTGCTCAACCCGACGCTGCGACTCAGCGCCGCGGACGCGCTGCACCACGAGTACGTCGCGAAGTGAGTCGGGCTGTGCGGGTCGGGATACTACTCGATGCCAGGCCCATCGTCTTGCCGAGATCAAAGTCTGGAGAACTAGAATTACAATAGCTAAAGTCTGGAGAACTTGAAGTACAATAGCTAAAGTCTTGAGAACTAGAAGTACAATAGCTAAAGTCTGGAGAACTAGAAGTACAATAGTCATGTATTGCTTCAACTTGAACTGTGCAAACACCTCTCAGTGATGTGTCCTGGTCTCTCAACAGACTTGACAATACTATCACTTAAACATACAGTTAGATATTACCTTAATAGGCAAACTACAGTTTGACACTATTGATTATAACATTTTTTGGAGTAAATTGCTCGCGACTGAGGTTCCTAGAGATATCACTAGTCTGTTGAGATACTGGTACGGAAACCAGGTGAATGTTGTACGTTGGGGCAATACTCTTTCTAATGAATACCGGCTGAATTGCGGAGTGAGGCAAGGCGGGCTGACGTCTCCGGCCTTATTCAATCTATACAGAAATGGACTCATAGAGGAGCTCAGCAGTGCCAGAGTCGGAAGCCATTTAGGAAATATTTGCGTCAACAATATTAGTTACGCCGATGACATGGCGCTGCTGAGCCCCTACGTGAAAGGGCTTCGAGTGATGGTGGGTGTCTATGAACGATACGCCGCTGAACACGGTTTAACCTATAATGTTAAAAAGACTGAAGTGGTGATATTTAAGTACGGTAGTGGGCCAGATAACGTTCCACCTGTCACTCTGCGTGATTCTCTGCTGAGAATTGTTAGGAAGTTTAGGTACCTGGGCCACATACTGACAGACAGGCTCAGCGATGATGAGGACATGGAGCGCCAGCGTCACGTGCTTGCCATGAAAAGCAACATGCTAGCGCGCAGGTTTTCGCAGTGCTCCAGGCAGGTGAAGCTAACCCTGTTCAGCTCGTACTCCCAGGCGTTCTACACCGCACAGCTGTGGGTAAAGTACACGCAGCGCGCGTTTAACTCGCTGCGTGTACAGTACAACAACGCACTCCGCTGCATGTTGGGCCTACCCTGGCGATGTAGTGCGTCTGGCATGTTTGCTGAAAACGGGCTAGACGACTTCTTCGCTATATTAAGAAAAAGGTAAGCGGCTTTGTTGCAACGCGTGGCTCGGTGTGATAATCATATCATACCATGTATTGGCAATACGATTTTTAATGTGGATTTTTTCAAATTGTAAATTATATATTATTTTTTTATTATTTGTATGTTAATGGTTAATGTTAAATGTTAAATGAATGGGACTATGTACCTCAATAAACAATTATTATTATTATTATTTCCTACTGGCCAGGTGTATTACATTGGTTTTTATCTTCTCGTACACAGTCGCTATCAGCGTGCATAATTTTTGAGCGGCTCGGACCCTAGTGGCACGGGGACCTGCCTAGCATACCAGAGGTCTGGGTTCAAACCTTCGCCCAGTGTATGCACCACTTTTTTTCTCTTTCTGAGTTGGATGCGTGCATTTCGTCACGAATGCGAGCTGCTCGATGGTGCGGAATCCATGTAAAACTGTAGGTCCCCTTTCCCTACTAGGAGGTCACGCCACCTGTCGTTACAAATGAACAGTTTTCTTCCCGATTGGCGTCGTCGGAATAACAGATAAAATTAGGTCATTTCAATTACGAAAACTTAGTAAATACAATTTTCAAATATATTTTGGATTATTTTGTATGCTATCTGACAGCTTTGACGGATAAAGGATCTGTCAAAGCTGTCAGACAGATAGGTGAGCTCGCTTGGACGCCACCTGTCGTGATAAACGAGCAGTCTTCACGCCTTCCTCAGACATAGCGGCCGTGTGCAGCGGCTACGGCGCGTCGCTGATGCGCGAGCAGGCAGGCGGCGGCGGCGGTGGCGGCGGCGGCGCGGCGCCGTCGCTCGCGTCGCTACTGTCGTGCGCGCCGCGCGACGCCGCCGAGCTGGTGCGGCGGCTCGTCGTGCTCAACCCGACGCTGCGGCTCAGTGCCGCGGACGCGCTGCACCACGAGTACGTCGCGAAGTGAGTCGGGCTGTGCGGGTCGGGATACTACTCGATGCCAGGCCCATCGTCTTGCCGAGGCAAAAGTCTGGAGAACTAGATGTACAATAGCTATAATATGGAGAACTAGAAGTACAATAGCTAAAGTCTGGAGAACTAAAAGTACAATAGGTAAAGTCTGGAGAACTAGAAGTACTATAGGTAAAGTCTGGAGAACTAGAAGAACAATAGCTAAAGTCTGGAGAACTAGAAGTACAATAGATAAAGTCTGGAGAACTAGAAGTACAATAGGTAAAGTCTGGAGAACTAGAAGTATAATAGTTAAAGTCTGAACTAGAAGTACCATAGCAAAAGTCTGAACTAGAAGTACAATTGTTAAAGTCTGAACTAGAAGTACAATAGTAAAAGTCTAAACTAGAAGTACAATAGTTAAAGTCTGAACTAGAAGTACAATATTTAGCGATTATGTGCATCGGCAAGTGAGTGTGCTAAGTTTAACAACTCTTGCACCATACTGGAGATATGGAAGTCAGCCTAACTGACGTCCCACAGTGTGCCACAGTTTTAAGTAAAATAAGCAAGGCCATTAACGATCAACTGAATGTGACATGAACACTGGAAAGAGAAATGATTCCTAAGTCCCTTTTACTACATGGCAGACGTCAATATGACAGAATGAGATATCGAATTTGTCTCTATTTCCGGTGCACCAGTTTCAGAACATCCGTTGAATTTAATTATAAAATCGAACTATTCAATGACTATTTCAAAATATCATTGGCACCACCTATTACTTTCCGTACATAATCATAGAATGAAACGGCATATAGTTTTCTATCTGCGTATGCTTCACTTCATCTATGAGGGAATATTGGAATCAACAAGGTCGCTGTGAAAATAGTTGTTAACAAATAAATGAGAACAAATTTAGGAAGTATAAAGTATAAAGTAACATAGGAAGTGGCTTAAAACCAGTTATTGGAACATAATCATAGTTCAAGATAACGATCGCAGGTTCCATCGCGAGAAAGAGGAGCCTCGACTGGCGGCCGACGTGCTGCTCCCGCTCCGAGACGACCGACAGATGTCCGTCGACGATTACCGCAACAAACTCTATAGCCTTATGGCGAGGGGCCAACGGGCGCACCAGCCACAAGCTCGGGGGCTGCAAACCAGGTATAGATGGCGACACATTTGAACTTTGGTAGATCATTAGCTAGAGATCAGTCGCAATTTCGGACGCTGCAGACCAGGTAAAATAAATGGGAAACATGGCACGCACTGCTTATTCTCTTAAACGACCGACAGACGATTACCACAGCAAACTGTAAACTGTAGCATGTGGCCATGGCGATTACGAACACGCCGAGGGTGAAACCTATATCGAACACGAACCACAGCTGACAGCTCCGATTCTGACAGCTGAGCTCCGAGACGACCGACATGTGTTTTTGACACCCGCCAATGGGTTCGCTGAAGCTAAAGACCAGATAAAGACAAGACATACTTAAAAGTTGATCCTCAGTTTCTAATGATGCACCTCCGAAACTAGGTATCAGCTCTTACATGTATTGCCAGGTATATTAAGCAAGACACGCAAATGTAGGTGCCGCTGTAAACGAGAGGAGAGCCCCAGTTTCAGAAATTGCATACCTGCTCAAGTTGGACTGAAATCAAAATAATGCATCTTCTCAATGATAAACGACAAATTAACCATTTAAATAAGTGATCCGTTGGAGAAAATCTCAAACTTCACTTAATGAATAAAATTATACAATTTAGTCCTATCCGTAAATTTTGTTTCACACTGTGGCCGTTTTCTTAAAACGCTTGCTTTCATAAGGTTGTCTTTTCAGCAAAGTGGCAAGTGCTCCAAGCACGAAAGTCGAGCACAGCAAACAGTACACGTCGGTCACGCAGCAATCCAAGACGAAAAACCAGAGCGTCTCTGCGGACCAGCGTAGCCGGTATGGCCCATTCATTAGATAGCCTATTTAACGAAAACTGTGTACAGTGTGATAATACCTCAGCGTTATCGGTTTTAGCATCAAATCGTGCAGTTTTTTATGCCATTCTGTTCGATAATGTTCTTAATGACCACTATTAATAATTGATATATACTGATTTGGGTTTTCTTAATACCTTCTAACTTTTCCATGAGTAATCTCGCTACAACCGCGATAATCGTCCAATCGATAATATTATCATTTATCTGGAGCTAAATTCTTTCTCAGGATAATCAAGACTCAGAAACCATTGTCTACCTCAAACGTGACAGCCGCCTGCGACCACAAGCTAGATCGCGATAAGCAGAAAACCACAGAATCTGTCAAATCCGATTGCACCCTCAGCAACCATAAGGCGCATCTCTTCTCCCGCAAACCCGTCAGGCTCTTCTCTCACGAAGATGGCGTCAAACAGCGGGCTGATGCGTATGAGAGCTGCGGCGATTTCTTTCATCCGGTGAGGCGTTTGAGCGCCGACGCCGGCTACATCGGTTACCACGGTGAGAGCAAGAAGTCCTTGGGGAACAAGCGGAACTCGACGTCTTTCTCGACGGTCTGCGTCCATTCTCAGGACGATCGGTGCAGGGCGGTGGACCAGAGGCACGGAGTCATCACGGCTAGTGCTCTAGTCGACTTGAGGTCCAGTATGCGCTGAAACGATATCTCTACATTATTTAGGATCTTTTTAGGATCATCGTCAGGTTGGAAGTGGACGGAATATTTTTAATGTTTCTTAAAAGCGTCATTTTCTAAAAGACTGCAGGTATGTTGTTACACCAATAAAGTTGGTTGCTAGTCAATGATATTTGGGAAGTGGTTGTAATCTCTTGGGTTTGATAGCAATAAGTCGCAGACTGTTCGCTTTGCTATTGTTTTAAAGGCGATTAAAATATGTGTTGGAATGCGAGATCTAGTCATTTTGTTTGGTGAATTAAAATCGTAAAATTATTGGGGAAATGTTTCTGTATGTCGGAAAATTAGGAATACATTTTAAATAGTATATATTTTTTAATAAAGTGTTGAATGTATTGGTGATTATAATTTAAAATTCTCTGTCCATTTTGTGTCATTCGAAGATAAAATAAGAAGTAGTTTGTATTGAGATTCTTACACAATAGATTCTTATGTGTCTACCTCAGTCAAGTATTCAATATTCCGATAAAGAAATATTATTGTACTGTCTTTAAATTAGGTTTTTTCTGAACCGCAATTTTGAATTCTAACAATATTACAAATAGCACAATAAGATATATGAAGTTGCCGGTAAATATCTGAAACCCTGGGTGCCTTTCCTCTGTGCAGCTCCATCCTCACCCCCTATGTGACCCAAAAATCGACTCATGCGCAGGTGTGTCGCGTTGCATTTTGTTCTTGATAGCAGCTGCGATAAAACATCACATTTTATTATCAACAGACTTTTTTTTTGTCTTCTATAAATAATCTTGAAAACATACCGAAAACCCTTATTTTTTTATCTCTCTTTATCTCTCAAAAATACCATCTAATGTTAGCGACAACATTATGAATTTTAAATGGCACCGTACTTACTTTGAATCTTCGTCAGCTCTTACTATTGGCGCAATTGCAGCGAGTTTTATCCAAATAGGAGACTTTTAATATCTAAAAGATGAAGTTGGGGAAATTTTAAATTATTTATGGTCAAGAAATTAACGTTTTCATACATTCGTGGTTGCTTTATCTAAATATTATGTATAAGAAGCACCATTACGGTACAAAGGGATTTCAATGCAAAGTTCGCCTAGCCGAAACAAACGGTTTTATATTCAAATCACAGATTTTGAGCAGTACACCAAAATCCCACCATTCCAGGTTGAATTTTGTGGTTACGATGAAAAAAATTATGAAATTATGACAGTGGGTCATCCTTTAATTACACGAGGTTCGAACAGGGGGAGGGGGACCACAATTACGTGTCTTTTTTTTCATTATTTTCATTTCATTTTATTTTTAGGGTTCCGTACCCAAAGGGTGAAAAAGTCGTATTCAGAATTAGCTGTCAAAATTTAATCTCTGAATGTATCATACAAAGCCCGATGAAATCTGGAGATAATCAAGGTTTTAAACTTAGCACGCAAACTGTGAATGTGTTTTTTTGGTGTGCGAAAAGCAATTTTTACGACACGATCGTCGCAAGATATTTAAGATTTCAGCCGAAAATATGAACATTTTTATTTTCCATGTAATATCTATTCAAAGTTTTGATGTTTAATGTAAGTATGTAGGTAGGTATAGAGTTAAAATTGTAACAAACTGTTAAAAGATGGCGTGACTGTGCATGTTATTTGTGCATTTGGAAAATTAGAAACTTTGTACCTGTGGTATGCTGTGGTTTAGAAACGGACTTTCTTTATTATTTTGACACTTTTGTATGTTCATAATGTGTACCTTTACAATAAAGATTTTCTAGTCACACTTTGTTTTTTTTTTTCGTAGTATTTGGGATAGTCCAAAGTTCATAGAAAACATGAACTGTGCAATCGATAAAGAATCAGATATCCATAGAAGCAATGATTTTTCTTCGTCAATGTAAGTAATAAGTAAATCTAACTCTGATCGTCAAATTAGATAGATTTTTGGTTGCAATTGTTTGACCATTCTTGAAAACTTGCCAAAAATATAATGTTAACTCTACTAGCATTAAGGCGCCTATATACCATAGCGCAGGGCCGGATTTAGAGGTCTGGAGGCCTCGGGGCAACAAAGGAGCGGAGGCCCCCTCGCCCCAAATTATTTTCCAAATACAATGAACAATTTCGAGTTCAGTCGAGTTTTTCAATGAATAATTGATTGTGAAACCAAGTAGATTCTCTTAGTATTTAACAAACACATATATATCTTTACTATTATATTATATAAAGAGGAAAGGTTTGAATGTTTGTTTATTTAAACCGAATAGGCTTTGAAAATACTGAACGGATTTAAAAAATCATTTCACCGTTGGAAAGCTACAGTCTATCCGAGGGACATAGGCTATGTTTTATCTTAAAAAAATTAGGGATCCTTACCAAAACTCCGATAACGTAACCCAAGGTGCAAAAAAATTACCAAGAATGTTCCTTACATCGCGTGCGCTGCGAAAACTATTCACGATAGAACAAAATGATGTAAAACAATTTTATAGAACACATTATTATCTACAAAAAATTTCGCGACAGCATACATAGTTATGTCACAATAAGTGTGCATTTATTTTAAAATAAAAATTTAAATACCGCCGCTAGAAAAGACTCTTTATTTGTAGCTAGATATTAATCCTTATCAAAATAAATAAATTATTATTTAAGACTGTTTCAATACCTTTATATTACTTTTGGAATTATTCGATTCGGACATTTGATTCGAAAGATATCATGAGTTTAAAAAATTAGAAAAAACTCAGCTCGGCCAACTATGCGTTTTAGAGTTTGTAGGCGTCACTCATAGGTACTGGAGGGGAGTCAGTCGGCTCCCTACGCAGCAGCCGTGTGCGGAATTTAAGAAATTGTCGCTTGATAATATTTTGTCGCTTGATGATAATTACTTTAGTAGGTAACTAAACGCATTCAGAAAGTTCTTTTCAGAACTAGACCCATTAATATATGTTGTACATTTAGTTATCCTAATAAATAAGTGACTTAAATAGTTTTTATGATTTTCGATTACATACTTTTTAGTTGTAGGTTATAGTAGTAGTTGTAGGTAGCTAATAACAGTTAAACATGTTTGAAAAATGTTACGGCTTATCACGCGGCAGGAAGATACATTCTCCAAAGATATTCTCAAAAGCCGTAACATTTTTCAAACATGTCTAACGGCCGCGGTAATCTAAAAAGTATCATAATAACAGTTAAGCTAATTATTTAGTGAAAAATAAAACAACATCAAATAGTGTTTACTCCTTGGCTTTAACTCAATAAATATTTTTTTTAATGGCTTCTGTTTTGTGGTTATGACCTTTTTACAATAATTAATAGCATGAAAAATACATAAAAGTAAGAAATCAAAAAAAAGATACAAAAAATTTCAAGGTTTGGGAATGTACCTAGCTCTGAAATTTTGATCTTCGAGAATTTGGTAGTAAAATAGTTCCAGAGATTGGTCTTTTCCATAGTCCTTTTTGTATGAGTCAATCAAAGACACAAATTGAACCAACTCATTACCAAGACTAGGCTCTAAATCATCCGTATAAACTTTCACCAATGCCTTTGCTGCAGCGTGCAATTTTTAAGCATCCGTCTTCTAGATGTGATTCAGGAATCCAAATCTCGAACGTACAGCTTCATAGGCATGCAATCTTTCAGTAAGAGAAACACATAGCTGGTCAACCACTGGGATGAAGGCGGATACTTTGTATTTCTCCTTGGGTGACAGATTTGCGTCTTGTGCTTTCCCGTAATCGAGCGGATTCAACCTCACATTTCTCGTTCTGGTGCGTGATTGTACATATTGATCAGTATAAGATATTTTTTTGGCTGCTTCCTTGTATTTATTAAAATCGAATCGTTTGGATTCCACGAATGATTTCAATGATTCTAGTGCACGCATTGCCGATTCAAGAATCATTTTCGGGTCTTGCAGCATTTTCGGGTCTTGCAGCATTGCAATTGTTTGTAGCGTTGAATCGCTCCAAGATGTCGTTCAAAAAGGTTGCAAACAAAGCGGTTTCGAGACCACTCATCTTCTGTAGAAGGTGCGTTGCTTCATTCCTGACGATGTCTTTTTGCTCTTTATCGGAAGATATGCTGGTTCGTGCTTCTTCGATTTCTGAATAGCCGTAGACTATGGCTTTCGTAGCTTCAGCTCGACAAGACCAACGCGTGTCGCTAAGCTTTTTCAACACGTAAAACTGTCCGCTTTTTTTCTTCGATAATTTCTCGATCAGAATTCGGCTGTGAAAAACGTAAATAAATTCTGCATGAAATCAAAGAATTGAACAGCCGATGGACAAGAGTTAGCAGCTGCCTTTCCCACTAAATTGAGAGAATGACCACAACAAGGTACAAACGCCGATAAATGATTTTTCTCCAAAATAAGAGCCTGCATCCCCTTTTTTTGTTGCATGCAGTAAAGTTCGTGAATAATTAATGGCATTTAATTGTGTCACAATAATAATTATGTACCTATCAAACTACATACCTTGCTGCATAAAGAAATATGAAAAAATTACCAATTAGTCAATAATAATTGATTTGTTTAAGAATTGAATAACACCAATTGTTCACATACTGCAATTAATTTACATGTATATATATTTTTTTTTAAATTGTCGAGACACGGAATCGAATACCCAACCTCCGAGGTTGCGGGCAAGTACCATTTTTTTTCCGTAGTCTCTATTGTGGGGGCATCCGTTTGTGGAGGCCCCGGGGCTATCGCCCCGGTTGCCCTCCCCTAAATCCGGCCCTGCCATAGCGTATAGTCAAGAATACGCGCGGCGGAATCTAGCCAGCAGTGTTGCCAGATCTACCGTATTTACGGTAGATCTACCGCTATCCAACTCATCCTACCTTTCTACCGATGAGAGCTATATTTTCTACTGTGTTTTCAACAAACCAATTAAAATAACATTTAATGTTATGTTATGATATTAAAAATACAATTTATTTGAAACACACCCTCATGTGAAGGTAGTTCGAATCGGAATGCGACACACCCAATCCCAATGAATGGTTTTGGGGATTACCAGAGTCGATGCGAGAATAAGCCGCGTCCATTGCTTTAAGCGTGAACATTTCTCGTCTCTGTCTAATACAATGATGTGATAGAGGAAGCACTAATATGCTTCAATGATTGTGTTGCATCATTTGTGCGGAATAACGGAACAGAACGGAAAGAATGCAATTATTTTATCCGCTATTCTTTCCTTCTTGTTATTTTGAGAGAAAAAAAAAGGAGGACTGATTTTCAAATAGCGGTAAAAGCACCAGCCAACACATTGCTGTTCAACAAAGAACTTCTCGTGCAGAAAATGTTAAGAAGAAAAGGAAATATGCTCAGCAGCTTAAACTCAGTGGTAATCAATCGAGTTATTTGAACCTTGTCTCCAAAACAGTAAAAAAGGACGTGAATATTCTTTTTATAAATCGTGTAATAAAGTCATTAACATACCTGCCGGAAAGAAAAGTTAAATCTGGGATGCATACATAAAAATTATAGTCAACTAATAAATTTACAGCCCCAAATTATGTTACAAAAATCTACCGCTAAATCTACCTCATTTTAGTTCAAGTTCCACTGCACTGACGCTTCGCACGTCTGGCAACACTGCTAGCCAGTGTCATCATGTCAGCGTACGCACGTTTCGCGCGCTCCGTCTCCGCTCGGCAAGGTACGACTAGTCTGATTTTGTCAAAAAAATAAAAAAAGAAGATTTTTTAACAGCAAGGGGGCTGTGTACCTCGTTATGGCTGAAAGGTATAAGATTTTTATTATTTCATTCTGTTAAATAGAAAGATAACAGAAAAAATGGCTTTGAAAGGTAAAAAGGTACTTTTAGAAATATTTATTATTTCTATGATTGTACAAGTTTTTTGGACAAAATGGGGATGTATATCTTTGCAAACGTACGTTCTATCAGCTCAGTTTCAATGTTTAATAACCAAAGGCTTTACTGTAATCGACTTCAGAAAAACGTTCATATTTAGGTATTTATTCCCCTTAAGGATGTTCCGAAAAGTATTGCACTTTAAGGCACGAATTCGCCAAAAATATTAAATATAGCCATAGTAGTTGCAGCGAAAACATATTCACAATATCAGGTTTAATGGTTTCGTTGTAATTGCCGATTAGAAGTTTTACACCGTTAGATGGCGCTGTTAAATAAAAATCGTATTTAAATAAATTGTAACAAACCAATAATCCTGAAATTGTGAAATTGTTTTCGCAGTAATAGGACTATATTAAACGTTTATTATTAATTCGTGCCTTAAAGTGCAATACTTTTTGCGTTCTGTGTAAAAAAAATATTGTATGGGTCGGAACATCCTTAAGTACACCTGATAAGACGCACTTGTGTGATATTGATAACACATATTTAAAACAATGACGTTGCTCTGCGGGTTCTTCTTTTTAGAGTTTATGACGTAAGTAATTATAGTTTTACTTCCAGAAGTTTAAAATAAATGAAATGAAATGAAAAGAAATGAAATGTTATCGTTACTCAAAACATGAACTCTTAGAAGACGCGGCAGAGTTAAGGAGAAATATATTTTGACATGAACAACGTGTTTTTTTTGCAACTGAGGACCTTAGATGAAAAAGAATCTTCTTTATCACCTAAGCTGAGGACAACAGAAAAATATATGATTATATTCCCGTATAAAGACGTAAGAAATACGAAATCGATCTCGCTTTTCTTCGAAAATGTGTCTGAAAAACTGGAAACAATTTATAAGTTCAATACAAAAAAAAAATTTAACAAAAAAAATAACTGACTTCAAAGAAAAAGCACTAAAAAGTAAAAAATTATTGCTGGTTATGGTGCTGTCTCTACAACAAACACAAAAACAACAATCGTTGTTATTAATATTATGTCTGCCTACAGAACCAATACGGTGAAAACAAATAAATAAGTTAATGAATAAATAAATAATTAAATAAATAAGAAAAACAGCTAATCTGGTTGTATGTAGCTGAGCGCCCCCTCTTGTGTCCCGCGCCGCCGTCTCTATGCGGATCGGATGGTGCGAGCCGCGCCCCTGGAGCTGCAATGGGGTGCAGGGAGTGCAGGATCGGGAATCGGGAGCCATTTTTGTAGTTACGATTTTTGTTATTTTTTAGTCGGCGTCAGCCGGGCACGCGCTGCGCCAATCAAGAGAACCTTGGCGACCTTGACTGACACCTACTCAAAAAATAACAAAAATTGTAACTACAAATATGGCAATTATTTTTTACTTTTTAGTGCTTTTTCTTTGAAGTCGGTTATTATTTTTTGTTAATTTTTTTTTATTTGTTTATTTTTAGTGAATCTGAAGTACACTTACTAATTTGTACACGTCCTTTCCAATAAAAAAAGAATCACCGAAATCGGTTGGCGTTATATTGAGTTATTCGTCCATTTGTCGCGCACATCTTAATACAAATTTAAGACTTTTATGATTTTCTCATGGATGTCATTGTCAGAACTTAACCAAATTCAAATGGGACCACTTGGGAAGCACTAGCTATCATTTAAAAAAATAATCATCAAAATCGGTTCACCCAGGCAAAAGTTATGAGGTAACAAACATAAAAAAAAAAAACATACAGACGAATTGATAACCTCCTCCTTTTTTTGAAGTCGGTTAAAAATCGGAAAAGTAGAGATTATCTTTCTACGGTAAAATTACTTACTTAATTATTTTCTTCTATTTCTGGAGACCAGACAATTATGACATTTTGACAAGTTTGACATTTTGTTTACAATTGTTTTCGAAGAAGAGTGAGAAAAAAATTGCAAAAACTATGAATTTTCTCTTACTTCTTGAATATGTTTTTATTGCGTATGGAATGGCCGCTACTGAACCAAATGTATGTATACAAAATTGTTGCACATAACGCAACTTATTTCTGATTCGTGGTAAACTTAAAACCAAGCCCTATATAATAGTCAGTATTGCTCACCTCCATCTTTTTCGTTTGAGACCTCCATGGTATTTGGTTTTTCATTTCCCGTTAGAGGGTCGTCACCCTATCAATTCCATGGAGCTGAGGAAATTACTCCCCATGATCAATTCCTCATACTACGGGGGATAACACATGGATAACAGTCTTCATGCTCTTATATGAATCGACACTTCAAGGGCCTTTATTACTAAAGTGCTGATTATCTTGTACGGGTATTGACTGCAAACTGCTAAGAAAGGCCCTTAAGGTGGCCCAACCCGGCGGGACTAACTCATTCGCGGGCACGGTACAAAACCGTGCTGTTGCGCTCTGGGATCTTCTCTGTTTCAAAGAATAAGACAGGCTCCATGATGAGGAAGATGTAATATGTCCACAAAAAAGACAATGTGCACAGTGTATGATTTGGTAAGATTTACGAAAATTTTAATTACAAAACGACTTATAGCTAAAACAAATCGACGACCGCTGTATTAAAAAATCTAACAAAAACCAAATAGATTATAAATTTTGATTAAATAAGCTATGTCTGATGACTAATCTTTTTAAGATGTTCTTACTTTATCATTGCGTAATCCACGTCCAAAGTTATTGTATAAAACGCGCAAAAAACTCGAACTTTCGGACCTTGTAACTTAGAAACCAAACACAATTTTACAATGCCAACGGTCATCAGACATCTAGTTCGATCAAACAAAGCTATTTTGAGCAAAATTTGGGATCTTTGACAAGAAATATGGGTGTGATCTTCTTTCCCCGTTTGTATGGGGAGTTGAGCGGGATGGGCCGCCTTAATATGTGGCGATTAGGCTAATCAGCAGTAGGTGAAAAAGGCCCATGTTTTACTAACTTTTTAAAATGTTGGATTCTAAAATATATTATAGATATATTATAGAAATCTATGTCTGTATTTCTTAATTTTATTAATGTACCTTTTAAATTGGTCTTTCTGAGTACCTTTGGTCTCCCGGCACAGACACCCAGTGTGGTTTGTCATAAGAAAATGTATATAATTATAAAATTTTCCAAGAATTAATTGGGGTTTGATTATGAACTACCGTATTGTGAAGCTTGTTACGCATATGTGAGAGAACAACTGTGACGGCTGTGAAAACAGACAACTCTATATCAGCTGACACAACTAGCACCATTGAACTATAATAAAAACTACAAGGTTTTTTTATATCGATGATCGATGACTACTACAGAATAGATCGATTATTTTTTACCATGAGGGTTCGTTTTTTTTAATATACTTAAACCGTCGATTTTTTTAAAACTGAGAACTTTCCAGTACTATGGCATCGACGAGCTGATCAGCGAATGGGAGGACACTAACGAGTTTTGGCGCGCGACGGAGCTGCTCGGCTTGGTGCGCCGCCATCTTGTCGCAACACGGCGGCGGCTGTGCGAGCGGGACAAGTACGCGAAGGTGGGAGTGACGCCGCCAGCAAGGCGGCCTGTACGCCCGGTGTGCAGAGGGAGACTTGGTGAGACTAGCTACCTCTAGCTGTGTGGGAGGACGCTAATAAGTTCTGGCGAGGGACGGAGCTGCTCGGCTTGGTGCGCCGCCATATTGTCGCCACCCGGCGGCGGCTGTGCGAGCGGGACAAGTACGCGAAGGTGGGAGCGACACCGCCGGCGGGGCGCCCCGTGCGCCCGTGTGCAGAGGGAAACTTGGTGAGACTAGCTGTCTCTAGCTGTGTGGGAGGACGCTAACAAGTTATGGCGCGGGACGGAGCTGCTCGGCTTGGTGGGCCGCCATCGTGTCGCAACACGGCGGCGGCTGTGCGAGCTGGACAAGTACGCGAAGGTGGGAGTGATGCCGCCAGCAAGGCGGCTTGTACGCTCGGTGTGCAGAGGGAGACTTGGTGAGACTAGCTGCCTCTAGCTGTGTGGGAGGACGCTAACAAGTTATGGCGCGGGACGGAGCTGCTCGGCTTGGTGGGCCGCCATCGTGTCGCAACACGGCGGCGGCTGTGCGAGCTGGACAAGTACGCGAAGGTGGGAGTGATGCCGCCAGCAAGGCGGCTTGTACGCTCGGTGTGCAGAGGGAGACTTGGTGAGACTAGCTGCCTCTAGCTGACGCTAACAAGTTATGGCGCGGGACGGAGCTGCTCGGCTTGGTGGGCCGCCATCGTGTCGCAACACGGCGGCGGCTGTGCGAGCGGGACAAGGACGCGAAGGTGGGAGTGACGCCGCCGGCGAGGCGCCCCGTGCGCCCGGTGTGCAGAGGGAGACTTGGTGAGACTAGCTGCCTCTAGCTGTGTGGGAGGACGCTAACAAGTTATGGCGCGGGACGGAGCTGCTCGGCTTGGTGGGCTGCCATATTGTCGCCACCCGGCGGCGGCTGTGCGAGCGGGACAAGTACGCGAAGGTGGAAGTGACACCGCCGGCGAGGCGCCCCGTGCGCCCGGTGTGCAGAGGGAGACTTGGTGAGACTAGCTGTCTCTAGCTGTGTGGGAGGACACTAACAAGTTATGGCGCGGGACGGAGCTGCTCGGCTTAGTGGGCCACCATCGTGTCGCCACCAGGCGGCGGCTGTGCGAGCGGGACAAGTACGCGAAGGTGGAAGTGACACCGCCGGCGAGGCGCCCCGTGCGCCCGGTGTGCAGAGGGAGACTTGGTGAGACTAGCTGCCTCTATCTGTGTGGGAGGACGCTAACAAGTTATGGCGCGGGACGGAGCTGCTCGGCTTAGTGGGCCACCATCGTGTCGCCACCAGGCGGCGGCTGTGCGAGCGGGACAAGTACGCGAAGGTGGAAGTGACACCGCCGGCAAGGCGCCCCGTGCGCCCGGTGTGCAGAGGGAGACTTGGTGAGACTAGCTGTCTCTAGCTATGTGGGAGGACGCTAACAAGTTATGGCGCGCGACGGAGCTGCTCGGCTTGGTGCGCCGCCATCTTGTCGCCACCCGGCGGCGGCTGTGCTAGCGGGACAAGTACGCAAAGGTGGGAGTGACGCCGCCGGCGAGGTACCCTGTGCGCCCGGTGTGCAGTGGGAGACTTGGTGAGACTAGCTGCCTCTAGCTGTGTGGGAGGACGCTAACAAGTTATGGCGCGGGACAAAGCTGCTCGGCTTGGTGCGCCGCCATCTTGGGATCCTGTTTGGAGTGACGTCGCCCGGGGAGGCAAACTACACTCCAGTCCCCTAAAAACAAAAGTTGCATCACTCTAACTGCGTGGAGGTGAGCGACAGTGGCGCTTCTGTCTGCGATGCACAGAACTATATCCTTTTGTAAGTTAGGCCACACTCGAGCTATGGGACCAATGCTACAATTAGTTTACATTATAGTTAACTAAAAACACTGCTGAGCAGAGCGCAGTCGCCGTTTTTCTTTAATTGTTTGCAACGTAACGTAATATGCCCCAAAAAGCGTGTAAGTGGGAAGTTCATTCGAATTTGGCTTTCTTCGAACATGTTACTTGTTTGTTTCAGACGAACAATCGTGCCCGCAGTGTCCGAGATACACTAACTCAACGACCTGCGAACTCTTCAGAGATTCATGTCGGTAAGTTGAAGGATTCAGAGTAGATGTCTGGATGTGCTACAGCCGACATGGCAGTAGCAGACAGTTTTATAACCTAAATGCACGAGAAACTCCTGTAAGCGAATCCCAGTACATCGGTAAGGTGAGCACCTAAATATGGTACTTTCAAACCTATTTTGCTCCCTCTAAAACTACAAACATACATCTTTGGTCTATGGAAAGAACTAACGTAACTAAGTACTTCGTCAATCTGGTCATACGTTCGTCAAAGCCTTTTGAGCACAATAAATCAATTTATTTGTGCTCTTTAAAGACTTTTCGCCATTCTTTTTTCTCATTTCAACATGCCCTTGTCAATTTCTCTCTAACCCGATAATTACGAAACTCAGCCGGTAAACTGACTGCGCAAACTGGTTACAAGGCAAAACATCTAGATAAATTATATTAGCATTACATAGTAACATGCAATTTTCACACCTTACAATGGCATTTCTTAAGAAAGTTTGAATGCCAACATCGCTGATCAGTGATCATTTTAAAATTAAAATATATCCGTTCTTATTTTTCGCCTGAAGAAGAAAGCAGACAGATCTTTAATAACCATTACTATTATACCAACTAGATATTGGACACTCCAGCCTTTAAAACATCGAATGAGCACGATAAAAATTTGTTCAATTTGGCATCATGACTCTAGATAGTCCTCCCTATTGGAATATTGAATCCGGCTCTGGTTTATATAGGGAGAGGCGCGTGGCGCAAGAAGAGCGCAGCTCTTACTGCGACAAGAAGTACGGGAAATGGCGGTCGACGCTGCTGCCAGCCGACTATAAGCTGTGCCGCTGCTGTGACGAGTGTGTCTTTTACAGAGGTATTATCCGCTCAGGATAAGAGTTGCAGCTGCGCAGCCGCGGGTCTCAAGACTTGACAAAGATCAGAAGGTTGCGTGTTCAAATCAAGTCGGGGACACCACTGTGGAGAGATGAAAACGTGGGTCAGGTCTTGAGACCCACGGCTGCGCAGCTGCTCTCCTCTAGTCGTAATTTAAATGTTGTATATGTTTTAACTCGTTGTGAAACTTCGTTAGTGCGATATAGACTTCATGTGTTTTTGACATCTTGGAGGTAGCGCCATCTAGCGCCATGTTAACTAACTTCTATGCATCTGTTTGTTGCATTTGTGGCATGTGAAACTAGCAGCTCTTTGTAGAGGGCGCTAGGTCGCTGCATGCTTAAGTACCTACAGACAAAGAGAGGGGAGTGTGGCGCAAGTAGAGCTCGACTCTTACTGCGATAGAGGTAGAGCAAATGGCGGTTGACACTGCTGCCAGCCGACTATACATTGTGCCAATGCTGTCACAATTGTATCTTCTAAAGAGGTACTGTCTGCCCGGGGGTATGAACCGAGCCTTTGTGGCGGACGTACTGACAAGAGAGAGGCATGTGGCGCAAGAAGAGCGGAACATATACTGCGGTAGAGGTATGATAAATGGCGGTCGACGCTGCTGCCAGCAGACTGTATATTGTGCCAATACTGTGACAAATGTGTCTTCTAAAAAGCTACTGTCTGCTCACTTCATTAGCCTAGCCTCTGCGTTGACGCTGACGTACAAAAATAGAGAGAGACGTGTGGCGCACCAAGAGCGAAGGTCTTAAACTACGGTAGATATCTGATAAATGGCGGTTGACGCTGCTGCCAGCCGACTATACATTGTGCCAATGCTGTGACAAATGTGTCTTCTTGTCTGCTCAGGTCATTAGCCTAGCCTCTGCGTTGACGCTGACGTACAGAAATAGAGAGAGGCGTGTGGCGCGCCAAGATCGAAGCTCTTAAACTACATTATAGGAATGGTAAATGGCGGTTGACGCTGCTGCCAGCCGACTATACATTGTGCCAATGTTGTGACAAATGTGTCTTCTAAAAAGGTACTGTCTGCTCAGGTCATTAGCCTAGCCTCTGCGTTGACGCTGACGTACAGAAATAGAGAGAGGCGTGTGGCGCGCCAAGATCGAAGGAACTACGTTAGAGGTATGGTAAATGGCGGTTGACGCTGCTGCCAGACTATACATTGTGCCAATGCTGTGACAAATGTGTCTTCTACAGAGGTACTGTCTGTTAAGGACATTAGCATAGCCTTTTTATTGACAGAGAGGCGTGTTGCCCAAGTAGAGCGGGGCTCTTACTTTGATAGAGGTATGGCAAATGGCGGTCGCCCCTGCTGCCAGCCGACTATAAATAAATAAATAAAATTTAAAAAAATCCTTATATTTCTTGCATTCATTAAACTATTATCTTATTTTCTAGTGGGTATGCATTAATGAGTTAGCTTTATTTATTTATCAAAATATAGTTTATTAGTTCAAGTTGCATATTTAATGATTCCGTATCATCTGCAAGAATCCCAGTCTTGGTGATAGCCTCCTCCAAAGATGCCCATTTGCCTCGGTCCTGTGCAATTTGGGTCCAGTTTGAGCCGGCGGTTTTCAGCGGTCTCCCTCGGTTACTTTTTTATGTGGACCTCTCCATAGAGTTTAGCTCAGTAGAGTTCATAGATAGAGTGAACGGTTTCCGACGGCTCATACGCCCACGGAATATTGAGGAGGCAGGAAGTGAAACGTTTGTAAATTGGTTCCAGGACCGCTGTTACCGTTTTACTTAAGACCTTTTTGCTCCGCGAATGTATAACAGTCGCAATTGGCTATCCCTTCTTAATCGATAACCAAACAACAAATCCACATTTGTTTAGTAAATATGAACCTTAACGTAATGACTCTATGTTGGAATTCCAATACTGTTTGCAATCAAATGTTACGTCACTTTCAAACACGGCCGAGCGCCTCACAGGCACGTGGTCACAAACAAAGTAGCGAGACATGACCCGGAGAGCAACACGACGCCGCGACGCCATATTATTTCGTAATGCATTTGTCGTAAGTTTTATCGTTATTCATGTAAATGAAACTTACCGGTGATACGAAACTCCTCCATTATGAAGGTTGTGCATCGGCGGTCGTGTTTGCACGTTATTATGGCACAGTACGGCATTACTCCTTTTCAATTTTAGATTGTATCACGGATAAGTTAATGCACAGGACAGCCGCAGAGGAGTGAATCATGCGCGTATGAAGTGAGCGGGTCCCCGCTAAAGACCGGCGCGCGAGTTCCGCCCACTTCACAATTCTTCTGTGCATACGCCTGTATCACCATATTTTTCCGACGGCTCATACGCCTGTGTCGCCGCTTAGACCATATTTTATTCACTATCAGTTTGCCTGATTAACTTCAATAAGTAAGTACATGTTCTATTTCAGAAATGCACCAGCACTGCGAACCAAAAGCCGACATCAACTCTCAAAGCGAACAATTTCTTAACGAAATCGGTGAGTGTTTTTGTTAGATTTTTTTTTTATGTAACTGGACATGGATGGCCGTTGTTAGGGTTCCGTACTCAAAGGGTGAAAACGGAACCATATTACTAAGCCTCCGCTGTCCGTCCGTCCGTAGGCAGCTGAAATTTTCCCAAAGTGCGTATTTATTTTGCCGCTATAACAACCAATAGGTAAAATAAAAAAATATAAAAATTAAAGGGGGGGGGGGGGCATACAAAAACCGAATTGTTTTGTGTACAGTACCCTTCGTGTGCGAGTTCGACTCGCACTTGGCCGATTTTTCTTGTATAGTCCATGATGTTAGCCCAACACACTTCCTTCCCGAAGAAATGTACTATTGTATATATGTATATATCACTTCCTTCCCGAACAAATAACTATACACGGACTATATAAACTATATATACTTTATATACTTCATTAATATATTATTCATACATAAATATTCATTCATGACATATAATTTACTCACAAAATATTCTTACTCGAAGCTCAGCAACTATTTACATCTTGTACTAAACATCGAAGACGCCATCGTCTATTACTCCTGACAACCATTCCACCACGGGCCTAATCTGGCCTACCGGTATGGTTAAATCCAAAGTGTCAAATATCTGTATCGTTTTATTTCTTGTAATGTTATATTATGGATATGGATAAATAAATAAAAAATGAGGTGCCATGCCAGGTGTTGCCTTTATGAGCAACAGCTACATTGAACTGCATGGAAAACAAAGACAATTTTCATTGCCGTTTCTACCATCTCTTCATCCAGTGCCATAGTTAGTACCAACCCGAATGGGCTTTACCCTACCACCCAGTAGAGGTCTACGCGTTTACATGGATACCGTGCCATGGAAAAGCTCGCATTCTCGGCGAAATGGACTTATCTAACCAGAATGAGAAATAAAATGGTGTATAAACGGGGCGGGGATTTGAACCTCTGGTATTCAAAGCGGAAACCCTTGGTACCTGCCGAACAAACCGATTTGCTAGCTAGATCGAGTCCAACTTTGAACTATGTTTTTTTAAGTTATGGCGCACGCCAGATCCTCACAAAAGAGGACTTTCACAGGGGCTGCGAACGCTATGCCGGCCGGCCAGTTGCTTTTTCGCACCATGTTGTACTTTGAGGGGAAAACCTGGGTAGGGAGTCGATTCCATAGCTTACCGAGCCTACGGACAAAAGATATAGAGGATCGGTGGGTTCTTATTTTTGGAGTATCGTCAGAACCAGTGCATTTTCTGCCTGTTCCGCGTTTAGCGGTGGTAGAAAGGGGACAGCATTATGCAGCTCCGCTTATAAGGTGTTTCTCTTTGTTGATTAAGGTGGTCCATCCCGCTCATCTCCCCATACAAAAGGGGAAAGAAGATCACGCCCATATTTCTTGTCAGAGATTTTTGCTCAAAATAGATTTATTTGATCGAACTAGATGTCTAATGACCATTGGCATTGTAAAATTGTGTTTGGTTTCGAAGTTATAAGGTCTGAAAGAACCCCGCACAAATCGTATGGGAATTGGCTCCCGGTCAAATTGGCTGAAATTTGGATATGTTGTTCGTTTCGGCATCCTGAACAAAAGTCTCAATGGGCACAAAGCCCAATTTTGCTTATTTTGGCCGCTACGGGGCTCCAAAGCTCCACGGGTTGACCATTATTTACTACTCAAAACGGCGATCTCCTGGCAGTTTAGTATTTGCTACGCTGAGGAAAAAGTACCCTCTCATGTTTTTGGGGGGGCTAAATTCAAATCCAATGTCAATATGACAATATTGACAGTTGACAGCTGTCAATTAGTTGTCAACTAGCTGTCAAACAGCGAGAAATAAACAAAATCGATAAAATCCACATGTGAATGTAGGTTTTTGAGGTTGCTGAGTTCAAAACTGATGGCCAAAAGACAATAATGACAGTTGACAGCTGTCATTATTGTCATTATTGTTTCAGCCAATTTGACCGGGAGCCAATTCCCATACGATTTGTGCGGGGTTCTTTCACATTTTTCGCGTGTTTTTTACAATAACTTTGGAGGTGGATTACGCAATGATAAAGTAAGAACATATTAAAAAGATTATTCATCAGACATAGCTTATTTAATCAAGATTTGGTTTTTGTTCGATTTTTTACTACAGCGGTCGTGGTTTACTTTTAGCTATAAGTCGTTTTGAAATTAAAATTTTCGTAAATCTTACCAAATCATACACTATGCACATTGTCTTTTTTGTTGACATATTGCATCTTCCTCATCACGGAGCCTGTCTAATTCTTTGAAACAGAGAAGGTCCCAGAGCGCAACAGCACGGTTTTGTACCGTGCCCGCGAATGAGTTGGGCCCGCCGGGTTGGGCCACCTTAATGTGTCAGAATGGGGGACGCATCATAAAGTCCAAAAACCGGCCAAGTGCGAGTCGGACTCGCACACGAAGGGTTCCGTACCATCGTAAAAAAGAAAACAAAAAAAAGCACGTTTTTTGTATGGGAGCCCCCTTTTATTTTAATCTTACCTATTTGTTGTTATAGCGGCAAAATATATACACACTCTGTGAAAATTTCAGCTGTCTACCTGTTACGGTTACTGAGATACAGCCCTGTGACAGACGGACAGACGGACGGACGGACGGACGGACGGACGGACGGACGGACGGACTGACGGACAGCGGAGGCTTAGTAATAGGGTTCCGTTTTCACCCTTAGGGTACGGAACCCTAAAAAGCACAAATCACAGAACCCATACCGTCCAAAACACGGATATTTTCAATTAGGATAGGTAAGGTTAGATTATATGCATATTATTATACATACGAAAAATACATAGTTTTGGAAGCTCTGGGTTATGGACCTTATGCTTTTTGGACTTCATGAAGGCGACCCTCAAAATGTATGGAAGGCAACTCCTATTATATCCATCCTTTTTGTAGATCTCCGTGCCGGCTGCAACCCTTATTTGGGTCACCCTGACGCACAAGCCAAGGGTCTACTTTGCGACCCTGTCCTCGAAGTGTGTAAGTAATCCATCGCTTGTGACATGTATGTATATATAATCGACCGTGAAGCAAGGACACATTAATTGAAGAAAGAGCCCTGAAAAAAGAACAACTTTACGAATACTGCAAGGCTGGACCCGAACCAGCAAAACATACCATTCGCGGGTGTAGCGTCTAACCAATTTCGCCACCTGCTGCATACCTATAATTTGGAATTCTCGTACAGTCCCTCCTCCCGCAATCAATGCCTCCTACTAACACAGTGTTTAAGATTATACCTACATATAGACTAGGAGGTCGCGACAAAAATGGTAACGATAACGTAAATGGCTGAAACTGGGTTCACATGTTAAAGACCAACCCTCTGAAGCTAAATGTGTCGGTCTGCCTGTGCCAAGTGGTTGCGTTACCTAGATAAGGCGCCTGAAAAAGTAGTTATGGTGACAAAAAATATAAATGATAAGGTACGAATCATGAAAGAATCAGTACATACTTGCTTACCTAATACCATTTACCTTACCATGAATACCTACCTAAACTGAACAAATCTTTGATTGCATTTCGTAGTTATAGGCGATTCAGCTTACAGATATAACTTTAGGTATATTTAAGTATTTAATTAAAAAACCGACTGGTTATTGTTGTATAATTAATAGGTATCAATATTTCTAGACAATCAGTATATTCATCAGCAGGTACATACCGACTTCTATTTTATATAGCCAATCTAGATTACCCAACGACTTGGCGCAGGCAGACCGACATATTTAGGATCAGAGGGTTGGCCTCTAACATGTAAACCCAGATTCAGCCATTTACCTTATCGTGACCAAAAATGTCGTAACCCCCGGAATAATACATTTATGTATCGGTTCATTTGCGTTGCAGACATTGACTGCAAAGATTGAAGATTCATAGATTCCTTGGAATAAGCGATGTTCTTTCTTAGTACGAAAAAGCCATCGCCTATTTTGGAACTGGACGTGTATTATTTTTTTTTTTATGTGACTGGACATGGATGGCTAATACCACAAGTTCTGTCATGGTATTAGCACAACACACCACATGGGAACTAGGTGCCATGCCAGGACCTTCCTCATATTGCACGGCTACATTGAACTGGATGGAAAACACGGACAATTTTCATTGCCGCTTCGACCATCGTTCATCCAATGCGATGGTACCAACCCGGGCGGGATAAACCCTACCACCTAGTAAGTAAGGAAGGGGACCTACAGCTTAACGTGGAATCCGAACCACGGCCAGCCTCTCTCAACGGTCGAATGGTCACCCATCCAAGACCAGACCGGACCCAGCGTTGCTTAACTTCGGAGAGCGATCGCCGAAGTGTCGCGCCACTGGGCCACTGAGGCTGACTGGCTAATACCACACCCACTGTCATGGTATTAGCCCAATATATCATGGGAAGTAGGTGTCATGCCAGGACCTTCATTTTAAGTTCGGATCCCCATCACCCCAAAGGTTGACTGGAAGAAATCACTTATAGTGATAATTCAGCCTTTGTGCAGTTCCTTTCTCGAAGTAGATTGTTCTCGACTGGGGTGCTCTATGCATCTAGATGTATTTTTATGCACCCTAACATGGATGGGTATACCACACTACTACCGTTAGGATGTTAGCCCAATACACCACATTTCCAAAGTTTCCAACAATAGTTTCATCTATTATAAATTGACAATATCTAATACAATTTCGATAGTTTGAACAGACTTCAGTTTCATAGAAATTTTAAATCAAACATACATTACATGCATCTTATTTCAGGTCTTCCGGTGGCATCCGCTACTTCTCTGTGAGTAATTTTTTTTTAATAACAACATAAATATTTTTAGGACAGATATGAGAACAAAATGTATTTATGATTTTTTCACAAGATTTAGCAAGCACATAATTTATTTGACCAAATTATTATTAACCTTTTGCCCGTCAGGGGAAGAGACGAAACAATAGTACAGTCACGGCAGTACTATTTCCATAGCGTTACACCGGGAATAGAGACACATGCTAAATCCATTTCTCTTGAATACATTATTATTGGTGACATTGGAGTAATAGGGACTTTTAACATCTTTCTCTTATCAAGTGTAACGACATGTGACTACCTTTTACAATGCATCATCCGATCATGTAGATTCTACAGAATCCATTTTTGTACACGTTTCTCTATGTCTACTTAGGAGATCAAATTACACAGTGTACAGGGTTTACCTGTTTGCGTAATCAACCAGTAGGTACGTCATATATAAAAAATTTTTTTTGATCTAAGCTTACTAAAGATTGGTTACGAAATATCCTTATTTAGGAAATGTCGTAAAAAAGATTAAAAACCTATAAAATTATATCAATTTGGATTGTTTTTTTTGTGGCGAATGTAATTTAACAATTTGATTGCATTTTCGTTAAAGTTATTGTACTTCATCCCACCATCTTTATAAAGCTGCAGATATATTTGCACGAAATCATGCCTGTAGTTGTCTCAGAAGTGCCATTGGCACGTGTATTATGTCAATGCTAGTAGATCGCTAGCTTAGTAGTAAGCGTGCGAGCTAGTTTCATTTCATTTCATTCCATTTATTTAAACTTTTTGGTAGTCAAACTACACCAAATTACATCACAAAGATCCGCGGATTCGATCAACCCAGTAAGGAAGAACCCGCAAAGAAACTTCACGGGTTTACATAACATATTTTTCCGTCCACAATTATGAAATACATACTTAGATCTAAATGCTACTGCCAAACAATTCCTTGGTAGAACAGATTAAGGCAAAGGACAAAGAACAATAGAAACGGCAACCCTCAGTTTAAGTTACTTACAACTAATAAAGTTACTAATGCAATTATATAAATTAATATAATTTATAGCATTACAAGTATACTCAGGTGTTTAAAGCCCTCGTCAAGTTTGCTACTAATCTAGTCGCGCCCCATTTTATAGACTAGGAGGTTGCGACAAAAATGGTAACGATAACGTAAAAGGCTGAAACTGGGTTCACGGGATAAAGACCTACTCTTTGAAGCTAAATGTGTTAGTCTGCCTGTTTCAAGTGGTTGCGTTACGTAGATAAGGCGCCTGAAAAAGTTGTTATGGTGACAAAAAATATATTTGATAAGGTAAATGGATGCAAATAACGACGCATGAAAGTATCAGTACATACTTGCTTAGCAATATAAAAACTGAATAAATATTCGGTTGCATTTCGTAGTTATAGGCGATTTATGTTACCGATATAACTTAAGGTATATTTAAGTATTTGATTATAAAACCGACTGGTTATTGTTGTATAATTAATAGGTATCAATGTTTCCAGACAATCAGTAGATTCATCAGCAGGTACATACCAGCATCTATTTTATATAGCCAATCTAGATAACGCAACCACTTGGCGTAGGCAGACCGACATATTTAGCATGAGAGGGTTGGTCTCTAACATGTGAACCCAGATTCAGCCATTTACCTTATCGTTACCAAAAATGTCGTGACCTCCCGGAATATTATTTTCGTGTGCCAGTGGCGTGCTAATTATTAGCATGTATGGAAACGTTTGCCAGTCAGCAGCTATTCGTGCCGGTCGTCTTTTTTCTTTGCACTGTTTTAAAATGGTAGCATCCACACTTTTGCTAACAACATTTATCACACCATTGAGTTCATTCCTTACTTCTTCTCTTCTCTTAAAAAACTCATGCCAACGTTATAAAACTTAGGTAGTATAAAGACAATAAGTTACTTATGATTATAATGTTCTGCACAATATTTATGTTCAATTTTGGCCGTGTACGAAGCGGTTAAGGCAATAAGGCTGTTTGTCAAGGCATACAAGCATGTTATACATATGTGTTCTGCGATGCAATGCCATTTGGGCACTCGTGACATTTGGGACGGCAACACAGGAGACGCGCCGGGGCGCCGGCGTGCCAGGGACGCGGCGAGATAGCCACAGCCGAGTGCCGCCTCGACCGTCTTGAAGCCGCGAGCCGCCGCCAACTCTACGAAGGTACGCATGCTGCCAACTAGGGTTGCCACTCAGTAGAGTCTACTGTGTAGACGCGTCTAGTATGGATACTGAGGACCCGTACGGAGCTGAGGACGCAATAGACCGCTGAAACCGCAAGCCGCCGCCGCCAACTACCTTTCATAGGTAGGTACGCAAGATGCCAACTAGGGTTGCCACTTAATAAACGCGTCTTGTGAGGAGTGTAACGAGTCAGACAGATCGTGGAACCGCGAACCGTCGCCAACTAGCCTACGAACGTACAGACGGCAGCTCTTATTTCGCACTGTAAGGAAACCAATTTTGTGAAGAATTATTGGGGCCGTTTGTAACGCGCTGTGGAGTCGCCACCGGCGAAACGCGTCTAGTGAGGAATACTTTCTCACCAATCAACCCGAGCGCACCAACTTTGCGGCTATAGCACCCGCACTTTACTGCCACGAAACTCGTTATAAGACAATCCTCCGAGCTTGGGGCAGCTGATTTTCTCGAGTTCCAACAAAACGTAAGAACTTCACAGGACGCTATTTATTGAATTACCGTTCAATGTGGCGTATCACGAAATCATAATCGAGCTAACTACAGTTAGACTTTTGCACTCACGCTTGGCTACGATGCCGCGATTAGTTTCGATCACTACTGCCGTCCTTCCGTGTTCGCTGCATGTAAGCATCGCTGCCCTCACTAGGTCATAAAGAAGGACACACTAGTCTTGCGAGAACCGTAGACTTGTGGTGGTGGTGTGCCAGGACAGAGGCGAGCCGCCACCGCCGCTGAGCCGGGTGCCGACTCGTCTACCGTGAATTCACCATCCACCGCCAACCCTACGAAGCTTGCTAATTAGGGTTGCCATCCAGCAAATGCGGGGGCTCAATTCAAATGTGGGTCATCACCCAATAAGAAATACGTAAGCACGCTTTACTGAACCGCACTTAAGAATGCAAGCGTCCAAGCTCTTCACGTCTTCGTTTCAGAGCCTTGCAAGGCGGAGATGCGTCGCTTAAAGGAGCTGCACGGGCCGGACGGCCATCTGCACCATTCCGCACCACAGTGCACGTCACTCGGGCTCTACGGACCTGTTCAGGTGAATGCTGGCGGTGCCCTGCATCTACATCGCCAATATCAACGTCGCCAAGCTTCATCGCCAGTATATGCATCGCCAACATATATGCATCGCCAAGTCCGTCGCCAGCGAGGGAGCTGCAGCTGGGCCGCATATGCGTCGCCGAGGAGGTGCTCCATATATCCATCTCCAACATCTGCATCGCCAATATTTCTATCGCCAGCGCACCATCTATAGCGCAACCGCAGATACATCGCTGGCGATGCAGCTGCGGACCCTTCGGAGATCCGTCGCCACTATGCGTGGGGGTCCAAAGGCGTATGGCGGGGCTGGTATTTTAACCTGTTCAACAGGACATTTAACCTGTTCGCACCCAACCTAACCTGATTAAAACTAATCAAACCTAACCTAACCTAACCCAACCTAACTTACATAGCCCCACACAACACACCCACTTTTGCGACGCATCTGCGCCTCCAGTTTTTGGCGACGCATATGCTCCTCCGGTCGATAGCAAAGGATTTGCGGTCCGACCGCAGATTCGTCGCTGTCGATGCAGATTTAGAAGATATTAGAATACCTACATTTTATCTAAAATCCAAACCAAGGCCAGCCGCAACGGTCGAACGGTCACCCATCCAGAACCCGACCGCGCCCACGGTTGCTTAGCCTCAATGATCGCACGCATAGGCATCGCCCCAATCGGCTATCGTTCTGACAAACCTTGTCTCTTAGCCCCGGTTGCACGAAGAAATGGCTGAGGTAATCAATGTTCAAACACGTCTCTTTTAGTGAACCGCATAGAGTTCCTTCCATACTGTCCACACAAAGTGACGTGTTTGATCATACTTTGACATTGATTTTGATTTTTTTTCTTTCGTGCACTCGGCCCTTAGTCGCCTCTTCAGACATGAACTGTAAGTAAACAACAAGCAATATTGTAGGTATTATTCAACAGAAATTATGACCACATAATATTATAATGTGTGTTCTATATTCACGCAGTGCCGCGGTTGGCTGTGTTATTGCGCGCTGGAAGACGGCTCCAGAATTAGAGGGGTTAAGGTACCGAGATCCCAGGCGTCCACTATGTACTGCGGTGAGTATTGTGCTATCGAAAAAACTGAAAAGAACCGAGTTTCACTACTTGATAGTCTCTTTCTGAATTGGCTTAGTGCTTTGTTCACGAATGCTAGTTGTTATATGCTTCGAAATCCATTTAAAACGAATGTCGATACAGGAATTAACAATTTGTAATTTTTTATCCATCCAGTTCAATGTAGCCGATCACATAAAGGGAGTTCGACGATAGCCCGTATGTCAGCATGTACAGCAATATCTTTGTCCGGTTTCGATCAGCCATGGTGTTATGCCAAACATGGAGAATAGGAGCGGGTACTAGTTTAGGGGGTGCAGTGGCAACTTCGTTAATTCACTGGGCATCACTAGTGCTGCCTCAAGCACTAGGAGAACCAAAAAAAGTGTCCGTTTGGCGAGGCTCGAACATGCCGCCGCTTTGTCTGAGCGTTAGTTCACCGTGAACATATGAGCTCGTGCAAATGTACGGTACATATCTAAGCTGCTATGTTGATTATGAATACTTCCGCTGCCATCTAGAGTCCCAAACCATAGATGGCGCTGTTATCAATTCCGGTAACTTCCCTTTTTTTTGTGCGACCTGACATGGATGGCTAATACCACGCAACTACCGTTATGATATTAGCCCGATACACCGCATTCCCGAAGGAATTTGGTGCCATGCCAGGATCTTCCCTTTATGAGCATGGCTACATTGAACTGGATGGAAAACACGGACAATTTTTCATTGCCGCTTCGACCATCTTTTCATCCAATGCGATGGTACCAACCCGGGCGGGCTTAAACCCTACCACCTAGTAGGAGAAGGGGACCTACAGTTTTACATGGATTCCGAACCATGGAGCAGCTCGCATTCGTGATGAAATGCACTTATCCAACTCGGAAAGAGAAAGTAAGTGGTGCATGTCGGAATTGAACCCAGACCTCTGGTACGCTAGACCAGTCCCCGCGCCACTAGACTACGAGCCGCTCCCCCTTCCCTCTAAGATACCATAGCATGAATCACAGGATACAAAGGTGGAACATGAAAGTCGGAAAGCCCATGGGCGTCGTCGGGCGTCCTTTTTGTGAGGTCTTGGCGTGCGCTTAACACATTCTTTTTAAAAAAATGAAGGATCCATGTTAGTTTATTTCAGGCATCTACATTACTTCGGTTTTTCTGTGTTTCTTTTACAGATTGCGCTCTCGACAAATGCCGCACCAACAGCACGGCACAGTGCGATGGGTTCGGCAACTATCTCTCTCCACTTCAACCTAGCCAACAGGAGCTCACAATATAACCTCAACCTGTCAATGTCCCTTTGTCACTCTCGCTCGCTCGACGATTCAAATGGCAGAGTGTAAGAGATAGATATGTTTCTGACAGGCAGGTGACACGTCACATTGTCTGATATTTTTGTGCGCGGCACAAACTAATAAAATCCCCCGGGGTGTGTGTGTCAAAGTATATGGCACCACAGTCGTTCGTAGCTATTTCTGCAATAACTCCTTAAACAGGCATATAACGTTACAAACCATAACTGTAGTGGCGAGCAAATTAAGCTCTTGTGTATTTAATCAAATTCGGGTGTACTCAGAGAGGACATGTCAAAACTTAGTACGAGATTAGCACCGGACTAACCATACAAAAACCGGTTTAGTCCGGAGGATTATAGTTAGTCCGCCCACTCTGACTACGACCATGGAGGTGAAGAAATAACCGGAGAAATAACGTCCATACAACGAGCGCGCAAAAAATGCCGTAACGCAACTTACGACATTTTATTGCCGTACAAATTTGTAGCGCAATGATGAAAACGGAGAAAAATCCAATTTGAAGTCTCCCAAATTGGTAGGTAAACCGATAAAGATAAGAATTATTTTTTAATAAATCAGATGGTCGTTACGTCATTCCTCATTCGTGATGATGACAGCGAGTGCCGAGTCAATAATATCTAATTAATACTGGCTGAATTCGGCCGTCAAACCCATTGAAAACTACATGAGTTAGAAAGATGTTATGCAAACCATAGCCAACAAATAATTTGGTTGCAAAAATTAGCAAAATTATTGCTCATTAGAGCAACGTGGTGGCAAGTGAAGCTGGGGGTAATGCCGCGGCGCTGAGCGGGATGAAAACATCACCGTCCATGGATCCATTTGTAAATTGTTGTTCGTAATTACTTTTCTGAAATAGTGAATTACAAACAAATATTTTGAAAAGGCGTTTTATTTGCGTGTTCTTATATGTATATGTAACACATCGTAATTAGAAAATAATGAAAGAGAATCTCCAAATATAAAAATCAATTTAGGCGATTACATAGCCTATGTATATTGGGTTTGTGACTTCGGTTTTTTTATTAAACAATTATGTAAAGTTTGTAAACTGCCTGAATTCGATAATTTTCTGTATCTAATGGATACGACTTTACCGTTATTTCATTCATTTGAGTTTCAGCGACAATTGAATTTGAAGCTAGTTAGGTAATCAGATTTTGAAAATAATCAGAAAAAGGTTTTTTCAAAATCTGATTACCATCCCTGCATTCATTCAAAGATTTATTCGGAAGAAATGCTGTTTCATCAGAATGTATAGCGAGAAAAGACAATGACTAACAAATATACGTAAGTGTGTGAAATGCATTCTCTGTTAAATGCGCCAATGTAGCACTAATCCCGTATTTAAGCCTAACTGGACACTGGCAAAATTGTCTAAAAATAGGACAGAGAGGCCTTAATTCAAATCAATCAATCAATCAACATAAGTATAGTTTTAGTTTTCAAACCGACATCAAACACTAAAAAGTGGAAAATACCCGAATACCCAATAGTCGGTGCCAACCAACCAAAGAATATCACCAATATGTCACCGACCCAAAAATGGGTGTTATTTTCCACTTCTTAGTGTTGAGTTCGGTTTTATTACGGTTCCGTACCCAAAGGGTGCCAACGAAACCCCAATACTAAGCCTTTGCTGTCCGTCCATCCATCCGCTCGTCTGTCCCTCCGTCCGTCCGTCTGTTACAGGGCTGTATCTCATTAACAATAATAGGTAAATAGTTGAAATGTTCACAGATTGTGTATATTTATGGCCGCTATAACAACAAACAGCAAACATTTTGAAATATTAAAAATTAAAGGGGGAGCCCCCTTACGTGATTTTTTGGGTGAAATCATGTAAGATGGCACGGAACCCTTCGTGTACGAGTCCGACTCGCACTTGGCCGGTTTTTTGGTTAGTGATTCCGGTACAGGCGCACTCCTTTCAGGTACTAACTTTACGTAATTATCTTGACCTTGAACTTTACGTAAATATCGTATAGACTTGCGTTATTTGAGTGCTCCAAGCAGAGTGCCCACTCAAGTCCTCAATGGCTTTTCATAAGCGTATTTTTATTATATTTTGTCTTAATGATGGAAGCCAAAGTTTTCAAAATAAGTTGGCACTGTTTGCTACAATACGCAATTATCTTTTAAATATTCGTCAAATATCATTTCATAATGCTAGATTCAGTATATTATCAATATAAGGTACAACTTTTTTGGAAAAAAATATATTAGGTCAACATTTTATCGCGCATATTCAGACTGATGTATATTCAAGTAAGAGTTTTATTTTAGGCTGGTTCGTGCAAATAACATAAAATATAATTTAAGAAGTATTTCTATGGGTAAGCATAAATCCAGCAGTAGACATTTCAATACACAGACAGACATACTAATTGCATGCTATATAATATCTATTTCTGGCTAAATAGAGGAATTCTGCAAAGAAATGAAAATAGGTAGCGAATTGAGATTATTTTGAGTTCGTGTTGATTGATGGCATAACACCATCCCCATAGAAATGTTTTCAAGTGAAATATCTACTATTTCGAATATTTAGCGTATACTTACATGTACTTAATATGATATTTCTGAATGTTTTTTATGTCTCGTCAAGTTGTTTATGCATCATTTTACAATGCACGACGGCATATTCAATTACAATTCGATCTTACGTCAAACTCGCCCGCGACAGCTAGCGACGCAAGACTAAAATGGCCGCAGGTTCTGTCAAGATGACACGCCCCCCGCGGCACAATTGTGATAAGGCCACTTTTTTAGTTCCATTCGTTCTCCTGTTATTTCTTCACCTCCATGACTACGACAGATTATCTTTACCAAAATAAACTGGAATTTATTAGATAACTGCCAAGATGGGTGCAAAGTTGCCATTTTAAAATAGCAACTTTTTGCGCTTTGCCTCAATTATCTAATAAGTGCTAGCCTTTTTTATGACGTTAAATAAATAATTACTTGTGTTCGCCAATATGGTTACAGTATGTTATTTCCTATGTTTTGGGAGTTTAGCAGCAATAGCGACGAACTGCTGTGGCGCCATCTACATGGACGTGATTTGAAATCATCACCTCTAACGATTTTACGTTCATATTTGTAAAGTCTAATGTTTCACTTGTTGAATAAAAGACAAAGCATACAATTTGGATTGTTTTATTGAATAAATAAATTACATTAATTTGCAGTTAAATGCGTTAACACTTACATATATTGCTCACTAAGATCATGCCTACAAACTAAAAATAGTTATCTATGAATACATACATTATCAAGCTACAAGAGATTCTAGAATACAACCAACTTTTATGGCTTATGAAACCGACGATGGCGCTAACGCTGTAGGAGATTTCATCATATATTTTTAAATTCAGAATATTGAAATTGCTGTTCTACAGTGAAGATAATGTGTGTAATATGTTGAAGTACAATATAAGAAATACGAAGAGTTAAAGATGGGAAAAGTGTAACAGTTATAAATATAAATTAATTTAACAATAACACTACATCAAATGAACACATGCCATTTTACGTGAGGCACAATTTATTTAGGTATTTAACTATATTATTCAGGCTGACTATTTATTTAGGTACAGTTTAAAATACCGTAACATTATAAAGGTGCTCTTTTGAATGGCAACATTGCCATTGCATTGACACCATTGTAAAAGATTATTCTGCAGACAAAAATTAGCAGCTAACCATCGCAAAAATCATCAACGTCTCGTGACTTTTTTTCACATGTGTGGTTATTTTTTTGACATTTCGGATTTTTTTATCGTTAACTGCTTATTTTTGTCTCCAGAATAACTCCTGCGAAAACCTGTACATTCATAATAATTGTAAATTTTATTGAATAGATAATCTCTTAACACATTCACAGTCCAGCGTTATGCATTACACACGGAGCAATTCCAAAGTGTTTGTGCAGCTAATATTATGGTACACCGATTTACTTTTATGTGACGCTGTTTATCTTTATGTGGATAATATTTCTAAAAGACATCGAGACTTGTAATTGAGGTGTATAACTATAATAAAACGAAAGAAAATAGCATGAAAACATATTATTATTATTATTACAAAAGCATTTCTGGAACTTAGTCATTACTCTTTTTATCTCCTTTCTGGCATTGTCGAAAGTCCTGCCACATTCAATTGAGTAGATAACAATTAAGGAAAAATAAATAATGCAGATGACACCCCGGATTCAAGTATTTTTTTACAAAATAACATGAAAAGCCAAAAATAGTCATAGGCTAGTTAGTGCCTCTATCTAAATAAAAAGATTGAACAATCAAATATTATCATGCTATGGACCGTCCCACATCCATAATGAATGAACGACACGTCCATGTACCACATGCATGAACAAAAGTCGCAATACGGAACTTGACATACTGAGAGATTAAATAATACTATATTTAAAAAAATCGTGCAAAACATTTTTGGACAACCAGGTGATTGAAACCTTTTGTAAGGAGACTGTGAACGGGTTAAGATGAAAAAATCGATGTAAATATTTAAAACTCTTTGAGCATTTCTATAGGCAATTACATCGATAATTTAGTAAGTATATATTGTCAAGTGCAAAATACTGATGAGTAGACATTATTTGTACAGTTAAATATGTAGTTACATTTTTTTTTATCTAATTTTTTTTTTTTTTGGAGCTTGGGTACACATAGTGACCATGTCAGCTCCGTTGGGTCTATCTTAATTGACTATGTCCTTCTAATATGTAGTTACATTGGCTTTAAATGTTTCATTGACACTGTTTTCTTATCTCAAATCCTATATCACACCTATATGTTTCCAATTTTAAAACTGGCATGGAATCTTCGATGCCATAATTTTACTAAAAAATATGTTTTATTAAAAAAAATTAAGTTATGTTTAGCAATAAAAAGAAAAAATGAAAAAATCCTAAATGCACCCTTTACAAATAACAAAAACATAACATACACATTAATTAACAAACAATACATTTAGGGTTTTCTTAGTTCTAATAAATTCCATTAAGAACTGAAAAATATTTGGTTTCTACGCAAAATATGTTCTCAGGGGCATGATAACCGCTGATTGTGTTTAGTTCGATAAGGGTGTAAGGAAATAATTATTTAACTTCATTTATAAATAACTATAACGAATTTCAATATAAAAAAAAGAATTCGAAGATTGATAAATATAGCCATGATACAGCTATAATTAAAAAATATATCTGCTTCTTTGATTTATTAAATAAGGCAAACATCCTTAAAAGTACATAAAATTATTTGAACAAAGAATGAGAGCGTCAGATTGTTACGCGTATATGTTGCAAATATAACTAGATCATCAATATTACAAATTAATAATATAATGTAGTTCCACTTACGCCCTTATGGAACTGAATGCACTAAGGTATTATCGTACCCTTAAGAATTGTCAAAATAGCGATGTAGTCTCTGCCGAACTCTCCGTAGAAACGTCATGAGCCAGTGCATACCATCCATGTTATGTAACTATACTTAGCAATTTTAACAACTCAGTAAAAACTATTTAAAAAAAATCAGAAAAAATTTATTAACTCTTACCTCTCCTACAATGATAGGAATGACTTGGAATGAACACTGATGATAAAAAATAAGCGTATCTAATTTCAAAGTTATTTTTACTTTAAAAAGTCTAGCTGCCAGAAAATCATTTAAGAATATAAATATTAAGTTTAACCAAAGTACCCTTAAGGGCTGTTCGATTCTCCTGAAATGTTAATGTACTTATACAGTTCTTAAGAGCACACCAATCGAAATGCCTCCACAAAATCGTACATCCACCAAAGCATCAAACATTTTAGTCACATCAAAGGGTAAATTGAGAACAGAAAGGATAAAATAATTAGGGTATAAGTACACCTCCTCAACATCAAAAGTGAGTGATAAGTAAATTAGATACTAGATACAAATTGCTGGCCATAGTCGAAGACTGCTTGGTGGACACAAAAGAACAAAAAATTGGCTATGCGAAACTTTAGTAAGTTAAGGAGCATAGAGCAAATGGTTGATGATTGTAAATAGCAACTTTTTCGCATTTTTGTATGGCATTGAACACGTAACTGCTGACAGTCGTATTCAGAGAGAACCTGTCAAAATTTAGTACGGGATTAGCACCAGTCTAACCATACAAACACCGGTTTAGTCCGGCGTATTAAAGTTAGTTCGTCCACTCTGAATACGGCTGTAAGTGTGCTCGCCAATACAGCTACAGCAACTAAGTATTTTGAGCTGAAACAACTGTAGCGCCTTTTTTTTTTATGTAACTGGACATGGGTGGCTAATACCGAACTGACCATCAGATATTAGCCTAACACATCACATGGGAACTAGGGGTCATGCCTAGAAATATTTAGAAGAAAAATACTTTTCATCAATTAAAAACCCTTTGGACCATTGAACACCTAAAGAAATTGTATTGTATTGTATTGTTTGTTCATCATCCATAGACAGTACACTGCACTCGGATTTGTCATATTTTAGCATTGGCCAGTTCAGCAAAACAAAACACAGCGAAGAAGAACTGGAAAGAAACTCCACTGTTTTTTTTTTCAACGTCCACTTAGTCAAAGTTTACAAAAGTGTTGTCAATTATTTTAACAAAAACATAGTATTCCAGGAGGTCACGACATTTTTGGTCACGATAAGGTAAATGGCTGAATCTGGGTTCACATGTTAGAGACCAATCTTCTGATGCTAAATATGTCGGTCTGCCTGTGCCAAGTGGTTGCGTTATCTAGATTGGCTCCTAAATCTATTTATTTCATGCTTATAGGTTCACAGGCTTATTGCGGTGACAGCTACGCCAAGGTTTGAGAGGAAGGACAATGGTAGGACTCACCCTGTAGCCGCGAACTCCAGGAGGTTCTGCTGGATCCGGAACTGTCCCAGTAGGAAGGTGGCCACCATACACGAATTGTCCTTGGATGAGCTGGAGACGAGGTGAAGCGAACAGGCACCAGAACTCACGTTTTTTGGTATTTTCTTAGATAGGTATAGCGACGCGGAACGCGAGCGAGACCGTTGGCGGCGATAGCTTTTCGGTTACTCAGCGTTGAAATTCGAATTCAACTCATTCGCCGCGCTGTAGATGCTAGGTGAGACAGGTCTATGGGTAAAGCTGTATAGGAGTATGAAAGTGATAAGGATGGGGTACTTGTGTAGCGTCACAGCGATAAACCCATAAGCTAGTACCAAATTAAATTTATTTGAATCGGCCAAACCATGCCCCCCAGCTTGAGAGGACCTAGTCCTTTCAAAGTAGAAAGAAACAATAATAAATATTGAAAAGAAATCATATATCAAGTAGGTGTGATACACTATTACAGAAAATAAACCAAGAGTATGCGAACGAAGCAAAACGTACCATACCAAACTCAATGAATGACGTAAGTATAATTGTTAAATATGTACAATATAAAGCGAATAGTATAATACAAAACATAATAATGAAGGCTATTGATTAGGTAAAGGGCAGACCTTTACAACTGGGCGCCTATATATTCCGGATTTAGTACGGACGTTAACAACCCTCACCACGCCGTCACTTCCGGGAATGACGTCTTCAATTATACCGAGCGGCCAGTTCAGAGGAGCACTGTCTCCTGACTTAAGTAAGACCACAGTACCCTTATGTATGGGCTGAGTAGCAGTATTCCATTTCTGGCGCGCCTGTAAGGAATTAAGGTATTCCACCTTCCACCGTTTCCAAAACGATTGAACAAGATGATCGACAATACGTTTCCTGTGGAGGAGATTAATCTTTTCATGCGAAATATCTTCAGATGGAAGCGATTTAAGTGGCGTTAAAGTTAAAAAATGTGCAGGAGTGAGAGCGAGAGCTTCCGCAGGATCGGAACTTAATGGTGATAGCGGTCGCGAATTAAGAATTGCCTCGATTTGGGCCAGCACAGTTAACATTTCTTCAAAGGTAAGTAGCTGATTTCCAACTACTTTGACAAGATGCATTTTTACACAGCGAACGTTACTTTCCCACATTCCGCCAAAGTGGGGTGCGGATGGTGGGTTGAACTTCCACTCAATATTATTGTCACGGAGTTCATTTGAAAATTTATCGTTATACTCCTCAGATGGGATTAAATTGTGCATGGCGTCAAGATATGACTTAGCTCCAACGAAATTCGTCCCAAGGTCTGAATATATGAAGTTAACTGGTCCACGTCGCGCTATAAATCGTTTTAACGCATTAAGAAACGATTCCGTGCTCAAATCGGACGCCAATTCGACGTGTACAGCCTTTGTGACTAAGCACACGAACAAGCAAATGTAGGCCTTTACGCTACGGACACCTCTGCGCCTTGTAGGTATTACGTATAGAGGGCCCGCGTAGTCTACACCAGTATGACAAAAGGCCTTCGCTTCGGTCACCCTGCACGCGGGCAAGTCAGCCATGGGAGGAAACTGTGACTTCGGATTGGTTTTAAAACATATATTGCACTGTTGCACGCGTTTACGTACTATGTTGCGAGCTGACAAAATCCAATATTTTTGTCTTAAGAGCGACATTAATAGTTGCGGTCCCGTATGTAAGTACTTTCGGTGATAATAGTCAATAATGAGATTGATTATGTGGTCGCGGCGCGGTAACAGGATTGGGTGTTGACTATCGTAAGGCAAGTTAGCATTACTCAATCGACCACCAACTCTTAAGATTCCACTGGTATCTATGAAGGCATTTAATTTGCGAAAACCTGGTGACAGTGGTTTGCCAGTCTTGATATTTTTGAATTCGCCAGAGAAATGATATTTTTTAAGAGCTGCAATAATAGCTAACTCAGCGTAATTTAAGTGCGATATTTCAAATTTATTTGGTAATATTTTAATGAAGCGAAAAATGTAAATAACAATTCTTATAAGTTTCGGCCATGAAGAAACACGAGAAGCAAGTGTATAAAGTAGTGGCGGTTCAGGTAAGTCAGTAGTAGTAGAAATGACGTTAATCTTTATTTCAGGCGGCTCTTCGACTGCATTCGGATCAAACTTATTGACTGGCCATTGGTCGGCAGGTAAATGAGCGAAACTCGGCCCGCTAAACCACAGTGGGTGTTCAATCAGCTGAGCCGGCGTTAAGCCACGCGATAGACAATCAGCGGGATTTTCTTTACCAGATATATGATAAAAATTGGTAGGCGTTATATTGTCCTGAATTTGTGTGACCCGGTTTGCAATAAATGTCTGCCAGCGCGAAGGGGACGAATGTATCCAAGCAAGAGCTACGGTGCTATCGGTGAATGCATAAATATTATTTATTGTGCAGCGAGAGGCGTAAGTATCGATAACTATACGCATTCATTTAGCGAGGATTAAATTTCCACAGAGCTCGAGTCGGGCGAGGGAAATATTTCGCAATGGTGCCACCTTGGACTTCGCGCACACTAAACTTAATTGGTAGTGATTTTTGTTCGCAAAACCAACGTGAATATAGACCACTCCACCATACGCCCTTTCACTCGCGTCAGCGAAGCCCAAAATGGATATTACACACTCCGTGGTCACACCCACGTGACGCGGTAAACGAATACCTTGTAGGGACGGAAGTGCCGACTCGAACTGTTGCCAAAGCGAGATGATTCCTTGGGGAGGTGGATCGTCCCAACCAATTTTATTTTCCCACAGAGATTTAATAATTAGTTTTGCCATTAAGATTACAGGTGCAGCGAACCCCATTACATCCCATAGACGGGCGATAGTGGACAATATGTTCCGTTTTGTGCACTCACGGGGCTCGGTAGTTACCGTAAATGTGAACACATCTGCACCAGGTAACCAATGCAGCCCCAGAACCTTACAGTGAACGTCCGAGCTGAACTCGACGGCTGCAGAGACGCGGCGGTCGGTAGGTATACCGGCCATGACTTGCGGTGAGTTACTGGAGAATTTTACTAATTCGAAACCTCCAGCATTAAATAACTCAATCATCTGATTTGATATTTCCGATGCTTCAGTAACCGAGGCGCAGCTCGTAACTAGATCATCCATGTATATGTCTCTTTCTGCCACAATGGCAGCCATAGGAGCACGTTCGCCTTCATCGGAAGCTAATTGTCGCACGGTGCGAATAGCCAGGTAAGGACTGCACCGCAAGCCGAACGGAACGCGCGTTAGTTCGTACAGTTGAAGCGGCTCATTAATGTCGAAGCGGTATAAGACTCGCTGATAACGTCTATATTTGTCATGGACAAGTATTTGCATGTACATTTGTCTTATATCAGCGCTAAGGGCTATAGAAAACAAACGGAAATTTAAAATAATTTTAAATAAATCATTTTGAAGATTTTTACCGGTGTATAAAAGATCATTAAGAGAACGACCCGAAGTCGTTTTCATACTAGCGTCCATCACCACGCGAACCTTTGTTGTTTCCTTATCGTGGCGAATGACGCTGTGATGCGGTATGACATATTGACAACGCTCCGAACTCTGTTCCGAACCAGGCAAAACCGGTTCCAAGTAACCCTTTTGAAGGTATTCCTTGAAAACGGCATCGTACTCTAATTTAATAGCGGAATTAGATATAAGCTTGCGTTCCAGTGAGTAATACCTACGTTCGGCAATTTTTATTGAATCGCCCAACGAGGATGGCGGATCGTCTTTAAACGGGAGCGCAACAACGTACCGGCCAGTCGCGTCACGCTTCGTGGTACTGCAATAAATCGACTCACATTCCTGTTCATCCGGAGTGAGCGGCGTTGCATTCGGGACTTCTTCTAATTCGAAAAATCTGTTCATACTACTTTCAAAATTACAATACGTGTGGATGGTATCAGACACTGGATAAAGTAAGGGCGCTTCGCCCACAATCAAGTAACCTAATGAAGTCTCGACTGCGACGGGCTCACCCCGGGCGCGGGTAATAGTATTGGGCCGTAAAATGCGAGCGAACAATAAAGAACGATGGTTAAACTCCAGGGAGTGCAGACAGTCGAGAGCGGCCGTTCCAGAGTTAGATCCGCGCCTCTCGAGGAGACTTCTTCATCTTAGCAGGAGTAAGTTACGTATTGTGATAGGCCTCCTAACGGGGCACTGTCCACTAAATAAGCATTTATTTACTCTTGGTGTCACCGACAGCGCCCTCTGTAGAGCTTGCATGGAGGAGGAAGAGACCGCCGCTCACGTTATCTTGGATTGTCCAGAGGTGGCTAACATACGACTCCAGTTCCTTGAAACCACAGGAACTGCCCAGGAAGTGTGGAAGAGTCCAAAAAGGCTGCTGCGCTTCGTGGAAGAGCTTGGCTGGCTGACGTGACAGCTGGTGGAGCTTCTTGACACGTACAATGGATGTATTGCCGTCTAAGTGCGGAAACAAGCCCGAAGCACAACAACAACAACAACAACAACATGCGAGCGAATAAATCGGCACCAATTATAAGATCGATTTCGGCAGGCTGGAAGTAGTTACTATCTGCAAGCGGTATATTATTTAAATATTCAAGTTGCGAAATATCTACCTGTGTAGACGGTAAGTCATTGGTGATGCGGTTTACGACTAACGGTTGTAATGTGAACCGAATCGAATCGTCAAATCGAGAGCGAATAGTCAAGCAGGTGACTCCTTCAATAGGATTTGTGACGTCACCTACTCCAGACACAAATTTTGTTTGCGGCGGATGCAATTTTAAATTTAATATACTGCAACAAGCGGTGGTAATCAGATCTCTTTGTGATGCGCTGTCAACCAACACGCGGACGGTGTGAACGTTCCCAGCAGCATCTACTACATTACATAGCGCGGTCCCGAGTAGAACCGTTCCGGTATTTCCGGTGCGCGTGTGTTCAGTAGCGGGGCGGGGGGGACCCACCGCACAAAGAACTGAAGCGGCAGCGGAGCCGGCGGCGGCGGCGGAGCCGGCGGCGGCGACCGCGGGCGCAGGCGACGGCGAAGGCGCAGGCGCCTCGCCGGCCGCGGCCGCGGTGGTACGAGTATTGGATGCGAGCGGGTGAACATTATTTGACTCGAAATGTAGGAGCGAGTGGTGTGAGCGAGAGCACACTCGACACCTGCTTTCAGATTTACAATTACGAAGAGCGTGCTTAGTACTTAAGCAATTTACGCATAATTTATTATTTTTGACAAAATTATATTGATCGCGGGATGACATAGTATGAAACTTGGGACACTGGTACAACAATGAATGATCGATCCCTCCACAGGACACGCATTTGATGTCTTGCACGTTTACAAACGTTTTGACCGAATTTTTATTCGTCCGAGATTGTGGGGGCGGCGGATACGATTTGAAAATTGGCGATTTGTTATTGCCATTGGCGTTCGTCGGTCGCTGCGGAGGTTGGTTCTTATGGACATCTCGAAGTGTTTGACAGTTTCCATGCCTAACTTTTTCGAGCCAATATGCACAAAAATAAATTCCTCCAAACTATCGACCTTCAGTTGCTTTAATGCGGAAATAGTGGATGAGAATTTATCAATAAAATGTTCTAAGCTAGCGGGTGTGATCTCAGTGACAGTAGGTATATTCAATAATTGATCCATGTAGGCGGCTGCCAAAACGCGTTTATCATTGTATTTATTTACCAATGCATTCCACAATACTGAATAATTTTCGGCAGTCGGCATAAAACCTTGGCAGACACTTTGTGCCTTGCCCGTTAATCTGCCCACTAAATACTGAATTTTTTCGCTATCCGTCAGATCAATATTTTCATGAATTACGCTCTTAAATGTTTCGTAAAACATAGGCCAACTCTCTAACTCACCATTGAACGAACATAATTCCAGCCGTGGCAATTTGGAAACATGTTTATTCGGCATTTTAGACGCACTGCCTTTCTCAGAAAGCGGATTCGAACGCGATGACCGTATTTGATCATGTTTATATTTGATTTGTGCATATAGATCCTCGAAGGCAATAATGACATTGTAGTTAGGGCCGGCCGCCTCGGGATTCGATGCAAGTAGTTCATTATATTCGTCCACTGCGGACACGAATTCTTTGCGAATGTAATCGATAGTTGCCGCCTTTGCAAGGAATGACTCCACACTTTTTGTATTTAACTGAGCTATACTATCGTAAATATTCTGAGCTCGTTCAAAATAACAATTGAATTTAATTTCGAGTCGCTTCAAACTTCGCTCGAATACTCTTTGTTCGAGAGCCATAGTGGTTAACTAATTTAATTATAGTAATAAGTAAATAAATTAAATATTATTATGTACCTATACGTAACATGAAACAATAGTAGGTATCCGGAACGAAGTGACCATCAGATGATGGCGCGGATTAGGTCGCTGGTTTTTTAAAGGTTCTTTACTTCTTCCTAAATCTATTTATTTCATGCTTATAGGTTCACAGGCTTATTGCGGTGACAGCTACGCCAAGGTTTGAGAGGAAGGACAATGGTAGGACTCACCCTGTAGCCGCGAACTCCAGGAGGTTCTGCTGGATCCGGAACTGTCCCAGTAGGAAGGTGGCCACCATACACGAATTGTCCTTGGATGAGCTGGAGACGAGGTGAAGCGAACAGGCACCAGAACTCACGTTTTTTGGTATTTTCTTAGATAGGTATAGCGACGCGGAACGCGAGCGAGACCGTTGGCGGCGATAGCTTTTCGGTTACTCAGCGTTGAAATTCGAATTCAACTCATTCGCCGCGCTGTAGATGCTAGGTGAGACAGGTCTATGGGTAAAGCTGTATAGGAGTATGAAAGTGATAAGGATGGGGTACTTGTGTAGCGTCACAGCGATAAACCCATAAGCTAGTACCAAATTAAATTTATTTGAATCGGCCAAACCAGTTTGTATGTACCTGCTGATGAATAAACTGATTGACTAGAAACATTAATACCTATTAATTATACAACAATAACCAGTCGATTTTTTAATAAAATACTTAAATATTCTTAAAATTATATCTGTAACCTAAATCGCCTATAACTACGAAATGCAACCAACGATTTGTTCAGTTTTGGTATTGCTATGCAAGTATGTACGGATACTTTCATGCAGCCATTTACCTTATAATATATATGTTTTGTCACCATAACTACTTTTTCAGGTGCCTTATCTAGGTAACGCGACCACTTGGCACAGGCAGACCGACACATTTAGCTTCAGAGGGTTGGTCTTTATCCTGTGAACCCAGTTTCAGCCATTTACGTTATCGTTACCATTTTTGTCGCCACCTCCTAGTCTATAGGTAAAACACTAAATTAACATGAATACACAAAATTTACAACCCATGCCGTATGCAACAGTTCATGACAAATATCATTTTATTTGCAAAGACAATCAATCCCCTTCAACTAATATGTTGCCAATTGGAGCAGGCCAGTCCCCACAAACAGCACCCGTTCACGAGCATCACGCCGGGCACAGCCATTACCTCTTTCAACCATATTTTAGGGAAAGAGATAACCCGAGCCAAGCGTCACCGTAAGCAAGGGCCTTTAAGCGATGAACTGCTCCAGTGGCACCACAACACTGTGAAACACTTGCACATTAGTTTTAATACTATAAGTTTGAGAGCAGCCTTGATTAAGAACTCTTAAGAACCTAAGAGTTAGTGGCAAAATCATCTCGAAGTCATTTTTAGTGTTAGGGCTCGTATCCATATTACGTGACCGATTTTGCCCACTTCTTGACTTCCTCTCCGCACCTTTGTGACCTACCTTGGTATGTGCTCACCCCCCCCCCCCTTATAAATTGTCACCTGGTATATATATAGGTAATTCTTTACAAAATCTTTCTTTGTCTTTGTGACTGACCGTGGCATTTTGCGAACCTCTAAATCGGTCACGTAGCATAAGTATGAGCCCTTACGTAGAAGAGAGTAAGTGAACAAGAAATGGAAAAAAACTTGAGCAGTGATAAACAACCCTGGCAGTATTTTAGACAAACCGTACTCTGTCTGTCTAAAATAAATAAAATCAGTCATCAAAATAATTATATAACAAAGCTGAAGAGTTCGTTGGAACGCGCTAATCTCTAGAACTACTAGTCAGATTTGGAAAATTACTGTCGGCTATTTATCATTAAGCTACGACCCTTCGGGACCAAGTAAAAAGAAAAAAATCAGAAAGAACGATATGTGAAAACGAGGGATGCAACGTGGTGGTCAGGAGGCCGAGGGTGCATTTTACCGGACTCCGCTCGGATGATTGTCAAAAACTAGACCGGACCTAAGCTCAAGTGGCAGTGGTAAGTGAAGTTTTGATGTGTAGGATACAGGGAAAAGAAGCATCGGCAAAACGCCAGCACGTTGGTCAGACGATATACGTCAGATAGGAGGTGACAACTGGCGAAGAAAAACAGGAGGCCGCAGTACTTGGCAGAAGCGTACGTCCAGCAGTGGACAGCAAAAGGCTAAAGAAGAAGAAACCGGTGCGGAGCCGGAGACCGCAGCTACAAATAATAAAGGTACCACTGGTCGGCTCAGATCTGGTGCGGGTGGAGGCGGGACTTCTCCTCGGCGTCGAGGCGGCCGAGGTCGATGGAGGAGGGCGTGGGGAGCCCGCACGGCACCTCCAGCAGCTCCGGCTCGTGCGCCAGGATGTGCTCCGCCTCCACTGCGGGTGACGTCACCGTTCAAATGTGCGCTTGGGTGTGATACGGCGGGGGCAAATGTTTATAACAAGGCGCTTTTTTTATACGACCTGACATGGATGGCTAATACCACACAACTACCGTTGTGATATTAGCCCATTGCACCACATTCCCGAAGGAATTAGGTGCCATGCCAGGACCTTCCCTTTATGAGCACGGCTACATTGAACTGGATGGAAAGCACGGACAATTTTTCATTGCTGCTTCGACCATCTTTTCATCCAATGCGATGGTACCAACCCGGGCGGGCTTAAACCCTACCAACTAATAGGGGAAGGGGACCTACAGTTTTACATGGATTCCGCACCATGGAGCAGCTCACATTCGTGACGAAAATGCTTATAAGAAGGGCTACAGAATGTTATTTTTATGTGCAACTGGATATAGACGATTATGTCATTATTTATTATATTATATATATTTGCCCAATACACCTGGACTATAGGTGCCATGTCAGGATCGTCATTAATTACAGTTTATTTACATGGATGGAAAATACAGTAAATTTTCATTGCCGCTTCGAACATCTTTCATTCAATGCGAATGATGCAAACCAGGACGGGATAATCCGCACGGTGCGGTTTGCACTTGGAGTAGAGGAAAAAGTGGCCAAGTGCGAGTCGGACTTGCACACGAAGGGTTCCGTACCACCGTACAATATTTACACAAAAAAACACGTTTGTTGTATGGACCCCCCTTTAATTTTTATAATTTTTTTATTTAACCTATTTCTTGTTATAGCGGCAAAATAAATACACACGCTCATTGAGCTGCCTACCTATTACGGTTCATGAGATACAGCCCTGTGACAGACGGACGGACGGACAGCGGAGGCTTAGTAATAGGGTTCCATTGGCACCCTTTGGGTACGGAGCCCTAAAAAGGAGACAGAAAAAGAGGTAAAGAGCCTATTTTTGTTTTTAAATTAATCAAATCGGATGGCTCATACCACACGTACTGTCATGATATTAGCCGAATACACCGCATTCCTGAAGGAACTTCGAACCTTTCTTATATTGCACGGCTACATTGAAATCGAAGGGAAAAAATTTTCATTGCAGCTTTGACCATTGTTCATTCAATGCCATGGCAGATGCGCGGCAGGCGTGGGGCAAGTGTCATCTGAAAATGAAAGAAAATGACGTGCACTTACTTCGTATCCTGTGAATCTTGTTGCCATATCCTTCATCGACGTAGTACAGTGTAATGAAGGTTAGCGGGATCATCGGAGCGAGCAGGTAACTCCGTTTTGTCCTTCGAAACCTAAAACGTTCAAAATGTCCAATAACATACAGGAAATACACGAGCAAAGCGAAGTTTGAAAGTCAAAAGAAAATGTATTTTAGACAACTGTCAGCTCTTACATAAAATGTCATATCATATCATGACATGTCATATCATGGCAATGGTCCCAATTGCGCTCAAACGCTGACAGCATGAATACAGTTGGTGCGAAACGCGATGACAGTGCTCACAAATGCAAGATTGTGAGGTATGACGTCACAATGACGTCATCGTTCAAGTGCTTACGTTGCTCAGGGCAAAACTGTGAGCGCTGTAAGCGGCAGCCATAGATCGCGCGGCAAATTTGATTTTGATCCTGCAAGTAGAGGACACAGAATATAAAATAAAACGTGTCACCGCTTTCGCTCGCCCTTTGGCTGCATTAACTACGTAACCGTGTGCAGTACTGCAGAAATGCACTCTCTCTCCTCATTGTCGTTCTACTACTATTTCGCCTGTTTGCCAAGTTCTATGTCTATCAACATCTTAAAATCATCTTCATTGTCACATATCAGTTAATAGTTATCCGCTTAGAAATTGTTCATTGTTGAACACTAAATACTCTTTTTTAGGGTTCGTACCTAAAGGGTGAAAACGGAACGCCATTACGAAGCCTCCGCTGTCCGTCCGACCGTTCGTCTGTCACAGGGCTGTATCTCATCAACTGTAATAGGTAGTCAGCTGAAAATTTCACAGAGTGTGTATTTATTTTGCCGCTATAACAGCAAATAGGTAAAATAAAAAAATAATAAAATACTTTACTTTTTTGTGTTTAATCTTTTCCGATGGTACAGAACCCTTCGTGTGCGAGTCCGACTCGCACTTGGCCGGTTTTTGTTGAATATACTTCAAACAATAGTTTGAGGTTATTTTGTGAGCACCGTTAGCACGCTCACAATTGGTCCCATTTGATATTGCAAATATTGCAGTATTCGCTAATACTGATTCGGACCAGGTGTTTGCACGAATATATTTGTGAGCACTGTAAACCCAATTCGGACAAAGGGGCATGTCATGTCATAATGTCATAAAAAATTAAATGTTGATTCAATTGTCAGCCTCAGTAGCCCAGTGGTACGACGCCTTGAGGTTCGATAAGCTGGGTAAAGTAACTTTGAACGCCGTTGGTTTCTAGATGTCTTTTAATTTGTCACCCATTTTCAACCGTTGAGACTGGCCGTGATTTGGATTCCACATAAAACTGTAGTTCCTTTAATAACTAGATGGTAGGGCTATTCCCGTCCGGGTTGGTACCATCGCATTAAATCAAGGCTGGTCAAAGTTGCAATAAATATTGTTCATCGAGTTCATATACGGACAGTCCTGACATGGCACCGTCAGTCCCATATGTTGTGTTAGACTTTTATCATGATAGTCAATTTGGTATTTAGCTAGCCATGTCCAGATCCATAAAAAAAATAAAAACAGCGTACCCAGTGAAGAGGCCGATGGCAGAGGTGACGTAGAAGGCACCGAGCCAGTTGGCGAGGTCACGCGTGCGAGCGATCTCGGACGCCCGCTGCCGCTCCGCCAGCTGGAACCTCAGCTGGATCTGCCGCTCCATCTATTGACAAACTCACCGAGTTATGAATTTAAGCTTTCATAAAATTAGATGTGGTAGCAGCATCGGCATAGACTAAAGAGAAATAAATGTACAGACTGCTAACGTCATACCAATGTTAAATGGGCATAATGAAAGTCCACAGGTGGCGTTGTAATTCAAATTTTCGAATACATGAAATAGAAACCAATGATATTTTTAATTTACAATGACATTACTTAATTTATAGATAAAATATAACGTTTTCATCAGGCCTAGCTAGGTAAAATTTGGAACCAAGCTTAGTTTAATAAAGGGTGAAACTAGTTCTGGCAGCGACGGGAGATGGCGCTGATAAGTAATGTTATAGTACTAGCGAAAAGTTTTGTATGTTGTATGACAGTAGCTATCTAAATCTTCCTCTTTAATCTATGGCATCGGCAACAGGAGGGGCAAGGCAGGAACCCAAATTCAACGTAATGAATTACCCCCATCTTAAGGTGCAATTGACCCAATATCCGAGTTAGAAATCCAAGGGCGCCAGCAGTGGCTGGGTGGCAGATTATAGAGGGTGCTTACCACAGGCGTATTTACGTATAGGGCGAGTAGGTGCGGGCCTAGGTCAAAACTTAGGGAATATGGAGAATTACATTGAGGACAACTCGGATGTTTTTTTTTCGTATCGTCGAATATTTCCCACTATTTTACTCAAATTGGCAAAGACTTTTGTTCTAGTGCTTCTTCAAGCTTTCGAAAGGTTGCAACTGTTAATACAATATTACCACCTTAAAAATGGAATAAATACATGTTATCTTCTTAAACTTAAACTTTTTTCCTCACATCCTCCTGCCATTTAGTTCAGTTTAACCTTGTGTTAGCGCTGAGCGCTTCCATTTGTGTCTTGCGTTGCATAGACAAATCGTTTTTGGGTCTCTGCAAACTTTTGTGGGGCGCGCAAATGCCTGGTATCAGAGTGCTTTTTTTTTTTTTTTTAAGAGTTACCAATGAGCCCCCGAAAATGTTTCCGAGACTCATGACAGCCTCAGTGAGGCGCCGTAATTCTGAATATGACCACATAATACAAGCACATGATACCTACCTTGATCTTGTTGATAGTTTGTATGAACTCCTGGTTCTTCTTGAAGTTCTCTTCCATATTCACCGTAAAACCCCATCCCCAGGCGTTTCCCATCTTGCCCAAGGCTACTCAGATCCTACCAAGGTTTACCCTGAGGACCAGTTTCTCTTTGAACCGGAGTTAAACCAAAATATAATCAAAATTACCGTAATATTTTGATTCGATTTTTGTGGATTCGAACACAGAATATGATTCGAATTCGATTTTAGGAAAACATCCAATGAAATAAAAGCATATATTCTGCAGTAAAACAACACAGAATATAATACTGCAGAGAATGGCGCTTCCGCTCCACACCATGGTCAAATTGCTCACGGCGAATACAGGCGTCTCGATTCAGAATACACGCTCAAAACTAACAGCATAACCAACGATTGGACTATTTCTGGGCGCGCTTACGAAAACAAAATACCTACATGAAACATATTTAAAATTACGTTGAATCTAATACATTTATCTTAGCTAAACTTTAATGTTCACTTTGGAGTCATGCAAAGGTTTGTGAAACAACACTGACGAAAGACAATAGATAACGCTCAAAATGTTAAAGATAGGAACCTCAAAATGTGACACTCCGAAGCGTGAGCGTCGTCGTCTGGGTCTTCTGCACGATTTGTGTGCAGATTACGGGCCTGAGGGTATTCCCTATTACCCGGACTGTTTCTTGGCATGCTCTGCAGTGTCGGTCCTTGTTCAGCCGCTATAAGCTAGCGGCGCGAGCACTGTGTACGGCATTGAGTGGCGTAACGAAGAGAACAGCTTTAACTTATGTAATTTATTTAATGATTGTTTTTTTTTCCTTAAACGCGCGCACGAATGGTCCTTATAGTTTGTGATGCTGACAATTTTGAGCGTGCAGATTGAATCGGTATTGTATTGTATTGTTTATTCATCATCCATAGACAGTACACTGCACTCAGATTTCGGAATTTCGGTTTGCGCAAATATGATCATGTCTCGAAATTTCGGTCTAAATTGGAATGGCTCCCTATCCGTCTACGTAGAAATTGCCACATCTTAAATTTACTTTTTGGAGTCTTGAATAATCCCAATGCCCCTGAATACCTCCGTTCTAGATTTGTCCACCTTTCATCCCACGGCCTTCCTCTTCGCTCAAGTGGTGACAAAATCCTAGCAGTTCCTCGTCACTCTTCAAGTTTGTACTCTAATTCATTTACCGTCCATGCTGTCCGTCTTTGGAATTCGTTGCCTTGCTCGGTCCGAAACTCTCCAAACTTAAATGCATTTAAAAATAACATCAAGAAATGGCTGATCGGTTAGTTCATCCGTGAGATCTATCATTTCTTTACATTTATTTTGGACCTAGTTAAAATTTCATTAAATGCATATTATCTATGTAGAATTTTATGTATACTTATATATGTATATGTATTAGTTTATTACTTTAAAGATATTAATATATGTATTAAGGTGTAAATTATTGTTTATGTATGTGTATGAATATATATATTGGTTTCTGTCACTCTTTACGCATTACGTATTACATACATTTTCTTTTTCAATTCTTATCCTCATCACCCCCAAAGGTTGACTGGAAGAAATCACTTTTAGTGATAAGTCCGCCTTTGTGCAGTTTCGCTCTGTTAGATTTAATTGTTCTGTAAATAGTTTTTAATGTAATTTGCACAATAAAGAATTTCTTTCTTTCTTTCTTTCAGATTTGTCATATTTTAACATTGGCCAGTTCAGCAAAACAAAACACAGCGAAGAAGAACTGGAAAGAAACTCCGCTGTTTTTTTTTACGTTAAAAAAGTATTTGTCAATTATTTTAACAAAAACATATGCAAAACACTAGATTGACATGAATTCACACAATTTTACAATTAATGCCGTATGCAACAGTTCATGACAAATATCATTTTATTTGCAAAGACTATCCCCACCATATAATATGTTGCCAATTGGAGCAGGCCAGTCCCCACAAACAGCACCCGTTCACGAGCATCACGCCGAGCACAGCCATTACCTCTCTCGACCATATTTTAGGTAAAGAGATAACCCGAACCAATCGTCACCGTAAGCAAGGACCTTAAAGCGATGCACTGCTCCAGTAGCAACAAAACACCGTGAAACACTTGTACATTAGGGTTTAATACCATAAGTTTTGTCATAAACTACTACAGTGAGATGATCACATAGTTACATACCCTGTAAATGCTTCCACCTACAGAAAATAAAGAGTATAATGTTTTGAGAGTAGCCCTATCAATAAATTAAGAATAGATTCCCGTAAAAGGTACGCGTGTGTTCGCAGTGTGCACGGTGGCTAAGCTCAAATGGCAATGGGCTGGTCACGTCAGCCGAAGAAACAACGACCGTTGGAGTAACCGTGTCCTAAACTAGTGGCCGTGGACAAAAAAAAACGGAGTGTGGGAAGACCACCCGCCAGGTGGAACGACGATATCAAGTGCGTGGGCGGAAAGCAGTGGTTCCGTATCGCTGATGGCCGGGAGAACTGAAGAAAAATTGGAGAGGCGTCTGTCGGTAAACTTTGACAGCCGGTTTAAACCGGTTTTTGTATGGTTAGTAAGGTGCCAATCTCGTACTAAGTTTTGACAGGTTATCTCTGAATTCGACTGTGACAGTTCACACTGTAAGCGTTGCTAGTTTAAACTGGACCATGGTGACAGTAGGGCAGCGAACTGTCACTGTCATTTAATTTCCATTGATTTGTTTTCCCTCCATTTCTTGAAATTGGTCGCTTTCGCGGTGTTGTGTTGAACAAGCGAAACCATTGTACGCGAAATTTACTTGAGCGCACGATGGGTATTCTAGGCCTTTCCAAATTGATCGCGGACGTCGCTCCACAAGCAGTGAAGGAATGCCAGATCAAAAACTACTTCGGTATGTCACTTTCATAGGTTATAATGGTCATGTCATGTTAAAAACTAATATCCGATTACTTTCTTTTAATATTACTGTAGAGCTCTTTTATTTAAGGCATAAATGGAAAGCGATAGACCGCCTCCGGCTCAGCGGATGCCGCGCACAAAGCCGTTTCTTCTGGGATGAAATAACAAGACATATTTCGCTCCACTTCATGAATATTTGCAGTTCCTATGCGTTAAAATATTATCATCGCCACTGTGCTAATTTTGGGTAGCTGAACATTGATGGATATAACCACACCTACACACCTATGCACCCCTATCCCATTCCAAGCTGCTAGTCCCAGTTGTCACCTAAATTGCCGTTTACGGAACTTCGAAGTTACGTAAAAACGTCAAACCCCATACAAATGTTTACTAGATATTCTGTGGTTTTACTTATTTAAGCTGTCAAAGTCAAACTCGGACTTCCGATTTGTATAAAAGCGCGGAGTGGGCGTAAAGGGAAACGACGACGTATTTACGACGACGGTGAGTGAGCTGTCAAATCAAACTCGGACTTCCGATTTGTATAAAAGCGCGGAGTGGGCGTAAACGGAAACGACGACGTATTTACGACGACGGTGAGTGAGCTGTCAAATCAAACTCGGACTCGCAAATGTTAGTTCGCTAACGCCCACTGCGCGCATGCTCGTTGTCACCTATATTGGCGTTATGGCAAACCAATCGACTGGCGTTTTTTAAATGTATGGGTATTTACGTCCACTCCGCGTTTTCATACAAATCGGAAGTCTGCGTTTGACTTTGACAGCTTGAAGAAGTAAAACCACAGAATATCTAGTAAAAACTTGTATGGAGTTAACGGAAAACGCCAGTCGATCGGTTTGCCGTAAACGCAAATATAGGTGAGAACTTAGACTGACCACTCAGATCAGAGTGTATATTGTTAAGATAAATATTACATGCCATATTCGGATTCAGCACAAGGTTGCCGTGCTAAACAAAAGGGAAGGTCCTGGCATGGCACCTAATTCCTTCGGGAATGTGGTGTATTGGGCTAATATCATAACGGTAGTTGTGTGGTATTAGCCATCTATGTCAGGTGGCAAAAAAATGATGAGATATCAGTGGATTTTATTTTAATATTAGGATTTGACTGGCTAATACCAAACACACCGTCATGATCTTAGCCCAACACACCGCATTCCCGAAGTAATTAGGTGCATTGCCAGGACCTTATCGTTATGAGCACGGCTACATTGAACTGGATAGAAAACATAGACAAATTTTCATTGCCGTTGCAACTATCTTGTCATCTAATGAGATCCCCAACCTGGTGGGAACGCTACCACCGAGGGACCTACAGTTTTACATGCATTTGGAACCATGGAACAGCTCGCATTTGTAAAGAAATGCACTTATCGAATTCAGAAAGAGAAAGAAAGTGGTGCATGAACGGGGCGGGCATTTGACCCAGACCTCTGGGATGGAAGGCAAGTACACTCGCCCCTGAGCCATGAGCAGCTTACATCTCTTCGCACTCAAAAGCATGTTTTTGTATATAGACCCGCGTTAGACTTTTTTTTATTTTCTATTTTTGTTTTTTTGAAGAAATCAACAGCATAAAAGTAAATGTTGTACATACAAATAAAACTAAAAATAAAACCAATTATAGATTTCTCTATGTAAAACAAAAAATAGTATAGATTGTTGCAAAAAGAAAATATTTTATAAATTAAAGAAAATAAAAAAAACTGGCCAAGTGCGAGTCGGACTCGCACACGAAGGGTTCCGTACCATCGTAAAAGATTTAATAAAAAAAAATCATATTTTATGTATGGGGCCCCCCCTTCAATTTTAATTATTTTTAATCTTACCTATTTGTTGTTACAGCAGCAAAATAAATAAACATTCTGTGAAAATTTCAGCTGTCTGTCTGTTACGGTTACTGAGATACAGCCCTGTGACAGACGGACGGACGGACGGACAGCGGAGGCTTAGTAATAGGGTCCCGTTGGCACCCTTTGTGTACGGAACCCTAAAAATTAACAAAAATTAACCAAAATTAACGAAAATTAACAAAATTTAACAAAAAACAAAAACAAAAATGCCATGTATACATAGGCCACTTGACTTTGTGAAAGCAAACTGAAAATCTGCCACCCTAGGTCGCGGCCTAAAGGTCTGACGCACCTAGGCCGTGGCCTATGCGGCCAATGGGAAAGAAAACTGCATATATCACGACAGGTGGCGTCCAAGCGAGCTCACCTACAAGATCAGTCAAAGCTGTCAGATACCATGCAAAATAAAACAGAACAGATTTGAAAATTTTATTTACTTTATCTATATAATTGAAATGACTACATTTTTTCCATGTTATACCGAAAATAAATTGTCTTGATTATGATAATCAAGGGAAAGTTAAACTCGTGGGAAAGAAAATATCACAAAAACACAACCGTTTCATACTTTGTGCTGGTCAATGACATTTAAATTTGTTTAAAGACAAACGAAAGCTATTCTTTTCCTCTAAACCTTATTCCAACTGCATCATGGAGTACATCTTTCATCTAAAAACTCGTAACTCAAACTGGGCAGAAATGACAGTTTTGGCTATTGATATTTATTTATTAATTAACTACTTCAATTTGAATGAAGTTTTAAACTTATTTTGTGACGGGCAAAGTATGTTTGCCAGTTCTTATATACGTAACGATATCATAACATAACGATTCTTGACATGTTCAGGTGTAGGTTACCTACCTATGAATGCATTAAAACAATACAATACAATACAATACATGCGACATCTACATTAAACTTTGAGTCTTCTTCCCCAGTCCCCTGTTTCTTTGTCAGTCCAACGCTAATGTAGGCAGCGCCTGCATCTGATCTCTAAATATTTTACCGTATTAGAGTATAGCACAGATACTATATTTACGTTATTACTTTCCAGGTCGCAAGATAGCTATCGATGCCTCTATGAGCCTGTACCAGTTCTTAATTGCTGTGAGGAGTGAAGGTGAGTCTTCCTACAACTCTTTTCAAAAAATTTTTTTTTGTTATTTTTTAGCCATGTGTAATCAGTGCATACTATAAGCAGGTTTTTAGAGTTCCGTACACAAAGGGTGCCAACGGAACCCTATTACTAAGCCTCCGCTGTCCGTCCGTCCGTCCGTCTGTCACAGGGCTGCATCTCAGTAACCGTAACACATAGAAGCTGAAATTTTCACAGAGTGTGTATTTATTTTGCCGCTATAACAACAAATAGGTAACATTAAAAAATCATTAGAATTATATACAAAAAACATGATTTTTTTTATTAAATCTTTTACGATGGTACGGAACCCTTCGTGTGCGAGTCCGACTCGCACTTGGCCGGTTTTTTGAGTGCTTTGAAGACTAGAATGAGATAGTGGCTCCCTTTGGATGGCTATCTCTTGAGTGGTCTGTAAGTATAGGCATCTTATTATTATTATTATATTGTAATGCACTAGCAGCATCATGCTGATGCGTGCACTTCTTCTTATGCACTTGCACTTTTGTTTTTAAGCACTTGCACCTTTTTATTTATTGTCTTGTCTATGAATTATTTTTTTTTTTTTATTTTAAGTAAAGATCCAGTTTGTTTTTGAAAACATTTACTGACGATGCACTTATTATTTCCTCAGGTAGGCCGTTCCAATTATCCACAACTCGGTTGTTAGGAAATGTTTTCGAGGATTTGTTGATGCTTGGGTGCGATTTATCTTTAGCGAGTGACCGCGTAGCCTTTCGTTAGTGTTAAATGTGTACATTGTTTTTAAGTTATTGACATCATAGGAATCATGCAGTATTTTATATGTTTCGATAAGATCCCCACACTCTTGTCTAGGTTAGCAATAACATGCCGCTTCAATCTTCAGACATTATCTGTAGTATCGGTAAGAGCTACAGCCAGCTTGTTGACATGAGCCATTAGTCGTTTAGAGTAGCGATTTATTTCCTCTTTTATTGTGGGCATTTGCAGGTATTTGTGCGTTTCTGATGTTTTCACGAACCATGGGGCGTTTGTGATTGTGCGGAATGCAATATTCTGAAAGCGTTGTAGGATTTCCAAAATTCTTCGAGGACAAGCGGAGATGTTCTAGGCATGAATATTAAATACAAAGAGTGGTACAATTGGAAGTGATTATTTTTACCTTTGCATGGGCTTTACATGCCGTACATGCTTTGGAAAAGCAAGCCAGGATAAAGGCTGTTCCGACCCATATAAAGTTGTTTGCACACATAACGCAAAAAGTATTCCACTTTAAGCCACGAATTAATAATAAAAGTTTAATATAGTCATATTACTTGCAGCGAAAAAAATTCCACAATTTCAGGATTATTGGTTTTGTTACAATTTATTTAAATACGATTTTTATTTAACAGCGCCATCTAACGGTGTAAAACTTCTAATCGGCAATTACAACGAAACCATTCAACCTGAAATTGTGAATATGTTTTCGCTGCAACTACTATGGCTATATTTAATATTTTTGACGAATTCGTGCCTTAAAGTGCAATACTTTTTGCGTTCTGTGTAAAAAAAACATTGTATGGGTCGGAACATCCTTAAAGCACGCCAAGGCCCCTACAATGGAATTTTCCCAGAAAAGAGCATTCGAGCTAATCAACCTAAGCCAAAATCGACTCAGAGTAATTACCAGAGCTCTAACAGGCCACTGTAACCTTAACAAAAACCTGTATCACCTTTTCTTCTGCAATTTCGCAAAAAAACAAGTCGATAACAGTTTTCCCTATATTCTCATACTCGATCTTACCGTGCGCAGGCGCCCAGTTGACGTCGGTCGACGGCGAAACGACGTCGCACCTCATGGGCACGTTCTACCGGACGATACGGCTCGTGGAGAACGGGATCAAGCCGGTGTACGTGTTCGACGGATCGCCGCCGGACCTCAAGTCCGGGGAGCTCGAGAAGAGGGCGGAGCGGAGGCAGGAAGCGGAGAAGGAGCTTCAGAAGGCCACGGAAGCCGGTAGGAGTTTTAGCCACCTAAGGGAACATACTACAACACTACTACGGTACAGTTTTTTATTTCTTTCGGTATAATATGTATGCTGATTATGCTATATGAAGTTGAAAATTATAAAAATGTATTGTAACATAAGGCAACCATGTGGTGGCTGAAGACGAGCAACTGGGGGGATTATACCCATACAGATTTTTGCTGAGCCAAAACTATTTTACGAATTACAAATTAATTACACTACTTTTTAGATTCCCACGGTGGTTACGGATTTTAAGAACTTACGGATTTTACGAACTTACGGATTTTACGAACTTACTGATTTTACGAACTTACGGATTTTCACACGGCGGGAGGAGGCATTCTCAGACGTTTCTATGTTTTTTTTTGTCTACAACTTCCCTTGTATCTGAAAAATGTGTGGCCTTGTAATGCTCTTACTCTATACCAGGAGTATAGAAAATTAAGGTGTTCAACTCAACTTTTCACCGAACATATCCCCATTAGACCATACTTGACACATGTCTTCGGGTACTTGTAAGCGATAATCCACAGGGCAGGTCCCTATTGTATAGAACCCTATCCCGGCATCCCCGCAGGTTTGCATCAGTGTCCCGGTTGTTTTGAGCGGCTCGTAGCCTAGTGGCGCGGGGACTGGCCTAGCGTACCAGAGGCCCGGGTTGAATACCAACTTGCACCTGTTGCAACTGTCTTTCTCTTTCAGAGTTCGATAAGTGCATTTCGTCACGAATACGAGCTGCTCCATGGTTCGGAATCCATGTAAAACTGTAGGTCCCCTTCCCCTACTAGGTGGTAGGGTTTAAGCCCGCCCGGGTTGGTACCATCGCATTGGATGAAAAGATGGTCGAAACGGCAATGAAAAATGGTCCGTGTTTTCCATCCAGTTCAATGTAGCCGTGCTCATAAAGGGAAGGTCCTGGCATGGCACCTAATTCCTTCGGGAATGTGGTGTATTGGGTTAATATCATAACGGTAGTTGTGTGGTATTAGCCATCCATGTCAGGTCGCATAGAAAAAAAATTAAAAAAAAACTTTACTCCAGCTAAAAATACACAAGAATAATAAAAGTGGGCTAATGTTTGAATTAATGAATAAATAAATTCTTTATTGTGCAAGAGAAAATAAATACAATTATAAGAACAATTCTAAACCACAACAAAATTGCACAAATTGCCAATTGGAATCACTAGGAGTGATTTCTTCCAGTCAACCTTTGTTTGGTATTTTTTTATCATTTAAGTGTACCGTGTGTAAGGTTATTATTATTATTATTGTCTCGATACACTAGCAGCTTAAAGCTGATGCGTGTACATCTGAGTTGGTAACTGGGGGAGCCCTTTTTTTTTTTTGTTTTTTTAAGGTAAGGTAAGGTACTGTATGTAAGTGTACAGTATATTTCTTAGCCAATTTAGTGCACTGTATGTCTCTTTTTTCAATGGTTTAATAAAAAACGTATTTCATATTAATATGTTTTTGGCTATGATACTTTTGAGATTACCGCGGTCGTTAATGTTTGAAAAATGTTACAGCTTTTCACGCGGCGGGAGGAGACATTCTCCTTGTATGATTGATTGTCTCCTCCCGCTGCGTGAAAAGTAACAACAACCATAACATTTTTCAATCTTTTTTAGGGTTCCGTACCCAAAGGGTGAAAACGGAACCCTATTACTAAGCCTCTGCTGTCCGTCCGTCCGTCCGTCCGTCCGTCCGTCCGTCCGTCCGTCCGTCCGTCCGTCCGTCCGTCCGTCCGTCCGTCCGTCCGTCTGTCCGTAACAGGTAGACAGCTGAAATTTTCACAGAGTGTGTATTTATTTTGCCACTACAACAACAAATAGGTAAGATTAAAAAATAATTAAAATTAAAGGGGGCTCCCATACAAAAAACGTGTTTTTTTTGTTTTTTTTTACGATGGTACGGAACCCTTCGTGTGCGAGTCCGACTCGCACTTGGCCGGTTTTTTAGCTGTTTTTCGAAAAAAAATATGTATGCTAATTTTTTTGAACCCATTAACTGTTTCCTTCCTGTGGTAGTTGATTCCAGGAGTGCACAACTCTGTTGCAAAGAAACCGTTTTCTTCTGTTGCACGTTCTGACAAAGCATAAATAGCCGATCGTGTCCGTTGGCTCCAGGCGATGCGGCGTCCATCGACAAGTACAACCGGCGCCTCGTGAAGGTGACCAAGCAGCACTGCGAGGAGGCGAAGCAGCTGCTGCGCCTGATGGGCGTGCCCGTGGTGGACGCGCCGTGCGAGGCCGAGGCGCAGTGCGCCGCACTCGTGAGTACACCTCGCCAGCAGCGCGCGCAGCGTGCGGGCTTCCGAGAGGGATCCTCGTACCGGGATCGATGTTCATTGGCTGAGTTTAAACTGGAAAAAAAAGAGCTCCCAAAAATTAAACACAAAAAAAACTTACTAATTGTAATCAGCGAGAAATGAACAAGATTGAGACGTATCAGCAAAGGCTGCACATCTAAAATAAAAAATAAATAAATGATGCAACAATGCTAGGGCATCGTCCATTTAATACGTCAAGCTAATTTCTCCCATTTTTAACCCCCGTCCCCTCTTGTCACGTTTTGTCACAAGTCAGTTGCCCCCCCTTGAAATATACGTCACACCTAGTCTGACCCTCCCCCCCCCCTTTTTATAAAAAAAAAAGGTTAACTACTACTATTTATAATTAAATGTTTCTATGGCTGCATGGTGATAATTCCGAAAAAATAAACAAACAAGCAAACGAACAAACTAACTAACAAAATAATATTATTATTATTATTATTATATAAGGTGAGTTTAAAATAATCTACAAGCCTTATAGGGTTGATTCAGTATCTGATATAGAACAACTTTTGCTAAGAATGTAGGCATGTAATTTTTTTTTTCAATTTGAATTTTTAGAAATTTAAACAGTACGTTCTGCCCAGTATTGTGAACAACTTTTGCGAAGAAACTATGTACCTATCGGTGATGGTTTCGAAGAAATAATTAAATAATCAAATTATTAAATGCGCACGAACTTCGCTAAAACGGCGCGTCACCGCTGCACCGCTACCGCGCCGGCCGGCGGCGCGGAGGCGGCGCTCGGCGGCAGAGTCTATTTTACCTACCCGAATAGTTTTGCCTCCTTCCCACGCTGACGTACGCCCGCGCCGGGCTATGGATTTGGTCGGCGCGGCTGTAATGTAGGTATGTACACAAGCATGCATGCCTTTTTCGCCCGATCAGCACTCGCTTCACTTAAATTCACTCACGTGCGATACTTATGCCCGATGCGCGCCATGGACCTTGACATACTAATTGCTTTCAAAACGAAAACAAACGCCCTTCAGTGAGAGGGGCGGCGGCGGCGGGGGGATGGGGCGGCGGGGTTTCTGTCTGCGCACGCGGCGGCGGAGAATTGTCTTGTGTCAGTGGGTCACGGTCGGGTCAATACCCCGTGGTTGACCTATATTTTTAATAAGGTAGTTAAAGAGTTAGTGCATATTAATAAATTATTTTCGTGGAAACCATTACAGATAGGTGGATAGTTTCTTCGCAAAAGTTGTTTACAATACTGGGAAGAACATACTGTTTAAATTTCTCAAAAATTAAAATGGAACAAAAAAAATTACACGCCTACATTCTTAGCAAAAGTTGTTCTATATCAGATACTGAATCAACCCTATAAGGCTTGTAGATTATTTTAAACTCACCTTATATACACTAGCAGCTGCAAGCTGATGCGTGTGCTTCACTGATTGAGTGCACATTGTTTTTATTTTATTTTTATTTTAAGTGTTCATAATACGAATGGTTTTTTTATATTTTTTACATGATTGTCCAATGGTATTTACATGATAATGACGATATTAGACGGCGATCATGGTATTTACAAATAAACTGATATTTTGTCATGAACTGTTGCATACGACATGAATTGTTGATTCTCGTCAATTCATGTTAATTTAGTGTTTTTACCTGTGACTCTAAGTACTTTTGTAAACTTAGACTAAGTGGACGTTGAAAAAAAAATCAGGGGAGTTTTTTGCCAGTTCTTCGCTCCGATTGCCGAACTGGCTAATCCTACTTACTACTACGTTACTCTTTCACGTAAAAACTACTAAATGGATTTTAATGAAACTTTAAAATAATATAGCTTATACATCAGAATAACATATAGGCTGCAATTTATAAAGATATTGTGTGAATTGTCCAAAATATCAAGTAAGTAGGAAAAAATCTAGCCTTTTGGACCAGCTCTTTGGGTTACTATCCAGCGTATAATTTAGCCCGATATCAGTCCGAAACGACATTGACCCGAAAGGAGCCGGGTACCTCAGCTAGTGATAAAATATGACAAATCCGAGTGCAGTGTACTGTCTATGGATGATGAATAAACAATAAACAACGACGAACGGCTCCGGCGCGCAGGTGAAGGCTGGCAAGGTGTACGCGGCGGCGACGGAGGACATGGACGCGCTCACGTTCGGCTCGTCGGTGCTGGTGCGCCACCTCACCTTCTCGGAGGCGCGCAAGGTGCCCGTCCAGGAGTTCCACTTGCAGCAGGTGCTCAGCGGGCTCGAACTCGACCACAAGGAGGTAACCGCGCTTTAAATATACTTTTTCGTACTAAGCATGTACGTCGCTTATTCCAAGGAATGTGACATGTATGTATGTATAATCGACCGTGAAGCAAGGACACATTAATTAAATAAAGATCCCTGTAAAAAGAACTATCTTTCTTTAATTAATGTGTCCTTGCTTCACGGTCGATTATACATAAATACATGTCACATTCCTTGAAATTTCGTATGTGTATGAAATACTAAATGCACTTTTCGAACTCAGAAATAGAAAGAAAGTGGTGCAAGTCGGAATTGATCCCAGACCTCTGGTACGCTAGGCCAGTCCCCGCGTCACTAAGCTACGAGCCGCACACAATAAACAAACAAGCCGCAATCAATGACTCCTATTAATACAGTATTAAATAATAATAATAATAATAATTCTTAATTTCAGACAAGAAGTCCATAGACATACATTCGCAATAGAAGAAAAAAAATACAATATCATTATTTACAACAGACATAAAAATATAATTAAAATGTAAATGATTAAATATAATTTTAACAATAACATTTCAATAACCCAGATGAATGTAACCAAAGATTAACGTTAAAGCGAAAGTAACCCCCTACGTTGCCCGGGCAGTTCATAGACCTGTGCATCCTGCTGGGCTGCGACTACTCGGGCACGATCCGCGGCGTCGGCCCCAAGCGGGCGGTCGACCTCATCCGGCAGCACCGCAGCCTCGAGGAGGTGCTGCGCAACATCGACCAGAGCAAGTACCAGCCGCCGGCCGACTGGAACTTCGAGCAGGCTCGGAAGCTGTTCCTGAAGCCCCTGCACACCGACCCCAAGGATATCGAGGTTAGATTTTAGGGTTCCGTACCCAAAGGGTGCCAAACGGTACCCTGTTACGAAGCCTGCGCTGTCTGTCTGTCCGTCCGTCCGCCCGTCCATCCTTCTGTCCGTCCGTCTGTCACAGGCTGTATCTCATGAACCGTAATAGGTAGACAGCTGAAATTTTTACAGAGTGTGTATTACTGTTGCCGCTTTAACAACAAATAGTATACGTCTAAAACAAATAAAAAATAAATGGGGCCACCATAAAAGAAACATGATTTCTTTGGATCAGATTTTGTATAATGGTACGGAACCCTTTGTGTGCAAGTCCGACGCGCATTTGGCCGGTTTTTAGGGTTCCGTACCCAAAGGGTGCGAACGGAAACCTACTACTAAGCCTCTGCTGTCCGTCCGTGCATCCCATCTGCCACATTCTACGTTCCGAAATGCGTAAATTGCAAAATTCGCAGAGAAAGCGAATTCAGTGAATACTGGTGTTCCAAATTGATATTACCACTCTTAGCCGTAATTGCACGATATCAAATCGGAACGAATTAGATCAGATGTATGTGTCGGAGCCTAACCTAACTACCTCGAAAATGCCTTGTAAGTCTCGAGAGTGGTTATTTCAGGCCTAGGATTGTCTAACTAGACTAACAAACCGCGAAAGGCGTCCTTTATTTCAGAATACAATTGCATAAGATCAGAGAACTACAGATAAACACGTTTAAGGTGGCCCAACCCGGCGGTCCTAACTCATTCGCGGGCACGGTACAAAAACATGCTGTTGCGCTCTGGGACCTTCTCTGTTTCAAAGAATAAGACAGGCTCCGTGATGAGGAAGATGCAACATGTCCACAAAAAAGCCAATGTGCATAGTGTATGATTTGGTAAGATTTACGAAAATTTTAATTTCAAAACGACTTATAGCTAAAAGTAAACCACGACCGCTGCAGTTAAAAATCGAACAAAAACCAAATAGAATATAAATCTTGATTAAATAAGCTATGTCTGATGACTAATCTTTTTAAGATGTTCTTACTTTATCATTGCGTAATCCACCTCCAAAGTCATTGTATAAAACGCGCGAAAAATGCGAACTTTCGGACCTTGTAACTTAGAAACCAAACACAATTTTACAATGCCAATGGTCATCAGACATCTAGTTCGATCAAATAAAGCTATTTTGAGCAAAATTTTGGATCTCTGACAAGAAATATGGGCGTGATCTTCTTTCCCCTTTTGTATGGGGAGATGAGCGGGTTGGGCCACCTTAAGACAGCTCGATGACAGCGTACACGGCGCACATGCTCTCAACCGTGCGCGCTTTGTACGATCTGTGTGCGGTCTAGAGTCACGTCCCTTATTTCAACACGACGTTTACGGACTGAATATAAGCCATTCGAAACGGCTGTGTACGCGTACATTGCTGCAATCTCTGCAATATACGCATTTAGGAACGCAGTGACAGTGTAGTGTGTTGCAGTGCAGTTTAACAACAAATAGTAAAAATTGAAAAACAAATAAAAATTAAAGGTGCCACCATAAGAGAAACATGATTTCTTTGGTTCAAATCTTGTACAGCAGGACCTCTTCAGTCCGAACCCTTTCTAATCCATTCTAATCCATAATCTAACATTTCTGTACAGTAACTAGATTAAGGCCCTGGTACTAGCCAAATCGCAAAGTTAGACGAGGCACCCCAAGTTAACTAACTAAGTCTGACGATTATAAGTGTCATTCTTACAATATATGATTCCTTGTCTAGAAATCGAATTATTTTCGTTAATGTATGTTTCCTTTTTCTATACAAAATACATTGCGGAAACGGTGTCCATTTCCGAACTTTTTTGACTAAATGTAGAAATCTAAAGGCAAATGGATTTTTTTGTTTATGCATATATGCTGTTTTTGCTTATATCTAGAAATTGAATTACTTTCAGATTTCTAATGAGAAAAATCAACTTTTTGATTTTTATTATTATTTAAATAAATGATGGAATAAAAAAATATTAACAATCCATTATCAGTCTGGAGTTCTATTTGGATTTGCTGAAGCGTTTCACTACATATTATTACATTTGTTAAAAAGTGTATTTGTATGGCGCGAGTAGTTGGCTAGTCCTAGCGCCTTAAGCGATAGAATTCTGTAATTGGCTAGTTTTTCAATAATTTTCGTAGATTAATGTGATGATAATAAGAAGCTGTTGAATTCTTAATAAATAAATAAATCCCAAAACCTTTGTAATCCGAACGCCCGACCCCCGTCAGTTGTTTACCGAATCTCGGGTATGTGCCACGCGCATTTGTTAATGTAAACTTTTTTGCTTAATTGTATGCGTTTTGTGTTGAAAATAAATGTATGCTCTCAGCTGAAGTGGTCCGATCCGGACGAGGAGGGCTTGGTGAAGTTCCTGTGCGGCGAGCGGCAGTTCAGCGAGGAGCGCGTGAGGAACGGCACCAAGAAGCTGCAAAAGGCGCGCTCCGGCACCACGCAGGGCCGGCTCGACGGCTTCTTCACGGTATTATTATCATTATGTGTTATATACACTAGCAGCTACAAGCTGATGCGTGTATTTTAAACAGATACGTATGTTTCAGTTTCTATATTTCCTCCATTAGATGTAAATTAAACACTCAGATTCCTGTCGGTTCGATTACTTCTGGCGAAGAAGAGCCGACAAGAAACTTCGTCAGATTGGTCATTGTATTTTTTTTTCCCATTAATACTTACAAACTAATATACAATGATTAATTGATTACTACTGCTCACAAAGAACATTATCATAAGAACATTATATACATTGGTGAAGAGTAAACTCTTGACTATGATAATGGCGCCAGGCGCCATAACTCTGGCCGAGTTCGGGTTTACGATGGGTGACCATTTTGGACCATCGAGACTGGCCGTGGTTCATATTTCATGTAGTTAATAACTAATCCTGCTCAGGTTGGTACCATCGCATTGAATGAAGGATGGTCGAAGCGGCAATTAAAATTGTCCATTTAATTGTGAGGTCCTGGCATGGTACCTATTTCCTATGTGGTGTTTTGGGCTAACATCGTTGTAGTTTTTTTATGTTACTGAATGTGTAATTGTTAATTGGAAATATGGAAACCCCAGGAAACTTACAGCCATGCCAGGATCTTTCCCATGCACGGAAAATCTTTCAGAGCCACTTGGACCTTCTTTTCATCGAATCCGAAGGGAGGATACCCGGGTGGGCCCCTACAGTTTTATATGGATTCCGAATGATATAACCGCTCGCATTTGTGACGAAATGCACTTATACAATTCGGAAGGAGAAAGTAATTCAGATGGTGGGGATCTAATGCTATAACTCTGGCATGGAAGGCTAGCCCCGCACCCCCGAGCTATGAGCCAGTTTTTCGTATGGATGGTTTTCGCAGCCCCCCTGTAAGTTCAAAATCCCATGGGCGTCGGCAGGCGCATAAGAGGTCCTGGCGTACGCCATATGCCATGCTTAACATAAACAACCGGCCAAGTGCAAGTCAGATTCACACACTAAGGGTTCCGTACTATCGTACAAAATTTAACACAGAACAATCTGTTTTTTTTTATAGCCCCCCCCCCCTTAAATTTTTTTATTTTTTTTATTTTACCTATTTGTTGTTATAGCAGCAAAATAAATACACACTCTGTAAAAATTTCAGCTGCCTACCTATTATACGGTTCATGAGATATAGCCCTGTGACAGACGGACTGATGGACGGACAGCGGAGGATTAGTAATAGGGTTCCGTTTGGTACCCTTTGGGTCTGCAACCCTAATAAAGTTACACAACACAAATTAAACTGTTAATGAACTATCACAAGTCGACAAAGGCTGCCAACAATGTCTATAGTGTGCTCCTCCCTCCGCCAGGTGCTGCCCACAACTCCGAACCCCAAACGGAAGGCAGAGGAAGACAAGAAGAAGGCGAGCGCCAAGAAGCCCAAGACGGGCGGCGGACGGGGACGCGGCCGCCCCAAGTAGCCCTTCACACCGGAGTTAGCGTGCGCTCGGATTGAATGTTGGTGAAGTTAGCGTGCGCTCGGATTGAATGTTGGTGGAGTTAGCGTGCGCTTGGATTGAATGTTGGTGGAGTTAGTGTGCGCTCAGATTGAATGTTAGAAGTGAAACCTGTTTGCAGCTTACAATAACGAACACGATCTTATAGAATGGGCACCAACTGCCGTTAAGGCGCTAGGACTAGCCAACTACTCGCGCCATACAAATGCACCTTTTAACAAATGTAATAATATGTACTGAAACGCCTCAGCAAGTCCAAATAGAACTCCAGACAGATAATGGATTTTTTATATTTTTTTATTCCATCATTTATTTAAATAATAAGAAAAACCCGCCAAGTGCGAGTTGGACTTGCACACCAAGGGTTCCGTATCATCGTAAAAGATTTAATGCACAAAATCACGTTTTTTGTATGGGGTCCCCCTTAATTTTTTATTATTTTTAATTTTTACCTATTTATTGTTATAGCGGCAAAATAAATACACACGCTGTGAACATTTCAGCTGCCTACCTATTACGGTTCATGATATACAGCCCTGTGACAGACGTGACAGCCGGACGGACAGCGGAGGCTTAGTAATAGGGCTCCGTTGGCACCCTTTAGGTACAGAACCCTAAAAAAAGTAGATTTTGCACATTAGAAATCTGAAAGTAAAATGATTTCTAGATATAAGTAAAAACAGCATACATGCAAATAAATAATTCCATTTGCTTTTAGATTTCTACATTTAGTAAAAAAAGTTCGGAAATTGACACCGTTTCCGCAATGTATTTTGTATAGAAAAAGGAAACATACATTAACGAAAATAGGTTGATCCCTAGACAAGGAATCATATACTGTAAGTATGACAATTCTAATCGTCAGACTTAGCCCCGGTTGCACGAAGAGACGGCCGAGTTAATCAATGTTCAAACACGTCACTTTTAGTGATCCGCATAGAGTTCCTTCCATACTGTCCACACAAAGTGACCTGTTTGATCATACTTTGACGTTGATTTTGATTTTTTGTTCTTTCGTGCACTCGGCCCTTAGTTTACTTGGGGTGCCTCGTCTAACTTGCGATTTGGCTAGCACCAGGGCCTTAACCATAAAAAACCCTAATTGGCCATCAGATGCTCCAAGCTATCGGTATGCATTCGGCCGCTGCAGGCAGCGAGCTTGGAAGGACAGAAGTAGAGATCGGAATTCATTCGAATGGCGGCAGCGTAGCCACGAGTTAGTGTAACACGTCTAAATTACTTACGAATTCGGGGCACGCAACATCGAATGTTCTTTGCACTAAATAGTGTCCTGTGAAGTTATTACTTTTTTGTAACTCAAGAAAATCTGTAGTAAGCGAACTCGTACGTAAACTGACTCGCCGGAGGTGCCGCCATTGTATGTAGAAGTGGCTACGCTGCCCCCATACGAACGAGTTACCATTCAAAAGGCTTCTGTATAACTCGCTTGTTTTAAAAAAACGTTTTAGAAGAAAATGAATTTAGTCATTTTTGTTTGAATACGATATCCGTACAATAATTTTCTTTTGCCAGCAAATCTGTTTATTGTTTGAAAGTATTAGGCCAGTGTCTTGTTGATCTCTTGATGTATTCAGTATGAGAAAAAAATGTTTTAAGGGTGTGATAACACCTGATTGCATTCAGTTCCATAAGGGCATAAGTCAAACCCTATTTTATATATTTTTTAACTAACTACTACTTATTTTGGAATTTTAATTAGATGAAAGATACATTAATGGTCTTATACTTGAAACCTATAATAGTAAATATCTGACTCTAATATTCTGGGTTCAAAGTTTTTGAATATTTGTCTAATTTTAGAACACAAGACCCCAGAGACTGACAGTTTTATCATTAAATTACAGCTTTACAACCTACGTATTTACTTTTCCGATTATAGAAATTTGTGGTGGTTACTTATAAATAAAATTTAATGTGGTTTTACTTATGTCCTTGTCAAACTGAATGCAATTGGCGCTCACCATGCCCTTAAGAACGGCCCGTAAGCTATGCTCCCCATACAAACGTAGTTTACTAATAATTAGGAAACCGCTATTCCAATTAAATTGATATTTAATATCTAATATCAGGTAATAAATATCTGTGCCTGCATGCTTTTGTTTTTTTTTTTAATCCAAACCGAATGAAATGAAAGCAAAAAGAAAATCTTCATACGAATTTTGTTTTCTCTATGGTTTGACCCAGAATCCATTTACCGAAAAAACAAAGGCATGCAGACACAGATATTTGTAGCCTAATATTAGATACCAAATATCAAGTAAGTTGGAACAGTGGTTTTCAAATGATTAGTAAACTACGTTTGTATGGGAGGCGAAATTTTCAGGTGCTTACGGGCCGACCTTAAGTTAACGTAATATGATGATGGTGAATGCAGTTAGAATGTGCTCGTCTGTTGAATGTTAACTAGGCATTTAAGAAATCGCATTAATTATTTTTAATATAAAACAAACTCAAAATTAAAATGTTTTTATTGCAACATTAAAAAATTAACAATGGAATCTAAATTGTACTTAATCTAATAAACATCCATAAAATATTTTTATAAATCTACGTAATTTGAGAATGCACAATCCATACTCTAAACAAGCAAGACGAAACAGCTAAATATCTACTTTTAATATTATCATTTTCTCATGAGTAAGTACTGGTATTGTTTGGAATATATCTTCTTGAATATTATTTCTCAACTTCTCTATTTAAACATTTCTCTTAAATATACCATACGCTCTACACCAGCATTATAAAAATACATAGATGGCAGTTTGTAACTAGACAGAATAGGACTTATTGTGACCTACACAGTGGAAAGAAAAGCAGTAGGAAATTAAGATATCGAAGGTCAAAGCTTGCTAATAGCTGAACATGCTCACAAGAAAATACCTTTTCCTGTTTCCTCAGACCATCTAACCAAACAATTTAAGCATTCTCCCCGGTAATACATTTCAGACCTGTTTGTGCAAATACAGTTGAGTCTCACTACTCTGGCACTGCAGTACATCGCAATGTCAAGTATTCTGGCTCCCTAGGCCACCGCTTGCTCTGCCAGTGCGCCTTCCTCAACTTGAGCATGTGAGCAAGTACGTACCGCTGGGCGCATGCACCTCCCGCTGACCAAGTGGTTTGTGATCAAAATAGCGTAGTTCAAGATGCCAAACAAAAATAAAATACCATAAAATCCATTAATCTGAACATTCCAATAGTCCAGCATCCCTGGTCTTTAGTAGTGTCAGATTAGTGAGACTCTACTGTAGTTAGCGATCATTGCTTTAAACATAAATTACTGAATCATTATTTTTTTTATGTGACTGAACATGGAAGGCTAATACCACAAGTTCTGTCATGGTATTAGCCCAACACACCACATGGGAACTCGGTGCCATGCCAGGACCTTCCTGATATTGCACGGCTACATTGAACTGGATGGAAAACACGGACAATTTTCATTGCCGCTTCGACCATCGTTCATCCAATGCGATGGTACCAACCCGGGCGGGATAAACCCTGCCACCTAGTAAGTAAGGAAGGGGACCTACAGCTTAACGTGGAATCCGAACCACGGCCAGCCTCTCAACGGTTGAATGGTCACCCATCCAAGACCAGACCGGACCCAGCGTTGCTTAACTTCGGAGAGTGATCGCCGAATTGTCGCGCCACTGGGCCACTGAGGCTTTTCAAAGTCCTAAACATTTTTTTACTGTGATTAAATATTCATCCTCCATTTTAGATGTATTTCACTATGAATAGTACGCCTAATATTTTCATGTGCATTCACATACATTCACTATCCTTCATTAAGGTGGCCCATCCCGCTCATCTCCCCATACAAAAGGGGAAAGAAGATCATGCCTATATTTCTTGTCAGAGATCCAAAATTTTGCTCAAAATATATTTATTTGATCGAACTAGATGTCTGATGACCATTGGCATTGTAAAATTGTGTTTGGTTTCTAAGTTATAAGGTCTGAAAGTTCGAATTTTTCGCGCGTTTTATGCAATAACTTTGGAGATAGATTACGCAATGATAAAGTAAGAACATCGTAAAAAGATTAGTCATCAGACATAGCTTAGTTAATCAAGATTTATGGGCTTTTTGGTTTTTGTTAGATTTTTGACTACAGCGGTCGTGGTTTACTTTTAGCTATAAGTCGTTTTAAAATTAAAATTTTCGTAAATCTTACCAAATCATACACTTTGCACATTGTCTTTTTTGTGGACATGTTGCATCTTCCTCATCACGGAGACTGTCTTATTCTTTGAAACAGAGAAGGTCCCAGAGCGCTACACCACGGTTTTGTACCGTGCCTGCGAATGAGTTAGGCCCGCCGGGTTGGGCCACCTTAATATTAACATCGACCTTGTAAAAAAAAAGTTGTGTGTAGGTACTCATGTACACACCTAAGAAGTTATTTCAGAATCCTTTCATGCATTCAATCAAATATGAACCCAGTCCAACTACAAGGTGGGCCAAAAGAAATCACCCTATTGGAAGATGTTCTCATTTTTGCAAATGGCCACCAATGTCAAATCTGTTTTGACATTTGTGGACTAGACAGATGCAGAATACAAGTGAACAAGCCATGGAGCTATACACTCCCCTAGTACGCGGAAGAATCGCGTCTATTTTTTTGCGTAAAAATTCGTCGCAGCGTTGGCGCAGCGCGAACTCTATCGCCGATTCCCCGGCCGTCCAACACCGACTGCGCAAACACTGCGCCGTTTGGCCACCAACATTGAAGAGTATGGGATCACACGAGACGTTGCCAAGAGTAGCCGGCCCCGGAGCGCTCGTTCTGCCGAGAATATCGCCGCTGTTGCTGAGGATGTCGAGGTGTCGCCGGAAACATCGACCAGACGCCGTGCCACGCAATTAGCCATCAGACGGACGTCCCTAAGGCGAATTTTGGTCAAAGACCTGCGCATGTTCCCGTACAAAGTCCAGTCCGTGCATCAACTGCTGCCTGCCGACCGCCAAATGCGCGTAACCTACAGCCAAGCCATCCTCAATCTCGAGGAAGAAGTGGACCAAAATCATAATGAGCGATGAGGCTCATTTCCACCTCAGCGGGTACGTGAACAAGCAAAACTATCGCTTCTGGGGCACCAAAAATCCACGAGTGATGCACGAGGAGCCATTACACTCGCTCAAAGTGACTGCATGGTGCGCTGTTCACGCTGGAGGAGTCATCAGGCCATTTTTTTTCGAGAATGCCGCAGGCAGTGCACGGTGCGCGCTATAGGGCCATGTTGACCGAGTTTTTTCCGCCCCAATTGGACGAATTAGGACTGAGGGACACGTGGTTCCAACAGGACGGAGCAATGGCACACACTGCGCGAGCCACAACCGATATTCTGAAGGCAGCGTTCCCGGGTCGCCTCATCTTTCGTTTTGGCGATTTGCACTGGCCCGCAAGATCGCCCGATTTAAGCGTTCCAGACTTTTTTTGTGGGGTTTTTTGAAGTCCCGTGTTTACGTGAACAAGCTCGAGACTCTGGAAGCCCTCAAGGAAAACATTCGACACGAGTGCGAGAATCTATCGCCCGAAATTCTCGCCGAAGTGAAGAAAAATGCCATAAAACTAGCCCGTATGGCAATCAATTGTGACGGCGCCCATTTAGCTGATATAATCTTCTCGACTTGACCAATAAAATTCTTAAGGTATAAATAAACATATTCTAAAAACAGAATCGAAGCTTTTCATTTAGGAAAAAAAAGAGAGCCAAACAACATCGGATGACTTCTTTTGGCCCACCTTGTACCAATAGATGGTGGCAACGCAGGCGGGAGGTGGGGGTAACGTATTTTTTATTCAAATTAATTATACATCACACGTTACAAGCCAAAAAATACACTTTGATCTGATTTCCCAAATGCGGCTAAAGAAGTATGACTTCGAAAAAAACTGGGAAATTTACGCATAAAAATGTGGGACCGCACTGACGTAGTTTTCCCACTGCTCTCCCGTTCCACTGTGTCCGACCGCGCCGCAACCTAGACGAAGTTTTGCTTGAGGAAGTTGATGAGCCCGTTGGTGGAGGCGTCGTGGCTCGAGACCGGCTTCGAGTCCTGCAGCTCCGGCTCGATGGCCTTCGCCAGCTGCTTGCCGAGCTCCACGCCCCACTGGTCGAACGAGTTGATGTCCCAGATCACGCCCTGCGTGAAGATCTTGTGCTCGTACATCGCTGTGGACAACGAGCGATCAGTTATCACGTCTTTTGTTTCATTAAGGTGGACCAACCCGGCGGGACTAAAACATTCGCGGGCATGGTACAAAACCGTGCTGTTGCGCTCTGGTACCTTCTCTGTTTCAAAGAAAAAGACAGGCTCCGTGATGAGGAAGATGCAACATTTCCACAAAAAAGACAATGTGCATAATGAATGATTTGGTAAGATTTACGAAAATTTTAATTTCAAAACTACTTACAGCTAAAAATAAACCACGACAGCTGTAGTCAAAAATCTAACAAAAACCAAACAGATTAATAATCTTGATTAAATAATCTATGTCTGATGACTAATCTTTTCAAGGTGTTGTTACTTTATCATTGAGTAATCCACCTCCAAAATTATTGTATAAAACGCGCGAAAAATTCGAACTTTCGGACCTTATAACTTAGAAACCAAACACAATTTTACAATGCCAACGGTCATCAGACATATAGTTCGATCAAATAAAGCTATTTTGAGCAAAATTTTGGATCTCTGACAAGAAATATAGGCGCGATCTTCTTTCCCCGTTTCATCATTTCGTCATTTCTAGCACACAACAGAGACAATAGATCTTAGCAAACAACAGATACAAGAGCTTATTAGGTGCATCCAAGATACACTAGTGCTCTTAGCAAGCAACAGATACAAGACCTCATTTCTAGCAAACAACAGACAAGAGCTAACTCGCAGCACACAAGACTTAAGAGATACAATAACTTATTATTAGCACAAGAGAGACCAAGACTCACCGATGAGCGCTCCGAGAGTGAAGGGCGTCACCTTCCTCACGACGATGGAGTTGGTGGGCCGGTTGCCCTTGAACACCTTGTGCGGGAGGATCTTCTTGATCGCCTCCGCCGGCAAGCCCGACTTCTCCAGCTCGGCGCGCGCCTGCACACATCCGCATCATATCTATACTCGAGACATTGAGTACCAAACACCGAGACATCCATCTTTGGACAATATTATAACGTTGCTAGCTGAGGTACCAGGCTCCGCTCGGGACAATATTGAAAACGTTTCGCAGGTATTAAAAGTAGCCCATATTTTTGCCATGAGGCATATGGCATACGCCAGGCCCTCATCTAAGCGGAGCCCGATGACGCCCATGGCCTTTCGGATTTTTACGGGGCTGCGAAAACCATGCTGGCCAGCCAGGTGTTTCTTCCATGTTTAAGTATTTTACACCTTACGACAAACACCTCGGCAATGCGTTCCACAGTTTACCAATGTCACTCTCCGGCCAATAAACTGATATCTATGCAAAAATCTAGTTGATTCGTCGCTGCTTCAAAGAAGGAAATCCAACAAACGCATTTCTAATATTTTTTATGATTACTGGAATTTTCATAAGTGAAGAAAAGCTAAGAACCTGCGCCTCGCTCTTGCCGGTCATGAGGGCCTCGGTCTGCGCAAGGAAATTGGCGAGCAAGATCTTGTGGTGAGCCCCGCCCGCCACCGGGTTGTGCGTCTGCGCCGGCGCGATGAAGTCGCAGGGAATCAGTCTGCAATCGTGAAATCGTAACATTCCAAAAATTGGTCGACCGGACTGCAGTGAAAAATACATGGCTAGCAGTTTATTAGCATAACTACCCTCAGCTCCTTAGAACCATTGATTTTTACTGATTGTATTTCACGCCATGTCCGTGTCTGTTATTAAAGTATTCTAAATTCGTTTTTGCATTTTAAAAAGGCGTTCTCGTGACCCTTGAACTTAACTAAAATAGAAAAAATATTTATAATTAAAGGTGGCCCCCATACAAACAACATGATTTTTTGGTGTAAAACATCTACGATAGTACGGAACCCTACGTGTGCGAGTCCGACTCGCACTTGGCCGGTTTTTATAGTATATCCAGCAAGCTACCTGGCCGCATCATTAGCCGCATTTGAGCGGCTCGTAGCCAAGTGGCGTGGGGAATGGACTAGCGTACCAGAGGTCTGGATTCAATTCCGACATGCACCACTGTCTTTCTCTTTCCGAGTTCGATAAGTGCATTTCGTCACGAATGCGAGCTGCTCCATGGTTCGGAATCCATGTAAAACTGTAGGTCCCCTTCCCCTACTAGGTGGTAGGGTTTGAGCCCGCCCGGGTTGGTACCATCGCATTGGATGAAAAGATGGTCGAAGCGGCAATGAAAAATTGTCCGTGTTTTCCATCCAGTTCAATGTAGCCGTGCTCATAAAGGGAAGGTCCTGGCATGGCACCTAATTCCTCCGGGAATGTGGTGTATTGGGCTAATATCATAACGGTAGTTGTGTGGTATTAGCCATTCATGTCAGGTCGCATAAAAAAAATGCCCCTACTCGCACGATACAGACAATTTTCTTAGGATAGTATTGAGTATACATGCATGATACACAAGTAATAGTTGTAAGAACCACTGTCAGTGATAGGGAGTGCATATCTATCCATTTATTGATACCTCTTAAAAGCACATTTATTTTATTAGTGACTTTTTTGATTAAATACTACCCTTTTTTTTATGTGACTGGACATGGATGGCTAATACCACACCTTCTGTCATGGTATTAGCCCAACACACCACATGGGAACTAGGTGCCATGCCAGGACCTTCCTTATATTGCACGGCTACATTGAACTGGATGGAAAACACGGACAATTTTCATTGCCGCTTCGACCATCGTTCATCCAATGCGGTGGTACCAACCCGGGCGGGATTAACCCTACCACCTAGTACGTAAGGAAGGGGACCTACAGTTTAACGCGGAATCCGAACCACGGCCAGCCTCTCTCAACGGTCGAATGGTCACCCATCCAAGACCAGACCGGACCCAGCGTTGCTTAACTTCGGAGAGCGATCGCCGAAGTGTCGCGCCACTGGGCCACTGAGGCCTTTTACCCTTTAGTGTCTACACTTTTTAGGGTCCGTACCCAAAGGGTACCAAACGGAAACCTATTCCTAAGCCTCCGCTGTCCATCCGTCCGTCCTTCTGTCTGTCCGTCCGTCCGTCAGTCTGTCGCAGGGCTGTATCTCATGAACCGTAATAGGTAGACTGCTGAAAATTTCATAGAGTGTGTATTTCTGTTGCCGCTATAAGGACAAATAGTAAAAATATAAAACCAATAAAAAATAAAGGGGTCCACAATGCAAGAAACGTTATTTCTATGTGACAACTCATGTATAATGGTACGGAACCCTTTGTGTGCGAGTCCGACTCACACTTTGCTGGTTTTTAGAAGTTATCATTTTAAAATCATTCACATAATGTACAACAATATACACAAATGTAATACGAAGTGATCATTGAAATGATATGCTAAAATCAGCGAGCAAAATCAGCGTAGAAAGCGAATTCGTAAGCGGACTTACTCGCCGGCAACAAAAAGCACAATCAGCTTCTAACCGTGATGTACACGCATCAGTAAACTATAATAATTATCATTGATTAAACCAATTACAGGCAAGACATTTTGTAACAATTCACATTTTTTATAGTTTTGTTGCATGAAAATACACCACAAACTAGCATACTCGACAGCAACCCGCAACCTCATTACGCGCTTCGTAATCGCACTGCCGGTCCCAGTTCACACATCATTTACAAAGCCGACCTGCGAAGGTCAGTGAGGAGACGTACCGCGTGCCCTGGTGGATGAGCTGGTAGAAGGCGTGCTGCCCGTTGGTGCCGGGCTCGCCCCACACCACCGGCCCGGTGCTGTAGCCCACCTCGGCGCCGGAGCGCGTCACGTACTTGCCGTTGCTCTCCATGTCGCCCTGCTGGAAGTACGCTGCAAACCTGCCGCAGACATTATTATATCAGCCATGGTTCGGAACCCATGTAAAACGGTAGCTCCCTTCCCCTCCACCCCCTCGGGTAGGTACCAATGAAGCTATGGTTGAAACGGCAATGAAAAATTGTTCGCGTTTTCTATCCACTCATATAACCATGCTCATAAAGGGAATGTCCTGGCATGGCACCTAATTTCATCAGGAATGTCGTATGTGGCGACCTAGCGCCCTCTACTAAGAGCTGGTACTTTCACATGCCACAAATGCAACAAACAGATGCATAGAAGTTAGTTAACATGCCGCTAGATGGCGCTACCTCCAAAGTGTCAAAAACACATGAAGTCTATATCGCACTAACGAAGTTTCCCAACGAGTAAAAAAATATACAACATTCAAATCACGACTAGAGGAGAGCAGCTGCACAATCGTGGGTCTCAAGATCTGACCCACCTTTTCACCTCTCCACACGTATATTGGGCTAACATGACGGTAGTTCTGTGGTATTACCCATCCATGTCAGGTTAAGTAAACAAAAACTGGTTTATAATTTTTTTTTACGTATATTAATGCTACGCTATTCTACTCTTCAGAGTCTGAAGATATATCGAATGAAACACAATATCCAATGTCATAAGCGTTGTATTGTTTAAAAATAGACTGGGTAACCATGTCAAACAAAACCTAATTAAAAAAAAAACCACTTAGCGTCTCAATTTATCAAGTTAATCACTGGATTTAGACGGATCAGCATATGCTGCCTGTCGAAAACTTAAATAAATAAATAAATTGTCGAATCAGTCCTCCGAGGAGGGTGACAAGCTCACCGGTGGAGGTACTGGTCGTAGGGGAGCAGCGCGTGCGTCTCCGCCCCGTGCAGGTTGTGGTACCACACGCCAAGCAGCGCCAATATCACTGGCGCCTGCCAACATCCATATACACAGGGCATTTAGCAATTTAAGATGTCAAAAAAGGGACCTATAATCCAAAAAAGAGACTTAAGGGACCTCATAAGCCAATTAAATGCAACTACAATAATAGAATAGAAACAATAATAATATGTTAAACCTCGGTTATTTATTTTTGTTGACTTTTTTTAACCTTAAATAATAAAATGGAAGTACTTAGCAGTTTAATAATAAATATTCATGTATTTATTAATTGTTTAAGGGGATATTATTTTAATAGTTGCAACCTTTCGCTAGTTGCCCAGTACGCCGACGTCGTTGCCATTTACGCCAAATACGTCGGTCGGCGTTGCGATTTACGCCGAATCCGCATTTTTATACGAATCGGAAGTCCGAGTTTGACTTTGACAGCTTGAAGAAGTAAAACCACAGAATATCTAGTAAAAACTTCTATGGAGTTTGACGTTTTTACGGAACTTCGAAATTCCGTAAACGCCAGTTTAGGTGACAACTGGAAGTAGCAGCTCAGATAGAAGTGTAATGGAATGGAAACAAAAATACAAGCATCATAACACCACATAACAGAACGCCACTAACATTCTGCTCGAGCGGCGCCGTCTGGAAGTGTTCGTCCATAAAGCTGGCTCCTTCAAGGAGCTTTTCGAAGTTGTCAAATCCGACGTGCAGGGCGATGGACAAACCGATGGCGGACCACAGCGAGTACCTGAGAAACGCAACGTGTGTATCAGTGTTGTTCTTTTCGAGTCCTGGCCAGGTGACTATGCTAGTATCAATAATGGACTGTAAAAACACATTTATTTTTATTTTTATGAAAAACCTGTATGGGTGGCTGTGCTGAGGACCAAAGGTGCTCAGGAAAGCCAAAAACACCTCGCCTCGCGAAACCACGCTCAGCGAGGCGCCATGCCAGCGGATTTGCGGACTATGGCTGGGCTATCAAGCTTATTCAAATTACGTTTGAAGACTCCCAGGTCATAGGTATGAGGAAAGGCATCCGCCGGTAGACAGTTCCATATCCTGGACATGTACATCTATCATTGACAAGCGGGTAATAATCGAACTGTGGATACATTGTAAGTTGTTTTGTAGTGACAAATGTTAACACCTGATGGTGTATAGGCCGAGATTGATCTTACTACTACAATCACCCCATGCTTTACAGACCAGACTAGACTAGCATACCAGAGGTCCAGCATACCAGGTACCACTTTCTTTCTGATTCTGAGTTAGATAAGTGCATTTCGTCATGAATGCGAGCTGCCCCATGGTTCGGAATCCACGTAAAACTGTAGGTCCCCTTCCCCTACTAGGTGGTAGGGTTTAAGACCGCCCGGGTTGGAACCATCGCATTGGATGCTAAGATGGTTGAAGCGGCAATGAAAAATTGTCCCTGTTTTCCATCCAGTTCAATGTAGCCGTGCACATAATGGAAGGTCTTGGCATGGCACCTAATTCCTTCGGGAATGTGGTGTATTGGGCTAATATCATAACGGTAGTTGGGTGGTATTAGCCATCCATGTCAGGTCGCATAATAAAAAAAAATATATATACTCCCCGCGCTCAGCTATCCCAGCTGTGCTGACAAATGTAGATGATTAGTGAGCAGTTTCTGGCGAGACAACGCCGCGTCTGCCGCAATCGCCCTGTGCGTTCACACACACACACACCCTCACATCCGCGCACACACAGCGAAGAGTAGACCGTATAGAGTGGTAAGTGTAAAGTGTACGCACCTCCCGCCCACCCAGTCCCAGAAGCCGAACATGTTGTTGGGATCGATGCCGAACGCCGTCACCTTCTCCGCGTTGGTCGAGAGAGCCACGAAGTGCTTTGCCACGGCGCCCGCCTGGGGACAAGCAGAAACACCAAATGATTTAAAGTCGGCTTGCCATAGTGGAATATTCACCCTATACCATCCTGGAATCAAAGCCATGAACCCCAAGAAAAATCATAAGAAACTTCACCAAAACTTATTTTTTTTTAAATTTATTATGTAACTAGCCATCATGGCTAATACCACACCCATCGTCATGATATTGGCCCAACATACCACATGGAAAGTAGATGCCATGCCAGAAGCCTGAGTCTGCTAATAGATAATTACACATTTGAGCATTAGCGATAGATAACAGAATAGATAGATGGGTCATTCTCACAAAAGTGGACAAAATCACAGTCCAAAAAATCATGATAAAATTTAACGAATCTCGCAGAAAAGCAAGTCTAGATACATTCAGTGTGTTCGAATTAAACAATTAATGTAGCTGACCAGACACTTTTCTAATCTTTACAGATTTTATAAGCTTTTTTTCAAACTCTCCCACAGGAAAATTACTTCACATCCAGGAAAATGACAAAAAGCGGGCAGTAAATTTACCACTAGCAGGATAATTATTAAAACTCTGTAAATAATTAATGATTTATTAAAAATTACCACAGATATTTTTTTACAAACTCTATCATTATTAATATACTTACAAAATATGGCAGGAAAATTATTACAGACAGGAAAGTGACGTTTACGTTCCTATTGACAGTCACTGTTTCTTTTTGCCTGAGTTAAGCCTGCTTTTTTTTCCTTCGTACTTCAGTTGTTATCTGATTTTTTTCCCATTAATGTCAATAATGGTCGCAGTCGTTGTTCTGATTATTTTTTGTGTCAGGTTTTTTTCCTTTGTTAATGCTCCGTACTTACTTGTTAGTATACCACTTACAACATTTGCAAAAACTGCTTTTTCTTTTTGACTTTTCAAATGTGTTTTCATAACTTCAAAAAAAAGATGTTATTTTTTTTATTTCTGGTATTCGAGTTTAGTTTTAAAAAATCTATTTGACTTCGGAATTTGGGCTCTTTGCTTTAGATTTCATTACTCGATTCAGTTTGATTCTGTGAGCACTAATTTATTTCTTCAACTCTGCTCACAGTGCTTATTATTTTCATGTTTTGTTGCCTATTAAGCAGTGCCTTACGTCGCGCAATAATGGCCCTTCTGCCCGGAAGCCGTGGACACTGATGATCGATTATTTTATGATGCTAATTGCCCCCAAGCAATTTCACAGTTTCTTGTATGTCTGGAAAGCGTGGCTGTTAAGTGGATTTTGTCCCAGATTATCAGATACATTTACATTTGCTACATGTATTCCTCCCTAATTTTCTGGATCGGAATCAGGGGGTGTATTACTTGCTATCACCCTTTTCTTTCTTTCTTCTACTTGGTTTTTCTTTCTACGATATTTATCTATTTTTTTTCTTCTTTTATGTCTTTTCTCTCTTTTAGTCAACCCTGAAATACCTTTTATTTCACCTTTTTCTGTCTTACTGATGTAGTATTCTATTTTATTTATTTTTAAATTCTTAACCCTTTGCCTTCTGGGCTAATTTATCAGGAACTACCTTAAAATTCCGCAGGTGTGGAAGACGCGCGGGCGCGGGAGGCGAGTCCAAGAAAAAAAATCGCTGTGAATACTTTTTATATGAAAGTGCAAATAATTATCAGTGAATAATATAGTCAAATAAACACTCTTTCCATGCCTTACTTATTTTATGTCGAAATCCTGTCCTAAATTGGATAAATACCTCGCCATCTTGTGCAATCCTTAAGCGCTATTCGATCCATCCCCGCCGCCAAATCGATGACGTTCTAAAAACAAATGTCATAGAACATCAAAATAATGTTGTGTGGGTTCCGGTACGTAAAACTACTACAATTGGGGCCCACTATATTTCTTCCCTTTCATGTCATAAGATCCGACTATGGGATTCGTCGTTCGTGGTTTGGAATCCACCTAAAAACTGTAGGTCCCTTTCCTTTCGTACTAGGTTGTAGGGTTCATCTCGTCTAGCTAGTCTACTCAAAAGATTCTCATTCGCCTGTGAATCAGTTACCGGTGACTCACCAGTGACACACAATCACATCTGTATATCTGCAGGTTGGTAACATCGTTTTGGTGAACAATGGCCAAAGCAGTAATTAAAATTTACCGGGTTTTCTATCAAATTCAATGTAACTGTGCAATAAAAGGGAGGTCCTGGCATGGCACTTAGTTCCCAATGCTAATAGTAGTAGTTGTTAGGCTAATATCATGTATCAAACATTAGTGTGGTGTGGCCATCCATGCCCAGTCAAATAAAAAAATATTCAATTTCAATAATCTATGGATTGGAACCCATGCAGTAGGTCTCCTTCCTTCGGGAATGCGAAGTGTTGGACTAATATCATAAAATTAGGTGTGGTATTAGCTATCCATATCCAGTTAAATAAAAAATTATAATTGATTGATCAAACAACACAAGAAAAAAAAAATATTCAATACATACCTCACTGTCCTCAACCTTCTCCTCCAGTCCAGGCTCGGCCTTATCCTCTTGCGCCTGCGCCAACATCTGATCAACCCAGCAGGGGACATAATCCGCAGCATTCCAACAAACAAAAATAGTTATCGCAACTTTATCGATAACATTATCGAAACTTGGAATACACTAGTCGCACCTGATAAGAACGTTGCTCGTTGCGACCACCAGGCGGCGCAAGCTCCTTCGCGCCTTTTTTATATGGAAATATTGATCAAAATTGCAAGCTAGATTACGGTCTTTTTAGAGTTTTGAGAGGCCAAAACTGAATGGAATCATCAAGGAAAAGAGAAAACTTAGGTTTTGAGATGAGCAGAATGTCGCGAAAGTCCCGCTAAACGCGATAATTGATGTCGGCATTTTGCTCTCTAAGAACCGCCGGTCACGCCGAACTAAATCTACAAAATGTTCAATAAATATCAAAATTCGGAGCAAAGCTATAGTTCTCATGGCTTCCTACATTGTGCATGATAAGAAATAACATCACTTACCGAGACATTTCGAAGGATATGCACTATATTTCATCACTTTATTCGAAATAAATCGCGCCAACTCTTAGCCGAACACAGTCACAGAAAGGCAAAAAAGAAAAAAATATTGCCATAGATCAGAGAGGTGGAACTGTGGACGTTTGGTATCGTTGGAAAGGCAATTTATCCAGCTTTTTACTTTTGTCTCACTCATATGTATGCGAATAATAAAATAACCACTAAAAAATAATTCCCGCGATCCTAGCGCGGCTGCGCGCGGCGAGCATAGACTCAGTCGATATCGACCGAACGGAAGCCAGGGCTTTGGCCGAACTCAGTCGATATCGACCGAACGGAAGCCAAGGGGTTAATCTGTTGTTGGTCATTTTTAATCCATTGGTACCTCTGCTTCTCTAGTATTCTTTTTCATACAAGGATTTCTTCACTTGTATTCTTTTTCTAGGAACCATAACTGCTTCACTGTTATGCAGTTCAATGTAGCTGTGCAATAAAAGGATGGTCCTGGCATGACACCTAGTTGCTAAGTGATGTGTTGGGCTAATAAATTGACACTAAGTGCGTTATTAATCATCCATGTCCAGTAACAGCGTAAATCCTTATACCCATACTAGCGATATATTTCGATGAATTCTGGAAGTTTTGTAGTTGTTTTGTCTCTTAAATAATAATAAAATGTGTTCTCATAGTACGTACTATGTACTATGAGTACTCATTAGCATTTTTTTTGCTTATTAGTAACTTTCCTGTTGTTTCCATCATTTTCCTGTTCCCTTCTTGACAGACGAATGACGCCAGGAAAATGATGAATTTGTGTTTAAATTAATTAGAAAAAATTGTGAAATGTTTTAGACATGCAAAAGACAAATAAAATAACATACCTTGAGATGTGTATTCGCCACAGAAAATCATACTATTCTAAAACGTTTAATAACAAAATTATCAAGGCACAGACTTATGATAATTTGTCTGACCCTCACCCACATGTGCAACTCCTAGTGACACTAGCGGCCAACTGACAAAATTGCGGCCCCCAGCGACTATGAATGCGCAAAGATCTCTGGTTCTTTCTCCCTATGACGCCGAGTATTCGTTCCCGAGATGACAAAAAACGGTTTTTCTTACACTTAGAAGTCTGGCAGGAAAATGACTGTGATTCTCGTCACGCAGATATTAACAGTTTGAACAGGATGTTATTGTCTTTTAGTGAGTTTTTAAAAATTACAAGTCACTTTTTGAATAGTCTCTCTCCGCAAATGTTGAATTAAATGATTTCAAAAATGTACATAAACCTAACTTATAAAATTCGAAAGTCTATAAGGTGGGTTTGTTACGCGACAGGAAATATGATTTGTTACATCTCCACAGTAAAAATAATAGGTTATTTTTTGAGTTTTTAATTTCTCAATTTAAATGATAAGATAATAAGACAGAAATATACTAATATAAAAAATTTACTCATTTAAATTGTATATTTTTAATGCTAAATCATTCATGTACGTGACATTGTCCACTTTTGTGAGAATGACCCAGATAACACATAATTTGGTACAATTTTCTGTGATTCTGGGGTTTTTTTTATAGCGCTAAAGTGGAGTTATCTATGAGCGGACTTACACTTCAGCCCTTATATTACTTGGCTACATTGAACTGGATGGAAGACTCGGATATTTTTTATTGCCGCTTCGACCATCGTGGTGCACTAATGTTATCGATAAAATATGCTACTGCCGACAGTCAAAACCTCTACGCATTTCATGTTTAATGCTGTGGCAACAATTTCTATTTTTTCTTAGTTAACTGCAACCTGTCTGCTATAGAAATATATCAGTTTTAGTGTCTGTCGGTGGAGCTTATAGTTTGTAAGATATGGATCAATCAATCACTGTAAACTAGTTTGTTAGTATCAATGGAAAAAAATATAATACAATGACCAACCTGACAAAGTTTCACGTCGGCTCTTCTTCGCCAGAAGTAATCGAACCGACAGAAAAAAGAAAAAAGAAGAAGAATCCGAGTGTGTAATATACATCTAATGAAGGAAATCAAGAAACTGAAACTGGAATCTCTAGAGAAATTCCAGGTTTGAGTTCCAGAGTTGAATTCCATGTGACAAGAATGGTTTAAGGATACTATCAAGGGAGAACCGTGGTTTGTAGCCAAATTTCCAGTAAAGTCGCTGAGTTGTGCGCTCAGCCATTTTCTTTTAGTCTAAATACGTTTATTTCCAGGTAAGGCGTATCCATGTACAGCCGCAGGACCTAGCATCATTGGCAACTATATTCCACTTACGTCTTTAGCGTGCTCCAGGAACCAGGTCTTGGCAGAGGTGGCGTTGGTGATGGTCTCCTGAGTGGTGAATGTCTTGGACGCGATGATGAACAGCGCCGTCTCCGCGTTGAGTTTCTTCAGCACCTCGGCGATGTGTGTGCCGTCGATGTTGGACACGAAATGAACCTGCAAAATTCCCTAGATATCAAGTATATATATTTTATGTCCCAAAAAATTCTACGACCTTCCACGCGGCAGGAAGAGACATTCTCCGACGCCTCGAGCTAATCATTCAGCCCGTTGTCAAGGAGGCATCCGCCACGTTCGTACGTAGCAGACGACTGGTTGCAGACTAGCGACCGCGGTGATCTCAAAAGTATCATATATATATTTTATGTTACCAAATATATTAGAACCATTGATATGCCATTAGGCGATCACACAGCATTCCAAAGGGTGGCTTTTTTTATGGTACTGAATATGGATGGCTAATATAGCCCCTCTTCTTTTTGATATCAAAATTCCTTCCGCATTCCAAAAAAATGTTTGTCAGAACCTTCCCTTTAGATGTGCATACTAAGATTGGAACTCGCTCTTTTCAACACAACATGCATGCATCTTCCCCATATATGAGCATGGGTAAAGTGACCAATTTTCATTAAAATCACAGGCGAGTAATATCTATGAGATGGTTAAAATATAGGTTTACTCAATCTGTTTTCTTAAGCTGCACGTCACCGGTAACCTTATGTGTCTCACTTGACCTGTACCTGAAGTCCCAGTTGTCACCTAAATTGGCGTTACGGCAAACCGATCGACTGGCGTTTTCAAATGAATGGAGAAATTCAAGAGCGCGCGCAGTGGGCGTTAAGCGAACTACCATTTGCGAGTCCGAGTTTGAAAATCCAGGCCCAGCAGGTTCGATAGTCCTTCTGAGGATCGCACGGAATAATGGAGGTAATGGTCCCATGGGCCCCCCTAGCACTGTGGGGCCCCTAGCACTATGGGCCCTCCTAGAACTGTGGGCACTACATCATCTTGCACCTTAGTATATACGCACGGGACGAACTTATCAGCTTGTCAAATTATTTATGCATGCAGACATGTCTATAGGCATTGAGCATTCACATTTTACCAATCAGAGATAGGAGATCATTTTGTACTCAAACCTGAAGAACTTTGGTGCTAAAGATTTTGTTTCTTAAGAAAGGCCCGTAAGCTATGCTCCCCATACAAACGTAGTTTACTAATAATTTGAAAAGCACTGTTCCAATTCAATTGATATTTGATACTTAATATCAGGCAATAATAATCTGTGTCTGCATGCTTTTGTTTTTTTGAAAAATCCAAACCGAATCAGATGAAAGCAAAAACAAAATCTTCATACTAATTTTGTTTTCTCTGTGGTTTGACTCAGTATACATTTACCGAAAAAACAAAGGCATGCAGACACAGATATTTGTTGCCAGATATATGATACCAAATATCAAGTAAATTGCTACAGTGGTTTTCAAATTATTAGTAAACTACGTTTGTATGGGAGGCGAAATTTTCTGATGCTTACGGGGGCACCTTAAACAAACAAAACGTATTTTTTTTTATCTATTGATTTTATGTTAGAATAATGTTAAATATATAATAATGTTAATGTCTAAATAATGTTCAAGTATGGTTTATCACTTTTCATGTTTATAAGTTTTTTTTTTGTCCTAATGGTAGTTCACTTAGTCCTCCCCATAACTTTTTTGTGTGGCATCAACAAAAACGAGTGGAGAAGACGATTTTTCTTCTTTAAAACAAAACTGGTAGACAAAAAGATGTTTCGTGTATATTATCACCCCTCTTTCAACTCTGACTATTGTACAGCTGTACGCCGTGCATAATGTTTAAAAAAATGGCTACCTTGAGGTGGTTGGCGTAGGGTTTAAGTGCTTCGGTCACCATGAGAGGACCCAGGTCGGAGCCACCGATGCCAATGTTAATGACATCTGTGATAGCCTTGCCAGTGTAGCTGCAATAAATTGAGAACACTAAATTATATCTTACGAAAAGAATAAATTAGGCAATCATTTTTTTTTAACCGGCTATGCTGAGAGACCGAAGTTGCTCAGAGAATCCAAATCCACCTCACCTCGCGAAATCACGCTCAGCGAGGAACCATACCAGTGGATTTGCGGAGATTGTAGAGGTATTTTTTTATGTAACTGGAAATGGACGGCTTACCGAACAGACCGTAAGATATTAGCCTAAGACGCCACATGGGAATTCGGTTCCATGCCAGGACATTCCTTATATGGCTCGGCTACATTGAACTGCCGCTTTCATTGCCCCTTCGACCATCGTTCATTCAATGCGATGGTACCAACCCGGGCGGGATTAACCCTACCACCTAGTAAGTAAGGAAGTGGGCCTACAGTTTTACGTGGAAACCGAACCACGGCCAGCCTCAACGGTTGAAAATGGTCACCCATCCAGAACCTAACCGCGCTCAGAGGTGCTTCCCCAGTTTATCGATTCGCAAGGCGTCGCGAACCGATCTACCGAGGCTGACAAATCTGGCTTGTTCAAATTAAATTTGAAGACTCCCAGGTCATACGTTTGAGGAAAGCCACCCGCGGGCAGAGAGTTCCGTATTCTGGCGCTGCGGCAGAGAAATGAGTTTGAGAAACGCTGCATTCTCAAAAGACAACTATGCCCTAAAGCAGCCAAGACATTTCCCCTCCGGCGATGCCAGAATCCTCACCCCTTCCACTGCCCCGAGACGACCTGGTCCGAGAACTCCCTCATGTGCTGCAGGACGGCCTCGACGTCGGGCGCCACGTCGTGCCCCTCCACCACGATGGGGCGGTTCTTGCGGTTGCGGAGCGCGACGTGCAGCACGGCGCGCTCCTCCGTGAAGTTGATCTTCTCGCCTGCGGGTGCGAGCATTCGATTAACGAAATATACAAGGGCAGAGTCAGAGCTGTATACATTATTTTCTATGATTTCTGATAGCAAATGTATAGTTGTAGGACTTTGCCTGGCTTTCACCAACTGCTTAATTTCAATCGACACTTAAGGTGGCCCAACCCGCTCATCTCCCCATACAAAAGGGGAAAGAAGATCACGCCCATATTTCTTGTCAGAGATCCAAAATTTTGCTCAAAATAGCTTTATTTGATCGAACTAGATGTCTGATGACCATTGGCATTGTAAAATTATGTTTGGTTTATAAGTTATAAGGTCCGAAAGTTCGAATTTTTCGCGCGTTTTATACGATAACTTTGGAGGTGGATTACGCTATGATAAAGTAAGAACATCGTAAAAAGATTAGTCATCAGACATAACTTATTTAATCAAGATTTATGATCTATTTGGTTTTTGTTAGATTTTTGACTACAGCGGTCGTGGTTTACTTTTAGCTATAAGTCGTTTTGAAATCAAAATTTTCGTAAATCTTACCAAATCATACACTATGCACATTGTCTTTTTTGTGGGCATGTTGCATCTTCCTCATCACAGAGTCTGTCTTATTCTTTGAAACAGAGAAGGTCCCAGAGCGCAACAGCACGGTTTTGTACCGTGCCCGCGAATGAGTTAGGCCCGCCGGGTTGGGCCGCCTTAAAGGGCCTTTATCACTAAACTGCTGATTTTCTTGCATAGGTATTGATTGCGAGATGGTAAGAAAGGCCATTTAATGTAAGGATTAAGCGAATCAGTACTTGGTGGAAGAGACTGTCTTATCCGCACGTGTGCCACACGTGCGGAGTCCGCTGCGTAGTCCGGGGAGCCCACAGGGGTAATCAAAGGCAGAACTTGGTAGTAATCTGGTATCGGTTTATTGTCACACGAATATCACACAGCTCACGTGTTGGAGAGGGCGACACAGCGATAGCTGTCAAAAGTGACAGCCTGCACTTCAGTGCACAACAGTTTAACGTTGCCACAGAGACCCTAAGGGCCGAGTGCACGAAAGGAAAAAAAATCAAAATCAACGTCAAAGTATGATCAAAAACGTCACTTTGTGTGGACAGTATGGAAGGAGCTCTATACAGATCACTAAAAGTGTCGTGTTTGATCATTGATTAATTCGGCGGTCTCTTCGTGCAACCGGGGCTAAGGCAGTTACACTTATTAGTTGTTCGAATTACTTTGACGTAATGCTAGCATGGATGGAGTCCAGCAAAAGTCCATATGAGCAGCTCGTAGCCTAGTGGCGCGGGGACTGGCCTAGCGTACCAGAGGCCTGGGTTCAATTCCGACATGCACCACTGTCTTTCACTTTCCGAGTTCAATAAGTGCATTTCGTCACGAATGCGAGCTGCTCCATGGTTCGGAATCCATGAAAAACTGTAGGTCCCCTTCCCCAACTAGGTGGTAGGGTTTAAGCCCACCCGGGTCAGTACCATTGCATTGGATGAAAAGATGGTCGAAGCGGCAATGAAAAATTGTCCGTGTTTTCCATCCAGTTCAATGTAGCCGTGCTCATAAAGGGAAGGTCCTGGCATGGCACCTTCCTGGCCAATTCCTTCGGGAATGTGGTGTATTGGGCAAATATCATAACGGTAGTTGTGTGGTATTAGCCATCCATGTCAGGTCGCATAAAAAAAAAAGTCATGGAATCAATGACTCCTGGATTTGTGATACTTTTAAGGTTACCGCGGTCGTTAGACATGTTTGAAAAATGTTACGGCTTTTCACGCTTGATTTGGTTTAAACCTGTTAACCAGTCACTGGTAGGTGTTCATTACCTCTAAATTGGCCTTGACCTGACTGTATACTCACAAAAGACCACCAAGGATTTTTTTTTCTAGATTTGTTTTTTTTTTTGGGGCTTAGGCCAGCCAGGCTTACATTATGAGAACGAAACCATTGGAAAAACTGATTTTCTTCAATGACAGAATCAACAAGCCATACGAGTGGCTCGTAGCTCAGGCGCGCGGTGACTTAACTTGCATTCCCAAGGTCGTGGGTTCACGCATTTTGTCACGAATGCAACATGTTCTATGGTTCGCAATCCACGTAAAACTGCACCTGGTAGGGTTACACCTGCCCAGGTTTGCGCCATCGCAGTGGATGAAAAGTTGAAAAGGAATGGTTAGGAAAAGGTTATGAAAAATTGTCAGTGTTTTCTATCCAGTAGCCGTGCTCATAAAGGGAAAGTCCTGGCATGCACATATGATTTTAGATTCACACTGTCGCTGTACATAATGTTTAGAAATCTTACGGCTTCCCGGTGTGTGATGCCGTGCTTGGTCCTGGCATGGCACCTTATTTCTTCGGGAATGCGGTGTGTTAGGCTAATATCATGGCGGTGGGTGTGGTATTAGACATAATAATAATAAAAGTATTGTTTGTTTTCAAACTTATTGTACACCTTTTAACAATGTTTACAATAGGCGGGCTTAATGCCAAAGGGGATTCTCTACCTACCAACCTTTGGGATGCAGAGAGAGGTACATGGCGGCAGACAGAAAGAATTTAGAGCATTTTAGAGATAAAACATAATTCACTGTTATTATAAATATAAATATTTTTTATATAACATATAAACGTATGTACATATAAATAACAGACATCCATGTGCAGTTAAATTTAAAAAAAAAAAGTACAAAGTCGCTTTACATGTTTAGAAATCTTACGGCTTCCCGGTGTGCGATGACGTGCTTGGCCCTGGCATGACACCTTATTCCTTCGGGAATGTGGTGTTATTATTATTATGTTATTTATTATTATTATTATTATGTTATTTATATCACTAGCAGCTTGAAGCTGATGCGTGAATTTCATTTTTCCCGGAGTGCACTTGTGTATTTTTTTTATTTTTAAATTGGTATTATTAATATTACTTATCATTCAAATTATGTATTTATATTGATTTTATTTATTGATTAGTGATTGTTTATTATTATTATTGATTATTTCTTTTTTTTTTTATTGCCTTTAAATGTTTGTCTAGTCGGTTTTTAAATCCATTTACAGTTTCAGCACTAATGACCTCCTCCGGTGTGTTAGGCTAATATCATGACAATGGGTGTGATATTAGACATCAATTTGCAGTTAATAAAAAAAAATTTTTAAGTACGATTGCGTGTTACCACTGAACATGGCGTCCCGCATGCGCTCGACGCCCCGCGAGCGCGCCAGGTTGTGCAGCAGCGCCATCACCCCGCCGTCCACGCGGTTCTTAGAGTAGTCCAAAAGAATCTCGCCGTCAGCCGGTGTCTGCAGACGCAGGCTGCAACCGCATAAGCGTTCACGATCACATAAAAAATAAGTACGGGCCTAATTAACTTTATATTGCTTTCATTATTATTTTTTAAATGAAAGAGCAGCCAAAGCTGGTATATAGATACCCATATCTAAGTTACAACAGGTTTGAGTTTAATATAAATCAAAGAATATTTTCTGTACGTTTATTTACTTAAAAACGTGTAATATTTTTACATTTTACATTTCTTTATAACGGTTTTTATCTAATAAAATTTATTTTCTTTTCTACAATACCTTTTTAAATATCTGTCTTTATTGTAGTTCAGTGTAAATTTAGTTTTAAATTTTTGTGTTCCGAGATGTCCTAAACAAATTATGTACCTGCAGAACACGTTAATTCCTTGCATTTTCACCATAAACAAAATTGCAGGAAAAAATGCAACAAAAACATAAATTTAAAAAATTTACTTTATTTATTTTAGACAGGCAGCCTTTTCTTTCATTTATGTTTTTGTCTTTTTTATTAATATTTTAAATTTTACAATGAACTAAAGCTATCTTAAATTAATATTAAGAAGTCTAAAATCTATTCAAATTAAATCTAAAACTAATGAGATATGTGGATCATAGAACAATCTAATTAAATGTTTTACGTTAAAGGTATACTCAACATTAAAATCGGCCGATGTTTCCCCAAAGTGCCTAGAGCACTCGCCGTGTTGCCTCTTTGAATTTCGATTTTTTTAAATTAAAATGTCAATATTTACAGTGATCAACAAAATTCAAGGTTCATTTAATGAATATACATTTGCTATGCTCCTCTGCATTAACGTTAACCTGACCAGTCCATGTTGGAGCATGCATGTCGCTTTCACAGTATCATCATTCAATTAATTCATTTCACATCATTCAAATTCAGCCCAACCTGGCAACAATTAAGTGAATAGAGAAAAAATCGTAAAGTAGTTCTATTTACTGGGCTCATTCTTCAATTAATGTTCCTTGCTTCACGGTTATTATACATACATACATATCACATTCCTTAGTGAAAAATATATTCAAAATTATGAGAAAAGTTTGATCAACGGTTAATTAGTGAAGGAATGGTTTTGTCGAATCTCCCTACTTATTAGGTTCAATAGGTTTCGTTTCTATTAAATTAGGTTTAGCTTTGAATATGTTTAAACTTCTGTTATGATTATAATGTTTTGTGTTTCCTAACTGTGTAATCTGTTTTGAAAATTGTTTTGTTTTGAACTTTTGTTAATTTCGATTATTATTATTTTTTCTGTCTCATGTTGAACACCATCTTCATATGATATTATTTTTATGTGGAAATTTAATTGGTTCTATGACATTTTCTTTATGCTCTTTTCTATGTTTATTTGTAAAAAATTTTGCTTTTTTTTTTATTGTAATAAACACAGAACACATGCAGATACACAACAAGAAACAGATACATATGAAAAAATTAAAATAATATGACAATTCTACTTATTTGTAAAAACTGTATATTTCCCAAATTAAATTTAAAAAAAAAATTATTTCTGCAAAACATTTATCCTAAACCAAACCCTTCATTTGCAACAGTCTAAAAGTCTACAAGCACCAATAATTCATCCATTCATAAAAAACTGGCAACTCTTTGGAGGTCGAGAACATGACCTTACACCTGTGACCGTAAAATAAATTCCACACACTGCTAAGTTCACCAACCCTACATTCCAAACAATTTAAAGATGAAAACGCAGCAAATGTATACATTCAATCACACAGTAGACCACAATGCCGCAAACCTCTCAGAGCTTCCAGTAAACCGTGAAGTCTGTTACCTGAACTTTTCGAAGCGCTGAGGATCTTGACGGAATAACTGCTGGATGTTTATTTTATCCGCATTGAGCTTATAAAAGTCGTGCAGACGCTGGTAAGCGGGGTCCTGCAGCAAGTTGGGATTCGACGCCATCCTTTCAGACGTTTTCAGGAATGTAGCCGTTGAGAGTGAAAGTCTGCGATAAACCAATGTCGGAAGTCGCCGGCGAAATGACATCTATGACATTGCAATGACAATTTGAAGGACATCGAAGGGTAATCCATATTTTCGCCGTCAATATCTGCGTATTCACGCCGCGCCTCCTCCAAGCCGCGCCGCCCCGCCGCGCTGTGGCCCGGCAGGGAGCATCCAATACGTTGGCGTCTCGTCGCAACGATTTTGGGTGGTTTTTCTTAACTCACACTTACGACCTGTTGCAATGGAGATGAAAACACAAAACCTATTGCAGGTGAACTCACCTTAGACACGTCAAAACTGTCTCAAACTGACCATAAAAATTACTTATTTTCAGAATAATATCGAGAAAGTTGAGTCAGATTTTTAAATCTATGTTTAATGTATAAACTGTTTATTTAATTAATTATTTGTCTTCCCCATCTGATGGAAGCCCTACTTTGAGTACTAGGCTAATGCAAATATCGGTCGACAAAAATTTAAAAGAGCGATTTTATTATCTATGTGTGTACACGCTAAAAATTTTCAGTCCAAAATCTTTGCTATTATGATATTTTTATGAAATCTCCGGTGGCACCCTGCTTCTATCTTTAAAAAAATATTTATTTTATTTTAGCCAGGGGGGGGGGGGGACAGAAGATATCCAAATCCGATTTAGTTTTGTTTCTACGCAGCCGCTGGCGCTTGGAAAGGGAAATATTCTGCTCGCTCCGGTGGCTTTACATTATTCTATTGGAATTATTACAAGTACAATCAAATACTGGAAAAGAATGTGATCCCACTAGGTAAACAAACAATAAAAACTAAATACTTCGATGTCTTTGACGACCCGTTAAGGTGGCCCAACCCGCTCATCTCCCCATACAAAAGGGGAAAGAAGATCACGCCCATATTTCTTGTCAGATATATAAAATTTTGCTCAAAATAGCTTTATTTCATCGAACTAGATGTCTGATGACCATTGTCATTGTAAAATTGTGTTTGGTTTCTATGTTATAAGGTCCGAAAGTTCGAATTTTTCGCGCGTTTTATACAATAACTTTGGAGGTGGATTACGCAATGATAAAGTAAGAACATCGTAAAAAGATTAGTCATCAGACATAGCTTGTTTAATCAAGGTTTATGATCTATTTGGTTTTTGTTAGATTTTTGACTACAGCGGTCGTGATTTACTTTTAGCTATAAGTCGTTTTGAAATTAATTTTTTTGTAAATCTTACCAAATCATACACTATGCACATTGTCTTTTTTGTGGACATGTTGCATCTTCCTCATCACGGAGCCTGTCTTATTATTTGAAACAGAGAAGGTCCCAGAGCGCAACAGCACGGTTTTGTACCGTGCCTGCGAATGAGTTGGGCCCGCCGGGTTGGGCCACCTTAAAGTCGAACACAGATTCGTCGCTGTCGAGGTCCAATGGTCATAGAATATAGAATGCCCTCAAATGCAGATATTGGCAAGACAAATAATGGTGATGCAGATATTGACGATGGACATACGGAGTACCTGTTTTCGTGCTGGCAACAAAGAGTTCGGAGAAGTCGCGATTCTCTTTCTACGGCTGGCAACAAACGTCTTCTGTCGTTTGTCATTTGTTTTTTTGTTTTTTGTCATCATTTTGTCATTCGCGATTTTCTCTCGATTTTCTATTGCGACGGTTTTCCGATTTGTGCGTAGTTTCACAGCTCGCTGGCATGGACTCTCGTGTTTTCGATACGTCTGATCTGCAAGTGTGAATTAAAATGCATTTTACACAACTGGGTGCCGCGGCGCGTGGCTGCGACAACGCCAAGCTGTTTTACGACCAAGCTTGTCTGGAGATCATCTCTCCACGGGAACTCACTAACCTCACCTTCCTCAAGCAGGTAAAAGCAAATATACCGTCCACTAATGTAAACATAAACAGTAACATATATTTTTGTGGGTGACACAGCGAAGACCCCATCGGTGTTCTAGTCACTTACTGGTGTTCGTAAACACTTTCACTAGCTTACTAGAAGACAATAGCACAAAAAAAATACCAATTCACCTAGCTAGTTGCTAAAAAAGGGATAGTGTTGGAAACACTATACGCAGCATGGAGGTGAAAAATGTATGGAGAAATAACTTCCATGCAACGAGTGTGCTAAAAATGACGCCACGCGACTGACAACATTATATGGCCGTACACATTTGTAACGTACTGATGATAATGGAGAAAAAAACAATTTTAAGTGTACCAAATTTGTAGGTAAATTTATTAAGATAAGAACTATTTTTCAATAAACCAGATGGTCGTTACATCATTATTGGTCGTTACGTATTCACCGAGAGCCGTATCCGGCCGTCGCGCCTCCCGCGGCACAATTGTGGTGTCACTTTTTTAGTTCCATCCGTTCTCCTGTAATTTATTCACTTCCATGATACACAGACCTAAATATGGAACAATAAATGTGTCATCGGCAAAAGTTGCTTGAATATTCTGAAAAAAAATAACTAATGTTGGTGCACTCATGTATTTGTGCAGCAACTAATTACTTTTGCTCAAGACGTCATGTGTGTGTGACTTAAGTTTGTGACGACCATCAGAAGACGAGCGTCGCAGCGCTCTCATTGCGAGGGAGTCGTTGTTAGCTGAGTTGGCTCCCTTTTCCTCTGAATTCTAAGTTACGAGTACTGTATACAGAGTTATAATTGTATTCATGAGGAAAAAAACGTTTATTCTATCCTATTCCTAACTTTTTGAGAAAAACCTAGATTTCTAAAGCACAATTTTTGTATGAAATTACAAAATTATCTTCGGGCAATGTTGAACCAGTTTCCACCATGGGACCTTCATCACAAGAACTGATTCACACTTGACAGGTTTTTAATATTTTATTTGTTGTATTTATCTTAGTTAAGATGGAGTCTCTCTCGGCCTATGATGAGGAAAAAAAAAACAGCATAAGGTATACAAATGAGATGATTATTGCAGTGAACACTGCAAATGGCATCTGTACAGAACTAACAAAGAAGAAAAAAAAAACTTTGAACTAGATGGAAAACACGGGCGATTTATCATCGCTGATTCGATCATCATTTCATGCAACGCGATGGAACCAACCCTTCATTTCATTCAATGGGCTCCATAGTAAGGGAAGGGGACATACAGTTTCGCATGGATTCCAAACCATGGAATTGCTCGTATTTCTGATGAAATTCACTAATCCAACTCAGAAAGAGAAAGACAGTAGTGCATGGAGCGGGGATTTGAACCCCTAGAGGCGGGAGTTGACTAGGCAGACATTTTATTGTTTTTACTGTAAACATATAACTTTTTTATTAAATAGATTTTTTCCTTACTTTTGTTACTTAGTTAATTCATGTTTTGTTTGTATTGGTACCTGATGCACATCTTTTTTAGTTTTGTTTGATCTAAAATTTGTTGATTGATGTGCTGAACTGTCCGTGTAAAAATAATAATAATAAGAAAACAATGATTATTGTTATTTAATAAAAAAAAATCGAATCTACAGTTCTAAGCTTGATTTATTTTATTTATTTGATAATTTTTATGTTGTTTGAATCCAAAATAAATAAATTGTGGACACAGTTAACGGCAAATTGCGCATTATTATAGTATGAAGGCTGCGAGGGCTGCGCGCTGCAGCCAACGGCGCAGGTCTTCAACGATGCGTCGAAAGAGGTCGTCCTCTCCTCCCTGTGGCCGGTTCGATGGAGGATCGATTACAACGAGACCCATACCGTCTGCAACGGTAAGTTATACAATTGTTTTTGTGTACAACATAACATTTCATTATCTTGATATCATAGCATAACCTAACTCAACATAGATTTAGCATATAGCTTTAAGGTGGCCCATCCCGCTCAACTCCCCATACAAACGGGGAAAGAAGATCACGCCCATATTTCTTGTCAGCGATCCCAAGTTTTGCTCAAAATAGCTTTATTTGATCGAACTAGATGTCTGATGACCGTTGGCATTGTAAAATTGTGTTTTGTTTCTAAGTTATAAGGTCCGAAAGTTCGAATTTTTCGCGCGTTTTATACAATAACTGTAGAGGTGGATGACGCAATGATAAAGTAAGAACACCTTAAAAAGCATAAGCATCAGACATAGCTTATTTAATCAAGATTTATAATCTATTTGGTTTTTGTTAGATTTTTGACTAAAGCGGTCGTGGTTTACTTTTAGCTATAAGTCGTTTTGTAATTAAAATTTTCGTAAATCTTATCAAATCATACACTATGCACATTGTCTTTTTTGTGGACATGTTGCATCTTCCTCATCGCGGATCCTGTCTTTTTTTTTTAAACAGAGAAGGTCCCAGAGCGCAACAGCACGGTTTTGTACCGTGCCCGCGAATGAGTTCGTCCCGCCAGGTTGGGCCACCTTAAGAGTAGAACTTTATGGGTTTACATGTATTAACAGAGCAGAATCCTTTGCCTGTAAACATTACGTTTTTTACTAAAATACATTTCTTATTCCACTCCACAATCGAGACAGTTATATCAGGCGAATGGTCCTTCGAGATCATCTTTTTAAAAATAACAGAACCAGTAGTTCTCTGCCAATATTTAAGTGACAACCCCAGCACTCGATGGAGGGAAGGTATTTATCTCAAAAATCGCCTGAGTTTAGCTACTGCTATATATATGCTGTGCTAATACTCTCGGAATAGAGAAGGAGTAATGAAAACTCCGCTCCTAGCCTTCATACGAAGTGCGCTCTAATCAGCAGCTACCGTGACCACCGCCTTGTTCCCCCCGCTACGTAGGCCCTACCGCAAACCTACTGCATAGAATACTTCACCTGCATCACTCGATTCACTTATTGTCCGAACTACAAATCAGTTGATGCATTTTTGTCGCTATCTTATTGCAACCTAACCTAATACCGCCTTTATTAGTAGTTTTTTGACAGCTAGAAATACCGAATTAATAGCGATGGTTTAAATGTTCATAAGTAAGGCAGTTCCTATTTATTCCAAAGGGTTAATCCCTCTAATACAGCTATATTCAAATGTTTTTCTTTCCTGAGCGCCCAAATACCCCAAAGTCCATGTTTTAAAAGGAAAACAACAATATTTTATTTTAAAACATTTATTCATCTCTCATCTTCAACTAAATCAATCAAAGGCTGGTGTTTTTAACGGGTTCATTACTAATACAATCTGCCAGATACTATCTATATTGACATAATTAGTCATTGTAACACATAGTCTGGTCACATGACTGGGGTGCTTGCACAGAGAGATGACTCACACATGCCACTGCACTCGTTATGTACATACCACAATGTGTTACGTGAGACATTCAAAACAAGTTTCCTTTCTTACTAAAAGGATTGGTCGTCGTGCTTGGCTAACTGTATCTACTCAGAGTGTTAATGACACATAATACATTTCAGTTGCGCATTTCAAAGGCACCTTAGGTTCAATTCTGATGAAAAGCAATTATTCAGCCATTTTTTGTGTTTTTTTTTATTCATCTTGATATGGATGGATAATATCACACAACTACCTTTATAATATTCGTCGCACTCGAGACACACAGGCGGATCTCACAATTATAGCTTTTATAAAGATATATAGAATACATATATTAATTTATTTGCTCTATTATTTATGTTTAAATTCTTAGCAAAGCTTCTTACCAGGTTATTTTTAAGGTTCCGTACCCAAAGGGTGAAAACGGAACCCTATTACTAAGCCTCCTCTGTCCGTCCGTCCGTCCGTCCGTCTGTCACAGGGCTGCATCTCATGAACCGTAATAGGTAGGCAGCTGAAATGTTCACATCGTGTGTATTTATTTTGCCGCTATAACAACAAATAGGTAACATCAAAAAATAATAAAAATTAAAGGGGGACCCACTACAAAAGACATGATTTTTTGGTACTACTCAGGTGATAGGGTTAAGTCTGCCCGGGTTGGTACCATCGCTTTGAATAGAAATATGAAAATTTGTATTTGTTTTCCAATCCAGTAGGCGTGCTCATAAAGGGATGGTCCTGGTATTTTATGCCTGGGATGGTCTTGGTATATTATTATTATTATATGTTATATACGGGACATTTCACGTGAAGCGGACAGGGAAAAAAAAGTGAGGTTCTGAAAATCGACCACATTCGGCCCATTTGTACTTCTAGTAGGTATGAATGTGTACGAAATTTTTTTTTTTTGTATAGTGTATATTTACCAAGTTATAGGTTTCAAAAGAATTGTCGTTGATTGGTACTACAATTTTTCGAAAGTAATTTTTCGTATATAACAAATCTACTATAAAATATTTTACATAGCGATACATATTAAAAATATACTGTTCTTTTTGACAGTAAAAAAAAAATTTAAAAATTAAAAAAAAATAATGGCCAAAACCGGAAGTAAACTTTTCAAACCAGAATTACAGTCACTTCGACCAATTTTTTTAAATTTTTTTTTCTTTCAAAATATAGCTTAAATGATAATGAAAGTACAATAGAAAATTTAAAATGGGATCTCTATTAGTTTACGAGATACGTTGAATAATATACACCCGCGTCGCAAGGGGCGTCATATGTAGCGCTTGCAAGGTTGAGCAGTTTGCGCGATATTGCAACTTTATTAATATTTTATATCGTTTTAGCGTATATTTAACCTCATTTAATGATATGAAATAATTTTTATTAATATAATATAATATAAATATAACTACATAATACAAATATAAGTTAATAATATATTATAAAGAAAAAACGTTTTTGGAGCAGTAGAAAAGTTTTATTATTTGCGAAACGTGACTAATGGCGCCTTCTGTTGGTAACGTGTAGTACTTTTTTGTCTCGGATAGAGTCAAACCTATCTACAAGAAAGAGATAGAAATATGACGCCTAGCGGTTTCGTAACTTAAACTTTAGTGTTGCTTTAACCGCTCAGCGACTTGTGCACGTTTTAATCTGTGACAGTTGTTATTATTAATGGCGCCGTACGGTGATCGATGTTTTAACGCATTTCACTTGTTACTTCATCGAAAATTTAAAAATTTAAGGAAAATATCTAAATGTTTAGCTCAAAAGTGGAGTTTTTCACAAGATCTTTACGTATGTGCCTCCTGCAGGAAACGACTTTTGACTGAATCTCCTCCGTGAAATGGGTTAAAACATCGATCACCGTACGGCGCCATTAATAATAACAACTGTCACAGATTAAAACGTGCACAAGTCGCTGAGCGGTTAAAGCAACACTAAAGTTTAAGTTACGAAACCGCTAGGCGTCATATTTCTATCTCTTTCTTGTAGATAGGTTTGACTCTATCTGAGACAAAAAAGTACTACACGTTACTAACAGATGGCGCCATTAGTCACGTTTCGCAAATAATAAAACTTTTCTGCTGCTCCAAAAACGTTTTTTCTTTATAATATATTATTAACTTGTGGCGGTCAGCAACCTGCCGACGCGACATTTCCTACCCCGCGCCGCCGCCTCAGCGCCGCGGCAGTGGGTCCGAGGCAGCCGCGCCGCGCACATGCATTCCACCTCGTTGCACAATCTAAATGTATCAATATATAGTCAAATCGTATAAACGAGTTTCCGTTGCATCCCCGTATAACCCTATCGCATAGAGGCATAACATTACCACACAACTGGTGACCCCGTTGGAACACGTAAACTGAAAGTGAAGAAGAAGTGAACAGTAAAACAGAAAGGATGTATCAAGCGCCGCAGCAGCAGATGAATCAAGGTCCGGCGCCGGAAGCTCCAGTCACGGCTATTGCCAGCCTGTCCTTGCAGGCAAGAATCCCAACCTTTTGGCGCGAGGACACGCGTCTATGGTTCGCACAATACGAGTCAGTGGTAGCAGCGCACAAGCTAGGAGACAAGCAGAAGTATGACCTAGTCATAGGGGTTCTGCAGCGAGAGGACGTCAAACAAGTGAGTGACATCGTGATCAGCCCACCAGATGACGGCAAGTACGAGGCTCTGAAGGAGAGGCTAATCTCAGTCTACGAGGAGTCCACCACGCAGCAGTTTCATAGGCTGCTCAGCGGACTAGAGCTAGGAGATCAACGTCCCTCACAGTTACTGCGGAAAATGAGGGAACTCGCGTCACAAAATGTACCCGACGACGCCTTAAAAATATTGTGGATGGGCCACCTGCCACCATCAGCGCGGGCGGTGCTAGCGGTATCTAAGGAGACGGAATTGAACGATCTAGCCATCATGGCCGATAAAATGCTCGAACATATGGGCAGAAGCCACGTCAACACGGTATCCGCGCCATCGGACGGAAGTCAACGACATGACCCAGTTTCGAGTGTCGACGCGCTGGCGGGCGAAATTGCCGATTTGCGAAATCAAATAGCACGAATGAGCCGCCGCCAGCCGAGCAGGGCTAGCGGGCGGTATCAACGCGGTAGGTCGGCTTCTCGGAACGGCCGCCGGACACCGGAAAATGCAGACTGGCTGTGTTTTTATCATTTTCGATTCGGAGACAAAGCAAGCAGATGCGAGCAGCCATGCAACTATAAAAATCAGGGAAACGGCAACTAGTGTGCACCGCGGCGGATGTGCACACGACAGTCGATAATAACCGCCTTAGCGTCTACGATCGCGACAGCGGTATACAATACCTAATAGATACCGGGGCCAACGTGTCGGTGTTACCAAAGTCAATCCTAGCACCGAGAGATAGGACTACTAGTGATTATAAGTTATACGCGGCAAACGGTAGCGTAATAGAGACGTACGGAGTGAAAACCATGGTGCTTAATTTAAATTTGCGTAGACCTTATAAGTGGATATTCGTAATCGCAGACATTGCGCAAGCCATAATTGGGGCAGATTTGTTAAAACATTATAAGTTACTAGTGGATTTAAGTGGTAAAAGACTAATAGACAAGGTGACAAGTTTAGACACAATATGTACGGTTACAAATTTGCAAGTGTGTTCGCTGACGTCGATTGGGGAGCAGCACGCGTTTCGTGATCTTTTGGAAAAGTATCCGGACATCACGAAACCAGCATCTTTCAAGGAAACCCCGCAACATGGCGTCGTGCACCACATCGAGACGGTAGGAGCACCAGTGTTCGCACGGGCTAGACCTTTGGCCCCAGACAGGTACATTAAAGTTAAGAGAGAATTTGAACTCATGATGGAAATGGGAATATGCAGACCATCCAAATCTCCGTGGTCATCTCCTCTACATTGTGTCCCAAAATCTAATGGTGATATCCGTCCGTGCGGGGACTACCGAGCACTCAATGCAGTTACAAAACCAGACCGGTATCAGATTCCTAGACTTGGAGAATTTCAGTATCTTTTAGCAGGCAAACGATATTTTTCTAAGATTGACATCACGAGAGCCTATCATTGCATACCGGTGGCCCCAGGTGATATTGAGAAGACAGCCATCGCGACTCCGTTTGGTCTTTATGAGTTCACGCGAATGACTTTCGGGCTTAGAAACGCGGCCCAGTCGTTCCAGAGGTTTATGGATCATAGCGTCCTGCAAGGATTCGATTTTCTGTTTACATACATTGATGACGTAATCATAGCAAGCTCGACTATTGAAGAACACAGATTGCACCTAGAAAAGGTTTTTCAACGCTTCAATGAGTTCGGCATAGCAATCAATCTGAGTAAATGCAGTTTTGGGAAATCGGAAATAGATTTTTTGGGTTTTCACGTTACCCAGGATGGAGTTAAGCCCTTGGAGGGAAAAGTTAAGGCAATCGAGGATTTTCCAAAACCGAGTAATATCGAGGAATTAAGAAGGTTTTTGGGAATGTTAAATTTTTATAGAAGCCACATTCCAAACGCAGCCGGTGCCCAAGCAGAACTGCATAAGTACTTGCACAATACAAAAAAAAGAGATAAAACCGAAATACAATGGACACAACAATCGGAAACCGCATTCGAAGAATGTAAACGCAGCCTAAAGAGCGCGCTCACGTTATCGCACCCGTTACCCGACACCCCTTTAGGTATATTTGCTGACGCGTCCGAATACTCTGCGGGCGCTGTTTTGCAACAACGAGTCAGCAATACATGGAGACCGCTAGGTTTTTTTTCAACCAAGTTCAGCGATGCGCAAAAGAAATATAGTGCATACGACAGAGAATTGGCGGCAATTTATTTAGCAGTAAAACATTTCAGATATTTTATAGAAGGGAGAGACGTCATTGTGTACACAGATCACAAGCCGCTGACACACGCACTCAGTAAGAACGTGGCCAGCAGATGTGACACCCCGAGACGAATAAGACACTTAAGTTTTATAAGCGAATTTTGCACGGATATCAGACATATTAGCGGATCAGAAAATGTAGTCGCAGACGCACTATCGAGAATAGCTGAAATTTATACCCCGACGACCATAGATTACAATGAATTAGCAAGCGACCAGGAAAGAGACCTAGAATTAATGGAACTAATGAAAAAAGATAATCTTTGTTTCAAACTGATCATGTTGCCCAATGTTGGCAAACCGGTATACTGTGAGATGTCAAAGGGGAACGCACGCCCATACCTGACCGAGAAACACCGTTACAAAGCTTTCACAGCAGTACACGGGGTAAGTCACCCAGGTGTACGGGCCACAAGAAAACTGATGACAGACAGATATTTTTGGAAGTCCATTAATAGTGAGGTAAATAAATGGAGCAAGGCATGCGTATCTTGTCAGAGATCCAAAGTACAGCGACATACGGTCGCGCCGCTAGGTGAATTCGCGAGTGTTGGACGATTCAGTCATCTACACATCGACATTATTGGCCCTTTTCCGCCCTGTGAAGATAAAAGATACTGCGTCACATACATCTGCAGAACAACCAAGTGGATTGAAGCAGTACCGATACGCGACATTACGGCGGAAACCATCGCGAGAGCAACGGTTGATCACTGGATTAGTAGATTTGGATGTCCGGAGAAGATTACTACGGATCAAGGTACCCAGTTCGAGTCGCAGTTATTTCGTCAGCTGACAAATAAATTTGGAATCGAAAAAACTCGAACGGTCAGCTGGCACCCGGCATGCAATGGCCAAATCGAGCGAGTCCATCGGGGCATAAAAGCAGCCTTAATGGCAAAATGCACGAGCGCCGAGTGGGCCCGCGAATTGCCACTAATTTTGCTGGGATTGAGATCGGCCGTTAAAGAGGATATCGGGTTTAGTCCAGCACAAATGACCTACGGAGCGTCCCTGAGGCTGCCAGGAGATTTTTTTGTACCGAGCAGGCCACAAAGTTTAGACGCCGACTATGTACAACGCCTAACCACCACACTCGAATCGCTGAACCCATCTCCCAGAACGGCCCACGGTGAAAGGAAAACGTTCGTTCACAGCGACCTGCGTACGTGCTCGCACGTGTTCATCAGAAACGAAATAAAGCGTTCCCTCACGGCTCCCTACCAAGGTCCGTACAGGGTATTGAAGAGGCAAGACAAATATTTCGACATTGAGCTACCGAACAGGAATACGCGAGTGACAATAGATCGATTAAAACCAGCGTACCTACTCAACGAAGACACCGTCGAGCCAGAAAGGCGACCCCCCTACCCAGCCCTCCAACGGACAAGTCCCGACCACGAGGAGACACCGCAATCGAGAGTTGACACCCTGCCGGTACAAACCATGACGAAAACGCGGGACCGCGAGGCGAGCACACAAGCACCGACGTCAGCTAGAACCACACGGGCAGGGCGACTAATCAAACCACCAGTGCGTTTCGCTTAACGTAGGCCGTGGTGATATAGGAAGTGATATCAGTGGTGCGGGCTGGCGTGAACGACGTTACTCTGCGCAGCTCGCACATTAGATTAAGAACAGTGGTGACAGTAGGAGAGCCCGAACTGGAAGCAAGCATAGTTTTTAAAAAAAAGAAAAGGAAGGGGTTGATGTGGCGGTCAGCAACCTGCCGACGCGACATTTCCTACCCCGCGCCGCCGCCTCAGCGCCGCGGCAGTGGGTCCGAGGCAGCCGCGCCGCGCACATGCATTCCACCTCGTTGCACAATCTAAATGTATCAATATATAGTCAAATCGTATAAACGAGTTTCCGTTGCATCCCCGTATAACCCTATCGCATAGAGGCATAACATTACCACATAACTTATATTTGTATCATGTAGTTATATTTATATTATATTATATTAATAAAAATTATTTCATATCATTAAATGAGGTTAAATATACGTTAAAACGATATAAAATATTAATAAAGTTGCAATATCGCGCAAACTGCTCAACCTTGCAAGCGCTACATATGACGCCCCTTGCGACGCGGGTGTATATTATTCAACGTATCTCCTAAACTAATAGAGATCCCATTTTAAATTTTCTAGTGTACTTTCATTATCATTTAAGCTATATTTTGAAAGAAAAAAAAAATTAAAAAAATTGGTCGAAGTGACTGTAATTCTGGTTTGAAAAGTTTACTTCCGGTTTTGGCCATTAATTTTTTTTTTATTTTTTATTTTTTTTTACTGTCAAAAAGAACAGTATATTTTTAAAATGTATCGCTATGTTAAATATTTTATAGTAGATTTGTTATATTCGAAAAATTACTTTCGAAAAATTGTAGTACCAATCAACGACAATTCATTTGAAACCTATAACTTGGTAAATATACACTGTACAAAAAAAATATTTTGCGTACACATTCATACCTACTAGATGTACAACTGGGCCGAATGTGGTCGATTTTCAGAACCTCACTTTTTTTTCCCTGTCCGCTTCACGTGAAATGTCCCATACACTAGCAGCTACAAGCTGATGCGTGTATTTTAATTATTGAGTGCACTGTATTCATATTTTTGTGAGTTAAGTTTTTTTTAGTTTAGTTTTTATTTATTGTTTCTCTTTTTTGATATTTGTCTAATTTGTTTTTAAAATTGTTCACTGAGTTAGCACTTATCACTTCTTCTGGCAAGTTTGGACACTCATTTTAAACGAAAATAAAAAAAAATAACCAGTTAATTCATTCATATTACAATGGCAATTGACTAAAAAAAAAAAAAAACAAATAAATAAATGTGTTCCCAATTACTAATTAAATAACTTTCCACATGACGATCAACTTAATCTAATGAAAAATAAGATTTAGACATATCAGCTTAGGCTGCCTGTCTAAAATAAATAAATAAATAAATAAATAAAATTTATTCCAAGTGTCAACAACTCTGTTAGATAGGAAGTGCTTTCTCGGGTTTGAAGTAGTATTATTGCGGTTAAGTTTCAAGGAGTGTCCTCTCATTAGTATTTTTGTATACATTGATTTAAGACTCGGTACATCATAGTGTTCAGTCAGGATTTTGTAGGTCTCAATTAGGTCTCCTCGCTGCCTTCTTTTTTCCAATGTAGTAAGACCAAGAGTGTCAAGGCGGTCTTAATATGATTTGTGCCTGAGGAACAACACCAATTTTGTTGCGCGTCTATGAACCTTTTCCAATATATCTATATCCTTTTTGAAGTAGGGGCTCCATACTTGATATGCATATATGGCACCTAATTCCTTCGGGAATGTGGTGTGTTGGCCTATGTTCATAACGGTGGGTGTTTTTAGGGTTCCGTACCCTAAGGGTGCCAACGGAACCCTATTACTAAGCCTCCGCCGTCCGTCCGTCCGTCTGTCTGTCACAGGGCTGTATCTCATGAAAATTAATAGGTACCTAGGCAGCTGAAATTTTAACAGAGTGTTTATTAATTTTGTCGTTATAACAACAAATAGGTAATAAAAAAAAATAAAGGGGGGCCCTATACAAGAAACGTAATTTTTTTATGTTAATGTACAATGGCACGGAACCCTTTGTGTGCGAGTCCGACTCACACTCGTTCAGTGTTTTAAGATGGGAATGCTCCTATTTGATGTTAAGATAAATATAATTAAAACCGTCCATTCCAGAAACAACGACGTACTTCGGCGAGTACGGCCACTACCTCCTGAATCTCTCTGCGTCGTGCACGCCGCGCATGACAGCCGAGCCGGACGCCGCGTACCTGCCGCTGCTGGAGACGGCGGTGGTGCTGCTCGCGCTCGCCACGCTCTGGTACCTGGTGAAGGCGGCCGGCAAGAGGATCGTGACCGGCGCGCTCTACGCGAGGTTCACGGCCAGGTGACTAGCTCCTCGAGCTGTCTGCGTCGTGCGCGCCGCGCATGACGGCCGAGCCGGACGCCGCGTACCTGCCGCTGCTGGAGACGGCGATGGTGCTGCTCGCGCTCGCCACGCTCTGGTACCTGGTGAAGGCGGCCGGCAAGAGGATCGTGGCCGGCGCGCTCTACGCGAGGTTCACGGCCAGGTGACTAGCTCCTCGAGCTGTCTGCGTCGTGCGCGCCGCGCATGACGGCCGAGCCGGACGCCGCGTACCTGCCGCTGCTGGAGACGGCGATGGTGCTGCTCGCGCTCGCCACGCTCTGGTACCTGGTGAAGGCGGCCGGCAAGAGGATCGTGGCCGGCGCGCTCTACGCGAGGTTCACGCCAGGTGACTAGCTCCTCGACCTGTCTGTGTCGTGCGCGCCGCGCGTGACGGCCGAGCCGTGCTTGCGTGTATTGAAGGCTTCCTGTCCAAGATGAAGACAACATTACATGGGAGTAGTGATCGAAACTCATTCGTATGACGTCAGCGTAGTGATTGGCGAGAGTATCGAGTATGGGGATTTTTTTAATTGTAGATAGTTTGCTTACGAATTCTCGACACGCAAAATCGAATTTTCATGGCCCTAAACGGCGTCCTGTGAAGTTCTTACGTGTCGTTGGAACTCGAGAAAATCAGTAGTGAGTGAATTTGTACGCAGACTGACTTGCCGGCGGGGCCACCATTGTATGTCTTTGTGTCGTATTGTGGTCTTCCCACACTCCATTTTCCTGTCCACGGCCGCCAGTTGAGGACACGGTTACTCCAACGGTCATCGTCTCTTCGGCTGACGTGACCAGCCCGCTGCCATTTGAGCTTAGGATCTAATTCTCACAATCATAATGTGAGCGGCGAGCAGACTGTATAATGTTGGACTTTAATGCGAGCGGAGCCGCGGGCACAGCTAGTGTGTCATATAGATGTAGACTTACGACATCGAATGTAACATTAGGTGTACGAATCAGTTTAGATCGCCACTCCCGTCCTATCATGCTCGCTGGGCATTAGCCGTCAATGCTCGCTGGGTATTAGCCGTCCATGCCCGGTCGCGTAATAAAAGAAGTGGCATCGCGATGCACCAATCGATCATTATTGTTCTCTCCTTCCAGGGAAGACAACGAGCTGGGCTCGGAGACGCGCGAGCTGACGGCCGAGGACGCGCCGCGCTCGCCGACTCGCTCGCGCCTGCGCTCGCTCGACGTGTTCCGCGGCGCCGCCGTCGCCCTAATGGTGAGCGGACGTCCGTGATTACAGTCTTAAATTATATAATAAATTGCTTTTATTAGAGATAAAGAGAGTATTAATTTCTCTCTCAGTGGACTGTATGGGGTTTAATGGTTCAGTGCTGAAAACTTACCAGGGGTGCTTCCTCGTCGGCTTGGAGCCAAGGCACGTTGTCACGACTTACCCTCAAAGGATCCCTCTCAGGGTCGGTCGACGGTGTACCTGGCTTCCACTGCAGAGCACAGCGAGGAACTTGGTAGTTTCCAGCACTTGATAATTTTGAAAAATGATTGCACGAACGAATGCACTTTTAGAACGAAAAATGACTTAATTTATCTTGCCACGATGTAATCACAAGGTGGGTTGGAGCAAAAGTGAATTTTTTTAAATTAAATTTGGTACAAATTACCCACAGAATGTTGCCATGTTTTCGGGTTTTCCCTGTGTAAAGTGGCACTTTGAAAAACCCTTTAGCAAGATTGAACAGTAGTAGTTATTTAAAAAAATATTTAATATGGTTTCACTTACGACCCTATGAAATCGAATGCGATCGGGTGTTATAATGGCCTTAAATAGATCACGTGAAATATGGCAGATATTCGTTAACGCGGGCGGCGGCGGGTACGCGGCGTTCGCGCACGCGCCGTGGAACGGGCTCACCGTCGCCGACGTCGTGTTCCCGTGCTTCGCGTTCGTGATGGGCACGTCGCTCGTGCTGTCGCTGAACGCGCGCCTCCGCACGGCGACCACGCGCCTCGCCGCGCTCGCGCAGGTGAGCGAACCGCGCCACTCACTGGCACAACGGCCTTACTTCACTAGAGGAGCGAAGAAAGCGAGGCGACTTAATTGAAACCTTCAAAATATTAAATGGACATTATGACATACCTAACCTAAAAGCTATGTATTCCCTGAACACTGACCAAAGACTTCGTGGACATTCTCTGAAAGTCAATCATGATAGCTTCAATTCCGACCCGAGCAAACACTTTCTACCAAACCGTGTTGTGGAAGACTGGAACAAGCTGCCGGAGGAAGTCATAAGTGCTAGCTCAGTGAAAAGTTTCAAAAACAATTTGGACAATCATGTAAAAAAAAAATTCGTATTATGAACACTTAAAAAAAAAAAAATAATAAATAAAATCGATGTGCACTCAATCAGTGAAGTACACGCATCAGCTTGAAGCTGCTAGTGTATATATTAATAATATAATAACAATAATAAAGCGATATAAAAAACGGAAATAGATTACAGTGACTAAGTGAACTACCATCAGGACAAAAACTCACACACACTAAAAGTGGTTACCATACTCAAAGTGGCCCTTCCCGAAGGGACTTACTCAATCGTGGGCATGGTACCCACCGTGCTATTGCATTCTGGGATCTTCTCTGTTTCAAAGACAAAGAGAGGCTCTGTGATGAGGAGGATATAACATGTCCTGCCCCCCCCCCCCCCCCCCCATTGGGCACTGTCAGCTTACGGTCGGTCAGATGTGCAAGCACCCACCACCAATTTCTTTAAAAAAGCAAAGCATCTAAAAACACTAGACTAATCGTTATAATAAAGCACCAGTCAACTCATAAAGTAACACATCCGTTTAGGCTGCTCTTTCATGAAATAAATACGCAAAACTGAAAAATCATTCTTATAACTCGTTGATCAAATCGTCGCACTCGGAACATGCAGGTGTATCTCACAATTATATCTTTTATATGGATATATAGAATACATATATTAATTTATATGCTCTATTATTTATGTTTAAACTTTTAGCAAAGCTTGTTACCAGGTTATTTTTTACAGCATCATTTGCAGTATGTTCACTAAAATATTAATTAATGAAATCAGAGAAACTATCACTTTTTCAACTCTACTGCAAGTTTAATTAAAGATACGCCTGTACGTCCCGGGTGCGACGAAATGAATAAATAAAATAAATAACGTGTGCGGTGCGGGCAGGTGTTCCGTCGCGCGCTCGCTATGGCGCTCATAGGCGTGGTGCTGGGGTCGCGCGGCGCCGGCTGGGGCACGCTGCGCCTGCCGGGCGTGCTGCAGCGGCTCGCCGCCTGCTACCTCGTCGTCGGCGCGCTCGAGTGCGCCTTCATGAAGAGCTCGCACAGGATCGTGCCCGGTGAGTAGTAGTAGTGGGGTATTCTGTGTCTCGGGAGTTGGCGCAGGTGCGGGCCTATAGGGTTGCCCCTTTCGCCCGGGCTTCTTCTCGGCAGGCATGACGCACTGCCGGTAATTGGAGGCCGCTGTGAGCTAGGGGCAGTCTGGGCATCTTGTTGCTGCAGGTCGGGTTTAAGGTGGCCCATCCCGCTCATCTCCCCATACAAAAGGGGAAAGAAGATCACGCCCATATTTCTTGTCAGATCAAAAATTTTGCGTTTTATACAATAACTTTGGAGGTGGATTACGCTATGATAAAGTAAGAACATCTTAAAAAGATTAGTCATCAGACATAGCTTATTTAATCAAGATTTATAATCTATTTGGTTTCTATTAGATTTTGGACTACAGCGGTCGTGGTTTACTTTTAGCTATAAGTCGTTTTGTAATTAAAATTTTCGTAAATCTTACCAAATCTTACACTATGCGCATTGTCTTTTTTGTGGACATTTAGCATCTTCCTCATCACGGAGCCTGTCTTTTTCTTTGAAACATAGAAGGTCCCAGAGCGCGACAGCACGGTTTTGTACTGTGCCCGCGAATGAGTTAATGCGCGGTTGGGCCACCTTAAGTTAAATTTAATGAAAATAAACGGTCTCTTACATTTATCCGAATGGCACGTCACACTTATACTAAGTTGGGAATCAAACTATTCATCAATATTTGTAACTAAGGCTCGTTGCAGAGCGACACACACCGTCAGTGCGTACCGTACGTGCCGAGGAATATGTGCATAATCCAGCATTCCGGGACGTTCCGTGCAGCGCTCGACCGGTGCGTCGAGCGGACCGCCGCAAGTACACTTGCGGGACGAATTTAGTTACGGATCGCACAATCGACGATGTTCGTCTCGGTACGTCCTGCATTATGGGACATAACAAACAATCTATAAAGGTCGCCGTGCATGGCAACAATTATGCATGTTTTGCCTGCTTTTACTGACATTCTTATCGATGACTTAACGACACAAAAAAGTTGCCAGCAACAATTCTGCGCACCAGACTAAAAACAATGTGCTCGCGTGGAACTTAGCTTTAAATTGCTACACGGAACAACACCACATCCATTGTCAGGACATTCCACTAATGGCGCTGTAACGTGGTGTGTTTGTTGGTCAGGCCGCTCGCTGTTCCGGGACATCTCGGCGGGTTGGATGCAGTGGCTCGCCACGCTTCTCCTCGTCTCTGTGCAGGTGAGTTTGCGACGATATTAGCCACACGTGATCACGTATGGGTTTCGAGTGTAAAAGATTCTGAGAACAATGTTAACTAACGCATCAACAGAGAATTATATTAGAAATGTTTGCTTACTTCATGGATGCGTCTTAATTAAACTCTGCATTGAGAGTATGAATACATTTTATCATAGTTTTGTGTGAACCATTATCCACCATGACTTCTTATTATAAAAAATTCTCAGAGGATGTTATTAAAACAATTAACCTCTAATCAAATATCAGTCTAGGATTGCTTTTTTACAAATTAAACATTGAGCTTAGCCTCAAATCATATTCTTAGAAAAGGTGAGTTAGGAAAAGGAAAGACTTTTTTTAATGTAACTAGACATGGATAGCTAATATCAAACTGACTGTCAGATATAAGCCTAACACACCACATGGAAACTAGGTGCCATGCCAGGGCCTTCCTTATATTACTCGGCTACATTGAACTGAGTGGAAAACACGGACATTTTTATTGCCGCTTTGACCATCGTTCATTCAATCCGATGGTATCAACCCGGGCGGGATTACCACCTCGTAAGTAAGGAAGGGGACCTAAAGTTTTACGTGGAATCCGACAGTTAGCCCCGATGGTTGAAAACGGTCACCCATCCAGTACCTAAACCGCGCTCAGAGGTGCGTATCGAATCGCAAGGCCGCGCGCCACTCAGTCACCGAGGCTGAAAAACTACATGAAACAAATTGACACCCGCCCACATTGGGGCTCGAGCGTCCAATAGTCGCGTGACGTCCGCAGGTGGTCGTGAGCCTGGCAGCACAGGCGCCGGGCTGTCCGCGCGGCTACCTCGGCCCCGGCGGCCTGCACATGTCTGAGCACAACGCCAGCCTCGAGAATTGCACCGGCGGCGTCGTCGCATACGTCGACAAGTGAGTATTTAAACGGAGATGCGACTTGATTATACGTTTTTTGTGCTGTTCAGGGAACATCGATGTCAGTCCTTTATTATTCATACACTATTGTACGCCTCTAAAAATCTTTGACATAGTGGTATCCATGCTACTATTATTTTTTTTATGCGACCTGACATGGATGGCTAATTTCACACAACTACCGTTATGATATTAGCCCAATACACCACATTCCCGAAGGAATTTGGTGCCATGCCAGGACCTTCCCTTTATGAGCACGGCTACATTGAACTGGATGGAAAACACGGACAATTTTTCATTGCCGCTTCGACCATCTTTTCATCCAATGCGATGGTCAGCCTCAGTGGCCCAGTGGCGCGACACTTCGGCGATCGCTCTCCGAAGTTAAGCAACGCTGGGTCCGGTCTGGTCTTGGATGGGTGACCATTCGACCGTTGAGAGAGGCTGGCCGTGGTTCGGATTCCACGTTAAGCTGTAGGTCCCCTTCCTTACTTACTAGGTGGTAGGGTTTATCCCGCCCGGGTTGGTACCATCGCATTGGATGAACGATGGTCGAAGCGGCAATGAAAATTGTCCGTGTTTTCCATCCAGTTCAATGTAGCCGTGCAATATAAAGAAGGTCCTGGCATGGCACCTAGTTCCCATGTGGTGTGTTGGGCTAATACCATGACAGAACTTGTGGTATTAGCCATCCATGTCCAGTCACATAAAAAAAAAAAAACCCGGGCGGGCTTAAACCCTACCACCTGTTAGGGGAAGGGGACCTACAGTTTTACATGGATTCCGAACCATGGAGCAGCTCGTATTCGTGACGAAAATGCACTTATCGAACTCGGAAAGAGAAAGACAGTGGTGCAAGTCGGTATTGAACCCAGGCCTCTGGTACGCTAGGCCAGTCCCCGCGCCACTAGGCTACGAGCCGCTCAGTCTACTACTACTATGTCGGACCTTTTTATACATAAACTTTTGTGCCCCAGCCAGGGATGCCGCAATGTCTGATCTTTCATATTTATACCCTTTTGTACTCTGCCACTGATGCCACTACCATTTTTGTACCCCAGTCAGGGATACCATGATGCTTTTTATTTTGTATTCATACATATGCTTTTTGCCTCTACCAGGAGTCTAACGATGTCAGACCTTCACATTCATTCTGGTATGTACCCAGCCAATAATGAACTCAATAATACTATTGGCTGGGTACATTTGCGATTTTGTGTTCAGCGAGTGATAACACAATGTGGGACCATTTCTTCTTAAAAGGTTTTTGTTTCTTGCCAGTGATGCTGCAATACCAGACTCATGATACGCTTTTTACTAAATGAATTAGCGAAACGATGGTCGGCCATGCACCATTGGTGTAAATGAATACGAGGTGAAAATTTTCCGTGGCCAGTTCAATCTAATGGTGCTCAAATAAAGGCAAAGTTGATAAACAATGAGATCTAGTTAATTCTGTAATTGTTTATTGTTTATTCATCATCCAGAGACAGTACACTGCACTCGGATTTGTCATATTTTATCATTAGCTAGTTCGGCAAATCCCAGCAAAGAACTGGTAAGAAACTACGCTGGTTTTCAACGTCCACTTAGTGTCAGTTTACAAAAGTATGAAGTACAACAATTCATGTCATATTATATATTATTATATTATTATTTTATATTATATTATTATATTTTATATACACTAGCAGCTACAAGCTGATGCGTGTATTTTAATTATTGAGTGCACTGTATTCATATTTTTGTAAATAAAGTTTTTTTTTTAAGTTTAGTTTTTATTTATTGCTTCTCATTTTTGATATTTGTCCAATTTGTTTTTAAAACTGTTCACTGAGTTAGCACTTATCACTTCTTCTGGCAATTTATTCAAAGTGTCATATGCAACAGATCATCACAAATATCAGTTTATTTGTACAAACCATGCCCGCCGTTTAACATGTTGCCCAATTGGCAACCCAGTCGGAGCAAGCCAGTCCCCACAAACTGGCTGCGTTATGGACTGTGTTATGGACTAATGTGACGTTATCCGTTCTTGTTCGGTCACAAAAGCAATCTGATTTGCAAGATTTCACACTGTCTGTCCGTCAGGTTGATCCTGGGCGAGGGGCACCTGTACCGGGGGGGCTCGTTCCGCGCATTGTACTCGGCGCACGCCCCATTCGACCCCGAGGGGCTGCTCGGCTGCCTGTCGGCGCTGCTGGTGGTGCAGGCCGGCGCGCACGCCGCTCGCATCATGCTCGCCTACAACCACGCCAGGTGAGCCGGAGAGAACTCTTGTTGTGGGGTAACTGTAATGGGGGAGCTCTTTCCGTGTTTAGTCGCCGAGCATGCCCCCTTGGATCCCGAGGGGCTGCTCGGCTGCCTGTCGGCGCTGCTGGTGGTGCAGGCCGGCGCTCACGCCGCTCGCATCATGCTCGCCTACAACCACGCCAGGTGAGCCGGAGAGAACTCTTGTTGTGGGGTAACTGTACTGGGGGAGCTCGTTCCGCGTTTAGTCGCCGAGCATGCCCCCTTGGATCCCGAGGGGCTGCTCGGCTGCCTGTCGGCGCTGCTGGTGGTGCAGGCCGGCGCTCACGCCGCTCGCATCATGCTCGCCTACAACCACGCCAGGTGAGCCGGAGAGAACTCTTGTTGTGGGGTAACTGTACTGGGGGAGCTCGTTCCGCGTTTAGTCGCCGAGCATGCCCCCTTGGATCCCGAGGGGCTGCTCGGCTGCCTGTCGGCGCTGCTGGTGGTGCAGGCCGGCGCTCACGCCGCTCGCATCATGCTCGCCTACAACCACGCCAGATGAGCCGGAGAGAACTCTTGTTGAGGGGTAACCGTACTGGGGGAGTTTGTTCCGTGTTTACACGCCGAGTATGCCCCGGCTCATTCCACGCCCTGTATGCGCCGAATGACATAAAAGCAATGGCTACCAGTTTGAGATTATTTAGCACGACACCCACAAGTTTCTAGACTGTCTTCTAGAAGTCCGAGAGGGAGAGCTATTGGGTGAACGCACTGTCAAGGGTCTACAAGTTAAACGAATATGTACAATAAAATGAATTTAATGTAATTTTGGAATACGATGGACTGGGCGCAGCAGGTGCGATGTCGATGGAGCGAGGCTACGACGTCGAGTGGTTCAGTATGGTCGCCGCACGCAGGCGGTGCCTATAACATCTATGTATGCATATTAAGTAGAACGTATAGGTTGTACATTGAGTGGGAGCGGGTACAACAATGTTCCTAACCTAAAACACATTTCTTAATTTGCAGGGCCCGTGTGATGCGTTGGGTATTCTGGTCCATCGTTTTCGGTGTGACGGGTGGCGCCCTCTGCGAGTTCAGCCAGGACGGCGGGCCCATCCCGATTAACAAGAACCTGTGGTCGCTCTCGTTCTGCCTCGTGACGTCCGCGCTGGCGCTCTTCGTGCAGGCGGCGCTGTACTTCGTGGTGGACCTCAAGTGCAAGTGGGGCGGCCGCCCGCTCTACTACGCGGGTGAGTTCGTTGTTGTGTTCCGCGTCGAGACCTTGAGTATCTCGGAGTTGACGCCGGTGACCATGTTGCCACACATTCAAAAGACCCACAATTTTTTGCTGGACATAAATGTGTGGAAAGGTGGGACATTGTCTTGAGACCTTCTACTGTTCAGTGATTTGGATGTATGCCATTTTGCATGGATATTACGATAGTGCGCTATAGATTTCTTGTGTTTTGACATATTTAACTTTCACTTGTGTGGCGCCATCTATTGTAAGTTGATATTATTATTATGTTATTTATATCACTAGCAGCTTGAAGCTGAATATTATAAAGGGGAATGTTTGTAATAATGGATGGATGGATGGATTGATGTTTGTTACTCTTTCACGTAAAAACTACTGAATGGATTTTAATGAAACTTTACAATAATATAGCTTATACATCAGAATAACACATAGGCTACAATTTATAAAGATATTATGCCCATGGGCTTTAGAACTTTCACGGGGCAGCGAAAACGATGCCGGTAGCGCTACTTCACACCAGGGGGAGCGGGACCGGGGGCGGCGGCGGGCAGTCCGCCGGGGGCGGGGGCGGGGGCGGGGGCGGGGGCGGGTACAGCTTGGTATTTCCCGCAACTTTAGGACTACTTGGCAAAATCCTTGAGAACCAATTACTCGATTTAGATGCGGATTGTATCTACGTCTAGCCTGATTCTACACAAAACTTATAGGCTACATAATATAACGCTTCATTACCTGAAGGGTGAGTAGAGAGTGTTAAATTCTTATAATTTGCGAACCACTAACTCGATTTATGTGCGTATTTTATCAATGTATAGGATCTCTGGGAGCAGTCAGGTTCGAGATGGGTTACTGTTTTCGATGTTGAGGCTAGCTGTGGGTTGGAGTCCACGCTAAACTTACCTACATTACACGTTACTTACTTACTAGGTAAACAATGTTGCAGTGCAAGTGCAGAAAGGTTCTGGCGGCAAATGCTTTTTTTTTAAATAGCCACTAAATGTCAACGAAGCTCTAAATGGGAATTATTGGATGTTTCTCATTAATTCATGCTATTTCATCTCGAACGATCTTGATTAAATTTGGTAGATGGATACGTTGTCCTGGACCAGTTTGACCCTATTTTGGAATAGCCATGTCGGATACTTTTTATCCATTGAAATAATTTAGCCGACGCTAACCCGAGCGGAGCCGGGTACCGCAGCTAGTAGTTTCACATATAATGTTAAGCATGACATGTTATACGCCAGAACCTATTAATGTGCCCGACGATGCCCTATGCTGGCCAGCCAGAAGGAACTAACCAGTTTTATGATGTCAACGCCCGCAGGCCAGAACGCGCTCTTCCTGTACGTGGGCAGCGAGCTACTCAAGCATCACTTCCCGCTGTTCTGGCCGCTGGCGGCGCCGACGCACGCGCAGCTGCTCGCCACGCACGCCGCCACCGCGCTCGCCTGGCTCGCCGTCGCCATCGCGCTGCACCGCCGCCGCGTCTTCATATCGCTGTAGCTCCCACGTGTCGCGCCTCTCCGCGCGGCTCGGCCCCCGCGCGGCTCGGCCGCCACACGGCTCGGTGTCGCCACGCGTCTCGGCCCCTGCGCAGCCACTTAACCACCTTTCCGTTCGGTCGTTATCGGCCGAGTTTTTACCGCCAAATAAGCCTCATTGCAAAGGGAGAAGTAAGGTCGATATTGAGAAAGATTTTGGCGGAAAAAACGCCTTGCTGCAAAGAGCGAAAGTAGAGCAAATTTGACATGCAGGATTAATACCTACGGAATCGAAAGGGTTAATATTCTGCCAAAATCTAGAGGTGAACTAAAAAGTGTTGCTATTTGGCATAAAAATAAAATATTGATGAAATCGGCCAAAATAGCCATTTCTTTATAAAGAATTCGATATTTTATAGTATTTAAAATACTATGTGAAAATTAAGAAGGGGGTCGGAGCACATACCATGCGAGGTCACAAAGGGGGGGAGGGGTAAAAATGGGTAAAATCGGTCACGCGGTATGGGTACGAGCTCTTAGCCTGACCGCCAGGTTAGAGAAGTTGTGGATTCTTTCAGAGTTTGGAGTGGCAACCGAGTAACATGGTGTCTCGAGTCCCATTTGTGAACGAGTCGCTTGGCAAGGTCTCAAAACAGCTGTAATCCTTCGCCCTGGTAATCGGAACATTCCCTATAATCCACCCTTTTCGTAATCCTTTAAAAATAGTCGCATCGGTGGTCTGAACATCTGTTTTAAGCAGTAATCAGAACACCTCTCTATAATCCAAACTGGTAACTTGCTATTTCAGTACTCTGAGAGATCACAGTAATTTGGCATCTGTCGGATCTCGTGACATAGTGTCAATGGTTGAAAAAGAAATCTCTGGTAAATCTCTTGAGATGGTTTCTAGAATAGTCAAAAATATTTTGGAATATAGTCCAGATTACTGAGGATATTCATGTTTCGGAATTATGGATTCGAATGAAGGACATCCGAGGGAGAACAATGTATGTAGTGGTATTATGTGACTGAGCTTCGTAACATTTAAGTATGCAATGAAACTGTTTATTTTACTAAAATATCTAACATGATGTATTGTCTACGGACAGTTCTTGTAACCAGTTAATTAATTATTATTATTTAGAGTTAATAGTTAGTTCACTTAAACTATATTAAAATGTGTATTATTTTCTGATTCCTTTTTCCAACTGTTGTTTTATTGAGAGAATTTCCAAGGTTTCCGTTAAGTATGAATTCTAAAATAATATTTTGTAACTTATCTTACATGTTTATTCATGTTATTAATATTATAAAACGATATTATCGAATATTTCATCATTTTGTGACGGAACTATAAATTAGATGCTAAAAATACTTATAGCCTTTTTCTGCGTAGTCTACACACAGCGTAGAGTGTTATACGAGTGTCCCAAATTCATATCGCTGCTCACAGCACACATGCGTCACTACCACTACGATTCCCACAGAACAGAAAATGACGGAGATGTGTCATGCAGTCGTTACTCGCGACTCTGCCGTATGGACTAGTTGTGTATGCGTGTCGTGCGCCACACAATCCAAACATCGTCACTGCACGCGAATGTGCTCCCGACATGCATTCGCCGTGTCTGTTCCCACCCGTACGAACCCTCCAATACGTCTGCGACGATGTTTGCGTGTGGCATGTACGTTAAAGTTGAGTTGGTAGTTCCATAAAATTAGTGAGAGGGGGGTCTCATAGTAGGTCCCCAATCTTGGATGTAAGAAAGAAGTGAACATCACTCGGATAGGTCAAAAAGTATCGAGAGGTCTATGGCTGATGCCCATGTACATTTGAGAATGATTGCATTTTAGAGTAATGACAAATATGCACTGATTGGTTATTTTTTGCTCTCATTATGAAATAAGTTGTATCACTCATGGCTATCCTTCATTATAGTTTATTTTTACACTTTTGTAAGCGTCTTGAGTCCCATATTCTGCTTTCTATGCAGCTCAATAAAGAAAATATTGGACTGAAAATGTGTAGCGTAGTTCGTTGTATATACATCGCGCCAGATACTGAGGCACTTGTACTATACACATATAAATATAAAATACACAACCAATATACTGTATTGTAAGCTTAACGACCGGGTCAAAGGTTGAATGAACTTTGTCGCGCTGTTATCTGGCGCAAGGAATACAATAAATCTAGTACAGTACATGCATATCTGTAAATGTATGAATCTACAAACAAATAAAATTGATACATATAGCATTATCGTTTGTATTATTTTGTTATCACTTCCTTGTTGGTATCATCGCATTGAATGAAAAGATGGCTAAGGCTTGTCCATGCTTTTCAGTTCAATGTAGCCGTGCTCAAAGGGAAGATCCTGTCAGGGTGCCCAATTTCTATGAGTATGCCATGTGTTGGGCTTATATGACGATGGTTTTGGTATTAGCCATATACAGGTGAATTTTATCCAGTCACATGAAAAAAAAATTGTGGCCGACTCGTGGTCACATCTTTTTAGATTACTACGGTCATGTTTGAAAACTTACGGCGAGCCTAGCCGTCAGTCGGCTGCTGCGTATGGACGTAGCGGCTGCCTCCTTGACAACGGGTTGAACGATTAGCTCGAAACGTCTGAGAATGTTTCCTCCCGCTGCCTGAAAAGCAGTAAGTGTGACCACGCACACCGATTTGTCACACTAGTGTGACCATGAGGGATTTATTTTACTAGTGGTTACACTATTGGTGTCATTACGAGTACATAAATAACCTAAACATAAGACTCGCGTTCACACCACTGTCAAAAGAAAAGGTAATTTTAAGGTAAAAAAATAACCAAAAAAAAAGATATTGCGCTCTAGAACCTTCTATGTTTCAAAGAAAAAGGCAGGCTCCGTGATGAGGACGACGCAACATGTCCATAAAGCAGACAATGCGCATAGTGTTTGATTTGGCAAGATTTACGAAAATTTTAATTACAAAACGACTTCTAGCTAAAAGTCAACCACGACCGCTGTAGTCAAAAATCTAACAAAAACTAAATTGATTATAAATTTTCATGAAAGAAGCTATGTCTGATGACTAATCTTTTTAAGATGTATAGATTTTATAGTTGAGTAATCCACTTCCTAAGTTATTGTATAATACACGCGAAAAATTCCAACTTTCAGACTTTATAACTTAGAAACCAAACACAATTGAGCAATGCCAACGGTCATTAGACATCTAGTTCGATGAAATAAAGCTATTTTTAGCAAAATTTTGGATTTCCGACAAGAAATAAGGGCGTGATCTTTCTCCGTATGTATGGGGAGTTGAGCAGGATGGCCCACCTTAAACGTACATGCCACATGCAAACATAGTCGCAGACGTATTGGAGGGTTTGTGTGGGTGGGAACAGACTTGACGAACGCTATTTTATAGCACATTTGCGCGCAGTGGTGATGTTTCGACAGTGTAGCATGCGATGCGCCGCCAGATTCCCATGCAACTATATGGTAATTTTGACCATATAGAGGAGATGTGATATCGAGCTCATGCCACTTCTTCCTTTCCCTTCAGTGGGTGTGACAAATCAGTGTGACCATGAATCTACACAACAAAAATGTGTGTTGGGTTAATACATGTGTCTGAACAAGTAGAGAAAAGAATGTCATGATATTCGTTTATGTAATGTGATCTCTACAACAGTTTATCCCATAGAAGAATGTGCCTCGTAAGCCTCGGTAACTCAGTGTACGACGTCTTGCAAATCGATTGCGGTTAGGTTAGGTTCCGGATGGGTGACCATTTTCAACCGTTGAGGCTGGCGTGGTTCGGATAAACTGTAGGTTCCCTTACTTACTTACTAGGTGGTTGGGTTAATCCCGCCCAGGTTGGTACCATCGCATGGAATGAACGATGTTCGAAGCGGCAATGAAAATTGTCCGTGTTTTCCATCCAGTACAATGTAGCCAAGGAATATAAGGAAGGTCCTGGCATGGCACCTAGTTCCCATGTTGCGTGTTAAGCTAATATCTGACGGTCAGTTCGGTATAAGCCATCCGTGTCCAGTTACATAAAATACTTTGTCAAAAAGGTGACTGCTAGTAATCTCTCACTTTGAAACACCTGCAAAATTTGTAAATAATAAAATAATTCTAAACAGAAACTAAACACAAATAGTGAATATTTGCTTTAATGTATTAAAATTAGGTACTCTGAGAAATCTATACAATTTAACACAAATATGCACTCACGTACTTCGCGAACGATAGATACACAACCTGTCTTCATTCACCACTGAAATTGCATTCCTCCATTACCACGCCAATTAAATATACTTTTAGAACTGAGAGCAAGCAACTTTTATTATTATGTTATTTATATCACTAGCAGCTTTAAGCTGATGCGTGAATTTCATGTTTCCCGGAGTGCACTTGTCTATAAAAAAAATATTTGGTATTACTAATATTACCTACCATTCACATTCTATATTTGTTTTGATTATATTTATTGGTTTTTGATTGTTTATTATTATTATTGATCATTTGTTTTTTTTTTTTTTGCCTTTAAGTGTTTGTCTAGTCGGTTTTTAAATCCATTTACAGTTTCAGCACTAATGACCTCCTCCGGCAGCTTGTTCCAAGAGTCTACAACTCTGTTCACCAAGAAGTGTTTCCTGGGGTTAGAATTTGATGCAGAGTGGTTAAGTTTTAAGCTGTGCCCTCTAAGGTGTATGTTTGTATTTTTTGTGAACATTTCTTTGAGATTTGGTAAATTATAGTAATCATTGAGGATTTTGTATGTTTCTATGAGGTCCCCCCGCTGGCGGCGTTCCTCCAGGGTGCTGAGTCCGAGAACTTAAGTCGATGTTCATAACTTTGCTTCTTAAGTGTTGCAATCATTTTTATGGCCCGTCTTTAAATTTTCTCTCTCTTCTTATTTTTTTAATCAACTTGCTGTTAGGGTGCGTTCATAAATCACGTTCTTGGTGGCTCTTGGTGACGTCTGGTCACGAGGAGGGCTGGGGGGTTTGCCAGCCCGAGTCACGTGAAAGTGGTCTGAAATCCGTCACGTGGTTTACGAACGCTCCCTAATTATGTCAAAATACATATTTGGTACCATTCTACGCTTAAGGTGGCCCAACCCGGCGGGCCCAACTCATTCGCGGGCACGGTACAAAACCGTGCTGTTGCGCTCTGGGACCTTCTCTATTTCAAAGAATAAGACAGGCTCCGTGATGAGGAAGATGCAACATGTCCACAAAAAAGACAATGTGCATAGTGTATGATTTGGTAAGATTTACGAAAATTTTAATTTTAAAACGACTTATAGCTAAAAGTAAACCACGACCGCTGTAGTGAAAAATGTAACAAAAACCAAATAGATCATAAATCTTGATTAAATAAGCTATGTCTGATGACTAATCTTTTTACGATGTTCTTACTTTATCATTGCGTAATCCACCTCCAAAGTTATTGTATAAAACGCGCGAAAAATTCGAACTTTCGGACCTTATAACTTAGAAACAAAACACAATTTTACAATGCCAATGGTCATCAGACATCTAGTTCGATCAAATAAAGCTATTTTGAGCAAAATTTGGGATCACTGACAAGAAATATGGGCGTGATCTTCTTTCCCCTTTTGTATGGGGAGATGAGCGGGTTGGGCCACCTTAACCGAGCCTGCCAGGTCCCTCTGAACTGGTTTATACCAAAATACAATCATTAAAATTCACACTTTCCACATTGCTGAAAAAAGCCAAGTCAATTTACTATAAAAAATATAATATTTCTACAAAATTATATCACATTATTTTGTTAAAGAAACTAGGTGGCATTTTCGGATACCAGCATAAAACATATTGCGCTGTAACGAATTACCATTCCTTTATAGATGAACAGGTTAAATTTTCCCAGCCGGTGTGCGGTCCTCCGGTTGCAAGAAGTCCTAACAGACTATAGCTGCCTGACGGATAGTAAAATATTAGCATCATAAGTATCATGTTAGCCTCACTGTATGCTTAGCTATCGGTGGTGAAAACGCCATAGGCTAAAGGCGCTAAGCAGAAAGTTAAATTTCAGACCAATGATTTGAGGCACGGACGTAGGCAGGGGGGCCCGAAATGTTCAAATATCACATGTTTCATACTATGAATGTCATTTTATCTTTTAACCCCCCCCCCCCCCCCCCCCTCCCCTAATATGCTAAAACCTGGCTACGCACTGGAGGTTGGGAAAACTGCAATTGGCAAGGTGTCATAATGTTGCAAACCATTTGGATCCATTGGATTTCACCAGATTTCGATTATTTTCGATCGGGACATAAAATTTCTCGCGAAAGAGAACCAACGCGACTAAGGCCCGGTTGCTGAAATGATTAAATTAAGTACTTTAAAATATGAGACACTTTATCTGACATGGAGTCAACCAGGTATGCTCCAGTATTTTAAACAAAAAGTGACCTCTTCAGTCATACGTTGCCAGTTTGAACTTGAATGTCTGTTCTGCATTGGGGTAAATTTTTCAAGAATATTTCTTCCACAGTCATCTCGTCCGTTCTCCGATGCGATAACAAAATTAAACTTAAGACTAGGGAATGATTAGAGCTCATGTCGTCGCGAACAGGTACAGCAGCGCGGTGGCGAACTGGTAGATCTCGGAGCCTCCCAGCTTCGATTCCCCGTACACTCGGTCCACAAACGTCACGGGAACCTCGCCTATCGTGTACTCCAACTGTCGGGCCCTGCGCAATCATTATTATTATTGTAGTTCCTTAGTGTGTAAGTACATTATTACATACACATACTATCACGCCGCTACCCGGAAGAGATGAAAGAGAGAGAGAGAGAGATGAAACGCCATACCGTTTGATCGCAGCATAATTAATTAGCACTATCTTTAGAGTTTTCATGTATGCTCTTTGATTACGGGTACCGACCTTTACGAAGTATTACATTAATCTGAACGTATCTCACTTCCGCCCTGAAAATATGTTTGATCACTTTCAGTAGACACTGTTCTCCAAAACAAACATACGTAGGTTATGCAACTATGAACTAACTCAATACGATAGTTCCGTTCAGGGACTAAGCTTTAGGTCAATTGATGCAAGCATTTTTAGTGCTATATTTTAAAAACGTACACCACAGACAGAAACATCGTGATACGCTGAGATGCAAATTTTGGATACCATTTGGACATACCTGATGATCATCTCCATTTGGAAGACGTAACCCTTGGAGACGCAGCTGTCAATTAACTTCAAAAGGACGTCTTTTTTGTAAAGTCTAAAAAAAGAAAGAGAAATACATTGTTAATAAATTAAATTAATTTAAACTGAGGGTTGCTGTTTCTTTAGTTGTTTGCCTTAATATGTTCTGCCAAGGAATTGTTTGGCAGTAGCATTTAGATCTAAGTGTGTATTTCATAATTGTGGATGGAAAAATATGTTATGTAAACCCGTGAAGTTTCTTTGCGGGTTCTTCTTTACTGGGTTGATTGAATCCGCGGATCTTTTTGGCATAATTTAGTGTAGTTTGACTACCAAAAAGTTTAAATAAATTAAATTAAATGAAAAATGGGGGAAGTGAAAAAAGGCTCTTTTTTTTCATATATTGTACCGAAAAAAATCTTATGAAATTATTCATAAGCCGCAGAATCATACCGCTTGCAAGGTTTAATATTTAATGTACTTAAGACGTGTAAAAATGTATAAGTTATCTGACCGGCTCTGCTTGCTTTTTTTTTACAAACCAAAAAAATAGGGCATACGCCAAACTCAAACGTGCCGAACCATATTGCGAAAACCATGCCAGCAGGCCATATGCTTCGCACAATATTGGAAGGTTACCACGTTGTTCTTTGAGAGAAATACCTCGGCCATTACAAGTTTACCAAACTTTTTCTGGGTTTGCTTACGTAGAGCCAACGGATAGTTGGTTGGTTTAACATTCGTTTTCTGCGCTGGGCATACAATGATCAAAGCTATCTGGGCCAAGGGTGTCGCTAGCCAGTAGGCCTGAAGCGCTACTACGAACTCTATCGAGTACACGCTGTCGAGAAGGCGATATCGTCTGTCAAAAATATTGTATGCATTCGACAGATGGTATCGAGAGCGCTTTCGATACCAACTGTCAAACGCATACAATATTTTTGACAGGTGATATCGCCTTCTCGATAGCGCTTACTCGATAGCGTTCGTAGTAGGTGGCCAGAGGGGAAGCAAGATGAGGACAGATGACAGAGGACAAGAGTGGAAACTTATCGTGCACGTTGCAGCTTTAAGCATCTCGTTTCAACTAAAAACTCTTCCTCTAACCTGCTCTGATTACGACGATTGCACAATCGTATTCTCCCGCTCGTGTTCCCAAGTCCGAAGACGGTGTCCATCGCGGGAGGTACCTGAAGGAGCCGGTCAGGTCCGAGGCGCCCGGCCGCAGCAGCAGCTGCGTGAGGAAGTTGGCGCCGCGCGACACCAGCTTGCGGCGCCAGTCCCAGCCGTGCACGCCGCCCCCGCGCTCGTAGCGCGTGCCCGACACCACGTCGCAGCCCTCGCGCCGCTGGAGCTCGATGAACTGGGGGATGAACTTGGGCTGCGGACCACAACCATTACGCATTAGTATCAGCCGCAAGCTGCTGGTGTAAGTCAGTGTTAAACACCCGTGCGCACGCGTAGATAAGGTTCAGCACACTCACATGGTGACTGAGATCGGCATCCATTATGATGACGAAGTTCCCGGTGGCGTGGCGCACGCCGTGCATGTACGCCGTGCCGAGGCCCAGCTTGCGCTCGCGCGGCCGCAGCACGACGCGCCGCGCGCCGTACACCGCCTGCAGCCGCTTCGCCACCTCCAGCGTGCCGTCCGGGCTGCCGTCGTCGATCACGATGATCTCGTAGTCATAGTTACTGCAATTGTTTTTTTTATAATTGGTGAAATATATTCATTGGAAATGAAAATACGGTAATTAATGAGACATTTGGAGTTACAAAATATAAAACATTTTAAGTCAGTGTGACAAATCCGAGTGCAGTGTACTGTCTATGGATGATGAATAAACAATACAATACACCATGAAGATAGGTATGGTCAATATTTTTTCGCCCAGTACGCTCTAACTGGGAAGAATTTATCCAGTATAACCGTCAGGTAAATTTCCTGATTTTATTGAGGAAAGGACTGGAGTTGGATAAGTGTATTTCATCACAAAAACTCAAATGCCCCTTCCCCTACTAGATGGATAGAGTTGAAGCGCGCCTGGGTTGCTACCATTGCATTTGTTTAAAAGGTGGTCTCAGGTGGTACCATATTCACTATGTCAGTCAGTCAGTCAGTCAGCGTGTTTGCGTCCACTGCTGGGCATACGCCTCTCCAATTTTCCTCCAGTCCTCCCGGCCTTCAGCGGTACGGAACGTGGGACGATGACATCAAGTGCGTTGGCGGAAAGCAGTGGTTCCGTACCGCTGATTCACTAAATGAAGTCAAAATATAACTAAAATAATGTTTGTAACATTTTTTTTAAATAAAATCTTGCATTCGAGACTCTACAAAACTAACTAAGGATAACACCAACCTGGCTTCAAGGTATTTGACGATGAGATATATGATGATGGGCAGGTTCTCTCGTTCGTTGTACGTTGGTAGCAGTATGGAATACTTGTCTGACCTGCAATAAACATGGCACATGTTATCACTAAACTCCTTGTAACCTAACACTTAACTAAATCTTAATTTGTACCTCATTCAAAAATTCAATTTTATTAACTTCAAACCAAATAATTAAACTTTTTAAATTTAGTATCAAACAAAACCATTGATAGCTCTACATAGTAATAGGCCCAAATTTTTCATTTAAGGTGGGCCCGTAAGCATTAGAAAATTACGCTCCCCATACAAACATAGTCAAGTAATCATTTGAAAACCGCTGTTCCAATTTTCTTGATATTTGGGACTTAATATCAGGCAACAAATATCTATGTCTGCACGTGTTTGTTTTGTCAAAAAATATATTCTGGTTCACACAACAGAGAAAAGAAAATTTGTATGAAGATATTCTTTTGTCTGTTATTTGACTTGCTTTATATTTTTCAGCAAAACAAAAACGTGCAGACACTGATATTTATTGTAGAATATTAGATCTAATATTAATATATACATAACAGTGTTTTTCAAATGATTAATAAACTACATTTGTATGGGGGACACTGCTTACGGGCCGTTCTTAATTTCGTAATTTTTATCTATTAAAACTGACATGCGGGTCCTAAGATTGACTCGCTATGTTACGGTTAATAGGTAAATATGCAGAGTGTAGCAAACACATTTTCCATCAAATAGTCTTGGTTATTTGTTTTGTAGACCACTCCAAAACTTTTATCAGAGGTTTTTTAAACAATTCGGCATGATTTTATTGTTTCGCAAGAATTTTTGTTTACAAGAACAAATTTTGTGGCGGTTGACTTAGAAATGCCTTTCCTGCAATGTAAATTGTTATATGAATCTGCGCAAAACTAAAATTTGGGAAGGGAGAATGAGATAAACAGTCACTGACCGAGTTATTTCGTCGCCGCCCAACAGCGGCTCCGCGGAGGCGGCTCTCGCCATCTCCTCTTGTGTGGGTCTCGTCCCAAGGGTGTACGAATAAAGGCGACCGTTGTAGCGCAGCTCCAGGTGTAACATACCACGCGATGGTGACGATTTGTTGCTGACGATGACGAAACGAGCTCCATCAACGTATCAGCCACAGAATAAACTATTTGTCACTCGTCACTTTGACAGTAGCAAGTTGACAAAGCACATATAAATCAGCACAACGTACTTATAATACGGACTTTAATTTAATCAAAACCTCAGTTAAATTGTATTTACAATATTGATTCATAAAAAACCAACATTGTTAGAGAACTCGACAAATAATTAATAATTCTATCTGCTAATATTTCTTGGAAAAATAACGCTTTCTGATTTTTAATCAAGTATTGGTACCTAGATCACAGAATAAATAATAGATTAGAGAACTCCAAAATTGACAGTCCAAGGTCATTGTACTTCCGTGATCCGCTCCAGCTGTTTACTGTTTATTGGTGGTTTATCGGCCCCGTACTATAATAGTCTGTGTCGGCCCCCGGTTGCGAGTTTTCTTTTCGACCAATAGTTTTTACCTTCAACATTTACCCTGCCATTCATCTAAAAATGGTTAGAATCCGTTTAAAATCTTTTCGACCTACCGTTATTCGCTGCTGAAGAAGTGAAAGTGTCGAACCTCTTCGGATCACCATGGTCAAATGGAGCAAAGTGGTCGTGTGCGGAATGAAGGGGGTGGGCAAGACGCAGATCCTGGAGCAACTGATCTACGGCAACGTGAATGCGGCGAGCGCGCGCCCGCACGCCACCATCGAGGACATATACACGGCCTGCATCGACACCGAACGGGGAACGAAGGTGCGTCGGCGTGCACTATCTTACATTTTACTTCTGCTCAAGTATTGAGATTGCTTTGAGTGAAGAATGACGAAGCAAAGGCTCGAGTTTAGCAGGGTGCGGCAATCTTGCTATCTTACTGGTAGACTGAACATATAGTTTAGGGTATTACGAACATATTTTAGCAAACATTTTCACCGGAAGCGTGTACTTTTTAGGGTTTCATACCCAAAGGGTGCCAACGGAACCTTATTATTAAGCCTCCACCGTCCGTCTGTCCGTCTGAAAGGGCTGCATCTCATGAACCGTAATAGGTAGGCAGCTGTGATTTTCACAGAAGGTGTATTTATTTTGCCGCTATGATAACAAATAGGTAAAATAAAAAAAATATAAAAATGGAAGGGGGGCCTCATACAAAAAACCTGATTTTTGTTATTAAATCTTGTACATTGGTACAGAACCCTTCGTGTGCCGCACTTGGCTGCTTTTTTTAAATATATTTATAAAGATTTAGCTTTAAGATAAGGCTTAAGATAGAATGATTAAGATACTAATAAATATAATAGGAATTCATCCAGAAAAACAAGTATAAATAAATTAAAAAATCCAATACTGACCCCGCTCTCTACGCATACGGACTCCACGGGTGGACATGAAGCGGTCTGCACCCTGAGACGGGCAAAACCATATCCGCTGTGCCCTTCAGTGTGTAACTTCCAGAACAGAAAAGTGAGAACTTTAACGGAAACGGTTCCACAAATTAATATATTTAAGGTGGCCCAACCCGGCAGCCTCAACTCATTTGCGGGCACGGTGCAAAACCGTGCTGTTGCGCTCTGGGACCTTCTCTGTTTCTAAGAATAAGACAGGCTCCGTGATGAGGAAGATGCAACATGTCCACAAAAAAGACAATGTGCATAGTGTATGATTTGGTAAGATTTACGAAAATTTTAATTTCAAAACGACTTATAGCTAAAAGTAAACCACGACCGCTGTAGTCAAAAATCTAACAAAAACCAAATAGATTATAAATCTTGATTAAATAAGCTATGTCTGATGACTAATCTTTTTAAGATATTTTTACTTAATCATTGCGTAATCCACCTCCAAAGTTATTGTATAAAACGCGCGAAAAATCCGAACTTTCGGACGTTATAACTTGGAAACCAAACACAATTTTACAATGCCAATGGTCATCAGACATCTAGTTCGATCAAATAAAGCTGTTTTGAGCAAAATTTTGGATCTCTGACAAGAAATATAGGCGTGATCTTCTTTCCCCTTTTGTATGGGGAGATGAGCGGGTTGGGCCACCTTAATGCCTCATTTTCACACAGCTCCAGGTTCTTTTAAATAAGACAAATCAACATTACTTTCAGTGAACATCGAATTTATAGTAATATTATAGTTCAGTTTGCCGTGTTGACGCACAATAAACGGCGTTGGTTGCAGGAGCGGGTAATCTTCTACGACACGGCGGGCCTGGAGCCCCCGCTGTCGGGTCCACCGCAGTCTCCCACCATGCAGCTCATCTCCAACCAGGTAAGCCACAAATATCTTTGACTCAGTCACAGCTGCATACTTGGAAATGTGTACAACGAAGCTTGCAGTAAAGGAGGAGGAAATTAACTAATTCTGGGGATTTGGTTCACGGAGAATGCGAGCTGCTCCATGGTTCGGTACCCATGTAAAACTGTAGGTCCCCTTGCCCTGCATGGGCATGGGAACTAGGTGCCATGCTAGCACTTCCCTTATTACTTCTACATTGAACTAGGCTTCTACATTGAACTAGATAGAAAACAGATAATTTGCATTGCCACTTCAAGCATCTTCCATACAATGCAATGGTACCAACCCAGCGGGATTAACCCTACCATCTAGTATCACTGGGTTCAATCCTGCTTGTTAAATCCCTAAAAGACCAGGACCTTAAATGTTACATGAAACAAAGCACAGCGAACGTCAATAGTCGAAAAATGGTCACCCATCCAGAACCTGACCACATCTATTATAAATATTACAAAAAACCTAAAAAATAACAAAACAAAAAAAACTAATTACTTAATTTATCAAATTAATCACTGGATTTAGACGCATCAGCATATGCCGCCTGTCTAAAACTTATAAATAAATAAATAAATGTATACTTGGTAACAATATATACTGACTATATTGTCCATTCGACAAGTAGCAGCCGCCATTACTAAATCGTTTCTCTATTGAACTTGGTTATAGTGCCCTGTACATTGTTCTCGTAACCCCAAATCAGTAGCTACCATCCGTCGCTTTCTGCCCCGCCCGGCGCCCGGAAGCAGGTGCTCCCGCGCCACTACCTCGGCTTCGCGGACGGCTACGTGCTCGTGTATGACACGGCGCGCCCGGAGTCGCTCGACGTGCTAGTCTACCTGAAGAAGGACATTGACCGGAACAAAGACAAGAAGGAGGTTCGTTTATCTTTTTAATATAATAATACTAATGACAAACGTTGGTTTGCTCACACCCTCACATACCCTGACTCACATACCCCCTCACACCTTAAATTCTTAATATTAAAAACTTCGTATAATTAGAAATGCCCATTTAAGTTTAGAATTAATTATGGTTTTTACGCGTAGATAGCAATCTGCTCAAATTGTATGTGTGAAAACATGTTTTTGGCTTTGACAATTACATTGTCTGTTTTGTGTTAGTTTTAAATTAGCTGTAAGTTTTCCAATAAAAAAATAAAATAAATAAATGACTCTGGCCGAAAAGTAAATGATACCACACTTACTACCATTATTTTGGCCGAAAACACATTTATTTCCGAAGTAATTAGCTGTCATGCCAGTACCTTTCTTTTATGAGCACGGCTACATTGAACTGGATGTAAAACATGGAAGATTACACTCACGGCTGCTTCGACCATCACTTCATCCATTGCGATGGTATCAACCCGGGCGGGCTGAAACTTACCAGCCTTATCGGGAAAGAAGATCTACAATTTTGCAAAAATTCCGAACCATAAAACATCTTGCATTCGTGACGAAAAGCACTTATCCGACTCAGAAAGTGGTGCATTCAGAGCGGGAATAGAACCCATGACCTCTTATGAGAAGCAAGTCCTCCCGCCGTGAGCTAACATCCGCTCATAGTGTGAATAAATGCTCCAATAGAACGTTCAGCATCCTGGTAGTTAGTAAGATTTTTGATTTTTTTATTGTTTTATCTCAATCATTGCTATCAAAATTATTTTTCATTCAGTTAAATAAGCGCCATCTAGCAGACAAAGAGCGACCGCGCTGGTTTTAATGAGCAGTAAATTATGTTGGTTTACATATTTCTCTGAGTAGCTGAATTTCTCAGATCAGAATTTATTATTTAAGGCTTTTGGCATTGTGGGTTGTTGTTTCCTCGTAGTTCTTAGTTCTTTGCCTTAGACCGTTCTTCCAATGTAAGTTTGGCAGTAGCATTTAGGTATGAAATCATAATTGTTTTATATCATTTATGTGGACGAAAAAAAGACAAAAAAAATCATAATTTATAGACCAGTGAAGTTTCTTTGCAGGTTCTTCTTCACTGGTTGATCGAATCCGCGGATCAATCAAATTGTGACATGACTTAGTGTAGTTTGACTACCAGAAGTTGAATAAATACATGAAATGAAATGAAATGAAAATCAGAGAACATATAATCCGAAGGTCACAGAACAGAATCCTGCTAAATGTCCAGGCCAATGTTCTCGCTCTTTTTCAAAATCAAATTACAATGCTTCATGCCACTTTGTAACCTCAAATATTTTTTGCAACATTAATGCGGCAACCATTAAAAACAAAAATACTCTGTTGCAGGTGGTGACGATGGTGATCGGCAACCGCAGCGGCCCCGACGAGTCCAACTCCCTGGAGAACACGAGCTCCAAGGCGGCGAACTGGTGCGCCCGGGAGAAGATACGCCACTACACGGTGAGGCCATCGGCCGATGTGCACTAAAGAGCATGGTAATTTTTTTAGGGTTCCGTACCCAAAGGGTGAAAACGGAACCCTATTACTAAGCCTCCGCTGTCCGTCCGTCAGTCCGTCCGTACGTCCGTCTATCTGTCACAGGGCTGTATCTCGTGAACTGTAATAGGTAGGCAGCTGACATTTTCACGGAGTGTGTATTTATTTTGCCGCTATAACAACAAATAGGTAAAATAAAAAAATTAAACATTAAAGGGATACATAAACGTGATTTTTTGTGTTAAATCTTGTACGATGGTACGGAACCCTTCGTGTGTGAGTCCGTTTTAATCACGTTTTTTGTGTCGGGCCCTTTAATTTTTATTATTTTTTTATTTTACCTATTTGTTATTATAGCGGAAAAATAAATATATACTCTGTGAAAATTTTAGCTGCCTATGGTTCATGAGATACAGCCCTGTGACAGACGGACGGACTGACGGACAGCGGAAGCTTAGTAATAAGGTTCCGTTTCTCCCTTTGGGTACGGAACCCTAAAAAACAAATAAATCAATGTTTTACCAAATACTACCTAAATAACTTTCCACATGCAAACAAAACACGATCAACTTAAACTAGCGAAACATAAGACTTAGACATATCAGCTTACACTGCTTGTCTAAAACAAAAAAATGATCCACGTTCTACTGCAACGTCCGCGCCTACAGGTGGAGGCCTTAGACCGCACTCAGCTGTACGCGCCGTTCATCAACCTGACGACGCGGCTCAACCCGGTGCCGAACAAGAGCAGCTTCCCGCAGCTCAGCACGCTCAGCAAGCTCACGCAGAAGACGCCGCGCGCCGACGTGTGAGGGCGCCGCCTCCGGAACGGTTCGGCTAGAGTATGCGCGGCTAAAACATAGATGGCGCTACCGGTTCACTTATTCTGCACTAATGGTGAATCTAGGGCAGCGAGCATGGACGGACGATACTAGCAAGCGTAACTCGTACGTATTCAGGTTGCGTTGTCACTTTTACTCGAATGCGAGCTGCTCCATGGTTCGGAATCCATGTAAACCTGTAGGTCCCCTTCCCCTACTAGGTGGGAGGGTTTAAGCCCGCCCGGGTTGGTACCATCGCATTGGATGAAAAGATGGTCGAAGCGGCAATGAAAATTTGTCCGTGTTTTCTATCCAGCTTAATGTAGCCGTGCCCATAAAGAGAAGGTCCTGGCATGGCACATAATTCCTTCGGCAATGTGGTGTATTGGGCTAATATCATAACGGTAATTGTGTGGTATTAGCCATCCATATCAGGTCGCATAAAAAAAAACTTACAAAAACGGTAGCGCCGGTGAGTCAGCTCGCTTACTACTGATTTTCTCTACTGTTTCTAAACTGAATTTGAATGCATTATCCAAATCAGCAAAAGAAAGAAATTTGTGTATGTGTGGTGTGTGTATTTACAATTGAACCCATGACCTCTGGCATGGAAAGCAAATCGCTCCCTAACAAAATATTTCCGATAACAGTGATACGCTTAGGCCATTGCATTTGGCATCTAAGGTGAAGTATAGAAGTAGAAAGATATTAAAACGAATCTCAAAATTTTAAATGTGTTGCCAATATTTTTGTATTGAGACTTGATATGATTGACATTTTACAAAGTTGTTTTTACCAGTTTTACAAAAACCAAAAAATTATGACAATGTTTTACTAGTACTTAATTTCAATATTTTTTAACAGTTAATTTGTTTTTCTTTTTAAAGATTCGCCAAGGTTTACTTAAATTGCGAATTTTGTGTACTTAGTTATTTTTAAATATATATCTTTTTGATTCTCTCTTTAGATAATAATAATAATTAGACAAAGCATAATTTATGTGTTACACTTACGTTATGAATTTTAAAAAATAAATTGTTAACTTTTATGCAAGAATCACCCTCCGAAAATGTTCTTTGTATTTAATATTGACAGGGTAGATTGTAAGTTTTGTTTATTTTTAAAGGTTATTCGTTATTTACATAAACCTTTTTTTTATTGAAATTATTGGTTTTCTATATCAAAAAATGCAAGCATGAACATTAGATCTTGTGATAGACTACTATGTAGATCTGAATTACTATAGCATCAGCTTTATTGTTAATGTATGTCATGTTATTATAGTAATAAAAAACCTACCAGAATAATTCTATATTTAACATTAAGGTGGCCCTTCCCGGAGGGACTACCTCATTAGCGGGCACGGTACAAAACCGTGCTATTGCGCTCTGGGACCTTCTCTGTTTCAAAGAAAAAGACAGGCTCCGTGATGAGGAGGATGCAACATGTCCACAAAGCAGACAATGCGCATAGTGTTTGATTTGGTAAGATGTACGACATATTGGTTGGGGAAAAAGTTTCTTCGCATTTTTTAAGAAAATTCAAAACATTTTTTAATATGGTTTATTTACATTTAACTAAAGTATGTAGGTACCATTTTGTTCGATAACTTTTTGCCATCTTGTAGGTAGGGACATGATCCCATTGCTATAGAAATATTGAGACTTCTGATCAATATACCGCGACAAGTGGTTTTGGCAGTCCTCTCGTGATGTTAACCTGACACTGCCTAAAGAATTCTGAAGAGACCTAAACAGGTGGAAATCTGAAGGTGCAAGGTCAGGACTATACGGCGGATGCATTAACACCTCCCAGCCAAACTCTCTTAGTTTTTGCTGAGTGGCTAAAGATGTGTGAGGTCTAGCGTTATCATGATGAAAAACCACACCCCTTCTGTTGATTAATTCCGGCCGCTTGCTCTCAACTTCTTGCTTTAATCTCATCAGTTGTTCGCAGTAGAGTTCAGAATCGATGGTCCTGCCTGGTGGTAACAGCTCATAATGAATAATGCCCTTCCAATCCCACCACACACACAGCATCACCTTGTTGCGAGTTAACCCGGGTTTCGCCACAGTCTGTGAAGCTTGACCGGCCTTTGACCACGACCTTTTTCGCACGTTCTTGTCGTACGTGATCCACTTTTCATCACCAGTTATCAGCTTCTTCAAAAATGGTTCGGTTTCATTACGTCGTAATAAAGAATCACAAATGAGTACACGGTTCATTAGGTTTCTTTCAGTGAGCTCGTGAGGTACCCAAATATCGAGCTTTTTTGTGTACCCAGTTTTTTTCAAATGCGCCAAAACTGTTTTGTGGTCAATTCCTAGTTCTTCAGCTACGTCGTAACTACTGATATGCCGATCTTGCTCCACTTTTTCAAAAATGCCATCCATTTTATCCGTAATAGGGCGACCAGAGCGACGTGCATCTTTGACATCAAAATTTCCGGATTGAAAACGCTTAAACCAAATTTGTGCTACTCTCACAGACACTGCACTAGGTCCATAAACATCGCAAATTTTTTTCGCGGCTTGCGTTGCATTTTTACCTTTTTTGTAGTAAAATTTTAAAATGTATCGAATTTCTTCATTAGATTCACTCATTTTGACAGTACGAAAAACAAATGAGAATCACACATTTTCCTAATTTGAATTTGGAATTATGTTCTTTAAAATTTAAACTTTCAATGATACCAAAACCAGCCAGATACAAATAGTATAGCCAAAGAGATTTTATTACAAGTTCATACATACTATAATGCGAAAAGACTTTTTCCCCGACCTATTATTTAATTACAAAACGACTTATAGCTAAAATTAAACCACGACCGCTGTAGTAAAAAATCGAATAAAAACCAAATTAATTATACATTTTCACGAAACAAGCTATGTCTGATGACTAATCTTTTTAAGATGTTTTTATTTTATCGTTGAGTAATCCACCTCCAAAGTTATTGTATAAAACGCGCGAAAAATTAGAAGATTAGATCTTATAACTTAGAAACGAAACATAATTTTACAATGCCAACGGTGATCAGATATCTAGTTCGATCAAATGAAGCTTTTTTGAGCAATATTTTGGATCTCTGACAAGAAATATGCGCATGATCTTCTTTTCACGTTTATATGTGGAGTTGAGCGGGAAAGCCCACCTTAAGTCATGTGACAATATTTTTATTTGTAATATTTTAGAGAATAGGAAAATGAGGCTACACTTTAAATGTATTGTGTACTTTTCTTAATCCATAATGGTAATCGGTAACTATGTATCTTTGAATTATATTTTTTATTTAGTGATGTATATAAATTAAGCCGTACTTAAAAAAAAATGTTTTATTTTATTCAGTGTGATAGAAGCCTGAAGCACGAAGGTGGCTTAAACTGAGGGAAAACATTTTAGCATTCGCTATAAAATGTCGTAGTGAAATAAAAAACTCCGTGATTAACTACACCCCCAGTGATTTAGCCAAATTTCATTTGTTTGCATAGTTAGTTTGTTATTTTTAACCGACTTCAAAAAAGGAGGAGGTTATCAATTCGTCTGTATGTTTTTTTTTAGTTTTTTTTTTATGTTTGTTACCTCATAACTTTTGCCTGGGTGAACCGATTTTGATGATATTTTTTTTAAATGTTAGCTAGTGCTTCCCAAGTGGTCCCATTTTAATTTGGTTAAGTTCTGACAATGATATCCATGAGAAAATCATAAAAGTCTTAAATTTGTATTAAGATGTGCGCGACAAATGGACGAATAACTCAATATAACGCCAACCGATTTCGGTGATTCTTTATTTATTGGAAAGGACGTGTACAAATTAGTAAGTGTACTTCAGATTCACTAAAAATAAACAAATAAAAAAAATTTAACAAAAAAAATAACCGACTTCAAAGAAAAAGCACTAAAAAGTAAAAAATCATTTCCATTTTTGTAGTTACGATTTCTGTTATTTTTGAGTCGGCGTCAGCCGGGCACGCGCTGCGCCAATCAAGAGAACCTAACCTAACCTAACCTAACCTTGGCTGACACCGACTCAAAAAATAACAGAAATCGTAAGTACAAAAATGGAAATTATTTTTTACTTTTTAGTGCTTTTTCTTTGAAGTCGGTTATTTTTTTTGTTATTTTTTTTTTATTTATTTAAGGTAACTTAACAGCCATACATTAACATTGGTCTTATGTATATAATAAATTACCCAGAGCCAATAAAACAGTTTTACTGTTTACAATGTTAAAGTAGGTACCTAAAATATACTGTTTATAAAATAAACAGTGGCTGATCAATGTTAAGACAGACATTTTGTCAAATGGTCTCTCATCACTAAAAATCTGATTTAGTCAAATCACGGATTTCGACATTTCACTGTGACATTTTTTTTTATGCGACCTGACATGGTTGGCTAATACCACACAACTACCGTTATGGTATTAGCCCAATACACCTCATTCCCGAAGGAATTAGGTGCCATGCCAGGACCTTCCCTTTATGAGCACGGCTACATTGAACTGGATGGAAAACACGGACAATTTTTCATTGCCGCTTCGACCATCTTTTCATCCAATGCGATGGTACCAACCCGGGCGGGCTTAAACCCTACCACCTTGTAGGGGAAGGGGCCCTACAGTTTTACATGGATTCCGAACCATGGAGCAGCTCGCATTCGTGACGAAATGCACGTATCAAACTCGGAAAGAGAAAGACAGTGGTGCAAGTCGGAATTGAACCTAGTCTGGTACACTAGTCCAGTGCCCGCGCCACTTGGCTACGAGCCGCTACATATATAATATTTATTTATGTATACATGTAATACATAAATAAACATTAAAGTAAATGAAATAAGGGTCTTTTCAGATTGTTTATTAATTTCTTTTACAGTTTCCATACATTATCAATTCTAAGTTGTGAGTATCACGATATCTAAAAAGAGAACATGCACTATAAACCTAGACTATAATCTACCAAATTGGATTACCTTAAATCCAAGCCTACTCAACTCTGTACCTCAATTGTCCCTGCATTTTCACGAGAAAACAATGGTCATTATCATTGGTAATGTCTGCCCACAATAATACGATGGTCGGAAAGTCATGGGAAAATTACATATAAATAATTCTGATAATTGTGGGGTGATCCTTTAGGTAAAAGTAACAGTTTCCTTTCTGGTATTCGATTTTTTTTTACTAGGAAAAAATTGCGATCTTCGACCCTGCAAGTAAACACACCCTGTATACTTATGCCGTCTCTACATTTCACTGGATATTCCCATGTATTCCATAAGGCGTTGGAGGATTTCTATATCGTATAGTTATTCTAACTGATACTACCAGCTACCTTACTCATCCGAAGTTTAAAGCTGGGCTAACACCAGGTACTTAACTTACTTTCAACTTTATGTCAACCTCACGTGGCTTAGTTTCTAGCAAGCGTAAGCGACTGGAGTCTTTAACCATCATATGGTTTTAATTATTTTTAATTCATACGAACCAAACAAAACTAAGGTATGTAACCAATACATTTTTCGTTCTCACAATCTCTTGAATAATATTAGCCTGTTTTAAAAATATAGAATTCTAAATACATTCGATTGAGAATGACAAACATAATTTATAAATAATAAACAGATTTTTCTAATCGATTTTTTACATACACAAACAGCTTTTTTTCTCATAAAACATACAATATATATAATGTACCTTACTATTCTTATTTTCTAAATGTGGTATTTACCCATAATTACTCAAATATGACTCTCGACATTTTATATACTTAAAATATGTATAAAGTGTAATATATGGAATCAAAATATCTTGAAATGAGTTTCAAACACAGAAATTAAATTGTAAACTAACATTTATAAAAAAACACTTTGAATTGTATTTTACTTAATTTCAGTTAACTAAAAAAAGCCCTTATGCGTTGACACCAAAATATCAGACTTTAAGGACCTTAATATCTGATATTTTGAACTGGATATCCACAAAATTGTTATTCTAATGAAATTAGCACTAATAAAAATAAATTATGTTTACAAATAAAATTAGTACTTAATCTAAGTAACATTAACATAGCTATTTATTAGCGACGTGGTTAATTGGAGTCACTTCTTTAAACATTCTTCTCATTGTTCCTGACCACAAGTTAGTGTTAAGTTACTACCTACGGACTAGTTCTTACGTTCACTGAAAATTGAGCCATCATTTATTCTCAACAATCCTATTGAATATGTACGACCAAAGTCTATATATTTAACTCACCTAAATATTATTAAATAAAGTGTTACCAGAAAAGTTACAAAAATTTGAAATCAAGGAGTGACATGAATGGCTAATACCACACAAATGCCATCAGATTATAGCGTAATATACCACATTCCCGAAGGAATTAGGCGCCATGCCAGGATGTTCCATTTATGAACACGGCTACACTGATCTAGATGGAAAACACGGACATATTTTCATTGTCGCTTCCACCATAGTTCCCAATGCAATCCGGGCTGACATAACCCTCCCACCTAGTAGGACAGACGTACAGTTTTACAAAGTTCCTAACCATGGAACAGCTCGTATTCGTAACGAAATGCACTTGAGCGGCTCGTAGCCTAGTGGCGCGGGGACTGGCCTAGCGTACCAGAGACCTGGGTTCAATACCGACATGCACCACTGTCTTTCTCTTTCCGAGTTCGATAAGTGCATTTTGTTACGAATGCGAGCTGCTCCATGGTTTGGAATCCATGTAAATAGGTCCCCTTCCCCTTCTAGGTGGTAGGGGTTTATGCCCGCCCGGGTTGGTACCATCGCATCGGATGAAAAGATGGTCGAAGCGGCAATGAAAAATTGTCCGTGTTTTCCATCCAGTTTAATGTAGCCGTGCTCATAAAGGGTAGGTCCGGGCATGGCACCAAATTCCTTCGGGAATGTGGTGTATTGGGCTAATATCGTAACGGTAGTTGTGCGGTATTAGCCATCCATGTCAGGTCGCATAAAAAAAACTTATCCAACTCAGAAAGAGAAAGAAGAGTAGTGCATGACCGGGGCGAGAGTTTGAACACATAACCACTCGCATGAAATACAAAAAGGTTATGAAGCTCTGAGTTAGGGGAACACAAAAAAAACTCTAACATTAAAAATATTAAAAGAACCTCTCTGTGCCATCAATTTTTTTCTTTGGTAGGTATCTACCTTTTCTTTAAATATTTTATTTACTTATTTAACTTGTCTATACGTTAGTGTATTTCCTACCAGTGATCTGATAAAATTTCGATGCAAGATCTCTATATAGCTTTAATTGTGCTACCAATTCACTTACAACATTAACAACAATTTCAAAATTGTTCATTAATTTTCAACAACGTACTAGGTACATTCGTATTTCGAATCGAATCGACCCAAGCCGGCTTGTATCCAGTGAAATTTACGTAGGAAGAGATTATGGATTTCTCGAGCACTTAACTATTTTTATAAGTTATTTTCAGTATTATTGCCGATTTCCGACAGGAAATGTGTAAATGATAATGTTATAAAAAGTCCAAGATTAGTGACTCAGAGATGGAAATTGCTCGTTAACGATTATAAGCTAGATCTACGTAACCACTAACCTCGTATTCTACATCACCTGCCTTCTTCCAGCAGGTCTATTCCTGAAATTTCGGAATACCGGAATCAGGAATATTGAGCCTAAAAAACCGCTTTCATAACGGTTTTCAAAGCGATTTTATCGACGGAAAACCTTGATTAAATTGTAATACCATGCTCTGGTAACTTTTCAGCAAGAAAATCGCTTTGAAAACCGCTATAAAAACGGTTATCTAAACTCAGGATTACTGATTACGGAATTCCAGGAATATGCCTGCTGCTGTTAACACATGCTATAAATATTCTCTTGAACCATGTTTAAAACTATAAGCAGCTGTTAATTTTTCAATTACATCAGTATGGCACAATTTTTTGGATTTTATGACTTTTAGGCAACAATAAAAATCTGTAAATTCTACAAACGCCTATAGGTATATGATAATAATTTATTTATAAGCCAGCAATGATCCTTACAGCGTCCTTTCCATTGACAAACAATATCTAAGAGCCCTAGTTTGGTGCTTATAAATATTTTAAATGTTTACATTACCAGTAGCGATTTAAAATTTTGACAACTCACTCTGTACCCGAAGTCCCAGTTGTCACCTAAATTGGCGATACGGCAAACCGATCGACTGGCGTTTTCAAATGTATGGAGAAATTTAAGAGCGCGCGCAGTGGGCGTTAAGCGAACTAACATTTGCGAGTCCGAGTTTGATTTGACAGCTTACTCAACGTTGCCGTAAATACGTCGACGTTGCCGTTTACGTCGACCCCGCGTTTTCATACAAATCGGAAGTCCGAGTTTAACTTTGACAGCTTGAAGAAGTAAAATCACAGAATATCTAGTAAAAATTTGTATGGAGTCTGACGTTTTTGCGGAACTTCGAAGTTACGTAAACGCAAATTTAAGTGCGAACTCAGACTGACCACTCTGAATACAACTGGAAATGTTATTCTTCGTCACGTCCCCCACACTGCTGCCGAATTGCGGAAATGTCCTCAGTACGTTTTTTTATGAAAAACCGGTATGGGTGGCTGGGCTGAGGACCAAAGGTGCTCAGAACAGCCTCGCCTCGCGAAACCACGCTCAGCGAGGCACCACACCGGCGGATTAGCGAACTATCGCCGAGCTATCGAGCTCGTTCAAATTTACGCTTGAAGACTCCCAGGTTATAGTTATGAGGAAAGGCACCCGCCGGCAAAGAGTTCCAAATCCTAGCGGCAGAACAATGAATTTGAGTAACACTCGACCATATTAAATTTAAATGCTCACAAAGCATATTTATGTTTACATTATAAATAACATACATAATAAATAATACACCTAAGCATCCATACCACAGTCACCGTATTCCGAGGCGTATTCAAAAATAAGCCCCACAGGAAAATTTGTTTCACTAGAGTTTAAAACTTAGCTTAATCGCTGTGACAGCTGTCATCGTAATACCGTCCATGAGTACAGCAACTTCGTACTATATAGGATAGTATATTCTCAGCATCGTTCTAGGCCTAATCGTGTCACTTTGACAGCTGTCGCAGCGATCAAGCTAAGTTGTAAGCACTATATCCGGATAGGTGACTAAAAACACTAAAAACTAAGATCATTCGGGGACTACTTCCATCTTGAATGTCGGCTTGCGTCCGATCAGCCGCATGGCCAGTCTTCCGGAAACCGAACGCGTTTTTGAATTTGGAACTTCGTCGTCGCTCGATGATTCGTCTTCGTACCGGCACGCTGTCCGCGGGTCGCCATCTATCGAATCCTCCTAGAACAGCTCGAATGTTAGTGACACAGAAGAGAAAACGAAGAAGTGTCATGTGTTCGTTAATCGCGATGGCGCCGTATGGACAAATTGACGTGACGTGATGATAATGGAAAGATAAAAAATAGATGGACAGAAACGCAGCCGTCTCTCGAATTTATGAAGATCGGATGGTAGAAGCGCTTCTGGAACGTGCGATGGACAGAGTCGTGAAGCAGATGGGTCAATCATGAAGACATCCGATTCTGTTTTCTATTCATTAAAAAATCCATCATTTTTTATTGCTTTTCTTAATTTCTATCTGTCGTATTCAGAGTGGGCGGAATATTGCCGGACTAAATCAGTTTTTGTATAGTTACTCCGGTGCTTATCCTGTACTATGTTTTGACAACTTCACTCTGAATGCGACTGTTAGGTTCCGTAGATTTTTATTAACAGTGATTTAATATGGCAAAATTGCAAAAGCACAAAGTCTGAAAAAAATATTTGAAAGTGCTAATCGATAGTAATGCTCGTCTGTCATATATACAAAGTGTGAGTATACAGCTAAAAAAGGTACTGATAGAACTGGTATTTACCAAAATGACAAACACTAACATTAGTATTATCTTTGACACTACCTTACTAACTACATTTCTACAACGGGGATAGCGTACAGGTTGCTAACAATTCAGTGAACCACCAAGAAACCATGGATTCCTGAGATTAGGTAGCTTACATTCTCATATTATTATTATTATTTATATTATATTTATATTATTTATATTTTTATTAATCAGGGAAACCTACAGCTTACAAAACGTAAAGTATAAAAGCAGCTAACGCGACTGTAAGACGATGCATCGATGGCGGTGAGGGCTCTATGTTCCGGGAGGCCACGACAATTTTGGTCACGATAAGTTAAATGACTGAATCTGGGTTCACAGGTTCGAAACCAACCCACTGATGCTAAATATGTCGGTCTACCTGCGCCAAGTGTTGATGAATATACTGATTTACGGGACATATTGATGACCTTTAAATTATACAATAATAACCAGTCGGTTTCTTATTATACACTAGCAGCCCGTCCCGGCTTTGTACGGGCATAATGTCATTTAAAAAAATATTATTTTGACACAATGATACACAAATAAACCATTTTTACGTAGAGTTCCTACATTGAGATATTTGAAATAAAAAAAAACGTAGATATTATTATTACATGATTATTAGATATTAGATAAATAATAAATTCAAAGTGCTATAGGGAGAACCGCGACCTCCGAGGCACGCTCCCGCCGACCCGGCCGGCCGGTACCGCCGCAAACACTACATCCCGCAGTTTTTTAATCTATAATACCTTCGAAAATATTCATTTAAATCATATGCTGTAAAGGGCCGTATAGATCTATATTAAATCAACAATGTATTTAAGGTATTTAATTGGATAAGGATTAATGCTGTATTGGTTAAAATCGCTTCGAAAATTAGCCATTATTTGTCGTAAAAAGTAAATAAGAAAAAAAAGTTATTGTGGGATATCCAAAAGAGATAGATGTATACCATCGCGAAGTTTTCTGTAGACCTTTTCAATGTATACAATACTTAGTACATTATTTTGATAAATCTCGTAGGGTTCAGCCGGCGTTTACAATGTAAGCGGAAAAAAAATATTTTTTTACGACATCACATTGGAAACCTCAAAAATAACAGTATTTCTACAATATTTATTGGATGTTATTATACATATAAACCATCCTCTTGAATCACTCTATCTTTAAAAAAAAACTGCATCAAAATCCGTTGCGTAGTTTTAAAGATTTAAGCGTACATAGGGATATTGTGATATAGGGACAGAGAAAGCGACTTTGTTTTATACTATGTAGTAATTTAAATATACCTAAAATTATATCTGTATATATCGCCTATAACGATGAAATGCAACAAATGATTTGTTATTTTTTTGGTACTTATAAGCAAGTATGAAATGATACTTTCATGCTTCGTAATTTGCATCCATTTACCTTGTTATACTTTTTTTGTCACTATAACTACTTTATCAGGGGTTTTATCAAGATAATGCAACCACTTGGCGAAGCCAGACCGACACATTTACCATCAGAGGGTCGGTCTTTACCCTATGAACCCAGTTTCAGCCACTTACGTTATCGTCACCATTCTCGTCACGACCTCCTAGTCTACGAGCGGTCCTCGGGGGGAATATGTCGAATATTTAAGCGGGAAGACAATTAATCAATAACTGTGTATATACTAGATCTAGGAAATGATTTTTGATATCTTCGTATCACAAATACCCTTAGAAATATTTCGTTTCGGGTGGTTCATATACTCGTAGTTGTCTACAGCATGTATAAACACATAACACAAGAATTTATAGAGAGTGCTGAATAATATATTTCTGCAAACCATTACAGCACATCGAAAGTGGTAATCGAGCAAGCAGTAAGAGTGTATAATGGGGTCGCCTTCATAAAGTCCAAAATGCATGAGGTCCAAAACCCAGAACATCGAAAAGTATTTATCTTTCGTGTGTATTATAAAATGCATATAATCTAACCTAACCTTATTGAAAATATCTGTATACATAAGTATTTTCTAAGGTACGGGGTTTGGACCTTGTGCTTTTTGGACTTTGATGCGTCCACGTGTAGGTAATGTACAGGTGCATTACAAGCTTCGCAATGTTCAAATATGTACAGTCGTTTCGTCTGAAATCGAAACACCGGAAATAGAGACAAATTTGATATCTCTTTCTGTCATGCTGACGTCAACCATAGAGTAAAAGGGACTTAGGAATTCCTTTTCTTTCCAGTGTATGCAATTGAGAGGAAACGACTGTACACATGTTTAAACGTATTTTGAATAAATATATTTCATTTCAAATTATATTAATATTAAGACCTTTTAAAACACATGCACCATGCAGATCCTTTGACACCTTGACAAGCGAAGTTAGCACATCGGACCCATACCAGCGATCATGTAAGGACGAAAGTGGCGATCGAAAACCATTAGTGTGACGGAACCTGAGCCACGAGTTCGTGGAAAACATATAACTGTAGTCAGTTCCACTTTTAATCACAATCGAAACGAAAAAATACACACAATAGCGTCCTGTGATGTTCTTACGTGACATTGGAACTCGAGAACGAATTCGTAAACGAACTCACTCGCCGGCGCTGCCACCCCCATACGAATCAGTTTCGGTTGCGACTCCCGTCCTTTCACACTCGCTGACCTACACAGGTATGTACCGGAGAAGATGCTGCGAATTACCCACAACTAGCGGCGGACAGTGCGCGTAGACGGAAAAGCTTAAATTTTCTTCGGACGGTTTCGCATGATGGACGTCGGTGGCGCGGCGCGCTTTCCGCGCTCGTCCCCGCTGTCGCCCCCCTACCGCACGTCAAATGACATCACCACACACGTCACGTCACCAAACGTCATTACCACACACGTCACGCGCGGCGGTACACACCTCCAACTATAGGTTCACATAGCTTATTTTGCGCGTGGCCAAAACCGAAACTAAACGGGCGCCATCTTGAACGTCATTCGGCTGTCAGATTTCCCCTTATGTTGAGCTCGGTTTTTGTAGGAACATTTTCGGTTTTTAAAACGCGTAAAATAATGCCTGAAGTATAGAAAAGTGGAGTTCGAGAGATTTTTTTAATGTGAGAAAGTTCTTCAAGGACAAAAAAGGAAATTAATGACATTAATGCCATTTCGAAACGTCACCGAGCGCTTCTTCGCTATTACATGCTTGGGTTGCCATTGCAACAAATCGGGTTACCCACTATTTATTCCTTCTAGGCTGAGTTTATTTCAAAGGTAGGTTGTACAATTAAAAGGGGGATTTTATTTCCAGTGGTAACCATAAGACGACAGTGGTACTCCCAGCCTGGCGCAAAATGATCTATGTGGGACTATATCCAAAAATACATTCGTTCCACTCTCAATGTTTTCCAGGATGAGGGCCATGCAACAGTTGGGGAAGTATATCTTTTACTGGCTTTTGTCCTCTAAAGCTATTTTTGCTATAACTCTGAAAATATAGGATGGTACAAAATATAACTGTATTGGCGTGTAACAGTTACGTATTTAATGTCTTAAGCAGTTTTAAAAACCTAGTATTTGTTGAATAATTATGAGGTTTAGCGCAAAAAGTTACCAAGTGCAAATGGCTATACAGGGTGTTAACGGAGTAATGGTCCAAACGTTAACCACGTGTTCCTTGGCATATTTGGAGCAAAAAAGGTAGATAATTTTTTTTTGTACGACTGAAAAAAAAATTGTCATCCCCATACATTTTTATAAATACCTACACACAAAATGTGCGGGGAGGACGATTTTTTTTTCAGTCGTTCAAAAAATGTTATCTACCTTTTTTGCTCCAAATATGCCAAGGAACACGTGGTTAACGTTTGGACCATAACTCCGTTAACACCCTGTATAACCATCGAATACATTTTAACTTATTTTTGTGAATATTTTATGAAATTATTAAATATATGTGAAACTGCTTAGTGTGGTCGACAATAGGTTTTTCCATGGAACCTGGCATGGGTGTCTAACACCACATTCCCGAAGGAATCAAGTGTCATGCCAGGACCTTCCCTTTATGAGATGGCTACTTACACTGAACCGAAAACACGGACATAGTTTCATCCAATGCTGGGGTAAGTTGGTAACCTAGTAGGGGAAAAGCTTAACATGGGTTCCGAACAATGGAACGGCTCGCATTCTCGACGAAATATACTGTTTCGTACTACGCACGTACATCACTTTTTCACATTATACATAAGTACATACATATCACATTCATCACACCTACTGTCATGATAGTAGCCCCACGCACCGTATTCCGAGAGGAATTAGGTGTTATGCCAGGACCTTCCATTTTATAAGCACCAACCGGTGCCATGCAAACTAAGGGACTAGCCGGTTCGACTCAGGCTCCCTCAGCATTTTCACTCATCGCACTTATTTGCCCCACCATTCTTTCGTCGTTCGTGCGGCCCGCCCGCCCACTTACATCGAAGTCCCCGATCGTGAAGCGCATGGCGGCCGGCCCGCGCGCAGCCACCGCCGCGTCCGACGCGAGCAGCGTCGGCGCCTCCGAGTAATCCGGACTCATCACCTAGGTACAGTGCGCATCACAGTCAACGCCACACTCGGTTTGGACAGCTTAACAGAGAGCGTGGCTAGAGAGAGACCGCACTTCGCCACCGTCGTTGCAGGCAATCGCTTTCAGTATTTAGCACCGCTACCTTTCCAAATTGCGGGATTTCTAGTATACTATCCTAAAAGGCCCTGTCTGGATTCAAATTACATTTTCGGAGTGATATTTTAAAGCATAACTAAGCTATGAAACCTTTTGTATGGAAGAAATGTCTCTTTTGACACTAGTTAGAAATTCTTTTGGTTAGTGTATGTTCCAGTTGCGACCATTTATCTCAGCCTAATGGCAGAGAAAAAAGTCGTTACTGACACTAAAACTAACAAACCTTTTGGATGGACGAAATGTCTCTTTTGACACTAGTTAGAAATACTTTCGGTGAGTGTCTGTTCCAGTTGCGATCAATTATCTAAGCCTAAAGGCAGAGAAAGAAGTCGTAACTGACACTAAAACTATCAAACCTTTTGTATGGACGAAATGTCGCTTTTGACACTAGCTAGAAATATATTCGGTTAGTGTCTGTTCCAGTTGCGATCAATTATCTCACAGAGAATCCTAGTGTGGGAGTTATGAATCAAACTGAATGTGAAATGCATTTTTGGTAAAATAAAGAAAGATTATTATTATCTCAGCCTAAAGGTAGAGAAAAAAAGTCGAGACCGACACTAAAATTAAAAAACCTTTTGTATGGACGAATGTCGTTTTTGATTCGACACTAGTCACTAGTGGAGAGGCCACTATTTATCTCAGCCTAATACCCATACGTACTCAAATATATATATATTTTTTTCGTAATGCATTAACATTACGACCAAGGCGCGGATTTTAAATAAAATTTGGTTAACATTTATACAATCGTTAAAAAATTATGTTAACCCAGCGGGTCCTCTAAAGTCTTGGAATTCTGAATACTGGAAGCGATTCCATAAACGACAATGTGTGGGGCTTTTCGTGCCGTTCTCTGTACATACAGCCACCACCTCACCACACTCACCAGTTAGCAGGCTTGCAGTAAATATTTACAACGATCGAAGAGGAGATACAAGCCATGAACTAGACTTTATTTTCGCTTTATATCTTCTCTCGGATCCAGGATTGGTCGGTGCAGACAAATAACCTTAGCTTAATACAAACATTTTTTAAAAGTAACAAAACCTTCATAATAGTGTTATATACATCTTATTTGAATATACAGTGTTTTCCGTAAAGCTTAGACCTGCCACTTTTCATCCAAAATATGTTAATTACAATGCGATTCATGCGATAAGAATAGGATACGATCACCGCCATTTTGAATGTCGAATTGCTAAAACCCTCTCTTCACTTCACAAACTTCAGTACGTTGCCGCGGTGTTGTCGCTTACTTTCCCTCGCGAATTCGAGTGAAGTTAGTCACGAGCCCCGTCGTATTCTTATTTGAATCGCATTGTACATATTAAATTTGATTTACATATTCAAAATAGGTAAGATAGACAGCAGCATACTTTTTCAGCAAAGTGTTCATCAAAACTGCTCACCGGTCCAGTACACAAGAATAATTTATATTCAAATATAATTATATTGCAGATCTAAAATAATTAATAGTCTTTATATCCTTTGCATTCGATATCTACTTATATATATTTGCTGCATTTTTTATAAAATTATTTTCATCAAAATCACAAGCACTTTAATTTTTCTTTTTCTTTATGATAGAGCATTGGACATAACTTGAGTTGGTCAGGTGCGGTCGAATATTACGGAACTTGTGTTTACATAGCCAGACAGGAAAGCCTTCGCTCTCCTACAAAGTTACTAGTTATAAGGTTTTGTTACTTATTAGACACACAGGAGTGCATAAGAACTATGAGGGTTCCTTGTTGACTACGGAACCCTAAAAACACACGGCCGTAACGACAGTGGGTAACCTGCAACAAACTGCGCGAAAGACGTGCAATTAATGTAGTTACACATAGATACATAAACATGTAGATAGCTAGCTATCGCGCTTGCTCGCCGAGAGCAAGCCAGACACAGCGACTAGGGATTGTTTCGTAGCCTGTGTGTCTGCGAAACTGACAAAATAACACTACGAATCAAAATACTGATGGAAGAGTAAATAATTGTAAAACAATAATTGTAAATAATGTCTTGTTTAATGCATTGTCAATAATTGAGCCTATTTTTATTTCATTTGGGGAATAAAACTGCGTATTTATCACGATAGATGGCGTAAAACATCTCTCAAAGCTGTCAGATACCGTACAAAATAAAAGAGAATCGATTTTTAAATTTTACGTAATTAAAATGACCAAATTGTCTCGTTATGATTCTGAATTTTTTTTGTTTTATGAAGATTATAAATATAATCTTATTATAAATCTTCATGAAACAAGCTATGTCTGATGACTAATCTTTTTAAGATGTTATCAGTTCATCGTTGAGTAATCCACCTCCAAAGTTATTGTATAAAACGCGCGAAAAATTCGAACTTTCTGACTTTATAACTTAGAAACCAAACACAATTTTATAATTTCAACAATCATCAGACATCTAGTTCGATCAAATAAAGCTATTTTGAGCAAAATTTTGGATCTCTGACAAGAATTAAGGGCGTGATCTTCTTTCCCCGTTTGTATGGGGAGTTGAGCGGGAAGGCCCACCTTAAGGTCAGCTTCTATATTGACCTCGTCCTAAGAGCCGTTTCCATCATCAGTATATTCATCCGTAGCGTCAGCGGAGCGACAACAGCGAGCGAGAAACAAGAAAGGGGCCTCACGTCCTGGTCCGACATCATCTCCTTGGTGGAGACGGTGGTCTCGATGCGGCGGATGCTGCCCTGGTGGATGTCCACGTCGAGCCCGAGGCACTGGAAGCGGCGCAGCAGCACCACCAGCGGGATGGGCAGCACGCCAGCCAGGATCATGGCGAGCGCCACCGCCAGCACCCACGTGGGGTACGGCGTCTTCACCACGCGACCCTGCGGCGGACCGACCGTAGGTAATATTCCGGGAGGTCACGACATTTTTGTCACGATAAGGTAAATGGCTGAATCTGGGTTGACATGTTAGAGACCAACCCTCTGATGCTAAATATGTCGGTCTGCCCGTCCCAAGTGGTTGCGTTTTCTAGATTGGCTATATAAAATAGATGCTGGTATGTACCTGCTGATGAATATACTAATTATCTGGAAACATTGATACCTATTAATTATACAACAATAACCAGACGGTTACTTAATTAAACACTTAAATATACCTAAAGTTATATCTGTAACCTAAATCGCCTATAACTACTAAATGCAACCAAAGATTAGTTCAGTTTTTGTATTGCTATAAGCAAGTATGTATTGATACTTTCATGCTTCGTCATTTGCATCCATTTACCTTATGATATGTATTTTTTGTCACCATAACTGCTTTTTCAGGCGCCTTATCTACGTAAGGCAACCACTTGGAACAGGCAGACTGACACATTTAGCTTCAGAGGGTTGTACTTCATCCCGTGAATCCAGTTTCAGCCATTTACGTTATCGTTACCATTTTTGTCGCGACCTCCTAGTCTATAATGCAAAGTCCTACAGAGTCAACTGAAGGATGAGACCAAAATGCAAACACAACATTTACAAAATTTACTTTCCTAATCGCTATGTTGCTTCAAAAATAATGAACTTAATTTATGCTTTAAGTTTTACTTTTAAATATTGAGGAAAAGTTAAGAAATTTGATCGCCAAGAATCAGTGGGTCTCCGCTTATCTATCTAATCTAATATCTAATCTAATAAATAATATAAAGGGGAAAGTTTGTAATAATGGATGGATGGATGGATGGATGGATGGATGGATGGATGGATGGATGTTTGTTACTCTTTCACGTAAAAACTACTGAATGGATTCTAATGAAACTTTACAATAATATAGCTTATACATCAGAATAACACATAGGCTACAATTTATGTGCCCATGGGCTTTAGAACTTTCACGGGGCTGCGAAAACGATGCCGGTAGCGATACTTCACACTAGGGGGAGCGGGGCCGGGGGCGGCGGCGGGGAGCGGCGGCGGGGGGAGGGGGGGCAGACGTCGTGACTGTTTGGTGTCCGTTTGGCGAATTTTCAAGGCACTAGCGATTTGTAAAACTTAGTACATGTACATTTAACTACCCGGGAATTAGGATTTGCTAAATAGAATTCAGTTCCGCTTACGCTAAGATGGGGCTGTCATACAAACTGCAATGCTATGCACGGCTCGGCTTTGCGGCGGCAGCGCTTACTTTTACTGAAGTACGGCTTGGTATTTCCTGCAACTTTAGGACTACTTGGCATCACGCTAAATCGCCGGAGGAGCGACCAACAGAATAAAATCCTTGAGAACCAATTACTCGATTTAGATGTGCATTGTATCTACGTCTAGCCTGATTCTACTAAAAACTTATAGATTACATAATATAACGCTTCATTACCAGAAGGGTAAGTAGTGAGTCTTAAAGTCTTATAACATGCGAACCACTTACCTGATTTATATGCGTATTTTATCAATGTATAGCATCTCTGGGAGCAGTCAGGTTCGAGATGGGTTACTGTTTTCGATGTTGAGGCTGGCTGTGGGTTGGAGTCCACGCAAAACTTACCTACGTTACACGTTACTTACTAGGTAAGCAATGTAGCAGTGAAAGTGCAGAAAGGTTCTCACGGCAAATGTTTTTTTTTTAAATAGCCACCAAACGTCAACGAAGCTCTAAATGGGAATTATTGGATGTTTCTCATTAAATCATGCTATTTCGGCTCGAACGATCTTGATTAAATTTGGTACATGGATACATTGTCCTGGACCAGTTTGACCCTATTTTGGACCAGTCATGTGGGCTACTTTTTTAGCCATGAGATAATTTAGCCGACACTAACCCGAGCGGAGCCGGGTACCGCAGCTAGTTTAACATAAAGAAGGGTTTTGGTACGGGTTTTTTACACCCGTTCACTTAACAATTTATAAAAACACAGGTTCTCTAGTTTTCGTCAAAGAAAGCATCCTTTCTTTTCATGGAAATCTTAAAGATTTCACAAAAACTATTTAGCATGAGCGCGACTCCAATGTACTGATAAAGATTTCAGAAGTTGTCTCATCGTGCAGACATGTTCCATCTCCCTCTACCTAGCGGTAGTGGTACGTTGAGTTGACGTCTTATTCCCACGCTTTATTCGCCTTGCAAACACAGCGCGCTATGCTAGATCTGTGGAACCGGCACTCAGGCTGGGCTTTCACGGAACTATTTGGTGTTTTTATAGGATTGGATATTTGAGCGGTTCGTAGTTCAGAGACGCGTGGACTGGGCTTCCATGCTTCAAATTCCACCCCCGTCAATGCGCCAATTTCTTTCTCTCTCTGAGTTGGATTAGGCTTTTCGTCACGATTGCGAGATGTTCCATGATTCGGAATCCATGTCTAGATTCAGAATCCATGTCGGAATCCCCTACTAGGCGGTAGGATTAATCCCGCCCGAGTCGAAGCGGCAATGAAAATTCTCCGCGCTTTCCATCCAGTTCAATGTAGCAAAGTACGGTCCTGGCATGACGCTAAATTATTCGGAAATACGATGTGTTCTGCTAATGTCACGACTGTGTGTGTGGTATTAGCCATCCATGTCTCTCGCTCTGCCCACCCCTGAGCGGAGACACTCACCGCGTCGGCGTCCCAGGCGCCGTACTCGGGCGGTTTGATGGCCATGCAGATAAGCGACGAGAACAGGATGCCGGTGACGACGGCGGGGCCCACGTAGCGCCACGTCACCTGCCAGTACCAGCTGAGCCTGTAGACCGTCATCTGGCGGATGTCGTCACCGAACCTGGCGAGTGCTCTCGCTCTGCCAACCCCTGCCCAGAGACATTCACCGCGTCGCCGTCCCAAGCGCCGTACTCGGGCGGCTTGATGGCCATGCAGATGAGCGACGAGAGCAGGATGCCGGTGACGATGGCGGGGCCCACGTAGCGCCACGTCACCTGCCAGTACCAGCTGAGCCTGTAGACCGTCATCTGGCGGATGTCGTCACCGAACCTGGCGAGTGCTCTCGCTCTGCCAACCCCTGCCCAGAGACATTCACCGCGTCGGCGTCCCAGGCGCCGTACTCGGGCGGCTTGATGGCCATGCAGATGAGCGACGAGAGCAGGATGCCGGTGACGATGGCGGGGCCCACGTAGCGCCACGTCACCTGCCAGTACCAGCTGAGCCTGTAGACCGTCATCTGGCGGACGTCGTCACCGAACCTGGCGAGTGCTCTCGCTCTGCCAACCCCTGCCCAGAGACACTCACCGCGTCGGCGTCCCAAGCGCCGTACTCGGGCGGCTTGATGGCCATGCAGATGAGCGACGAGAGCAGGATGCCGGTGACGATGGCGGGGCCCATGTAGCGCCACGTCACCTGCCAGTACCAGCCGGGCCTGTAGCCCGTCATCTGGCGGATGTCGTCGCTGAACCTGGCGAGTGCTCTCGCTCTGCCCACTCCTGTACGGAGACACTTACCGCGTCGGCGTCCCAGGCGCCGTACTCGGGCGGCTTGATGGCCATGCAGATGAGCGACGAGAGCAGGATGCCGGTGACGATGGCGGGGCCCACGTAGCGCCACGTCACCTGCCAGTACCAGCCGGGCCTGTAGCCCGTCATCTGGCGGATATCGTCGCTGAACCTGCCCAGTGGGAAATCGTGAAGTCGGAAGAAGATGCTGTCAGGCCTAACTTGTAATTTGCCAGATAACTAGGCACGAAGTCAAATGATGAAGCAGAAGCTGAGAGCCGAATAACACGTCGTTTCATAGTTAGTATAGTAAGAAATGCAACTAACTCAGATTTAGTCACTCATTCACTTTTACTACATCATGTTTGCGATCGCAACCAAATGGTTGTTCTGATAACACTTGATTTTATAGTTAAGTCTACTAAAACTGTGCTGATAGAACTTATAAAATTTGACCTCAATATAGGTGACGTCTTTTTTCTGAGTGTTCCTACTTCAACGAAAGCAGTGGTGGAAGAAGTTGACCGCCCACCCCCACCCTCCTGGCTTCTTAAAAAAACCGCCCAAATGCGAGTCGGACTCGCACACGAAGGGTTCCGTACCATCGAACAAAATCACTTTTTTTGTACGGGGCCAACCTTTAATTTTTATTATTTTTTAATTTTACCTATTTGTTGTTGTAGCGGCAAAAAACATACACTCTGTGAAAATTTCAGCTGCCTCCCTATTACGGTTCATGAGATACAGCCCTGTGACTGACGGACGGACGGATGGACAGCGGAGGCTTAGTAATAGGGTTCCGTTTTCACCCTTTGGGTACGGAACCCTAAAAAGGAGCATGTACCTCTCGTGGCCATACACGTAGATGACGGAGACCATCTCCATGAGCGCAATGACGACGAGGCCGATGGTGCCCGCGAACGCGTCGAACATCTTGAGCCAGTACTCGCCGGCGCCCGTCGTGAAGATGAGCCCCGTGAAGAAGCAGAACGCGCACACCACGGCTGCAACAAATTCATATTGATTCCTACAGTCGGTAACTTCACACGGTGTGTTCATTGTTTCTTCATCAACCATCGCTCGGATTTGTCATATTTTATCATTAGCCAGTTCATCAATCAGAGCGAGGAGGGACTGTCAAGAAACTTTGCTGAAATGTTTTTCAACGTCCTCTTACTCAGTGTACAAAAGCATTTGGACTGCTTCAAGCAGTCCAAATGCTTTTAATACGAGTAATTGGTACTTATTTGTGTGAATTTTTGGAGGTTAAGGGTCCAGTGCACGAAAGAACAAATAATCAAAATTAACGTCAACTTTTGATAAAACACGTCACTTTGTATGGACAGTATGGAAGGAAATCCATGGGCTTCACTAAAATTGACGTGTTTGAACATTGACTAACCGTCTCTTCGTGCAATTGGGGCTAAGAAGGTTAGAGTTTTACGAAAATCCTAACAATTCTTGCCAATTCCAATGAATGTGTGCAATAGTTCGCGACCAATATCAGATTCGTGCGAAGACTATAACCGCCATCTAACAAGTTGCATTGTAGCAGCCAATCACCACAAACAGCACCCGTTCACGAGCATCACGCCGGGTCCAGCCATCGCTTCTCTCAGCCATATTGTAGGGAAAGAGGTAACCAAGTGTCACCGTAAGCAAGGCCCCATGATGGGCTCAAGCTGTTCTACAGGTATTACCTACCATGGACGATGTTCTGTGAAAATTGCGTCCCCGATTCCTCTCCATCCAAACTCGAGTATATCCGGAGAAATCTCTGTAGAGAACCGGAGATATTTGTGGGTTTTGAGAAACCACCGTTTCTGATATTAGGTTCTTTATCGCACAGCTAAAATATTCGAGTAGAACCGTCTGCCGGTAACCGTCATTCTCATTACTTGAACATGGGAACTAGGTGTCATCATAACACCTTACCAATATTGCATGGTTACACTAAGCTGAATCTCAAACACAGACAATTTTCATTGCCGTTTCGACCATCTTTCACCAAATGGATGATCAGATAGAATCCCAGCGAATCAGCTTGTGACGTAAGTTGGTTACTACCCGAATATTACATAAATGTAATATATTGGTGTCGCTACACTGAGCTGCCGAGGCTGGATGCTTTGAGAAGTACAATTAAGGACAGCGTCCACTAACCGGTCACGTAAGGCTTGCTGATGCGCTTGAAGATGTCGATATCGAAGATGGTGCAGAGCATGCCCTCCATGATGCCGATCTGCGAGCCCAGCCCCAGCGACAGCAGCATCAAGAAGAAGATGAGGGACCAGAACGGCGAACACCACAGCTCTCCGATCGCCTGAGTGAATACTATGAATGCCAGTCCGGTGCCTTCTGCCGCCTGCAACATAACATAATCGATGTTATGTGCTGTTTCGACTACAAGGGTATCCTCTCTTCGAGTGTCTAGTAACAGATGCTGTCATGCTTACTCCGCCTAGTTGCTTGTCCATTGGGTAGTAGGTGAAGTTGTAGAGCGCGTGAATCTTGCTGCGGTTTTAGTGCGACATGATTGCGTCGTATACACGCGATTGTACTGCTAGTACGCTCTTGATCCCTCTTGAAGTGTAAAGTAAGAGATGCCTCCCTAGTTACCTCGTTCAATTGCTTGTCCATCCTCCAGTCGCAGAGCGCACTGCACCCGTCATTACACTGCTAGTAGAATCTTGTTCTCCCCTGAAGTGTGTGGTAATGGATGACTTTCTAGTTACCTCGTTTGGTTGCTTGTCCATCCTCCAGTCGGTAAAGTTTTGAAAGTGTCCACCCCTCTGCGGTGGACGTGCGACAAGAGCGCACTGCACCCGTCATTACATTGCTAGTAGAATCTTATTCTCCCCTGAAGTGTGTAGTAACGGATGCATTTCTAGTTACCTCGTCCAGTTGCTTGTCCATCCTGCAACCGGTGAAGTTGTAGAGCGCGTTAATCTCGCTATGGTTGTAGTGCGACAGAAGCCCGCCGTACGCGTCATTGTACTGCTCCTCCGTCGGTTGGGTGACGTTGAGAAGGCCAGGGTACCCCAGTTGCCCCGCCACTGCTAATAGGATCTTGTACTCCCTGAAATGATTGAAATATTGATGATATATTAATGATTGTTTCGATTGTTCGCTGACTGGCTCGTTGAAGAGCTATAAAGTGTGCAGAACTTATGGTCCCTTCCACCAAGTACTGATTAGCTTAATCCTCACATTAAAGGGCCTTTCTTACCATCTCGCAATCGATACCAGTACAAGATAATCAGCACTTTAGTAATGAAGGCCCTTAAAGTGTAGTTTAAAATAAATCAGCACTTGGTGAAAACCAGGCTTAGTCTTTCGAGTGTAAGGTAGTATTTATTACGGGAAGAGAGACTATAGAATTAAATGGAAACATATATGGGTGAAAATGAAAGTGGCGGAAACAATAGACATCACATAGATAGTCCAAAAAGCTTTGCTTGCTGGTTGGAGTCCAGTCTTTATCTTTCAAGCCTAGATCACATTAGTAGAGTAAGCGGTAGAGTTAATATGGACAGTACTATAGATCCTCGCACCCTACCAAAATAGATACAATCGGTAGACTAGAATATTAGAATTAGTATAGTAAAGTGGATAGCACGGTGGTAGAGTATCTATCTCTACCAACTTTGTACCCCATCGATCCGCCTACTTACTCTACCAACCACTCGCCCGCGACTACCTGTGTAGACACGTTTGGACTAAATAGTAGCTTGCCACATATGAGTATATTTGAAACATAGCAAACATGCACTACAAGAATAAACTTATGAGGCATTCTGCATATGAAGTAATAGAGTAGGTTGTGCAAGGAACGGTCTACTCTACCTTACTTTTGCGTTTGGGCCACTACTTTATTGAAATCGGTAGAGTAGTAATTTAGCTATTTGTTATTAAGGGATTCTGAAAAGGGTATACTGAAAACCAGCTTAGCAGCGCGAGCTGCGTACCGGCTGAGTGCCGGTACGCAGTTTTATAAGTTTTTGATAAGTTTCTCTTTTTTATTATGTCTTGTTTATGTGTATTTCATTTATTTCATTTCATTTATTTAAACTTTTTGGTAGTCAAACTACACCAAGTTACGTCACAAAGATCCGCGGATTCGATCAACCCAGTAAAGAAGAAACCGCAAAGAAACTTCACGGTATGGTTGTTATGCGCTGAATAAACTATGAAATATTGAGTTGATTTGATTTGATTTAGTTAGTACGGCAAAACAGTGCACTCTAGCACCAACTGTTCTAATGTGAACAAGTTTTAAAGTCTAGTTATTGTTCTCGATTCGTAGTTAATCTCTCACCCGTATTTTGTTGTTAATTCTTCAAAATCGAGGTTTCGTTCTTATCAGAGGGTTAAATGATCTTTTTAGTTAGGAACCATGCGTACTATCTTGCTTACTATTTTTACTTACTGAGTTTATTGTCGTTTCTTCATCGTTTTAAAAATTGACGAATCCTAGAGTACCTTGCTTCAATCGTGAATTCAATCTCCACCCCTGCCATGCACCATTTTCTTCTGTTCCATGGTTTTTCATAAATGTACAACTGTAGTCTTTTTCCCCTACTAGTTAGTAGGGATTGGTATCATAGCATTGGATGAAGAGATGGCAGATTATATAAACAAACAAAAATGGTACAATATTTATTGAATTATATCGAATATTTACGTATTTATTTCCGGTGTGCGTGTATTCGTAATTCTTCTGCTCCTAATCGACTTGACCGATTTTTATATATATTTTTTGTAATTTGGGGTCACATGGTTAGTTATTAGCTTAATTTGTACCCCGAAAGTAGCACTGTCATTGTGGTCTGTTCTGTGGCAAGGGAACGTCTGCCTGCCTTGCCTACAGTGTCCGATAGTACCTAGTAAAAACTGACCCGCTGTACTAGGAACCCTATTTATTGACAAAATTTAATTATCCTTTCCTACACTCTGTTCCCAGTCTCTTTTGTACCCGATTTTTGGGGTAGCGCTACCACCGTTTTGATTTCATTAAACACTATTGTTTTCTTAGAGTAGTGGTCGACTTAACTTCCATTCGCGCCTGGACAAAGTTATTTCGCTTAGAACCGCTCAATGTTATAGCTCGTAAACGGCTTTTATAGGTGTTAGCGTAAAAGCATTATTACGGCTTCCACACGTTCCTTACCCATTGCACTATTTATACTGTCGATCTCCGTGATTTATACATACATGTATACTTTAATCGCATGCATGAGTGAAAAGACCCAGGCAATTATATTAAAATCTTACTTAGTTAACGAGTACGATTTAGGGAAACTTTTGGGTCGTCGACGACGATTTTGAGACCCTCCAACTTCGAAGGGATGTGGAGTCTCCCCGTGTTCTATCGTTCTTACCATGGAGAATGCTCGTCGGAGCTGCATAACGCTGTCCCACCGTCCCGTCTTTCTACCTTCGCTCAACGCGGAACAGGGAGAAATTCGACAGTCGACATTCCAAAAATAAGAACCCACCGATCCTCTAGATCCTTTATCTACTCCCTTCCGAGGTATTCCTCCAAATTACAGCCTGAGCTCCTTCAAACATGGTGTGAAAAAGCAGCTGGCCGACCGGCACGATTTTCGCAGTCCCCCTGAAAATTTGAAATCCCATGGGCATCCTCGGGCACCTAAAGAGGTGCTGACAGACGACATATGCCGATTTTAACAAAATAAATATTGTACGCTGTATGATTGCCTTGATTGCCGGATTGATTGTATTCTCATTGCCGCCTTAACCATAGTTTCATCCAAGGCGGTGGTACCAACCTGGGCGGGCTTAACCCTACCACCCAGTTTTACATTGGTTCCGAACCATTCGAGCACGCATCACAACACTTGGTCGTGACATCATTCGATGGCTCGTAATGCTTGTTTCTGGCGCGTTTAAATTAGGTATACTATAAGGTGTAGAATAGTGTAGACTAGCGCTGGTGTAAACAATAGGGAGAGTGTGTTAATCCCGCGTTAAAAGGAACCCAGGTTAAAGGATTAAGACATTACTAAGCGATGGCCATGGGCTTTTGTAAGGGCCTTATGGATTAAGAGATCTGTATTCTGTGCTCGGTATCTAGCATTCTAGAACATTTATCCTTTGTATTCAAAGTCCTTCTAATTTAACTGTATGCTCCGCTCGTTGCCCTCATACATACGTATATATTTTTAAATTAATATTTCCTTTAAAACCCTCATTACGTCATGGTTCGAAGTCATTCCTCAAGACGGAAATAAGACTGAGGAAGATGCTATAGCATAGTCAGAGTCGCGTGGCAAAAACATGCATGGAAAAACTACCTTTTATTACTTTCCGAAATATGAAAAATAAAAAGCTACGATTGTGAAGAACATTGAAGTGTGTACTTTTCATACGACTTCAATGTTTCGGCTACGATTGTAAAGAACATTGAAGTATATAATTTTCATACGACTTCAATGTTTCGGCTACGAGTGTAAAGAACATTGAAGTATATAATTTTCATACGACTTCAATGTTTCGGCTACGATTGTAAAGAACATTAAAGTATATAATTTTCATACGACTTCAATGTTTCGGCTACGAGTGTAAAGAACATTGAAGTATATAATTTTCATACGACTTCAATGTTTCGGCTACGATTGTAAAGAACATTGAAGTATATCATTTTCATACGACTTCAATGTTTCGAGTTCCTAGCTTACTTGACGAGGAGCTAACTTCAGTGTTCAATGTTGATACCCTATGTCTTAAAAGCGTCGAACGCTGGAATTTAGAATTACAGAGTGGACATACCATCCTTAGTGACATATTTCGTGAAGGACATCAAAAACCACCTTTACTGAAGTTGCTATGAGACAACTAATTCAGAAACACCATGATGTGGCATTTAGATCTTTCTGGAGTAACAATTTACAAGATTCTTCATGAAGCGCTTGGTATGAGAAAGCTGGTCTGCCGTTGGACCCGTATTTCACTTTGCGACGATCACAAGGTGGCTCGTATAGGTGTAAAACTCGTAAACGATTCAACCGAAGAGATTCCAATCATCAGTAGTGATAAACTTGCGAATGTACCTACGATCCTGATTCTACGCTGAAACCGACCGTCTTGAGTCTTCCAAGATGAGCCAAAACCAGCGAAAGTTGTTCGCTCTGGAAGCACTTTAAAGAAAACTGTGGCGAAATCAAGTTACGTTGCGACGATTGAACTATGTAGATGATCGTAGAACGTTTAATAACGTGAACGTTCAATGTGACGTAAGTTAGTGTAGTTTGGTTACCAAAAAGTTTAAATAAATGAAATGAAATGCAGAGTATATACCAAAGCCTGATTACTACAACTTACCAGCGAACTTCGGACAACCAATCCAAAGCACCGCATCATCCTGCACTATGTCAATTGCACGAATACGCGACCAACCAGCGTTGCCAAATCAACTTGTTCTATAGCCAGATGTCCCAAAAAGACTTTACAATACTATTCCGGGAAGTCACGACATTTGTTGTCACGATAAGGTAAATGGCTGAATCTCGGTTCACATGTTAGAGACCAACCCGCTGATGCTAAATACGTCGGTCTGCCTGCGCCAAGTGGTTATCTGCAACCTAAATAGTATATAAATACGAAATGCAACACAATATTTGTTCAGTTTCTGTATTGCTAAGCAAGTATGTACTGACACTTTCATGCTTCGATATTTGCAGCCATTTACCTTATCATATATATTTTTTTCACCATAACTACTTTTTCAGGCGCCTTATCTACGTAACGCAACCACTTGGCGCAGGCACTGACACATTTAACTTCAGAGGGTTGGTCATGATCCTGTGAACCCAGTGTCAGCCATTTACGTCATCATTACTATTTTTTAGCGACCTCCTAGTCTATAACGAAGTAAACGATTTCGCCTCCCTCACCCCTTCATGATTTTAGCCCAAGGTCAGCCAAACAGAGTCAGTCAAAGGGCCGGCATTATCTTCCACGTTGAATAATGAGAACCCTTTCATTCCATCTGAAAGGGTAGTCTGTGTTTGAGTTTGCTAATATCAGGGCTCAATTCGAAATGTAAAAGTTCCCTTCACAAACGATTCTCAGTTACTAACTAATATTCGTTACACTTGCCTATAGTGGCTCGTAGCCTATTGGCGCGGGGACTGGGTTCAATTCCGACATGCACCACTGTCTTTCTCTTTCCGAGTTTTATAAGTGCATTTAGTCACGAATGCGAGCTGCTCCATGGTTCGGAATACATGTAAAACTTGTAGGTCCCCCTTCCCCTACTAGGTGGAAGGGTTTAAGCCCGCCCGGCTTGTGGTACCATCTCGTTGGATGAAAAGATGGTCGAAGCGGCAATGAAAAATTTACCGTGTTTTCCATCCAGTTCAATGTAGCCGTGCTCATAAAGGGAAGGTACTGGCATGGCACCTAATTCCTTCGGGAATGTGATGTATTGGGCTAGTATCAGAACGATAGTTTGTGGTATTAGCCACCCATGTCAGGTCGCATCCCTACATCATCACTACATAGTATAAAACATAGTCGCTTTCTCTGTCCCTATATCCCTATGTATGCCTTAATCTTTAAAACTACTCAACGGATTTTGATGCGATATTTTTTAATAGATAGAGTGATTGATGAAGAAGGTTTATATGTATAATAACATCCATTAAATAGCGGAGAAATAATATTATTTTTAAGGTTTCTAATGTGATGTCGTAAATAATTATTTTTTTCCCGCTTATATTGCAAACGCAGGCTGAACCTGTATATTTTATACCCGTGCGAAGCCGGAGCGGGTCGCTAGTAAAAAATAAAATAAAAAAAACGTATGGACTCATTTCTTTATGATTTAAGGCAAATAGCGTTCTTTATGATTTAAGGCAAATAGCGTAAAGCATACTCTGAATTGCCTCATTATTTGGTTTGCCCATTAACAAATGTTTTTGACTACAGCGGTCGTGATTTACTCTTAGTTATAAGTCGTTTTGTAATTAAAACTTTCGTAAATCTTAACAAATCACACACTATGCGCATTGTCTGCTTTGTGAACATGTTGTATCCTCTTCATCACGGAACCTGTATTTTTCTATGAAACCTAGAATTTCTCAGAGCGCAATAGCACGGTTTTATACCGTGGTGCCCGAGAATGAGTTAGTCCCGTTGGGAAGGGCCCCCTTAATGTCAGTGTAGTAGTACCCTTAAAAGTAGTTTCATATCAAAACGAAGAGCGATTCTCTAGACAATTCTATTTCAAAGTAAAAGGCAACATATTTTGATTTTTTTACACCATTTGGCGAGATAAAGAGGATATAGACTTACAGTTTTACACAAATTCCCAACTATGGAACAAAACAAAGCCAGGAAAACGGATGCATCGACGGAGCGGGATCGAGCCTATAACATCGAAGAAGAGACCCTGCGCCTCTGAGCTACGAGCCGCTACTCACTTGAGCATGCACTTCTCGACCATCTTGTAGGCTTTGAAGCCGAGGATGCTGAAGATGACGAGGCTCGCGTAGACGGCGGTGAGCGCGTTGCACACGGACACGAGCAGCACGTCGCGCACGCAGTTGTTGTCCGGCGGGTTGTACGAACCTGGGGCAAGGGGGTTCGATAGATCTGCGATAGTCCGAGAATTCGCGGGGATAAACCCGAACCCTACATAGTGAGGAAAAAACAGTTTCACGCATGGAGGTGAAGAAATAACAGGAGAACGGATGGAACTAAAAAAGTGTCGACACCACAATTTGTGCCGCCGGAGGAATTTGGCCTTTGTTTCGGCATATATTCTTTGGTTTCGACTCTCGCTGAATATATCATTACGAATGAAGAATGACGTAACGACCATCTGGTTTATTGAAAAATAATTCTTATCTTTATCATTTTACCTACCAATTTGGAAAATTTCAAATTGGATTTCTCTCCGTCTTCATCACTGCGCTACAAATGTATACGGCCATATAATGTTGTAGTTCGCGAGGCGTCATTTTTTGCGCGCTAATTGTATGGAAGTTATTTCTCCATACATTCTTCACCTCTATGGTTTTACGTGGATCCAAATCACAGGACAAAACGTTTCGTCGCCTCTTACGAAATTTACTGATGTCTGCATCTCATGCACATTGTGTCTGGTCACGATAAATCCAGAACTTAAATCTTTGATATTTTAGCAAAAAACTGGGTTTAGAATTGAAACACCAATAAGAATATCATGATAAAATTATGCATGTCGTTGACATGTTCTTAAAAATTGTTGGATAAGTTTCAGATGTAGTCTTTGGTTACACGGTCAGCTATCGGAACCGGCATGCAGGATTACCAGCGAGAAATACTTACCGAAGGCGATAAGCGATCCAAACGCCAGTCCGAAGGAGTAGAAGACCTGAGTGGCCGCGTCCAGCCAGACCATAGGGTTCAGCAACATCTCCAGCTGTGAAAATCGCGCAATTGTAACGTAGACATTGATATTAACGTAGGATTCATTATTTTTATTAACGCAGGGAAGGTGTCTCAAAATTAAAGAAATGGATTTGAGGAACCTCTAAAAGCTTAAACCTCTCCTCTTCCTATCTTTAACGATCTCCTGAAAGATGTCAGGAAAAACTGCTACATTCAGTGGAAAGATCACTTCTGTGCAGGAGATCTGTAGAGAATGACATCTGGTACAAAACTGTACAGGCTGAGGTACTTCGGTGGCTCACCTTGGGCGTGTACATGTGCATGATGCCACGGCCGGAGCCCGGGAGCGTGATGCCGCGAACGAAGAAGATGGTCAGCACCACGTACGGGAACAGCGACGTGAAGTACACCACCTGGGTGGGAAGAAGCGGAGGGTCAACCACAACTTACAAATGTCTAATTAAAGTTTTTAGTTGGCAATATATTTCTGTAATAAAGACTAATTTATTGCAGAAAGATACACACACATAAATGACAAAAATACGTTAAATGCAGTGTCTCAGTCATACTCAGTCCAGTTCAGAGTGTGTTAGCATTTGAACTGCGTCATGCTGCTGGTTTCTGTTTACTTAGACAAGGGCCTCAGCATAGAGAATATTAAAAAAAGTTATTAATAGAAAAATACTAATAAAGTTTATTCCGAAATAAATAATACGTTTACGGTAACTCCAAAATACAGTGAAGCGCCCAACCTTGCCACTGCTCTGAATGCCCTTCATCACGATGAAGAAGACGATGACCCACGAGAGCAGGAGACACATGACGATCCACCACTTGGGCTCGCCGGGCTGCTCTATGGAGGGGGCGGAGTCGAGCGCCGTGCGGTACCAGAAGTATGCAGTCTCCGATGTCTTGCTACACTCCAGGGCGTCTGTCCCGTTACCCTCGGGGCAGGATGTCCACGGCAGCGGGTACTGAAATTAACTATGAAATCAGCCAAAAACAATGTAATAGTGGGATCTCAAATTTCTGTCATCCCGCCTGTATAATATTGCTGACAAGGTTGTCTGTAATTCAGCCCAATCGGGGTTATCTTAGTGATATTTTAAATGCCATGGATTTTTTGAAAGGATGACTTAAACTGCGTATAACTAGGTATATAATAATAAGCTCTAATATCTTTTACCATTGAATCCATAAATCATGTTATTACTAAACAATTGGAAACCATAATAAAACAATTTACAAAACGGAAAAACATATATGTTTTACTTTTATTAGAGCTATTAAAAATCAGCAGAATATTCATGACAGCATAGTTAAACTCCATCATAAATAACTTTGTATGATGATTTGCCGCACCGAAGTCACCAATCGATAGAACCAATTTAAGTAAATATACTCACAAGGTCTTGTGAAGGTAGAATAAAATCTAAATATTGAGGTCAAAGTCATTATAATGTACAACCGAAGTGATGATCACACGTACCCTCAAGCTATTGAAGAGGTAGAAGAAGACTCAGGTAATGATGACGTTGTAGTACAGGGCCACGAAATTACACATGAGGTCTAGTAAATCTAGATGTTGAAATAAAAGCGATTATAATGTGCAACCGAAGTGATGATCACACGTACCCTCAAGCTATTGAAGAGGTAGAAGAAGACCCAGGTAATGATGACGTTGTAGTACAGGGCCACGAAATTACACATGAGGTCTAGTAAATCTAGATGTTGAAATAAAAGCGATTATAATGTGCAACCGAAGTGATGATCACACGTACCCTCAAGCTATTGAAGAGGTAGAAGAAGACCCAGGTAATGATGACGTTGTAGTACAGGGCCACGAAATTACACATGAGGTTTAGTAAATCTAGATGTTGAGATAATAGCGATTATAATGTACAACCGAAGTGATGATCACACGTACCCTCAAGCTATTGAAGAGGTAGAAGAAGACCCAGGTAATGATGACGTTGTAGTACAGGGCCACGAAATTACACATGAGGTCTAGTAAATCTAGACGTTGAAATAAAAGCGATTATAATGTACAACCGAAGTGATGATCACACGTACCCTCAAGCTATTGAAGAGGTAGAAGAAGACCCAGGTGATGATGACGTTGTAGTAGAGGGCCACGAAGAGCGTGACGATGCAGCTGGAGATGCCGATGCCGCCGAGCCACGGGTGGATCGTGTTCCAGACGCCGAGCGAACCGAGGCGCATCTTCTGGCCGATGGCCATCTCTATAAGGAAGAGCGGGACGCCTTCCAGCACCAGCATCAGCAGGAATGGGATCAGGAACGCACCTGAGAAGAGAACGTCTGGTCAGCATAGTTAAATGCAACATGAATTAAAAACAAGCCGCTATTGAGACGATACTTGACACCTATACGGGGGTTCAAACGGTTACCAGGAATTATAGGTCAAAAAAGGTAGATGACATTATGGTAGTGGAGACATTTTTTTTTAAATTTACACTTCCAAAATTATAAACACAATTTCTATCACAAATATATTTCTAGCATTATGTAATACAATATGAATCAAACATAAGGATCAAGCGGCTTTAATAATACTTGACTCCTATACAATGGGTGTATGGCACAATTTGTGACCAGGTATTCCATATCGTATTTGGACTAAAAAGTACATAATACTTTATTCTTCGGTGATTTTTTCCATTGAATAAACACAACTCTGAACAGAAAATCGCAATGCAACAGTCCTATATAATACTAGGGTCGTAGCTTTGCAGGTGTTTAGATATAGCGGCACATTTTCTCGTATGTCGTGGACTCCTGATCTCTCGTCAGTTGATACTATACTTCTGAGATGTGTACTAACTTACTTCATAAATCCATAATGGTCTCCAAATGTTCCAAGGAATCATAGGTGAGCATATGCACCATACCTTCACACACTGTGCCGGTATATTTACCTAACCGCCACATATACATACATGTATGTGTGTATAGCAGTTTCCCCCCCGACTCTTTCCACTTCGCAGTCTACGCTCTCGATATTACTTAGTATGTACCTCAAACCTGTTGGAACCTTTCGTATCGTTTATAAGTAAGTAAACAGTGTCGACGTACGGAATAAATAATATCTAGTGTAGAGCTTTGCCCGCGAAATGGAAAGAGTTGGATGGAAACTGCGCTAGTATACTAACCTATGTTTACAACACCTTGCTTAGAATCGGACGGTATCCCCACACGTCGTTATTTTATTTTGAACCAATAAAACGAAACGGAAAACGGAACATTGAACTGAATGGAAAACACGGACAATTTTTTTTCATTGCCGCTTCAAACATATTTTCATCCATTGCGATGGTACCGATCCGGGCGGGCTAAACCCTACCACCTAGTAGGGGATGGGATCCTACAGTTTTACATGGATTCCGAACAGTTAGACGTAGCAATTTAGCCGTGCTCATAAAGGGAAGGTCCAGCCTTAGCCCAGTATTAGCCATCCATGTCAGGTCGCATAAAAAAAACCGGCCAAGTGCGAGTCGGACTCGCACAAGAAGGGTTCCGTACCATCGTAAAAGATTTATTACAAAACAATTATTTTTTAATCTTACCTATTTGTTGTTATAGCGGCAAAATAAATACACACTCTGTGAAAATTTCAGCTGTCTATCTGTTATGGTTACTGAGATACAGCCCTGTGACAGACGGACAGACGGACGGACGGACGGACGGACGGACGGACGGACGGACGGACGGACGGACGGACAGCGGAGGCTTTGTAATAGGGTTCCGTTTTCACCCTTTGGGTACGGAACCCTAAAAAAGAACCATAGAACAGCTCGCATTCTTGACGTAATGCACTTATCGAACTCGGAAAGAGAAAGAAAGTGGTGCATGTCGGGGCGAGGAATTGAACCAGACGTCTGGTACGCTAGGCCAGTCCCCGCGCCACTAGGCTACGAGCCGCTCAAAACTACTAACAAACTAACCAACTCGTGGCTACGCTGCCGTCCTTACATGCTCGCTGGATCTAACCGAGCCTATCCTGTAGTACACACATTACTTACGCCTTCGTGGTTTTCGAGACATGAAACGACTCGCTCTCTTAAGGCCCTGGTACTAGCCAAATCGCAAAGTTAGACGAGGCACCCCAAGTTAACTAACTAAGTCTGACGATTATAAGTGTCATTCTTACAATATATGATTCCTTGTCTAGGAATCGACCTATTTTCGTTAATGTATGTTTCCTTTTTCTATACAAAATAAATTCCGGTAACGGTGTCCATTTCCGAACTTTTTTGACTAAATGTAGAAATCTAAAAGCAAATGGAATTTTTTGTTTATGCATATATGCTGTTTTTGCTTATATCTAGAAATCGAATTAATTTCAGATTTCTAATGATAAAAATCAATTTTTTTTTTTTTATTATTATTTAAATGAATAATGGAATAAAAAAATATTAACAATCCATTATCAGTCTGGAGTTCTATTTGGATTTGCTGAAGCGTTTCACTACATATTATTACATTTGTTAAAAAGTGCATTTGTATGGCGCGAGTAGTTGGCTAGTCCTAGCGCCTTAAATGGATATTTCAATCTTGGATTAGAAATAAAGAAGGACATCGTGGGAATCGAACCCGCAGCCTTATACTAGACTAATAAGAAAATGTTTATTCTTCGGAGAATGCATAAAATATTTTTAAAATTATTTCAGATATTAAGAACGGCCCGTAAGCTATGTTCCCCATGCAAACGTAGTTTACTAATCATTTGAAAAAAGCTGTTCCGATATGCTTGATATTTGGTATCTAATATTCTACAATAAATATCTGTGTCTGCACGTTTTTGATTTGCTGAAAAATCTAAAGCAAGTCAAATAACAGGCAAAAGAAAATCTTCATACAAATTTTCTTTTCTCTGTTGCGTGATACAGGATCCATTTTTCGAAAAAACAAACACGTGCAGACATATATATTTATTGCCTGATATTAAGTCCAAAATATCAAGCAAATTGGAATAGTGGTTTTCAAATGATTAGTAAACTACGTTTGTATGGAGAGCGTAATTTTCTGATGCTTACGGGCCCAGCTTAAATGATATTATTCGTTTAAACTTAATATTGAATATGCGTGTTGGTTTATTTTTAGCTATTGATTTTTAAATTACCTGCGCGCTGCTTTGTAGTCGATCAAACGTGAAGATTGACATGCTGTCAATTTGGAAGCTTTTCGAGGAAACTGTGTTCACACAGCTAATGATGTTCAAACACAAATTCCGTAACCTCGGCGGCGCATGCGAAAGGAATAGTGAACATTTTAGTGGTAAGTAGTATACATGTATATGGGCCGAAAATTTCCGTTTAACTGTATTTTAAAAGTTAGAACTTTGATAGAGGCGCAGTTTTGTTTTTTTTTATGCGATCGACATGGATGGCTAATACCACACAACTACCGTTATGATATTAGCCCAATACACCACATTCCCGAAGGAATTTGGTGCCATGCCAGGACCTTCCCTTTATGAGCACGGCTACATTGAACTGGATGGAAAACACGGACAATTTTTCATTGCCGCTTCGACCATCTTTTCATCCAATGCGATGGTACCAACCCGGGCGGGCTTAAACCCTACCACCTATTAGGGGAAGGGGACCTACAGTTTTACATGGATTCCGAACCATGGAGCAGCTCGCATTCGTAACGAATTGCACTTATCGAACTCGGAAAGAGAAAGACAGTGGTGCATGTCGGTATTGAACCCAGGTCTCTGGTACGCTAGGCCAGTCCCCGCGCCCTGGCATGGCACCTAGTTCCCATGTGGTGTGTTAGGCTAATACCATGACAGAAGGTGTGGTAATACCACACCTTCTGCCATGGTATTAGCAGAAGGTATAACCATGTCCAGTCACATAAAAAAAAAAAATTGCGGGCACGGTACAAAACCGTGCTGTTGCGCTCTGGGCCCTTCTATGTTTCAAAGAAAAAGACAGGCTCCGTGATGAGGAAGATGCATCAATGCGACAATGCGCATCACAGATATAGAGTGCTTGTATTGGCAATATTTACGAAAATTTAAATCACGACCGCTGTAATGAAAAAATCTAACAAAAACCAAATAGATTATACATTTTGATTAAATAAGCTATGTCTGATGACTAATCTTTTTAAGATGTGCTTACTTTATCATTGCGTAATCCACCTCCAAAGTTATTGTACAAAACGCGCGAAAAATTCGAACTTTCCGAAAGCCTTATAACTTAGAAACCAAACAAAATGTTACAATGCCAACGGTCATCAGACATCTAATTCAATCAAATAAATCTATTTTGAGCAAAATTTGGGATCTCTGACAAGACATATGGGCGTGATCTTCTTTCCCCGTTTGTATGGGGAGCTGAGCGGGATGGCCCACCTTAATAGAGTTCAATAGCCATCGGATTTGCGTCTATGCCAGAGATCGTCGGTTCTATCCCCACCTGTTCATGCCCCACTTTCTTTCGTTTTCTGAGTTTGATATCATGGGTCGGTATCCATGTAAAACTAGCGCCCGTTTTCGTCGCCTCCAGCTACATAAATCCCAAAGATATCTTTCGGCTACACCATGCAAATAAGCAATGTAACCGAACGTTAACTATCGGATTTCACAAGAACGTTAAAAAAGGTACCTCTTTAACGTCATTGGGATTTCAGGTAGCTGGAGGTGGTACCATCGCATCGGTCGTGTGGTGTAACCACCGTGAGTGTGGTATTCAGCGAGCATGTACGATCAATGAAAGGATCTCGCTGGGTATTAGCCAGTTACGTAATAAATATCTATTTCGTTTACATATTAGGTATTTTTTATTCATTGCATATAAATATTATTTGGTTTCTTGTTACTGGACATGGATGGCTAATACCATACCCACCGCTATGACATTAGCCTAACACAATGCATTTACCGAAGGAGTTAGGTAACATGCCAGGACCTTTCATCTATGAGTACGGCTATATGGAACTGGATAGAAAACACGCACTTTTTGCCGCACATTGCCGTTTTGCCATCTTTTCATCGAATGCGATGATGCCAACGCTGGCGGCTTAACCTTACCACCTATGTATTCCGAACCATGGAGCAGGTCGCATTCGTGACGAAATGTATATCCCCCTCATATATAAATAGAAAGTGATGCAGGAACGATTTGAACCTCTGGCATGCAAGGCAAGCCTCCGCGCCTCTGAACTACGAGCCGCTAGCTATAAGCTACATTGCGTCAATATGGATGATGACAGCTAGTCGGGTAAAACCTTCCGTCCCTAGTTCTATGATTAGCCCTAGAGATATGGGTGACGGCTAGTCTAGACCAAAATAGCTCATTGTCTATAGAGCTCGTAAACTTTCGCCGCAAACTGTGTATTGATTTTCCACAGCAGTTTCCAGGGCCTGCGGAGGCATTCAATCTACACTTTCAGGTTCGCGAGGAAATATTTGGAGCGATGCCAATGTATTCAGGATGGCAATGGATGTTCCGGTGGTAAAATGACGGTGATTCCTGGGTAAAAACTTTGATGTGTGCTAGTTAAATATACAATATTTGCACTTGGGCAAAAATTACGATAAAAACATATTAAAATATGCAGAAATAATATGTCTGTGGCGCTAAGGCTACACGCGATAGAAAATACGAGTTAACATGTTTCTCATCATAGATAGTTCATCAGTAGATCAATTGAACACTTCAATAGTATGATCTCAAATGAAAAACCGGCCAAGTCTGAGTCGGACTCGCACACGAAGGGTTCCGTACCATCGAACGAGATAAAAAAAAATACATGTTTTTTTCTATGGAAGCCCTCTTTAATTTTTTATTATTTTTAAATTTTACATATGTATATGTTCTTATAGCGGCAAAATAAATACACACTCTGTGAAAATTTCAGCTGCCTGCCTATATTAAGGTTCATGAGATACAGCCCTTTGATACACGGACGGACGGACGGATGGACAGTGGAGGCTTAGTAATAGGGTTCCGTTTGCACCCTTTGGGTACGGAACCCTAACAACAAGCATAAGCAGCGTTACTAGAAATCCGTATTACCACCGCTGCATCTAACTCTCCCCTGCCGTAGTCCTAGTTTGATGTTGACAGATTAAATAAAGTAAATCCACAGAATAGGTAGTAAAACTTTTATTAGGTTTGACGTTTTTATGTAACTTCAAAGTTGCGTAAACGCAAATTTATCGAACGGCACCGAGCGCTGATGAGCGCGAATAAAAAACCGGCCAAGTACGAGTCGGACTCGCACACGAAGGGTTCCGTACCATCAACACCAAAAAATCACGTGTTTTGTATGGGGCCCCCCTTTAATTTTTTATTTTACCTATTTATTGTTATAGCGGCAAAATAAATACACACTCTGCGAAAATTTCAGCTACCTATCTATTACGGTTCATGAGATACAGCCCTGTGACAGACGGACGGACGGACGGACGGACGGACAGCGGAGGCTTAGTAATAGGGTTCCGTTTTCACCCTTTGGGTACGGAACCCTAATTAAGACAAGCAGACACACGCTTCAGTCGTTCTCCTTTTGGATTGTTCATTAAAACCTTCGTCTCTGTTGCATACGCTCGCTGCTTACAGAACACTTCACTGAGAAAACGGACCGTTAGCAAAACGCGATTTTCACTCTGCTAATGGCAAAACGGTTATTTCATACCGAATACTCGTTTAAAATTAACAAAAAATCTCTGCTATTAATAACCGAGTCACGGTTGCTATTAGCAGATTATACTGTAAGCTGTATCTTAACCAATGTATTCGGTTGTAAATAACAATTATATACGGTTGCATTTAACAGTTGCGTTTTCTCAGTGTTATGAGTTGCTAGCTAATGGTGAAGAGATTCAAATATCTGAAGATCTGGTTTAAGGTGCCCCCGTAAGCATCAGAAAATTTCGCCTCCCATACAAACGTAGTTTACTAATCATTTGAAAACCACTGTAGCAATTTACTTGATATTTGGTATCACATATCTGGCAACAAATATCTGTGTCTGCATGCCTTTGTTTTTTCGATAAATGTATACTGAGTCAAACCACAGAGAAAACAAAATTAGTATGAAAATTTTTGTTTTTGCTTTCATCTGATTCGGTTTGGATTTTTCAAAAAAACAAAAGCATGCAGACACAGATATTGGTTCCCTGATTTAACATATTAAATATCAATTTAATTGGAACAGCTGTTTTGAAATGATAAGTAAACTACGTTTGTATGGGGAGCATAGCTTACGGGCTGTTCTTAACCTCCTCAGGTAGTTACAGCGCCTCAATAAGGTTAAAAAATTGCGGGAAATCATCTAGACTTTGCGCATCTACGCTTCTTATTGAATTGTAATGTAGAGACAGCGAGCATGGACTAACTCGTGCCTACGCAGCCGCCATAAGCTGCATTCGATCTCTTCTCCCGTCCCTCGATGCCTGCTAATTGGAGAGGATCAATGGGTGGCCAACGGTGACGAGATTCAGCCATTGGGAGAGGTTTAGAGAGCACTCACCGCCGCCATTCTGCTGGCAGAGGTAGGGGAACCGCCAGATGTTGCCGAGCCCCACCGAGTAGCCTATGATGGACAGGAACAACTGCAGCTGGACCCGCGGGAACTGACAATACGTGCAACCATTGGAGCGGTGTAGAGAGCACTCACCGCCGCCGTTCTGCTGGCAGAGGTAGGGGAACCGCCAGATGTTGCCGAGCCCCACCGAGTAGCCTATGATGGACAGGACCAACTGCAGCTGGACCCGCGGGAACTGACAATACGTGCAACCATTGGAGCGGTGTAGAGAGTACTCACCGCCGCCGTTCTGCTGGCAGAGGTAGGGGAACCGCCAGATGTTGCCGAGCCCCACCGAGTAGCCTATGATGGACAGGAACAACTGCAGCTGGACCCGCGGGAACTGACAATACGTGCAACCATTGGAGCGGTGTAGAGAGTACTCACCGCCGCCGTTCTGCTGGCAGAGGTAGGGGAACCGCCAGATGTTGCCGAGCCCAACCGAGTAGCCTATGATGGACAGGAAGAACTGCAGCTTGCCGGACCAGGCGGTGCGGTCCTCGCCCGGCGCGTCACCTCGCTGCAGCGACCCACGGGATCTGTCAATATACCCATATCCTCAATATTCATTTGTATATTTCACTTCTCTTTACTATTGTATTTTCTTTTCATTACTATTTCCCTTACTTAGCTTCAAGATTGCACGAAGAGACGGCTGAGTTAATCAATGTTGAACATTTCTAAACTAACTAAAAACTAAAAGTGACACAAGTCACTTTTAGTGTACCGCCTTCCATACTGTTCATACAAAGTGACGTGTGTAATCATACGTTGACGTTGATTTTGATGTTTTGTCTTTTCGTGCACTCGGCCCTTAGTTCTTTATGTCACTAACCGTATAATCTTCATTTATGATTTCATCGTCTGTGAAATGTTCATAAAAGTTTATGACGGAATTAATAAAAGCAACGTTTTTGTACCTACTGCTTTATTTGGAAATATATTGTTAGTTGTGGTAATTTTTATTTGTTTTCTAATACTTACCATTTCAGTTAATTGAGATAACTGAATCGTTTCCAACAGTTAACTATTAAGTTGTTTGTCCATCCAACTAATTAAAATTGTAGTTAAGGTGTTTCCGAAAGTGTCCCAACTAAATTAAGTTTCTCGTAAACTTCACGAAAAGCATCCCATTAAATCTTGAACGATTTCTGAGAATCCGCCGTCTTAAAGTGGTTCCGAACTTTTGGCGAGTAATAGACTTTGAGACACTAATAAATATTATAAATAATTAAAAATATATGAAAACCGTTCAGGAGATTCCTCTTTAGGAGCCAACCTTGAGTGTAGTAGCCATGCCATGGTGACAATTAGCACCATAATTGAATGCTTTTACAAAATGTCGAACATTGACCGCTGAAGATATCGATGTCGATTCAGGTTATGCTTACCATAAAAATGCAATGTCATCGGAGCTGAACCAACATGTAAAAAAACAACTCTATAGGATAAGACGAAATGGTTCTAATTCAGTTTGCAAGATCTGGGGGTCCATTCAGGGCAAGAGTGAGTTCGAGTTCCGGAGTGAGTTAACCTAAAAATAGCTGGAAAATATATTATTATTAAAATAACGGGACCGTTATTTATACTTTCAACGTATTTACGGGACAGACTAGATTTCAACTGTAATGATGTACAATAAGTGTGGAAACATTGACTATTTGAAAAAGTGAGTTGATATTTAGTGACGAATTCGAACTCACTCTTGACATGAATGGACCCCCTGACCTAAGCATACATACAAATACTGCCAGTAAAATACAATTTGTAAAAACAGAGATTCAGTTCAATGTAAATGCTGCTCATGAACTGAAGTTTCTGGTATTGTACTTAATTACTCCGTGAATGCGGTGTGTTGGGTGACAGTTAAATACAAAATACAATGAATATTTAAAAGAAAGAGAGAAAGATATAAAAGAAGATGCTACGGACCCCTGCAGCACGATGGTGACGCCGTGGTGAGCGTCGTTGGCTTGCGTGTTGAGCGGCGCCAGCTCGTGCCCGTTGCGCACCGTCTCGCCGACCTTGGCCGCCATCTTGCTTTCTGGTGTGGCTTCAGACGTTATGGACTTTGCTTAAAGGAAATCGGCTTGGAATTCGGCAAAATCCGCTCCCAAGTTGATAAGAGAGTCGTTTCAACTTATCTTTTAGTTTGATAAATTCTTCTGTTCTTTTCCCAAAATCGGTTTCGAAAGGTTCAAGCGGCTAGAATATTTTATTTTCTTTTTGGACAAGATCAAAATTAAAGAAAAATATGAATTCAGATTATCGAAGTCTGTCTATTAGTTCTTAGTTTAATTAAAAGTCTGATTGTCAAAGGATTTAATGGAAGAGTTTTTAATCTTACGTGAAGACTTCTATATTAGGTATTCGTAGTTTAGTTTTGTATTGCAAGTGCCTTGATAAAATAACAATTAACTGAAATATTATTGTCTGTCGAGATCGCTAAAGTTCAATAACTAAGTAATTAATTTAACTTAATCAAATCCTATCCTGAAGTTATAACGTAGATTTATATTTCGCCTGATGTATATTGTAGTACCGAATCGCGTCTTTCTTGACGAACTCTACCACCTCAAAATAGGTGGTAGTCCTCAGGAGTAGCTTCTGCCGCAGCCTGAGTGTATCCGTGGCTGTAGGTTTGAAGGCTTCGTTTATCATAAGAGTGTATTGCTTGATTGGCCGGTGAGGAGAGTCACATGGGATTTCGGTGATCGCTCTGGTTTGAGAGGGCTGTGTCGATAGTGTGATGCCGCAGTAGTCAGGTTATCTGGAATTTAAAGAAATCGCTGACATTAATGATCTCTGGTTAAGATACTAGCTAATGCGTATGGTTTGTGCTTGCGTTAACTTCCTGAACTTGAAGAAAATGATAATGAGGTCTCAAACGTATTCTTTTTAACCGACTTCAAAAAAGGAGTGGGTTCTCAATTCGACTGTACCTTTTTTATGTTTTTTACCAGTTTTATGTCAGAACTTTCGCCTGGGTGAACCGATTATTATGATTATTTTTTTATTTGAAAGCTGGTGCTTCCCGTGTGGTCTCATTTCTAGTTGGTTTAGTTCTGCCAATGGCATCAATGAGAAAATCAAATAAGTCTTAAATTTTCATTATTCAAGTTTGCTGCCGACATTGACAGCTGCTCTAACTAAGCGACCGCGACGTCGGGCTCTAGCTACATATCTTGTTTCAATCGTAAAATTAATCATTTTTTACTTTCATTAAAACGCTGCAAATCATAATATCTGTTAATATTAAAGAAATTTATGAAAACACAACACACAAATTGTTTCGATTCTTTAGCTTTCATTTGTGAAATTATCACAGACGCGGATATCCATTGGGTTTTGGATATTTTGAATTTAATTTAATTAAATTTACTGAATTTTATTTTAATATATTTAATTTGATTATTTTTTCACTGCTTTTAAATATTTTTGTTGTTGTTATTTAATGGTAATTGAATTTCATTTTGATTTTACTTGAATTGTAATTTAAATTGTTTTATAGCTCACATTATTTTTCTTTTTATAAATTTGTACATATGCAAACTTTATAACCATATGGGTGCAAAATTGCCCGAAATAAACCATTGTATTATTATAATGGTTTATTATAACCCCCCCTCTCTCCCGCGTAGCCTCGACTAAGGCACGAGAAAAAATCTTGTAACTGGACATGGATGACTAATACCACATTGATGCCTAATCCACCATTCCCATGTCACATACCCAGATTTTGTAATCAGATTTTGAAAATGATAATAAATATATATTCGTTGGAAGAAGGATTCGAACCAATGTCCTTTGGATTTACACTGCTTTACTGCTGAGCAAACACTGAGAAAATAATCAGAAATATAATATTCGTTGGAAGAAGGATTCGAACCAATGTCCTTTGGATTTCCACTGCTTTACTGCTGAGCAAACACTGAGAAAATAATCAGAAATATAATATTCGTTGGAAGAAGGATTCGAACCAATGTCCTTTGGATTTCCACTGCTTTACTGCTGAGCAAACACTGAGAAAATAATCAGAAATATAATATTCGTTGGAAGAAGGATTCGAACCAATGTCCTTTGGATTTCCACTGCTTTACTGCTGAGCAAACACTGAGAAAATAATCAGAAATATATATTCGTTGGAAGAAGGATTCGAACCAATGTCCTTTGGATTTCCACTGCTTTACTGCTGAGCAAACACTGAGAAAAAAGTACGCTGACAAAGTGACAAAAATCACGTTGTCAGAAAAAAATCGTTGAAGCATCAAAATAAGTTGTTCCTATAACGAATCGAGCTTATTTCTCAGGACAGCTTTTTATTTGTCAATTGCGTTTTGTCATTGAAACAAAGTCGTATTTGTTACTGTAACAACTTTGGTCACTGTTTGCGAGCGCAACTATGTCTAGTATGTTTTGCTAGAATTACTTTGTTAGATTGTATATATGGTCGACAAAATAAAGGTTGTCGTTGCAACCAATTCACTATGACGGCTCTCCAGGGTTAAAGTTTATTTGTTGGGCCAACAATTTTTTTTTCTCAGTGAACGAATTTCTCGATTATATTCAAATCGACAGACTATCTGCTACTAAATGGCCCTGGTTTTGCATATAATCATATGCTAAGACATTTTTGATCAAATTAATAGGTTAACGGTAATGTCGTATGCATGAATTCCATCAAATTGTCAACACTAATTAATAGCTGAATTTCGTATGGGCGCACACGGTAGACCTTGGGGATTATTCACACGCCATGTGTCAAAACGCATGTCGAAGGGCTTGGTTCGATAGCTATGGCATTCACCTCTTTTTTCCGAAACTATACCATAGTATTTTACACTCTTGCTATTTTTTAATAACGATATGACTATTATTGTTGATTTTTTACTTAATTGACTGTATGATTTGTTAGCAGATAGAACTCTTTAAAAAAAAATGTTATCATTTATTTTTATTTATTATTGTTATTAATAAGAATCTCATTATTATTATTGATTTTTACGGTTCCGTACCCAAAGGGTGAAAACGGAACCCTATTACTAAGCCCCCGCTGTCCGTCCGTCCGTCCGTCCGTCTGTCACAGGGCTGTATCTCATGAATCGCAATAGGTAGGCAGCTGAAATTTTCACAGAGTACATTTATTTTGCCGCTATAACAACAAATAGGTAAAATTAAAAAAAAAAAAATTGGGGGACCCATACAAAAAACGTGATTTTTTTGTGTTCAATTTTGTAAGATGGTACGGAACCCTTCGTGTGCGAGTCCGACTCGCACTTGGCCGGTTACTTAATAGACATGCGATGCTCGTTTGGATTTTATTATTTTATTTTGTGTTCGATAGCGTCGAGAAATCCTTAAGTTTATTTATTTATTTATTTATTTATTATCATTATTACATTATAATATATAATGTATTAGTACAGCATTTAAATGGGTTCTGAAAGCAACGGGATATGTCATGTGATTGCGCTGTTAACATTTGTGTTAATTTTTAGCTCCTAGACAAGGCTGCTGCCCGTTTTCCAAGGAAGCCCATTTGCGTTTAGTAACTGTGGTTTATATATTATTAAGGGTATGGCTAGACGTAAAAATACAATATATGTGTATGGTGTATATTTATTATATGATATATGATATATTATATGATATATGATAAATGAACTAGTAATACAATTATTTCATTTTCATTATTCATTTCATTTAATTTTCATATCCTAATTTCATTCCATAGTAGGTACCGGTGGCTCCGCCCGCGTTAAGGCCCAAAGAAGAACAGACAGTATTTACCCAACTTCTCTCATATATAATCCTAGTATTCAGGTTGCGGTGAGTAGATTATAATTGTTGGAAATAATCAAGCTAAAGAGGGTTAATGGTTTTCGAGTTATAAGCGGACAAACTGAAATACGGACAGAAATATTGACAAACGGAAAATTATAAGAGGTAAATTGAGAATGAGAGTCACTTACAAGTTTCGAAACCCATGTCGAATCGTAGGCTTTCCCTACTTCAGCCATTTAATCAAATATAGTTGCAAGTAAATAAAAATTGTAACATTGTTTTTTTCTCCCAGCAGGCCTATTCCTGGAATTCCGTATTCATGAATCAGGAATACTGAGTCTCGGAATTTATAACGGTTTTAAAAGAGATTTTCTTGACGAAATTATTCCAGGTATTTCAATTAACCAAGGTTTTCCGTCGAAAAGAACGTATTGAAAACCGCTATAAAATCAGTTCGACTGAGGATTCCTGATTACGGAATTCCAAGAATAGGTCTGCTGCTGATGGAATCGATCTAGGTGGATGGAATAGTCCCGGTATGGCACCTGGGGGCCCATTCAGGTAAGAGTGAGTTCGAGTTCGGGAGTGAGTTAACCTAAAAATAGCTGGATAATATATTATTATTTAAATAACGGAACCGTTATTTATACTTCCAACGTATTTACGGGACAGACCAGATTTTTACCTAACTGTAATGATATTCTAGAAGTGTGGAAACATTGGAACATGGAAGTGAGTTGATATTTAGTCACGAATTCGAACTCACTCTTTCCCTGAATGGACCCCCTGGTTCATTTTAGTTTGCGATATGTTGGGCTAATATCATAATAGGACCTACACCTGGTGTGATATTAATATTATTGATCAAGTATGACAGCCTTGGCATCTAATTTGCGCGACGCTTTGCCATTCGATAATCGCTTGGAAGCAACTCTTGGCGCAGTCGGGTTATCTTTCGGCTCTTTTCGGCCGTAGAGGCTGGCCGTAGTTCGTATTCGGCGTAAAACCGTAGATCCCCTTCCATACTTACCCTGGTAGGGTTAATCCCGCCCAGGTTGGTACCATCGCGTTGAATTAAATATGGTCACGGAGCGGCAATGAACATTGCATGTTTCTATCCATTCAATGTCGCTGTGCAATATAGGTCCGGACAGTAAACCTAGTTCCCGTGTTGTGTGTTACGTTAATATCGTGTGATCGTTCAGATTCATTAAAAAAATAAAATATTAAAAATAACCTAATCTAACCTAAAATACATTTTACATACATACATTTTGAGCAAATTTTGGGATCTCTGACAAGAAATATGGGCGTGATCTTCTTTCCCCGTTTGTATGGGGAGTTGAGCGGGATGGCCCACCTTAAACAAATATTTAGGCTTATATTTTAATCTGACTAAAGAATTCATCGAACTCGTAGTTTGTGAACAGAAAGTGGGATGCATGGCTATTTTTCCCTCAATGGCCGTCGGTTTTTCATGCATTTTCCCGGAAAAGGCCGCATGTTGGCGGACTGATATTTGGCAGCGCTCCAACTGGCTTATGTCGTGTCTGGCCGCCCCAGCTCGATATGAGAAGAGCAGAAGGTCAGGGTTGGAGCCATGCTGACTAATTGAAAATCATATTTTATATTCTTATTCGGGGCTAAAGCCACAATGGGAGAGCCAGCTCCGTGGTGCCATTTGAACACCGATTCTTTCAGAAAGTCTGAATGCATTAAATAATAATGATAATAATAATGGTCCGAAATAATAATGATTTATTTCGGACCATAATATCCATATTAGGCTGCCCTACATCATCTGTGTACATATCGGCCTCGTTTATCCCCTTGATAGTTCAATTTTGTATAATCCGTTGTGAGCGAGGCTTTTCGTCGTAAAAAGAAGTCACTGAAAATATTAAGCTTCTAGGATAATTGGTTTCGGAGATCTCAACATGAGTGGTTTTAGTCTAAATGTGGTAAATATGGCCTGTTGTACCCCCCCAATAGTAGGGTTTCCAAAAATATTTACTTCGTAAGAACTCCCATCTTAAAAAAACCTACCATGACATTTCTGGGTTCAGCTGTTCCAGACATTTAAAATTTGTACAAATTGCCCTCCTTTATCCCCCTTAACAGTGAAATTAAAAAACCTCTCTTAGTGAGCATTCTTTACCCTAAAATAAAGCTACTGTAAAAACAATTAGTTTCTGGGGTTAGTTTCCAAAAATTCGTTGTGTTTAAGTACCAACTACTGAATCGATTTTGAAAAAAAAATTGAGACCACCTTCAAACAAAAAAAGAATTTTGCAAATCGGTCTAAGGGTCTTCGAGTAATCGGTGAACATACATAAAAAAAAGATTCCGACGAATTGAGAACCTGCTCCTTTTTTTGAAGTCGGTTAAAAATAAAAAAAAAACTTGTGCTGTGCTTTTTTAGGGTTCCGTACCCAAAGGGTGAAAACGGAACCCATTACTAAGCCTCCGCTGTCCGTCCGTCCGCCCGTCCGTCCGTCCGTCCGTCCGTCCGTCCTTCTGTCACAGGGCTGTAACTCATGAACCGTAACAGGTAGGAAGCTGAACATTTCACAGATTATGTATTGATTTCGCCGCTATAACAACAAATAGGCAACATCATAATATAATTATAATTAGAGGGGGGCCCCATACAAAAATCGTGTATTTTTTTTTTGTAAATCTTGTGCGATGGTACGGAACCCTTCGTGTGCGAGTCCGACTCGCACTTGGCCGGTTTTTCGGATATTCGCTGTACTCGACAGTTAAATAAAAAAAAATTCGGCGCAATAATTAGGTCAACCAACACGCGCCTTGCAATCCCAAAGGGTCCAAAATATATCCGCAAGGGTTGCACGCCGAGGTGAGTTGGACTCCATTGAGCCAAGCAAACGTGTCAAGGTCGACAGGAAACAGGGGGGAAAGTTCACCCCTCACCCTCGCACCTCCCCCGCCACCCCGGGGCGGGGGAAGCGAGCGGCCGCCATCTTGCTTCCGGAGATATTGCGCGGTGATGCCAATAAAGATTCGCCAGTGCGCAGTTGCGTCAGGGCGGGCTCCCAAATCTGCCATCGGGAAATTGTAGCACAATCCACGGAAACACAATGGAGCTGGAGCAATAAACGTAAAACGCTACCTAACTTTATTACTTGTAATGTGCGGTGTGAATTACTTTTAGCAATTGTATTGAAAGGAAACCGACTTTTTTAATTCTGGCTTCAAATTATTTTTTAACTAATGTAATTTAACATTTTAGATATAAAGTATGGAGCTTTTTAGGGTTCCGTACCCAAAGGATGCCAACGGTACCCTATTACTAATCCTCCGCTGTCCGTCAGTCACAGGGCTGTATCTCATGAACCGTAAGAGGTAGGCAGCTGAATTTTTCACAGAGTGTGTATTTTTTACCGCTATAACAACAATAGGAAAAATAAAAAAAAATGGGTATTTTTTGAATTTATTCTTGCACAATGGTGCGGAACCCTTCCTGTGCGAGTTCGCCTCGCACTTGGGCGGTTTTATTTAAATTTTATGCAACCTGACATGGATGGGTAATACCACACAATTACCGTTATGATAGACCAATACACCACATTCCCCAAGGAATTAGGTGCCATGCCAAGACCTTCCCTTTTTGCGCACAGCTACACTGAGCTGGATGGAAAACACGGACAATTTTTCATTGCCGCTTCGACCATCTCTTAATCCAATGCGATGGTACCAACCCGGGTGGGCTTAAACCCTACCACCTAGTAGGGGAAGGGGACCTACAGTTTTACACGGATTCCGAACCATGGAGCAGCTCACATTCATGACTAAATGCACTTATCGAACTCAGAAAGAGAAAGAAAGTGGTGTATGAACGCGGGGAGGAATTTACTATACAAGAAGCTTAAAAATAGGCTTCAGAAAATTAATGGTTTATTAATTTTAAGATAAGAGTTATAAAAGAAATCTTTTTTTTTTTTGTTTTTTCAACATCTCGTCACATAATAATAAATTGGCAGTACATTGGCTCTCGGATTTGTCATATTTTATCATTAGCCATTATGTCGCAGTGATTAGGATTAACATAATAATATGAAAATATAGTTTTAGATGTTTAAGGTGACCCTTCCCGGCGGGTCTAACTCATTCGCGGGCACGGTACAAAACCGTGCTATTGCGCTCTAAGACCTTCTTTGTTTCAAAGAAAAAGACAGGCTCCGTGATTAGGAGGATGCAATATATCCACAAAGCAGACAATGTGCATAGTGTTTGATTTGATAAGATTCACGAATTTTTTAATTACAAAATTTAAGTAAGTATTTATTTTGCCGCTATAACAAATATGTCAAATTTAAAAATAATAAAAATTAAAGGGGGCTCCCATAGAAAAAAAACATGTATTTTTTTATCTTGTTCGATGGTACGGAACCCTTCGTGTGCGAGTCCGACTCAGACTTGGCCGGTTTTTAGGGTTCCGTACCCAAAGGGTGAAAACGGAACCCTATTACTAAGCCTCCGCTGTCCGTCCGTCCGTCCGTCCGTCCGTCCGTCTGTCCGTCTGTCACAGGGCTGTATCTCAGTAACCGTAACAGGTAGACAGCTGAAATTTTCACAGAGTGTGTATTTATTTTGCCGCTATAACAAAAAATAGGTAAGATTAAAAAATAATTAAAATTAAAGGGGGCTCCCATACAAAAAACGTGATTTTTTTGTTTTATTTTTTACGATGGTACGGAACCCTTCGTGTGCGAGTCCGACTCGCACTTGGCCGGTTTTTCATTCGAGATCATACTATTGAAGTGTTCAATTGATCTACTGATGAACTATCTATGATGAGAAATATGTTAACTCCCTAAAAATATGTTAAGAAAAAAATATGAGTCGCTATCAGACCTCTTTGAATTTGTACCTTTTGCGGTGGAAACTCTTGGTGCGTGGTCATCCTAGTCCTTAGCTTTCGCAGATGTGCTTGGAAAACTCTTAAGCGAGACCTCGGGCGATTCACGCTCCAAAATGTTTTTTGTTCGCCGCATAAGCATTGAAATTCAAAGAGGAAATGCTATAAGTATTTTAGGGACAATGGCTGCCTCGGCAGACCTAGAGGAGATATTTTATTTATAATGCACATACTATATTCTCTATTTGTTTGAATAAAAAGCTTACATTGTTAACTCGTATTTTCTATCGCGTGTCGCCTTAGCGCACAGACATATTATTTCTACATATTTTAATATGGTTTTTTCGTAAGTTTTGACCAGTGCCGGTAGTCTAAGTTGTCACCTAAATTGGCGTTACGGCAAACCGATCGACTGGCGTTTTCAAATGTATGGAGAAATTGAAGAGCGCGCGCAGCAGGCGTTTAGCGAACTAACATTTGCGAGTCCGAGCTTGATTTGACAGCTTACTCAACGTTGCCGTTGCAAGAAAAAAAAATAAGAATTAAAGGATGGGACCCCATACAAGTGCGAGTCGGACTCGCACTTGGCCGGTTTTCGTTTAATTTTGGATCTCTGACAAGAAATATGCTCATGTTCTTCTTTCTACGTTTGTATGGAAAGTTGAGCTCGCCACAACGTTATAGTTTGTTACTTTCTTTTTGGCGTGACTTAGCAGGTATAGCGACAAACGATTGTGTCGCCATCTAATTTGAAGCGCACACCCGCTTAAGTGTATAGGCTTTAAGGTGGCCCAACCCGGCCGGCCTAACTCATTCGCGGGCACGGTACAAAACCGTGCTGTTGCGCTCTGGGACCTTCTCTGTTTCAAAGAATAAGACAGGCTCCGTGATGAGGAGGATGCAACATGTCCACAAAAAAGACAATGTGCATAGTGTTTGATTTGGTAAGATTTACGAAAATTTCAAAACGATTTATAGCTAAAAGTAAACCTCGACCGCTGTGTCAAAAATCTAACAAAAACCAAATAGATTATAAATCTTGATTAAATAAGCTATGTCTGATGACTAATCTTTTTAAAATGTTCTTACTTTATCGTTGCGTAATCCACCTCCAAAGTTATTGTATAAACCGCGGGAAAAATTCGAACTTTTTGACCTTATAACTGAAGATGAGCGGAATGGGCCACCTTAAGATAAATTATTCTATGTGCGAACGCAAGCCGTAGGAGAATGATAATTCTTCAACATAAAACGGATCCATCTTTCCCAGTAAATAAATTATTCACAAAGCCTGCTATTCAGAGCGCGAGGAGACGTTAATTTCATGTATTATGTGGGTACATTACCAGAGAGAAAGGAAGGGCGGGAGTAGTGATCGAAACACATCCGTATGAAGGCAGCTTAGACACAAGTTTTTTTTTATGCGACCTAACATGGATGGCTAATACCACACAACTACCGTTATGATATTAGCCCAATACACCACATTCCCGAAGGAATTAGGTGCCATGCCGGAACCCCGGCTACATTGAACTGGATGGAAAGCACGGACAATTTTTCATTGCCGCTTCGACCATATTTTCATCCAATGCGATGGTACCAATCCGGGCGAGCTTAAACCCTACACCTAGTAGGGGAAGGGGACCTACAGTTTTGCATTGATTCCGAACCATGGAGCAGCACGCATTCGTGACGAAATCCAATTATCGAACTCGGAAAGAGAAAGACAGTGGTGCATGTCGGTATTGAACCCAGGCCTCTGGTACGCTAGGCCAGTGCCCGCGCCAATAGGCTACAAGTTACGATCCCTAAGTTAGGGATAATACATGCAATGACGGCAGCGACGCCCAGACAGATCGCTTGCGAATATGGTCACTACTGATATTCTCGAGTTCCAACGACACGCTAAATAGATTAGCGTTCTGTGAAGTTCTTACATGTCAGGAAGCTTTCCCTTCCTTACTTACTAGGTGGTAGCGTTAATCCCGCCTGGGTTGGTACCATCGCATTGAATGAACGACGGTCGAAGCGGCAATGAAAATTGTCCGTGTTTTCCATCCAGTTCAATGTAGTCGAGCAACATAAGAATGTTCCTGGCATGGCACCTAGTTCCCATGTGGTGTGTTAGACATCTGACGGTCAGTTTGATATAAGCATGTCCAGTTAACTTAAAAAAAAAAATATTCCGGGAGATTATAACATTTTTGGTCACGATAAGTTAAATGGCTGAATTTAGGTTAATTTTTTTGTATGGGACCAACCTTTCATGTTTATTATTTTTTATAAATCTATTTGTTGTTATAGCGGCAAAATAAATCCACACTCTGTGAAATTTTCAGCTGCCTACCTATTACGGTTCATGAGATACAGCCCTGTGACGGACGGACGGACGGACGGACGGATGGACAGCGGAGGCTTAGTAATAGGGTTCCGTTTCCACCCTTTGGGTACGGAACCCTAAAAACGAAATATATCCGCATAGTGCTTGCTAACTAATTTTACAACTAATTGTGTTCAAAAAAATAAAGTATAAATAAACACCATTACTGGACGACGTTCCAGTATTTCGATTTAGCTCTTTAGTCTCAATGCATTTTATTATATAATCATGTGGATTTAATAATAACGGTAGTTGTGTGGTATTAGCCATCAATGTCAGGTCGCATAAAAAAATGGTTTCAGTGGGTTTCACAAATGCTAAAGAGCTATCTAGTTTTCTCCTATGTGGTTAGTCTTAGAAATGTTACTTTTTTGTGGAAAACCGGAATGGGTGGCTGTCCTGAGGACCAAAGGCGAAACCACGCTCAGCGAGGCGCCATGCCAGCCGATTTGCGGACTATAGCTGAGCTATCAAGCTTGTTCAAATTACACTTGAAGACTCCCAGCTTATAGGTATGAGGAAAGGCACCCGCCGGCAGACAGTTCTATATCCTGGCGGTGCGGCAGAGAAATGAGTTTGAGAAACGGTTTCTTCTGGAAAGCTTATTGTCAACCACAAGCTCTGATTCCCTGCGGCGGGTGCTCCGGATATAGGTAGGATGGGGAGGAATGAGGGATGCAAGTTCCACAGAGCAACGTCCATGGTTACCTGTAGAACTGACTGAGCGACCTCACAAGCCGAATGTGGCTCAGGACTCCAAGCCAGCGGTGCGTTCTTCTTTTTACTTCTTTGAACTCATAAATAACCTTACACAGCTTTACATTGTTTAGGTGGCCCAAACCGGCGGGACTAACTCATTCGCGGGCACGGTACAAAACCGTGCTGTTGCGCTCTGGGATATTCTCTGTTTCAATGAATAAGACAGGCTCCGTGATGAGGAAGATGCAACATGTCCACAAAAAAGACAATGTGCATAGTGTATGATTTGGTAAGATTTAAGAAAAGTTTAATTACAAAACGACTTATAGCTAAAAGTAAACCACGACCGCTGTAGTGAAAAATCTAACAAAAACCAAATAGATTATAAATCTTAATTAAATAAGCTATGTCTGAAGACTAATCTTTTTAAGATGTTATTACGTTATCATTGCGTAATCCACCTCCAAAGTTATTATATAAAACTCGAACTTTCGGACCTTATAACTTAGAAACAAAACACAATTTTACAATGCCAACGGTCATCAGACATCTAGTTCGATCAAATAAAGATATTTTGAGCAAAATTTGGGATCTCTGACAAGAAATATGGGCGTGATCTTCTTTCCCCGTTTGTATGGGGAGTTGAGCGGGATGGGCCGCCTTAAATATCATGTATTGCTTCTTTCATAGTTTTGGTCAAATTGATGTTACTTTCTTTTGACATTAAATGTGTTTAGTAAAGTCAGCTGATTTTAAATTAAGAAGCTGCAAATACCTTTGTTCTTCTCTTTTAAACTTAATAAAGTTAATAATTATGTTGATTAAACCAATATTCTTATTGTTTCGCCCGATCCTTTTGGAATCTTGACAAAGTTTCAGTCTTTGTAATGAAGAGTTGTTTCAGTAGATACCCATATACGTGGATACGACTATCAACTCTTCTTTCTGTTACCTGTCCAACGAGTTTTGTTTGAGCGGCTCGTAGCCTAGTGGCGTGGGAACTGACCTAGCGTACCAGAGGCCCGGGTTCAATACCAACATGCACCACTGTATTTCTCTTTCAGAGTTCGATAAGTGCATTTCGTCACGAATGCGAGCTGCTCCATGGTTCGGAATCCATGTAAAACTGTAGGTCCCCTTCCCCTACTAGGTGGTAGGGCTTAAGCCCGCCCGGGTTGGTACCATCGCATTTGATGAAAAGGTGGTCGAAGCGGCAATGAAAAATTGTCCGTGCTTTCCATCCAGTTCAATGTAGCCGTGCTCATAAAGGGAAGGTCCTGGCATGGCACCTAATTCCTTCGGGAATGTGGTGTATTGGGCTTATACCATAATGGTAGTTGTGTGGTATAAGCCATCCATGTCAGGTAGCATAAAAAAAAAGGTATGGATGGCTAACACATGCTAATAATTGGGCTTCACATGCTTCGCTCCGACCGGGTCAATGTCGTTTAGACCTGATGTCGGGCTAAAATATTTCCAGAAGTTTATATGATGTTCCCATGCTAAATTTCATCCCTTATTTCACGCCCTTCGAGTATAATTTGACTTACAAATAGTCCTTCTCCAAGGTCCAAAAACCTTAGAAATTTAAATCTATGCCTTCGCGCGGATTCAAATAATTTTAATTTAAAAATGACATTAAAATTTGCATCATGAGATCAACATTTCTTACCGTAAAACGAAAATGATTGCGCGCCATCTATTGGCACATAGCAAGAGCGATACGTCGATACAATGCTCGAATATTGACTCAAATTATAAAATATGAGGGGTTTTCCTGACAAATAAAACGTATTTCCACCCACAATCCTTAGATAATTTTGTCCTGTGTAATGTTTGCAACATTTTACACAAAATCTCATCGTGTAATCGACTTTTCGCCAAAAATTGCGCCGCAGACCATAATATTGTCCCACAACCTAACACCGCCAGCGCCATGTCGCGAATGTCGCTAAGCCACACCTTCTTATCACGTGGGCTGTGACGTAGCGACCCACTTGGTGGACACAGACCCAGTTTGCTTAGACCATCTCCTCTCTACCTCTATCCTCCGTGGTCCAGACTATCTCTATATAGAAGTTTATCAAAATCCATCACCGGTTTAGGCATGAAAACGCAACATATCGCATTTATAATTTTATTGAGTAAACGGCTCATGGGTCCGGGGCGGTTGCACTTGCCTTCCAGCCCAAAGGTCTGGGTTCAAATCCCCGAACCGTACAAGCACCACTTTCTATCTCTTTCTGATTTGGATAAGAGTCTCGTTACGAATGCGAACGGTTCCATGGTTCGGAACCCATGTAAATCTATAGGCCCCCCTCCCCTACTAGGTGGTAGGGTTAAGTCCACCCGGGTTTGATGAAACTAGGGTTTAATCGTCAATAAAAAATTGTCCGTGTTCCCTGCTCATAAAGGTAAGGTCCTGGCATGGCACCTAATTCCTGCGGGAATGTCGTGTATTGGGCTAATATCATTACAGTAGTTGTGTGGTATAATACCATCCATGTCAGGTTCCATAAAATAATCTGAAAAGAGGAATATGCGTGGCGACACCTTGCTTTTCGATAATTGGCATGAAACAAATCTGGGCGCTGTCGGGTTCTGGATGAGGGACCATTTTCGACCGCTGAATCTGGCCGTGGTTCGGATTCCATGTAAAACTGTAGGACCCCTTTTCCTACAAGGTAGTCTGAGTTGGTCCCATCGCATTTAATGAAAACATGATCAAAGCGGTAACGAAATATTGTCTGTGTTTTCCATCCAGTTCAATGTAGCCGTGCTCATTAAGGGAAGGTCCTGGCATGGCACCTAAGTCCTACGGGAATGCCGTGTGTTGTGCTTATATTACGATGTGTTCCTAATATATCATATAAAAAAGCATTTTTTACAAACTCTAAAATGAATGTAATCTCGACTTAGTTTCCGATACACGTTTACATCCTAAAAGGCTAAACTTAATGTAATTGTATTGTACAACATTTATCCCAGAGCGAAACTAAACTATTCGAGCTGTTTTTGCGTTTACTAAATTAAGATTACCTATCAGGCACGAATGGACATTTTGCTGCTATCGCACTAAAGGTCCAAAGAATACATCTATAAATAGCTCAAAACCATTTGTACCATCGCATTGGTTTTTCATGTTCGATGAAAAATCTTCCGTATCTAGCTCAATATAGGCCTGACATGACAACGAATCTTTTCTGGAATTTGGTTTATTGTTGTTATATCATGAGGATGGATTTAATGTTAGAGATTTCATTTAGATTTGCAGTTCAATTAAAACAAACTCGATCATAGGTTGAAAGGGCACGAACGTACAAATGCAATGACGTCACAGCAAATTGAATCGAAAGTCACTGTATTTGCGCACTGATTCGCGTCGTCAATGGCATTCCCTATTCAGGTGACCTGTGACCTTGTGACAGCCGACCTGCGACCGGCGTACCGCGACCCAGGACGCAGTGTGCATCGAAAATCAATAGCCTAACCTCACTTACTTGGCGCCGTAGAGTCGAAGTAGAGAAACTTTGAAAAATGTGGTTGTGTTTCATAGAAATTAATGTATTTAATATTGGGTGATAGGTATGTGAGTTGGTGATTGAGTGAGGGGTAGGAACAAGCTAGCTTCCATTAAATCAGAAAGTCAATCCAATTAAAAACAAGAGGTAAAGAATTGTTGAATACACACATATTTTAGTATTATATAACATCTGCTCTGTATCCGAAGCAAAACAGTGCCATAACCGTGACATCTCTTAAATTTAAACTTTTTTAGGATAGAGAAAAAATCTACCAACGTACATTTTTAATCACGTGACACTGTTTACCGGCGCCATTTTTGTTGGTTTCGCAATGTTCGTTTTTCAAATCTCCAACGCATTCGAAATTCGAAAGCTGCTCGCGTCGCGGGCGTCCGTGCTAAACTGACGTCCGATTGGCCTGGCAAAGCTCTAGTGATGGGAAGTTGTTGTCGAAAATTATTGAAACAACGTAGTGTAGCCAAAATAGCTAGTTAAGTGACTCATACATTTATAAAATACTTTTGTAATATGGAATGTGTTTTTTAAATAATTGAACTCAACTTGATATTTACTAACATTTAACATTAGACATAAAGAGGGAGGGATATAATCATAACAAAACACACAGTGAAATGTTTACAAAATTAAGCTTACAGATTTACCTACGCTGGAGTTTGTTTTCTGACACAAAAGTAATATCAATTCCTAGCAAACCGAGGCAGCATACCATGCGTCAATATAACATAAATAGATGCGATTCACTGAGATAAAACTCATGGCTTTCAACAATAAGGTTACTCCCAAGTTGTACATGGGTACTTTGACTTTCAAAAGTCTTTCGATAGCGTTGACAACGATTTACTTTTGCAAAATGTCACAACGGCACAATTCGCACCCAAGTTGCATTTTTTTGTGTCGTACTTGCGCAATAGGAGTCAATACGAAGTTCATAAGGGTTACAAATCATTCGAATATTTTACTTATTCTGGTGTGATTAAGGGTAGTAACTTAGGTCCATTCGATTTGATTATTTTTATAAAAGATTAGTTTGAGAAAGTCCACGATTTCTTATTGGTCATGCGTTTATCGTTACATGAAATAAAACCATTCAGTCCCAACCCTACGCTGCGACGTCGCGCGGGGCTGGCTGGGGTGCGCGGCGCTAGGCCACGCTTAGCGCAGGCGCGGAACCCTGTAGCCAAAACCCAGATGCTACGACACGTCAAAATTAGCAGAACTCTGGGTATTATATTATGTGTCTGAGCCTGATCCCTTAAACGACATGAATTACTTTACAGTATCGGCTATCTCTTTGGTTTACGTTTATTTAACGTGCAGTATGGTTAATGACTATTAAGAGCATACATTTTAAAATTGAAACATCCATTATTTGCATACAAAATGTCATGCATATTGAATGATCTGATGAATCATCCTTTATGTTACATATAACACCTGTTTCTACATCAAAACATGTCCGATTCAGTATTTTTTTCTTGAATATATTCTTAAATCCTATTAGCTATGCATGCTTTGTAAGCTAGATATGCTATGTTTCTAATAAATTAGGTTTTAGGGTTCCGTACCCAAAGAGTGCCAACGGAAGCCTATTACTAAGCCTCCGCTGTCCGTCCGTCGGTCCGTCCGTCCGTCCGTCCGTCCGTCCGTTGGTCACAGGGCTATATCTCATGAAATGTCATAGGTAGGTAGCGGACTTTTTGACAGAGTGTGTATTTATTTTGCCGCTATAACAATAAATAGATAAAATTTAAAAATAATAAAAAATAAAGATGGCTACCATACAAAAATTCAAATTAAGTGTCTTACAAAATCTTGTAACCCTTCTGAACCCTTCATGTGCGAATTTTAAATAAATAAAACAATTCAAACATAGATGACTGCGTACTGGTTGGTTGAAGTTTTTGACATGATTTAAACCAAATATCTTTAGAAATAGAGCAGGAAATAGCTTTCCCTTTTTGTATGGGCCGAAACGAAAAGGTACCTTCTTAAGAACATTAAAAGTAGTAGGTTCAAGGGTAATTAAAAAGGCATATATTCACATAAAACAGTCATTTTGCGGTGAAAAAACACATTTAATTTTTCCTTTTTTTTTAATGGAAAATGAAAAAACACGCTTAGTTCTAATAATTTCAGGCTCTGCCAGCGAAACCTTTAGAAATACCTATAAACAGCATGAACAGCTCGTGGTCTAGGGGCTAGAGGACTTGCCTATCATCCGAGAGGTCTGGGTACAAATCCTGGCCCGGTCGTGCACCACTTTCTTTCGCTTTCTTAGTTGGATAAGTGCATTTCGTTACGAATGAGGCTGTCCCATGGTTCGGAACCCATGTAAAACTGTAGGTACCCTTCGGGCTACTAAGTGGTAGGGTTATTTCCGCCCGGGTTAGCACCATCGCATTGAACGAAAGATGGTCGAAGCGGTAATGAAAATTGTCCGTGTTTTCCATCCAGTTCAATTTAGCCGAGCAATATAAGGAAGGTCCTGGTATGGCACCTAGTTCCCACGTGGTGTGTTAGGCTAATATCTGACGGCCAGTTCGGTATTAGCCATCCATGTCCAGTTACATAAAAAAACTCAGTTCCTTCAGGAATGCCGTGTGTTGGGCTAATATCACGACCGAAGCTGTGGTATTAGCCATCCGTTCCCAGTCCCATACGAAGCAACTGCTTGAAACCCTGAGAAATGTCATAGATATCACCGTTGAATGGTAAATTAAAAGTTGGTAGACGGCGTCATATTTTATCATAAATCATTTATTCATAATTAGAACCTGCAAACTTTAGGTTAAATGTCCACTCCTCTAACCGCTGAGCTATCGAAACAGTTGACAGGTGCGAATCCTGTCCCAAAACAATGGCCAGAGCCATTGAAATTTCCCCCTTTCAAATTATTTTGAAAGGAGCCTCAGTGGCCCAGTGGCGCGACACTTCGGCGATCGCTCTCCGATGTTAAGCAACGCTGGGTGCGGTCTGGTCTTGGATGGGTGACCATTCGACCGTTGAGAGAGGCTGGCCGTGGTTCGGATTCCACGTTAAGCTGTAGGTCCCCTTCCTTACTTACTAGGTGGTAGGGTTTATCCCGCCCGGGTTGGTACCATCGCATTGGATGAACGATGGTCGAAGCGGCAATGAAAATTGTCCGTGTTTTCTATCCAGTTCAATGTAGCCGTGCAATATAAGGAAGGTCCTGGCATGGCACCTAGTTCACATGTGGTGTGTTGGGCTAATACCATGACAGAACTTGTGGTATAAGCCATCCATGTCCAGTCACATAAAAAAAAAAAAAAAAAAAAACGTAATTCTAACTGTAAATTGTTTACCTAGATGTTGTGCAAAAAAAACGTAGCAAAAAAGGTACAGCCCACAGCAGGTCTATAGGCCGGCCGACAGCTCTAAGTTAGTTGCATATATTCTTGCAACATCAACTGAACTATGAAAAATATGAAGCATGGGATGCCTTTATTATCGCCTGTTAAAGTTTCAATCAATTATTTTCGGTATTTCTTTGTAAAACAGAAAATAACGATTTATGGAACCAAAGCTAGTCCCAGTTGTCACCTAAACTGGCGTTTACGGAACTTCGAAGTTCCATAAAAACGTCAAACTCCATACAAGTTTTTACTAGATATTCTGTGGTTTTACTTCTTCATGCTGTCAAAGTCAAACTCGGACTTCCGATTTGCATGAAAATGCGGAGTCCGCGTAAACGGCAACGGCATCGTTGAGTAAGCTGTCAAATCAAACTCGGATTCGCAAATGTTAGTTCGTTCGAAAGCTCCTGTCGATCGGTTTGCCGTAAACGCCAATTTAGGTGACAGCTGGGACTACGGGCTCTGACATGGATGGCTAATACCACACAACTACAGTTATAACATTGACGCCAATATACACATTCCGACAGGAATTAGTTGCCATGCTCCGACAGGAATTAGTAGCCATGCCAGGACCTTCCCATTATGAGCACGGCTACACTGAACTGGATGGAAAACACGGACAATATTTCATTGCCGCTTCAGCCATAGTTTATTCCAATGCGGTGGTCACCCCGGGCGGGCTCAACCCTACAAACTTATAGGGGAATGTATGGGAACCTACAGTTTTACATGAGTTCCGAACCATGGAGCAGCTCGAATTCGTAATGCACTTCCTTCAACTCAGAAAGAGAAAGAAAGTGGTTCATGACCGGGCGAGAAATTGAATCCAGACCTCTCGCATAAAAGGCAACTCCTCTAGTACCTAGACAACGGGCTGTCAACGTCTAATATATTAATATAATTCCCAACGTGTCGGTAGAACTCGAAAACATCTTCGTAAATGTACTGACTCGTCTTGGCTGCCGCCATTGTATGTAGATGTGGCTCCGCATTTCGCTTGCTACTGCCGTCTAGCCACGCTCGCTGACTCGTGACGTCATACGGCTTCAGCCTACGTCAGTACCACTGCCTTGGGTTAGCGAGCGCGGGAAGTCTTGCGATGAGGTGAGGTCGGTTACGTCACTCACTAACGTCATTAGTTCAGAGATTTTAGTGGGTATTTTAGTAGCCTAGCGGTCAACACTAGCTCTACCGCTAGAGCGGCTCGTAGCTAAGGGGAGCGGGGACTAGCCTTCCATGCCATAAGTCATGGGTTCGATCCACGGCCCGTTCATGCGCCACTTTATTTCTCTATCTGGGGGCCCATCCCAGGTAAGAGTGGATTCGAGTTCGGCGATAAATGTCAACGCACTTTTATAAATACTTCACGTTTCCTCACTTTTTGAACGTTCGTTGAAGCGGTATATTGGGCTAATATCATGACGGGCAATGTGGTATTAGCCTCCATGTCGAGTTACGTAAAAATACTGAAATGTGTTATAATGTGCATGACTTTTTCAGCCCCAAACGTGTATAACAAACTACGCAAAAAACTCCGTCCTAAACCGTCGCATGTCCTCTTACGATCGCACCTATATCACCGTTGACATATTAAATTTAACAAAGCATGCTTTTCTTATCAAGGCACGCCAGCAGGTCAGAGCGGAGTAACCAGCTTTATTTAACAATTTTGTACACTTTAATAAATAATAATGTAACATATATACATTCAACAATATATTACTATAAACACAATAATACTTGAATAAAACAATAAAATAAGATCTACATATAAATACAAGGATTGAATTCGACACACTTCGATAGATTGGCGCCTTACGACTGGCCCGTAGTCCATACACTCAAAACATACATACATACATACACTCACATTACACATTAACACATCACACACACACTTTCACCACATACATACCGCATACACACCGTATCACACACACGGTTGTGGAACGTTGTAAGTGCAAGTTTAATCGTGTAGTTGTAAGACATTTCAGTTTGCGAATAATTAAACTTTGTCATTGGCTTAAAAGTATTAAAATAATCATCATGTAATAATCTAAGATTATCTGTAAGGTTTCTTATAAAATAAAATAAAATAAAAGTTGGCTTTAAACGCGCGGTCAATAAACTCTTTATCCTCGAATGTCATGTCTTTATGTCATTTTATCTGTATTCGGACAATTATTACTTTTTTGATGAACTTATTTAGTTACTAATTTATAAACCTTAATTAAAGCAAGATCTTAATACTGAATATATTAATATTAAGTGTTAGGTTATAACTGTATATACCTAGCTATTAACTTTTAACTTGAAACTTTAATTTTTTCCATGGAATAGATTTTGACGACTCCAAGTGTTCTTTATGTGTTCGTTATATACAAATACAAAAAATACAAATACCTTCAGAACTGCCACATTAATAAAAATTCCGTGCCATCGTCCAAGACTTAACACCAAAAAAGTTCAACTTTTAATTTTTCATAATTTAATTTTTTTGTCGTTATAGTGGCAAAATAAATACACACTCGGTGAAAAATTCAGCTGCCTACCTATTACGGTTTGTGAGATACAGCCCTGTGACAGACAGACGGACAAACGGATAGCGGAGGCTCAGTAATAGGGTTCCGTTGGAACCCTTTAGGTACGAAACCCTAAAAGTATTTCTGTGCCTAAAATGTTTAGTTGCAATTTTGTACATTTTTATATTCATTTAAAAGGGCGCAGAACGTATCCATATTGTACACTGAGTGAAGATGAAATGTGTTAATGAGTAAAGATTTAAAATTTAAAATTTAGTATTTTTCACTTTTTTTTTCAACAAAAAAGTTATAATATTACTTTTTGTGTAAATATTATTTATAACATTTTATTTAATAGACGCATTTAATATAGTAAACAATTTCCTATTTTCACAAAAAAATATTCTACGACTATTCTATACAAATATAACACAATCTATATAAATGGTGCAAGTGATCCGCTCTTTAACGCTCTTCGACAAACTACGCGCAGTCTACGTCGTAGCACTATTAGTCATTCTTTCGTCGTAGCAGCGCTACGATTTTTTTAAATATTTTGATACATTCAAGTTCGTAGATCGCTACAAAAGTTACAAAACGTCTTCGTAGCCGCGCTACGACGAATCATTTATTTGACTTTATCTCTACAACCATAGCTTCATATTCTAATTAAGGGAGTGTTAGCACCTAATTGCATTCAGTCCCGTCAGGACGTAAGTAAAAGATCATTTAATTTAATTTAAAAATAACTACAACGAATTTCGATAATAAAAAAATATTTGATTTGATGATCTATACATAATTTACAGACAAAACTGTAAGACCCCGATGCTTTGATTGCTCAGACAAATCTAAAATGTATACAAATGCATAAAAAAAAAATTAACAAAGAAGGGGTGACTCAGATATTTATAATTATAAGTTTCAGCTAAATAACCAATTTATATTTCATATTTTTTTAAATAAAAAAATCAATTGTAGTTATTTTTTAAAATATTCAAATGTGCTTTCATGTTCGCCCTTATGGAAGTGAATGTGATCGGGTGATAACACCCCCTTAAGGTCGGCCCGTAAGCACCTGAAAATTTCGCCTCCCATACAAACGTAGTTTACTAATAATTTGAAAACCACTATTCCAACTTACTTGATATTTGGTATCTAATATTAGGCTACAAATATCTGTGTCTGCATGCCTTTGTTTTTTCGGTAAATGTAGTCTGGGTCAAACCACAGAGAAAACAAAATTCGTATGAAGATTTTCTTTTTGCATTCATTTCATTCGGTTTGGATTTTTCAAAAAAACAAAAGCATGCAGACACAGATATTTGTTACCTGATATTAGATATTAAATATCAATTTGATTGGAATAGCGGTTTCCAAATGATTAGTAAACTACGTTTGTATGGGGAGCATAGCTTACGGGCCGTTCTTAAGGTGGCCCAACCCGGCGGGCCCAACTCATTCGCGGGCACGGTACAAAACCGTGCTGTTACGCTCTGGGACCCTCTCTGTTTCAAAGAATAAGACAGGCTCCGTGATGAGGAAGATGCAACATGTCCACAAAAAAGATAATGTGCATAGTGTATGATTTCCTAAGAATTACGAAAATTTTTATTTCAAAACGACTTATAGCTAAAAGTAAACCACGACCGCTGTAGTCAAAAATCTAACAAAAACCAAATAGATAATAAATCTTGATTAAATAAGCTATGTCTGATGACTAATCTTTTTACGATGTTCTTACTTTATCATTGCGTAATCCACCTCCAAAGATATTGTATAAAATGCGCGAAAAATTCGAACTTTCGGACCTTATAACTTAGAAACCAAACACAATTTTACAATGCCAATGGTCATCAGACATCTAGTTCGATCAAATAAAGCTATTTTGAGCAAAATTTTGGATCTCTGACAAGAAATATGGGCGTGATCTTCTTTCCCCTTTTGTATGGGGAGATGAGCGGGATGGGCCACCTTAAGGCGCTAGGACTAGCCAACTACTCGCGCCATACAAATGCACTTTTTAACAAATGTAATAATATGTAGTGGAACGCTTCAGCAAATCCAAATAGAACTCCAGACTGATAATGGATTGTTAATATTTTTTTATTCCATCATTTATTTAAATAATAATAAAAATAAAAAAGTTGATTTTTCTCATTAAAAATCTGAAAGTAATTCGATTTCTAGATATAAGCAAAAACAGCATATATGCATAAACAAAAAAATCCATTTGCTTTTAGGTTTCTACATTTAGTCAAAAAAGTTCGGAAATGGACACCGTTTCCGCAATTGTATAGAAAAAGGAAACATACATTAACGAAAATAGGTTGATTCCTAGACAAGGAATCATATATTGTAAGAATGACACTTATAATCGTCAGACTTAGTTAGTTAACTTGGGGTGCCTCGTCTAACTTTGCGATTTGGCTAGTACCAGGCCCTTCGGAGTCTTGCTACGATTATTCCTTTGTTTGGTTTTATTCCTAAAACTTCTGTCAGTGGTCTGCTCGTAGCGCTTTGCACTGTCGCCATCGTAGCCGCGCTACGACCATCTTTACTACTGTTTTAAATGAGAAAGTAACTCTCGTCTGTCCGTTGCGTTTTCTCGTTCAAACCACTGAACCAATTTTGATGACATTCGGTTTAGAGATGGTCTGGACCTTGGAGAAGGACATAGGCTACCATTTGTGGTGAAAATTAAACTCGAAGGGGGTGAAATAGGGGTTGAAAGTTTGTACTGGTTTGTACTGGTTTGTACTGGTTTGTACTGGTTTGCACTGGTTTGTACTGGTTTGTACTGGTTTGTACTGGTTTGCACTGGTTTGTACTGGTTCGTACTGGTTTGTATTGGTTTGTAAAGGTCCAAAAAATAATTAGGGACGTCATCAGTCCAAAACGACATTGACTCAAGCGGAGTCGGGTACCTCAGCTAGTTTAAAACAATGCGGAAATAGATTTCCGCTTCGTTATCTATCTGTAAAATAATTGTATCTGCACAATAAGTGTTAGTGCCAGAGCTCGTTACGAGTAGCTGATGACATCTTTTAGTATATGCTGTGATTCAGGTAGAGATAAACTTAACTCACACAATTTTATATATCCGGGCACGAGATAGTGGGAGGAATATCCAATTTACCTCACACACATACCACGCCATCGATATATGAATGTTTAATATGTTAGGAAATCATATGCTTTTGTGCGCGACGCGAGCCCTTTATGAGTGTGTGCGTAGGATTCGGCAGGAGACGCATACAAAGATACCTTATTATTATTTACAAATGACTGAATACTACCGAACATAATTTGACTTTTAACCTTTAGCAATCAATCGCTTTCTTACTCTCACCTAAGTACATTTCATTGCGCCATCACTGTCTGACGTTCCGCGCTGTTTTCTGTTGGCTTCGTGGGGTAGAGGAATTTTCTGGAAGCATGTCAGGACACGCTCCGGCGCCGGCGGCGCGGGGTGGCCAGTTGTTGTGCGGGTCTCATGCAAAACGCACTTACCGCGGCGCGCGCGTACTTACCTTCTAATCTGTATCTGTTTTGTGGCTTGTAAAACGTGAATTTTCTAACATTAAACGTGTGCTTATCTCAACATACAGTCTACTCATTTCTAAACTGAACAGCTTTAATATTAATGCAACATGTCCACAACAAAATACAATTTGAATAGTAAAACCTAGCCAGTTAAGTAAAATATTTCCTCGAACGAAGCCGACGGCGGGATCGTTCCCATTACACTCGCAGCATTGCCTCTCTGGACAGCGAGGCTGATACGCTGTAAAAGGTAAGCAGCGGCACGCTTGTCACCGGATGACTCACGCAACCGCCTACCTATGTCCTTCAGGAATGTTTTAGCTTCAGAGCAAAGCGGTCCAAGCGTTTCAATCGCAAATGGTACAAATAGGTAACGTTCTTTGATCTGCCTATATTTATTGTTTTTTGCACGAGCGGCTGTCTCTGAAGCTGATCCTGCCTTTTTTGAAGAAGCAATCACGTAGGTATTGGCAAGGGTATCAACGCATGTGGCATCCCAAATGTTATATATTTCAAAAGACATCGTCCCATATTAGTGTATTATATATAGCGCCCTACGTTTCAGTCTTGAAGTATTTATTTTATTAGAATTGAGGCATTTAAATAAAAAAATAATATGACAATATGTTTTTTCATTATTACACTTCATTTCTTCTATTGTATGAAACTCAGTATTTTTTTCGGCTATTATTCTAAATATTAAATTTTGCCTTTATAACCGGTGACAGCGCTCCATCCGTAGCTCGCTACGCCGCATCGAGGTGAAGATTGAAGAAGTTCTTGACCTCCATGGTACGACGACGCCACGCACACACTTCGTAACCGCGCTACGAACTTTTTCATAGAACCGGTGACAGTGCTTCGTTTGTAGCTCGCTACGACACACCCGTCGTAGACACGCTACGATCACCCTATTTTAACACGCTTTTTTTAGGGTTCCGTACCCAAAGGGTGAAAACGGAACCCTATTACTATGCCTCCACTGTCCGTCCGTCCGTCCGTCCGTCGGTCACAGGGCTGTATCTCATGAACCGTAATAGGTAGGCAGCAGAATTTTTCACAGAGTGTGTATTTATTTTGCCGCTTTAGCAACAAAAATCTTGTTTTTTTTGTGTTTAATCTTTGTACGATGGTACGGAACCCTTCGTGGGCGAGTCCGACTCACACTTGGCCGGTATTTTGTTGTAATCAATAAGTGTCCATGACTGATCTCTGCGTAGATGAATCTGAATGCAGGAGATCTCAGAATACGTGTTTAAAAACGATTTAACCAGTATTATAAATGATTATCTATTTCCTTGATAATGTTCATGTCAATTACTTAATATACTCACTGGTTTATCTTTCTATTGTATTATGTAAGTTGTTTGATTACCGTGGTTACTGTTCATTTTGAAAGATTAATCGGCTTTCTACTCACGGCATGATTTGTGCGGAGCACGATGTTTAGGAGCACGGCTACGAACTGGATGGAAAACACGGACAATTTTTCATTGCCACTTCGACCATCTTTTTCATCCAATGCGATGGTACTAACCCGGGCGGGCTTAAACACTACCACCTAGTAGAAGGGGACCTACAGTTTTACATGGATTCCGAACCATGACCAAACCTATGGACTGGCGTTTTCAAATGTATGGGGAGATTGAGGAGCACGCGTAGTGGGCGTTAAGCGAACTAACATTTGCGAGTCCGAGTTTGATTTGACAGCTTACTCACCGTCGGCGTAAATACGTCGACGTTGCCGTTTACACCGACTCCGCTTTTTCATACAAATCGGAAGTCCGAGTTTGACTTTGATAGCTTATTATCTTTAACTTATTTGATAGTTAAATCCTCAAGAGGGTTAAAAACCTATCCTCTAACACTTTAAGGTTTTCAAGAGCACATTTGAGTGGCGCTCCTACTAAAATTCGATTTAGTACGGAGATAATCCGCGTATTAAAGTTAGCACGCCCACTCTTGAATACTACTGCTTAATGTTAGGTCATATGCAGATATCAATTGTCTTTTTTCTTTTTGTGATGTTAAAATTATTAATGAAGGGATGGCAACACATTTTGCCGTGTAACTAATCAGATATGTTGAAGTTTGAGTTTGGTTTCCTAGGTAAGTCCACTCTTACACAAGTAGTAAGTAGTCGTGACCTAGACTAACCCAGGTTCGGTTAGTATAGTAGAATTTACATGGGTTCTAAACCATGGAGTCACCTGCTTTCTTAACAAAAAGCACATTTCCATCTCGAAGTAAGTAAAAGTCACCATAAAATCCGGGTTTTTTTTTGTATGCAACATGGATGGCTAATACCACACAACTACCGTTATGATATTAGCCCAATACACCACATTCCCGAACGAATTAGGGGCCATGCCAGGACCTTCCCTTTATGAGCACGGCTACATTGAACTGGATGGAAAACACGGACAATTTTTCACTGCCGCTTCGACCATCTTGATGATCGATGGTACCAACCCGGGCGAGCTTAAACCCTACCACCAAGTAGGGGAAGGGGACCTACAGTTTTACATGGATTCCGAACCATGGAGCAGCTTGCATTCGTGACGAAATGCACTTATGGAACTCGGAAAAAAAAAGCCAGTGGTGCATGTCGGAATTGAACTCAGACCTCTGGTACGATAGGCCAGTCTCCGCTCCACTAGGCTACGAGCCGCTCAAAGAAGCCATTTGGCGAAATGTCAAATAAAAACTCCCATTCCATCCTTCAGAGCTTTATTCGTCACAGTAATTTAAATTTTGCACATATATTAATTTATTATTAACAATAGCCATAGATATAATTCTACTAGGCCTGAACACACACAATCATACCAAAATATAGGTAACATTCTATATTCACAACTACGTACCCCTATTGTAGACTTTTACATATAATTGACCACATTTTTATGACTTCTGAAGATTAAAGAAAGCATTAGATTCTAGCGCATTTAGCAATTGTGTCGCAAACTATATTTGCATACCTCTTAAACCGGAATAATACAATAGGTATAACCTCGACGGAATCACTATTGAAACTGTCAAATGTGTCGCTAGGATTCAGTGTTCATCCACTTGAGGTCAGATACTCATCACTTTGCAGAGTTCGGAATAGGCTGGTGGATTGGTCGTTCTGCCAAACACGTGTGTGTTTTGCGTAATTCTGCCAGAGAAAGAAAAGCGGAAGTTAAAACGAATAGAAGTTTCTTAACAGATTATATCAAGGATGTAAAATATCTTCACTATCGTGAGCCCTGCGCTTACATCAAAATTACAAACCATATTTATCGCATTTCAAGTTTTTTATTTACTTAAGGTGGCCCAACCTGGCGGGACAAACTCATTCGCGGGCATGGTAGAAAACCGTGCTGTTGCGCTGTTCTCTGTTTCAAAAAAAAAAGACAGGCTCCGCGATGAGGAAGATGCAACATGTCCACAAAAAAGACAATGTGCATAGTGTATGATTTGACAAGATTTACGAAAATGTTAATTACAAAACGACTACTAGCTAAAAGTAAACCACGACCGCTGTAGTCAAAAATCCAACAAAAACCAAATAGACTATAAATCTTGATTAAATAAGCTATGTCTGATGACTAATCTTTTTAAGATGTTCTTGCTTTATCATTGCGTAATCCACCTCCAAAGTTATTGTATAAAACGCGAGAAAAATTCGAACTTTCGGACCTTATAACTTAGAAACCAAACACAATTTTACAATGCCAACGGTCATCAGACATCTAGTTTGATCAAATAAAGCTATTTTGAGCAAAACTTGGGATCTCTGACAAGAAATACGGCCGTGATCTTCTTTCCCCGTTTGTATGGGGAGATGAGCGGGATGGGCCACCTTAAGTGTGGCATATGACGTACGTCAGGACCTCTTAAGAGCGGGCCGTAAGCCATGTTTCCCATATAAACGTAGTTTACTAATCATCTGAAAAAAACGTTTCCAATTTACTTGATATTTGCTATATAATATTCGACAAGAAATATCAGAATCTGCAAGTTTTTGTTTTGCTTAAAAATCTACAGCACGTCCAATAAAAGATAAAAGAAAATCTTCAACCACATTTTCTTTTCTCTGTTCCGTGAAACAGAATAGATTTTTCGAAAAGACAAACACGTACAGACATAGATATTTGTTGCTATATATTAAATCCAAAATATCAATCAAATTGAAACAGATGTTTTCTAATAATTAGATTTTATTTTAATTTATTTTTATTAGAGATTAGACCTTTTTAGAGGATTTTGAACTTTCAAGGGGGCTTCTTCACACCATGTTTGAAGGACCCCGCAGGTTGTACTTTGGGAGAGAATTCGGGAAGAGGGTTCATTCCAATGTTTCCCGACTCTATAGATAAAAGAGGGTTCTTATTTTTGGAACGTCGACTGAGAATTTGTGTATTTTCTCCCTGTTCCGCAGGTAGAAAGGTGACGGACGGACAGCGCTATACAGCTACGACGAGCATTTATTTTATTTATTTCGCAATAACAAGGTTGTCTGCATGCAAGAAATGCAAAGTAGGTATTGTTGAAAGATACATGAATATTTTCAGATGCGGGTAGCGGTGTCACTTCGCATTATCTAGGTTGTGGCTGAAAGGCAATCGAACTAGGCGGTGTCGCCTGTATCTCGACTTATCGTTTTGCGTGCAATGAGCGGCGATTTTTTTAAAATATATATTATGCAAGCATTAATAGATTAAAAACATAATAGAATAGTCCCCCCCACCATACGATACATATATTAAATTTTAGTGCATATATTGTCCATTGTATTTGAAATGCAACTATATGGGGTCCGTCAGTGGGCTCACAAAAAACTGTGAAGCTGGTTATTAGACCAATCCGTCATTCAGCTCTCTTTATGCATGGAACTGGGAATGTCATATGGTGTCTGTGAAAAACTGTCAAATTAATTTTCGAAAGTTTTCAGATTTAGCTTTAGGCTGCTTAGAAGTGGATTTTGTAAAAGTGTAAGAGAGAATGTATCTTGACGTGACAGAAGTATGAACGATTATATTGATATTATTATTAGAAGTAACAATGTGTGCTGTGTATTGTAACGAGAGCGCCGTCTGCGAAGACATAGCACTGCTACAATACCAAAGTGCGCTAAACGTTCCTTCCATGTAGTCTCAATAGATGGCGCTACTTGTCTTCTTCTATTGCGAAAGCGAATACATCACTGTCGTCCCATATAAAGTAACGCCTCGTCCTGCTCTCTTCAGAATCAAATCTCGAAGATTCGAGCAGCGTCTCGAAGGAGATTGTTCAGGACTGCTGCGCCTGTAGGGCGTCTAGAAATCGGTGGAGTGTTCTGGAAAGAAGCTCCACCGATATAAAAGGCGCCCAAGGCGCTGAGGGCGGCAGTCTATTTTTGGAAGCGAAGTGAGCGACAACAAGCGATATAGAAGTGCAGCGAACTAGCTCTGTAGTGAATCAGTTGAATGAGCGATACGAGTTTGTAATTCAGTGTTCGAAGCAACTTAGTGAAGTGATATAAAATTGTATTTGTGAGTTTGTTTGTGAATTATTTAAAATAAAGGAAAATTGTTAAGTTTTGGTGTTTTCTACTCCAATCTGCACCCTACCTGCGTAACAGTATGATACCATTGAGTAAGGAACTAGGCGCCATGCCAGGACCTCCCTTTATTCTTCGGCTACATTGAACTGGATGGAAAATAAGGACAATTTTTATTGCCGCTTCGACCATCGTTCATTCAATGCGATGGCACCAATCCGGGTGGGACTAGTAAGTAAGGTAAAGCCTACAGTTTTACGTGGAATCTCAACCACGACCAGTCTCAACCTTGGAAAACGGTCACCCATCTAGAACCGAGAAGAAAGAAACAACTATGAGCGCGGTTGACGCTTGAGAGTTGCTTCACCCAGTTTATCGAACCGAAAGGCTACCGAGACCTGACAGTTTCAAAAGTAAGTTTGTCCAACCGTCAACAAAAACATATTGAAAGCAGAACGAAGAGGATTATTTACAATTTTGTAACTAACTAGACATTCATTACATCCTAAGGCTAAGTAAGATATGTTTACTGGTGAGCAGAAGACCATTCATTGTAACCACTTTGACTTTTCATGTATTCCATGAAACATTCTAAAAAAAAAATTGGCAAATCAGTTTGCAGCAAGACAGAGATTTGGTGTGCAATGAAAATCTATTCACAAGTCAATGCAATTAAACAAAATATGTTCTAAGCAATTAATTGTTTATACGATTGCGACGGACAGTGGCTGCGACTCTGCTCAACAGTAAATAAATATTGTTCCTAAAAATATTTGGCAAACATTTCAAATTATCTTAGCATTTTAGACACCAAAAAGCATTGGAAATTACTCCTATAGCTTCGAGCCCCAGCCAATAGCAGTTTTTGGACTCAAAGCCAGAACACCCAAAAAGGTAGCCAAATGACTGGTGGTTCAACAAAGACTTATTCCAAGTTAGCTTCACTCCGGAGATGTGCTGTACATTAAAACTGTAAATATCATTACATTTGTAATATCTCACAATTTATTTCTCTCTATTAGATGGCTTGGTTTGGTTTAAGGTATAGAACAATTCCCTAATGATAGATTTAAAATCACAGTTACATGTTATAAGTCTCTACCAAGCATTATGTGGAATATATGGTTCTACAAAGATAGTTATCTGTTGGTGACAAGGAAATGTTTCAGAGGTGGCTGTTCACAAGCACAATTCAATCAACAGAAACATAGATTTTTCTTTCGCTTTGAGTCGTCGAATATTCTTGTGACACACATTTTGAAACGAAAAGGAATACAAACTAAATTTGTACACGTATCTACATCACAAATAGGGCTGTTTATCTCTACAGTGGCTCACAACTTCTATATTTATTACTTCATACAATTGCTTGTCTTTTGGTACTAGTTTGTGGATATTGAAAAGACTGACATTGTCGGCATTTTCGTAAAAGAGTTTAATAATATTTCTTATTGATATTTGAACTCAATATACTATGAATAAGTACATAGCCCCCAAATACGAGTCATTAGTCTCCTTTTTCGCAATATTAGCACAAAATAAGCTGATAATTGTCATATAAACAGATATTGTACGATATGAAAGTGTAACGGAGATATAGTAGGAAATAGTTGGCAAAAAAGTACACCAACTCCATAAAAAAGATGTCTGATGTCATTATGAATGTAAATCAAAATTTGGTCCAATCATAAAAAAATATTTACTATATTCATTTAATTATTTTAAAATAGTTTACATTAACCTTTATATATATCTACAAAGTTTATGATGGACAAGTATTGGCTAAATGATAATCCTTGTGAATTTTTTAGATGGAAAAAAAATCTTTGCAAAAAAATATTCAATTGGGATATTTTTATTTTGCTGAGAAGTATTTTAGGTTTAAGAACAGTAGGCAAAGCTTTTAGGTTTGAATGGTAGTTATTCTTTCAAAGCAGAAAATATATGGTCGACACAGTGGAAATGAACCCAGAAAAGGCTTCAATAAAGATGTGAAACTGAAGAATGTTGGTATGGTTGCAAAACATCAATGATAGCTAGAACATGTCTAGAAATTATGCTAAGATATTTTATAGAGAAAAGGACAGATTAATTGCATTGACAATTATCATCATATTGTGGTAGATCTTTGGGTTCAGAATCTCGCAAGGGGCGCTGGTCGCTTCCGGTCAATAAGATCCATAACATGCTTGTCTCTATGAGTGAGGGGTGGTAACAGAAGCACATGGTCTGGTTCACTAATATATTTTCGATTGTATGTAAACTATTAACCTTAAAATTGATACATCATGTGACCATAAATTCATCTGAGCACGAATCACCTGGATTCTCCATATCCGTTTACACCACATCCATCTTGGAATGCTTGCAACCATTACAATGAATTCCATAGACTCAAACGAATCATGAATGGAAAGTTTTGTATTTACTGTAAATAATTTACGACTTCGATTCTACCAAAATGTACTCAAACTTTAGTTACACAAGCCAGTTGTGAACTTTTGAACTGCGAACGGTGCTTGACTTTGGATAGTGCAAGGTTAATTCTGGTCGTTAACTTTCTTCTTCCCCTGGGTCAGGGATTGTATAAAGTACCAATAAAAATCATCCACTACAATAGACTTAAGGTCGGCCCGTAAGCACCTGAAAATTTCGCCTCCCATACAAACGTAGTTTACTAATGATTTGAAAACCACTGTTCCAACTTACTTGATATTTGGTATCTAATACTAGGCTACAAATATCTGTGTCTGCATGTCTTTGTTTTTTCGGTAAATGTATTCTGGGTCAAACCACAGAGAAAACAAAATTCGTATGAAGATTTTCTTTTTGCATTCATTTCATTCGGTTTGGATTTTTCAAAAAAACAAAAGCATGCAGACACAGATATTTGTTACCTGATATTATTAGATATTAAATATCAATTTAATTGGAATAGCGGTTTCCAAATGGTTAGTAAACTACGTTTGTATGGGGAGTATTGCTTACGGGCCGTTCTTAAGGTCGGCACGTAAGCATCGCAAAATTTCGCCTCCCATACAAACATAGTTTACTAATCATTTGAAAACCAATGTTCCAACTTACTTGATATTTGGTATCTAATATTAGGCTACAAATATCTGTATCTGCATGCCTTTGTTTTTTCGGTAAATGTATTCTGGGTCAAACCACAGAGAAAACAAAATTCGTATGAAGATTTTCTTTTTGCTTTCATTTCATTCGGTTTGGATTTTTCAAAAAAACAAAAGCATGCAGACACAGATATTTGTTGCCTGATATTAGATATTAAATATCAATTTAATTGGAATAGCTGTTTCCAAATGATTAGTAAACTACGTTTGTATGGGGAGCATAGCTTACAGCCCATTCTTAAGGAACGGATCACACAATTCGCCTCTCTCCGCCTCGAAATTATCACTCTCATAGCAGCTGCGACAAAAACATGCACGTAGCAACCAAAACTCTTTTACATGGGGGCGCCACTTTTACAAACAATGGTGGCGCGCCGGCGAGTGGGTTCGCTTAGGAATTCGATTACTGCTGATTTTCTCGAGGTCCAACGACACGTAAGATCTTCACAGGACGCTATTTAAAGCAACGAACATTCGATGTTGTGCGACCTGAATTCGTAAGCGAATTATGTAGATTGGACTTTTCCACTAAAACGTGTTTGCCGTCTTACGAATGAGTTTCGATCGCTTATCCCGTCCTTGCATGCGTGCTGCAGCTGCGGGAAGGCAGAGTATTATGCGGAATATTTGTCTAAATATAGATTATCTAAGTGATATATAGACAATATGGTTGTAAAGTCCTCTGCTTAGTAACTACCTCGATTTGTGGCGCATCGCGAGTTACTCACCACATCTATAGGCAGAAGTGGCAGTGACTTGCCACTCTACAGAACTGCTGACAATATCGATTGGTGAGTAGACAACAATGCTATCCATAAAGTTAGTAAGCAAATACTAGATGAGCCACTCCAAGCCAGTAGGACACTGCGAACGAACATTTCTAGCTAGGAAAATAGACGCTCACAGCTCACTCGACACAGAAATTAGACAACAGGAGGCCCCTATTCTTGTAACTTCATGCTTAGGAATCTGGAATTATTCAGTCGAGAGAACCGCTTTTATAGCGGTCTATTTTCTCAACGGAAAAAGTTGAATCACGAAAATACCATAAAGAAAAAGTCGCTTTGACAACCGCTTTAAAAGTGGTTTTCTCGACTGAAAGATTCCTGATTCCTGAGCTCGGAATTTGTCTTCCAGCGTGTGTTCCGACAGGCCCGAAGACGAGCCATCGGACCAGGCACGTCGGATATGAGTCCACGGTATTCGCCGACCGGGGAGACGGTGCGAAGCGGGGTCTACTTGTGGTCGGCGGGGTGGGGGTGGCGCGGCGCGTGCCGGGCGGCCGTCTCCACCGCGACCGTGCTGCTGACGGTGGCGAGCTCGAGCGGGTACGACGCCGCGCTCGCCGCTGGCTCCGCCCTGATGTTCAGCGAGGAGACCTTCGCGCGCTGGTACGCCGTCACCGTGTTCATGCCGAGCGTCCTGAAACAAACCACATGTCAATAAGCGCATGCATTAGCATTATGCTCCTAGTGCATATTATACAATAAAACAACCGGCCGAGTCGGACTCGCATACCAAGGGTTCCGTCTCATCGTACAAAATTAAACACAAAAAATAACGTTTTTTGGTATGGGCCCCCTTCACTTTTATGGTTTTTTTTATTTCACCTATTTGTTTTAATAGCGGCAAAATAAATACATAATCTGTGAAATTTTCAGCTGCCCACCTATTACGGTTCATGTGATACAGCCCTGTCACAGACGGACAGACGGACGGACGGACAGCAGAGGCTTAGTGTTAGGGTTGCCTTGGCACCCTTTGAGTACGGAAACTAATAGATATGGAATTAGGTACTAGGTTGAGCTAGCAAAGTCTGGGTATTGTTTTTTGTGGCCTTCCGCCAGCAAAGAAAGGGTGTGTTTTGTGTGCAAAATGAAGCATCGCCAAGTGCCCCCAGTACGAGGATCGTCGAGATTCGTAAGACGCCCTATCTCTTTAGAACTGGCTCCAGGCTAGGGTAGGGCTGTTTCCAATGCATCGGGGCCGTCCCGACACCTACATTGGCGCCCTACATCGGCCACGTAAGCCACAGACCAAGCCTGAGCGCGCTGTGCTTACAAGACGAACAAAGTATGCGAGTGAGACGTCAACACAAGGAACTACCTCGAGTTGGAGAGAGACGGAGCATGCCTACCGGATGAGACCATAAGTACATAAGTACATAGGAGCCATGCTTGTGGCACCGTAGGCACCGTGCGCAGCCACTGCGTCGCCGTGCAGCCGCGCTCCCACTCCACGCGCCGCCGCACACCTCGCACGAGCCTACCTCACGCCGACGTAGCAGACGAGGAGCGCGCCGCCGGCGCACAGCACGCGCACCACCGGCGACGGGTACGTCTGCACAGCGAGCCACGCCGCGCCGCCCGCGCCGCACATGAGCACCGCGCACAGCACCGTGCGCAGCCAGTGCGTCGCCGTGCAGCCGCGCTCCCACTCCACGCGCCGCCGCACACCTCGCACGAGCCTACCTCACGCCGACGTAGCAGACGAGGAGCGCGCCGCCGGCGCACAGCACGCGCACCACCGGCGACGGGTACGTCTGCACAGCGAGCCACGCCGCGCCGCCCGCGCCGCACATGAGCACCGCGCACAGCACCGCGCACAGCACCGTGCGCAGCCAGTGCGTCGCCGTGAAGCCGCGCTCCCACTCCACGCGCCGCTGCACACCTCGCACGAGCCTACCTCACGCCGACGTAGCAGACGAGGAGCGCGCCAGCGGCGCACAGCACGCGCACCACCGGCGACGGGTACGTCTGCACGGCGAGCCACGCCGCGCCGCCCGCGCCGCACATGAGCACCGCGCACAGCACCGTGCGCAGCCAATGCGTCGCCGTGAAGCTGCGCTCCCACTCCACGCGCCGCTGCACACCTCGCACGAGCCTACCTCACGCCGACGTAGCAGACGAGGAGCGCGCCACCGGCGCACAGCACGCGCACCACCGGCGACGGGTACGTCTGCACGGCGAGCCACGCCGCGCCGCCCGCGCCGCACATGAGCACCGCGCACAGCACCGTGCGCAGCCAGTGCGTCGCCGTGAAGCTGCGCTCCCACTCCACGCGCCGCTGCACACCTCGCACGAGCCTACCTCACGCCGACGTAGCAGACGAGGAGCGCGCCACCGGCGCACAGCACGCGCACCACCGGCGACGGGTACGTCTGCACGGCGAGCCACGCCGCGCCGCCCGCGCCGCACATGAGCACCGCGCACAGCACCGTGCGCAGCCAGTGCGTCGCCGTGAAGCCGCGCTCCCACTCCACGCGCCGCTGCACACCTCGCACGAGCCTACCTCACGCCGACGTAGCAGACGAGGAGCGCGCCACCGGCGCACAGCACGCGCACCACCGGCGACGGGTACGTCTGCACGGCGAGCCACGCCGCGCCGCCCGCGCCGCACATGAGCACCGCGCACAGCACCGTGCGCAGCCAGTGCGTCGCCGTGAAGCTGCGCTCCCACTCCACGCGCCGCTGCACACCTCGCACGAGCCTACCTCACGCCGACGTAGCAGACGAGGAGCGCGCCACCGGCGCACAGCACGCGCACCACCGGCGACGGGTACGTCTGCACAGCGAGCCACGCCGCGCCGCCCGCGCCGCACATGAGCACCGCGCACAGCACCGTGCGCAGCCAGTGCGTCGCCGTGAAGCTGCGCTCCCACTCCACGCGCCGCTGCACACCTCGCACGAGCCTACCTCACGCCGACGTAGCAGACGAGGAGCGCGCCGCCGGCGCACAGCACGCGCACCACCGGCGACGGGTACGTCTGCACGGCGAGCCACGCCGCGCCGCCCGCGCCGCACATGAGCACCGCGCACAGCACCGTGCGCAGCCAGTGCGTCGCCGTGAAGCTGCGCTCCCACTCCACGCGCCGCCGCACACCTCGCACGAGCCTACCTCACGCCGACGTAGCAGACGAGGAGCGCGCCGCCGGCGCACAGCACGCGCACCACCGGCGACGGGTACGTCTGCACGGCGAGCCACGCCGCGCCGCCCGCGCCGCACATGAGCACCGCGCACAGCACCGTGCGCAGCCAGTGCGTCGCCGTGAAGCTGCGCTCCCACTCCACGCGCCGCTGCACACCTCGCACGAGCCTACCTCACGCCGACGTAGCAGACGAGGAGCGCGCCGCCGGCGCACAGCACGCGCACCACCGGCGACGGGTACGTCTACACGGCGAGCCACGCCGCGCCGCCCGCGCCGCACATGAGCACCGCGCACAGCACCGTGCGCAGCCAGTGCGTCGCCGTGAAGCTGCGCTCCCACTCCACGCGCCGCCGCACACCTCGCACGAGCCTACCTCACGCCGACGTAGCAGACGAGGAGCGCGCCGCCGGCGCACAGCACGCGCACCACCGGCGACGGGTACGTCTGCACGGCGAGCCACGCCGCGCCGCCCGCGCCGCACATGAGCACCGCGCACAGCACCGTGCGCAGCCAGTGCGTCGCCGTGAAGCCGCGCTCCCACTCCACGCGCACGCTCTGCTCCACCTCGTACGCGCTGTTGCACACCTTGCACTTGAGCCCGTCCGCGCTCGCCGAGCTCTGCAATGGACAAATCATTGTATTGATTTTTTTTAATGTAACTAGACATGGATGGCTAATACCACATCCCCTGTCATGGTATTAGGCCAACACACTGCATTTGTTGTCGCACACTAAACACTGCAGTGGAAGGAATTAGGTACCATGCCCGGACCTTCCCTTAGAGAGCACGGCTAAATTAGACTGAACACGGACAATTTTTTGTTGCGAAGTGACCTACAGTTTGATGGATTCGAAACCATGGAATAGCTCGCATTCATAACGACATGCACTAATTGAACTCAGAAAGAGAAAGAAAGTGGTACATGAACGGGGCAGGGATTTGAACCCAGACTTCTGGGATAAAAGGCAAGCCGCCCCTGAGCTACGACCCGTGTTTCGCCATTTTTTAGTGACCAAGATATGGCAATACCTGCCATAATCCAGACCCTGTTGTGTTATTTGACTTGACTAATCCAATAGAAAGTGCAGAAAACTCTTACCTCGACCAGCCACCGGCGCAGGCAGTCGTGGTGCACGGAGGACACGTCGCCCGTGCAGCGGCACGGCCGGATCAGCGGCTCCGGCCGGTCGCTGTCGTAGCAGATCCAGCAGTCGCGACCCGACGACACCGACCCCACCAGTGAGTCTGTCTCCGGGTTCTGGAAATAAGCAGTTCACAATTTCATCTCCTCGTATGCTTATCGTTGCTCATTAAGGTGATTCAAAATGCCCGCTAGTCCTTCAATAAAAATTAGATGATGCCATGTGTTCGTGGGAGGTGACTGCGACAGATGAGGCGCCGGTTGATGCCAATGCGTCGGAAAAAAACCCTACCCTAGCCTGAATCTAGATCAAAAGGTTGGGTTTCTGCCTCAGTCTTTGGACTAGACCAGAAGGCAAGATGAAAAAACTGTTGTGCACAAATAGCCAAAGCTGTTTGAATTTTATAATAATTGTAATTGTAATTAGTTATAGATTAGTATTACCTGCTTATATTTAGAGTATTATAAGATATTCATGCAATGGCTTCCTGAAATCAAACATCTTTAAAACTTTGATAGTAAATAAAAAATAAACTAATATTACTACTCAAAGTTCCGCTTGTGTCTGCTGGACCGGCTGAGCTTCCTCTGCTTGCAACTCGAAACCGCCAACACTTCACGTTCGGCATTAAACACACTCCATGGCTGGCACTGCCAAAGTGAGATGCCAAACACGTGGCTTTTGTCTCGGGCCACAAAACACGACCTCTTCTCGCGAAGGCTTCCAAAATCTCCTGCTAGCACATTCCCACCGAAAAATACAACTCGAACTGTCACAGCACTGACAGACACAGGCCAAAGACAAATACAATGTTTTTGTCAGGGGGTAGGCAAAGGAACTTTCCATACAGCCGCCATGTCAATCCTATAAAAGGTGACACGTAAAACAGAGGATCTTCTGCCAAATTGTAGGGGTGAAACAAAAACTTCCAAAAGCAGACAGCACAATTACTTGGTACATGTAAATGACATTATCGATGATATATTTATAAGCTGATTCCATAACCATCTCTTATTTCTTTAAGACAGATATATGATTGAACTCATATTCCACTGTCATTAATTTGACGCCATTTAAATGGTTTAACAGACAGTAACCGCGTAAACCCACATTCAAGTCAGCGGATCGACTCACATTCTGCGAGCGTGTCGGACGCACTAACTGCGCCAAGCGAGCCTCGTCTATCTGTCGCGGCAGCAAGCGACGCGGGTCCAAGATTCTGAGTCCCTCCGATGCTAAGTAGTGCCGCAGCAAGGTCAGGGACCAGAGCGCCACGCCCATCTTCGCCAGCTGCAAACACCAGGTCGTCCCATGTCACCTTTCCGAGCTCACTCGCACCGAACGGTCGCTTACCTTGAGCGCTGGCAACCAGTTGAAATTCCTCCATGCTAGATAACTGTTGTCGTGAACTGACTTGTTCCATCAGCTGATCATGCTATGAAGGTTCGTACTCCTGGAAAACGACCCATGTAGATAGTCGTTCCCTTCCTGACCTCAATCAGACATTGGATGTGGAGACGGCTTACCTTCAGAGCGACCCGAGTACCAATCCGACCATCGCTGAGATGAAATGAAACTGGAAACAAGTTGTTTGTTGCACACGGCTCACTAAAAAGATACAAAGCTGGGGTTTATCTAGATCCAATGGCATTATATGCAATGCCGGTTGACCTGTCCAATCTTCCTGGTATAAAGAGACCAAGTCTTTAACTTACCAGCTGTCAGTTGTCACCATCGCGATGACAAATGTTTGTGCTTGATCGATTCGCTAACCTAAACAAGTTTGTCATGGTTAAATGTCAAGATATGCAAATGCCGCCAGTCGCCTCACCTTATCCGAGGGCGGCTGGTGCGCCAGCAGGTCCGCGAGCCGCGCGTCGTCGAGCTGGCGCGACAGCAGCCGCCGCGGGTTGAGGATCCACAGCCGCTCGGGCGCCATGCAGTTCCAGAGCACGCACGGGAACCATAGCGCGACGCCGATCTCCGCCAGACGGAACACCAGGTCGTGCCAGTTGCGCGAGTTGACGGGAACTCTGGAAATGAGACGGCAATGTCAAATATCATCTGATTTATCAACAAAGATCAATGACCAAAATTAAACCAAAGGCGATGTTGTGAGTTGACAGTAACAGGAGGAATTTTTTATTACTAAAATAAATTTTCGAGTTAGCCATTACTTGAAGATTCAGATTACAGCGCACATCTCTTCAACATGTTAACGGATTTTTTTTTGAATGAAAAACCGGTACAGTTGGCTGTGCTGAGGACCAAAGTCAATCAGCGTGTTTGTGTCCACTGCTGGACATACGCCTCTCCAATTTTTCTCCAGTCCTCCCGGCCATCAGCAGTACGGAACCACTGCTTTCCGCCGGCGCACTTGATGTCGTCTTCCCATCTGGCGGGTGGTCAACCCACAATCCGTTTTCCTGTCCATGGCCGCCAGTGCAGGACACGGTTACTCCAACGGTTGTCGTCTCTTCGGCTGACGTGACCAGCCCACTGCCATTTGAGCTTAGCCACCTGGTGTCCAATATCAACTACTTTGGTACATCGGCGGATTGCCTCTTTTTGCACCATATCCCGTAACGATATTCTCAGCACGGCTCGAAACCAAAGGTGCTCAGAAAAGCCAAAAATAACTCGCCTCGCGAAACCACACTCAGCGAGGCGCCATGCCCGCAGATTTGCGGTTAATATAAATAATAAGCAGTTTTTGGCGAGTTTTGTACGTTGCATGACAATAGCTATCTATATCATAGGAACCAACTTGTCCAGTGGACTGGGACCGTGTCCACACAGCTGCAGGTTTAATTCCAACAATAGCCGACGCACCTAGCTACCCTGTAGTCCGAAATGCTTACATTGCAAATATCGCAGAAAAAGTGAATACTTGTGTTCCGAATTGATATCACTGTTCATAGCCACAATCGCACGATTTCAAATCGGAACGAATTTGAGCAGACATACGAGTCAGAGCCTAACCTGGAAAATACCTTATATCTCTCGAGATCTCAGGCCTAGAATTGTCCAACGGCGAAAGGCCTTTGTTATTTCAGAATACAAGTGCATACGATCAGAGAACTACAGATACAACATGCTTAATGACAGCCATTTGACAGCGTACACGGCGGACATGCTCTCAACCGTGCGCGCTTTGTACGATCTGTGTGCGGTCTAGAGTCACGTCCCTTGTGTCACGGTCGGAACGGTCGTGTATGCATAATTGTTGCAATCTCTACAATATACGCATTTAACGGCTCGTAGCCTAGCGTACCCGAGGTCTGGGTTCAATTCCGACATACACCACTTTCTTTCTCTCCCGAGTACGATAAGTGCCTTTCGTCACTAATGCAAGCTGTTCCATGGTTCGGAATCCATGTAAAACTGTATGTCCCCTTCCCCTACTAGGTGGTAGGGTTTAAGCCCGCCCGGGTTGGTACTATCGCATTGGACGAAAAGATGGTCGAAGCGGCAATGAAAAATTGTCCGTGTTTTCCCTCCAGTTCAATGTAGCCGTGCTTATAAAGGGAAGGTCCTGGCGTGGCACATAATTCCTTCGGGAATGTGGTGTATTAGGCTAATATCATAACGGTAGTTGTGTGGTATTAGCCATCCATGTCAGGTCGCATGAAAAAATAATAATTTAGGAACGCAGTGCTAGACGGATGCGACGTCACTCACTTGCTCTTCCAGAACTCGCCGAGCGTCTCGGAGGCGAGGAAGCCGACGACGAGGATCAGCATGGCCGCCTGGCTGAGCAGCCCCACGCGCGACTGCTGCAGCTGCGACTGGTCCACGGCGCTCGGGTGCACGCCGCGCCCGTCGCCCTCCGAGAGGTCCCTCCGCACGCCCTGCAAGTCGGTCGGCGTTTTCGCTCACAATGGCGCTCATATTCCGGGAGGGTCACGAAATGTTTGGTCACGATAAGGTAAATGGCTGGATCTGGGTTCACATGTAAGAGACCAACCCTCTATATGTCGGTCTGCCTGCGCCAAGTGGTTGCGTTATCTAGATTGGTTACATAAAATAGATGTTGGTATGTACCTGATGATGAATATCCTGATTGTCTAGAAATATTGATACCTATTCATTATACAACAATAACCAGTCGGTTTTTTAATTATATTCTTAAATATACCAAAAGTTGTATCTGTATAATATGTTTAATCGTTGAGTAATCCACGTCCAATGTTATTCTATGCAATGCGCGAAAAATTCGAACTTGCTGACCTTATAATCTTGAAACTAAAAACAATTTTACAATGCCAATGTTCATCAAGCAATTTGTATGGGTTGGAGGAGTTGAGCGGCAAGGTCCACCTTAAATCCATGTTACCAAGCACAAATGCCACTTTCAGGATATTCTAAAAGAAAGGAGTAAAAAATCCGGACAGCATATGGCATCCCTGGTGGGGAATTTTTTTAACGCTTACGTAACATATGTTTATGCAAATCTCTAGGTAATATCGAAAAATCTAACTGGAGTCGGGATGATGGTTGCCAAAGAGGTAGGAACCCTGGATGGTTATCTGTCGGAAGACGCACCTGCTTGGTGACGAGCGTGTCGCGGGCGTCGGCGTCGGCATCCGCGTCGGCGGCGACGGCGGGAGGCGCCGCGCGCCGCGACACTATGGTGCAGACGCGCGTCTCTGTAAGGAAGCCGCCGCGAAGCTGCAAACGGAGCAAAAACAAAGAAATAGAATCACTGTACATAATCGTAACATACTGTAAGAAAACAAAGCCGGCGATTCGGACTCGGCAAAAAAAAAACCAGCCAAGTGCGAGTCAGACTCGCACGCGAAGGGTTCCATATCATCATAAAAGATTTAACACATAACATCACGATTATTGTATGGGGGCCCGTTAATTTTTATATTTTTTTATTTTACCTATTTGTTGTTATAGCGGTAAAATAAATACACATTCTATAAAAAAATCAGCTGCCTACCTATTACGGTTCATGAGATACAGCCATGTGAGATGGACGGACGGACGGACAGCGAAGGCTTAGTAATAGGGTTCCGTTGGCACCCTTTGGGTATGGAACCCTAAAACCCTATAACTATATTGTCACACGGCGGCGGTGTGGAAAGGTGAAGGGGAGAGCGGAGCGACCCAACGGACCAGACAGTCGGCAAATAGCAATCAAACGAGTCCTAAATAGTCAACCATAAAATAAAATACTTTAAGTGGTATCCATCGTTGCTTCATTTACGTTATAAACTTACCCCGTTTACAATACATAATCTGTGTAATAAAAAGAAATATTGGAAATATAGCTTGCAGTGTTATAATGAAGTTAAAATGGGAATCATGGTAACCTTACATAGAGGTGCCCTTTTCTACTATCGCTCGCAGTGCAACAGCAAAATGTATCAAATAAGAAACAACCGATCCTGTAGATCCTTTGACTATAGGGTCTATACACTGTGGACTTACACTCCCGGGCAAGATATTTCTCCCAAAGCACAACCTGGGGTCCATTAATCAAGGTTTGCGGAAGCACTACGCTAGCCAGCATGGTTTTTGCAACCCCCAAGAATTGAAAACCGGCCAAGTGTGAGTCGGACTCGCACACGAAGGGGAACCCATCAACACCAAAAAATCACGTTTTTTGTATGGGGCCCCCCTTTTATTTTTATTATTTTATTATTTTACCTATTTGTTGTTATAGCGGTAAAATAATTACACACTCTCTGAAAATTTCAGCTGCCTAACTATTACGGTTCGTGAGATACAGCCCTGTGACAGACGGACGGACGGACAGCTGAAGCTTAGTAATAGGGTGCCGTTTTCACCCTTTGGGTACGGAACCCTAAAACCCATGGACGTCGTCGGGCGCCTCTTAGGTGATGGTCTGGCGTACGCCATATGCCATGCTTTACATGAAAATAATTATAAAAAGGAGGCAGTACAAGCAAATGCTCACTTTTGCGGCTCGTAGCCTAGTGACGCGGGGACTGGCCTAGCGTACCAGAGACCCGGGTTCAATACCAACTTGCACCACTGTCTTTCTCTTTCAGAGTTCGATAAGTGCATTTCGTCACGAATGCGAGCTGCCCCATGGTTCGGAATCAATGTAAAACTGTTGGTCCCCTTCCCCTACTAGGTGGTAGGGTTTAAGCCCGCCCCGGTTGGTACCATCGCATTGGATGAAAAGATGGTCGAAGCGGCAATGAAAAATTGTCCGTGTTTTCCATCCAGTTCAATGTAGCCGTGCTCATAAAGGGAAGGTCCTGGCATGGCACCTAATTCCTTCAGGAATGTGGTGTATTGGGCTAATATCATAACGGTAGTTGTGTGGTATTAGCCATCATGTCAGGTCGCATAAAAATTTGGGAAGATTTAGTCGTTGAAAAATCACAAATAACCACAACAGATATCCAATGACTGTTCATGTGTAGTTCACGTATTGTCAACTATTAAATTAACAATACTCAATGATGGGCTCGGACCACAATCAATCATGCGCACTTATTGCCCAATCAAATTTCACTCTACAACTCAGGGACAACTCCTACACAATGGACAATCAATACCTTTCGCGGTCGAAATGGGTACCATAACACGCAACAGGGCCTATTGTCTCTTGAGCGAGCGACTAATGTGAGCATAACGTCATCTTAAGACACAGGAACTTAACCATTTATTTGGTCGACTGATGCCGAATTTATGATACAATCCCAGGTAGCATATTGAAGCGTTTGCACGTCACAAAGTAGCTGACATATATCAAAATTGAGAGGCAAGAAAACCTTCATATGATTTGATTAAAAACTATTTGATCTAAAGTAATGGTATTATTAAATATTGTATGAACATTTTTGTAATCTTATCACTTTTAAATTTCAGTTTCAGTTTCTTTATTTCCTCCATATCCTGTATATTACACACTCTGATTCGTCATTTTTTCCCTTTTGTTTTTCCTATGAGATACGAGACAATAGACAGAAGCATAGATTTTGAGGAGTTATAGTCGACAACAAGTAAAATGTATACGCTGCGACTAATAATTACAAACTTGTGACGGATGTAAGATTGCATAGGGCGGCACTTAACTATTCAGAATCGTAAAAGTATTCCCACAAGATTTACCTAACAACGATCACAAATAAAATATATTGAAATCCCACGGAGCAAATCACCCACGCTATGCTCACCTTGAAGTAGACCTCAACACCGTAGATGAGGAAGAAGATGACCACGATGAAGAGCAGCACGGCGTAGCAGCCGTTGAAGATGTGCTGGTAGAAGATCTGAAAGCAAGGGATACCTGATTACTGCATCATATGGCCACAGGGGAAATTATATTATTTGAAATTAACTTACAAGGTTTTTTTTTATGTGCGGCATATGGCAACCTGGCATATGGCCAGGACCACTTAAGGGGATTGGTTTATTGACGATGGGATTTCGAACTTACAGGGGGGCGACGGAAAACCATGCCATTGTTTTTGCTATTTTCCAATGAAACATAGCATTACATTTTCCTGCATTCGTATGGATATGTTTAGGTATCTTATTCTAATTCTGCCTTGTCATTATATTATTTCTTTTATTTCATTAATACATTTATTACTCTTTTATTGTTTCAAGCGCTGTTGACATATCTTTGCAATAGTCTTCTTGCGGACAGACGGAATCGTGGATCGGTGGTATAAGCCCACAGGCTTCCCACTCTATTGTATCATTATTTTCCTTCACAGAAAATAACCCAAGGCGAGTGATAGAAGAGAGAACAATTTAAATAATTGAATGGTTACATTTATCGGACAAAACGACTGGCCAATCACCTTGGCGACAGAGTTTCCGAATTAAATTAATTAGGTAAAGTGGATAACTGCAGACTCTGCAGATAGTGATAGTACGATGGCCCAAGTCATTCAATTCGTGGAAGCATCAAGTACTTGATTAGGAGCCGTGTAATGGCAGGAGGTAGTAGAATCACCCACTCGCTTTTGAAGAGCAGCAGCAAGGGCAACCAACGTAGAAAAGGCTCCAGTCCAGAAGCATTTGACGAAATCCTAACCTCATTGGCTTGTGGGATGAACCGGGATAATTTACGTACGACGTTCTGCTAGCTAACCTTCTTGTCGCCGCTGGTGTCCGCGTAGTTGGTGGTCAACACCTCGGCGGCGAGCAGCGAGTAGCTGATGACGTTGAAGGTGACGAAGCCCAGGAACGACTTGCTGAGGAAGCGCGGCCGCTCCCAGCGCACGTCCCGCAGGTGGAACAACTAGCTAACCTTCTTGTCGCCGCTGGTGTCCGCGTAGTTGGTGGTCAACACCTCGGCGGCGAGCAGCGAGTAGCTGATGACGTTGAAGGTGACGAAGCCCAGGAACGACTTGCTGAGGAAGCGCGGCCGCTCCCAGCGCACGTCCCGCAGGTGGAACAACTAGCTAACCTTCTTGTCGCCGCTGGTGTCCGCGTAGTTGGTGGTCAACACCTCGGCGGCGAGCAGCGAGTAGCTGATGACGTTGAAGGTGACGAAGCCCAGGAACGACTTGCTGAGGAAGCGCGCCCGCTCCCAGCGCACGTCCCGCAGGTGGAACAACTAGCTAACCTTCTTGTCGCCGCTGGTGTCCGCGTAGTTGGTGGTCAACACCTCGGCGGCGAGCAGCGAGTAGCTGATGACGTTGAAGGTGACGAAGCCCAAGAACGACTTGCTGAGGAAGCGCGGCCGCACCCAGCGCACGTCCCGCAGGTGGAACAACTAGCTAACCTTCTTGTCGCCGCTGGTGTCCGCGTAGTTGGTGGTCAACACCTCGGCGGCGAGCAGCGAGTAGCTGATGACGTTGAAGGTGACGAAGCCCAGGAACGACTTGCTGAGGAAGCGCGGCCGCTCCCAGCGCACGTCCCGCAGGTGGAACAACTAGCTAACCTTCTTGTCGCCGCTGGTGTCCGCGTAGTTGGTGGTCAACACCTCGGCGGCGAGCAGCGAGTAGCTGATGACGTTGAAGGTGACGAAGCCCAGGAACGACTTGCTGAGGAAGCGCGGCCGCTCCCAGCGCACGTCCCGCAGGTGGAACAACTAGCTAACCTTCTTGTCGCCGCTGGTGTCGGCGTAGTTGGTGGTCAACACCTCGGCGGCGAGCAGCGAGTAGCTGATGACGTTGAAGGTGACGAAGCCCAGGAACGACTTGCTGAGGAAGCGCGGCCGCTCCCAGCGCACGTCCCGCAGGTGGAACAACTAGCTAACCTTCTTGTCGCCGCTGGTGTCCGCGTAGTTGATGGTCAACACCTCGGCGGCGAGCAGCGAGTAGCTGATGACGTTGAAGGTGACGAAGCCCAGGAACGACTTGCTGAGGAAGCGCGCCCGCTCCCAGCGCACGTCCCGCAGGTGGAACAACTAGCTAACCTTCTTGTCGCCGCTGGTGTCCGCGTAGTTGGTGGTCAACACCTCGGCGGCGAGCAGCGAGTAGCTGATGACGTTGAAGGTGACGAAGCCCAAGAACGACTTGCTGAGGAAGCGCGGCCGCACCCAGCGCACGTCCCGCAGGTGGAACAACTAGCTAACCTTCTTGTCGCCGCTGGTGTCCGCGTAGTTGGTGGTCAACACCTCGGCGGCGAGCAGCGAGTAGCTGATGACGTTGAAGGTGACGAAGCCCAGGAACGACTTGCTGAGGAAGCGCGGCCGCTCCCAGCGCACGTCCCGCAGGTGGAACAACTAGCTAACCTTCTTGTCGCCGCTGGTGTCCGCGTAGTTGGTGGTCAACACCTCGGCGGCGAGCAGCGAGTAGCTGATGACGTTGAAGGTGACGAAGCCCAGGAACGACTTGCTGAGGAAGCGCGGCCGCTCCCAGCGCACGTCCCGCAGGTGGAACAACTAGCTAACCTTCTTGTCGCCGCTGGTGTCGGCGTAGTTGGTGGTCAACACCTCGGCGGCGAGCAGCGAGTAGCTGATGACGTTGAAGGTGACGAAGCCCAGGAACGACTTGCTGAGGAAGCGCGGCCGCTCCCAGCGCACGTCCCGCAGGTGGAACACCTGAGGGCAACGCGAACAAACGCTACATTGACACTATTATATGCTGTACACTTAGGTTTAGCGGTTTCTCTCATGAATACATAAATTACTGCGGACGGTTATTCTAGAGGTAATACCAGGCAGCTTTAACTCTTTAGTTGTTTTTCCATAAAATATGGTTATATTGTGTAATCGATAAAATTTAGTTGTGAAGTTTCGCCTATGTTTGCCTGAAAGACTGATGCTGCAAAACTGTAAAACTGGCGTGCAGAATTGGCCACCTGAAATTCCGAATTTTTCTAGTTCAATGGCTCGATTAAATGTTGCAAAATGTGACGTAAAGCATAATACCCAAAATAAAAGCGAAGGCGAGCTTATAAGTATAATAAAAAAGTGCATTTGGTGTTGGAATTTCCAATTCATAAAATAATGTTCGTGTGAGTGTCATATTTTTTTTACCAGCGGATTATTGATAGCAAATAAATGGTTGCATTCTGACTTCAAATTTTCCGAGCGTTAACGCACATCACGGACAGATGAATGATTATTACACTGGGACTACAGAGCCGGTAGTCTCAGCTCTCACCTAAATTGGCGTTTACGTAACTTCGAAGTTCCGTAAAAACGTCACACTCCATACAAGTTTATAATAGATATTCTGAGAAATTGAAGAGCGCGCGCAGCGGGCGTTAAGCGAACTAACTTTTGCGAGTCCGAGCTTGATTTGACAGCTTACTCAACGTTGCCGTAAATACGTCGACGTTGCCGTTTACGTCCACTCCGCGTTTTCATACAAATCGGAAGTCCGCGTTTATACTTTGACAGCTTGAAGAAGTAAAACCACAGAATATCTAGTAAAAACTTGTATGGAGTTTGGAGAAAACGCCAGTCGATCGGTTTGCCGTAAACGCCAATTTCGGTGAGAACTCAGACTGCCCACTCAGTTCATTGTTCCTCTAGCGGTGTCACGGTGGAGTAGTTGTGATCAGCGATTGGTCATTCCGTCTCCGAGAACCCACTAAATGTATTATGCTCATTACATTTCGGGTATCTCCCCGGCCTACACTAATGATATGGTCCAGAGCCCGTAGTCCCAGCTGTCACCTAAATTGGCGTTTGCGGCAAACCGATCGACCGGCGTTTTCAAATGGATGGAGAAATTGAAGAGCGCCCGCAGTGGGCGTTAATTGAACTGACATTTGCGAGTCCGAGTTTGATTTGACAGCTTACTCAACGTTGCCGTAAATACGTCGGCGTTGCCGTTTACGTCGACTCCGCGTTTTCATACGAATCAGAAGTCCAAGTTTGACTTTGACAGCTTGAAGAAGTAAAACCACAGAATATCTAGAAAAAACTTGTATGGAGTTTGACGTTTTTACGTTAACGGCAATCTAGGTGAGAACTGGGACTACAGGCTCTGAGCCGGTCTAGAAAAAACTTGTATGGAGTTTGACGTTTTTACGGAAAACGCCAGTCGATCGGTTTGCCGTAAACGCCAAGTGAGGTGACAACTGGGACTACCGGCTCAGTACTACTGTCGTTGTAAACGTTAACACGAATGGCAGGTCAACTGCGCCCGACCCGTGATAACGGCCGCTTTGCAACATAACAAACAGATCACTCATATGTACACTGGGCGACATACCAAAATTACCGGAAATGGCTCAAGCAAAAGATGAACAGACAAAACCTATAATGTTTTTTTTCTATTTTTTATAGGGCTTTAGCCGCATTGAGAGTGTGTATTTATTTTGCCACAACAAATAGGTAAACTAACAAAATAATAAGAAGTAAAGGTGGGCCCCATACAAAAAACCGGCCAAGTGCGAGTCGGACTCGCGCACGAAGGGTTCCGAACCATCGTGCAAGATTTAACACAAAAAAATCAAGTTTTTTGTACGGGACCCCCCCTTTAAGTTTTATAATTTTTTGAATATACCTATTTGTTGTTATAGCGACATATAATATAAATACACAATCTGTGAAAATTTCAGCTGCCTACCTATTACGGTTCATGAGATACAGCCCTGTGACAGACGGAAGGACAGCGGAGGCTTCGTAATAGGGTTCCGTTTTAACCCTTTGGGTACGGAACCCTAAAAACGTGTTTTTTCGTGTGCTATCTCGACTCGCACTTGACCAGTTTTTTTTTAGTTCTTTTAGATTATATGCACTTGCGTGTTCGGTTAGTGCGAATTGTAGTGCACGCATGCGTCGGAGGGTCAATGTCGATAGCCCTCCATCATAGGCTTCTCTGTGCACACACACTGTACCACTCGTATCTCGCGAGGAGCACCACTCACGTCCAACTCGCTGCGCGCTGAGTACGTAGCAGGATGAGTGGGCAGCGGTCAGGGGGTCCATTCAGGGCTAGAATGAGTTCGAGTTCGGGAGTGAGTCAACCTAAAAATAGGTGGTAAATATATTATTATTTAAATACCGGGACCGTTATTTATACTTCCAACGTATTTACGGGACGGACCAGATTTTTACCTAACTGTAATGATATTCAAGAAGTGTGGAAACATTAACTATTTAAAAAAGTGAGTTGATATTTAGTGACGAATTCGAACTCACTCTTGCCCTGAATGGACCCCCAGTTCCGGACTTAACTCGCGACAGACCCGACTACCTACTGCGCGTTCCGCTTTGAACTGTAAAACAGTAGAACCCCTTTAATTTTTATTATTTTTTAATTTCACCTATTTCTTGATATAGCGGCAATATAAATACACACTCTGTGAAAATTTTATCTGCCTACATATTACGGTTCATGAGATACAGCCCTGTGACAGACGGACAGCGGAAGCTTAGCAAGTGTTCACCCTTTGGGCACGGAACCCTAAAAAATATATATACTTAGGCTGGAGTGCACAATCTCTGGTTAGTATTATAGTTTTAGTTACGTCAGTTCTCTCTTCTTTCTTCTTCAGACGAAAAATAAGGACGCATATACTATTTTAATTTTAAAATTATTACTAACCAGAGATTGTGTGCTCCACGCTTACAAAATAATCATGTTTTTTATGTAACTGGAGATGGTCGTCTAATACCCACAGTCATGATAGACTAGGAGGTCGCGACAAAAATGGTAACGATAACGTAAATGGCTGAAACTGGGTTCACGGGATAAAGTACAACCCTCTGAAGCTAAATGTGTTAGTCTGTCTGTTCCAAGTGGTTGCGTTACGTAGATAAGGCGCCTGAAAATGTAGTTATGGTGACAAAAAATATATATGATAAGGTTAATGGATGCAAATGACGAAGCATGAAAGTATCAATACATACTTGCTTAGCAATACAAAAACTGAACAAATCTTTGGTTGAATTTAGTAGTTATAGGCGATTTAGGTTACAGATATAACTTTAGGTATATTTAAGTATTTATTTAAGTAACCGTCTGGTTATTGTTGTATAATTAATAGGTATCAATGTTTCCAGATAGTCAGTATATTCATCAGCAGGTACATACCAGCATCTATTTTATATAGCCAATCTAGAAAACGCAACCACTTGGCACGGGCAGACCGACATATTTAGCATCAGAAGGTTGGTCTCTAACATGTGAACCCAGATTCAACCATTTACCTTATCGTGACCAAAAATGTCGTGACCTCCCGGAATATGATATTAGCCCAACACACTGCTAAGACCCCTTCCTTTTATGAGAACGACTACATTGGAACATTTTTTCATCCAATGCGGTGGTACCAAACCGGGCGGGCTTAAACCCTGGTAGAGTAAGGGTAGGTAGAATAAGGGTAGGCAGAGTAAGGAAATTCGTGAGGAAATGCACTTATCCAACTCAGACAGAGAAAGAAAGTGTGGATTTGAGCCCAGACCTCTGGCATGGAATCCCCTGAGCAAACTACCGCGACCTCCCAACTATGTACACGCGAGTACTCACAATTATGAGCTTATTTTTTTTTATGTGACTGGCCATGGATGGCTAATACCACACCTTTTGTCATGGTATTAGCCTAACATACCACATGGGAACTAGGTGCCATGCCAGGACCTTTCTTATATTACACGGCTACATTGAACTGGATGGAAAACACGGACAATTTTCATTGCCGCTCCGACCATCGTTCATTCAATGCGATTCAATCCCGGGCGGGATTAACTCTACCACCTAGTAAGTAAGGAAGGGGACCTACAGTTTAACGTGGAATCCGAACCACGGCCAGCCTCTTTCAACGGTCGAATGGTCACCCATCCAAGACCAGACCGGACTCAGCGTTGCTTAACTTCGGAGAGCGATCGCCGAAGTGTTGCGCCACTGGGCTATTGAGGCTTAGCTCGTCAAGATAGGTTAGGTTATGCAAGGTTAGGTTAGGTTGGTATGATCGTCTTTCGTGTGCTGTGGTGTTTGTTTCGCCCGACCGTTTAGTTAACGTAGCAACGAGATATTTCCTGGAACATGTTGGATACACGAGTCACATCAATTCATTCCGAAGAGTTTTAATGACAGGAACAGAGGTAGTGTAAGGTCGCAAACATACAAAAAAAACTAAACTAACTAAAAAAATACATTATACATTTTTAAGATATAAGTATGTAAATCATTATGTTAAAATGAATACTTTATTGTTGCAAAGTTTGTAATCTACAGAATATGTTCGAAGAAAAAAAACCACGATTTTCTGTGTTAAATCTTGTACGATGGTACGAAACCCTTCGTTGTGACTCGCACTTGGCTTGGTTTTATTGATAACGTAACGTATATCCATGATATAAGCCCTTCGACATTTTGATAAAAAAAACCATGGATATCATGGTCCCGAAGTCCCAGGTGTCACCTAAATTGGCGTTTACGGCAAACCGATCGACTGGCGTTTTCAAATGTATGGAGAAATTGGAAGAGCGCGCTCAGTGAGCTTTAAGCGAACTAACCTTTGCGAGTCCGAGTCTGATTTGACAGCTTACTCAACGTTGCCGTAAATACGTCGACGTTGCCGTTTACGTCCACTCCGCGTTTTCATACAAATCGGAAGTCCGAGTTTGACTTTGACAGCTTGAAGAAGTAAAACCACAGAACATCTAGTAAAAACTTGTATGGAGTTTGACGTTTTTACGGAAAACGCCAGTCGATCGGTTTGCCGTGAACCCCAATATAAGGAAGGTCCTGGCATGGCACCTAGTTTCCATGTGGTGTGTTGGGCTAATACCATGACAGAAGGTGTGGTATTAGCCATCCATGTTCAGGCACATTAAAAAAAAAAAGGTGAGAACTCGGACTGACCACTAGGATATAAAAACCATACGGACGTAGCTCTCCGTTCATTTATTTTATGTACAAAATTTCAGAAAAATAGTTCTCAATTTGACTGAGGAAACAGGCACGGGCCATTGTTTGGAACTCGATCACCCCATTATCCTCTTAAGGGCCCAATCCTTGGCCGCCCAAGAGACCCTGAAAGCGTACGCGCAACAATTCTAATCAAATATTGACCCTACCTACGTGCATACACGCGGCTCCTCCAATAGACTAGGAGGTCGCGACAGAAATGGTAACGATAACGTAAATGGCTGAAACTGGGTTCACATCATAAAGACCATCACTCTGAAGCTAAATGTGTCAGGCTGCCTGCGCCAAGTGGTTGCGTTACGTTAATAAGGCACCAGAAAAAGTAGTTTTGGTCACACAAAATATATATGATAAGGCAAATGGATGCAAATAACGAAACATGAAAGTATCAGTACATACTTGCTTAGCAATACCAAAACTGAATAAATCATTGGTTGTATTTCGTAGCTATAGGCGATTTAGGTATAACTTTTGGTATATTTAAGTATTCGATTTTGAAAACGACTGGATATTGTTGTATAATTAATAAATATCAATATTTCTAGACAATCAGTATATTCATCAGCAGGTATGTAACAAAATCAATTTTGTATAACCAATCTACATAGATAACGCAACCACTTGGCGCAGGTAGACCGACATATTTAGCATCAGAGGTGTTGGTTTCTAACCTGTGAACCAAGATTTAGCCATTTACCTTATCGTAACCAAAAATGTCGTGACCTCCCGGAATACAAACGATGCGCACGCGCAGGGAAACGTCGCCACTTCTCGGCAAAACTATTTAGTCACCTTCTTTTATGTCAACGTCCAACCGTCTACGGATCGGTTCGAGGAATATCTCGGTTGCGAGGAAAAGGACAGATTACCAAATACATGTGTACGTCAACATTGGAATAGCTCGACGTGGTCTGTTTAGAGTCACGTTATTCGTTCTAGTAGGTAGGTAGTCCTGGTTCTCATCTAAATTGGCGCATTTGAAGTTACGTAAAAACCGTAAAACCCAAACAAGTTTTACTTCTTGAAACTCTTTGCCTAACACAACACATGGGAACTAGATGCCATGCCAGGAACTTCCTTATATTGCTCGGCTACATTGAATGGAAAACACAAGACAATGTTCATTGCCGCTTCAACCATCGTTCATCCAATGCAATGGTACCAACCCGGGCGGGATTAACCCTAGGACTACCGATTTCGTGTGAAAACGAGGAGTCGGCGCAAACGGCAATGACATCGTGTTTATAGACTAGGAGGTCGCGACAAAAATGGTAACGATAACGTAAAAGGCTGAAACTAGTTTCACGGGATGAAGACCAACCCTCTGAAGCTAAAGGTGCCAGTCTGCCTGTGCCAAGTGGTTGCGTTACGTAGATAAGGCGCCTGAAAAAGTAGTTATGGTGACAAAAAATATATATGATAAGGTAAATGGCTGCAAATAATGAAGCATGAAGATAAATATTTGGTTGCATTTCGTAGTTATAGGCGATTAAGGTTACAGATATAACGTTAGGTATATTTACGCATTTAATAAACAAAACGACTTGTTATTGTTGTATAATTATTAGGTATCAATGTTTTTAAACAATATTACCAACATTGATTTTATATAGCCAATCGAGGTAACGGAACCATTTTGCACAGGCAGACTGAAACATTTTAGCATTTTGGTCTCTAATCTGTGAACCCAGATTCAGCCATTTACCTTATCGTGACCAAAAATTTCGTGACCTCCCGGAATATGCGGAATCTGTCAAATCAAACTTGGACTCGCAGAATGTTAGTTCGCCCACTGCCACGCTCCTCAATTCACTTGATACATTTGAAAACGCTAGTCGATTTTTTTGGCGTAATCCCCAATTTACGTGAGAATTCGCACTAGGGGCTCTGTGCAGAGTCTACTTCCCTTCATTGTTAATTATACAGCGGTCCCATGACCAACCGTCAGTGAGGAACAACTTTCCGCGACATTTTACAATAAATCCAAAAGTGAAAATGTTTGATATGAAAGAATACTAAAAACAATTTTTCCCCATAGCGTCGCGCACAATAGGACATGCCCGCGCCCAGCACTCATTGTTCTGTGTCCGCACATCATCGAACCGCGTTAGCGCGTGGCATTCAACGTGTTCTAGGAATGGGATAAAAACCATCGCCGCATTGCGCTCAATGATGACGAACTGTTTTTAGGGTTCCGTACCACCCAAACGGTGCCAACGGGACCCTTTTGATATTGATAAATGATAATGATAAAATATAATATCCGAGTGCAGTTTACTGTCTATGGATGATGAATAAACAATGAACAGTAATCAATGTCATGAATCATTATATTAAAGAGGTGACTAGACAGGACTTACGCCTGATCGCGTGTTGTAAGTTTCAGATTCGTAACACCTGTACCTCACATACTGACGCCGATCTCGTAGGTATTCAGCGAACAATAATGTATTAGAAGTAGTGTCCGACCGAAAGTTCGGTTTCGGAAGTTGTCGTGCACGCTCGCCTAATTTCGTTTCTCGCGGCAACGCTTTACCGGAAGCTGGCGGCCCTGTTCGGGAATCGTCGTGCACCGTTCGGATGGCTCGCGTAATTTTAGTAATTATTAGTTTTTATTTTATATAAGAGGTAACTAAAAAAGATTGATGATTCTTCTCAGTAAAAAATTCAAACCAAAGTATTAAGGCGGCCCAACCCGGCGGGCCTAACTCATTCGCGGGCACGGTACAAAACCGTGCTGTTGCGCTCTGGGACCTTCTCTGTTTCAAAGAATAAGACAGGCTCCGTGATGAGGAAGATGCAACATGTCCACAAAAAAGACAATGTGCATAGTGTATGATTTGGTAAGATTTACGAAAATTTTAATTTCAAAACGACTTATAGCTAAAAGTAAACCACGACCGCTGTAGTCAAAAATCTAACAAAAACCAAATAGATCATAAATCTTGATTAAATAAGCTATGTCTGATGACTAATCTTTTTACGATGTTCTTACTTTATCATTGCGTAATCCACCTCCAAAGTTATTGTATAAAACGCGCGAATAATTCGAAATTTCGGACCTTATAACTTGGAAACCAAACACAATTTTACAGTGCCAACGGTCATCAGACATCTAGTTCGATCGAATAAAGCTATTGTGAGGAAAATTTTGGATCTCTGACAAGAAATATGGGCGTGATCTTCTTTCCCCTTTTGTGTGGGGAGATGAGCGGGTTGGGCCACCTTAAGTAGTGAAAATACTAATACTTATGGTATTTAATGAAACAGTAACAATTAGTGATTTGATTATTGATACATCAACATTTTGCTATGGGGACTTAATTTGAAAAAATAATAAAAATATTATTTAATTTTTTTTTATATTAAATAAATGATTATAAGAAACTTAATGAATATACTGTGTTATCATTTCATGTCCTAATTAATGCAGAATAATGGGTAAAATGCACCAAATTTCAGTATTTTAAGGAATTTTATGCTCGACCACGTGAGTTTCGGTTTCGGTTTTGGTCGGACATTAATTGGAAGGCCAACACACCACATGGGAAAAAGATTTCATGCCAGGACCTACCTTACATTCTACGGATACATTTAACTAACGCTGGTTAACTAGCATGAATATGAGTAAACTGCAGTCGAGAAGTTCACGCGCGTCTCCGCTCAAGCGATAACATTGTTTGCAGTTCCTTTCCGTTCCGTTAAGATTTAGCGGCGCCAGCGAGCATGGGAGGACGGCAGCCGCGATCTAAACACATTCGTATGTCGGCAGCGTAGCCGCGAGTTAGTGGCAAACGTCTAACTGTAGTTAGACCACGCACAGCTCGTGGTGTAGGTACTAGAAGACTTGCCTTTCGTGCGAGAGGTGATGCGGCTCTCTGAGTTGGATAAGTATATTTCGTTACGAATGCGAGCTCTTCCATGGTTCGGAACCCTTGAAAAACTGTAGGTCCCCTTCCCTACTAGGTGGGAGGGTTAAGCCCGCCCGGGTTAGTACCACCTGGTATGGTTGAAGCGGCAATAAAAAAAAGTCCATGCTTTCGATCCAGTTCAGTGTAGCCGTGTTCATAAAGGGAAGATCCTGGCATGGCACGTAATTCCTTCGGGAATGTGCTGTATTAGGCTAGTACCATAAAAGTAGCCCTGTGTGTGGTAATAGCCATTCATGTCAGGTTGCATAAAAACAGTTGTTAGCTTACGAGTCCGGAACGCATAAATTTCTTTGCACTAAATAGCACCCGTGAAGTTCTTAACTTATCAGTAGCAAGCGAATTGCCTCGCCGCGGCGCCGCCGGCGGGCGCTAGCGTTTTTAGGGTTCCGTACCCGAAGGGTGCAAACGGAACCCTATTATTAAGCCTCCGCCGGCCGTCCGTCTGTCACAAGGCTGTATCTCATGAACCGGGAGCTGAATTTTTACAGAGTGTGTATTTATTTTGCCGCTATAACATATCGGTAAAATTTAAAAATAACGAAGATTAAGGGGGTTACAAAAACGTGGTTGCTGTTACGGAACCCTTCGTGTGCAAGTCCAACCCGCTCTTGGCCGGTTTTTGTATGTAAAAGTGGCTTCGCCGCCGCCATACAAGCGACTTGCGGTCGCTACTCCCGCCCCTCCGTGCTCGCTGAGCGGCGCACGCGAAGTATAAACTGACCGACCGAGGCGAGTTCACACTACGCGAGCTCGAAACACTTGCGTGCGCGACCACCGCACAGATTTCTATTGAACCTTCAGTACAGGTCAGGTCCATAACATAATTTTACTTTGTGAAAAGGACACAGCCCCCGTTTTATTAGCCAACGCATCGCATTCTCTATGGAATTAGGTGCCATGCCAGGACCTTCCTACATGGCTGCATAGAGCTGGATTGAAAACACGGACAATTGTCATTTCCATTTCGGACGTCGTTCATTATAACCCGGGCGGGGTATTTAAGGTCGGCCCGTGAGCATCAGAAAATTTCGCCTGCCTATAACCTGGGAGTCTTCAAGTGTAATATGAGCAAGCTCGATAGCTCAGCGATAGTCCGCCAATCCGCTGGTATGGTGCCTCGCTGAGCGTGGTTTCGCGAGTCGAGGTGAATTTGGCTGTTGTGTACCATTTGGTCACAGCAGCCAACATACCGGTTTTTCATTAAAAAGTCGGACTCGCACACGAAGGGTTCCGTCGTACAAGATTCAACACAAAAATATCACGTTTTTTGTATGGGAACCCCCTTTAATTTCTATATTTTTTTATTTTACCTATTTGTTGTTATAGTGGCAAAATTAATACACACTCTGTGAAAAATTCAGCTGCCTACCTATTCCGGTTAATGAAATACAGCCCTGTGACGGACGGACGGATGGACGAACGGACGGATGGACGGACGAACTGCGGAGGCTTAGTAATAGGGTTCCGTTGAAACCCTTTGGGTACGGAACCCTAAGAATGCAGGGCAAGAAATACAGTCGTAGGCAAGCACAACTGCTCTCGGATTTGCCATATTTTGTCATTATCCAGTTCAACAATCACAACGAAGAACTAGCAAGAAACTTAAAATGCAATAGTAATTCAGAATACGTACTGCATCCTATTCTTCACAGAACGGCCCGTAAGCTGTGCTCCCCATACAAATGTAGTTTACTAATCATTTGAAAACCGATGTTCCAATTAAGTTGATATTAAATGTCTGATATCATGCAACAAATAACTGTGTCGGCACGCTTTTGTCTTTTTGAAAAATCTAAACCGAATAAAATTAAAGCAAAATGAAAATCTTCATACAAATTTTGTTTTCTCTGTGATTTGAGCCGAAAAACAAAGACATGCAGACACAGATTATCGTAGCCTTATATTGGATACCAATTATTAAGTAAATTGGAACAGTGGTTTCCAATCTATTACTAAACTACGTTTGTACGGGAGGAGAAATATTCTGATGCTTACGGGCCCACCTTAAACTGCGCTAAACCCGTCAGCCCGCGTGTCCGCCGGGCGGGCGAGCTGTCCAAACGCACGTGCGGATTCGACTGGCCAGTTCGCAACTTTGGGTTATCGGCGGCGCGCGCGAGGCTACTATTATTCCGGGAGGTCACGACATTTTTGGTCACGATAAGGTGAATTGCTGAATGTTAGAGACCAACCCTGTGAATGAAATATGTCGGGCTGCCTGCGCCAAGTGGTTGCGTTATCTAGATCGGTTATATAAAATAAATGTGTGTATGTACCTGCTGATAAATTTACTGATTGTCTTGAAATATTGATCCCTATTAATTATACAACAATAAACAGTCGGTTTTTTATATAACCTTCAATTTACCTAAAGTTATATCTGTAACCTAAATCGCTTTTATAACTACGAAATGCAACCAAATATTTGTTCTGTTTTAGTATTGCTAAGCAAGTAGGTACTGACACTTTCATGCTTCGTTATTTGTAGCAATTTACCTTAAGGTGGCCCAACCCGCTCATCTCCCCATACAAAAGGGGAAAGAAGATCACGCCCATATTTCTTGTCAGAGATCCAAAATGTTGCTCAAAATAGCTTTATTTGATTGAACTAGATGTCTGATGACCATTGTCATTGTAAAATTGTGTTTGGTTTCGAAGTTATAACGTCCGAAAGTTCGGATTTTTCGCGCGTTTTATACAATAACTTTGGAGGTGGATTACGCAATGATAAAGTAAGAACATCTTAAAAAGATTCGTCATCAGACATAGCTTATTTCATCAAGATTTAGAATCTATTTGGTTTTTGTTAGATTTTTGACTACAGCGGTCGTGGTTTACTTTTAGCTAAAAGTCGTTTTGAAATTAAAATTTTCATAAATCTTGCCAAATCATACATTATGCACATTGTCTTTTTTGTGGACAGGTTGCATCTTCCTCATCACGGAGCGTGCCTTATTCTTAGAGACGGAGAAGGTCCCAGAGCGCAACAGCACGGTTTTGTCCTGTGCCCGCAAATGAGTTGAGGCCGCCGGGTTGGGCCACCTTAACACATATATTTTTGGTCTCCATAACTACTTTTTCAGGGGCCTTATCTACGTAACGCAACCATTTGGCGCAGGCAGTCTGACACATTTAGCTACAGAGGGTTGGTCTTTATCCTGTGAAATCAGTTTCGGCCATTTACGTTATCGTTACCATTTTTGTCGCGACCTCCTAGTCTATATTCTGCGAGTGATCGAGTCGATTCGAATCGATGCGAGCCGCAGCATCGAGAGGGCTACCACAACGAGGTGGTTACCATGGTCATTCAACGGGTGAACAGGCAACCGAGTGATTGAATTGCATTTCGTACCATCACGTCGTCACAGTCAGCATGGTACAATGTGCAACTAAACGTTAGATGTAATACTATCGCCCGGTTTCACCACCCGTAGTACAAAAATCCCAAAGTTACCTTTCGGTTACATCATATAAACATAAAATGAAACCGAAAGTTAACTATAGGATCTCAGGTAGCTGAGACTCGCGGGAATTGCCTTGGATGCCAGAGGTCCGGGTTCAAATCCCTAGCCCGTTCACGCACGACTTTATTTCTCTTTCTGAGTTGGATAAGTGAATTTCGTCACGGTTGCGAGCTGTTCCTCTGTTCCATGGTAAAACTATAGTCTCTTCCTCTAGTAGGTTAAGTGCGATGACACAACATACAATTACAGGGAGGACGTCATCAGATAGCGAAATTTGAGTTATTCACATTCATCTGCCTTAAGGCCCTGGTACAAGCTAAATCGCAAAGTTAGACGCAGCACCCCAAGTTAACTAACTAAGTCTGACGATTAGAAGTGTCATTCTTACAGTATATGATTCCTTGTCTAGGAATCAACCTATTTTCGTTAATGTATCTTCCCTTTTTCTAGACAAAATACATAGCGGAAATGGTGTCCATTTCCGAACTTTTTTGACTAAATGTAGAAATCTAATTGCAAATGAATTTATTTGTTTATGCATATATGCTGTTTTTGCTTATATCTAGAAATCATATTACTTTCAGATTTATAATATGAAAAATCGACTTTTTTAGTATTATTATTTAAATAAATGATGGAATCAAAAAATATTAACAATCCCTTATCAGTCTGGAGTTCTATTTGGACTTGCTGAGGCGCTTTACTACATATGATTACATTTGCTTAAAGGTGCATTTGTATGGCGCGAGTAGTTGGCTAGTCCTAGCGCCTTAATGTGAACGCTTAGTCGATCGGTTCGGCGCGCGTAAACGTCAATTCAGGTAAAAAGTCGGACTAAGTTCCTCGGTGTCATACGTAACCCAACGCATGACGTTCATAGCAACATAATTGAGCATTCACGCGGGAGTAGCGGCAACGCAGTATGTTCTAATTGTACCACACACACCTATTGTTTGCTCCGTCTCAACATAGTAGAGTTAGTAGAGATGCGAGAAATGCAACGCTTCATCGCAGGGTACGCTTCATAGGGTACAGAAAAAACCGGCCAAGTGCGAGTCGGACTCGCCCAAGAAGGGCTCCGTACCATCGCACAAGATTAACCACAAGAAATCAGGTTTTTTGTATGGGAGCCCCCTTTAATTTTTATTGTTTTGAAATTTTTTTTTTTTTTTTATTTGTTGTCATAGCGGCAAAATAAATACACACTCTATGAAAATTTCAGCTCCCTACCTATCACGGTTCATGAGATACAGCCCTGTGACAGACGGACGGACGGACGGACGGACGGACGGACGGACGGACGGACAGCGGAGGCTTAGTAATAGGGTTCCGTTGGTACCCTTTGGTTACGGAACCCTAAAAATAATGCTAAGATTCAAAGACAGTGCTTGGGCCTTGAGACGATTTTCAAGTCTTTCGACTGTCACATTTGACATTACTTCCATACATTTTATGTACTTTGTAACTCTCTTTGATGCTGAGATTGATAAAGAATACCCGTATTTGGCTAAGCTAAAGTATGCCTTCCGACTGTCAGTTTTGACATTTGTACAAATGTCAGATTTGTTACGTAGAAAAACAATCATGGATTCAGTGAGTACTTACCGCGCTGCCTTCGAACTTCTAAGTTTTCCGGTAAAAACCATAAATTTCCGAGAGGAACAACTATTTTTCCCATGGAAAGAAACACCATAGCTGATAGAAAAAAATGCTTACAATTGTCTCATTCAAATGACTGCGTACTGTAGCACCCTAGATCAATCCTTGTCCGGTGGCGCCATCGAGCGTGTGAACTAACAAACTGAGTAGGTATCGCTTTGCATACGGGATGAAACCGAGTTCTCGAAGAAACTGACGGCTATCGCTCACAGATGGCGCTGCTCACAATTTTTCTCATGTGCGAGGTTAAGGCTTTTCCGACCTACACAAAGTTTTTTTGTACACTGAACGCAAAAAAGTACAGCACTTTGAGCCACAAATTCATTATAAATGTCAAATAAAGCCAAAGTATGTAGTTGGCAAACTTTATATGTCAGAGATGAAATTGGGCCTAAGTCCGCTAATAGATAACTCCACTTTCGAGCAGCATTATGAGAGCGTCCACAATATACTCAAAACAGCTTTATATGATCGAACTAGATGTCTGATGACAATTGGCATTGTAAAATAGTGTTTGGTTTCTAAGTTATAAGGTCCGAAAGTTCCAATTCTTTGCAAATTATACCATAAATTTGGATGTGAATCATTCAAAGATAAAATAAAAACATCTTAAAAATATTAGTCATCCTACCTAGCTTGTTTCATGAAGATTTATAATAAATTTGGTTTTTGTTTGAATTTTTACTACAGCGGTAGTGATTTACTTTTAGCTATAAGTCGTTTTGTTATTATTTTTTTCGCAAATCTTACCAAATAAAACACTATGCGTATTGACTGCTTTATGAACATTTGCATCCTCCTCATCATAGAGCCTGTCTTTTTCTTTGAAACAGAGTATGTCCCAGAGCGCAACAGCACGGTTTTATACCTTGCCCGCGAATGAGTTAGGCCCGCCGAGAGTGCAAAATACCCCAAGGTCATTATTATTTGTTATCTTAGTAACTTATAATAACAGGGATTTATGTAAAGGAACTGCAGTATGCTAGTATTATGTAGAAGTATGCCTGTCTTTTTCTATATTGCATGGGGACCACGGGACAAATATGGGTCTGAGAAAAAAAAATATTTAATGGTTATTATTCTTTTCTGAGTTGATTGAATCCGTGGACCTTTCAGTTTGTGACGTAACTTAATTTGACTACTAAAAGTATTGATAAATTAAATGAAATCCAAAAAAGCGAGTGGTCCTAATGGTATTTCTGGTCCACCTTAAGAAATATTAGTATACAGAATCGCTCCCTTTCGTTTCTGAACACCTGTTTCAACAGCCTCAACGATGAAACCCCCACTGGTTGGCAGCACTCACCTCCGCCCAGAAGCAGACGATGAGCGACGAGCCGGACATGAGCAGCGGGTAGTACGCGGAGAGCAGCGACGTCGTCCAGCTCTCCTTGAAGGCGGACTGCAAGCGAAGCAGACGGCATCACAACCACGACAAGTGGCTTCCAACTCTCATACACTTTTCAAAAAATACCTTTTGCTAAAAAAAATACCTTTTTTCTGAAAGACTATGATAGCACCGAAGAGCTTCTACGGGTAATAATATGATAATGAAATACAATACAAATACAAGCACTAAAATACAGTCACATTCACCACACAAATGCAACCCACAATCATACCCTCACACAGCATGCCATACCACGTCTCCCTTATTCAACCTCATAGACCTCACACACTCACACACCCTACACATTGTAACTGTTTCATTTCTGTTATTTTTATATATTGTGTCCAATACGTTTCAATTCTGTTAAAGCCTCTTAGCCCCGGTTGCACGAAGAAACAGCTGAGTTAATCATTGTGCAAACACGTCACTTTTAGTGATCCGCATAGAGTTCCTTCCATACTGTCCACACAAAGTGACGTGTTTGATCATACTTTGACGATGATTTTGATTGTTTGTCCTTTCGTGCACTCGGCCCTTACTGTGCCATATTCGAACGTTTTGTGGATCAAAGCTAACCGCTTCAACGGTCATTCGGCGTACACGCACCGACAAAAGGATGCCGCCCTTTGGCGTCGCAACAATTTCCAACCGACGAACGTGCTCGGACCTCCCTCAGTCAGCTAAAGGGCTCGGAGCGAGACGCACGCGTGCGATGCGCGAAGGCGGCCGCGATCGCGCTTCGGCGCATCGCGCCCAGTAAATGCCATATAGAAGCAGCACGATGGCCGCGACCACTTGAGCAGCTTCGACCCTTGCGCCCATTTCTTCTGTCTACAACACGGCGTGTGTTGCGCGTCGCCGTTGCGGCGCGCGGCCAGCTGACTCCACGCCGTCCTTCATCATGTAAAGGCGTCACGCAACGCGCGTACCCATGAGCGCGGCAGCAGTTTGGTAGCAGTTCACGTCATGCAGGCTGCCGACGTCATCTTCTTTGTGTTTCCCATATTACCATTTCAAGGACTGATGGCAGTGCGGGCCCATTAAATAGTGCACAGGACTCGAATAAGACATTCAGTGCGTTCAAACGTGACAAGCGTTTCGTTTCATCTTCGTTTCATCTGGACTCTTCTACGTCTTCAGGACCATGCATCGTCTTGAGGTTATCACTCTCTTTCTAACATCGGTACTGTATCTTCTTGTTACTCGTCAAAGTATTGTAATATATTTCTCGAATCATATTTGTGTGTATTAATTGCCTGAAACCTGTTTAAGCCATTTATAGGTATCGCTTCTCGATACCTAAATATTAAGTAAACTCCTTGGTGAAAAAGGTGAGATCTTGATACTTATTTTTTTAAGGTCACCACCTTAAATTAGCTTGAACCCTGGCCCCGACTGAAGCTGAATCCGTGGTAATAAATCTTCCTTTTTTTTTTTAAAAAATAAATACCTACAACATATCTACACACCCTCACACTCCATAACACACCCTCATTTATTAAAAAACCACTTTTAGATTTATTTGTTACGTATCTTCCTGAAAATCAATTCTAATTTGTTAAAATTATGATACCCTTTCTACCCAACTTAAACATACATCTGTCAACCTAAAATACAGCCATAACGGCCAGTTTAAGGCCCTGGTACTAGCCAAATCGCAAAGTTAGACGAGGCACCCCAAGTTAACTAACGAAGTCTGACGATTATAAGTGTCATTCTTACAATATATGATTCCTTGTCTAGGAATCGACCTATTTTCGTTGATGTATGTTTCCTTTTTCTATACAAAATACATTGCGGAAACGGTGTCCATTTCCGAACTTTTTTGACTAAATGTAGAAAGCTAAAAGCAAATGGAATTTTTAGTTTATGCATATATGCTGTTTTTGCTTATATCTAGAAATCGAATTACTTTTAGATTTATAATGAGAAAAATCAACTTTTTTATTTTTATTATTATTTAAATAAATGATGGAATAAAAAAATATTAACAATCCATTATCAGTCTGGAGTTCTATTTGGATTTACTGAAGCGTTTCACTACATATTATTACATTTGTTAAAAAGTGCATTTGTATGGCGCGAGTAGTTGGCTAGTCCTAGCGCCTTAAGTAACAAGGTTTTGACTACAGTTAATATTCAGGTACATTAAATAAACACCACTACTTTTATTATCTCATCAAATGAAGTTATACTGTTACTTTAGTAAAAACATTGTCTACTTGTACCTTTTTCTTTTTAATAAACTTTTTCTTTCTTTCTTTCTTTTTACTTCAAGAGGAACATTCAGTAAGCAGACCCAATAGCAGAGCTTCAAATTCAAATGTATTCTATTTTCCCAAGAAACACAAAAAAACATGCAGCGATATAACCATCAGAACATTACGCAAACAGGATTAAGATAAAAAAAAACGAAATAAAAAAGAATACAAGTATTAACGCCGGACTTAACCAGTTTTTGTATGGTTTGTCCGGTGCTAATCTCGTACTAATTTTTGACAGGTGCTCTCTGAATGCGACTGTAAGACTTAAGGTGGCCCATCCCGCTCATCTCCCCATACAAAAGGGGAAAGAAGATCACGCCCATATTTCTTGTCAGAGATCCCAAATTTTGCTCAAAATAGCTTTATTTGATCGAACTAGATGTCTGATGACCATTGACATTGTAAAAATGTGTTTGGTTTCTGAGTTATAAGGTCCGAAAGTTCGATTTTTTCGCGCATTTTATACAATAACTTTGGAGGTGGATTACGCAATGATAAAGTAAGAACATCTTAAAAAGATTAGTCATCAGACATAGCTTATTTAATCAAGATTTATAATCTATTTGTTTGTGGTTCGATTTTTTACTACAGCGGTCGTGGTTTACTTTTAGCTATAAGTCGTTTAGAAATTTAAATTTTCGTAAATCTTACCGAATCATACACTATGCACATTGTCTTTTTTGTGGACATGTTGCATCTTCCTCATCACGGAGCCTGTCTTATTCTTTGAAACAGAGAAGGTCCCAGAGCGCAACAGCATGGTTTTGTACCGTGCCCGCGAATGAGTTTGGCCCGCCGGGTTGGGCCACCTTAATACAAGTTCGATATGATTTTATGTTGGGAGAAAAGGAAAGAGGCTCAGCGATAGCGCTTACAACCCTTGTGGGCAGGCAAAATAAAAACATTGTCGTAAACAAACATTATATGGTGTACACACCGACCTATTCATGAAATTTCAGTAGATTTCAATATACTTTTATAGAACGATAACAACTCAATGAACTTGAGCACATTGGTATCTTTTCTTATCGTGATTTTTTCGTTTCATACACTAAATAAAAAAAAATATAGCAAAAAAAAAAGGAAGGGTGACCACGACGGTTGATGTAGTGTAGAAGGAGAGCGAAATCGGTCAAGAGGGACATTGCCACATCTCATAATGCCTGGAAAGGGTTTTACTCAATTATACAAAAACAATTCCAGGAAAGCTTTTATCAATAACCTAACAAAGACTGCGACTAAATTGTTTATTTTTTTAGCTACAAAACAAGCTCACATATTCATGGTTTCCAAGGTTATTCGTTCATTGAGTTGTCATCGTCACTTATGATTTGAATTCATCAAATGAGACATCTCGCACACAAATGTATCAAGTAGGTTAGGTTAGGTTAGGTTAGGTTAGGTTAGGTTAGGTTAGGTTAGGTTAGGTTAGGTTAGGTTAGGAAATAAAATCTATCGGAAATAAAATAAAATCGAATACATGCATGCATTTGTACATTCACCCAAAATTTATGTAATAAACGGCAGACTCACCGGAGAGACGAAGTAGGCGCCGCGTATAAGCGAAGCGAGGAACGCCACGAAGTAGAGCACCTTCTGCGTGGTGACCTTACAGGCGCGCAGGAACGTCGGCGCCTTCAGCCGCCGGTACTCGTACACGACGCACGTCACCAGCTGCACCGCGCACACCAGCGACACCAGCAGGAACACGCCACCGATGCCTGCACGTCACCGGATGCTTATTCGTTGGGATGGAACAGCCTTAAAGCGTCAGTTGGGTCGGAGCAACTCCGATCGCTGCTTGAGATGCGTCTGTTTGTAGCATAAGGCTTTCACATCACGCAAATGGGAGAGAAGATCTCTTTTTACATCATGTATCAACAGATATGTTGCAAATTTCTAAAACAAATTTTACAACTACTTGACCATTTCAATTATTGTCAATATTTGGTTAACAAAAACCGGCCAAGTGCGAGTCGGACTCGCACACGAAGGGTTCCGTACCATCGTAAAAAAAACCACAAAAAAACACGTTTTTTGTATGGGAGCTCCCTTTAATTTTAATTATTTTTTAATCTTACCTATTTATTGTTATAGCGGCAAAATAAATACATACTCTGTGAAAATTTCAGCTGTCTACCTGTTACGGTTACTGAGATACAGCCCTGTGACAGACGGACAGACGGACGGACGGACGGACGGACGGACGGACAGCGGAGGCTTAGTAATAGGGTTCCGTTTTCACCCTTTGGGTACGGAACCCTAAAAACCAATGTGCTTAACTCTGGGTGTGTTATAAGTTTTGTTGTTGGGGCAGGAATTACAGTACAGGACTATTGATAAACCTTTTTACAATAATAAAATAAGGTTTTCCAGTAAGAAGACCTTTCGGTAAATTTCTGATAGACCATTCCAAATGATCAACAGTTACGTCATAGCAAAGGTAGATGCTATTCCCGTTAACATCTAGGGGAGGCGCTAGAGGGGATCAGTAGGTCACTATGTCTTGCAAACTCGGCTATTGTCTTAGGCTGAGATAAATAGTCGTAACAGAAACTAAGACTAACGGAAAGTAGTACTTTGTGACGTCACTTTGATACATATTGTATGGACGAAATCTCAAAGTAATGCAAATAGACGTCACAAAGTACTACTTTTCGTTAGTCTTAGTTTCTGTTACGACCATTTATCTCGGCCTCAGTCTTCTTAATGGCGACTGTCACAAAGTTTCGCCGGTCGATCCATCCAAATATAAATAGAATGGATTCAATTATGCGCGACGGTAAGTGATCCCACCAAGTAAACAGTTCCGGTACAATACTAGATATATCAGGTGCCACAAGGCTAGATAAAGCAACGTTAACAGTTTCGGTTCCGGGCGGTGAGCGTGCGTTACAACTCTGGTATATAACTGGAAAAAAGGGAGTGGACCGTGGTGATAAGGGGACAAGAGGCCATAGCCAGGATGTAATACTGACATGCGTGGTATGGCATGTTGGGCCCGGCGCACTCGTCACCGGCGTAGCGGATCTCGCAGAGGCACGTGCCGTTGAGGCAGTCGCCGCGACCGCTGCAGTCGCTCAGGCATCCCGCGCCCGCCATCACCGCGTCGGCGTAGTACGCAAGCAGCGAGCGCATCTTAACCGCCTCCGCCGCCGCCGTCGCCTCCGTCGCCGCCTGCAACGGGAACGTAAAACTCAGCACATGCGTAGCTGATCTTGCAGAGAGGATAGACGCGGCCACAGCAACCCTTCAGGCTTTCCGCGTCCGACATTACCGCGTCGGCGTAGTACGCTAGCAGCGAGCGCATCTTAACCGCCTCCGCCGCCGCCGTCGCCTCCGTCGCCGCCTGCAACGGGAACGTAACACTCACAGCACATGCGTAGCTGATCTTGCAGAGAGGATAGACGCGGCCACCGCATCCGTTCAGGCTTTCCGCGTCCGACATCACCGCGTCGGCGTAGTACGCTAGCAGCGAGCGCATCTTAACCGCCTCCGCCGCCGCCGTCGCCTCCGTCGCCGCCTGCAACGGGAACGTAACACTCAGCACATGCGTAGCTGATCTTGCAGAGAGGATAGACGCGGCCACCGCATCCGTTCAGGCTTTCCGCGTCCGACATCACCGCGTCGGCGTAGTACGCTAGCAGCGGGCGCATCTTAACCGCCTCCGCCGCCGCCGTCGCCTCCGTCGCCGCCTGCAACGGGAACGTAACACTCAGCACATGCGTAGCTGATCTTGCAGAGAGGATAGACGCGGCCACCGCATCTGTTCAGGCTTTCCGCGTCCGACATCACCGCGTCGGCGTAGTACGCTAGCAGCGAGCGCATCTTAACCGCCTCCGCCGCCGCCGTCGCCTCCGTCGCCGCCTGCAACGGGAACGTAACACTCAGCACATGCGTAGCTGATCTTGCAGAGAGGATAGACGCGGCCACCGCATCCGTTCAGGCTTTCCGCGTCCGACATCACCGCGTCGGCGTAGTACGCTAGCAGCGAGCGCATCTTAACCGCCTCCGCCGCCGCCGTCGCCTCCGTCGCCGCCTGCAACGGGAACGTAACACTCAGCACATGCGTAGCTGATCTTGCAGAGAGGATAGACGCGGCCACCGCATCTGTTCAGGCTTTCCGCGTCCGACATCACCGCGTCGGCGTAGTACGCTAGCAGCGAGCGCATCTTAACCGCCTCCGCCGCCGCCGTCGCCTCCGTCGCCGCCTGCAACGGGAACGTAACACTCAGCACATGCGTAGCTGATCTTGCAGAGAGGATAGACGCGGCCACCGCATCCGTTCAGGCTTTCCGCGTCCGACATCACCGCGTCGGCGTAGTACGCTAGCAGCGAGCGCATCTTAACCGCCTCCGCCGCCGCCGTCGCCTCCGTCGCCGCCTGCAACGGGAACGTAACACTCAGCACATGCGTAGCTGATCTTGCAGAGAGGATAGACGCGGCCACCGCATCTGTTCAGGCTTTCCGCGTCCGACATCACCGCGTCGGCGTAGTACGCTAGCAGCGAGCGCATCTTAACCGCCTCCGCCGCCGCCGTCGCCTCCGTCGCCGCCTGCAACGGGAACGTAACACTCAGCACATGCGTAGCTGATCTTGCAGAGAGGATAGACGCGGCCACAGCAACCCTTCAGGCTTTCCGCGTCCGACATCACCGCGTCGAGGTAAATGTTACCGTAGCTGAGAGCGCATCTTAGTTGCATCTCATCATGCGCTCGTGATGTGCGAAAAATCATCGACTTACGTCTTTGTCCGAGGGTGCCAATAGAACCTCCAATTGTCGTCCATGGGGGGGCCGGACCATCATTTTTGTGGGTCTTTTGGAGGTCGGTTTTATGACCGTCTTCTAATTGCGAAAGTTTGTTTAGAGCATTAGTAATAGGAGTGAATGCTCTGACAGTTTCACAAGCTCTGTGAGGCTCTCCTCGGTCAAGTCAATGTGTTGTGCTGCTCGATGACTCAACATTCAAGTGTCGTGGGACTAATAGATTAGCTAAAGTATAGATATCAAAATAGATAGAGGTAATCGTATTTGCGAGGCATGAATCACCTTTGTTTGAGTTTTCGTAGTAACTTTTTGAAAATTTGTAAGTAGGGAGTCATGTGTCAAAACACTATGCAACATTACGTACTTGTTAAGTAAGCGTATATGATACAGCTTTCCCGAATGTCCTAATTGAGACAGATATTATGTCTTTTTGTACGGTGTCTGGCATGTACATCACACTTACTAAAGACGGAAGATCGAAAAAGTAATTAGCAGAAAATCTTAAATCTTGCTTGCATCTTAACTTATGATGTCTGGAGCAGAAGAATCAGATGTAAATGCCACTAGCTGATGTCAGATATGAAGGAAATAATGTACACATTCTACTAAATCCATGGTACTAGGTACTTTTCTCTCACGACTTGGGCGAAACTTGTACTCAGGCAGTGTTCAAGTTCATCAAAGTACCAGCAACTTTTATGTATTTCGATTTTCACCGATGTTCGACATTCATGTATAAAAATATGGCGTACGGCAGGCACTCAAAGAGGTACAAAACAACGCCCATGGGCTTTCGAACATACATTGGGGGTGCGAAGACCATGACGGCGAGCCAGCTTGAACTAATAGCCTGTGGGCAGTAGCAGTAATGGTAGTAGCAGTATCAGTAGCAGTAATGCTATGAATTACCGCTTCACTTGCCGCTGTAACTTTGTTAGTTGTAAGTAACTTAAACTGAGGGTTCCTGTTTCTATTGTTCTTTGCCTTTATCTGTTCTACCAAGGAATTGTTTGGCAGTAGCATTTAGATCTAAGTGTGTATTTCATAATTGTGGACGGAAAAATATGTTATGTAAACCCGTGAAGTATCTTTGCGGGTTGATCGAATCCGCGGATCTTTGTGACGTAACTTAGTGTAGATTGACTACCCAAAAGTTTAAATAATAAAATTAAAAAAAAAATTTAAAAAAAATCAGTATTCACTGACATGGCCTTGGAGCAACCACCGTCAAACAAGACTGAATAAAGTCGCCGATTCAGTCACACAGGTCGGGTGAAAAGCCGGTCAAACGCCCAGGCCGATAGCCATACCTTCGCCGCGATTTTCGAGCGCATCGCCCATCTCGAGTGAGAAGTAAACTAGGAGATCCCCAGCAGATCGATTCTTAAGCCATAGTGGTGATCACTGAGGAGGTCGTTGCTCTCAATCATCAACTGAGAGTTAATGATGCGCTCCATCACTTTGCAGATAAGAGAGATAATGCCTTATGGGCCGGGTCGGACCGATCGCCTATTTTAGGCCCGAGCTGAACTTTGGCCGATTTCCAAGCTGCAAGCACAGATTCATGAGATGTTTTGTGCAGAGTCTACTTCGCTTCGCTGTTTATTACAAAGTGTTCCTAATGACCGACCGTGAGGTTTCTATGCAAAGGGAGCATAGAACATATAGGGAGCATAGAATATACCCACCGAACGCCAAAAACACATCATTAACCCCTATTTTAACCACGGCCAGTTACCTGAAATCCGATAAGTAACGTTCGGTTGCATGGCATATTTGTATCGTGTAACCGAAAAGTAACTATGGGGTATTTGTAGCTGGAGGTGGTGGCAACGGGCGCTAGTGGAATACGATAGGCGGGTTAGGACAGGTGCTAATTCTGGAGCACACATCTTCAACACCAGAAACACAATTAGGGCCACTCGCTTTTCTGGATATCATTTCATTTATTTACACTTTTGTTAGCCAAATTAAGTTACGTCACAAACTGAAAGATCCACGGATTCGATCAACTCTGTAAAGAATAACGACAATAAAAAAAAATCAGACCCATATTTGTCCCATGGTTCCCATGTAATGGACACAGAAACGGCATACTTCCTTTACATTTCCTTTACATAAATCCCTGTTATTATAAGTTTGTCAGAAAACAAATAATTAAAATGACCTTTTGGTAATTCGCACAACATAGACATTAAGGTGTTCCTTCCCGGCGGGACTAACTCATTCGCGGGCACGGTACAAAACCGTGCTATTGCACTCTGAGCCGGTAGTCTCAGTTGTCACCTAAATTGGCGTTACGGCAAAACGATCGACTCGAGTTTTCAAATGTATGAAGAAATTGAAGAGCGCGCGCAGCGGGCGTTAAGCGAACTGACATTTGCGAGTCCGAGTTTGATTTGACAGCTTACTCAACGTTGCCGGAAATACGTCGACGTTGCCGTTTACGTCCACTCCGCGTTTTCATACAAATCGGAAGTCCGAGTTTGACTTTGACAGCTTAAAAAGAATATCTAGTAAAAACTTGTAAGGAGTTTGGAGAAAACGCCAGTCGATCGGTTTGCCGTAAACGCCAATTTAGGTGAGAACTCAGACTGACCACTCTGGGACCATCTATGTTCCAAAGAAAAAGACAGTCTCCGTGATGAGGAGGATGCAACATGTCCAAAAAGCAGACAATGCGCATAGTGTTTGATTTGGTAAGATTTACGTAAATGTTAATAACCAATTTAATGCCAAAAATGCTAGAGGGGGAAGCACTTAAAATATGTTGGCAGCCCAAGCACATTCACAGGCTAGCCATGCGATAACATGTTGGTACAATTACCGTGCCAACATACACAGAAAATATATTAAATGTTGTTTGAACGCATTCAGCGTGTATAAATAGCTCCCAAATCAAGTTTATCCAACCCGATCACGGCCATCTCAATTGTTACAATCTCTACTACTATAAAACCGGCCAAGTACGAGTCGGACTAGCACATGAAGGTTTCCGTATCATCAACGAAATTTAACAAAAATATATCACGTTGCTTTTCCCCTTTTAATTTTAATACCTATAATTATAATGTTGTTATAGCGGCAATAGAAATACACAGTCTATGACCATTTTAACTGTCTACCTATTACGGTTGATGAGATACAGCCCTGTGACGGACGGACAGCGGAGGCTTAGTTATAGGGTCCCTTTAGAGCACGTATTCAGTCAGACCGTCTGCTCTCGCCTATAACTGGAGAGCCGGAAGGTGATTTCCATGCATATCTTGATTGAGGGTGGCCGTGGTTCGGATTCCACGTAAAACTGCCTTCCTTACTGGGTGGTAGGGTTTAATCCCGCCCGGGTTGGTACCATCGCATTGAATGATCAAGGTTGAAGCGACAATGAAAATTGTCCGTGTTTTCCATCCAGTTCAATGTAGCCGAGCAATATAAGGAAGGCCTCGTCATGGCAACAAGTTTCCATGTGGTGTGTTAGGCTAATATCTGAGGTTCAGTTTGGTATCAGCCATCCGTGTTACGTTATTTATTTTTCATCATTTCTATGTACTTAATTTAAGGCGGGCCATCCCGCTCAACTCCCCATACAAACGGGGAAAGAAGATCACGCCCATATTTCTTGTCAGAGATCCCAATTTTTTCTCAAAATTGCTTTATTTGATCGAACTAGATGTCTGATGACCGTTGGCATTGTAAAATAGTGTTTGGTTTCTAAGTTATAAGGTCCGAAAGTTCGAATTTTTCGCGAGTTTTATACAATAATTTTGGAGGTGGATTACGCAATGATAAAGTAAGAACATCTTAAAAAGATTAGTCATCAGACATAGCTTATTTAATCAAGATGTATAATCTATTTGCTTTTTGTTGGATTTTTGACTACAGTGGTCGTGGTTTACTTTTAGCTATAAGTCGTTTTGCAATTAAAACTTTCGAAATCATACACTATGCACATTGTCTTTTTTGTGGACATGTTGCATCTTCCTCATCACGGAGCCTGTCTTTTTCTTTGAAACATAGAAGGTCCCAGAGCGCAACAGCACGGTTTTGTACCGTGCCCGCGAATGAGTTAGTCCCGCCGGGTTGGGCCACCTTCATGCAAAAAAGAGACAAATAAACCAGTTTTCTTTCTTTCTTTCTTTCCATGTCCAGTTAAATAAAACAAACAAGTGTCGAGAGGTTTACGCGTCTACCATCGGGCCCGCACGCGGAGCTCGCACGTGTGTGCGGTAGTGCGCCTGCAACGCGCCGCCATACAGGCCGTCGACCCACCGCGGTGCGATTACGATGCGCGAATACGATACAACCTCCCGGCTTAAGGCGGCCCATCCCGCTCATCTCCCCATACAAAAGGGGAAAGAAGATCACGCCCATATTTCTTGTCAGAGATCGAAAATTTTGCTCAAAATAGCTTTATTTGATCGAACTAGATGTCTGATGACCATTGGCATTGTAAAATTGTGTTTGGTTTCTAAGTTATAAGGTCCGAAAGTTCGCATTTTTCGCGCGTTTTATACAATAACTTTGGAGGTGGGTTACGCAATGATAAAGTAAGAACATCTTAAAAAGAATAGTCATCAGACATAGCTTATTTAATCAAGATTTATAATATATTTGGTTTTTGTTCGATTTTTTGCTACAGCGGTCGTGATTTACTTTTAGCTATAAGTCGTTTTGAAATTAAAATTTTCGTAAATCTTACCAAATCATACACTATGCACATTGTCTTTTTTGTGGACATGTTGCATCTTCCTCATCACGGAGCCTGTCTGATTCTTTGAAACAGAGAAGGTCCCAGAGCGCAACAGCACGGTTTTGTACCGTGCCCGCGAATGAGTTAGGCCCGCCGGGTTGGGCCACCTTAACCCACAGAAGTAACAACATTCCGTGTAATGTTAATTTTTTTTATGCAACCTGACATGGATGGCTAATACCACACAACTACCGTTATGATATTAGCCCAATACACCACATTCCCAAAGGAACTAGGTGCTATTCCAGGACCATCATTTTATTGCACGGCTACATTGAAGTGGATTGAAAGAACGAAATATTTGCATTGCCGCTACGACAATATTTTCATGCAACGCGATGGTACCGACCCGGACGGGCTTAAACCATACCACCTAGTAGGGGAAGGGGGCCTACAGTTTTACATGGATTCCGAACCATGGAGCAGCTCGCATTCATGACGACGGTTCCCCGCGCCACTAGGCTACGAGCCGCTCAATGAACGGGGCTACTCCTCCTAACTCCTCAATTACTAGATGGTAGGTTCAATCCCACCCGGGTCTTATGACCAACGCAGTTGCAATTGCTATCGCACTGAATTAACGATGGTTGAAACGGCAATGCAAATATTTCGTGCTTTCAATTCATTTCAATGTAGCCGTGCAATAAAACGAAGGTCCTGGCATAGCACCTAGTTACCATGAGGTGTTTTGTTCTAATATGTGGCATTAAGAACGGCCCGTAAGCTATGCTCTCCATACAAACGTAGTTTACTAATCATTTGGAAACCGCTATTCCAATTGAATTGATATATAATATCAGGTAGCAAATATCTGTGTCTGCATGCTTTTGTTTTTTTAAAAAAAATCCAAACCGAATGAAATGAAAGAAAAAAAAATTCTTCATACGAATTTTGTTTTCTCTGTGGTTTGACCCAGAATACAAAAAAACAAAGGCATGCAGACACAGATATTTGTAGCCTAATATTAGATACCAAATATCAAGTATGTTGGAATAGTGGTTTTTTTAAATTATTAATAAACTACGTTTGTATGGGAGGCGAAATTTTCTGATGCTTACGGGCCGACCCATGTTAACCACCCATGTTCAGACGCATAAAAAAACTTTAGTCTTCTGTGGGAGTTAAAACTGAATTGTAACACTTTGTTTACCAGGTATATTAGGGGACTGTACGGACCGACGTATCTTATTATCGCGTGCGGTCCGTCATCAGGGCGATTGGATCCGTGCGGAGGGACCCGCTGTTGCCAGAACACTATCTGTCAACCGCAAGCGGCTGCCAAGATTACAACGTAGCTGTGGGTTGCATGCAAACTTGTTTCAGCCGCGCTCCGCACTTCCGTTGATAAGCAGCGCTCACTATGTCCTCCTGCGGTTCAATTCGTGGACGATGGAAAATACTTTGACTTTGAGATGCGAGAACGAGACTCCATGCCGCCAAGAGTTTGAATGAGTCTTGTAGTTGGGATATTTTGATATCTTGCGGTGCCAACTCACAGGACACGACCCGGAACACGCATGGCGAGCGCAGAAACATTGCTATTTACGACGTGCATTCGACACAAACTCCTCAGAATACGGTCGCAAGTTTGGATGGTGCAACATCAATGAAACTCGACGCGACTGTTTCGGTGCTCTGGCGGCCGCTTACAAATGGAGTCACGCACGATTCATTGGTTTTGTAACGTCAAAAGGTTCTCAATTCGACTGTACTATTTTTTTCAATTTATGGGACAATCAACATTATGTTTAGGGGAAAATAATGTATTATTTATTATTTAAGCCTTTCTAGCACACACATTACACGATTTGAACCTAAGCTTATCTTAAAAATCGTTCTAGTGCCACCCACTGCAGGGCTTAGGACTCTCTCAACCTTCCAGGTTTTGAGGTTGTGGTCATTTTCCTCCCTGGATGACCAACCTTATCTGGGAGTAGCGAAAATAATGAAGGTAAAAAAGTCTGAAAATTTAAATGCCAAATGCTACTACTTTGACAGTTTTTACCGAAGTTTCTTACCGCACCACCGATTCAACGTGAAATGTGTGAAATTGACATACTTTAGTTCGATGGTTGATATCACACCAATCTCAGTGGCTATAGTAACGTAATAGGAACCGCCGTATTGTTTTGTGTCCCCTTTCGGGCATCGTAATCGCACCGCGGGTCGTCGACACGTCGACCTACCCCACCGGGCTGAACACGTACGAGACCCGTCTCCGCGGACACGCAGCGACAACGAATGTGGGTCGGCCATTTTGGCTTGCTTGGATAACCGCCGAACGTGTAAGTACTGAATCGAGTCACTATTCATGACATTTATTCCTAACGATTCCATAAAAAACCGGCCAAGTGCGAGTCGGACTCGCACACGAAGGGTTCCGTACCATCGTACAAGATTAAACACAAAAAACACATTTTTTGTATGGGTTTTAATTATTATTATTTTTCAACTTTACCTATTTGTTGTTATAGCGGCAAAATAAATACACACTGTGTGAAAATTTCAGCTGCCTACCTATTACGGTTCATGAGATAGAGCCCTGTGACAGACGGACTTTTTTGTGTTAAATCTTGTACGATGGTACGGAACCCTTCGTGTGCGAGTCCGACTCGCACTTGGCCGGTTTTTAGCTTTAAGTATAAGGTTTTGTAGTTAGACTCTATGTTTACAGGTCACTGTAGTAGTGCTTGGCAGAAATAATATATTAATTCTGGTTCTAACACTAGACTCATCATAAGGACTAAATCGTACAAAGGCTTTACTAATTTTTCTTGTTGCCACTGGATTAGTGCATCGCTTTAAGGTCCTTGCTTGCGGTCACGCTGGGTTCGGATCTCCTCTTTCCCTAAAATATGGTTGAGAGAGGCGATGGCTGCGCCCGGCGTGATGCTCGTGAACGGGTGCTGTTTGTGGGGACTGGCCTGCTCCAATTGCCAACATGTTCAATAGCGGACATGGTCTTTACAAATAAACTGATATTTGTCATGAACTGGTTGCATACGACATGGATTGTTGATTCTCGTCAATTCTTATTAATTTTGTGTTTTACCTGAGATTGTAAGCAGTGGCAAATACGTTTGTAAACTTAGACTAAGTGCCGAGTGCACGAAAGGACAAAAAATCAAAATCAACGTCAACGTCTGATTAAACAGGTCACTTTCTATGGACTGTATGGGAGGAACTCAATGCGGTTCACTAAAAGTGACGTGTTTGAACATTGATCAACTCAGCCACCTCTTCATGCAATCCGGGCAAAGTGGACGTTGAAATAAAAACTCCAGCGGAGTTTCTTGCCAGTCGCTGGAATCGCTGAACTTTTTTATTTTATTTATTTATTATCCATAACACAACATTACAAGAAATAAAAACGATACAGATATTTGACACTTTGGATTTAACCATACCGGTAGGCCAAATTAGGCCCGTGGAGGAATGGTTGTCAGGTGCAATAGACAGTTATTAGAAAGACGATGGCGTCTGGCTCATGATAAAATACGACAAATCCGAGTGCAGTGGGATGATGAATAAACAATAAACAATAATAAAACTCTCTCCAACTGAAAACAACGTTTCAACGAGTGTGAATGCGGCCTTAGTGCGCGCGCACCCGTCTCGCACCGAACGAACCGGCCGCGTCGGAGCCCGCCTCGCCCGCCCGGTGCAGCCGCACCTAGGAGCCGGGCGCCTCCCTACCTCGCTACACTACGCACAGCGGCCGCGGCGACGAGACGTAAATACACATGTTGCCACGGGGTGAACAGAAACCACTCTCGAGCCGAGCTCGGTGAGATTTCGTTAGGTGCATTGCAAATTATCTCGTGAAAATACGCAGTGTATCAGATGCTTTATTTAAAAAAACCGGTCAATCGCGAGTCGGACACGCACACGAAGGGTTCCGTACCATAGTACAAGATTTAACACAAAAACAATCAGGTTTTTTGTATAGGGCGTTTTAATAAAAAAATAACCTACCTATTTCTTGTTATAGCGGCAAAATAAATACACACTCTGTGAAAAATTCAGCTGCCTACCTATTACGGTTCATGAGGTACAGCCCTGTGTATGACGGACGGACATCGGATGCTTAGTAGTAGGGTTCCGTTGGCACCCTTTGGGAACGGAACCCTAAAAATAGAGTAAGACTATCACAAATTGACATCCGACGGACGGTATGAATGAAGGCAACGCAAAAGATGGTAGGATGATATCAAATAAACAGTTGGACCTTATTGGAGACCTTATCTTCAAAGCTCTTTCCATGAACTACACTGATATAAGAGAAACTTCAGAATGAACGGCTTAATATTATTTCTTATTTCAGGTTATGGTGCTGTCTCTACAACAAACACAAAAACAACAATCGTTGTTATTAATATTATGTCCGCCTACAGAACCAATACGGTAAAAACAACTAAATAAGTAAATGAATAAATCAATAATAAAATAAATAAGAAAAACAGCTAATCTGGTTGTATGTAGCTGAACGCCCCCTCTTGTGTCCCGCGCTGCCGTCTCTATGCGGATCGGATGGCGCGAGCCGCGCCCCTGGAGCTGCAATGGGGTGCAGGGAGTGCAGGATCGGGAATCGGGAGCCGATCCTGCACTCCCTGCACCCCATTGCAGCTCCAGGGGCGCGGCTCGCGCCATCCGATCCGCATAGAGACGGCGGCGCGGGACACAAGAGGGGGCGTTCAGCTACATACAACCAGATTAGCTGTTTTACTTATTTATTTTATTATTTATTTATTCATTTACTTATTTAGTTGTTTTTACCGTATTGGTTCTGTAGGCGGACATAATATTTCTTATTTCAAGTTGTCACGCCGGAAAGAGACCAATGCCTTAGGCCTTGGAGTAAAAGGACTTTAGTTCTAATGAAATTATGTAACTCTACTTACATTCTGCGCCCCTGGTCGGAGTTCTCACCTAAATTGGCGTTAAAAACGTCAAACCCCATACAAGTTCTGTGATTTTATTTCTGCAACCTATCAACATCAAACTCGAAGTGGATATGAGGTATGAATATGAAAACGCTGAGTCGGCGTAGACGACAACGTCAACGTTGTCACCTAAATTGCCGTTTATGCCAAACCGATCGACTGGCGTTTTCCGTAAAAACGTCAAGCTCCATACAAGTTTTTACTAGATATTCTATGGTTTTACTTCTTCAAGCTGTCAAAGTCAAACTCGGTCTTCCGATTTGTATGAAAACGCGGAGTCGACGTAAACGGCAACGTCGACGTATTTACGGCAACGTTGAGAGAGCTGTCAAATTAAACTCTGACTCGAAAATGTTAGTTCGCTTAACGCCCACTGCGCGAGCTCTTCAATTTTTTATACATTCGAAAACGCTTGTCGATCGGTTTGAAGCGACAAGTGGGTTCAGGTGCATTCGTAACGAAATGCACTTATCCAACTCGGAAAGAGAAAGAAAATGGTGCTTTTGCATGACCGGGGCGAGGATTTGAACCCAGAACCTTTCGCATGAAAGGCAAGTACTCTAGCCCGTAGACCACGAACTCTACAATCGCAACACATCGATGTTGGTGTAAATGTGTGACCACAGCTTTAGTTCCGCCAACGTGCACGCCTCAGCGACAATGGCCTACAAAGCGACACGTCACTCGTTTCCAACCGGTGCCCTCTCGTTCTCCGAGAACGAATCAACTGGGGCTTCCTAAATTTATTTGCATCTCGCGACTAGCGTGTGACTACCGGTGCCGTGTGGGGAGCACGGACATAGAAGTGTCATTTGTTCGTTACTCGCAATATACTAAGAAAGTCTTATATTGCGTCCTGATCAAAGAAAGGCTGATATCGGGAACCGATCATAGAAACTCTGATATCGCGCACTGATCACAGAAACGCTGATATCGCAAACCGATCATAGAAACTCTGATATCGCGCACTGATCAAAGAAAGGCTGATATCGCGAACCGATCATATAAACTCTGATATCGCGCACTGATCAAAGAAAGGCTGATATCGCGAACCGATCATAGAAACTCTGAAATCGCGCACTGATCAAAGAAAGGCTGATATCGCGAACCGATCATAGAAACTCTGATATCGCGCACTGATCAAAGAAAGGCTGATATCGCAAACCAATGATAGAAACTCTGATATCGCGCACTGATCAAAGAAAGGCTCCTACTTACTTAATCTGTGATATCGCGTCTCCGCCATATGGTCAAAATGACAAAATAATTATATGGGAATCCGGCGGCGCGTTGTGTGCCAAACATCGCCACCGAGCGAATGTGCTCTAAAAAGCGTTCAGTCAGTTCCAATACACACAAACCCTCTAATACGTCTGCGACTATGTTTGCATGTGGCATGTACGTTTAAGTTCGATTGGTAGTTTTTGAAAATTGGTGAAAGCGGGTCCCATAGTAAGCGCGCTCGGTGCCATATCTCCTTCGTTTTTGTCTATGGTCGCGTCGTATGCCACACGGTCCAAAGATCGCCACAACTTGAATGCGCTACCAGTGGGTTGCTAAATATATTTCCACCAGCAACATGGAAGGACGGGGTACCGATCGAAACTCATGCCTATGGCGACAGCGTGACGAAGAGTTAGTGGAAAACTGTAGTTGGTTCGCCCACGGAATATTGAGGAGGGTTCGCCTTACGAATTCGGGACCCGCAACATCGCTTTTTTGTTGCTCTGTGGAGTTCTTTCAGTCAGTCAGTCAGGGTGTTTGCGTCCACTGCTGGACATACGCCTCTTCAATTTTTCTCCAGTCCTCCCGGCCCTCAGCAGCACGGAACCTCGTCCCACCTGGCGGGTGGTCTTCCCACACTCCGTTTTCTTGGCCACCAGTGTAGGCAAGGTTACTCCAACGGTCGTCGTCTCTTCGGCTGACGTGACTGCCATTTGAGCTTAGCCACCCGGTGTCCAATATCGACTGCTTTGGTACTGCGGCTTGGCAGACAAGGACTGACTGAGGTGGTTGGGAGACTGATTCAACGGGGTCGGAGTGCCTTCGGAAATCCCGTGCTCTTTTTAATGAAAAACCGGTATGGGTCGCTGTCCTGAGGACCAAAGGTGCTCAGCCAAACCACGAGGCACCATGCCAGCGGATTTGCGGACTATCGCCGAGCTATCGAGCTTGCGACTGTTTGTGTGTGACATGTACGCTTATGAAGATTAGTACCCTCAAAGTAGGTTACACCCGTATACTAAATGGCTCAACCTAAACTTTTGAAAAAAATATATTTCAATGATCAATGTCAAAACAATATTTTCAACATAGGATGCAGGCGTGCTCGGGTGTAGCGCTTTCGGCTCCTATCTGCCCTGACGCCCAAGGTCATTGACGACTCTAATCGCCTTAAGGTGGCCCAACCCGGCGGGACTAACTCATTCACACACACACAGGAAGGTGCAACATGTCTACAAAAAAGATAATGTGCATAGTGTATGATTTGGTAAGATTTACGAAAATGTTGATTTCAAAACGACTTATAGCTAAAAGGAAACCACGACCGCTGTAGTCAAAAATGTAACAAAAACCAAATAGATTATAAATCTTGATTAAATAAGCTATGTCTGATGACTAATCTTTTTAAGATTTTCTTACTTTATCATTGCGTAATAAACCACCAAAGTTATTGTATAAAACGCGCGAAAAATTCGAACTTTCGGACCTTATAACTCAGAAACCAAACACAATGTTACAATGCCAACGGTCATCAGACATCTAGTTCGATCAAATAAAGCTCTTTTGAGCAAAATTTGGGATCTCTGATAAGAAATATGGGCGTGATCTTCTTTCCCCGTTTGTATGGGGAGTTGAGCGGGTTGGGCCATCTTAAGTCGGGTTTGTAGTAAGTTTATTTTATGAAACAGCGTTTTTAGGGTTCTGTACACAAAGGGTGCCCTATTACTAAGACTCCGGTGTCCGTCCGTCTGTCACATGGCTGTATCTCATTAACCGTGATAGGTAGGCAGCTGAAATTTTCGCAGAGTGTGTACTTATTTTGCCGCTATAACAACAAACAGATAAAAAAATTTTTATGGGGAGCCCCATACAAAAAACGTGATTTTGTTGTGTCAACTATTGGACGGAGCACTTCGTGTGCGACTCCGGCTCGCACTTGGCCGGTTTTTTAAACGGGCGGGGCGTATCGCCGCATTGACCACTCGTACCTACTAGGCCATCTCATTTGGCAATACGTTGGGTACAAATTATTTAGGTCAATTGTGGCAATGTGTAGTAATTTGTTTACTGTTTATTCGTCAGCCACACTACGGGTACGCTCCGATTGGTCATATTTTATAATTAAGAGGATAATGAGATGACCTAGTTCCACTCCGAGTTTCACAATGGCTCGTGAATGTTTCCTCAGTCAAATCAAGATTTTGGTTTCTTATATTTTGCACATTAAAGAAACCAACTGAGAACTACGACTGTACGTATAAATATTTTAAAACTTACGCGGGACATAACTACAATATTTAGTTTGACGGCTTACCGCGCGTGTGAGGAGCAGGACGTGCTGCGACGTGCTCGACAGGCACGTTCTCCTGAAGATGGAGCCCATGTGAGGCTCCGAAACGTCCTGCTCCTCACACGCGCGGTAAGCCGTCAAACTAAATATTGTACGACTGTACGTTTTGATTTTAAGGGTTCCGCGCCCAAAGAATGCCAAACGGAACCCTATTACTAAGCCTCCGCTGTCCGTCCGTCCGGTCGTCTGTCACAGGGCTGTATCTCATGAACCGTAATAGGTAGAGAGCTGAAATTTTCACAGATTGTGTATTTCTGTTGCCGCTATAAATAGTAAACATCGATAACAAATAAAAATTATAGGGGCCTCCTTACAAGAAACATGTTTGTTTCTTCAAATTTTGTATAATGGTACGGAACCCTTCGTGGGCGAGTATGAAGCGCACTTGGCCGGTTAACTTCTGGAAAACGTAAAGAGTTATCAAACAAAATAAAATAAATGATCCTGGAAAAAATATAGGGCTTTAAAATGATACCATTCTGGCTTCGATAGGACTATAAATTAATGATAGATGTTTACCCCGTTCGGAGACAACTTGTTGGTGATTACAAATATTTCGTTCAGAATCGGGTCATTGTCATATCGAGACGACTGTTGTATGTTGATAAGGTTTAAGGTGGCCCAACCCGCTCATCTCCCCATACAAAAGGGGAAAGAAGATCACGCCCATATTTCTTGTCATAGATCCAAAATTTTGCTCAAAATAGCTTTATTTGATCGAACTAGATGTCTGATGACCATTGGCATTGTAAAATTGTGTTTGGTTTCTAAATTATAAGGTCCGAACGTTTGAATTTTTTGCGCGTTTTATACAATAACTTTGGAGGTGGATTGCGCAATGATAAAGTAAGAACATCTTAAAAAGATTAATCAGACATAGCTTATTTAATCAAGATTTATAATCTATTTGGTTTTTGTTAAATTTTTTACTACAGCGGTCGTGGTTTACTTTTAGCTATAAGTCGTTTTGAAATAAAAAATTTCGTAAATCTTACCAAATCAAACACTATGCACATTGTCTTTTTTGTGGACATGTTGCATCTTCCTCATCACGGAGCCTGTGTTATTCTTTGAAACAAAGAAGGTCCCAGAGCGCAACAGCAAGGTTTTGTACCGTGCCCGCGAATGAGTTAGGCCCGCCGGGTTGGGCCACCTTAAGGCTCCATATGACGCTAACCTCCAATATTTTGGGTTTATTTTATCTCAGCGTCGGTAAGAATAAACTCTGGTAGAAACATCTATATATCAAAGTTTAGACTATTATCTAGTGTATGACCGTAAAACGGTTCTAATGAGTTGCTTATATTCTTTAAAAAAATATATGCTTGTAAACACATATTTACTCGGTTTTACTAGGTTTTCAAACCGGCGGCGCTTTGAAACTATAAACTATTTAGATAATTTTACTTTTTTTGGAACAAGATTACATATTTATCTAGTGAATAACTGTGAAACATATATTAATTTATTTTAGAGAGTAGACCTTACAGGTCAAAAACCTAAATTTCGCTTAGTCGCGCTCGATTTTCACGCGCATACAACAATGAACCCTAACGAAAACTCAATGCTTCCGGAGATCTAAATTATTGTTTGTTTAATTTACGCGGGAGTCAGCCTTAAGTTTATGAAATAAGTTTTAAGGGCGCGATAACAGCCAATTGCGTTCAGTTTGATAAAGACGTAAGTAAAACAACATTTCATTATTTTTTAAAATAACTACAACAAATTTCGATAATCAAAAAAGTAAAAACGTAGATTAATGGTCTAAGTAAAAAATGTATATACATAAGTCTCTGGCGATTTGTGTACTAAAATTAGACAAATATTCATAAATTTTCATAAAAACAGTTTTAACACAGAATGTGAGTGTATGTTATTTACCATTATAGGTTTCAAATATACATAGCTAGACCGTCAATGCATCTTTCAGCTTTTTGAAATTCCAAAATACATAGTAGTTATTTATAAAAATAACTAAACATTATTTTTCTTAGGTCCTTATGGACCCTGAGTGGTCAGTCTGAGTTCTCACCTAAATTGGCGTTTACGGCAAACCAATCGACTGGCGTTTTCTCCAAACTCCATACAAGTTTTTACTAGATATTCTGTGGTTTTACTTCTTCAAGCTGTCAAAGTCAAACGCGGACTTCCGATTTGTATGAAAACGCGGAGTGGACGTAAACCGCAACGTCGACGTATTTACGGCAACGTTGAGTAAGCTGTCAAATCAAGCTCGGACTCGCAAATGTTAGTTCGCTTAACGCCCGCTGCGCGCGCTCTTCAATTTCTCCATACATTTGAAAACGCCAGTCGATCGGTTTGCCGTAACGCCAATTTAGGTGACAACTGAGACTACCGGCTCTGTATGCAATCGAGTTTTATCATGCCCTTAAATCAAAATAAATCTTTTTCCACGTTGTATACAAGTTACTTTATTATTCTTTTATTGATGCTGCAAACTCTTCTGATTTTAAAGTGCCCTAATCAGTGCACATAAAGGGAAGGTCCTGGATTGGCACCTACTTTCTTCGGGAATGTGGTGTATTGGACTAATATCATGAGGTGAAAAAAAAATTGTAAAACAAACTCAAGCAATGGCTTTTGACAAAAATGTATTATAACCTAGAGGACTTTATAAAAGAAAAGAAAGGTTAAGATATTGAGATTGCGTTTTTTTTAATCTAAATTGTACTTTAACTGTTTTCTTTCGTGTTTTAATGTAACTATGTGTATTGTTTTTCTCAAATATTGCCACACCTATGTCTAGGTAGCATTTTCAAAACAGAGTTAGTCACTGCACCATTATGTTCTTGCTGTACACTGCACTAAAATGTATATGCAATAAAATATTTTCAATTTGAATTTGAATTTGAATTTGAGGGAAATTGTGTGGCCATCCATGTCAGGTTCCATAAAAACAAATCAAATAAAGTCATTTTCAGTGCGCTGGAAATTCAAGGGGCCATTAGCTCAAGGATTAATTTGCATCCCGTCAACTAAGAAGCTTGATTTTTACCAGCTCTAAGGGACCATAGACCTAAGAATTTGATTTCGCGCGTTTATGATAAAAAACCGGCCAAGTGCAAGTCGGACTCGTACACGAAGGGTTCCGCACCATCGTACAGTATTTAACACGAAAAAATCACGGTTTTTGTATGGGGTCCCCCTTTCATTTTTATTATTTAGAAATTTTGGCTATTTGTTATTATAGCGGCAAAAGAAATACACACTCTGTGAAAATTTCAGATGCCTACCTATTACGGTTCATGAGACACAGCTCTGTGACAGACGGACGGACGGACGGACAGCGGAGGCTTAGTAATAGGGTTCCGTTTTCACCCTTTGGGTACGGAACCCTAAAAACACGACATACTGACAACAAATGGACAATCAATGCGGCTCGTAGCCTAGTGGCGCGGGGACTGGCCTAGCGTACCAGAGGCCCGGGTTCAATACCAACTTGCACCACTGTCTTTCTCTTTCAGAGTTCGACAAGTGCATTTCGTCACGAATGCGAGCTGCTCCATGGTTCGGAATCCATGTAAAACTGTAGGTCCCCTTCCCCTACTAGGTGGTAGGGTTTAAGCCCGCCCGGGTTGGTACCATCGCATTGGATGAAAAGATGGTCGAAACGGCAATGAAAAATTGTCCGTGTTTTCCATCCAGTTCAATGTAGCCGTGCTCATAAAGGGAAGGTCCTGGCATGGCACCTAATTCCTTCGGGAATGTGGTGTATTGGGCTAATATCATAACGGTAGTTGTGTGGTATTAGCCATCCATGTCAGGTCGCATAAAAAAAAAAATCAATGTCAGATAGAACATAGTCAAAGGCATACGATGTGTAGATAAAACAAAGCAAATCCTGCCAACAAGTTGCCACCACAAACACGATATGCCCGATATCTTATCTCGGAGTGGTTCTTCGCGACAATGTACAATCGAGTGGGCCACTCCTCGGAAGCGGGCCGCGAGGAGCAACAAAGTCACTGCACTCCAACCACCGCTGTCTGAAGCACTGCAGTGCACATCTCAGGCTGTGATAAATAGTCGTAACAGAAACTAAGACTAACGAAAAGTAGTACTTTGTGACGTCAATTTGCATTACTTTGAGATTTCGTTCATACAAAATGTGTCAAAGTGACGTCACAAAGTACTACTTTTCGTTAGTCGAAGGCTGAGATAAATAGTCGTAACAAAAACTAAGGCTAATGAAAATTAGTACTTTGTAACGTAGCTGTCAAAGAGATAAGACGTCAATTTTGGAAAAAAATATATTATTGTAATTATTTTAATAGAATCTTAGTTTATTTAGACGTATTTTATGCTTTTTGGCAACAAAAAAAAAATGTAGATATCCAAGTGTAATCATATGGACGACCAACTGGAGTTGGCATCAACCCACATTAGCTCTTCAGCTTCACAGTCGGCGTCACTATCAGAACACACCCAGTACAATCGGACACTTCCTACAGTCAGCCCCAGAGACTACGATGGAAATCCAAATAGTCCGTCCATACTCGAAAATGGCTCAAGTATCTACGCTTTAGCACACTCAGCTCCGGCAGCAACCAGTAACACAGACGGCAGAACTCCATTCATTTGCCCACACTGTCCATGCACTTCTACAGCCCCTCGTAGCTTTAAAGGCTTAAAGGGCTTACGCATTCACCACAGCAGAGCCCATCCGAACTTATCTCTAAATCGTCCGGAATTAATCCAAACACAGCAAAAACAGCCAACTTCATCAGAAGGATTCAACAAACATCTAGCAGATTATAAGCAAAACATCCGCGTTCTGCGCCGAATTCCAAAAGGAGCACGACCAGCAGCAGCTGATAAACTAAGCAGCGTGCTACGAGGATGTATTAACAAAAATGATTTAAATGAATGGAAGGAATTAATGTACTTCGCATATAACGCATTTCGTGTACCTGATCTGAACCCCTGACATGAACCCACCCTGATCTTTGGTGTCTAAAATAAAAGCCAATCTGTTGACACCAAATGAGAGAACCATTTCTCAATCGAGTATAAAGCACAAAAGCTCACTCGCAAAGCGCGTTGAAGCGAAATGCAGCGATGGAGATGTGCGAGGTGCCATACGACTACTCTCATCTTCAGATGACCTCGCGCCACAGGACGAAGTTATATTTGAAAAATTGAAGTTGAAACATCCAATCTCACTCCATGAATCAATTTTCCCGCCACCATCCACCGATTCTACTGACTGCCTAGCCGTATCTGATTCGAAGGTCTACGACGCCATATCTAGTTTCGCACCCGGTTCCGCCTCAGGAATTGATGGAATCAGACCACAACACCTGAAGGATCTGACGAGTCCCTCTGCCGGCGAAGCAGGACAAAGACTGATTTCTTCAATAACAGCTTTATGCAATTTAATGCTGTCTGGTAAAGTGATCAGCGAAGCATGTGAATTTTTGTATGGCGCTAACTTAATAGCTCTTAAGAAGAAAGACGGTGGGATCAGACCTATTGCCATTGGAAATGTGTATCGCCGTCTCACCGCCAAACTAGCATGCACTTCTATAAAAGATTTCGCAGGGCCTCACTTCCAGCCTTTACAGCTCGGTTTCGCCACCAAGCGTGGTTGCGAAGCTGCAATCCACGCAGTAAGAACCTACATCGATACAAACCAGAATTCAAACAAAGTTGTTTTAAAAGTTGATTTAAAAAATGCATTCAATTCTGTTCACAGGGATACATTGCTAAGTGAAGTTAACGAAGTGACGCCCAAGCTTTATCCGTTCCTATCGCAGTGCTACTCAGCTCCCTCTCTCTTGTTTTTCGGCAGCCAAACCATCTCATCCCAGGTTGGAGCACAACAAGGAGACCCTCTGGGCCCTCTTATTTTTAGTCTTTCCATACACCCCATCATAAAGAAAATTACTTCCGAACTTAATGTCTGGTATTTGGATGACGGCAAGTTGGCCGGGGACCCAGATACCGTAATGTGTGATCTTGAAATACTTATTTCGGAATTTGCAAAACTAGGTCTGGAAATGAACGCTCAAAAAAGTGAATTATATTTTTGCTCAACTCACGACACCAACATCGTTGATCGTTTTAATAATATTGCTCCGGGAATAAACGTAGCGACCAAAGGTTTGACACTACTAGGTTCACCGATCACATTAAACTCTGCTCAGTCTATCCTCAATAAAAAGAAGGAGGAAATTACTTTAATGTCCGAACGTGTCAAAACACTAAATTCTCATACAGGATATTATCTGCTCAAAAATTGTTTTTATATTCCCAAATTAACTTACACAATACGTACTACACCAATATGGAAATTTCAAGAGTTTATTGATTACATGGACTCGGTCTCCAAAGATTCTCTTCAGGCAATTATAAATATACATTTCAATAATGAACAGTGGACACAAGCGACTTTACCAATAAAATCTGGCGGAATAGGCATCCGGAAAATAAACGACATAGTACTCCCTGCTTTCCTGGCGTCGGCTCATGGCGTCTCACACTTAGTCACTAACATGTTAACATTTACTGGAGACGTGTGTGAGATTAGCCATGTCAACAATGCTTTGAAGGCTTGGAATTTGCTTTGTCCCAATACGACGTTACCGCCCCTGCCTTTTGTCCAAAAAAAATGGGACACCATTAATATTAACCGGATAATAGCAACAATTGAACACGATACACAGGCGGAAGAAGCACGATTCAAGGCGGCCTGCGCACCAGAATCGGGTGCATGGCTACACGCCCTTCCTTCCTCGAAAATAGGTACAGCTCTGGAAAACAATACATTTCGGATCTGCGTAGGACTGAGACTCGGTTGCGACATTGTCCAACCACACAAATGTGTGTGCGGCGCTGCAGTTGAACACAATGGTCGACACCCCCTTAGCTGCTATAAGAGCGCCGGTAGACACTCACGTCACCATGCATTGAATGAAATTATAAAACGAGCATTAACTTCGGCCAACGTGCCATCTATCCTGGAGCCCTGTCTCAGCAGAGAGGATGGCAAACGCCCAGACGGGATGACCTTGATTCCCTGGTCACACGGTATGGCTCTCGTCTGGGACGCTACCTGCGTCGACACGCTCGCGGCTTCACATATTAGGTCAACCGCAGGGACCGCGGGGCCTGCCAGTGAGACAGCGGCTAGAGCCAAAATCTCCAAATACCAGGCAATCCTTAGCCAAAATTATAACTTCATCCCATTCGCAGTAGAAACTTTAGGTCCCGTTTGCGCAGCCGGAAAGCAATTGTTGAGCGAGCTGGGCAAGAGGCTGCGCGAATCGTCTGGGGACAGCCGAGCCGGGTCGTTCCTCCTCCAACGCATCAGTCTGGCTGTCCAGAGGGGGAACGCAGCGAGCGTTATGGGGGCCTTCCCGCACTCGGTGCCCATGGATGAGATTTTTTATCTCGTCTGATGGGCACCAGGGTTGTCGGGGGCCCCCGGCACTGCTGCAATCCCGTCTCGAATGCTCCTGGACGGTTTTCATTTTAGCTAGTACGTATTTAATTCTTGTTTTTGATATAGTTTTTATTAAGATTTGAAATAAATGAACTATGAACTTTGTAACGTCACTTTGACACATTTTGTATGGACGAAATCATATATCGTAATGCAAATTGACGTCACAAAGTACTACTTTTCGTTAGTCTTAGTTTCTGTTACGACTATTTATCACAGCCTCAGAGCATCATTGTAGTGATCTTTAAAGCTAAGCAGGGTCGTCTCTAGAGAACTTGGCGCCTGGGGCGAACGCAAGCTAAGAGCCCCTCCACTAGGATTCCACACATAGTTAAATTATTAAGATTCCGTACCCAACGGGTGCCAACGGAACCCTATTACTAAGCCTCCGCTGTCTGTCCGCCACAGAGCTGTATCTGATGAACCGTAATAGGTAGACAGTTGAAATTTTCATAGAGTGTGTATTTATTTTGCCGCTGTATTGTATTATATTTCACTAGCTGCGGTACCCGGCTCCGCTCGGGTTAGTGTCGGCTAAATTATCTCGTGGATAAAAAGTAGCCCACATGACTGGTCCAAAATAGGGTCAAACTGGTCCAGGACAATGTATCCATGTACCAAATTTAATCAAGATCGTTCGAGCCGAAATAGCATGATTTAATGAGAAACATCCAATAATTCCCATTTAGAGCTTCGTTGACGTTTGGTGGCTATTTAAAAAAAACATTTGCCGCGAGAACCTTTCTGCACTTTCACTGCTACATTGCTTACCTAGTAAGTAACGTGTAACGTAGGTAAGTTTTGCGTGGACTCCAACCCACAGCCAGCCTCAACATCGAAAACAGTAACCCATCTCGAACCTGACTGCTCCCAGAGATGCTATACATTGATAAAATACGCATACAAATCAGGTAAGTGGTTCGCATGTTATAAGACTTTAAGACTCACTACTTACCCTTCTGGTAATGAAGCGTTATATTATGTAATCTATAAGTTTTTAGTAGAATCAGGCTAGACGTAGATACAATGCACATCTAAATCTAGTAATTGGTTCTCAAGGATTTTATTCTGTTGGTCGCTCCTCCGGCGATTTAGCGTGATGCCAAGTAGTCCTAATGTTGCAGGAAATACCAAGCCGTACTTCAGTAAAAGTAAGCGCTGCCGCTGCAAAGCCGAGCCGTGCATAGCATTGCAGTTTGTATGACAGCCCCATCTTAGCGTAAGCGGAACTGAATTCTATTTAGCCAATCCTAATTCCCGGGTAGTTAAATGTACATGTACTAAGTTTTACAAATCGCTAGTGCCTTGAAAATTCGCCAAACGGACACCAAACAGTCACGACGTCTGCCCCCCCTCCCCCCGCCGCCGCTCCCCGCCTACGCCCCCGGCTCCACTCCCCCTAGTGTGAAGTATCGCTACCGGCATCGTTTTCGCAGCCCCGTGAAAGTTCTAAAGCCCATGGGCACATAAATTGTAGCCTATGTGTTATTCTGATGTATAAGCTATATTATTGTAAAGTTTCATTAAAATCCATTCAGTAGTTTTTACGTGAAAGAGTAACAAACATCCATCCATCCATCCATCCATCCATCCATCCATCCATCCATCCATTATTACAAACTTTCCCCTTTATATTATTTATATATTAGATTTTGTCAAATTGGTATACAGGCTACACTCAGACAGTTCATTTTTTCTTATTTTAAGGCATACAAGCAAACATACATTCAGCTTACAATTTCTGGCATATACCATCGTCAAATTTACTAAATAATTAAAACTAAGCTAAATATGTTAAGTTAATAATTAGTCATAGTAAGTAAGTAAATATAAAAGTATTTAATTAGTATAATAATAAGGTAAAATAAAAAAATATCTACATTAAAGGAACATAATATACTTTACAAAAAACATCCATACATGCAATATAATATACAAAAAACGTGATTTTATAAATGTTGTACGATGGTACGGAACCCTTCGTGTGCGCGTCCGACTCGCACTTGTCCGCTTTTACTAGGTATACACAACTTTGCATTTGCTTTTGCATGACATTTGCTTGTGTCTGGCGCTTATAAAACAGGCCAAGTGCGTGTCGGACTCGTACTTCCGTACCGTCGTACAAGATTTAACACAAAAAACACGTTTTTTGTATGGGAGCTACCTTTAATTTTTATTATTTTACCTATTTGTAGTTATAGCGGCAAAATAAATACACACTCTGCGAAAATTTCAGCTGCCTACCTATTACGGTTCATGAGATACAGCCCTGTGACAGGTGGACGGACGGACGGACGGACGGACGGACAGCGGAGGTTTAGTAATAGGGTTCCGTTGGCACCCTTTGGGTACGGAACCCTAAAAAATTTAGTTTTATTTTTAGAACCGACGTTAGCGCTAAAAAATCCAAAAACGTTAAATACGAAATTACATAAAATAGTATATATGCCAGAACTGAAAGACAATAACTTTCGCTGCGCATAAACAGATACCACTATCATAAAAATAGCATATCTTCAGAGTCTATCCTCCGTATCTGACTATTTTCATATGGTGAAATTTTTGAAGACGGTGAAAAAAATATACCATGGTTGATAAGCGAACCACGTTCCATTGATAAGCAGGGTATTATTAGTTTTTAACTGTTGATACTCTGTTGTATCCTTGTGTGGACTACAAGTTATATATCTCCCAAAGGTGCCGTGCCTTTTGAAAATGCCTTTTCTTGACCGTCACGATGAGCCCAACACACCGCATTCCCGAAGCAATTAGGTGTCATGCCAGGATATTCCCTTTATGAGCACAGCAATCTGCTTTTTTTAAGTTAAGCGCGGCATATGGCGCACGCCACGACCTCACAAAAAAAGGCGCCCATGAGCTTTCGGACTTTCACGGGGGCTGCGAAAACAATGCCGGCCGGCCAGGTGCTTCTTCACACCATGTTTGAAGGACCCAAGGTTGTACTTGAGTACAAAACTTCGGCAGGGTGCCCATTCCTTCATTGTCGTTTCGACCAACTTTCATCCAATGCGATGGTACCAACCCCGCCGGAATTAACCCTACCACCTCGTGGGGTAAGTTTTTCTTAGATTCTTTACCATGGAGCAGCTCGCATTCGTGACGAAATGCACTTATCCCACTCAGAAAGTGCCAGAAAATGGTGCATGATCGGGGAGGGGATTTGAACCCAGCACCACTGAGCTACGAGCTGTTATGTTGTATTTTGTGCTTGTCGTGGTGACAATCCAAAATATGTTGAAAAACGTACAAAATATCAATGTAGAAATGTTATTGCACAATGGCTTCCTTTTCGTCGGCAGTTGACAATATATGTAGGTAGTTTTCTGCCTCCGATAACATGTGTACACGAGCGCGCGCAGTGGGCGTTAAGCGAACTAAAATTTTGCGAGTCCAAGCTTGATTTGACAGCTTACTCAACGTTGCCGTAAATACGTCGACGTTGCCGTTTACGTCCACTCCGCGTTTTCATACAAATCGGAAGTCCGCGTTTGACTTTGGCAGCTTGAAGAAGTAAAACCACAGAATATCTAGTAAAAACTTGTATGGAGTTTGGAGAAATCGCCAGTCGATCGGTTTGCCGTAAACGCCAATTTAGGTGAGAACTCAGACTACCGGCTCAGAACGTGTAAGCTCGGTAAATGTTTTAATTTGGTTTAAGTTGTAATTTCAGGAGAGCGGCAATCAGCACAACATCACATGACCTGAGTGTTGACCTTTCAGACTTCTGACTAATGACACGACTCATATTATTATCCGGAACTGGTAATTTTTACCCTTTTCTTCATAAATTAAGATTTTTATGTTTTTTTTTTCTACTAAGCCTCCGCTGTCCGTCCGTCCGTCCGTCTGTCACAGGGCTTTATCTCATTAACCGTAACAGGTAGGAAGCTGAATTTTTCACAGATTATGTATTTATTTTGCCGCTATAACAACAAATAGGTAAAATAAAAATATAATAATAATTAAAAGGTCCCATAAAAAAACGTGTTACATCATTTTTATGTGTTACATCTTGTACGATGGTACGGAACCCTTCGTGTGCGAGCCCGACTCGCACTTGGCCGGTTTTATTTTTCTCCACAAATGTGTATGTTGAATTTTGTAATTGCTCTAAACTGTGTTTTGGGAAAAAAATAATGCATTTTCTTTCTTTCTTTCTTCTCTTATGCCTGGGCTATGTTCGGAGAAGCCATTGTTACCTTCAACAACTTTTATATAAGTGTTTAGTGACAATTAATCTAAGCTCTGCATCTGCAAGTTCATTTAGGTATTATGAGAAACAACGAACTTAACCAAAAAACTGTCTCATCTATCATGCTATCACTAACTCACAAGGTTCACAGTTGCTGACTAACGCTGACCTCGTGTTAACAAGTTTGTTAGGCATACGGAACATGTGGCGAGACCTTTGGTGTGTTATTCAGATTCAGTTTATTTATTTCGTCCGTTAAATGTAAATTGCACACTCAGATTCGTTTTTTTTTTCTTTTTCTGCTGCTTCAATTACTTTTGGCGAAGAAGAACTGACTTTCCACTTTCTCTTTTTTATACAACTTGACATGGATGGCTAATACCACAAAACTACCGTTATGATATTAGCCCAATGCACCAACATTCCCGAAGGAATTCGGTGCCATGCCAGGACCTTCCCTTTATGAGCACGGCTACATTAAACTGGATTGAAAACACAGACAATTTTTCATTGCCGCTTCGACCATATTTTCATCCAATGTGATGGTACCAATCCGTGCGGGCTTAAGCCCTACCACCTAGTAGGGGAAGGGGACCTACAGTTTTACATGGATTCCGAACCATGGAGCAGCTCACATTCGTGACGAAATGCACATATCTAACTCAGAATGAGAAAGAAAGTGGTTTGATACTTACAAACTAATTTACAGTCGTTGATAGATTACATACTATGAACAACAGTTTATGGTATATTTATGATCTACCTAAGTAAACTCCATAATTCCCCCCTAGCTATGGCCATGGCTGCTGCTAGAGTCAAATTCTGAGATTCATGGACCTCACTCGTGCTTAGCTTAGCCAAAGTATAGCTTCCGACTGTCAAATTCGACATTTGTTCCTTAAATTTTACGTCGAAACTGACAGTCGGAAGGCACACTTTAGCTAAGCAGAGGACAAGTAATCTTTATGAATCTCAGCATAAGACCAAGTAGCTGGTTTCCTTTCCCGCTATATTTTCTGTTTGTCAACCTCGGCAGCGACGCATTGCGGTTCGATAAGCTTGGTGAAGCAACTCTGAGCGCTGTTGGGTTCTAGATGGGTGACCGTTTTTCAACTGTTGAGGCTGGCCGTGGTTCCGATTTCACGTAAAACTGTAGGTCCTTTTCCTTAACTTACTAGGTGGTAGGGTTATTTCTGCCGGGGTTGGTACCATGAACGATCGTCGAAGCGGCAATAAAAACTGTCCGTGTTTTCCATGTAGTTTAATGTAGCCGAGCAATATAAGGAAGGTCCTGGCATGGCATCTAGTTCTCATGTGGTGTGTAAGGCTCTTATCATGTCATGGTATGAGTTATCCATGTCCAGTTACATAAAAAAAATTGCATTTGTGTGTTACTTGTCCATCGAGGCTTTAGTCCGATAGTGGTACAAGTACGAAATGGTTCTGAAAATGTCCTATACTATTTGCTGTCATTGCTGGTACCAAAAGTTATTGAATACAAATTTTCATATGATAAAAAAACCGGCAAAGTGCAATTCGGACTCACACACGAAGGGTCCGGTACCATCGTACAAGATTTAACACAAAAAAATCACGTTTTCATATGGGGTTCTTCTTTAATTTTTGTTATCATTTTTATTTCACCTATTTTTTGTTACAGCGGCAAAATAAATACACACTCTGTGAAAATTTCAGCTGCCTACCTATTATGGTTCATGAGATACAGACGGACAGACGGACGGACAGACAGCGGAAGCTAAGTAATAGGGTTCCGTTGGGCCTGTCTCATAGCAGCTGGTTCGAATCCAAGTCAAAAGCTTCAGATGACACACATAAGGACAACGAGACGTGACGTAACACAAGACAACATTGAATTTTAATTGTAAGTTTAGTGGAAAAAATGATTACAAAACACATCAATTGGTATCAAAGCCACCCTCCTGGGTAGGGAGGTGCAGACCTAGACCACTAGACTGGTTGCCTAATTAAAAAACCAAAACAAAAAAAAAAATTAACAATGCAGTTAACCGCCTCGGTCACGGTTAAAGTCGCGAAAGCAGAAGCACCAGTTGTCAGTTTGCATAGAGAATTATGTGAAACCATGCACGGATACCGCACAACCGGCTGGTAAAAGAAACGCTGATGGCTGCCACATCTCTGACCATACTATGCGGTAGTATGCTCAGCTAGCCGTACCGAATACTGCAATAAATATTAATAAACACAATAAACTACCAATGAGAATTCCCTTAAACCTACAGGACCGTAGCAGGTGTATGATGGGCACTAAGAAAGTGACCAAACAACTCCTTTTTGAGTAAAAGAAAAAAAAGTAAAAATGTGGTTCCTTTACATAAAATAACATTGGGTCGTAAATATTGCATATTATTTTATTATCTTTTGAAAACAAATTAAATATTAACTTATACGAAAAAACTAACCACGGAACTAAATAAACATGACCAAAAAATATTTTATACGCATAAACAGCAAGATGCAAAGGTTTTTCATGATATAACAACACATCAAAATCTACCATCCACTTTCAAACAAGCACCCACCACCCGATCACTGCAATATAAACGGTATTTATGCTAGTTAAATGGTAATTTCTATCCATATCCCACTAAGAGTTCAAATTGGAAACAAAATCACTTTACCTGAGGACCTAATGTTTGCGGCGGGGTTTGAACAAAATAGTCAAAATTTCACGACACTTTCTGGTATGTCTTTCTAACACTCGAATGGCACTGGACTACGACTAATGTGGAGGATTAAAAAGTCCTCTGAAAATACACGGAGTTGGATATAAAACAATAAAACTGATATTGCGAAACAAAATACAAAGAGAAAACGTCACATCACATCAACCCCACTTTCCCGTATTTTTCTTACTGAATTTAGAATAATGTGACCATAGTTAGTTTTTAGTTTTACCCAAATAAGTTAGTGCAGCCAATGTAAAATATTCTAGTAGTCTCCTTTTTAAGCATAATGATAAAACTATATAAAATAACAAATGGTATTTATTAACACATAAAAACAAGGAGACACTGGGAAAAATAGTATGAAATTATTTTCTCAGAAAAAAATACCGTGATGGAAATATTGATAATACCGGAAACTAGTTTTGTTACATTGGTATGACTGAACTACCATAGACAATAATTTACATCTTTCCAATGTAGACGACTAGGTTTTTTTATCGAAATGTAAAGGCTAAAAGCCTTACAGCTCTATTCAGAGTGAGTGGACTAACTTTAGAACGCGTTGTAGGGTCGGACTAAACCGGTTTTTGTATGATTAGTCCGATGCTAATCTCGTAAAAAGTTTTGACAAGTCCTCTCTGAATACGACTGTTAATGTTTTTTGTAGGACAAGTAATTCTTCCGAAAAGGATATTATCGATAGTCAAGCAAGATATCAAAAGTTAAAAACTCAACCAAGGCTGGCAGTGGGCAATTTCTCAACAATCGTCTAGACAAGATATCTTGACATTAGCATTGTCAATTCACTTTGACATCGTGTTATCTCATTTATCCCTAGTTAATAAAAAGAGACGCCACTGAGATTAAAATGTTCCATAATGAACTGAAATATATAATCCTTTTTTGTCCTATCTGCTGTGCATCGTGAGAAGCGGTCTAGTAGTGCGGAAAACTTATTAGAAAATGTCAGCGTTGTGTCGACAGCTCGTGCGCTTGAGCGCCGTGAATGCCGTCAGCCGTGTCGCAGTGGCCAACGTGGCCGCGCGACGCGGGTTCGCCGACAAAAGTGAGGGCGTCGTGTTTTCCTATAACCTCTTTTCCATCGCTGTTTATTACGTAATGTCGCAAGAATTGGCCAGAAATGTATCGATTTCCCAGAATTTTCGGGTTCATTATCAAGCGCCCCGTGATGTCTTCATCGTAGGATTATGGGGATGCGGTGGCTGAGCAATGGATGGCAGATTGACCTAGGTTATCAGGACTGCGACATGTCAGTGTAGGTTATATAAATGGTGCAGGCAGTCAGCTGTTTTGTGCTTGCGGAGGATCGCAAAGACTGTATTGGACAAAGGGAGATTGATTGGTTTCCTTCGTTAAATACGTTATTCTTAGAACAAAAACCTTACTCGAATAGGCTTCAATATTTCATAGCTTACCATTTATTTTTTATTACATCTCTTAAATGCCTAATTTTACTTATAAACTGTCTGATCTGAAGCACCTTTTGCTCCTAAGAGGGAAGAAAACATGTTCATAAATCAGCATTTAGGCAGAGCTGGTTCTTCCATGGATTATGGTATAAATTAGTTCGTTTTTTTCCTTGCTGCTATTAACACCAACAATATGGTGATGGAGGCTCCACTTCCGTGTACGATCTTCAACAGATGACCTCTATTTTCGCTGAACACAATTTGTAAACAGTATGAGTTCATTGCTCCTTATCAAAGCTTACTGACCTGTTTTCAATGCAAATTTAGAGATGGATATTTGCACAAATACATCTTGCTTATAGGTACATATTTATTTTTTCATTTTCCTATATTTATGTAAGCACTAAAAGTTCATATTTACAATTAGAAAATTTCGCTCTATACTTTATAATGATCTCAAAAATGATTGCCTTTTCTATAAATTGTTTTACATTGTTGGCAATACAGTTATAATTTGTAAATTCCTGCTTTTGAGGAGTTATATCAAAAATAGACGAAGGGCTATGGCATCAAGCTTTGAAATAGCATATGCCACCTTTAGAACAGTTTCAACAATATTATTTTCATGTACAGTCATAAATTTCTATTTCATTACACTGTACATATACAGAAAACCTAAGAAGTCCCTTTTTTTCTTCATCAACTTCAATATAACATCTTATGTTTGTCTCCACTTATGAAAATACATGACTGTACTCTTACTTACTTACTTACTTATTATTACTGGCATGCAAGTGAAATTTATTAAATATCTCCTTTGACAAATGTATGCAGACGTTATTGGTTTCAAGCTCAGAGCCCTGAGCATTTAGGATGCAGATACCATACCTTATGACGGTTGTTACTCTATCAATCACATACTACGGGTGATAACTGTTTATTTGCTCAAAGTGTTTTACTCGGTTTTGAATTTGTTTAATTCTTAAATGTATTGTTGAGACCTACGTCTGTAATATTTGTATTTTTTTTATTAAGTTATTTGATTGGAAAATATTTGCTAATAAACATTGGATTAAGGTATCTTTTTTACTGTCATTTTAGATATTTTGCCGGAAAATACAGATATTTACATAAGAATAAAAACATACAGACGTAGAGTGGCTCGTAGCTTAGTGGCGCGGGGACTAGACTAGCATACCAGAGGTCTGGGTTCAAGTCCTCTACCCGTTCATGCATCACTTTCTTTCTCATTCTGAGTTGGATATGTGCATTTCGTCACAAATGCGAACTGCTCCATGGTTCGGATTCCATGTAAAACTTTAGGTCATCTTCCCCTGCTAGGTGGTGGGCTTTAAGCCTGCCCGGGTTGGTACCATTGCATTGGATGAAAAGATGGTCGAAGCGGCAATGAAAAATAGTCTGTGTTTTTCATCTTACGCAACAGAAAAGGCGCCACGTCAATGTCAGAAATTATCTTGAGGCAGGTATAAAATTCAGTAAAGACGAAAGCCATTACGTTTGATCAATACATTAGGAATAATTTAACATTTTCGCTCGGATTAATCCAAAACAAACAATTTTTATTTAAAACTGTAATAAAGCCTATATTATATACGTTTATTTCATGAATATGTCATATTTTATTCTATTTCACTTTAAATATCTTTTTTTTTTATTTGTTTTTTAGCCCGGCACACCGCACCTCTCCTATGTCTCTCAGGTTGAATGTTAGAGAATGCCTCATGGCATTAATTCCACCTATTTGTAAACCATATTGGCTTTCAAATAAAGTTTTTTTTCATTTTCATTACTTCCTGCCTTCGGGTGTTCGACAGGTTTTTTATTCACCGTGTATAAGACATAAATATGTAACAGAACTACTTCAAACCCGAGGAAGCAACTTCTATCTAACAGAGTTGTTGACACTTGGGAACAAATTGCCAGAAGAAGTGACAAATGCTAACTCAGTGAACAATTTTAATAACATGTTACGCAGCTCTCATATCTGCTGCGTACGAACGTGGCGGATGCCTCCTTGACAACGGGCTGAATGATTAGCTCGAAACGTCGCGTGAAAAGCCGTAACATTTTTCAAACATGTCTAGCGACCGCGGTAATCTCAAAAGATTTAAAAACAAATTGGACAAATATCAAAAATGAGACTATACAAGAAATAAAAACTAAACTTAAAAAAAACTTTACTTACAAAAATATGAATACAGCGCACTCAATAATTAAAATACACGCATCAGCTTGTAGCTGCTAGTGTACATAACATATAATAATAATAATAATAGATGTATGTCGTTCGCAGTGATGGCCGACCCGGTGGAGCACGCGACGGGGCTGGAGAAGCGGGAGATCCTGGCGCTGCAGTCGGGCAATGACGACCCCTTCAACATGAAGGTGGTGAAAAAGGCGGCGGGCACGCGCGAGAGCCCCACGCTGGTGCCCTCCTGCTTCGACGCGCGCATCGTCGGGTGCATATGTGAGTATTACGTTTGGAAGTGACTTGTCACGTATGGCTTTGACCTGAGTAGTAGTAGTGGAATTAGTGTGGGCCTGTAAGCATCAGGAAATCGCTGTCTCCATACAAACGTAATTTATTAATTTTAGTTTCAGCGACATCTACATTTGAAGCATTGTAATCAGATTTTGAAAATAATCTGAAAAAACCAGTAGAAGTGCATGTCGGACTCGCATACGACGGGTCCGTACCATCGTAAAAGTGAAAATTTCAGCTGTCTATCTGTTACGGTTACTGAGATACAGCCCTGTGACAGACGGACGGACGGACAGCGGAGGCTTAGTAATAGGGTTTTGTTGGCACCCTTTGGGTACGGAACCCTAAAAAGTATTGGTCGTGACATTCGTTAATTAAATCGTTAGTTAAATTCGTTATCAAGTTAAATCCGGGCTGACTCTTAGTGTCCGATACCAAAATCGTCTTTGGTGACAACATCAATAAGATTGATATCCCAATCATTGCAGTCAAAATGCTTTAGCGTAGGATCAATACACAAAACATCATCAGTGCCATCTAGCAGAAGATAAGGGGAGTATTGTGTCGATTCGAATATAATTGAGAAATTAGTTGGCTGACGTAATTGTCGGGATAGTTCAGTTGGTTCAGAGCAGTGGACATGTAATCCAAAGGTCGCAGGGGCGAATCCTGCTTCCGACGAATGTCACGACCAATACTTTTTCAGATTATTTTCAAAATCTGATTGCAATGCTTCAAATGTAGATGTCGCTGAAACTCAAATTAATCTGATAACGGTAATGTCGTATCGATTAAATACATGAAATTATCAAACGTAATTTACTAATCATTTGAAAACCATTGACTCCAATTTACATCATATTTGGTACCCAATAGCAGCGAAACTGTGTATGGGATTTTGGTTTTTAGGGTTCCGTACCCAAAGGGTACCAAAAAGAGCCCTATTACCAAGCCTCCGCAGTCAGTCCGTCCATCCGTCTGTCTCAGGGCTGTATCTCACAAACTGTATTAGGTAGACAGATGAAATATTCACAGAGTGTGTTTCTGTTGCCGCTCTATAACGACATAAAGTAAACATAAAAACTAATAAAAACTAAAGGACGCCACCCTAAAATAAATGTGATTTCTTTGGGTCAAATCTTGTATAATGGTACGGAACCCTAGGCGTTCGAGTCCGACTCACACTTGATTGGATGAAAAACACGGATAATTTTTTCATTTCAGCTTCGACCATCTTTGCATGAACGAGGCGAGGATTTGTACCCAGACCTCTGGTATGCTAGGCAAGTCCTCGCGCCACTAGGCTACAAGCCGATTTCATAAAAGACCTGTACGTGAAGAAGAGTGTGTGAAAGTGTATGAGAAATTTTGATGGGTTATGGGTTTTAATTGCTCATCTATGGATTTCAATCTTTGGTCACGTTATTAATGCAATGTTTATTGACTAGTCAAGAAATACTTGTAAATCTGTATGATATACGGTGTTTACCGGTTCATGTGCCCAATAAGTACTCCTCCGATAAAAACCATTATCTATAGATAAGCTGGGAAGCACGGCGGGCATCGGATTTCTATATACATGCTTCATAGTATTCATATCCGTACTTAATATTATAAATGCCAAACTAATGCTGTCTGTTTTTCTGTTACGTTTCACCCCCTGGAAAAGGACCTAGGCTACCTTTTGTGGTGAAAATTAAACTCAAAGGAGGTGATACAAGGGATGAAAGTTTGTATGGCAACTCATATATAACATAAAATGGTAGGTTCAGCCCGACATCAGTTCACATGAAATTGACCCGAGCGGAGCCAGGTACCTCAGCTAGTATTATTATAATTACATGTCCCTAGGTAGCATACAGGTGTTTACATCACAAAAAAATATTTTGAAGGGAATATCCCAAATACGATGTATTTTTTTTTCAAGTACCGTTATGATATTAGCCCAATACACCACATTCCCGAAGGAATTAGGTGCCATGCCAGGACCTTCCCTTTTAAGATCACGGCTACATTGAACTGGGTGGAAAACACGCGACAATTTTTCATTGCCGCTTCGACCATCTTTTCATCCAATGCGATGGTACCAACCCGGGCGGGCTTAAACCCTACCACCTAGTAGGGGAAGGGGACCTACAGTTTTACATGGATTCCGAACCATGGAGCAGCTCGCATTCGTGACGAAATGCTCTTATCGAACTCTGAAAGAGAAAGACAGTGGTGCATGTCAGTATTGAACCCAGGCCTCTGGCACGCAAAGCCAGTCCCCGCGCCACTAGGCCAACGAGCCGTTCATATACGCCATACGAGTAAGTTACGGTCGCCACTCCGGTACTTCCTTACTCGGTGTGCTATGCTTTTGTCTGGTCATGCCAGAGACGCACAGAATTCTTCGCCTACTTCTGATTGGCTTAATCGCCATATATTAAGGGTCTTTCTTAGCAGCTTGCAATCAATACCTGTGCAGATAAGATCATTTTAGTAATAAAGGCCCTTTGAGTGTCGATTAAATTAAATCAGCACTTGGTGCAAATCAGGCTTAAATTAGAAAAAAATATAAGTTTTTTGATTTTATAATGTCCATACCAAATATCCACTATGGTCATAGCAATTGTCAATAAATCTGTCCGTTTGTTTGTTGCAGGCGAAGAGCACGCGACGGCAATTAATTGGCTCTGGTTGCACAAGGTGAGAAATAGTCCATTTATTTTTATTATATTTGTGTAGAAAAAGAACAAAAAAATGTTTCAAAAGTTAAGAAGCTTCATTTCAAAACGAATTTTATCTTTTTCGATTCTACGGAAACATTACAAACATTGAATAAGGATCAAATTCTGAGCAGTACCTAAAATTCAGGTGTACAATGCCCTCGTATTTTTTTATAAGAAATAATATCAACACAAATGAGTTTATTGCTGTTGAAGCTCCCCATCTGCTATTGAATAAAAGGTGGTCTTCTTCCCTTGTGAATGATGTTAATTTCGTCTTTTGACAATAAATATAAAAATACGCGCTGGCGAATGTATCGAGGCCGGTGGGCCGCGATGCAGGCGGGAGATGCAGTGTGGGAGGTGGGGCGCCCCACTCCTCCCCGCTGCTGCATGGTTCTCGAACAGAGTTTGTTAGTAATTTCATACTACACATAGCACATAGTGGAAGAAGCATACTCCATAATAAAAATATATCCTAAACTCGAGTCGTATTCACTACGTATAATATTCACAACGTATAATCTTATTTTTTTCCAAAAAATTAAAACCATGCATATCGTATAATAGTCACAACGTATAATGTTATACGTTGTGCATGAATAAAGTTTAAAAATAAAATCAACTCTTTGCATCATGCAGAACGTATAATAGTCACAACGTATAATATTCCTAACATGAATTCACAAAAAAAGAAAACCATGCAGAACGTATAATATGCCAAGAAGCACTGCATAAAGCGCCCTAATAACGATAAATTTAAGGCTGAAATTGCTACGAATCGATATTTGCTACAATTTCGAGAGGCCAACTTACGCTAATTGAGACGGTAGAAACGTCACGTGCGAGTATACGCTTTAATTGTATGAGGATAAGGGCGCTTATCGTTTGAAATATTTTTGGATTATATGATATGCATGGTTTTCTTTTTTTGTTAAATAAAGATCATAACATTATACGTTGTGACTATTATACGTTATGCCTGGAGAAATAAGTAATTTTATGTTTTGGACTTCTTCATGCACTACGTATAAGATTATACGATCTGCCGATTATACGTTGTGCATGGTTTTAAAATTTTGTTAAAATATGACATTATACAATCTGCATATTAGACGTTCTGCCGTTCCCCCCTAAACTCTACATTTATTTTTTAAATATAATGGGGTTCTACACCTGTCCGACTCATGGAACAGCCTTGTGTATAGATACCACACAAAAAGTTATCAACTTTGCGGCACTAATTAAAACCGAATCTTAGGAATAGAAGCAGTTGCTGCCGCCAAATAATTTTAAGCATTTTTGGTTTATCGGTTTTGTTGCATAGCAATAAGAAGTTTTGTGCTTCATCTTCAAAACTGCTATCGCAACAAAGCCAATGAGTCAGAAATTCTGAAAATAATTTTGCAGCAACCGCAGAGGATATATTATATTGAATCTGTGGCTCAAATTCCATTACTTTTTTGGGTCCGTCTGTTCGTATCTCATGAAACCTAATAGCTCGACAGTGGAAATTTTCTCAGAGTGTGTATTTCTATTGCGGCTATAGTACCAAATAGTAAATATGAAAGAAAAATAAAATTTAAAGGGCATGACATGTGCGAGCTCGACTTTTACTTGGCCAGTTTTTTGTGTTGAATCCAAGTTTTTTTTTCATAGACTGGACATGTTAATAACCCTTTAAGAATTCTCTGTTAACAGAGCAAGTTTATTTTATCTGGTGACTTGCAGCTTTAAGGTTGTATACTGGCTCGTTATGCTGGCTTGTTGGTCATCTTAAATAAATGAATAAATTGTAAATAAACATTTATTTAATGTAACTGGACATGGATGGCTAATACCACACCCGCCATCTTGATTTTAGCCATACACACCGCATTCCCGTAGGTATTAGATGCCACGCCAGGACCTTCTCTTTATTTTTTTATTTTTTTTATTTTTTGTTGCTTTTTGGATCTGCCATCGGCTCCACAGAGCCATAATCAGATGGTTTCCGGTGGTTCTTTTTTTGCAGGAGATGCTTCAGCAAGCATCATTCCCTGGTCAGTTACACCTATCGGTGCTGTCTACGATCTCGTGTCCAGGTCTAGGATGTTCCAGCGATTCAGACGGGAAACAGTGTCACTTGTCTTTAATAGACTTTTAGCTAGGTTATTTGTGTGTTTTTCGAGCCTGTTCTTGTAACTTGTGCACTGGTTTTTTACCATTTCCTTTAACGTTGGCATTTCTAGGTATTCATGTATTTCTTGGTTGCGAGTGAACCACGGTGCTCTGGCTATATTTCTCAGCACTATATTTTGGAACCTTTGGAGTACTTCGAGATTAGAATTGCTCGCACTCCCCCAGAGTTCTATTCCATAGCTCCAGATAGGTCTGATGATGCTCTTATACACCAGTATTTTGTTGTTGAGTGAAAGTGACGAGTCTCTACCCAGTAGCCAGTATAGGCCTTTATATTGTAGACTTGCATCTGTTCTCTTTGCTTTAATATGATTAGACCAAGTGAGCCTCCTGTCGAGATGTAGTCCAAGGTATTTTACACAGGTTTTCTTTGGTAGTTCTTCTCCCCCCATTGTGACCGGTGCACAATCTCCTTTTCTCAGTGTAAACGTGATGTGGTTGGATTTTGTTGAGCTACATTTGATTCTCCATGTCTCGAGCCATTGATCGATCTTGTTCAGTTGTGTTTGTATCTTCTTGGAAGCTTTTGACGGGTCTAGGTCACTAGCAAGACATGCAGTGTCATCGGCATGTGTTGCAGTCACCACCTGGTCCGTTGTCGGCAGGTCTGCAGTGTAGATCGAATATAGCACAGGGCCAAGTACAGATCCTTGCGGAACAGAGGCATTAACATCATATATTTTTGAGAAATATTCACCTGATTTAACTTGAAATTTTCTTTGGTTTAAATATGATTGTAGTACCATGTAATAGGAATTTGGTAGCAGATTTTTTAGTTTGAACAGTATGCCTTTATGCCACACTCTGTCAAATGCTTGTTGGATATCCAAAAATACTGCCGAGCAATACTCTTTCTTTTCCAGGGACTGCCTGACCTTCCGGATCACTCGGTGAACCTGCTCTATTGTCGAGTGTTGTTTTCGAAACCCAAACTGATGGTTAGGGATGATGTTGTGTTCCTCTAGGACCGGCCTGAGCCTGTTCAGAAATAGCTTTTCAAATACTTTTGAAATGGTCGGTAGCAGGCTAATGGGTCTATATGAGCTCACGTCGGTGGGAGGTTTTCCAGGTTTAAGTACCATACGGATTTGTGATATTTTCCAAATCTTTGGGTAGTATTGTAGTCTCAGGATAGCATTGAAGAGGACAGTGAGGAATACAATTGCCTTTCTTGGTAGTCTTTTAAGGATTTCTCCCGTAATAAGATCGAACCCAGGTGCTTTCTTATTTTCCTCATCTCGAATCAATCGTGCTGTTTCTCTCGGCGTTACCAGTTTAATAGGTTGTGAAATTTGCTGATCGCTGTTTAGAACACGATCAACCTCTGCTTCAAACTCTTTCATGTTGGATTCGTTAGGTGTGAAGACTTTATTCAGATGTGAGGCGAATAATTCAGCTTTCTCGATGTAGCTTCGAGCCCAATCACCAGACGGAGTTCGCAGTGGCGGAATCGACTGTTGTGGTCTCTTGTATTGTTTCGTGATTTTCCACAAGGAGTAATTATCCCTTTTCGTAGCTGATAGAGTTCGAAGTTTCTCTTGAAAGCTGTTATTTTGGTTTTCAGCAATCATAGCTTTTAATTCTCTGGCTGATTTGGAAAATGCTGTTTTATCTGAGTGGTGTCTACTTTGTTGCCACTGTCTCCTGAGCCTTCTCTTTTCTGTGATTTTCTCTCGAACTTTCAATGGGACATTTCTTTGGGTATTTCCAGGAGTCAAAGTAGGAGTAGAACGCCAAGATGCTTCCTGGATTAAATTGGTAATATAAAATGTAACATCATCTATATCCTGCTCCGTTTTCAAGGGTATTTTTAGATTGATTTCATTTTCTAGGTATTCAGTAAATGCTAACCAGTCAGTCTTATAATTGTACAGAGTATCTGGTTGTTTTATGTGGATAATCGTTGCACTAAAAATGCCAATGACTGGTGAGTGATCTGATGTTGCGTCAAGGGAAGACTCAATACTTGAATAGAGATGAGAGGTTCCTTTTGTAATAAAAAAGTCCAGGAGGTCTGGAACTTTATATTTGTCGGTTGGCCAGTATGTGGGTTCACCAGTTGACAGGGTTTCAAGTCTAAGACTATCAGTGCATTTCTTTAGATTACGTCCACGTGTTGTCGTGAGTCTCGAACCCCAGAATATATGTTTGCTATTCCAGTCTCCCCCGCTGATGAATCTTTTACCTAATGTGTTGAAGTATCTAGTGTATTTTTCTTCGGTAATTTTGTGTCTAGGAGGGCAGTATATAGCACTCACATTTATGGTCCCCTGGCGGTCTTCTACCGTCACAGTGGTAGCCTGTAAGAATTGCTCTCTGAATTCACTGTGTAAGTAGTGTCGAATGTTACTTTTGATTATTACCGCTGCTCCCCCATGGGATGTACCATCCGGATGGTTTGTGCAGTATACATTAAATCCATCTAATTTAAATTATTTTTTGTCATTTAAATGTGTCTCTGATACTAGGACAATATCTATTTTATTTGTACTCAGAAAAGTTTCTAACTCATTTTTATTTGGCGCTAGGCCATTTATGTTCCAAATAGCAATTCTCAACGCTGTCATTTTGGCGAATTGATTAGCGTTGTTAATAGGTTCATCATGGTACCTATTTGTAGCAGAAGTTGATCGATCTTCTCAGCTTGTTTAATGAGTAGCGTCTCAAGATGGTTTCTCTGGTGTGGCTCCACCTGGTTTATTTCTTCAGTTTTTTCATTTCTGAAGTGGTTTCTCTGTGATTTTTTAAAGTCATCATTGTCTCTAGTTGTCTGGTTTGTATTGCTTTGGGAATCAGATTTTGGGATCCATTTTCTTTTCGTTACTTCACTGTATTGAAGAGAGTCTCGTCTGTCCGTTGAATCCAAGTTTTTTTTTCATAGACTGGACATGTTAATAACCCTTTAAGAATTCTCTGTTAACAGAGCAAGTTTATTTTATCTGGTGACTTGCAGCTTTAAGGTTGTATACTGGCTCGTTATGCTGGCTTGTTGGTCATCTTAAATAAATGAATAAATTGTAAATAAACATTTATTTAATGTAACTGGACATGGATGGCTAATACCACACCCGCCATCTTGATTTTAGCCATACACACCGCATTCCCGTAGGTATTAGATGCCACGCCAGGACCTTCTCTTTATGAGCACGCCCACTTTGAACGGCATGGAAAACATGTAACCAACCGATCCTCTAGTCTACAGGTATTTCCTCCAAGGTGTTCCTGGGGTCCTTCAAGCGTAGTGTGAAGAGGCACCTGGACGGCCGGCATGGTTATCGCAGCCAACCTCAAATTTCCTGGCACTTAAAAGGGTCTTGGCGCACGCCATACGCCACGCTTCATATTAGAATAATAATAATAATGGACACTTTTTCATAGAATTTTTTTCGCCACCATATTTTCATCCAATGACCTAGTAGGGGAAGGGGACCTACAATTTTACATGGATTCCGAACCATGGAAAGAGGACGTATTCGCGACCAAATGCACTAATCGAACTCTGAAGGTATAAGAAAGTGGTGCATGAATGGGGCGGGGATCGACCCATAACCTCTGGCATAGAAGGCAAGTCCCGGCGCCTCTGAGCTAAGAGCTGTTGGACCCTGTAATCTCTACCATCTTTGCCCACCTATTCGGAAAAGCGGAAAAGCAGCATCATGGTATTGGAAATTGTATAACGGATGTGTTTCTCATTGCAGGGCCACCCCCGCCGCTGTGAGTGCGGACACTGGTACAAATTAATCGAGAAGCAACCGATTTAACTTAACGTCTTATAATATTGTTAATTCCTTGATCATTAACATAACTAGTAGAGAATTAAATGAGGCAATGTTGAAATGTATCAAGCTCGCCCGCACACTGCACGACAGCCATCTTGATTTGTCTATGGTTCCTGTGTTGCCATACTGAAGGTTTGCATTGCATTAATAGTTTTTGTGGTGAGTTTGCATAAGTAATTGTTTAAAATATAAGCGAAATGCATAAACCGAATATGTTTTATTTGTACGGCTTGGCTCAGAGTGCATGAGAATATTTGTTGATGCAAAATCAAGGAGAGACTGCCACACTCACTGTTCCTGATTATAGAGTTTACCTCTCTGGTAGACCCTTCCAAGTTAAGGTGGCCCATCCCGCTCATTTCCCCATACAAAAGGGGAAAGAAGATCACGCCCATATTTCTTGTCAGAGATCCAAAATTTTGCTCAAAATAGCTTTATTTGATCGAACTAGATGTCTGATGACCATTGGCATTGTTTAATTGTGTTTCGTTTCTAGGTTATAAGGTCCGAAAGTTGTAATATAATGTAAAATAACTTTGGAGGTTGATTACGCAATGATAAAGTAAGAACATCTTAAAAAGATTAGTCATCAGACATAGCTTATTTAATGAAGATTTTTAATCTATTTGGTTTTTGTTAGATTTTTGACTACAGCGGTCGTGGTTTACTTTTAGCTATAAGTCGTTTTGAAATTAAAATTTTCGTAAATCTTACCAAATCATACGCTATGCACATTGTCTTTTTTGTGGACATGTTGCATTTTCCTCATCACGGAGCCTGTCTTATTCTTTGAAACAGGGAAGGTCCCAGAGCGCAACAGCACGGTTTTGTACCGTGCCCGCGAATGAGTTAGGCCCGCCGGGTTGGCCACCTTAAGCATTGAAACGCCAGGTCGACCCTTCATGACATAGAGGCTGGTTTTCCACAGGGCTCGGTGTTGGGCCCAGTCCTTTATAATATTTTCACATCGAATCTGCCCACATCAGACAATGTTACTGTTGCTACCTATGCTGACTATATTGCCTAACTAGCATTTAACTTGAATCCTAATACAGCAAGCACGAAGATGCAGCAGCTCCTAGACAGGACCGATGCCTGGCTCAAAAAATGGCGCATCCACGCCAGTGTCCAAGAATCTAACCATATAACTTTTACTCTCAGGAAAGAAGACTGCCCTACCGTTAAACTCGGAAATGACATCTTACGTCTCTCCCTCTGAAATAAGTATCTTTCTTGGCTTCTATCTGGATAGGCGACCAACGTGAAAGGATCACATCGAGCATAAAAGAGACGAGATAAACTCAAATCTGTACTGACTCATGGAAAGGAACTCGGTGCTTTCCTTAGACAACTACTCCCGATCTACAATTCTGTCCTTAAACCATGGTCATATTGGATTCAGCCATAGATTAAGTTTAGTTATTATACTTAATCAATGGTTGAATCCTGATATAGGATAGAATAGAATAGATAGAATATAATTAAGAACAGGTTACTGTTTTTATATTGTAAGGCCAACATATCTTACTCTTATTCAAAATTTTGGTTTGCTGGTAGAAACTAGTCAGGTTAAATTTTGAGCTTAAATTAATCCTAAATGATTCTGCCTTGTGTAAATTATTATTAACTTTCCGGGTTATCTACAGAACTTGGCACCCATTTAGACCTCAATTCTTTTGTCGGCAAAGTCGCCAACAAACAATATTTTTGATATCGAACTTGGCTACCATTTTCACATTTATGTTTTTGATGGGATGTCATTACTTTTTGTACGGATTGTTTTTATGTAACTGGACATGAATGGTTAATAGCATACCCACAGTCATGATAATAGCCCAATTCACCGAATTCCCGAAGGAATTAGGTGCTATGCCAGGACCTTCCCTTTATGAGCACGGCTACATAAAACTGAATGGAAAATACGGATTTTTTTTTATTACCGCTTGGGCCCTCTTTTCATACAATGCGATGGTACCGATCCAGGCAGGCTTAACCCTATGATACCCCTGATGATAACCCTATGATTTGAAACCAAACTCACGTATGCAAGGCAACTACAAGCCGATTGGAAAGTGTTCTGTAAAATTATACGAATTAAGTAAATATACTTTCTCATACTAAGCAAATACGTCGCTATTTCCAAGGATTGTGATATGTGTTTCAGTTTAAGTTTCTTTATTTCCTCCATTAGATGTATATTACACACTCGGATTCGTCATTTTTTTTTCCTGTCGGTTCGATTACTTCTGGCGAAGAAGAGCCGACAAGAAACTTCGTCAGGTTGGTCATTGTATTATTATTTTTTCCAGTGATACTTACAAACTAGTTTACAGTGATTGATTGATTACTACTGCTCACAAAGAACATTATTATAAGAACATTATATACATTGGTGAGGAGCAAACTCTTGACTACTATAATGACATCTAATTCTAAATTAATAGGAATTATGATCTAAATTATTCAGGTGTAAAAAGCCATGTGTATGTGTATGTATAATCGACCGTGAAGCAAGGAAACTTTAATTAAAGAAAGAACCTTGTAAAAATAACTGCTTTACGAATATACTGCAAGGCTGAACCCGAACCAGAAAAACATACCGCTGGTATTACGTCTTCCCATTTCGTTACCTGCTATACCCATAATTTGAAATTCCACAGTGTTTGAGATTATACCTACATACTTTACCTGCTTTGCGGATATTGACCATGTATCGTACTATAGGATTTTTTATAATGAATGGCGACTCCTAACTGTGTACTGGTACCTACACTTATGTATGGAAGCGAGACTTGGGTGTGGTAGAACAGGCACGAATGTAGAATAAATACGGTAGAAATACGTTACTTGAGGAAAGTATGCGGAGATAATGTAACGGAAAAATTTAGAGATGACTGAATTAGAAAGCAGTGTTAATTGAAAATTGATGTTGCGACGAGAATCGAGAAGGGAGTACTTAAATGGTTTGGACATATGAAAGGAATGGGTGACGAAAGAATGACGAAACGGACGTACGTCGCGACCCAATCGGTGTAATTCTTCGTGAATGTCAGGTACATAGCACCTATAATCGTTAAGCATTATTGAACAGATGCATGTCTATAGATGAAGGTAAAGAGGTGTGCTATGATTGTACCGTATGGCGCTCTATCATCTCTACACATTCCTCCGGGAACGCGGCGTGGAGTTTGGAGTTCGAGTGAATGGCCCACTTGTTTGCCATGCCATGCAAAAAAATTTGTCCACCACCACCACATAGCCCTGCGAGTCTGACCTCAATGTCAATGGTTGGGGCGCACCCAAGACTCCAGCAGTGCCCTCGTCCTAACAGCACAACCCGTAAAACAAGCTGCGAGCCCTGATAGCTATTTACGAACAGTGGGAAACAAACCAAATTATGCATTTATGGTGGAATAGCGGCTCGTAGCCTAGTGGCGCGGGGACTGGCCTAGTGCCCGCGGTGCAAGCAGGGGCACTTGCCCCTGCTTGCCCCCCCCCCCCCCTATATCGGACGCTGGCGAGCTGTTCCATGGGTCGGAATCCATCTAAAACTTTTTTTTAAAGGCAGGCAGCTCCTCGCCCCTACTTTTTTTTATGCGACCTGACATGGATGGCTAATACCACACAACTACCGTTATGTAATATTGGCCCAATACACCACATTTCCGAAGGAATTAGGTGCCATGCCAGGACCTTCCCTTTGTGAGCACGGCTACAGCGAACTGGATGGAAAACACGGACAATTTTTCATTGCCGCTTCGACCATCTTTTCATCCAATGCGATGGTGCCAACCCGGGCGGGATTAAACCCTACCACCTAGTAGGGGAAGGGGACCTACAGTTTTACAAGGATTCCGAACCATGGAGCAGCTCGTATTCGTGACGAAATGCACTTATCGAACTCGGAAAGAGAAAGACAGTGGTGCATGTCGGTATTGAACCCAGGCCTCTGGTACGCTAGGCCAGTCCCTGCGCCACTAGGCTACGAGCTGCTCAATTGGATGAAAGATTCTGGACGCGTCAATGATAATTGCATCCCGTTCATGTAGTAATGCAATGAAAATAAGGTCCTGGCATGACACCTAGTTGCCATGTGGTGCCTTCGAGATCGTGACAGTAAGTGCGGTGTTACTAGCTATCTATGTCCAGTTTCATAAAAAATCTGTGTCCAGATCATAGACCTAGCATGCGCGCGCATCTATGGTCCAGATCCATAAAAAATAATTATAAATATTAAATACATAGTATTGGCACCTCAATTTGCACCAATTTTGCATATTATGTCACTGACATTTTCAGAAATTCAGATTTAATTTAATAGTGGTGATGGCACCATTATCATAGAATAAATCCCATGACATTTTAGTTTATCCCTTCAAATCGTTAGTCCAGTGATGGATATGGTATTTGCATTTAAAATGTTTAAAAATACCGTACTTCCTCACTAGGTGGCAGAGTTTACATTTTTTCTTTTTAAAACATTTCTAGTTATCCTTCTGTTACATTTTCTTTACAAAAACAATACTGATACCTTTCAGGCATTGTAACTAGTAGCTCTCATAGCTGTAGACCTCGCTAATCTGTCTTTTTTAAAATGAGACTTTTTTAAAAATTTTAAACCATTTTTAAAAATTATAAAAAATTGGATTAAATATTTTTTTTATAAATGAACCCGTTCACAAAATTTCGTGAAAATCCCCTTTAATTTTTATATTTTTTTTATTTTACAATAAATACATACTCTGTGAACATTTCAGCTGCCTACCTATTACTTTTCATGTGATACAGCCCTGTGACAGACAGATGGACGGACAGCGGAGGCTTAGTAATAAGGTTACGGAGGTACGGAACCCAAAAATTATATACCAAAAGCATCGATATAATATGAGTGCAAGATAATCAGAATATCTACTGTGGAAAGCGAAAACAAGTGATTCACAAATGAAAATGAAACGCTTTCGCCTGACGTCATCAAAAATAAAGGGACTACACTAGGGTGGCTCGTGGCGATCATTTCATGAGTATGAAAGCCTTGTGACTCACTGGTCACAAGACCCAAGCAATCAGCACACGAGAAGTTCTGACAACGAATATTATACATGCGAATAGCTGTCAAATTCCATATTGAAAAAATGTAGGATTGTTGACAGGCACTGTTATTAGTGCCAACATTCATCTAACTTTTGATGAAAACTAAACTTCAAACACAGTTTACCCGAAAATTAGGGATTTCAAATCACTGGCAGCATCTTTCACCGGAAGTATCGCTGTCAGTTCTGTCCAACCATCCATAGTCTGTGGTTCAGTTGGTAGCACTGACTACTTGCTGAGCTCAGTCGATTTGTGCGAATTTACTAAACAAAAGTAAGTAATATATTAGGATTATTCCGATTAGAGGTTCCCAATAGGATTTAATGGGGTTTCCTTTACCATTCTAACTCAGTTGCATAGTAAGCTATAACCTCAAAAAACTGAAGTTCGATTGGGGTTATGTAAGGTATCTGTCATCCTAACTACTTGCTTACTAGTTTTATACGAATACGAATTATATTCCCAATCACGATGGCAGATACTTGCTAAGACGCGATATAGCGTACGTTTCGCACGGCGAATATTTTAATGGAATCATAGTCCATACGGGCTCCCCCATATACATCACCAACCAAAAATCACCTTGTTTTTATATCGAACACTTGAACTTCAATTCGTAATCCGTTGTATCTAGTAGCACACTTCCATATTCATAATAAGTTCGCAATCAATTTTCCTTCATCCAACCAACCCTGCAAAAGCTCTCTTTGTGTCATTGACATAAATATGACTATGTAAGGACAGGCCCTTCCATGCAACAAAAGTGTTATTCTATGCGTCGCGGGGACATCACTTTTTCGCCAGAAAGCTGTCGTCATACGCCTGTACGTGGCCTCTGGCTAATAATGCGCCCTATAAATGCCAAATTTTGTGGTGAATCAGTGCAAGAATTACATAAAAAACGCAAAAGAAGATGGAATATCGAAATACCACAACCGGCGCACCCGGGACGTACAGGCGTATCTCATTTTTATAAAATTTGCAGTAGAGTTGAAAAAGTGATAGTTTCTCTGTTTTCTTTCATATTTTAGTGAATATTCTGCAAATGATGCTGTAAAAAATAACCTGGTAACATAAAACATAAAAAAATAAACATACATAAAAGATTAAACATAAAAAATACAGCAAATAAATTAATATTTAATATATTCTATATATATATATAAAAGCTATAATTGTGAGATACGCCTGTATGTCCCGAGTGCGACGAATTGTATGAAAGGGCATATCCTTTGCGTATACTAACATGATGCGGGCAGATGGCGGACAAGGCGGTGTCGGTGCTGGCCAAGCCGCAGCTGCGCGGGCTGCTGCACTCGCAGATCAAGCGGAACCTCACCGTGTCGATCATCCTCGCCGCGATATCCGGTGTCGCCTGGAAGTTAGGAGTCGCCGACCCTCGCAAGCAGCGTTATGCTGAGTTCTATAGGTACGCCTGTCATTCACTGATACTTTACTCAGTAGTTCACTTCACGGGCGTAGCCAGGGGGAGTTTGAGGGGCTCAAACCTCCCCCATATGTTCATAATATCACATTTTTCATGTTTTGATATGAAAGAAAATTAATGTAATTTCATGCACTTTTTTGTCATTTTCCTTTCTTGAACCCCCGATACTAAACATGGCTATGCTTATGGTTCACTTAATAGAATGACGGAATGGAACCGTCTTTGCCCAAACATATCCGTTCACCTTTCACTCTTCATTGCCGCTTGTCCCTGTCTTTGAACCATGAAAACGTTAATAAACGCCTGTGCCATCGCCACTACATACGCACGTATTCGTAACACGAACAAACACCTCCTTCTAGAATTTTTCACACCCTCCCGGTGGTGGTGACATAATTATCTTCAACAAACGTCAAATTAGTAGGATTAAATTTATTTGTGCTCCCACAAATGGACAAAATTTATTCTATGTCGAGATTTGTCTATGGTGTAGGTTTATTTTGACATAACATTGTTTATGCTACCGGTTGGCAACAAGTGTCCTGCAAACAAGTTAAAGTCTATGTACGTAATTTTGTCGCCTGGATAAAATTATTTGTGCTGCCGCTGCAGGAATGTGACTCCTACTAAGGTTGTCTATTATAAAAGTTTTCATGACACTATTGGATTACCTTTTATCCCTACATATTGTATAATTCACTATCAGTGACATACATTATAGTTTTTTGTTTTTATTTTGATAGCGGCATATGGTGTACGCCAGGACCTCACATAAGAGGTGCCGACGACGTCCATTGGCTTTCGAACTTTCATGAGGCCTGCAAAATCATGCCAGTTTGGCAGGTTCCATATCATATTGCTGGTAGACTTATCTCGACTCTCAGGATGTTAAAAGAATATTATTGATGTTAATTTCTGGTTCTTTAACTTTTATCGTTGTAACTTTAGTGAAAACATTTTAAAACTGAATTATCATCCTTTGTTTCAGGACGTACGATGCGGAGAAGGAATTTGAAGAAATGAGGAAGAAGGGATTGTTCCAGTCATGCTAAATGCTCTGTTAATAATAGCACATTATTCCAGTTCAGTTCTGTATTATGTAAATTTCCTATAATTTAAATAAATCATTTTAAATAGGTAGTCTTTTTGTTGTTTTTATTACCAGCGTGTCACTAAACTTTACAGAACAATTATATGAAGTACTGCAATTACGTATAAGCCATATATGGATACATATGTTGACTCGAATATGAAACCTTGAATTACTGTTCACCTAATTTCAAGGACTTATCTTACTCAAGTCAGTTAAGGTGGCCCATCCCGCTCATCTCCCCATACAAAAGGGGAAAGAAGATCACGCTTATATTTCTTGTCAGAGATCCAAAATTTTGATCAAAATAGCTTTATTTGATCGAACTAGATGTCTGATGACCATTGGCATTGTAAAATTGTGATTGGTTTATAAGTTATAAGGTCCGAAAGTTGGAATTTTTCGTGCGTTTTATACAATAACTTTGGAGGTGGATTACGCAATGATAAAGTAAGAACATCTTAAAAAGATTAGTCATCAGACATGGCTTATTTAATCAAGATTTATAATCTATTTGGTTTTTGTTAGATTTTTGACTACAGCAGTCGTGGTTTACTTTTAGCTATAAGTCGTTTTGAAATTAAAATTTTCGTAAATCTTACCAAATCATACGCTATGCACATTGTCTTTTTTGTGAACATGTTGCATCTTCCTCATCACGGAGCCTGTCTTATTCTTTGAAACGGAAGGTCCCAGAGCGCAACAGCACGGTTTTGTACCGTGCCCTCGAATAAGTTAGGCCCGCCGGGTTGGGCCACCTTAAAAGAATAATTGTTGCTGCATGATTTTCTAGATTAACAAATCTGAGCAATTTTTGTATGTAACTGATCATGGATGACTAATACCTCAACCAACCTCGTGATGAGTCCAACACACCCGCATTCTCAAAAAAATGCGGAGCCATGCCAGGACTTTTCCAACATGAGCATGACTACATTTAACATGTAATGAAATGGAAAAAAATACAATCATTCCCACTTCGACTATCTTTTTATTCAATGCGGTGCTACAAACCCGGGCGGGCTTACCTATCACCTAGAAGGCGAATGGGGCCTACAGTTTTACTTATTCCAAGCTTGTATCTGTAACTAAATGCACTAATCCAATTCAGAAAGAGAAAGAAGTGGGGAAGAAGATAATTTCCCATTCCCCTGGGCTAAAAGCCACAGGAATGTCACTGGCCTAGATCAATATAACATGTTAAAAAAATATTAATGTATATTTTGACAGATGACATACTTCAATAAACTGAATATTTCGGAAAAGGTTGTAGAATTGCAAATTAACTTATTTTCAAAGAATATCTCTGCAATGGCTCCTCCTTTTAGCTTTGCGGATCCCATGCTGGTGAGTGGTGTTAGAATTAAAGCTTTGTAAAGGACAGGTTCGTAGCACACGTAATCGAAGAGTAAGCATTCCTGTAGTATTGAGATAAGTACGCTGTGATTGTACTACATGACTTTCTGTCCGCTCTGCCTACCCCTCAGATATCGTGGCTTGATGTTTTCGATGCATGTCTGTTTTGATCGGTGCTCTATATGTTCATTGTCAATAACTGCCTCATCTGGCTCGCCAGTGTCTGCATCGCCAAAATATGCATCACTAATATCTTCATCGATGGCGACGCACTTGCTTGGCAAATGCAGAAGCACCTGCCCGGCATGGTTTTCGCAGCCCCCGTGAAAGTTCGAAAGCCTATTGGCGTCGTTGGGCACCTCTAACGTGAGGTCTGGCGTACGCCATGTGCTGCGCTTAACATAAAACAATACAATAACGTCCTGGCATGGCACCTAGTTGCCATGCCGCAGTGTGTGTTGTTGGGCTTATATCATGACAGTAGCTGTGGTTTTAGCCATCCATGTCCAGTTACTATAACATTTCCTGAGGGGTATGCAGTAGGGTTCTATTGACACAGCAGTTGGGGGAAAACTGACTATATTTTGACACGGGCCTCAATTAGTGTACATTGAATTTGAAATACAATTTAAACGAGCTCTGCTATAGTATGGTACCTCGCTGAGCGTGGCTTCACGAGGCAAGTTGGATTAGGCTTTTCTGACCAACTTTGCTCAGCACAGCCACCCATACGGGTTTTTCATTATTATTTTTTAATCAGCAGTCATATGGTAGTAACTACACTTGAGATTGTCATTTACAATATTCCTGGGTAAAATACATTCCGTCTAACAACACAAAGAACAGAGCATTGAACCATAGTTTAGTTACAGCACTATTTCTCAAAGTGGGCGATAACGCCCCCTTGTGGGCGATAGAAGCCTACAGGGGGGCGGTGAAGGGCTCAGAGGAAATTGGGGGGCGTTGAAGTGATTTAGGGGGGCGATGGCAGGATTTGCATTTTTCTAATACTTTATAGTAGCTACTTTAAACTTAAATGAAAACCTACCTACTACATTGATTATTTGGCTAAATATTATTTGAAAAGTTTAGTTTAATTGCATTAAATTGCAAACTCATGTGGCACACTATAGATACATAATTAAATTAAAATTAAAGTAATGATTGCGATTGTTATTTGTAAGATGTGATCAAGCTAAACATTTTGGGGGGCGCTGGAAAATAATGGATTCGTAAAGTGGGCGGTAGACAAAATAAGTTTGAGAACCTCTGGTTTAGAGTGTAATAAATAATCTTAATTAATTAATTTAAAGAACATAATTATAAATTTGCCAAAGTTAAAGGTAATTTAAATTTAGGTGTAAAAAGCCCTTGTATTAAGGGGGGAACGGCAGAACGTCTAATATGCAGATCGTATAATGTCATATTTTAACAAAATTTTAAAACCATGCACAACGTATAATCGGCAGATCGTATAATTTTATACGTAGTGCATGAAGAAGTTTAAAAAATAAAATTACTTATTTCTCCATGCATAACGTATAATAGTCACAACGTATAATATTATGATCGTTATTTAACAAAAAAAGAAAACCATGCATATCATATAATCCAAAAACTTTTCATACGATAAGCGCCCTTAAGTAAATACTTTTAAAGCGTATACTCGCACGTGACGTTTCGACCGTCTCAATTAGCGTAAGGAGGCCTCTCGAAATTGTAGCAAATATCGATTCGTAGCAATTTCAGCCTTAAATGTATCGTTATTAGGGCGCTTTATGCAGTGCTTCTTGGCATATTATACGTTCTGCATGGTTTTCTTTTTTTGTGAATTCATGTTAGGAATATTATACGTTGTGACTATTATACGTTTTGCATGATGCAAAGAGTTGATTTTATTTATAAACTTTATTCATGCACAACGTATAACATTATACGTTGTGAATATTATACGATATGCATGGTTTTCATTTTTTGGAAAAAAATACTATTATACGTTGTGAATATTATACGTAGTGAATACGACTCGTATTAAGTACAATGTTAGATTATTAACTCAAAAATAGATAAAATACATTAATAATAATCAGTTGTACAGAGCCCTCGTCATAATATTTAAATAATATATTAATAATAATAATATTGTTTTTTTATCATAAATTTGTAAATATAATTAAAAAAAATGTGCATTTAAATAAATATATCGTAATAATAATATTAAAAAAACATGAGAAACTCCCCTAGCTAGCAAACGATCCCCCGCCCCCCCCAGATCCTCGGGAAGGCGGGCGCGGTGACGGCTGCTGGAACCAAGCCCAGAATGCGCGGCCTGCTCTCCGCGCAGATCAGGCGGAACGTCCTCGTCGGGCTGGCGCTCTCGGCGGCTGGGGGTCTCGCGTTCAAGCTTCTCGTGGCGGACGTGCGCCGGGCGAAGTACGCCGAGTTCTACCGGTCGGAGCATTTTATACTATCCTGTGCGTCTCTATGGCATGACCATAGACAAGGGCATAGCACAGCGAGCAAGGAAGTACCGGAGTGGCGACCGTAACTTACTCAAATGGCTTATATGAATGGCTCGTAGCCTAGTGGCGCGTGGACTGGCCTAGGGTACCAGCGGTCCGGGTTCAATTCCTCGCCCCGACATGAACCACTTTCTTTCGCTTTCTGAGTTCGATAAGTGCATTTCGTTACAAATAATTTGAAAACCTCTGCTCCAATTTGGTTGATAATTTAATATCCAATATCAGGCAACAAAAATCTGCGTCTGCACGTTGTTTTTTTTTTAATGTAAACCGAATCAAATGACGGCAAAAAGAATATCTTCATACACATTTTCTATTCTCTGTGCTTTGACCCAGGATACATTTACAAAAAAAAAAAATAAGCAAATACAGATATTTGTTGCCTGATATTAGACACCAAATGTTTAAACTATTATTAAACTACGTTGGTATGGCATAGTTATATAATGTTTACGGGCCCACGTAAATTTTAAATGCAACCCATATTGAACTATAGGTTAGCTTATGTATTAAACTTAGGTTTCAATTTAATTTGAATTTTTTTGCTCCAATACTTTAAGGCTGTCGTGAAGTCACAGGAAATCAAGATTTAAACTTTTTAAGAAATGCATTCTTTGTCCAGATCCCAAGGCACAATTTTGCACAGCAACTGCCATTAAGATAGCGAAATCATCTTCCAGGCTCTAATATTAGACCTTCAATCAAATGTTTGTCATGTTTTGATTTTTTTGTTAATACTTGTATTTTTCATTAAAAAATTAACGTAAAAAAGACAACTTCTTTCCATTGTTTATTAGCCAATATTTTCCAACTAAAAGGTATATTAAGGTGGCCCAACCCGGCGGGCCTAACTCATTCGTGGGCACGGTACAAAACCGTGCTGTTGCGCTCTGGGACCTTCTCTGTTTCAAAGAATAAGACAGGTTCCGTGACGAGGAAGATGCAACATGTCCACAAAAACGACAATGTGCATAGTGTATGATTTGGTAAGATTTACGAAAAATTTTATTTCAAAACGACTTATAGCTAAAAGTAAACCACGGCCGCTGTAGTCAAAAATCTAACAAAAACCAAACAGATTATAAATCTTGATTAAATAAGCTATGTCTGATGACTAATCTTTATAAGATGTTCTTACTTTATCATTACGTAATCCACCTCCAAAGTTATTGTATAAAACGCGCGAAAAATTCGAACTTTCGGACCTTATAACTTAGAAACCAAACACAATTTTACAATGCCAATGGTCATCAGACATCTAGTTCGATCAAATAAAGCTATTTTGAGCAAAATTTTGGATCTCTGACAAGAAATATGGGCGTGATCTTCTTTCCCCTTTTGTATGGGGAGATGAGCGGGATGGGCCACCTTAAAAAAATGAAACCATACAGACAGATTTCTACAATATATTTTAGAAACCAAATCTTTAAAAACCTAGTAAAACATTAAGAACATGGAATATGGGGAATTGATAGGGTTACAACTCCCTTAAACTAAACTCCATTAAATGTTGCCAGACAATAATTTTGTTTTTATAACTTGTGCACAACTAAGTATGCTGTCCAATAAAAAAATATGTACACTGGCTGTTGTCTTTATACATTAATTTTTTTTTTTTTTGCAGAACATACGACGCTGAAAAAGCATTCGAAGAAATGCGCAAGAAGAAACTTTTTCAGTCTTGTTAACTTCATTTTTAAACGATTTTTTATGTTTTCCCTATTTATAGAACTCGATGAAGCAACGAGTTGAAGAAATGAAACAACACGGAACCATTAATATTCAATATATTTATGCATCTGTTTTTCTGTTCTATTCTTATAACACTTTCTAGTGACATACACAGCTAAGTACCTATAAAGGTATACATATTCTTTGTAAGAATGCTGTAGATTTTAAATAACATATATCTTAACCAGATCTGTTGTTAATATAGCTGACATGATTTAATTTGATTATTATTAAATGACTATCATAAATGCACTTTTCATATCCATCCATTCACTATCCACATCCTTACTTTATAAACCAACCGATCCTTTAGATTCTTCATTTAGTGTCTGTAAACTTTGAAATCGAGTGCATTTCTACAGAGTGCATTTCCATAGCTACAGAGGTATTTCCCCCGAATATGGCCCTTCAAATATGCTGTGAAGAAGCACATGGTCAGCCTGCATAGTTTTCGCAGCCCCGGAAAAACTGAAAGCGAATGGTACCATCGCATTACGTGAAAGATGGTCAATGTGACTGTGTTTAAAACAATGGGAAGGTCCTGGAATGACACCTAATTTCTTCGCGAATGCGATGAGAAGTGCTAATATCATGATAGTAGTAAAAAGATGGATATAATTAAACCTGTCATGATGTTAGTCATCCATGCTTAAAAAAATTCGAAAAATTTATTATAAAACCACAAATTGTCAAATAAATAAATAAATTTCGTCTGCTTTCACTTCAATATCGAAATACACGTTGCTCTGAACTGAAAGATATTCAGAAGAGAACCACTTCCCTTGTGGGCCATATAGCTAGTCATACCTAGGCAACTGAATGAGATTGTATAAACTAAATTCACTAAAATACAAAAGTAAAAAATATAAATTAATAATCCTAAATATTAACTTAATTTTAAGCAACTTTATTGTTCGCAAAGTAAACAATTGTTGACACCTGATATATTTATCTCTTGGTGACCACCATCAATACCTTTGACCTAATATGACTCTTGGTGACTACCATCAATACCTTGACCGAATAAGACTCTTCGTGACCAACATCGATACCTTTGTCCTAATATGACTCTTGGTGACTACCATCAATACCTTGACCGAATATGACTCTTCGTGACCAACATCTTCGTGACCTTTGTCCTAATATGACTCTTGGTGACTACCATCAATACCTTGACCGAATATGACTCTTCGTGACCAACATCTTCGTGACCTTTGTCCTAATATGACTCTTGGTGACTACCATCAATACCTTGACCGAATATGACTCTTCGTGACCAACATCAATACCTTTGTCCTAATATGACTCTTGGTGACTACCATCAATACCTTGACTGAATAAGACTCTTCGTAACCAACATCAATACCTTTGACCTAATGTGACTCTTGATAATCACATTCGATTAATTTGACCTACTATGTCTCTTGGTGACTACCATCGATACCTTTGAGCTACTATGGATCTTGGGGACCACCTTAGATAAAAAGGAACGAGATATGGCATCGAGCACACGTACTATGGGACCAGTTGTCTCTAATTTTTAAAAACTACTAACCCAACATAAATGTGCATGCCACATGCTAACAGAGTCGCAGACGTATTCTGCCCTCATTATTAAAAACGGCACGGTTCGATCATCTTACATGAATTCTGAATCTCGAGTGCAGTGACCTATATTCTCAACAAAAATCTAAATCAAGATAGAGGTTTTGTTACTATGTAGTTATCGCAAACAATTAAGAAGTCAGACAAAACTTTTTATCCTTGACAAAATAATCCCCAGAAATAATATAACACAAATGATAAATAATCATAATTATCATTAATTTTATATGCCTATTAGCATTTAGAAATACTAATCGTTGGACTTTTTCTGTAAGCAAACCACAACGGCGGTCGTTAACAATTAGCCCCTCTTCGACTATACAGTGCGCACTGCGCGCGCGCCTTACAGTTTCGGCGGTAACTCCAGTTGCGAGAGTCGCCGGCGACAAGCCGCAACGAAGTAATTATGTAAATATTAGTATTATCTTTGCCGCAACTCCAGTTACGAGAGTCGCCGGTTCCAAGCCTCAACCGACGTTACAGCTACTGCCGCCTGCCATTGCGCGAGCGAGACAGTCGCGGCTGGCGGGTCGTTGCGTCTAGACGGCTCGCAACCTACGGGCTTTCGTTGGCGCGCCGCGTGCGCGATCCAGTGCGCTACAAGAAATTTGTAGCGGCCATACTGCTCGGTGTAAAATGAATACTTCGTTTTTGCACTAGTAACAGTTATACGAACCCATTTCTCATTTCCCCCACGACTAATGGATACGGTATTACACTAATTTCATTAATTTGAGGTTATGCAGGGATATCTACACTTATAGAATTCTTATCACATTTTAAAAAACATCGAAACAATTTTTGGTCAGGATATTAGTCTGAAGCAGGATTCAAACCTGTGACCTTTGGATTATATGTCTACTCTACCGCTGAGCTATCAGACAATTACTCCACAAAATGTCTTGTTTATATTAGAATAGAAACATTTCTTCCCCCATCCACTAATAGATGGCGCTGATTTCGCGTATGTATCATACGATAAGGCATTTTAACTGCATTTATTGAGATTTCAACTTATTTGCTGATAATTTTATGTATTTAATGGATACGACATTACCGTTATCTCATTAATTTGAGTTTCAGCGACATCTACATTTTAAGCATTGTAATCAGATTTTTGAAAATAATCTGAAAAAGTATTGGTCGTGACATTCGTCGGAAGCAGGACTCGAACCTGCGACCTTTGGATTACATGTCCACTGCTCTATTGGTTTATTTGGTCCACTGCTCAGTTGGTTTAGAGCAGTGGACATGTAATCCAAAGGTCGCAGGTTCAAGTCCTGCTTCCGACGAATGTCACGACCAATACTTTTTCAGATTATTTTCAAAAATCTGATTACAATGCTTAAAATGTAGATGTCGCTGAAACTCAAATTAATGAGATAACGGTAATGTCGTATCCATTAAATACATAAAATTATCAAGTAAAACCCGGGCTGACTCTTAGTGTCCGATACCAAAAACGTCTTTGGTGACGACAGCAATAAGATTGATAGCTCAATCATTGCAGTCAAAATGCCTTAGCGTAGGATCAATACGCAAAAACATCATCAGCGCCATCTAGCAGAAGATAGGGGAAGCATTGATCTCGATTCAAATATATAATCGAGAAATTCGTTGGCTGATGTAATTGTCGGGATAGCTCAGTTGGTTTAGAGCAGTGGACATGTAATCCAAAGGTCGCAGGTTCAAGTCCTGCTTCCGACGAATGTCACGACCAATACTTTTTCAGATTATTTTCAAAAATCTGATTACAATGCTTAAAATGTAGATGTCGCTGAAACTCAAATTATTTGCTGATGTCACCAAAGTCGATTTTGGTAATGGAAACAAGAGTCAACTCAGACTTTTTTTAAAATCGGATTACATTGCTTCAATGTAGAAGTCGTCATATAACCTCAAATTAAAAAGTACATCATAGATGAATGAATACCTAGATGTTTCATCAATAGCTCAATGGCGAAGGGGCAAAAATAAATGGTGCAACTGCATGGATACACGTTTACGGCTATAGAAACAAGATGGCGCCACTTTCGTACCTAGAACTTGCTGAATAGCCAAATAGATAGTGATGTACAAACATAGGATTTATTCATAGATTAATAATACAATTTTGTTTCAAAGTTGGAAAATATACAATTTTGAATTGATGATACACACATTTTTTGACAACACATAAAATCAAACGACTTTTAACCCGTAAAGCGCGAACGACGCCGCATAGGCGTCCTCTGCCGCGCTCCCGCTATCTGCGCTGATTGGCGATTTTTTGTGTGGGCATAGATTTACTGGTCTATGATTGGCTTTTTCAAATGGATTGAGGAGTGAAGGACGCTTTTGATTGGCTAAACCGCGACCCAATAGCTGCAACTTCGTAAAACAAAATATTTTTTTGAAATCCGCGCGGCTCGTCTCGCTGGCCAGTCGACCGAGATACGTTTGCGCGCGTGGTTCTGTGCCGGCTGAAAAGGATGATTGACGAAAATATTACGTAAGTATTGTAATTTTTTTTATATCAATGAAATTGTAATATATTCAGCTATCTATCAATGCAGTAGTTATAGGTTTTTGCAATTTCTGTAGGCAGCAAAAAAATCAAATGTTTTTTGGCATGTTCAGATTTCAAAGATTTATTACATTTGTTTACAAAATTTGTTTACAAAAAATTACGTTTGCTTGAATGTAATTAGTCCGGATTGTGGCAAATTTTGTGTAGAATCCGGTGATGTATCACACTTGATATGTTTTCTTACATAAAAATGGAAAAAAGACCGAAAATCTAGAAAATCATATTTTGTAGTATAAACATTGTGAGTGTATTGGTGTCGGCCGCACGGCCGCTCGGCCGCCCGCTGGCCGTTGGTCAAGTGTGATTCAAGTCATTTGTCGAGATCTCAGGAACTTCGTGAGCGTGGAGTTATAATACCAAATTTTGTTGCTTTGAAATCGTTTGGTATATCTAATAAGTAATCCCATTGCATCATCTGCATACATTTCCATAGGGCAAGACGCATCTGGTAATAGAATAGAATAAAAAATATGTACTATTTGTTTCTGTTACATAGTATTCTTGTTAGGGTTCCGTACCCAAAGGGTGAAAACGGAACCCTATTACTAATCCTCCGCTGTCCGTCCGTCCGTCCGTCTGTCCGTCCGTCTGTCACATGGCTGTATCTCAGTAACCGTAACAGATAGACAGCTGAAATTTTCACAGAGTGTGTATTTATTTTGCCGCTATAACAACAAATAGGTAAAATTGAAAAATAATTTAAATTAAAGGGGGCTCCCATACAAAAAACGTGATTTTGTTATGTTAAATCTTTTACGATGGTACGGAACCCTTCGTGTGCGAGTCCGGCTCGCACTTGGCCGGTTTTTGGCTACTAGTCACACTGGGTCAATTGCCGTGCATGCTGTATTACATTTCGGCGAATTCTGCCGTGCATGTCGCACCTGTTCTCATGCTAACGGGTGGTGTGTGGACACAAAAGATGCCTAAAATATACTTGCGACATGCACGGGAGCACTTGCCATGCATGTCAAACAACTTCAAAAAATTTTTTTCGTCATATCTTGGGAAACTCTGGTCTTAGACTCATCATGCGACCCCTCAAACTAGATGGCCCGACCTGATCTACCTACCTGTCATGTCAAAACTTGTTTTCGTCATACATTGTAAATTTTGTAACTTCAATAATAGGAGGAGGTGTCTGACAGACGGACGGACAGACAACGCACAAACTCTACTTCAGATATAATCATTAGGTGTTTTTTTTGACCATCCGTCGCTAATTCGAATTTCTATTCATTTTAGGTTTCACTTTTACAAAATGTTAAAAAATATACTTGTGCTGCTATATTTCTATGAACTTATATTTACGTGTTTTATTTCAAAGACCATGTCACCAATGCTTCGTGTCACGGAAGCCTGCTTCTACTCCAGCAACAAGTTTCGACCTCGTCACGCTGAGTAAGTGCCTACCTATATAGATAGAACGCGCGCGCCCACCTATCTATAGATAGAGCGTGCGCTCACCGACGTGTGTTCAAGTGGAGCGTTTGCATGTATGAGTGCGCTGAGTGCAATTTTATAGCCGAATTTGAATGTTCAAAATAAAATGTTTTTGATTACATATTATAACATTATCTTACACAAAAAAATTGTGTATATATAACAGTTTATGATGATATAAAATCTAACTCGATTCTAATTAGATTCGATTCTAATTAGACTGTTAGTAATGTAGAGAGATTTTTCGGGTTTTTCCTTTACTGAAAATGTTATGTAAACTTTTTCTTTACAAAAATTTTATGTAAATATTCTTCCATCATTATTCAATAAATTAAAAATAAATTCAACTGAGATAATATCGTAAATAATTTATAATAAATTCTAAAATATTATTTTGAAAAACAATAAGTGTCGCTTTTGTTCGCGATGTTTGGAACCAAATTATTATTATTTTTTGTATGGCGGGGTCATTAGTTTTTGACACAATGTTATAGCAGCTATCATAAACTACGAAATAAAAAACAAATTTGTTTTATAACTTTATCTTTTTTACCCTAAACCTCGAGTAACATCACAAAATATTTAAAAAAAATCTAAAGTCAATGTTATATGATTTTTATTATTTTATATTTGAACCAAACTACTACAAAAGTAACGTAAATAAATGGAGGCACTATCTAGCTACATGGAACAGTTATTATTTTGAAGATACCTTGACAAGTGTCTTAGATATAGATTTTTATTCGATTCGGGAGCGCGGTACAGGACGCCGATGCTGCGTCGTTCGCGCTCCAAAGGTTAAATAGAATTAAAGCAGTGAGCCTGTTAGCTGCGCCATCTCTTGGTGCAAACACTCTTTTTGTTGTGATGGATTGAATAGAAGTTACCATCTTAGTTCACCATTTATTGCAATAGAGGGCCGGCTTGCTTAACACATATTGTATGAAACTTCCGTCACTATGGCGGCGGGCCATCTACATACGCCAGTAAGTAATTATTAATCTATGGTAGTATGCATAAAACGTAGGAGATTTATTAGGTCTGCATGTAAAACTTTAACCTCTTAAAAAAAGAATATACTTTACTAAATATACGGACGTCTGCAAATAATGGAGCTATTTTTGTATAAGGGGAGATGACCGGGTGGTGTAACCTAAATTCACACAATTTCATGCAACTAATTAGAGATAAATAAACATATTTTTCGTATTTTAGGCCAATTTTTTAGTCAACATCATTGGTAATTCTAAATTTAATATAAATACTTGCCCTGTATCGGATCAGGTAATGGAAATTTGATTGCATACTTTACGCCGTTTGTACTTCAGGGTTCCACTCTCGGAATCTGAAAAAGGAGTAAATGGTATGGTTAAATAAAAAACTTACATTATACAAATATAATCGACCGTGACGATGGCAATATGTTTGAATTGTGGCGGTCAACAACCCGCGAATGCGACATGCCTCCCCGCACTGCTGTTGCTGAAGCAGTGAGTCCGAGACAGCCACGCATGCATTTTTTTAAATGTAACTGAACATGGATTGCTCATACAAAACTGATAGTCAGATATTAGCCTAACACACAACATGTGCCATGCCATGCCAGGACCTTCCTTATATAGCTCGGAAACCACTGGCTGGAAAAAATTGGACAATTTTCTTTGCCGCTTCGACCATCGTTCATTCAATGCGATGGTCGCAACTCGGGAGGGATTAACCCTACCTCCTAGTAAGTAAAGAAGGGGACCTACGGTTTTACGTGGAATCCGAACTACAGCCAGCCTCAACGGCTAAAAATGGTCACCCATCCAGAACCTAACAGCGCTCAGAGGTGCTTCACCAAGCTTATTGAATCGCAAAGGTGTCGCGCCACTGGATTACCGAGGCTGACACATGGAGGTGAAGAAATAACTGGAGAAATTACGTCCATACAACGAGCGCGCAAAAAATGACGTAACGCAACTTACAACATTATATCGCCGTACAAATTTGTAGCGCAGTAATGAAAACAAAGAAAAATCCAATTTGAAGTCTCCTAAATTGGTAGGTAAACTGATAAAGATAAGAATTATTTTTCAATAAACCAGATCGTCGTTACGTCATTCGTAATGATGTATTCAGCGAGTGCTGAGTCAAAGAATATAATAAATACTGGCTGAATGCGGCCGTCAAACCCATTGAACTACATGAGTTAGAAAGATGTTATGCAAACCATAGCCAACAAATAATTTGGTTGCAAAAATTAGCAAAAATATTGCTCATTAGAGCAATGTGGTGGCAAGTGAAGCATGAGCGGGATGAAAACATCACCGTCCATGGAACGATTTGTAAATTGTTATTCGTAATTACTTTTCTGAAATAGTGAATTACGAACAAATATTTTGAAAAGGCGTTTTATTTGCATGTTCTTAAATGTATACGTAACACATCGTAATTAGAAAATAATGAAAGACAATCTCCAAATATAAAAAGAAATTTTGGGCGATTACGTAGCCTATGTATATTGGGTTTGTGATTTCGGTTTTTTTATTAAACAATTATGTAAAGTTTGTAAACTGCCTGAATTCGATAATTTTATGTATCTAATGGATTATGTATCATTAATTTGAGTTTCAGCGACAATTGAATTTGAAGCTAGGTAGGTAATCCGATTTTGAAAATAATCAGAAAAAGGTTTTTTCAAAATCTGATTACCATCCCTGCATTAATTCAAAGATTTATTCGGAAGATATTCTGTTTCATCAGAATTTGTAGCGAGAACAGACAATGACTAACAAATATACGTAAGTGTGTGAAATGCATTCTCTGTTAAATGCGCCAATGTAGCACTAATCCCGTATTTAAGCCCAACTGGATACTGGCAAAATTGTCTAAAAATAGGACAGAGAGGCCTTAATTCAATTCAATCAATCAATCAACATAAGTCAAGTTTTAGTTTTTAACCGGCATCAAATACTAAAAAGTGGAAAATACCCGATTTTTGGGGTCGGTGCCAACCAACCAAAGAATAACACCACTATGTCACCGACCCAAAAATGGGTGTTATTTTCCACTTCTTAGTGTTTGAATTCGGTTTTATAAGGGTTCTGTACCCAAAGGGTGCCAACGAAACCCCAATACGAAGCCTTTGCTGTCCGTCCATCCATCCGCCCGTCTGTCCCTCCGCCCGTCCGTCTATTACAGGGCTGTATCTCATTAACAATAATAGGTAAATAGTTGAAATTTTCACAGATTGTGTATATTTATGGCCGCTATAACAACACATAGCAAACATTAAAAAATAATAATTTAAGGGGGAGCCCCCTTACGTGGATTTTTGGGTGAAATCATATAAGATGGTACGGAACCCTTCCTGTACGAGTCCGACTCGCACTTGGCCGGTTTTTTGGTTAGTGATTTAGGTGCAGGCACACTCCTTTCAGGTACCAACTTTACGTAATTATCTTGACCTTGAACTTTACGGAATTATTGTATAGACTTGCGTTATTTCAGTGCTCCAAGCAGAGTGCCCACTCAAGTCCTCAATGGCTTTTAATAAGCGTGATTTTATTTAGTTTTTGTCTCAATGATGGAATCCAAATTTTTCAAAATTTTACCAAAATAAGTTGGCACTGTTTGCTACAAATACGCAATTATCTTTAAATATTTGTCAAATTTCATTTCATAATGCTAGACTCATTATATTATCAATATAAGGTACAACTTTTTTTGTAAAAAAATAAATTAGGTCAACATTTTATTGCGCATATTCAGACTTTTGTATATTCATGTAAGAGTTTTATTTTAGGTGCAAATAACATAAAATATAATTTAAGAAGTATTTCTATGGGTAGGCACAAATCCAGCAGTATACATTTCAATACACAGACTGACATACCAATTGCGTGCTATATAATCTATTTCTGGATAAATAGAGGATTTCTGCAAAGAAATGAAAACATGTAGCGAATTGAGATTATTTTGAGTTTGTGTTGATTGATGGCATAACACCATCCCTATAGAAATGTTTTTGAGTGAAATATCCACTATTTTTTATGTCTCGTCGAGTTGTTTATGCACCATTTATCTTGCGTCAAACACGCCCGCGACAGCTAGCGACGCAAGACTAAAATGGCCGCAGGTTCTGTCAATAAGACAGCCCTCCGCGGCACAATTGATATTGGGCCATTTTTTTAGTTCCATTCGTTCTCCTGTTATTTCTTCACCTCCATGGGCTGACAGAGAAATGCAAAACAAGCCTAACTTTTACAGTGAGAAAGCAGCCACCTAGAAAAACCTACGACAAGTCTACCCAGAAGAAAAAGACTGGCCAGAAATAATTATGACAATTCCTCTTCAAATCATATGTCAAATTAAAAAGATGAACAATTAAAAAGTGTCATTTAGTTTCTAGCCGATTTTTTAAGACATTTTTATTGCGATCGTTCATCTTCACCTAAGCAGTGAGTAAAAATTTAAATTATTGGCTGTTCAAAGGGCAGGTGGAAGATTGGTAATTAACTGGTATTCGTGAGATGAGGGACCACTTAGCTCTTTCTCCCCTTACCATGAAATGCGGCAGTATGAAAAATGGCTGTAGACTTGTATTGAGAGCGAGCACTGGCCGTTTTTTCGCCTGCCCTCTGGCTATGCAGCATGTGTACATTTTATGATTCTAGGATGCAAGATATATTGGTCCATTATTTGAGCATCCAATCTCTAACCTCCAAACTCATCCCTTATGTATAGTACCACTAAACTTATTGCATCGACAAATGCGTAACATTTCGAACCTGCTAAAACCAATTAGAGATTCTGCGTTACATTTTACATCCTTCCATCTCACACGCACTCATTTAGCTTACTATTTATTTGTTCTTGCTTGGCGAAGTGAAATAGTAGGTACAAAAAAAAAAATTGTACACGACTCCTATTGGCAATAGGAGTCATGTCACCAGCTGTAAATTCTTATAGTTTCAGATTTCGCCCTAAATGCCCAATTTGAAAAATTCACCTGTATATCACATTCAATGGGTTTTTTTTTGTGTTCAATTTATTGTTCTTGGTTCTCGTTCGAAATAAACCCCAGCAAACTGACCTCTCCCGCCTCGACGATGGCCAGCTCCTCCCCGGAGCCGCTCTTGCTCACGGAGCGCTCCGAGCCTGTCCCGTCGCCGCTCGCCGGCCGCCCCGCCGCGCCCGCCACCGCGCTCTCACTCATCCGGTGGATCTGCTCTCTCAGCTCGCACACCTGCCCGTGCACCACGTCGTACAAATATCAGCATGGATTAATAACTAGCATTTATAGGGTTCGTTTGTGTATTGAAGAGTCTTTGATGTGAATTTATTAAGATCAATGCAAAATAATATACAGTGTTAGGTATGAATCGCGATGTCGACGGGCGATGCAGCGCGCGAGAGGCGCGTGCGCAGCACGCTCCGTGCTCGGCGACCTACTCGGTACTACTAAATCTAATGGGACGCCGCCGCATGCGCGGGGGTCGGGCAGAGGGGCGTGGGGTGGCAGCAACATGGCTGCTATATCCTCCCGACTGTATAGGTCGCGCTATACATTTAGTTTAACAAAGATGGAAATATGCAAAGAATGTCTGAAGTGAGCGTCTCTGCCTAGCCTACCAGTTATTTGACAGCCGTCAGTAGTTTTTAACCGACTTAAAAAAAAGGAGGAGGTTCTCAATTCGTCGGAATCTCCTTTTTTTTTAGTAGTGCTGCCCCCTGTAGGCTGTGACGGATCGTATTTTACATCTCGACATTGAGTCGTCACGTGTTTACCGCTCGCTTGGGCAGTGCCAGCCCAGTAGGAGTGAGTGTATCAATTTTTCTTTCATCGTTGTCTGTAACTTGGCGAACTGTGCAAACACAATGAGCCATTCAGATGAGTTTTGCGTTGTGGTTTTGTTAGCCGGAGGGATTCTTAGGAGTCACTTTTGATTTGCTGTGGTCAAATCTCGTGGCTAGCGTAGGGACACTATGCCGCTTCAGTCTCGAATGTGTGACGCTTCCTGTGCCCACTAGTTTCGATGCTAGTTCATTGACGTGACTCGATATCCTCGTCTGATAGCTTTCGCTGTGTTTAGCGATTTCTTGTTTGACGGCGTTGATTTCTATGTCCTCGTGTATGTCTAGCATGGCTCTACACGTCTTGCTCTGGAATCTTTCGAGAATCTCTATGTTGCTATTGCTAGCAGTGCCCTGTATAGTGAAAGCCGTGAAATAAATAAAGTGTCGATGATCGTGTGGCGGCATGCTTTGTAAGCATACCGCATACACACATGTATAGGTGTTTACTCCCGCCTCAGTCCACGCGCGCTGCGACGCGCGCCCGACCTCCAGCATCAACGAGCGCCGAGATTAGTGAGACTTAGTTAAGTTAGGGTTTCCTGACGCGTCGGCGTCACCGGGCGACTTTATGGCCGGCTAAGCCGCTGCTAAACAACTACATAGGACAGGACTCTTTTAAATACTTTCCTTTGAGGTTTTTTTTATATTTTTTTATGTTAAGCGCGGCATATGGCGCACGCCAGGACCTGACAAGAAAGGCGCACGACGGCGCCCATGGGCTTTCGGACTTTCACAGGGCCTGCGAAAACCATGCCGGCCGGCCAGGTGCTTCTTCACACCATGCTTAAAGGACCCCAGGTTGTATTTTGAGGTAAAAACCTCGGCAGGGAGTCCATTCCATAGTTTGCCGACCCTATAGATAAAAGATCTAGACGATCGGTGGGTTCTTGTTTTGGGACTGATGACAGTGAATGGGTGCATTCCCTGCCTGTTCCGCGTCGTGCGGTGGTAGAATGGGGGCGGCGGGACAGCGTTATGCAGCTCCAAAAGCACTTTCCATGGTAAAGACGATAGTACACAGCGAGAGACCCTACATCTCATCGGAGTTGAAGGGTCTCTAAATTTAGGGATACCTTGGGATCGTCAACGAGACGCAACAAAGTGTGTGTGATCGATGCACACTCACACCAGACTCCCATCCGCCCGCTATGTACGTACGTGTAGTGTAGGTACCTGTCCATACAGCTTCTTGTTCTCGCGGAGTATCGCGACGTTCTCCGTGTCGAGCAGCTCGCGCCGGCTCCACTGCGCGTCGCCCTCCGCCTTGAGCCGCTCGAGCTCCATGGCGAGGTCGGCGAGGCGCTCCGCCAGCGCTTGCCGCGCGGCCGCCTCGTCCTGCAGGTCCGTCTGCAGCCGCTCCACCTCGCTCTGGCTGGAGTCGCTCGAGCCCAGGGTGTGCTCGTTCCGTGGCTCCATCTGGACGCATTTTTATCCAAACTTGAAACCCATTATATAATGTGGCTCGTAGTCTAGTGGCGCGGGGACTAGACTAGCATACCAGAGGTCTGGGTTCAAATCCTCGCCCCGTTCATGCATCCTTTCTTATTCCGAGTTAGATAAGTGCATTTCGTCACGAATGCGAGCTGCTCCACGGTTCGGAATCCTTGTTAAACTGTAGGTCCCCTTCCCCTACTAGGTGGTAGGGTTTAAGCCCGCCCGGGTTGGTACCATCTCATTGGATGAAAAGATGGTCGAAGCAGGAAAGATGGTCATAAAGGAAAGGTCCTGGCATGGCACCTAATTCCTTTGGGAATGTGGTGTATTGGCCTCGTCAGGTTGCATTAAAATAATAATAATAATAATTTTGTAGTTGCAAAGACTGTCTCTTGCAACTAAGCGAAAGGGGTGTGCGCATAAAATCACCGCATCCTTACTCAGTGTTTTTGTGAGAAAGGATGTTCCGTGAGTCTGGTTTTGGAGGTTTCTCAGGGTAAATCTAGTGCTAGCCAGGAACACCAGTCACCGGACCACAGGCCAGGATGAAGTGCAGGAGAATGGGTGGTGATAGACTCGAAGAGACCCCGGAAAAGGTGTCCTGATGGGATGAAGTTTAACATGAGCAAGACACAGGCATGCGTATTTAGTGCAAAGCGGACTTCGTTTCTTGCAGTTCCGACCTTCCTGGACACAACTCTGCATATTGACAACAAATTAGGCATTCTGAGTGTAACATATGATATGAATTTCGGACACCATATCGAGGATAATGCCACGCTGACCTCAAAAAATCCGGGAGTATTTCATAGCAGACAAAAGGTGGATAAGGTCTTGCTTAGATTTTTGTCGCATCTGTGGGACGGTTCAGCGAAGCACCCGCTTGGCTCCTTGGACTCAAGGACCCGGAGGTTTTTTTTTTTTAATATGTGACTGGACATGAATGGCTAATACCACACCTTCTGTCATGGTGTTAGCCCAACACACCACATGGGAACTAGGTGACATGCCAGGACCTTCCTTATATTGCGCGGCTACATTGAACTGGATGGAAAACACGGACAATTTTCATTGCCGCTTCGACCATCGTTCATCCAATGCGATGGTACCAACCCGGGCGGGATAAACCCTACCACCTAGTAAGTAAGGAAGGGGACCTACAGTTTAACGTGGAATCCGAACCACGGCCAGCCTCTCTCAACGGTCGAATGGTCACCCATCCAAGACCAGACCGGACCCAGCGTTGCTTAACTTCGGAGAGCGATCGCCGAAGTGTCGCGCCACTGGGCCAATGAGGCTGACAATTTGGGCCCAGAATTTGAGACCTTCCAAACTACTAAGTATCTGAATATATTCATTATGGTTTTCCAACGGATGAATCCATTATTTTTCGTATCGCTCAGACAAAGCAGACTTTCAAGACGTTGCCGGCGATTAAATTTGGAATACATAATAAGCATGAGTACGTGAAGCTGCGACAGCTCTGTCGTTGCTGGAATCCTACTAGTGGAATAACGCACTAACGACAGTTCGTGTACAGTGTCGCAGTTCTTTCCGACGCACCGGCCGAGTGAGAAAGCCCGTTTACATCCTCAAATGAACATGCAACTCGGTGATGAATACCTTCAAGTTTTCGATTTGTGCGGTGAGGCACTCAACCTTGGCGAGCAGGAGCGCCTTCTGCTCGCGCTCCTCCCGCAGGTACCGCGCGTTCTCGTCGAGCCGCGCGCGCATGTCGCCGAGCCTGCCGTCGAGCGAGACCCGCTGCCGGCCCTCGCTGGGCCGGCCCTCGCGCCGACGCAGCTCGACGGCGTCGTCGAGCTCGGCGCCTATCCGCCGCTCGCCGAGCGCCAACAGCTGCTCGTTGTCCACCTTGGTGTCGTGGAAGCGCAGCTCGAGGGTCTGCTTGTCGGCGCGCAGCGCGCTCAGCTCCTTGGTGGCGGCGTCGAGCTTCGCGCGCAGCTGCTTCGCTTCGTCGCGCGCTCGGTTGCGCTCGTTGCGGACCTTAAATTAATGACACTTCATTTATTTATTCATCAAACAAACAGACATTCACATGATTATACACGTTTTTTTATTTTTATTTGTAGGTTCGTCCACATAGATTAGTTTTTTTACATTTACAGATAATAAAAGAAAGAAAAACCATACCAAAACTATCTACAATTAAGGACAAACACAACATGTACAAATGAATTGCTAACTTACAAAAAAAATAAAACAATTATAACCAAAAAACAAAAAAAATAAAAACAATCATATAACCACAACGTAAAAGTAAGAAAAGGAATAAGAGTGAATATAAAAATAAATACATTAAAATGCAAACCAAACAATCAATCACAAAGCAGATATTATCAAAGAATTTTAGAGAAGATAAATACAAAAAAAAACAAACTTGAGGTTGATAAATATTATTTAGGCAGTTTTCTTATTGTTTTTTTAAAATTAATAATCGACGAGGAATAATCAATATAGTTCGATTTATATGTCTTATTGAAAGTACTACAAATTCTAGTAAGAGGCGAATTTTTAACAAGATTAGTTTTGTGCTTATTTACTTTAAAGGGAACGAAATTAGATAATCTGGCATTGAATCTAGGGACAATAAAAGCTATTTGGCTTAGGAGAGATGTACAATTAATATGATTGTTTAAAATTTTGTGCAAAATTATCAAATCCGATACATTTCTTCTATTTTCCAAAGTATTTAAACTATAGTGTATAAGCCAATCTTGGTAATGGGGTAGTGAACGAGCACGTTTATCCGAGTATGATAAGTAACATAGAAACTTTTTTTAACTTTTTCGATCCTCTCGGTATGTACTTTGTAATGCGGGTTCCAAATAGTGCTAGCATATTCTAATATGCTGCGGACAAAAGCGTTATAAAGTATGATTTTGGACAACGGATTTTTAAAATTCTTACAATTTCTGTTTACAAAACCTAGCATTTTAAGTGCTCTTTTGATAATATTATTAATGTGCGGGATGAAGCTCAATTTAGTGTCAAATATGATGCCCAAATCACGAATCGTATCAACTTTCTTTAAAGCATTGCCATCGATGATATACTTTGTACACACAGGTAGTTTCTTACGAGTAAAAGTAACACGTGAACATTTACTGGCGTTCAAACACATCTTATTGAGTACACACCATTTAGAAATTTCGTCAATATCTCTCTGAAGCAAAAGTGAGTCATTCAAGGTGTCAATAATTTTATAAATTTTACAATCATCAGCATAAAGACTAATTTCTGAATTTACTATAACATTACAAAGGTCATTTATATATATCAAAAACTAAATAGGCCCCAAGTATGAGCCTTGGGGGACCCCTGAGGGAACTGTTAACCAACGCGATTCATATCCTTAAAAAACTATCTTTTGAACCCGGAGAGATAAGTAGGACATAAACCATTTCAACAAATTGCCATGAACACCAAATGAGACTAGTTTTTGGACTAGTATAGAGTGGTTTACTTTATCAAAAGCCTTGCTGAAATCTGTATAAATTACATCAACTTGTTTATGAACTTAAGCTGGCCCTTCCCGGCGGGACTAACTCATTCGCAGGCACGGTACAAAACCGTGCTATTGCGCTCTGGGACCTTCTCTGTTTCAAAGAAAAATACTGGCTCCGTGATGAGGAGGATGAAACATGTCCACAAATCAGACAATGCGCAAAGTGTTTAATTTGGTAAGATTTACTAAAATTTTAATTACAAAATGACTTATAGCCAAAAGAAAACCACGACCGCTGTAGTTAAAAATCTAACAAAAACCAAATTGATTATAAATCTTCGTGAAACAAGCTATGTCTGATGACTAATCTTTTAAAGATGTTTTTATTTTATGGTTGAGTAATCTACCTCCAAAGTTATTGCTTAAAACGCGCGAAAATTTTGAACTTTTGGACATTATAACTTAGAGACCAAACACTATTTTACAATGCCAATGGTCATCAGACATCTAGTTCGATCAAATAAAGCTATTTTGAGCAACATCTTGGATCTTTGACAAGAAATATAGGCATGATCTTCTTTCCACGTTTCTATGGGGAATACTTGACCATTTCGATACATAGGGCGCAATAAATCCTTGGCCCGAGCCATTCTTTGTGAAAACCTTGTTTTTTGTAGTAGGCTGGATGTATTAATTTATTTACACTGACCCACACATGCTTTATTTGGTTCCGTACCCAAAGCGTGCCAACGGCACTCTACTACTTCCGCTGTCTATCCGTCCGTCCGTCCGTCTGTCACAGGGCTATATGTCATGAAACGTTATACGTAGACAGTCGACATTTTCACTGAGTGTTTTTCAATTCCACGTAAAACTGTAGGCTTGGTTACTGGGTTAGGTAATCCGTAGGGTTAATCCCACCCGGGTTAGTACCAGTGCATTGAATACACAGTGGTGGAAGCGGCAATTAAAACTTTTTTGTGTTTTTCTGCCAGTTTCTGCGCTCTTAAGGCTCTGGTGTTGAAGCTAAATCCTTCTGAATGCGGTGTGTTAGGCTAATATCATGACGGTGGATGTATTAGCCAAATATGTCGTTACATAAAAATAGTAGGATTGTAGGAGCATTGGGTCAGCCAAGATCCACGCCGAATAATTTTCACGGAGTCCCTCTCGGTGTCTCTCTCATAGTGCTCTCGCATCGGACGGAGGGGCACCCACCTTGCTCCACTTCTCGCGCCAGTTAGCCGTGCAGTCGGACCACCAGCGCATGGTCTTCTCCATCTGCGCGGTGCGCGCGCGCGCCTCCTCCAGCTCGCGCTGGCAGAGCGCCTCGCGCGCCTCCCAGTCGGCGCGCGCGGGCTCGCGCTCGCGGCGCCGCCCGTGCGTGCCGCCCGCCGTGCCCTGCGCCATGGCGCGCTCGCATCCGCACACTCAGCGGCCTGTGAACGTGGACCAGTTTGAAAAGGAATGCCTTCTTCTTAAGAGGCCAACAAACCGGGAGGACTGCTCATCCCAGAAATTTAATAGGTTTTTTATGTCTCCGCACGCTTCCCGGAAGGCTTCTGGTGCTCCCAGAGTCTGTGCCCGTTGGTCGGCCACACCTGCATTCCAACAGTACATGGGTGGTTATTTCTGTTCTATCCATGCAGCCACGACATACAGCACTATCTGTTACCCCCAAATTAACACTAACCCTAGATAGCACATCTCCTTATTTATTTTTTATTGAATATGGTTTTAGGGTTCCTTAACAAAATGGCAGAAACGGGACCATTTTAATTTTGTTTTATCTGTAAGTCAAAAGAAGGTGTTTTCTATGTCATCGCTATAAAATGGTAAAGTGAAATTACGAGTGTCACATGTAACTGAAGGATGAAAAAACCTAATGCAGGATATTTTATAAGATAGTTAATAAAAAATTGTTCATAGGTTTTATTGCGACTTTTTTTATGGCAAAAGCTGCTTTTTAAATACTAAAGTGGGTCCCCCTATTACATAGATGATTTGACGGATTACCTAAATAATATTACTATAGTGATTTTCGTATGTTTTCATATTATTATTTAGTACAATTAAACTTCAATGTTGTGTATTCTGAATTCACGCTATTAAGGCGCTAGGACTAGCCAACTACTCGCGCCATACAAATGCACTTTTTAACAAATGTAATAATATGTAGTGAAACGCTTCAGCAAATCCAAATAGAACTCCAGACTGATAATGGATTGTTAATATTTTTTTATTCCATCATTTATTTAAATAATAATAAAAATAAAAAAAGTTGATTTTTCTCATTAGAAATCTGAAAGTCATTCGATTTCTAGATATAAGCAAAAATTCCATTTGCTTTTAGATTTCTACATTTAGTCAAAAAAGTTCGGAAATGGACACCGTTTCCGCAATGTATTTTGTATAGAAAAAGGAAACATACATTAACGAAAATCATTCGATTCCTAGACAAGGAATCATATATTGTAAGGATGCACTTATAATCGTCAGACTTAGTTAGTTTACTTGGGGTGCCTCGTCTAACTTTGCGATTTGGCTAGTACCAGGCCCTTAAAGGCCAGCGCTACCATCAGTGTATTATCACTAAAACGTGGCTACCCTGTCAATATGCGAATGACTTTTCGTCTCCAATTCTGCCCCTCCAGATGTATTAAACCATCAGCACAGCCAATGACAGAATAATTTTGTCTTTCCAGAGATGACGTCCAAGTGCCCCCTGAGTGGACCGCCACCGACGCCCCCTCGCCCTCCCCAGCCTAGGCCCAGGCGCCCGGTCATGCGCAACCATCACTTGAAGCAGACGGGCGGCCACTTAGCTCGGATGTTTGTCCTGATGGCGCTCGGTGCTCTCGGAGTCACCTTCCTGGTCAAACGACCGAGGAGAGAGAACTACGATACATATTACAAGTAACTATGCATTTGCCTATACCTTGCAGAGTAAGAATACTCTACTCCACTAACACTGGGCAGAGCCTGTTGTCTCAGTTGTCACCTAAATTGGCGTTTACGGCAAACCGATCGACTGGCGCTGTCCGTAAAAACGCCAAAATCCATACAAGTTTTTACTAGACATTCTGTGGTTTTACTTCTTCAAGCTGTCAAAGCCAAACGCAGACTTCCGATTTGTATAAAAACGCGGAGTCGGCGTAAATGGCAACGTCAACGTATTTACGGCAACGTTGAATAAGCTGTCAAATCAAACACGGACTCGCAAATGTTAGTTCGATTAACGCCCACTACGCGCGCTCTTCAATTTCTCCATACATTTGAAAACGCCAGTCGATCGGTTTGACGTAAACACTAATTTAGGTGACAACTGAGACTACAGGCTCAGAACTGGTTAAGTTAAAATTGATCATGTTAATAATACATTACTATAACGCCTAATAATGGAAAATGCCATAAAAGTCTACCAGTGTGATCGCAAGATTTGCCACACCCTGCAAAACCTGTGCCATAGCTGATTTACACGGAGACAGATATATCACACAAGCTTCGTGAGAGAACATCCGCATTCGAAACCTTTCATTCGTACACAAGCAGTATACACCCTAATTCACCCACACACCTCACCACACTCACACATACTCACACGGCAGCGGCTGAAAATCAGTGCCAGGCAGGGCAATTTACGTACCTCCCTGGCACGCTGAGCCATGGCCATTTTTGCACACTATTGCTAGATATATTACATTTACATTCCAATGTTAAACTGTAAAAATGTGCAAAATAAACAATATTTTTATTTAATTTTTTTTTGTATTTTTTTAAAAGCGTTCATGACGATATAGATACGGTTCTCTGACTGCAAACATACCTAAGCATTCCAGTTCCAGGGTTCGCCAAACCAGATTTGACCAGATTTACAGGTAAATCGAGTGGCAACGTAAACTTTATTTAAAAAAAATATTTAACCCATTGAATACTGACTACGAAATATTGAGTAGCTGAGAACTACGCTGGAGGCCCACTACGCAATATTGCGTAAAACTTCAATAGAGTTTTATAGGGAAGCAGATCAAACTGGTCATCTGTTTTATGCACCACTCTACTGCTGGGCGCACCTTGAAAAAAATGATTTGCATTCGTAAAAGAGTAACTTTATTGAAGGAAAACAACTAAAATATATTTTTTAAAGCACTAAAAAAGTTCTTAAATTAATAAAAATGTATTATTTTACGCTTCTCTCATATTTTCGTACGTATATTACTATGATATTAAAACTAGCGAGGATCATTTCACATATACGGATAAACAGTGTTCAGCTTACTTATTTAGCTCGACGTTTCGTCCACCACGGTGTGAACATGATTGTTTATCCTTAAATGTAAATGTAAATTAATGGCTGGAATAGGTCAGCATTCAATGGGTTAAGAGTGCAGGATAAAAAACTCTATGAATGTTCTCATAGGGCCTAAGCTACCATAAAGCTTTACCAGCGAGTTAGTTGTTTTAATTATTTATATATTTATTTGGAACACAAAACAGAACATTTACCATAAAGGAACATTAATTAACATCTCATAAAACATTATATACTAGGTAACATTCAAATAAAATTGTGCACACCGCATGCATAATTGTGCAACTATTTAATACTTACCTAATGTATTAAAACCAGTTAAGGAAAAGCAAAATTGAAAAAAAATAATATAAACTTAATTTAAATAAAAATTAAATGTTATATCCAAATTGTATGTTAGCTAACAAAAAAAGAACGTGATTTTAATTTATTTTTAATGGGAATAACGGCCCAGAATTATTCGTACAAAATGTTAGCTGTAAGTTTTCTTCGGTTCTGCAAGGAGTGTGAGGAAGCGTTGGATCGCAATCACCAGTCCAGCCCGGTGCATCCTCCAAGAACAGGCGCACATATTCTACGGAACCGAATAACGGAAACACGGAAAGTATGCCCAGGCTCACCAGACGCTAGCAGATATGCAAAATCAACAGCCAAACTGAAATAAACTGAATTATTCCTCCTCGTCTTGAGCACAGAATTTAGGGAAAATAGGAAGTTTTGAGTGAGAGTTTACCCCTATTTCATAGATGTTCTGTGACTTCTTGCTTTTTTCGATGTTTCGCCCACAGAATATTATGTTTGGCCCTTCCTCACCGCCAAAGATAAATATGCCTTCAGCGTATTCACAAAGTACCTGTCAAAACTTAGTACCAGATTAGCACCAGACTAACCATACAAAAACCAGTTAAGTTCGGCGTGTTAAAGTTAGTACTCCCGCTCTGAATACGGCTCCAAACAGTATTTTTTTCTGTGGCTGCTAATAATTATACAATATTAGTTATATTTGTGTCTGTGACCTCACTATTTCCAGGAGAGCAGCAACTTCTCCAAACTCTTTGCTATTGCCTAAACTGTGCAGACCAAAGAGTATGTAAACGTGGTGCAGACCATAAACATCAGCCTACGTACTCAAGAATTCCCACCAGTGAGTCACTGGTGACACACAGAAATACCTACTTTTTTCAACATAGAGTTTGACAGCACGAGACACATGAGAACTTCTCGCTTTCGCTATCATGAGTAGATATGCTGCATGTGAGGCGTGGAGATGTGGCGGACTAACTTTAGTAGGGGATTATCTCCGGACTAATTAACATTTTGTATGGTTAATCCAATGCTAATCCGCATACTAAATTTTGACAGTTTATTCTGAATACGACTGTATAAGAAGCAAAAGTCTCATTCACAATGGGCTGTGAAAATTCAAAATGTCGACAATCTCCTGACTTTCTATACAAAACGGGATTTACGCCCGTTTTGACCACCTCTAGCAACACAAATCTCGTATTTATCTTTCTGTTACACCATATAAATATGCAATGTAACCGAAAGTTTCTCAGCGGATTTCAGGTAAGTGGAGGTGGTTAAAACGGGTAAATCCGGAGATTATCCACGTTTAAATGAATATGACCTTCAGTTACTGATAACTATTAGATGATAATGAGGCATTGCTTACTGGAGGAGGAGCTGCAGGAGAACTCCAAGTTCTGGGTTAAGGCGGCCCAACCCGGCGGGACTAACTCAATCGGGGGCACGGTACAAAACCGTGCTGTTGCGCTCTGCGACCTTCTCTGTTTCTAAGAAAAACACAGGATCCGTGATGAGGAAGATGCAACATGGCCACAAAAAAGACAATGTGCATAGTGTATGATTTGGTAAGATTTACGAAAATTTTAATTACTAAACGACTTATAGCTAAAAGTAAACCACGACCGCTGTATTAAAAAATCTAACAAAAACCAAACAGATTATAAATCTTGATTAAATAAGCTATGTCTGATGACTATTTTTTTTAAGAATTTCTTACTTTATCATTGCGTAATCTACCTCCAAAGTTATTGTATAAAACGCGCGAAAAATCCGAACTTTCGGACCTTATAACTTAGAAACCAAACACAATTTTACAATGCCAACGGTCATCAGACATCTAGATCGATCAAATAAAGCTATTTTGAGCAAAATTTGAGTTCTCTGACAAGTAATATGTGCGTGATCTCCTTTCCCCGTTTGTATGTGAAATGAGCGGGATGGGCTACCTTAAAGAACAATTAACGAAATTGATAGACGCACTGCACACAAAAGTTTTGCTTGCTGATTCATGTCAAGTCTGGCGCTTTACTTTTGAAGTAACAAGTTCCTTTTCACGGTCGATTCTAACCATATACTATATTATAATGATTCGTTCATGTTCATCGTTTACTGTTTGTTCACCGATGCGTAAAGCAGCAAGCGAAACCGTTCCTTCAATGAATACAAACATTTATTTTATTCCAGGGCGACTGATATGGAAATGCTAAGCGACGACATGGCAAGGAAGGGTCTTTTTCAATCTGTTCCATCTAACGTAGTTTCAGAAGATCCCTAGCAGCGAGAGAAATATTTTCAATAAACTTGGAATGTATTGAACCTACTGTTTTTTAATGCTTTTATTTTAATGTTAAGCACGGCCTAGTGTACACGTTGTTTAGTCAAGTTGCAAGATATGTTTTGTGTGAGATTAGTTAATAAATCTTACACTAGTAAAAACAAGCCAGCCCGCGAAGCTCGCACGAGTGAACGTTTGCGTCTCGCCGAACCGCCAGCCACCAAAGAGTATGTAAACGCTTCGCTTTACCAGCAACCACTTGTCATATCTGTAATACTGGTTTCGCCGCGAGGGATGAAAGTGTAGATTTAACTTTGACGAGCGGCGGGCGGTGGTGCAATAAATACTCGATTAAAATATAAGAGAATATACCTATTATAGTCAGCGTCAATATATCTCCTCAAATTCCCCAAAATACTTGTGCAGCCGGATTGTACATAATTTATTCATCAATCATTAACAGTGTCATAATATTTAAGTATATAAGCTCAGTTTAACTTTGGTTTTGAAAACCGATTTTTAATGAAACGATTTTTAGGGTTCCGTACCCAAAGGGTGAAAACGGAACCCTATTACTAAGCCTCCGCTGTCCGTCCGTCCGTCCGTCCGTCCGTCCGTCTGTCCGTCTGTCACAGGGCTGTATCTCAGTAACCGTAACAGGTAGACAGCTGAAATTTTCACAGAGTGTGTATTTATTTTGCCGCTATAACAACAAATAGGTAAGATTAAAAAATAATTAAAATTAAAGGGGGCTCCCATACAAAAAACGAGATTTTTTGTTTTATGTTTTTACGATGGTACGGAACCCTTCGTGTGCGAGTCCGACTCGCACTTGGCCGGTTTTTAATTTTCAATCTCCGATAAGGAAAACAGAACTCACTTGACGATCGATCTGATTTGTTATCGCAAATATTTCAGTATTCGCGAATACTGGTTAGGACCAGCTGTTTGCACCAATATATTCGTAATCGCTGTCAACCCAATTCGGACCAGAGGGTCTTAAATAAACTGAATTCTCAACATGTTTTATTCATGACTGGCGTTACGTAGGCTACCATGTATAAACTTATCAGTAAAATAAATTGGTGCCCAGATTTAAACTGCGCTGCAATCAATTGCAATGCAAAAAATAAATACGACATCGTTTCCAATAAACATTATCAGTCGTATTCAGAGTAAACTGTCAAACTTTGGTACGCGGATTAGCACCGGACTAACCATACGAAAGTGCTATTTAGTCTGGCGATAATCCCGTATGAAAGTTAGTCCGCCCACTCATAAAACTACTGTATATTGTTTCCTAGGCATTTTTAAAATAGCATTACTATATATTATCGCTGCATTTTTTTCTAAAATGTTTTGAACAGGAAGTGATTTCGGGTTCACGTCAATAGTCCAACCAATCACGTGCCCTTATATTATTACAAAACATGGCGGTCATCTTATCAACCAATAGCGGTTTGCCATTTATAGCAGCAGTAGCTTTGCACCTACGTAAACTCACATATTTAATAAGTTTGTTCTATAACACTTCTGTGATGGTTTGTTCAATGTTTCTGTGTTTTTCCAAATATTTCGCAAAGTCGGTGCTTCGGATTCCTATTAGGCGGGATAGTTTGGTCAAGTTTTAGGTTATTTACTGTTGTTTGGTTTTATTAAGTTAATAAATAAATGAATAAAATATTACACCTTCAGTATATTTTGAATAAACCCCACATGAGAACTAGGTGCCATGAGAGGTCCTTCCTTTATTTTCACGGCTACATTGAACCGTTTCGACCACTTATTCCAAACATTATTTAATTTTATTACATTTTACCAATTTTTGGTCGGACTGTTTAAAACTCATAAAATAAATTATTGTGCTGTCGAAAAAAAACCGTCCCTCCAAGAAAATTTGCTATATTAGCGATAAAATCACATTAGTATTGTCTTGACACTCTTAGTCTTACTACATTGAAATAAAAAAGACAGCGAGGAGACCTAATTAAGACCTCCAAGAACACAATGTTGTACATAGTTTCAAACTAACGTAGTTATACAAAAAATACTAATGAGAGACTCTAGGAGGATTATACTCAAACCCGAGAAAGCCCATACTATCTAACAGAGTTGGTGACACATGGAATAAATTGGTAGAAATAGTGATAAGTGCTACTTAACTTTAGAAAATGATAACAAATAGAAATATAAAGTGTACAGTGCACACATTCATTAAAATACACTCAGTGGATGTAACTTTATATAACAATAATAATAATCCGCCACAACCTTACCATAACGAAAGTCGAGTAAGGTACTTGATAAGGACGTTAGTGTAATCCACCCAACGTTGACACCTAACACGGTCATCTGACAGGGTAATATCATCTATGTCCACCAACACTATTCCAAAAATTGGTTTTGTGTCTACGCCCCGATTGCACGAAGAGAGGGCCGAATTAATCATTGTTCAAACACGTCACTTTTAGTGAACCGCATAGAGTTCCTTCCATACTGTCCACACACAGTGACGTGTTTAATCATACTTTGACGTTGATTTAGATTTTTTGTCCTTTCGTGCACTCGGCCCTACGTGTTTTTATTCCTGCATCCATCTATTTGGTTCTTAACCAGTTCGACATATTTTTTTATGGTCGTTCACCCTGTGGGTACGATCATAATACCAGGTTTTTGCTCTGTGATCTTACTCTTTTGTGTAATGAAAACATCCAAGATTGTATTGTTTTCATGTAGGTTTTATAAAATATATTTGTGCGAATTATTTAAAGACCTAGATTTATGCATTTAATCACGTTGATTTATTTTGAAAATTTTAGTAAATAAAGTAATGAACAATAGAATAATAGTTGTCGAAAATTAAGGTATAGCTTTGTTTGAAATACCTTCGTGCCTTTTTGAATAGAAAACTTTCATAACTATTTCGATTGTAATATCATTCGAACTCATAATTTCATTGAAAACGCATCAACTATTGCAATACAATAAAACAAATAACCATTGTTATCATGTTGTGTCATTATGACAACTTACAGAATATTTTTAACATATATTATAAACATAGAAAGTGACATGACATGTCACTACTATAATATCACAGACTTTTCTGTAGGCCTTTTTAACACCTAAAATTTTCGAGTACTTACTTTCATCGTTCTCTTAAGGTTTGCATAAAATAATTACAAAGTATATATGTACACAAACCTTCCTCGTTGATCGCTTTTCCTAAACTGTGTCAAAAAATCGTTGCGTGATTAAGAAGGAGTCCGCCTCCCGCCTCCGGGGTGCGCGGAGCATTCCGGTTTGTATGCCAGCAACATTTTAATGCAAGGGTAACTGAATTCTATTTAGCCTATCCTATGTTTCGGGCAGTTAAATGTACGTGTACTAAGTTTCATCTAATTCGAATGATCTGTTTAAGAGTTATGGATGAACATACATACAGAAAATATTTCTAAAAATCGTCAATATAGATAGTTTGAGTATCATACACGAAGTCTACAAACGCATTATCTTAGAAAACAAAGCAACTTATTCCAACACCCCTTACAGATTTATTATTTGTATAGATATCGTCTTTTCTAGGGAAAGATATAGAGAATATGTTTTTATATTTTAGTGTATTTCTGTTTAATTAATGTTAATGTCATAAATACATACAATCTAACAATAGCAAGTTAAATTAATAATCTAACATCTAACAGTAAAATTTAAATTAAAACTAAAACTAAAGAAAAATGTGGATCGGAGAGCGATCCAATGAAATATGTTGCGTTATAGGTAACTATTTCATTGGAGGCAGCCGATGTTTGCCCCAAAGTGCCTAGAACACTCGCCGCGTTGCCTCTTTGAATTTCAAGAGCGATTCTACGGATAAAAAAGGCTTTTGCACGACAATGTTAGATTTCAGTTTGTATTATTAGTTATTGTTTTAATATTAGACTTATGAACATAAAGTTTTAATCATATCAGCTTCAGCTGCATGAATATCAAACAAACAAATAAGGTTTAGATTTCTTAATAAAGTATTTTCCGAAATGGCGTAGTATTTTCAGATAGTTTTGATTAGATATCAATATTGTTCATTTTCCAAAATGTTTTATTTTTGCAGATTATTTAAAAAAAAAAATCCTTTCATTAGATAGAGACAGCTCTAGTATACGGAATAAGCTATGTCGATATACGGCTGACGTCAGTCAAAAGTCATGTCGTGAATGTTTATCTCCTGTGCCGCTCAGTGCGCATGTCAAGTTGAAAATTGCAAATGGCGGCCGTTGTTATTGTTCGTACCGAATTATCTTCTCGTAATTTATTTAATCGAAAAAGGCGCTTGGCAGGCATCCGCTAACGCCGCACAAGTTGTTCGCGACTCTATCGTTGGTGTAAGACGCGCTGTGACGGTCGCCGCGCACTCTACGGCTCTTTATTTAGGTTTTATGTGTGTCATGCTAATGGGGTAAGCTGGAGTTATCGGATGTCGCTTAGGTTGTTTTGAAGACTCGCCAGCTCGTTACCGACCGCCGGAGTGGGCTCAAACCGAAGCGCTAAGGACTGCCCCAACTGCACAATACGCCAAAACGCTCGGATTCAGCGCCGGCAGTGAGAAATGTGCGTTTATCTCTCACCGCGGGTTCCTCACTCCCCCGTATTCAAGATGGCTGCTGGTTGCGAGCCGAGCCTTGCGTCACTGGAACGAGCGCGACTCGCGCGCCGCTAGCGATCCTCGGCCGAGGAAGCTGTGTGGAGTTGGAAAGTGCGAATCGCCCGAGGACGGGCGGTTTGGGCGGTGGACGCCGCGCTGCCGCTGCGTGTGTGTGTGCCGTGTAGTGAGCGATGTGGGGTGCCTGTAGGTTCGCGCCCGACGGGCGAACGGCGTGACTGAGGCCGGCATGTGACATCGACAGAAGGTGAGTTCGATCCTATTTCGTCGTCGGGGGTGCACTTGCGAGCCCACATCGGCTCGCGAAACGCACATTGGGTTTTGACAGCTCTATTCCCCCCAACCCCCCGCCAGTGTCATGTTCGCGAGCGCTGGTCTTTCCTTCAGAAAGTCACGTCGCCTTATTATTAGGTTTATATTTTCTCGATAATCAGCCCACGGTTGGCGACGTGTACCAGCCCAGGTGCTAAGTAATCCTAGTCGTTCTTGTTGCAGTTATTCTTGTTTGGTATTTGAGTATTGACTGTGGCAATGTGTTTCATGCTCTTAATATTTTCCGCATATACAGAAAGGGTCAGTTACAACAGTTACATGTGTAAACATTCTAAATAATTATTTATGGTAAACCATAGTTTTGTTTGATAGCTGTAATATTTTGCACTCGGTGTGTTGTCTTCTTGGTAACGAGCCATAGGTATTTTCTTGCTCTACCTATCATACAGGACTGTAATTTACTTTTGTGAGCAGAGTAAAAGTGTTTTAGTACCTATTATGTGAAGGTAATTTTCCTTTTAATGTAACCTTCCATTAATAATATTTTTTGATATAAATAACACCATAATACCTACCCATTTTAAAAATGTGAACCTGGGCATGTACATTTGTGTTATTAATATTATCACTCCGCCCGGTAACAGAGTGCAAGCTAAAGTTTGAACAATCATAAATGTACCCCAAGGTCACTTCATCATATTAAAAAAAAAATTTTTTTTAAATATATTTTTTACAATTATTTAAAATTTTCAATGGCAGTAGGGTGGTAAATAATGTAATTCGGATTTTATGAATTCAGGTTTTAATAAAAATATCATTTCATTTCATTTATCTCTTGTGCGCTAAATTTGTCACTAGGATGGGGTTTCTATTACATTTGCAATGATAACTTGATGGGTGGATAGATACAGGCGAAAGTGTGACACTGAATAGTGGCGCAGAAAAAAAAAATTGGGAAAAAATGTAAATGTCCACATCATTTTGTATTTTAAATTAAAACCGACATGCTGGCCCTGACATTAAACGGTTCGGTTAATGTTAATTTATAGAAGATGAATTCTCTACGTTTTGTATCTTCTATAAAATGAACCTTGGTTTTATTTTTGAAAATCACTTAATGTATTGAGGAATATTTATACATATATCGAATATTAATATTTTTTATAAAATATTTTTTTTAATACATATATGCCTTTCTTCTTTGCCTAGCTTTTAACCTTTCTTGACTTTGGTGCAAAAAATTGGGCCATTCTCAGCGGTTATTTTTTTCATAAATCAATTTGTAAATCTGATAAATAGTTAATGGCCGCATTAAAACACGATTGGCGTAGAGGCTAGAGGACTTGCCTTTCATGCTAGAGTTTATGGGTTAAAATCCTTGCTCGGTGTCATTCACCAATTTATTTCTCTTTCTGAGTTTGATAAGTGCATTTCGTTACGTTTGCGAGCTGTGTCATGCTTCAGAACCCATGCAAAACTGTAGGTCCCCTTCCCCTACTAGGTGGTAGGGTTAAACCCACCCGGGTTGCCCACCGCGTTGAATGAAACTGAGGTTAAAGCGATGATGAAAAATTGTCCGTGTATTTTATGCAGTTCAGTGTAGCCGTGCTCATAAGAGAAAGGTCCTGGCATGGCACCTAATTCCTTCGGGAATGTCGTGTATTGTGCTAATATCATGACAGTAGTTGTGTGGTATTGGGTATTCATGTCAGGTTGCATAAAAAAAATGTTGCCAAAAACATTTTCCTTTGAGCTCAGTGTTAATCCTATTTTATTGTGCATTGTTAAATCTCTGGTTCAGCTATAAACCCGGTTCAATCAAACCGATGTACTAGCGCTTCATGTGGCTCCTAACAATGTAACAATCCGTCAATGGATTCTCCTTTATCATTTGTACCTGAATGCCTTTATATTGGATGTATCGCACCTCTGGTGTTTCTCGGAAGCGGTGTCTATGGGTTACAAGATGAGATGTCAGCTTGTTACTTACTACCAACCCGACTTGTGTTTGTTTCAGAATGGTGGACTAAGTCCAGTCCAGTTGTTTGGATGTCCTGCGTAATGAATATGAATGCAAAATTATTTATCATTTCACACATATTTTAATTTATCCAAATATTAAGGTGGCCCAACCCGACGGGCCTAACTCATTCGCGGGCACGGTACAAAACCGTGCTGTTGCGCTCTGGGACCTTCTCTGTTTAAAAAAAAAAAGACAGGCTCTGTGATGAGGAAGATGCAACATGTCCACAAAAAAAAACAATGTGCATAGTGTATGATTTGGTCAGATTTACAAAAAATTTAATTACAAAACGACTTATAACTAAAAGTAAACCACGACCGCTGTAGTCAAAAATCTAACAAAAACCAAATAGATTATAAATCTTGATTAAATAAGCTATGTCTGATGATTCATCTTTTTAAGATGTTCTTACTTTACCATTGTGTAATCCACCTCCAAAGTTATTGTATAAAATGTTCGAAAAATTCGACCTTTTGGACCTTATAACTTAGAAACCAAACACAATTTTACAATGCCAACGGTCATCAGACATCTAGTTCGATCAAATAAAGCTATTTTGAGCAATATTTGAGATCTCTGACAAGAAATATGGGCTTGATCTTCTTTCCCCGTTTGTATGGGGAGTTGAGCGGGATGGCCCACCTTAAAGTGAAAATATTGGCAGGTTGCTATATATAGTGGGCACGTAATAAAGTAATTTAGATACATCGCAGCAATCACCTTGCTTTGTACAACTTTTATGCTATTGATTTCAGAGTTCTTTAAAAGAAATTGTCCTGTCAAATTAAATTCCCAGTTCATTTATGAAAAATGGCAGACGACAGTGTTCCCATTAAAACAAGCTAGGTTAGGTTTAAATCAACTAATTCAGAAACTAGGGCTTATCTGAAGCTCATTTTTTGTCACTGAATGACATTTCAAGGTCAGCCTAATTCATTCAAGGTCACTTTAATTTTACATGATCAGTGCAAAATTTGTGATATATATTTGAGGATATGTTATGTTCTTGTCCTCAATTAGTGACATTTTGGGTTAAAATTATTCATTGTGTTTTGCAATGATTTAGATTATTATAAACACATTTTCTTAAATTATTTAAAAAAAATGGGGTACCATCTAATGGCTATGGTCTTTTAGGCCCAGTCTCGTGAACATCGTCTGGCAATGTGATTTTTTTAAATAAACAAACCTCACTAAGTAACTACCCGCTTCTCATGTCAGCATGGCTACATTAAAGTTTGGGTGTTGTAAAATTCTTCTTCCAGTTCTGACCTTCATTTCTTGCTTTACTGTTACAATGCCCAGAGTGGTCAGGTCTGAGTTCTCACCTAAATTGGCGTTTACGGTAAACCGATCGACTGGCGTTTTCCGCAAAAACGTCAAACTCCATACAAGTTTTTGCTAGATATTCTGTGGTTTTACTTTGAAGCTATCAAAGATAAGCTCGGACTTCCAATTTGTATGAAAACGCAGACGTAAACTGCAACGTCAACGTATTTACGGCAACGTTAAGTAAGCTGTGAAATCAAATTCTGACTCGCAAAAGTTAGTTCGCTTAACGCCCACTGCGCGCGCTCTACAATTTCTCCATACATTTAAAAACGCCAGTCGATCGGTTTGCCGTAAACGCCAATTTAGGTGACAACTGGGACTTCGGGTACAGATCTTGATTGTAGTTTGTTGTGTACCGGTGCATTTGTTGTAGGTTTTTCATAGGTCTCATTTCTGTTATATTATGTCCATATGAAATATGAGCCCTCATGGCGTCCTATGCCCTTGTATGTTGCTGAGTGCTCATGGCCAGGATCGGCATCGTTCATGGTTTGACGTTGGTTTGCGGTTTGACTTGCTCACCTTTTGATCAAAACATCCACGAAATTATTGGCGGCAGCGGTGCAGTCAAGTCACTAAGCAGTGTTCGTCACTAAGGTCACTGAATGTACTAGGATGTAGCTGATAGAAATGAATTTTAGCACAAAATCTGTTGTCACTGATGTTCGATGTGTGCCGGCGCAATAGTCAAGATCGATAGAACAATCGTGACGCCGGAAATAATACGTTTCGGCGGTAATTCATACACTGAGACTTCGGGTTGCTTCCAGCGTATTTTAAATTGAAAAGAAAGTTCAAACCTCAACCAATTCTTTGCAATTTGAATTTTGAAAACATTTTAAATGGAATACTCGAAATTGTGCAATCACGTAGGAACTGAACCGCTCCGTATGGAATAGATGCATTATTGGTGACGAGTGTGTCCTCTCGGTTGCAGCATGGCAGCAGACAGTGACGGGAGGTGCGAGGAGGGCGGCGGCAGTGGCGTGGGGGTGGTGGTGACGTGCGAGGGCGACCTTCACGACCCGCGCTTCCCCGCGCGCCTCCGGCGGCTGTTGCGCGAACTACGCTCGCTGCTCGCTGAGCCGCACCCCGGCACGCTAAAAGTCAACAAGGTCCGTATCCGCGGATCAAAAAATCGAGATTCCAACAGATTAAATTTGTAACACTGAATGCCGTGCGTTTTGATGTGACTTTCCGAGCATTGAATCGGAACCCTCAAGGTCAACCTGGTATAAATCAACTTCATCGGAGAATGGGACTTAACTGAAGCACAATTTGTGTCACTGAACGGCGCTCCAAGGTCAACCTAATTCCATCAAGGGCATTGCCCCTGAACAAAATTAATTAAACAAGAAATTATATTCAATATTTGTATGGAAGTTTTATTTGTGCAAGTGAAAAAGTCTAAGAGGGCTCAGTATAATATATGACCCATTGAACTTTAGCCTTGCCATAGTTTTAAATCCCACATGAAGCCATAGTCCCATGTAACCCACTGATTCTTTTTCGATCTTATTTCTTAACTTTTCCCCATTATTTTAAAGTAAAACTTTAAACAAACCTTCAGAATATTATTTTGTAGATGAAATTGTAAATAACCATTTGATTTTTTTTTTTTTGGGGATTTGAAAGGTTTTGGGGGCTACTATGGTAAATAACTCGCCCGGTGATGGCAGATGAATAGGGGAACGAGTGATTTAATCTGATGTTTAGTTGTATTTAGTACCATGCCAACTGGTCAATTTCAGTTCACTTGGCCGAATGAGACATCGTTTCACAGTTAGCATGGTACGAAATCGTGATTGCATTCAGTTCCACGACCGGTTAAGTGATTTTATTATTTTTAAATATTAAACAACTAATTTTTTTTATTTAAAAAAGATGAAAGATACATTTATTGTTTAGTTGTATTTGAAACATATAATATAAATATCTGAGGCTCCCATTCTGTCCCAACTTGCGTTTACTTGTCCTAACTACTACTTATTTTGGAATTTAATAAAGATGAAATATGCTTTAATGGTCTATCTATATTTGAAACCTGTAACGGTAAATATCTGAGACTCATATTCTGTTTTTAAACTTTTTTTATGAAATGTTATGAATATTTGTCTAATTTAGGAACACTAAGCACCAGAGACGTACAGATTTATCTTGCAATTATAGCTTCACCATCAATCTACGTTTTTACTTTTTGGATTATCAAAATTTGTTGTGTTTATTTTGTTATTATAATTGTTGTTTTTAAAGTGAACGCAATCGGCTCGTATCACGCCCTTAATAAAAAAAAATATGTCAGTACATGAGGTTTTTTGCGGGTTCACTGGGTTGATCGAATCCGCGGATCTTTGTGACGTAACTTAGTGTAGTTTGACTACCAAAAAGTTTAAATAAATGAAAAAGTACATTTTGTATGAAGCAATGTTGGTCTCTGGCGTCACATTGTGCGTGTTCACATTGTAAGTGTACGGGCGCTGTGGACAGGTGGAGCCGTGGAACTCGGTGCGCGTGACGCTGTCGGTGCCGCGCGCGGCGGCGGCGCGGCTGCGCGCGCTCGCGGCGGCCGGCGCGCCGCAGCTGCGCGCGCTCGGCATCCTCTCGGTGCAGCTCGACGGCGACGCGGCCGTTTCGCTGCGGCTGCAGCACGGCGCCGAGCTGAGGATCGCGACGCAGCCCGACGGCATTGGTGCGACGCGCTCTGTCATACATCCAATTCAGTGCTACCATCGTGTCGTTTTTTAGGGTTCCGTACCCAAAGGGTGCCAACGGAACCCTATTACTAAGCCTCCGCTGTCCGTCCGTCCGTCACAGGGCTGTATCTCAGTAACCGTAACAGATAGACAGCTGAAATTTTCACAGAGTGTGTTTTTATTTTGCCGCTATTACAACAAATAGGTAAAATAAAAAAATGGGGGCCCATACAAAAAACGTTATTTGTTGTATTCAATCTTTTACGATGGTACGGAACCCTTTGTGTACGAGTCCGACTCGCACTTGGCCGGTTTTTTTTATTAAGGTTTATCAACGAGTACACCCCCTCAATCATACAAAGAAAACACTGATACATAATAATAGACGAACACAACATTTACTAATATTTATGGGAGAAATGATACCTAACCTAGCACAATTCGAGCTAAAATTTCAAATGATACAAGCACATGACATGCAAAACACAATACTAGAACAATAATAGATGACAAAAGGAAAAAAAACATATTTAAAAGTATATTAAATTTAACATTTGTTTGGATGAACTGATACCAACTTTCTGAGATCTTTCAAATTTTTCCTTCCATTGACATTCCAGAACACACATTCAAATCGAAATAAAAATCTTTTACTTTTGATATAACATTGAAATGGGTAAATATCTTTGAAAGAGATGAATGAAAACCGCGATTTGTTCTAAATTTATAAATTTTAAGAGGAATTATTTAAGTTTCTCGTTGTCTAAAGTTTGGAAACTTTATACGATACTTTTTCTAATAGGAATGGACAATGAATTTTATTTTTTGTAATCTTGAACATAAATGTTAAACGAGCTATGAATCTAAGCTGCTCCAGAAACTCCAAAAACATACTGCACCTATATTAATTTACATTCCACGAGCATATGAGCCAGCGATTACAAGCATTATGAGTTGCAGAAAAAATTTAAGTACATTTTAAACCAAGCAATCAAAATTAAAACACAATAAGCAACCAAAATAATAAACAGAAAAAAAACCAAAAAATATATAATGTGCTCATTCTATCCTCCAGACCCACCCCTGGCAGTGGTGTGCGCATTTAAACGAGCACCTGTATACACTCAACAAAAGAATAACTAATAAAAAAAAAATGCTTATTTATGTTATCAACTATTGAGCGCCGCAAAATAAACCAAAAATAAAGTCTCCAAATATTTTTTTTTTATGTAACAAAACAAATTAATAATAGTTAGAACATACATATACATAACATACATAAAAAGTAGTCAGAGTCGAATTAAGTAATTCTGTGAACAGATTTTTGTTTATTTAAAAAAAATGCACTGTGCAAAATAATTCACTTAAAATTAAAATATTTAGAATGCTTGTTCCGTTCTTAAATGCTGGTAGCCGTAAACGTAACCTTTTTGCACTTGGATGCAAACGATAATTTATTGGAGAAGAAAACTGCTTATTTATCACAACAGGTGGCTTCTAAGCAAGCTCACCACTGTCAAAGCTGTCGGATATCATGCAAAAATAAAATAGGATCGATTTTAAAACTTTATTTCCTCAACCTCCGTTATTAAAATTACTTAATTTTCTCGTTAATATGCCGAAAATTATTTGTTCTAAATTATGAAAATGTATTTATTTATTTATTTATAAAGGTTTCCCAACAGGTTGACACATTTACATTCACGTTTATACAGACATATTAAATATAACAGTGTGCAGACCCAATAACAGGCAAACACAACCTGCATGTAAAGAACGGACGATGGTTAACTAATAGTGAAATCAAGCTAGGAAATTAGCTAAGGTGCAAAGGAGCGGGGCGACAACACGAACGCGACGAGTCAAAAAGTGACTCCGCGCGGCGGTGAAGGCGGAGGCGGGATGGACAGTCCATTGGTGGAGATGACAACTGCGCGTCGTCGTCGTCGCGCCGCTCGGAAGCAAACCGTTATCTAATGAAATCTAATGAAGTCATAGGAAAGAAAATATTACAATGACCTAACCTATAATAATGAATTTCCAACTCTGTGCTGGTCTGTTACATTAAGGCCCTGGTACTAGCCAAATCGCAAAGTTAGACGAGGCACCCCAAGTTAACTAACTAAGTCTGACGATTATAAGTGTCATTCTTACAATATATGATTCCTTGTCTAGGAATCAACCTATTTTTGTTAATGTATGTTTCCTTTTTCTATACAAAATACATTGCGGAAACGGTGTCCATTTCCGAACTTTTTTGACTAAATGTAGAAATCTAAAAGCAAATGGAATTTTTTATTTATGCATATATGCTGTTTTTGCTTATATCTAGAAATCGAATTACTTTCAGATTTATAATGAGAAAAATCAACTTTTTTATTTTTATTATTATTTAAATAAATGATGGAATCAAAAAATATTAGCTATTCATTATAAGTCTGGAGTTCTATTTGGATTTGCTGAAGCGTTTCACTACATATTATTACATTTGTTAAAAAGTGCATTTGCATGGCGCGAGTAGTTGGCTAGTCCTAGCGCCTTAACAATAGTTTGAAGACAAAGAAAAGCTCTTCTTTTCCTGAAAACTTAGTTCTAACTGAATCATGAAGTACATCTTGCATCCAAAAACACGTAAATAAAACTTGACAGGAATGACAGTTGTCACTTTTTTAGTTTAATTACTCATGCGCTTAACTTACACTCCGTTTTCTTCCCCATTGACAACTCACTTCTACCTTTGTTTATGGTACATGGCTAGGACACATCGCATGGGTTGCAATAATAGGAGCCATGGTAGAAATCATGGACAATTTTGTTTGCCACTTCGAAGATCTTGTGTTGCTACTAACACGGGCGGGATTAACCCTACCACCTAGCATCGAAGGGGGCCTACAGTTTTACGTGGTTTGCGTCGCCATTTCACGGTTGATATTGGCACATTTAATTTACAATTTGTTAACAAACTTAAAAATATCTTTCCAGAGAGCAACTCATCGGGGGCACAAGCGACCGCCGACGTGCTCGCCGGCCTGGGCGGCCTCGGGCGGCTGCTCGGCGACACGGACGGTGCGTCCACGAGCGCGGCGGGCGCTCCCCCCACCCCCTCCAACGCGCCGCCCGCTGCCGAGCCCGCCGTCGCCTCCACCTCGCGCGACGCACACTTCAAGTCGCCCAACACCGTGTGCCCCATGGACGGCAAGCTGCCGCAGAACATTCCGAGCGCGCCGCCCGACCGCTGCGAGTTCCCCTTCGGCAGCATGACGCAGGCGCGCGTCATCCACCGCAAGGAGAACACGCTCGGGCTCGCGCGCGCCGACTCGCCCGCCTTCGTGCGCCCGCCGCCCCCCTACCCGGCCAAGCCGCCCGCCGCCGCGCCCAACGTCGCCATCTCCTCCCCTCTCCTCGTCAACCTGCTGCAGAACGACGCCGCCGGGCCGGCGCCGCGGCCCCGGCTCGCGCCCCCCGCCTCGCCGTCGCCCGCGCCCGCGCCCGCGCCTGCCAAGCTCGACCGGCTCGACGACGCGCAGGTCGAGCTCGCCGTCGGCCGCCCGCCCTTCGAGTACCGCACACCGCGCCCGCCGCCGCCGCGCCCGCAGCGTGCCACCGCGCCCTTCGCCGCGCGCCGCACCTTCACCGCGGCGCGGCCCGCGCCCCTCCCCCTCGCGTACCGCGCGCCGCCCGACTCGCCGCACGCCGCCCGCCACCGCTACCCGGGCGCCGAGTTCTCCCCGCCGGCGCCGCCGCCGCCGCCCTACCGGCAGGCGGCGCCGCGCCCACCTCCCCAGCAGCTGCCGCCGCCCTCCCCGCTCGCCGACGAGCTGCAGTCGCTGCTCCCGGCGCCGACGAGCATGGACCAGAAGACGCAGTCGAGCTTCCAGGAGTTCCAACGGGTCCAGCAGCAGTACATCGCGACGCAGCGGGCGGCGAGCCGCGCCGCCTCCGCGCTCCAACCGGACTGGGGCGAGACGTACCGGGATCCCCTCGGCGGGCTCGCGCTGCCCGACATCACCGACAACTGCGACCTCGACCAGCTGCTGCCGACGCTCGGAGTCGATATCAACTTGGACACGGCGCTCTCGGCGATTACCGACCTCGACGCCAAGCTGCAGATGGACGGAAAACTGGACCTGCTGTACGAGCACCCTCGGCAGCACACTCTCGAGCCGTCGCTGCATTTGGAAGCCCCGCAGCAACCGAACCGGTCCCCGCACGATGCATCCCCGTACGGATCCGAAATGAACGGTCCCTACGGTCCATCGCAGTCCACCCCGGGAATGAACATCGCGAGATCGAGCCCTAATCCAATTAACTCGAACCTGAGTCCATCTCAGAATAACCCTCGAATGTCACCATCGCAAAATCCCATGCAGAGAGTGATTTCTTCGGCTAGTACGAATGCCAACTTGAGCATGTCCTATTCAAAGGCTATCGCAAATCAGTGGTATCCAAAGAAGAGCGATCCATTTTCGGGAAATTTACCGAAAGATTCTGCTGCAATGCAACAACACGTAATGCAACAGATGAGCTCGGCATCGTCTCAAACCCAATTGCACATGCCACCACCTCTAGCGGGGCCTTCGGCCCAAGCGCTCCACCTGAGCAAACTCCAAACGGAGTCGGTCGCGGCCACCCAAACGATGTCGCCACCGCCGTTCAAATCCCCTCCCAGTGTTCTCGCAAATAATTTTAATCAAATGAGAGCGGGGCAGAGTCCGATGCCTCCGCCCGAGAGAGTTCCCCTGCCACAGCGAACGATGGTGTCGGTGGCCACGGCGACCGTCGGCTCGCAGGCGTCCGCGCAGGAAATCGAGGAGCAGAGAAAGCAATACCTTATCAAATCCCTCATGAGGGACGATGATCCTCCCCCGAGGGAACCGGAGAAAGAAAAGAAGGAAGTCCCTCCCCCCATTATCACCCCGACCCCTGCACCTATACCCAAGTCTGTGGAAGCGCTGGACGCCGTGAAACCCAAGGAAGAAATAAAAGTCGAGGAGACGTCGAAAAGTGGTGAGCCGACGAAAATTGGCGACCCGACGAACTTATCCAGCAAGGAGAGCGAGGCCGACGCCCTAAGGAAAGCGGAGGAGGAGCTCGCGAGGATTCGGAGTAAGATCACAAAAAAGGAGCGGGATGATGGCAAGCTGGCGCAGAAGGGAGGCAAGCCGCGGGCGGGCGGAGCCAAAGAGAAGCCGGCCATCCTAAAAGACAAGATCGTTCGTGACGGTAAGACAGTCAAAGTAGTCGCGCCGCGACCGCCGCTGATCAAACCGTCGGCACCCTCGCCCATCGAGTCGGTCAAGTCGCCGACGACCGAGAAGGAGACCATCAAGCTCCGGCTAAAGCTGGACAAGATGGAGCCGGTGACGGCGCCCGTGTACAAGGCAGACGTGAGCTTTGTGAACCACCAGCTCAAGCGGGAGGCCGATAAGCCGAGCGCCGAGGCGGAGTTGAGGGTGCCACCGCTGCACATCAGTCTCCGCGGCCGGAACTCCGCCGTCATCAAGAGCTCCAAGAAGGACAAGAAGAAACCCGCCGGGGCATCGGATGGAATCCCTGTTCCAAAGAGAGTTAAAATCCGAAGAACGGTGGATCTGTCGCAGGACAAACGGCGGTTAGAATTGCAGGAAGCGAGCAATTCGCAAGCGAAAGACCCCACGGGCCCCGACGATAAACCTGCAATAAAATTAAATAACCACTTCGTAGCCGCGGACAACATCCGCAGTGAAATAGGATTGAAATCGATATCGAAGAACATCCACATAGTGTCGAAATCGATCGACGTCACCAAAGGGCTGCACAAGTTGAGCGCGGAAGTCAAGATGAAGAGTAAAAAGCTGATACCTCTGTCGGAGTACGTCAACTCGAAGCCGAGCGAGAAGGGTCCGCGGCTGGACAAGGAGGGGAAGTACGGCCAGGACGAGGGCTACAGAGAGAGCGTGCACCTGAACAAGCACGCGAGGCGGATGTCGGCGCAGGAGGAGGGGGCCGGCGATTCGGCGGAGACGGGCTGCCGGGGCGAGGCGGGCAGTGCGGGGGGCGAGTTGGACAATCGGTTGAAGTGTAACCGGAGCGAGGACGCGGCGGCGGAGACGCTGAAGCGGGCGCTGGACGCTGCGCCGTGCCCCAACGGGCTCATCGTCGACAAGAAGAGGAAAGTCAGCCAAAGCTCCTGCCCAGGTGAGTGAGTGCCTTCATCTGCCATTTCTTTGCCTAGTATTTTTTTTCTATTTCTTTCTATTTTCTTTGTTTATTCATCATCCATAGACAGTACACTGCACTCGGATTTGTCATATTTTATCATTAGCCAGTTCGGGGAAATCCCAGCGAAGAAGAACTGGAAAGAAACTCCGCTGGTTTATTTTTTTCAACGTCCACTTAGTCTAAATAATTTACAAAAGTATTTAGACTCACAGATAAACACGCTCAATTAATATGAATAGACGAGAATCAACAATTCATGTCATATGCAACAATTCATGACAAATATCAGTTTATTAGTATTTAGACCATGCCCGCCATCTAGCATGTTGCCAATTGGAGCAAGCCAGTCCCCATAAACAGCACCCGTTCACGAGCATCACGCCAGGCACAGCCATCGCCTCTATCAACCATATTTTAGGGAAAGAGGAGACCCGAACCCAGCATACTCTAAGCTGTAAATTTTCCCTATGATAGGGTTGATTGTTAGAAATTGCCTGAGGCAATAAATCCGCCGTTGCATTGTACTTTTGTATGGATTGCAATAAAGAATATTATTTTTATTATTATTATATATATTTCTCTTAATTATTTACTTAACCTAGTTGCTTTGATGATCTGTAACAAAAATAGGACAAGGTGACTGACTTGCCTTTCTGTCCATTAAGGTGGCCCATCCCGCTTATCTCCCCATACAAAAAGGGAAAGAAGATCACGCCCATATTTCTTGTCAGAGATCCAAAATTTTGCTCAAAATAGCTTTATTTGATCGAACTAGATGTCTGATGACCATTGGCATTGTAAAATTGTGTTTGGTTTGTAAGTTATAAGGTCCGAAAGTTCGAATTTTTCGCGCGTTTTATACAATAACTTTGGAGGTGGATTACGCTATGATAAAGTAAGAACATCTTAAAAAGATTAGTCATCAGACATAGCTTATTTAATCAAGATTTATAATCTATTTGGTTTTTGCTCGATTTTTGACTACAGCGGTCGTGGTTTACTTTTAGCTATAAGTTGTTTTGAAATTAAAATTTTTGTAACTCTTACCAAATCATACACTATGCACATTGTCTTTTTTGTGCACATGTTGCATCTTCCTCATCACGAAGCCTGTCTTATTCTTTGAAACAGAGAATGTCCTAGAGCGGAACAGCACGGTTTTGTACCGTGCCCGCGAATGAGTTAGGCCCGCCGGGTTGGGCCACCTTAAGCCACAGGCTGATCTTTTGGATGCATTTTAATACTTTGTTTTGATATATATTTTTTCAACTGCAGGTTATCTTCTGTTAACTGTTTCTCGTCTTTTGTTCTTGTATTGTATTTTTTTTTTAAAGTTTGCTAAGCTTGATAATGTTTTGAAGCATGCTGTGTTTGTCCCTATTTGTAGATAGTTTCCGATAATCTTAATGTATTTTGTTTTTTGGAACTATTGTTAGGGTTCCGTACCCAAAGGGTGAAAACGGAACCCTATTTATTTATTTATTTCCGTTCGTCCGTCCGTCCGTCCGTCCGTCCGTCCGTCCGTCCGTCCGTCCGTCCGTCTGTCACAGGGCTGTATCTCAGTAACCGTAACAGGTAGACAGCTGAAATGTTCACAGACTGTGTATTTATTTTGCCGCTATAACAACAAATAGGTAAGATTAAAAAATAATTAAAATTAAAGGGGGCTCCCATACAAAAAACGTGATTTTTTTGTTTTTTTTTTTTCTACGATGGTACGGAACCCTTCGTGTGCGAGTCCGACTCGCACTTGGCCGGTTTTTTAGAAATAAGTCTACGTCGACAAATTGAATAAAAAAAAATTAACTTGCTTGATAGTTTTCTGCAGACATTGTTATTTCTTCTACAACATTCAATATGCCAAGGCCATGTGTAGGCCATGGTACGTAACCATTGGTTATGTACCATCAGTGATAATTGGAATTCTGGAACCTCTGGATGATTTCATTGTTTGAGTGTGAAGTTGTTCCCCACACATAATGGGTTTGCACAATTTATTACCAAGGCTTCGTCTGTCTGCGTGCAAAGCTGCTTTCTTTTGATTTGAATGGACTTTTTAAATTTTTACAAAATTTAAGACCTAATGAGTATGTTATCGCCATATAAAGCATTTGATTTTTTTTTACCTCCGTCCCTTACGAGCCTTGTGGTTATACCAAATCTATAGATTTCTATTATATATAATATTTCTTTCTTAAAAATACCCAACTAAACATTGAACTTATAAAAAACACTCAAAGGTAGGAATAGCATGTCATAAAGTAATATGTTTGGCATTACAATAAAACAAATTAAAAATAATATAAAGGTGTAAATATTGTGAACAAATCACAATATTTACGAAAATTTTAGGGAAAAAGTGCTTTATAGGAGAGAGAGGCAGAATGTTTCCGTGGTAACTACCTCTCTCTATTGGCAATTTCTTTCTGGAGACCGCAAATTTCTCTTGAATTGCTTTGATGTTTTTACTATAATTTTGCCACATTGTTAACTTACACCTGTATTTTGTACTATTTTCCTTTCTAATTAACTTATAGGAGCATGGTTGGAAACCTTTTTAAAGTTGAAAAAAAAAACAGCTGCATTTTATGTACTTTACAAATAATGTGATTATTTTTTAACAATTTTTTTTTATGTTCCTCCCTCTTTTTTAATGAAAAAGCTTGCATTGCACAAATGGCTCGCTCCGGAGATATAAACTTTGCCATCATAAAGTTGTAACCCTGTGGTGTTTAGAGCGTGTTCGTGTTTGTTGCAGAGCCCGTGGGCTCCAGCAACGTGGGCACCGCACGCTCGACGTCGCCCGCGTGTAGCCCGCGCTCCGCCGCCGCCGCCGCGCCCTCCCCCGCGCCCGCGCCCTCGCCCTCCCCCGCGCCCGGCGCCGCCTCCCCGCGCCGCAAGGAGCGCCCCAAGGACAAGTCGTACTGCAAGCTGCTCGCGGAGAAGGCGCGCGCCGACTCCGACAAGTACCCGCCGCGCTCGCCCGCCTCGCAGGCGCAGGGCGAGGACTCCGGCATCGAGTCGATGGACGCGCTCTCCGAGAAGTCGCCCAACCAGGCGTCGCAGTCGCCGCCGGGGCCGCGCAAGGAGCGCCTCGACATGCCGCGCTCGACGAGCCCCACCTCCGTGCAGCGCATCATCGGCGCGCTCGAGCCGCCGCCGGGGCCCGACGAGCTGCTCGAGCGGCTCGCGCGCGTGCGCCCCGCCCCCGACTACGCCGCCGCACGCTACCAGCCGCCCGACCTCGACGACATCGGCGACATCGAGGCCGAGCTCGCCAAGATGCACGCCGACCACGAGCACTACAACGGGCGAGCGGCCGCCTCGCCGCCGCCGCCCGCGCCGCCGCCCGACCCCCCCGCCGGCGGCACCGAGGCGCCGCACCGCAAGGAGCTCGACCTCGAGCTCGCCGCGGCGAGCGGCCGGCCCGAGGAGCGACCGAAGGAGGAGTCGCCGAAGAAGGAGGGCGACACGTCGCCGGACTTCGACCCGCTGCCCTCGCGGCTCGCGCCGCCGCTCTACACCTACTCGAACCCGGACAAGGCGTGCGACGAGGACGCGTCCGACCGGGAAGACGAAAAGCCCGCCCCCGCCGAGAACGGCGACCCGAAGTCGACCGATGCCGAGCCCAAGGAGGAGCCGAAGCCGGAGCGCCTGCCGCTGCACAAGGCCGAGTTCCCCGACAAGAGTCTCCTCGAGCAGCTGCTCATAGAGATCCCGACGGGCGAGTTCGGGGGCAAGCGCACCGAGTCCCCCTCGCCGTCGGCGACGGAGCGCAGCGTCGCGCGCAGCACGGTGCGCACGCGCTCGAGCAGCAAGCTCAGCAGCCCTGCCGACGGCGCGCGCACGCCCAACAAGCTGAGCCCGCTCGGGCCGCGGAACCACCTGCGCGGCGGCTCCGTCGACACGACGAGCCCGCGGCCGCCCGCCGCGCAGGCGCCCGCGAAGCCCCCGCCCGGCGGCAAGAGGAAGCGGCGCGAGTCGGAGAGCTCGTGCGCGTCGACCGTGAGCTGCGAGGAGGGCCTCTCGCCGGCCGGCCGGCCCAAGAAGAAGCCGCGGCGCGTGGAGGCGCTGAAGGCGGGCGCGACGGCGGCGGACGGCAAGCCGCGCGGCAAGGACTCGGACTCGGACAGCGACGAGCCGCTCATCTGCAAGGTGCGCGGGGGGAAAGTGCCCAAGGGCGCGCGCGCCGTCCCCGCGGCGCCGCTCGCGGCCGGCGCGGGCGGCGTCGGCACGCGCCGCTCGGTGCGCAACACGGCCGCGCCGCCCGCGCCCGCGCCGGCCGCCGCCGCGCCCGCCGCCGCCACCGCGCCGCCGCCTGCCGCGCCGCCCGCGCCCGCGCCGCCGCCGCACGCCGCGCCGCCCGCCGTGCCCGTGCGACGCAAGACCCGTAGCGCTGGTGAGCACTCTAAACTCTCATATATTTAGCCTCGTTTTGGAAAATGTCCCAAAAGGAAAACATCAAAGGAGTTTTTATTTCTACCTTAACAATATCAGTTCAATTCTTGTTTATATTTGAAGTACAGTTGACAAATGTGATGGACAAAATCCAGAGCCCAACGTAGGAGCTCTGAGAATTCTCCGAAAAGCCATGTCTTAAAAGGCATTACGTCCGGATGGTGCTAAATTGACTGCCGCTGCAATACTTCATTGAGACCATGTCCATAGGAGGCTGCACGCCATACCTAACTTTAGTCTCTCGAGCTAGGGCTATTGATGATACTGCCTACCTTCCTTAACATGCGTCCATATCTTCAGGTATGCAAAATTTGACCTTTACATAGCACATTATCTGTCTGGTCATTGTAAATTTCTCTTATCGTCTCTCCTTCTACTAGGTGGTACGGTTAGCTCATCCATCACACTAAATTAAAAGATGACCGAAACGGCAATGATATTTTTTATTTCCATTAAATGGATGGCCCTGGCATGGCACTTAATTTATTTCGGGTTCGGGCTAATATCATGACAGTGGGTGTGGTGTTAGCCATCCATTTCTAGTTACATAAAATAAATTGAAAAATAAAACATCTGCAAATTTTTCATTAGTCAGATAACTAGAGTGAGCCAGATAACTATTCGATGGATTTATTTCCTCTTTGCCAAAGAAGTGCCAAAGAAGTTTTCACTCCAAAAAACCATCTCTCTTAGTCTTATAGTTGTCATCAGTTTTAGCATGTCATCGCGTGAGAGTATGTGGTATAATTTCTTCTGGGTGCTCTCTCGCTAAGAGTGTGCTGTCTGGTCCTCAGTGGGCGAGACGGGAGCTGCGAGTCCCGGTTTGGTGCGGCGGCGGAGGGCGTCGCGCGACGGCAAGTGACGGCGGCGCCGGGCGGCCGCGCCCCCGCCCCACCCGCACCAGCACCCGCACCTACACCCGCACCCACACCCACACCACACCATCACCATCGTGCCTGTGCCGCCGCTGCTGTACGTGGCGCCGTCGCCGCCCCTCACGCTCGACTGATGCGCCGCGCTACGCGGACCACCCTCTTCGCACCCACGCGGTTCCGTTGGTGAAACACGAATGTGTGCGTAAGAAATATGTTTCCATTTTCAAAAGAAAAAATAAAAGGAAATCTGACTTTTTTCGGTTAATGATACTTCGACGATTCTTACGTATTATATCACAAATACAGCAAAAGTGAATACACATTTTTTACGCACGCCATAAAATTTTAAACATTTTGTTTCGTCGCCAACTGTGTTCTTGTGTCGTTGCGATTGTACGAAAGAAAAGTGGTGGAAAAGAGTGGTCCGCCGTGTAGTGTCGTGAAGTGGAAGCGATCGGCCCCGCAGGCTTGTGGAAACGTTTCGAGGAACTTTGTCAAGTCCGCGAGCTTTCGTGTAATCTGTTGTGATATTACCTCAAACTGTTAAGTGGATTATTGCCTTGCTTCTTACGTTGTGTTCGTGCCTCGGTGGGCACATGCGGCGTTGGAAATTGCCGCGTTACTATTGCGTTGAGCCTCAATGATTTATGCGATATTGTGCAATATTGAAGGTTCCAACGTGCAAGCCGGGCCAGCGGGTCGGTCCGACTGCACTTCTCCCACAATTCTGTGAGAGTTTTAAACTCCCGTTGCGACATGAAATGACAGAGTGTGAGAGCAGTCGGACCGATATTGCTGTCACAGTCTAGCCGGAGCCATTTTTGGTGTATTTTAATTTTTCATATTCAAATTGAGTGTTACCCTGCGTTGAGGCATTAACTGTGCTACAATAGATATTTTTTTATTAATTTAGCCCTCGTAGTGGAGTAAGCTTGCAACTTGTATTTAGTTACACAGAGTAGGTAGGGAGAGTGTGTGTGTGTGTGTGTGTGAGTGCATGCGTGCATGCGTGCGTAGGCAACTCGCTCATGCTCTGGGAAAGGGGTAGGTCAATTTGTTTTGTAATTTTTTTTTAAAATTGTGTTGTATCTTTTGTTTGTAATTTTGAATGGACTCGTTGAGAAATTTAATTTATTATTAGGTATCATTTTTTAAAACATTTACCAAATGTCACAAAGTTTGTCTATGGTCCTTGCTGCGGACATGGAATAGTTTGACAGCGACAATAGGAGCATTGCCTCTGAAAACAATGGTTTGGGATTCGTGTGAACGTAGCTTTCTCTTCCTCAGAGCGCTGCGCCGGGTCACGTGGCAAAGTTTGCGAGGAAATCCTACAAGATTTCGTTTTGAATTATCCATGAACGTTGGTTTTGTCGCCGTAAATTATACTCAAACTGGGGCAGGGGCGCACACTTTGTGCAGTCATATGCATGACCATACTTATTGCCTTATTTTGTTTTAAAAATAAATTTCTGAAAATATTTTTTTTTACTGAAAACTTCTTTTTTCATTGCATGAAAATGGCCCCTAACCTTGTGAGACACTTTTCACTGGAAGGCAATAGAGGGCATTACAGATTAATTTTCAAATTAAAATTCACAAATGACAAATGAAACGTATTCCGTAAGATTTCCTGATCGCTTGGCTGCGCTGTCCCGGCGCATGGCACATTGCGTAGGTTATGGGGTAGCCGAGACGTTTATTACTCAAAGCCAACATATTTTCATACGTTTTTGCACGTAACTATCGAGATGTCACGGTCACACTCGCGCACTGCCCGGCTGTGGAGGAACACGTTACTTTACATTTTATTAAAAAATGCACCGTGCCAAGTGCCAAGGTGTAATGCACCGTGCATATTATTTTATTGCTGTCGACCGAAATTGCTTTGTGTGCGGTTCCTGTACATCGAGGCAGGGCCCGAGGCGTGATGCTCTATAGGTTTAAAAAAGTAGTTGAAATTCGATAGGGACTTTGGAGTAAGATATAAAGATGTAATAGTATAAGGACCACGACCAATATTTGTAAACTTGTAATGATATTAGGCTCCACGCGACTGATGATAGTTTCTCCGTTGACGTCTGCTAGGGCTTCCATAGTTGCATCCTCGGTTCCACCTCACCTCCCCGTATTGGCTACTTCTCCCTAAGTCTCGTGCGGACGACACTCGTCCGATCGTGTAGATTCGTGTCTGATTCGAATTCGAGCGATCGCACTCCTCCCTCAACATACCTTTTCCAGTTATCGAAGGTTTCGTTTTTGACGCATAAATATTCAGAGTTGCAATCATTGTCTATGTACGCAGACTCTCTGTATGTTGCACTTAACATAAAACTGTGTTCTTTTTTATTACTTGGCAACATTCACAATTCATCTGGGAAGCTAAGGTCAAATACCTTATAAATCTTATCTGTTTTATTTTTATTAAGGTAGTTTACTCTTATTATTTGTTCAAAACAAAGTGTTATTCGACCGGTTTCTCTAGATTACAATTTATTCTTAAGAAATAAACCATTAATTTTTGTCAGTATATTTTTTGCTCTAATAGGTTTCGATATATGTAGACGCTTATAACACTAAACAGTGCTCGTTCATAGACAATGATTGGTTCAAGTAATACCTGAATATACTATTGGCGAAATGCAAGATAAATCAAATGACCCTCTGATAGTTCCACTCAAAAAGTAAATTTGTTTAGTCCCATTTTAAAGAAAAGACGTTAATAGGGTAAAAGTACAGATTGTAAAAAGATGTTTAGGTGATTGCTATAGATGTGTTTAGCTAGTAAAGCATAGTCACTGCGTTGTAGAAACAGTTTTGTCGCGAAACTTCCACCCGGCGGTACTTAACTGCAATCTTTGGACTATGATTTTCTAACCGGAAAATGCAAATACACATTTAATAATAAAAAACTGATAACTTTGGAAGTAATTAATGATTGATAATATTTTCATTTGACCCCACTATTATTTCTCTTAAGCCCGGTTCCACCACCTCCAGCTACAAAAATCCCAAAGTTATCTTTCGGTAACACCACATAAATATGCAATGTAACCGAAAGTTAATTATCGTATTTCAGGTAGCTGGAGGTGGTGAAAACAGGGGTTAACCAGCCACGCATTGAATATACATACACGCTTTGGAGATAGACGTCTATCGGAATCTGCCGCAAAACTGTCGCTATAGCAACGTCTCCAGCCACAACGAACACTTTGAAGTGGGTGACAGCGCAGGGTGGTGGAGTAATAACATTAATAAAAAAAACGTAGCAATAACGGGAGTGTGCGAAGGTATTCTAAATGACTAAGCGTAGCGGCCTGCGACTGTCGGCTTTGCTGCCTTTTTACCTGGGTCTGGGCTTTTTTAAACTTTGCAATTGTCTTTTAAAAAAAAAACTATTTTATGCATTTTCTTACCACTTAGTGTTTTGTGAACGGTTACGTACACAGTGTTTCCTTAGTCTCGTTTCAGTGATAGTTTTACGAATACGGTGTGACGGCGAGTAGTCAGTTTCGATGTGCTGTTGGGCTATTTTTACGCATAGTAATATGTATTTCTAATAGTTTTGCTGTTTTGCCATGTTGATGGCGATTTAAAGTGCGTTTTGAGTGCAAATGTTAATTGCACATATTTTTTATGGATTTTGTGCCGTGTCGGAGCTGTGTTACACGTATTTAAATCAAATTAATTGAATGTGCGGTTAGAGTAGTCTACGTATAGCGTATGGTCACCGTTGAGTGTGCAAGGTGTCGTTGAGTACACTAAGTGTGCGAGGTGCGCCGTGTTTAGGAAAATTAGGCAAAGTAATCATGGACGTAGTCGAGTGTCTGAAACCGAATACACCAAAGCCAATTCTGTCGCGGCTTTTATTATTTTGTCATTAGAATAGCATTCAGAGAAGGTTCGGGTTAGTTTCGCTGTCAGATTTATGTTTTTTTTACCCTAAAATATTAAAATTTGTTTTTATTTGTTAAGGATTAATTTTTATTCACATAGCTATTTTTATCCACATTTTGGTATGATGTACAATCACAGTGTAAATTGTAAACATTTTATAAATAGATAATTTATATACGTTACGTATCTGATAATTTAAGGGCTTAGCTTTGAGTTAAATTTTAGTTTTCCTGTAAATATAGTGTAGAGAAGCTTCAGATTGCCCGGAATGTGCCGTTCCAAACATATATTAATGATAGCGTCTGGCCCGAGCGGGCCGCGTCGCGTCGCAGAAATATTTATTAATTGAATGAAATCTCGAATGTGAACAACGGGCTGAACTATAACGACATGTCGTTGGAGAATTGTGGATTTTGGTGTACGTAGAGCGATGCGCTGCGGAGATGCTTGGGTCGGACGGCGGTGCGGGGCGCTCGCACGCGCAGTGCAAACTAGCTAGAATAATACAGAGCCCCGGGGCTCCGTCAGGAATGCAAACGCCTTAACTGTAACCTAAGTGTAGAAGTGACCCGTTACCTTTTTTGTACAATAGTGTGGTAGTTCGGTGGCGCGGTCACGTGTGTATATGAATCCTGGGTGTATAGTAGGTACTGTTTAATGTTTTCAGTTTGTTTTATTTTTTCACTAATATTAGTAATTTATGCTGATGGACATATATATAAATATATATTAAAAGAGAATACAAATAGAGATAACACTATAAATATAGCTAGGCATTACACACACATAGCGTATAGTTTTGGTATAAACATATATGGAATGTGTAACTTGTATATAGTTTCCAAAACAAAATGGTAAATAAAAGAATACAATGGATACAATAATGCGTACACTACGTTATGATGTATTTGTAGTGTTGCCGCGTCGAACGACTGAAGTTCGAGGATGAAAGGAGTGTGTACATTTTTGTTGCTGGCAATGTTTTGAATGTTTGATCTATCTTCTTTATTGTGCATCATTTCTGTACGTTGCTTTCTCTGTCGTTCTACATTATTTTTAAATCATATAATTATAAAAAAGTATGACGAGTCATGGTGAATTATTATCATATTATTATGAAAGAAATAGATTATTGCTATTATTAAATTTGTAAAGTTAGTTTATTAATAAATGAATAAAAATATATAGATGCCTTTGATTTTCTATCCCAAAAAATACAATATTTTGACAGTTACTTTTTACCATTTTATGGGTATTTTTTGTTTTTAGGGTACAGTCCCATATGGGTCTGGCTGTGGAGTTGGTCGGCCACATACATTTTTCCCATATCATTCTCCTACAGTTGGTTAAAAATTCGAAAAAAAATTACCAATATAGTTACAATCATGTTTTTGTTTTATGGAAACACAAATCCCGGCACTATATTAGTCTGATAACCATATTCCCGAAGGAATTAGGTTCCATGCCAGGACCTTCCTTTAGCACCGCTCCACTGAACTGGATGGAAAACATGGACAATTTTTCATTGCCGCTGCAACCACAGTTTCATCCAATGCGGTGGTACCGACCCGGGTGAGCCCCTTGCCGCTGCAACCACAGTTTCATCCAATGCGGTGGTACCAACCCGGGTGAACTTTACCCTACTACCATTAGATGTTTCACCAATAGGTCAATGCCGAAGGGACGAAAAATAGATGGCGCAACTGCATGGATACACGTTTACGGCTATGGAAATAAGATGGCGCCACTTTCGTACCTAGAGCTTGCGAAATAGCCAATAGATAGCGCTGTACAAACATAGGATTTGTTCTTAGATTTATCAATACAATTTTGTTTCAAAGTTGGAAAATATACAATTTTGAATTGATACACATTATTTGACAACCCATAAAATCAAATGACTTTAATAGATTGAAAGCAATGAGCCTGATAGCTGCGCCATCTCTTGGTGCAAACACTCTTTTTGTTGTGATCGGTTGAATAGAAGTTAAAATCTTAGTTATACATATATTGCAATAGAGGGCCGGCTTGCTTAACACATATTGCATGAAACTTCCGTCACTATAGCGGTGGGCCATCTACTTACACCAGTAAGTAATTATTAATCTATGCTACTACCTAGTAGGGGAATGGGACCTACAGTTAGTTATACATGAGTTCCAAACCACCAGCTCACATTCGTAGCAAAATGCATATATCCAACTCTGAAAGAAAAAAAGTAGTGCATGACCAGGGCGAGGATTTGAACCCATAACCTCTCGCATTAAAGGCAAGTCCTCTAGCTGATACACCACGAGCTGCACAAATACATCATACTTTTTGAGAAAAAGCTTTTTCGGCTTAGATATTTGTATGAAAATGTAAAGTATATGATTTGAGATTACCGTGGTTAACACTCATTTTAAGGTTTGTGGAAAACAGCTTACGCACGGTGTGTCGATTATATTTTAAGACGTTTCGAACCAAACATTTGATCCATCATCAGGCGAGCACCCGTGCCGGCGGCGGTCAACAGGACACACCGTGCGTAAGCCGCTTTCCACAAACCTTCAAAAAAATTAAAAGTCATCGGTCGAGGGCGAATTTATTCGTTTTAAACGTTAGCTAGGAGTAGATGGATGAGAAGATTCCAGGTGTGGGGGAGTCCATATCCAGCAGTGATGGGCACCTCAGCACGGCAACATGTTCACGCCTGACCAGTTTTTTGTTAGCAAAATAACTCAGGGGTGTGCTAATGCAGGTTAAATAACTAACCAGAAGTTGGTGGGATATTTTTATTTCATAAAAGTTTGTCAATATACACGGTGGTAATTCTTTTCGCGACATTACTATTTTAATACCGATTATTTAACTATTTCGTATACTGATCATTTTGTGGTATTTAAAAATTAAATCTAAAATAGTAAAAAAAAGAATTGCAGATTTAATCCAAACTTTTACCTCAATGACAATTTCCCTTTGGAATGGTGTAAGCACACCATGTGTACGCGCCACTGCCAAGGTCACGCGTTTGCTGTCTCGCAGCTGACTGCGCGCCGCCGCCAATTGTATCGCGTCAATCCCAATGTAAATTTTCACATTTATTTTAAAAAATGTCCTACTTTACAACTTATTATGAATGCAGTGCGATTCCTATTACGAAATAAGATGTTTTCATACTGGTATTAGAAATCGAAAATTTTAAAACAAAAGCTCAAAACAAGAAAAATCCTTCGTTTTCGGAATCAGTATGCGACCCAAAATAACCCCCTTTCGGGAATGTCGCGAACTTGTTTAACACCGTGTATAGATCCATATTACATACTTCAAGTCTTAATTTTTTATTTATTTGTTTGATAATAGCAGCTTTTATAAACAAAACAAAACACCAAGCAATTTTGATTTGATACAATTTCGTATCAATAATGACGAGGGCTCTATACACCCGAATTTTATTTTAATTTTATTTTAGTTAAGCATTATTAGTTTCTCGGTATTGGTCAAAATCTCATATAGGAATCTATTATTACTTTATTGATAGGGATGCTCTCAAACCATTATACTCTTAATTGTCTGTAGGTGGTAGCATTTAAAGGGATATGTAACTATGTGATCAGCTGACAGTAGTAGTTTATGACAAAACTCATAGTATTAAAACCTAATGTGCAAGTGTTTCAAAGTGTTGTGTTGCCACTGGAGCAGTGCTTCGCTTAAAGGTCCTTGCTTACGGTGACGCTTGGCTCAGGTTATCTCTTTCCCTAAAATATGGTTGAAAGAGGTAATGGCTGTGCCCGGCGTGATGCTCGTGAACGGGTGCTGTTTGTGGGGACTGGCCTGCTACAATTGGCAACATATTAGTTGGAGGGGATTGTTTTTACAAATAAAATGATATTTGTCATGAACTGTTGCATACGGCATGGATTGTAAATTTTTGTGTATTCATGTGAATTTAGTGTTTTACCTATGTTTTTGTTAAAATAATTGACAAACACTTTTGTAAACTTAGACTAAGTGGACGTTGAAAAAAAAAACAGCGGAGTTTCTTTCCAGTTCTTCTTCGCTGTGTTTTCTTTTGCTGAACTGGCCAATGCTAAAATATGACAAATCCGAGTGCAGTGTACTGTCTATGGATGATGAATAAACAATACAATACAATACATTCAATAACGCCAGCAAGGGTAAAAAATGGGAATTTGGCCATTACTAAACATATATTGTTTCCGTATCTCCAAACTATGTAGATGCACAGATCAATGGAAAAAAATAGTGGACTTTTGGTATCAACAGCTGTAATAACTAATCCTCATTTTCGAAAGAAATTAAAGACTTGTTTATGTTTTCCCACTCAATGATGGGCCAATTTATAAGTGTCTTGGAAGTCACGATCGCCTACAATGTAAGACCGGGGTACATTTACAGTTGTCAGATTTAAATTGAAGACCTTGCACTTGGGATACAATAAGCATACATTTTTTGTGCTACTGGACATACTTGGCTAACCTCCGCCAACCTGAACACACCGCATTCCGCAGGAATTGTGAAAGATACCAGCATTCAGTCTGTTGGAGTCGAAGCTCGTCTCGTAATGAAAATAAAACTGAAATCTTCAACGTCACAATTGGATATATTGAAGTGCGTGCGTCGGCGTCGAGTGTTTCTTTCAGACTGCGGAGGCGGGGGGGGCATCGAATGGCTGTCTGCTGCAGGCAGCGCGGCGCGAGCCAGCCTCGCATAACACGCTTGATGTCTGAACATACGGCGTTGAAAGAAGTTTCAACAATTGATGTCGACTGGAAGAGGGCAGACTCTTGAGAAAGCTCGCCGGATGATCCCCTTGGCGGTCTTAATGTCAGCCACCCTGGAGATGCCGTCGTTGCCTGGATAGACCTCAAGAATGCGACCCAGGCTCCATTGCAGCGGTGGTAGATCTTCCTTTATGACGACCATTGTTCCCTTGACGAGTTCATCCTTGGAATGTTGCCATTTGGTTCTTTGCTGAAGTTCGACTAGGTACTCTTTCTGCCACCTCTTCCAATAATGTTGACGCAATTGCTCAATGCGTTCGAACCTTGAAAGACGATTCGTAGGGACGTCTTCCAGCCTTGAATTCGGCACCGATGTTAAGGTTCGTCCGATTAGGAAGTGAGCTGGAGTCAAGGGAAGGTGATCATCGGGATCGGAAGAAAGAGGTGAAATGGGACGAGAATTCAAAATTGCTTCTATTTGCACTAAAACTGTGTAAAGTTCTTCAAATGTGAGATGACTATTTTCTAGAACCCGTTTCAAGTGGTGTTTGGTGGATTTGACTCCTGCTTCCCAAAGCCCGCCAAAGTGCGGTGCGTATGCTGGTGAAAAGTGAAATCGTACGGATTCGTTTGCCATGACCTCGGACACTTGGGTAGAATTTTCTTTCAAAAATCTCTTCAAATCATTGTTTGCACCGACAAATGCAGTACCATTGTCAGAATAGATATCAGATGGCTTCCCTCGACGACTTATGAATCGGCGGAGAGCCAGTAAAAATGAGTCCTTCGAAAGATCTGTAACTAATTCTAAATGCATACACTTGGTAGCAAAGCAAACAAAAATGGCTATATAAGTTTTAGTAAGCTTACAACCGCGACCCTTTCGGTCCGCAGCCATAATTGGGCCCGCATAATCAACCCCAGTGCAATGAAAAGGTAGATTTGACACGACGCGTTGCTTGGGTAAATTTCCCATAATAGGTGAAACGGTTCGCGCTTTCAAACGGCTACATGTAACACAGTTATGGACTACCTTTTTTGATAAGTTTCTACCGCCGATGGGCCAGTAAGTTTCTCTGATAGTTGCAAGCAGTTGCTGAGGGCCAGCGTGCATTAGTTTGATATGCTCGCTTCGAAAGAGTAAAGTTGAGAATTGATGTTTAGCACAAATAATAATTGGATGCTTCTTGTCATAACCAAAATCTGAGTTTTGGAGACGACCACCAACTCTGATGATGCCGTCGGAATCGAGAAATGGATTCAGAGAAGTAAGTGGACTCTTCTTAATGACCTGACTATTTTTTAATGCCTTCAGTTCACATGAATATAATTCCAGCTGAACCAGATTTAACAGGAATGTCAACGAGGCCCTTAATTCATCCACAGTAAGTATACCTGACCTTCTAGTTGTTCCTGGTTTGCAGTTGTGTATGAAACGTAATACATAAGCCATGCTGCGCATAAGCCTGGACAGGTTGGAGAATCTGTCGAATGATATGACCGCGGTGCTGGTGATGGAAAACAAGCACTTTGGATCGTCTCTCAATTCTGGTAAGTTGTCACTTGACTCGAATCCTTTAGGTTTAGGCCAAGATGATTCATCTCGGCTTAGAAACGAAGGGCCAGACCACCAGATTGAAGCATGTTGTAATTGATTTGGGTTAATCCCCCTAGAGAGCATGTCTGCTGGATTTTCGTGAGTAGACACGTGACGCCAGATGTAATTTCCAGTGAGCTCTTGGATCTCCGCTACGCGATTTTTAACAAAAGGCTTGAGCTTGTTCGGAACCAATTTAAGCCAACTTAGCACAATGGACGAGTCTGTCCAAAGAACACACCTGTTCACCTCTAACCTTAAAGAGTCCAAGACCTTCTCCAAGAGCCGTGCAGCAACAAGAGCTCCACACAATTCAAGACGAGGTATGGTAGTGGGCTTCAACGGTGCCACCTTACTCTTGGAACAGAGCAAGTGTATCTTGTGGTCGAGAGTTTCGCCGTTGGCTGATCGTAAGTATAAGCATGCACCGTATGCATCTTGTGACGCGTCAGAAAAAACGTGAATCTCCTTAGGTTTGGCAGTGTTACAAATCACTCTCCTGGGAATCCGTAAGTCATTCAGACATGACAGTTGGGATATGAAGCTTTGCCATAGAACTTGGACATCAACAGGCACAGGTTCATCCCAAGTTAGTTTGTGTAACCAGAGTTTTTGGAGTATTATTTTTGCCTGAATGATACATGGGCTCAAAAGCCCTAACGGATCGAATATTTGGGCAATCGCAGATAGTATGCTCCGTTTTGAAACAGTGGTCTTATCACACTGGTCATTTATTTTGATAAACAGTTCGTCAGTGACATTGGACCATCCAAGTCCTAATGTTTTGGATTGGTCGACCGAATCTAGGATTAGATTTAGATTGTCAGAAGTCGCGGCGGTCATAAAGCTAGGCTCATTAGAGCGCCATTTGCGGAGATTAAAACAACCTGAACTTAGAGCCTTTGACACCTCTGATCGAATCCATATCAGTTTTTCCATGGTATCTGCTCCAGTGAGCATGTCATCGACATAAAAATCCTTTCGGATGATATCTGAAATGAGTGGGTCTTCACACTCCTTGGCAATTTGTATGAGACACCTAACAGCTAAATATGGTGCTGAGGCGGTGCCATATGTTACGGTGTTCAGTTGGTAAGTTTTCAGTGGTTCGGTAGGGCTTTCTCTCCACAATATGTTTTGAAGATATCTCATATCTTTTGTGACCAAAATTTGTCGATACATCTTTTCGATGTCAGCCGTAAGGACATACTTATGTTGGCGAAATCGCAACAAGATTGATAAGAGGTCATCTTGAAAGGTCGGTCCGACCATCTGAATTTCATTGCAAGATATTCCTGATGTGGTCTTAGCTGAACAATCGAACACCACTCTAAGTTTGGTTGTAGAACTTTCTTCGCGTACTACTCCATGATGAGGCGCATAGTAAGATACCATATCTTCGTGGTTATTCATGACATTTAACTGAATTTCTGTCATGTGTCCCAACATCTCATATTCGCGAAGAAACTCGTTGTACTGACCGCTAAGATTGGGTTGACGATCGAGTTTTCTCTCAAGTGATAAAAATCGAGATTTAGCCATTTCAAACGAGTTGCCCAAAACACTTGGTGGCTGTTTGAGAGGTATAGACACCTCAAATCGACCGTCAGATTGACGTTTCGTATTTTCGGAGAAGTGAACTTCACATAAGTGCTCTTCTTGTGACCACGCTTCCTTCGTAGGTATCGAATCAAGCTCCCAAAATTTGGCGAGCTGATCTTGAAGGTCCATATTCATTGCAAAATGACATTTAATGTTGCTGGTGTTAATATCAGTGATACCCGAAATCAACCAACCAAGTTTAGTGCTGCGCAGAATTGGCTTGTTTTTACCCAACTTGATTTGACCAGATCCGATCAGGTCCCAAAACACATCTGCACCTATGAGAATGTCAATTTCGGACGGCAAGTGAAAATCTGGATCTGCCAACTTCAAGTCTGCGGGGATATCTAGGTCAGCACGGTTGACTATAGTGCCGGGTAGCGACGATGTTATGGTTGATAGCACAAAACAGGAAATATCATGATTGTATGGACCTTGCAATGATTGTATATTTAGACAGCATTTCTTTGTGATCGAAAGGAGATTGTTGCTTACTCCAGATATTGATGCAGTCACATTAACTGTTTTAAGATTTAGAATTTTGCACATTTTTTCCGAAATGAAGCACGCCATGCTCCCTGAATCCAAAAGAACGCGAGCTGTATGAGCATTTCCACGGCTGTCATAAACCTGTACAAGCGCTGTTGACAGCAAAACTTGTGGATTAGGTGTATTCGCAAACGCGGATATAGTTGCGTTCGTTACATTCAGAACTTGAGGTTCACTGCCTGAAGCGCTCAGCTGAGTGTGCGCTTCCTTGTGGAGCAGAGTGTTATGTTTTGCCTGACATTTTTGGCAATGACGAAAGTTTCGACACTCCTTTGAGAAATGCCCAGGTCTAAAACAGTTTGAGCACAATTTTAAATCTTTCACTGTATTTTGTCTGTCTTCGACTGATAAATTCTTAAATTGATCACAGTAGTATAAAGTGTGGTTTGCCTTGCACATTGGGCAAGAGGCTTTGAACGTCTTTGGATTGACTTTAGTGGTGAGAGCCCTGATTTTCGGTGCATTATTTTGAACCTTACCACTGCTACTGGGTGGACTATGCTCCGATTTGTTTAGCTCGATAGTCTCAAGTAAATCTGCTCGATTTCTTAGAAATTCTGAGAGTACCCCCAGAGTAATGGTCTTCGTTTTAACCTTGAGTTCTTCCCATTCTCGCTGAGTGCGATTATCCAACTTTGATGAAATTAGGTAAATGAGTAAGGTGTCCCATTTATCTGTAGGTTCTCCCAGAGTTTGCAGAGAACGAATATTTTTCATGTATGCATCGACCAAATCTCTGATAGATCGAGCAGATTCCCTTTTTATTGGTTCAATGTTGAACAAAGCCTTCACGTTGTTTTGTATAAGCATGTTTGGATTGTTGTATCGATTGCACAAAAGCTCCCAGGCAACCTTGTAGTTGGAACTAGAGAACTCCAGTGATCTGATAACCTCCGCCGCACATCCCTCTAAGGTTGCACGAAGGTAATGAAATTTTTGAATTTCATTGATACTGTCATTGTTGTGTATCAGTGACAGATAAGTGTCCCGATACTCCAACCAGTTTTGATACTGACCGGAGAATTTCGGGAGAACGATCGTCGGCATCTTTACACTATTTGCCTGATTTATTTGTGATTTTTCTTCACCTGATATACCGGTGGAGGTACCCTGTACATTTGCCCCATATAATTGTTGTGCTTTTGCCAAATTGCAGTAATATGATTTTTCAAAATCGTCACGTTCAGCTAATTGTACTCCTTGCGCATCTCCTGTTACCGCTTCCATCTCTTCTTGAATCAGATTGAATTGTTCAAATAATGCTTCAAATTTCACCAATCGGGATTTAAGTTCAAGAGTTTGAATATTGCTTAATTTTGATGGAAGAGTAGCAAGATAGTGCGCGAACTGTGTCACCCTACCCTTGTAGGCTGACCTTCTCTTAGGTAAATCCTTTTCTGACATTTTTTTGTTTGTAATGAAAGTAAATTATGTGTTTATAAATGTAATTAGTGTTTAAGACACCCAAACAAATATAAATACTTTAATACGTTTATTAATTTAAGTAATGTGACAACTTGTGCTCAGTATAAAATGTGCACGCGCAGTTAGTATTGAAATATGATTATATCGATGGAGCACAGATCGTGCAACTGATAAGAGACAAAAGAATCACAGCGGCCGGCGATCGAGTGCTCGGCTCGCGCGGGCGACAGAAATTTCGTAGGAAAAAAGTTGTTTTCGTCGTTACAACTTGTTTATTAGAGTAGATACTTTAGAATTGTGATGAATCGGAAATTTATCAAACAGTGACTTTAAGAGATTGATGAGTGGACTGTGTATGAATGTAAAAACGTATTTATGAATAAACCTGTAACTGGTTAATTACGTAACTTAACTGCAAATAGACACAATTTTGATTGCAGGGATGGTTAGGTATTTAGGAAATAAGTAGACGACAATAGGAAATCGAACTCACAATAACTCGGTGTTTCGTGCTGTTTCCTGCTGATGAATTTAATGTGTCGACCTCTGGTTTTCACCCGTAGTGTTGTAGACAAAGTAGATACTTGCGATCTCCTGGCGCCTGTCAGGTGATGCGGGTGTGCGATGAAGAGTCCCGTAGCCGCTGGTTGTCCTGGGCAGGTTTGCGACTGCGTGCTGGACGTGGGCAGGGACGATGATGTGGTTGTATCCTGGAGTTGTTCAGGAACGGGTTGAAGAGTCCTTGCCGCTCGGTTCTGGGCAGCTCCGTGACTGCCTGTCAGATGAGGGTTAGGTAGCTCTCGCCGTGGTGTGAGTCTGGTGAATGTGGAGGAAGATGATCAGCCGCGATGTCCTGCGCACTCCACCGGGAAGCTTGTTGTCCTGTAGACGGTGCGGTAGGACGGCTGCAGACCTTCTTAATCCGACGCAGGGCGATCAGTCCGAGTAGATATCCGTGCTCGTTGGACCATATGTTGGAGTCGAAGCTCGTCTCGTAATGAAAATAAAACTGAAATCTTCAACGTCACAATTGGATATATTGAAGTGCGTGCGTCGGCGTCGAGTGTTTCTTTCAGACTGCGGAGGCGGGGGGGGGGCATCGAATGGCTGTCTGCTGCAGGCAGCGCGGCGCGAGCCAGCCTCGCATAACACGCTTGATGTCTGAACACAGTCATTGCCTAAAGATATTGTTGGAGCGTTTACAGTCAGAGACAGTTCAAAGTATACACTTTCGGTTGAACTAAAGACAAAGAGTCAAATTATGTTGACTTTTATAAACAGTGTTTTTGGCAGTTTACTGAAAGATTATCCTATAAAAACCCGAAAGAAAAATAATATGTTCCAAGGTTCAGTTTGCATATCTTTTTTTATTCTAACAGAATTTTTTGAAACCAGTTGCGTTTCTATGGGAGCTAATGGAATCCACGGATCTATTTATAATTTTGAGATGCTAGTAATACATCAATCGGTAGCAGGATTCGAACCTGAAACCTTTGGATTACGTGTCCACTGCTCTACCGCAGAGCTATGCAGACTTACGTCAACCATAAATTAAATAAGCCTTTACTTTTGGAATCTATGCGTCGGCCAACGAATTAACACAATGTTTCCCTCCATTAGTGGATGGCGCTGGTGTAGCATATTGATATTTTTATTACAATTATTGAAATTTTAACCTAATTGCTTGTCGTGGTAGTAGATAGGGGAAGCATAGTATACATACAATGAACTCCATCAAGAAACTCTGTGGACATTCCTTAAGGTGGCCCATCCCGCTCAACTCCCCATACAAACGGGGAAAGATGATCACGCACATATTACTTGCCAGAGATCCCAAAATTTGGTTAAAAAAAGCTTTATTTGATCGAACTAGATGTCTGATGACCGTTGGCATTGTAAAATTGTGTTTGGTTGTTAAGTTATAAGGTCCGAAAGTTCGGATTTTTCGCGCGTTTTATGCAATAACTTTGGAGGTAGATTACGCAACGATACAGTAAGAATATCTTAAAAAGATTAGTCATCAGACATAGCTTATTTAATCAAGATTTATAATCTATTTGGTTTTTGTTAGATATTTGACTACTGCGGTCGCGGTTTACTTTTAGCTATAAGTCGTTTTGTGGTTAAAATTTTCGTAAATCTTACCAAATCATACACTATACACATTGTCTTTTTTGTGGACATGTTACATCTTGCTATTTACGGAGCCTGTCTTTTTCTTTGAAACAGAGAAGGTCCCAGAGCGCAACAGCACGGTTTTGTACAGTGCCCGCGATTGAGTTACTGCCGCCGGGTTCGGCCACCTTAAAACTAGTTCCAATTCCAACCCAAGAAAGTACTTTCTGACTAACCGAGTTGTGGACTCTTGGAACAAGCTAACACACGAAGTAAACAGTGCTGTATCAGTAAACAGTTTTAAAAATCAACTTGACAAACATTTGAAAAAAAATAAAATTAATAAGTATGCCTAACAGAAAAAAAAAAATATAAAAGATATTTAAAAAGTGCACTCAACACGTGAAGTACACGCATCAGCTTGCTCGCATCAGTTAGCTGCTAGTGTATGTAAGGTGATTTTTTAATAATCTACAAGCCTTATAGGGTTGATTCAGTATCTGATATAGAACAACTTTTGCTAAGAATGTAGGTATGTAATTTATTTTTTGTTCCATTTAAATCTTTGAGAAATTTAAACATTACATTCTTCCCAGTATTGTCAACAACTTTTGCGAAGAAACTATGCATCTATCGGTGACGGTAGGGGCGATAAATAATAAAATAAAAATAATAAATAAAATAGTGTTGGTTCGAATATAATCACACATAATTGTCGGTATGGACATGTAATCCAATGGTCCAATATCACAACCAAAAACGTTTTCCGACTATTTTCAAATCTGATTACAATGCTTTCATGTAGATGTCGTTGGATAACCTCAAATTAATAAACTATCGTCAATGTGCTCCCCGCGTCACACGCTTCAGCGACCCCGCTCAGAGTCCGAAGATGCCCGGCAGTTTGTGGAGGGGCGCCGCGTCCGGCGCGGGCTCCGGCTCCGGCTCGAGCTCGGGCCGCGAGCGCGAGTCCTCCACCAGCAGCACGGGGTGCTCCGACGCCACCACGCACACGGAGTCGCACGTCGAGTCGCCCGCCGCCAGCGCCTGCGCAACACACTCGGCTCAGGGTTGCACACCGCGGACGTTAAGGCTCGTCCAGCTCGGCTAGAGGACTCGCCTTTCATCCGAGAGGTCTGGGTTCAAAATCTCGCCCGGTCATGCACCACTTTCTTTCTCTTTCTGAGTTGGAAAAGTGCATTTCGTTACGAATACGAAGTGTTCCATGGTTCGGAAACCATGTAAAACTGTAGGGCTTAAGCCCATCCGGGTTGGTACTATCGCATTGGAAGCGGCGATAAAAATTTGTCGGTGTTTTCCATCCAGTTCAATGTAGCCGTGTTCATAAAGGGGAGGTCCTGGCATGGCACCGAATTCCTTCGGGAATGTGATCTTTGGGCTAATATCATAACGGTTGTTGTGTGGTTTTAGCAATCCATGTCAGGTTGTTTAAAAAAAAAGTTACATGGGTGGAACCAGCCCACTCCCCGTTGGCATCACCTCGGATGAACAGGCAAGTCGGAGGAGGTCATTAGTGCTGAAACTGTAAATGGATTTAAAAACCGACTAGCCAAACATTTAAAGGCAAAAAAAACAACAAATAATCAATAATAATAATAAACAATCAATAATCAATTAATAAAATCAATACAAATACATAATTTGAATGATAAGTAATATTAATAATACCAATTATTATTTTTTTAAATACACAAGTGCACTCCGGGAAAAATGAAATTCACGCATCAGCTTCAAGCTGCTAGTGATATAAATAACATAATAATAAATAATAATAATAATGTCGCATGAGCGACCTCATCTTAAAAAACGTCAGAACTGTCATTCCTGTCCAGTTTTATTTAAGAGCTTTACATGAAAGATGTACTCCATGATGCAGTCAGAATAAGGTTTAGAGGAAAAAAAGAGCTTTTGTTTGTCTTAAAATAAATTTAAATGTCATTGCCCAGTACAAAGTATAAAATGAAATACCCCATTGGTAAATTTAAATTTAATTGGCCGAATAACGTTAAAAACTAATAAATGTTAGTATGGTACCAAATCCCAATAAACTTCAGAATCAAAAACTTTTTTGCCTGTTCACCTGGCGAGTTTATTTACCATGGTAACCCCCCCTAGATAGAAGACCCTTTCACCGTCAATCTGCTCTGCTTTGTTTTCGAACCGATCGTTCATTTTTTTCGTACGGCTAAACCTGGAATGCACTCCCAGCCTCTATATTTCCTTTAGATCACAACGTGAAGTCCTTATAGAGGCGCGTGAAGAGACTCCTGTCAAGGTGACGAGGCATTTTTCGCCCTCGCCCATTTCTGAATGCTTACGAGCGTCATCGCTCTCCCAGACACCGATCGGAGCAGTTTTGTTCGCACGCTCTATATTTTCTCATCCTGCGAGAGATATACACACCTCGACCTCCTCCTTCGTGGGGTTGCGGCGCGGGGCGGCTGCGGAGGCGGCTGCGGAGGCGGAGGCGGCTGCGGAGGCGGCGGCGGGGGGGGCGGGGGTGGGGGTGGAGGGCGCCGGGACTCGGCTGCGAACGCTCGGCTCCCACTCCTCGTCCGAGTCCGACGTCTCCTCAGCTTGGGCTTTCTTCGTCTTCTGTCGCCCGCGCATTCTTTTCCTGAGGATGATCCATTTAAACATTAATTTGATTTGAAATGATGCATTGATCACAAATATTTAGATTATTATTGCACAAATATATTCGTTTATTAACTTTTTTACCCTCTTCCTCGTGCCAACTTATCACCGCTGGAATTATTTTTGTTGGACATAAAATATTTACTTTCTCATTCAAAGGCAAGTGTGTTGCCTTTTCCAAAGAATATGACAGGCATGTAGAACGATACTTCGTAATAGGCGATGTCGTAATAGGCGATGTCGTTATAGGCAATGCAATTTTGTTTCTATTTATATGAACCCTAATCAGGGCAACGCAATCTTTCCGCTGCATTTATTTATTTTATTTATTTGTTTAGAACAAAACACAGAGAGAAATACAGAAAACATAAAGAATAACATTATTAAAGATCACTCCCTCCACTACGTTTCCCTCTGGAACATAAAATCATATAGATGCTCTTGATGCTACACGAGGGTATTCATGAACACAAATTAACTTCAACAGAAACAAGTTCATAATAACAGTACAAGTAAAAAAAAGACTTACAGTTGTATTCAGAGAGGACCCGTCAAAACTTAGTACGAGATTAGCACCAGACTAACCATACAGAAACCGGTTTAGTCCGACCTTAAAACGTGTACTAAAGTTAGTCCGCCCACCCTTAATAGAGCTGTGAAGCGTTACACTATTTTTTTTTGAACTCCAGAAAAGCGAATTATAATAGATTTCTGCAGGGTGGGAAGGAATACATACACCATGATATTTTAGTGAACATTCGTTTACTGACAGCCGTATTCAAAGTGGGCGGTCTAACTTTAATATGCACGACTAAACCGGTTTTTGTATGGTTAGTCCGGTGCTGATCTCGTACTAAGTTTTGACAGGTTCACTCTGAATAAGACTGTATGAGCAGGTGATCAGATAGGACGTAACAATCGATTCAATCATAAAACACTGTATGAGTCACTGGAAGTGGCAGGTTCTTCTTAACTGGACTCTGTATTTAAAACATATGAGTCAACTGACGGATCATACCCAAATTGTTTCATACTAAATATACTGAAATCTCTTGTTTTACTCAAAAAAAATTTAAATTGCTATGTAGCTTCAAAATTATGATCTGAAGTTATGTTTTAAGTTTTAGTTTGAAATATTGGGGAAAAATTAAGAAATTTGATCGACAAAGAATCAGTGGGTCACCCCTTAGTAACCATAAAAAAAAAGGTTTTTGTCCAAGTTTTTTAACTTCGCTTTCTTTAAGAAAAACTAGAGAAATCATAATGATTTCACAAAAAAATGTTTCACATTCCATGAGCACGGACACTATGTATTGATAATGATTTGAGAAGTTGTCTCATCGGGTGCGTATGTTTCCATCACTCTCTAACTAGCGGTAGTGGTACTGAGTTGACGTCTGAATCGCGCACTTTGTTCATCTTGTAAGCACAGCGCACTACGCTAGATCTGTGGTTTTCCTGGGCCCGGTGTTTAGTATTCATAAAAGCCAAATGTGCTTATCACACTTTGCTTCATATGAATGGACCTTAGAATTTATAAATACAAATCCTGTTGTATATCCCAACAATAAAATTTTAAAATCCAACTGCCATTTCGACATTTTGCCACTTTTTCGTTGAGCTTCCCAGAAGCGACGTCTCTTTTTTTATCGCTTTTGTTCATTTTCGACAATTGCTGCTAGACAGTGCCTTCGCTAACATTACTTAGCCCTGGTTAGCCTCGCGAAGTGCATTTGCTAAGATAATCCTCGGCGGGATCCCTACCCAGTGGAGAGTTGTGGCGTTGAACCTCAATGGCGCCAGTGTAAGGTAACTCCGAACCCCCACAAGGTACTGTCTATACAGTGTATAGTATACACTCATTAATTTTATTCATCGCTTTTTTTGTCATTGTAAATCCCTTTTTTAGGGTTCCATACCCAAAGGGTGAAAACGGAACCCTATTACTAAGCCTCCGCTGTCCGTCCGTCCGTCTGTCACAGGGCTGTATCTCATGAACCGTAATAGGTAGTCAGCTGAAATTTTCACAGAGTGTGTATTTATTTTGCCACTACAACAACAAATATGTAAAATAAAAAAATATAAAAATACTACAAAAAGTAAAGCATACAAAAAACGTGATTTTTTGTGTTAATGTGATCGTACGATGATACGGAACCCTTCGTGTGCGAGTCCGACACGCACTTGGCCGGTTTTTTTCATTACCTATAGGTACAGACCACATTCTCGTTTTCTCACACCCGATATGGAAAGAATTATACTAACGCGATTGTCTTCCGGTGGCGCGCGGCCTGCACCTCGTCGCGCATGGCGCGGTTCTTGATGCGGGACACGATGCTCGCGCGGCCTGCGGGCGCACACACACTCCGGGTAGTCATATTTATTTATTAACAGCCGAAATTCACATGCTGGATCAAACCGCAAAGAACAGAAATTACTATTCTTCTATGCCAGAGGTCTGGGTTAAAATCCCAGCCCCATTGATCTTTCCCCGCACCACTTTCTTTCTCTTTCTGAGTTTGTTAAGTGAATTCCGTCTCCAAGGCGAGCTGTTTCATGGTTCAAAATCCATGTAAAACTGTAGGTACCCTTCTCCCCTACTAGGTGGTAGGGTTTAGCCCGCCCGGGTTGGTACCATCGCATTGGATAAAAAGATGGTCGAAGTGGCAATGAAAAATTGTCCGTGTTTTCCATCCAGTTCAACGTAGCTGTGCTCATAAAGGGAAGGCCCTGGCATGGCACCTGATTCCTTCGGGAATGTGGTATATTGGGCTAATATCATAACGGTAATTGTGTGGTATTAGCCATCCATGTCAGGTTTCATAAAAAAAAAGTTCCGATTGCAAAATACTTCAGCAATAACATAAATCCATAAAAATAAATAGATGCAGCGCGGACTCACTGGCGGCTTCGACCTCGTCACTCTTGTACTTGCCGCTCCGCTGCAGCGCGGCCAGCGACGCGCCGAGCCGGCTCGCGAGACCCGCGTCACAGTACTCCAGGTTCCGGTCCGCTGCTTTATTCTCTGCACACAATAAAGTATTTTCATTGTGTTATGATTAATTTCGACGACCATTTCACATGCACCCGTCAGTTAGTATGTAGGCAAAGATGACATTATTATATTATTATATTTTATATACACTAGCAGCTACAAGCTGATGCGTGTATTTTAATTATTGAGTGCACTGTATTCATATTTTTATAAGTAATGTTTTTTTTTTAAGTTTAGTTTTTATTTATTGCTTCGCGTTTTTGATACTTGTCCAATTTGTTTTTGAAACTGTTGACTGAGTTATCACTTCTTTTGGCAATTTTTTCCAAGTATCAACAACTCTGTTAGATAGTCTAAGTGCTTTCTCGGGTTTGAAGTAGTATTATTGCGGTTAAGTTTCAAGGAGTGTCCTCGAAGTCTCTACCCAAAGTATAAAATAAATATCACCATCCGAACTTTATTTTCAAAGAGCTTGTCGCTCCATTTCCTCTGTCAGAGTGGTCAGTCCGAGTTCTCACCTAAATTGGCTTTTACAGAACTTCGAAGCTACGTAAAAACGTGAAACTCCATACAAGTTTTTACTAGATATTCCGTGATTTACTTCTTCAAGCTGTCAAAGTCAAACTCGGACTTCCGATTTGTGTGAAAGCGCGAAGTCGGCATAAGCGGCAACGTCAACGTATTTACGGCCATGGTGAGTAAGCTGTTAAATTAAACTCAGACACGCAAATGATAGTCCCCTTAACGCGCGCGCTCTTCAATTTCTCGATACATTTGAAAACGCCAGACGATCGGTTTGACGTAAACGCCAATTTAAGGTGGGCCTTCCCGCTCATGTCCGCATACAAACGTGGAAAGAAGATCATGCGCATATTTATAGTCAGAGATCCAAAATTATGCCCAAAACAGCTTTATTTAATAAAACTAGATGTCTGATGACCTATGGCATTGTAAAATATTGTTTGGTTTCTAAGTTAAAAGGTCCCAAAGTTCGAATTTTTCGCGCATTTTGTAATACAGATTATTAGAGGCGATTACCTGAGGATAAAATTAAAATATCTTAAATATATAAGTCTTCAGACCTAGGTAATATTATGAAGATTTATTAATTTGGTTTTTGATTCAGCGGTCGTGATTTGCTTTTAGCTAGAAGTGGTTTTGTAATTAAAATTTTCGTAAACCTTACCAAATCAAACACTATGCACATTGTCTGCTTTGTGGACATATTGCATCCTCCTCATCACGGAGCCTGTCTTTTTCTTTGAAACATAGAAGGTCCTAGCGCGCAATAGCACGGTTTTGTACCGTGCCCGCGAATGAGTTAGTCCCGCCGGGAAGGGACACCTTAAGTGACAACTGAGTGGTCAGTCTGAGTTCTCACCTAAATTGGCGTTTACGGCAAACCGATCGACTGGCGTTTTCTCCAAACTCCATACAAGTTTTTACTAGATATTCTGTGGTTTTACTTCTTCAAGCTGTCAAAGTCAATCTCGCACTTCCGATTTGTATGAAAACGCGGAGTCGACGTAAACAGCAAAGTCGACGTATTTACGGCAACTTTGAGTAGCCTGTCAAATCAAACTCGGACTCGCAAATGTTAGTTCGCTTAACGCCCGCTGCGCGCGCTCTTCAATTTCTCCATACATTTGAAAACGCCAGTTGATCGGTTTGCCGTAACGCCAATTTAGGTGAGAACTGAGACTACCGGCTCTGGGACCAGGGGCTCTCAATCTAAGAGTTAGTGCTAGGGACAGAGCAAATTTCCATAGATTTTGAGTCATTACTCTTTCTTAAAGTAACATAACTTATCCTTTATTGTCTCACAAATAATATTATTATAACTATTTATTTTATATACTAGTTATTGGTGTCGCAAGAAATATGATACGAGGCAAGTGCGTTAGTTATTATGAGGTACGATAATAAGCACTAGGGGAGAAATTGTGAACAACATTTGAAAATAATTAATTGGAAAGTTCTACCACAAAATAAAAAATATAGTGCTACGCAGAGAAGCGTCACTAACAGGTGCAATCATACCATTTTCAGTTTAATTACTGTGCAGCTAAAGATTGTATTACTTCGATCGTTTGGCGTACCATAAGCATTATAAGCGTGTATAAACTTACTCCCCTTTGATAGCACGGTTAATTTAGGTGGACACATCATTCCCCATTGCTCGCTCCGTGGTAATTTGTTGCAGGCACGCCGCATGAGGCAAAATCATATGATCACATTTTTACTAAACAAAATAAATAGTTATGTAAAGGCTGAACCCTTTATAGAATTTATTGCTTTAATCAAGGAATTTAAAGATCACTCTGAGCCGATGCCAACGTGCCTACATGCCTACAGGGTGCAAGGGAGCTTTGATACATTTATAATGTTGGAACTAAATGGGAGAATATTGCTATTGACGTGGCTGGTCAATATCCCACGACAAACCATGGAAACCAATACTTTATGGTGGTCTGTGTGATTGTAAGTTTGTAAGTAACACTTTGAATAAAATGATAACAGGGTGGGGGTTTTAGCCTCTTAAACCCCCACCCACGTTACAATATTATACAATAATAGTGGTTACCTTTAAGCAGGGCCTTGGCGTCGGTGTAGTCTTGCATGGTCTTGGATAGTTCCTTCAGTAGGTTAAGCTCGCTGGAGCTCTGCGTGATGACGCCCGTCTCCAGTCGCATGTTGTCCACGCTGATTGAGTTTCCTGCACAGACGCAGGCACGCTAGCATTACAGCAGTGAGCACAGGCCACCTTCGAGCAGGGCCTCGGCGTCGGTGTAGTCTCGCATGGTCTCAGCTATCTCCTTCGAGAGATATCTCTCCCTCCAGAGCTGCTAGTCCCAATTCTCACCTAAACTGTCGTTTATGGAACTTCGAAGTTCCGTAAAAACATCAAACTCCATACAAGTTTTTACCAGATATTCTGTGGTTTCACTTCTTCAAGCTGCCAAAGTCAAACCCGGACTTCCGATTTGTATGGTAACGCGGAGTCGGCGTAAACGGCAACGTCGACGTATTTACGGCAACATTGAGTAAGCTGTCAAATCAACCTCGGACTCGCAAATGTTAGTTCGTTTAACGCCTACTGCGCGCGCTCTTCAATTTCTGAATACATTTGAAAACACCAGTCGATCGGTTTGCCGTAAACGTCAATGTAGGTGACAGCTGGGATTACGGGCTCAGATCACTAGAGCAAACACGTCAAGTTGCTTAAAACGGCAGCCCGTGCACACAACTCAAACAGAACTATGAAAATACCTTCCAGGTATCGCCTGATGGGTCGCTCCAGGCCGTACTCCCGCTCGCAGCGAGTCAGCTTCATCATACCCTCGATCTGCATCCGTCCCAGACAGTACAGCACGTCGAGCTGCTTGAGGCGGCGAGCCTGTGCAAGCAGCCCACACGCTTTGTAACATAACTTGAAATGAAATGAAATGAAAATGAAAATGAAAAAATACTTTATTTGCAGCCATACGGTACAAAAAGGCGGAAATTAATGCCATAAGGCATTCTCTACCATTCAACCTTAGAGATGTAGGAGAGGTGCAGTGAGGCGGGCAAAAAAAAAGTAAACGTAAAACAAAATGAATTAGCGAAAATATTAACTAACCTAAAAATAAGGATTTATATATTATAATAAATTACATACAAATATGTACATACACTTAAACATATTAATAGGTACAAGATACAAATAACAAATATTATTTTAGAACATATGAACAGATTTACACATTAAAAAAAAAAAAAACATATATATATATATAAATATATATATTTGATAAATAATGTGAAAAAAAAATACTCTTGATTTTTGAGAACAATGTGACAAGAAACAATCAGGAAGTAAGGAAATGACATTTAAGACGCTCTTTAAATATATTAATTGACTGAGATGTGCGTACATCAAGTGGAAGCTGGTTCCACATACGCGCAGCGCTGACAGCAAAAGAATCTGTGTAGAATGAAGAACTATGTCCCGGAATAGCAAGAAGCAAATTATTTGAGGATCTGAGAGGTAGGCCATGAGAACAGAGGAGTTCTATCCTATCAGTAAGATATTTAGGAGCAGCTGGATTATTCAATAAACCAAAGAGAAGGGAAAGAACATGGGTATTTCTGCGTTTACGAATGTCAAGCCAATTAAGTGAGGCGCGAAAATTAGAAATATGATCAAACTTACGCAACCCATATATATATCTTATGCAAATGTTTAGAAGTCGGTCAAGTTTGTTAAGTAGGTATTCATCTAAATCTGGATAGCAGATATCAGCATAATCAAGTATGGGAAGCAACAAAGAGTTTACGAGCGTAATTTTAGTGTTGATAGGAATAAAGTTTTGCAAACGCTTGAGAGAGTGCATGCTACCGAAAACCTTGCGACTAACTTCACTGACTTGTTTACTCCATGATAGAGTTTCATCAATCCAGAGTCCCAGGTTTTTGACATGTTTGCTGTAAGGGACAGCAATCCCGTCAAAAACAATTGGAGGCAGACTTTGACGATCCAACTTAGCCAACATCATGTGAGAGCCTATTATGATAGCCTGTGTTTTTGATGGATTGACTAATAATCCAAACCGACTAGCCCAATCGAGAGCAGTATCTAAGTCAATGTTCATGAGAGAGATAGCAGATATTACATCATCGAGTCGAAAGTGCCTATACAACTGCAAGTCATCGGCGTACAAATGGAAATACAAACTTCAAGGCATCACCCAATGGTTCGCTCTCGGTCACAGCGCATCAGCTGCGACCAGGAGTTAGACAAAATACATACATAGGTTAAGTTGACGACGGCTTTTACACCAGAGTATACTTGTAATGCTATAAATTATATCAATTTATATAATTGAATTGGTAACTTTATTAGTTGTAAGTAACTTAAACTGAGGGTTGCTGTTTCTATTGTTCTTTGTTCTTTGCCTTAAACTGTTCTGCCAAGGAATTGTTTGGCAGTAGCATTTAGATCTAAGTATTTATTTCATAATTGTGGACGGAAAAATATGTTATGTAAACCCGTGAAGTTTCTTTGCGGGTTCTTCTTTACTGGGTTGATCGAATCCGCGGATCTTTGTGACGTAACTTTGTGTAGTTTGACTACCAAAAAGTTTAAATAAATGAAATGAAAACCTGTAGTGGTATCCTGCTGGGTTCAGTGATCTCCCACCCTCTTATCATTTTAATCACTGATCCCCATGTGATTAATTTATTTACCAAGTCAACGGTCTTAAGCTTCAAGACAATATGAACACACACCAATTGTTTTTTTTTTTCATTCATCATCGATAGACAGTACACTGCACTCGGATTTGTCATATTTTATCATTAGTGTCTAACAACTTCATGGACATAGGGTTTAAGTACACTATTGATATATGTATGTACTTACTTTCTTTTCGGCCTATCAGACAACACTACAGCGAATCAAAACAGATGACCTGATGCCTACAATGCAGTGGACAAACTTGCTAAACATGCATAGGTCCACCTCAGTCCTCAGTGTTTAAATCTTCTGTATTTTGCTCATCGCATATTCGAAATGCATTCGACCTTTAAGGTGGCCCATCCTGCTCATCTCCCCATACAAAAGGGGAAAGAAGATCACGCCCATATTTCTTGTCAGAGATCTAAAATTTTGCTCAAAATAGCTTTATTTGATCGAACTAGATGTCTGATGACCATCGGCATTGTAAAATTGTGTTTGGTTTCTAAGTTATAAGGTCCGAAAGTTCGAATTTTTCGCGCGTTTTATACAATAACTTTGGAGGTGGATTACGCAATGATAAAGTAAGAACATAGTAAAATGATTAGTCATCAGACATAGCTTATTTAATCAAGATTTATGATATATTTGGTTTTTGTTAGATTTTTGACTACGGCGGTCGTGGTTTACTTTTAGCTATAAGTCGTTTTGAAATTAAAATTTTCGTAAATCTTACCAAATCATACATTATGCACATTGTCTTTTTTGTGGACATGTTGCATCTTCCTCATCACGGAGCCTGTCTTATTCTTTGAAACAGAGAAGGTCCCAGAGCGCAACAGCACGGTTTTGTACCGTGCCCGCGAATGAGTTGGGCCCGCCGGGTTGGGCCACCTTAAGGCCCTGGTACTAGCCAAATCGCAAAGTTAGACGAGGCACCCCAAGTTAACAAACTAAGTCTGACGGTTATAAGTGTCATTCTTACAATATATGATTCCTTGTCTAGGAATCAACGTATTTTCGTTAATGTATGTTTCCTTTTTCTATACAAAATACATTGCGGAATCGGTGTCCATTTCCGAACTTTTTTGACTAAATGTAGAAATCTAAAAGCAAATGGAATTTTTTGTTTATGCATATATGCTGTTTTTGCTTATATCTAGAAATCGAATTACTTTCAGATTTCTAATGAGAAAAATCTACTTTTTTATTTTTATTATTATTTAAATAAATGATGGAATCAAAAAATATTAACAATCCATTATCAGTCTGGAGTTCTATTTGGATTTGCTGAAGCGTTTCACTACATATTATTACATTTGTTAAAAAGTGCATTTGTATGGCGCGAGTAGTTGGCTAGTCCTAGCGCCTTAAGCCAACCTAGGTTACTAATTACAATTAGTGCACTATTTCTGTCCCTCCCTTATACCTATATCATAGTTGCAGCATATGGTCAATGGCAAACTAGAGGACAAAACGCAGCCCGATCGTATTTCGATCTTCAATGAGGCAGGCAGAAGGCGCAAAGATGGAAACAGAGGTTGGAGATGCAAAAAAGGACTCGTCTGGCTCCTAGGCTAAGGCTGAGAGAAAGAGCCGTAACAGAAACTAAGAATAACAAAAAGTAGTACTTTGTGACGTCACTTTGACACATTTTGTATAGACGAAATCTTATAGCAATGCCATTATTTCATTAGCGTTTGTTAGATTTTACGTTTTTTGTTTTGTTTTTCAACAGTCTTACCTACCTTTCTTCTAATTACATTTGAAGTAGAAGAGATGGTTCACACAGCACAAGATGACATAATACACACACTGTCCCTGAATGACTCAACTAGCCGGGATACGGGCAGAGCCTAGTCCGGCAGCACTATCACAACCGACAACTATGCGAACTTTAGATTATAATTGCATTGATGTTATCTTTTCCTAAACCTGTATGTTGTCATGTTTACTTTAATCTTTTTGTTCAATAAAATATACTGAATATCCTGAATGCAAAGTAACGTCACAAAGTACTACTTTTCGTTAGTATTCATTTCTGTTACAACTATTTATCTCAGCCAACGAGTCTGTGTGCCTACCTCAGCCTCCACTTCGAGCACGCGGCGCATGTCGGGCGGCGTGAGGCGGACCTGCGCGAACCTGTCCAGCGGCTGCATGTACATGAGCCCGTACAGCAGGTACAGCGCTGCCACGCTCTCCTGCACATACCGACACAGGTGTTAGTGAGACACCAAAGTGATACAAGTGATCTAGTTCAGATCGGCTCGTCAGAGCGGCTCGTAGCCTAGTGGCGCGGGGACTGGCCTAGTGTACCAGAGACCTGGGTTCAATACCGACATGCACCACTGTCTTTCTCTTTCCGAGTTCGATAAGTGCATTTTCATCACGAATGCGAGCTGCTCCATCGTTCGGAATCCATGTAAAACTGTAGGTCCCCTTCCCCAACTAGGTGGTAGGGTTTAAGCCCGCCCGGGTTGGTACCATCGCATTGGATGAAAAGATGGTCGAAGCGGCAATGAAAAATTGTCCGTGTTTTCCATCCAGTTCAATGTAGCCGTGCTCATAAAGGGAAGGTCCTGGCATGGCACCAAATTCCTTCGGGAATGTGGTGTATTGGGCTAATATCATAACGGTAGTTGTGTGGTATTAGCCATCCATGTCGGGTCGCATAAAAAAAAAAAAAAAAGTTCTTTTAGTGTAACAGTTCCCGAGTGTTTGGAGTTTAGTTTTCGAAGTGATGAGAAAATGAATAATGGGGGATGTGAGTCAGTCAGTCAGCGTGTTTTCTTCCACTGATGGACATACGCCTCTCCAATTTTCCCTCCTGGCTCTCAGCGGTATGGAACCACTGCTTTTCGCCGACGCACTTGATGTCATCGTCCCACCTGGCGGATGGTCTTCCCACACTCCGTTTTCCTCTCCACGGCCGCCAGTGTAGGACACGGTTACTCCAACGGTCGTCGTCTCTTCGGCTGTCGTGACCAGCCCACTGCCACTTGAGCTTAGCCACCCGGAGTTAGCCACTACTCTGATACGTCGCCGGATTGCCTCGTTACGCACTATATCCCGTAGCGATATTCCCATAATGGAGGTCGAGAGACGAATCGGGATATGGCTTATCAATTGAATGTAGGTTAGCAGGAGACTTCATATACTCGAACTCATAAATGACAACATCCACTACGTCATGTGATATGGTGCTCATACCCAAAATGTGTTTTCCGGCTTCACGAAGTAGGTCTTCGCTATTAAGAGCAGCTCCTCCGACAGCTCAGCCATCTCTGCTGCCGTAGGTCGACACCTGCAACCAACCGCCGCAGTTGCATTTCTATATGGCAACGTCTTATAAACAGGCCGCATATGAAGTGTCGCTTGCGAAGACTACTTGAAATTTTTCGTCGTAAGGTTTCATGTTAGTAACAGCGTAGACAGTAATGAGAATTATTAAAAAAAATGCAGATAAACCAATAATTCATCTACTTTATGAGATAACTCTTAAACTTTTGTTTCAAAATTTTCAGATTTGAACGTACCATACCAATACCACATTTATTGCTGATCTTATTTGCTATCTGTGCAAAATTGTGTACTGTGAAGAATATGACATAGTACATTGCTCACAGTTTGTGTTATTGTACTGTGTATACAAATATCAGTGTCCCATTTTGACGTTCCAATAGCGTTATCGGTCTGTGTTTCGAGCGTGTCATTTCCCAAACATTTAAATTTCTATCGGTAGGGTCATCCTTAAAAACGAGGTCTTATTATACTATATCATTATACTATATATTATATATTATATACAATATATTATATATTGGATATTAATATCCACAATGTAAAAATAATTTAAATATTTTTTTTCTATCTAACAGCTTCTTTTGTTTATAACTAGTGGAATGAAAATTCAAGTTCACCTTCAAGAAATTCATTAGATTCAACTATGAGAAGAACTGCTCCAACGAAGGTGATTTGTTCCAGTTTTGTTTTACTTTTCAGAAGGCTGCACAATCGGACCAGCCGTTTGCGACGCTGACACCTGTGAGCGTGCAATCTGAATTGGGATGCTTGTGTGTGCGTTGACAGCTTGAAATGGAACCACAGTAATCTCTCCCCATGGATATTTAGTTAGCCAGGCATAGAACACACAAGTTTTATTATAAGGCCATTATACATAAACAGGTGACTGTGTGAGCCATACCAGCTCTTCTCAAAAGCCGAAGAGGCTACGAAAGGGATCCTGGTGAACCTAGGATGCGTGCCTGTTGGTTGGCCACGCAACTGCAATATAATGACATTGTTGGGTGTTAATGCTGCCTCAATCCGGCTACCGCACAGAGGGTTGTCTGTTATTCCTAGATTATAGGATTGTTTAGTGAACATCCAATTTCCAATTTGTGTGTACATCTCGATGGTTACGGCCAGAAAAAATATTGACCTCGCTACAGCTGCAAACAGACTACCAATGATCTAAATATGTTCTAAGGACAATCAATATTGGTGTGCTAACGCAAACCTATTTCCAAATGCATCATCACCTCACAATTGATATAACCTTGTATCAAAAATAACGATGGCTTTTTACACCTGAATAATTTTGATCATAATTCCTATTAATTTAGAATAAGATGTCATTATCGTAGTCAAGAGTTTGCTATTCACCAATGTATATAATGTTCTTTGTGAGCAGTAGTAATCAATCAATCACTGTAAACTAGTTTGTAAGTATCAATGGAAAAAAAAATACAATGACCAACCTGATGAAGTTTCTTGAAGGCTCCTTTTCGCCAGAAGTAATCGAACGGATGGGGAAAAAAAGGAAAAAAAATACGAATACGAGTGTGTAATATCTCCATCCAATGGAGGAAATAAAGAAACTGAAACAAAGTTGGCAACAGATATCGGTATCTCACCTAAAGACGTAAGAGAAGTGGCTCGACTTCCAGATACGTGCGAAGTCCTCCCAGCGCAGCGGGCGCACGTCGGCGCACTGACCGAGCAGCGCGTGGCAGTCCACGCGGAACCCGTCCGCGATGTACACGCCCTGCACCTGCCTCGACTCGCTGCTCTCCTTCACAAGCTTGTACGACTCCTCCACCCAGCGGTTGTCCTCTTCTGTAATGTAATTGAGTCACAACATTTTATAATCTAAGCTTAGTTATGCTCCTTGCAGGCAGCTGGTTGGGCAAAATATGAAGGCATAAAAAAATGCTAATGCTATGAATACTATCTAATGCTTTTTTTTATATTTTTTATTGTGGCTCTCTGTCTTTATATTAATGTTAATTTCTTTAATGTAATAAACTTTTTTTTTTTATTAGAATATCCAAAATATGAAATGTCCAATGAAAACTTTTTTTGATGCTCTAGGAGTGATAGTGAGTAAGCTGGAAAATTAAGAGGGGCAAAATTAAACATTCTTTATGGTGGTTTTTGAGGTCTTTTAAGAGATACAAAATTGTACTCAAAACAGCTTTATTCAATTGAACTAGATGTTTGATGACCATTGGCTTGGAAAATTGTGTTTGGTTTCTAAGTTTTTTTTGTATGCAACCTGGAGCCCTACTACACAATTCAGAACGTAGGGAGGATCTATCATTCGGAAGTATAATTGGCGGGGTGAAACTTGGCTGATCCCCTCAAAACACAATCAGCTGCGCATAACCAAGACTAGGCTATTACGCTGCTTAAAGTACGCTCCTGCTCGAAGGTGAGCCAAAGCGTCTATCAAAAGTTGTTTTCTTTGAAATCTTTTATTAATGGCTGCGAAACCGACATTGTTCATTTAGGTTACACCTTGATTATTTTTTTGTTGACCACCATAAATTAAGAAAGAAATTAATTAAGAATAAAGATATGTATTTATTAAATTTTTAAGAGTAAAAAATTTTTAAGTTGTACTTTCGGTAGTTTCCCAGTTTGCCACGGCAGCGCAACGTGAGCCAGTCGCTCAGGTACTCCCACCATCTAGTTATGTTCAAACTTGTGTTTTTACTGAGCTTAAGTTTTTTTGTGTTGCGTTGTATGAAAACATTTCTTTTCCTCAATCTCTTTTATGGTGCAAATGCTTGGTATTGGGGGTTTATTTTTTATTTTTAGGAGCCAGATGGGGTAGCAATGAGCCCCCACAATAAAGACCAATGTTTACGGTTTCATTCGAATTAAATCAAGAACATTTATTTATAATTTATAATTTAGCATAAAAAGTGACCACTCCTAGTATTCGTTTTATTACGCCAGTCAACACTTACCAGAAACACTTTTTCTTCTGCTCGCCATTGTAATATCAACGGAGAATTTGAACTGAATTATTTATTATTATTTATCTATACTAATCATTACTGTTTTTTTTTTCAAAACATTGGCGTCACAGATTATAAATGACACAGAATATTATAGTCACAGACTATAGACATAGGTTCGGGTTTGGCAATACGTGTTTGTACTGCCCCTTACAGAACTGAATCAGGCAAAACCCTGCCCTGCAGCATATCTACTCAGGAAAGCGAAAGCGATAAGTTCTCGTGTTCGGTTCTGTTAAACTCTATATAGAATAAAAAAGATGCCTATATTTTTAGATACCTAGCCTATATTTCTACATAGAGTTTGACGGAAGCGAAAACGTGAACATCTCCCTTTCGCTTTCATAAGTAGACCACCAGCCTATCTACTCAGGAAACCGAAAGCGAGAAGTTCTCGTGTTCGCCTCTGTCAAACTCTATATAGAAAAAAGATGCCTATATTTTTTCTACTTAGAGTTTGACAGGAGTGAACACGAGAACGTTTCGCTTTCACTTTAATGAGTAGACCCCGAAACTCAGGAAACGAAAACGAGTTAGTCACAGATGAAAGTTATAAACATTCGCCTAACGTCATGAAACATTGAATGTTGTGTTGTGTCATTGCACTCTAATTAGAATAATTAGAAATGGACAACACTAGGGTGACTCGTGGCTGTCATTTCATGAGTTCGATAGCGTGTGACTCACCGGCGACTCACAGGTGAGAATCTCGTGAATTGCTATAGCCCACTGCTGCTTCAGGACAACGCTAGACCACACACTGCACAAAGACGGTCGCTAAAGTAGAGGAGCTGCGATTCGAATGTCCCCGGCACCCACCATACTTCCCGGGCCTTGATCCAACAGATTAACATTTTCTCCGTGATTTGGACAACTTCTTGCAAGGAAAAAAACTCCATTCCGATGAGGCAGTCAAAACCACCTTCAAAGATTTATTGACTCTCGCTCCCACAATTTGCATTGATAGATTAAATACTTTCTAAGATTAAATATATCATTTGTTTTCGTTCTCCATTTTCCATAAAAAACCGAATCCCCATACAACTCCCTATACAAACGGGGAAAGAAGATCACGCCCATATTTCTTGTCAAATTTTGCTCAAAATGGCTTTATTTGATCGAACTAGATGTGTGATGACCACGGAGGATAGAGGTAGAGGTGATGACCGTTGGCATTGTAAAATTTTGTTTGATTTCTAAGTAATATAAGGAGGTCCGAAAGTTCGAATTTTTTTGCGCGTTTTATACTATAACTTTAGAGGTGGATTACGCAATGATAAAGTAAGAACATCCATCAGACATAGGTTATTTAATCAAGATCTGTAATATATTTGGTGTTTGTCAGATTTTTTACTACAGCGGTCGTGGTTTACTTTTGTCATTTTGTAATTAAAATTTTCGTAAATCTTACCAAATCATACACTATGCACATTGTCTTTTTTGTGGATATGTTGCATCTTCCTCATCACGGAGCCTGTCTTTTTCTTTGAAACAGAGAAGGTCCCAGAGCGCAACAGCACGGTTTTGTAGGGTGCCCGCGAATGAGTTAGTCCCGCCAGGTTGGGCCACCTTAAGGGCCTAATATGCGAATTCGTAAGGGAACTGACTGATCGGCGCTACCGTAAGTGTATGCTTATCGCTAATCCGTGGCTACGCTGCGGCTCTACGGATGGATTTCGGTCACCACTTGTGTCCTTGCTCACTCGTTGATTGAAACCCTCTACTGTCCTGCCAATGCTTGGGTTAATACTCAACTCTCTCAGGCTGGAGTGCAACAGCTCTGGATACACCACTCCCGAATGAATTAAGTGCCATGCCAGGTCCTTCTGGACTGGATAGTAAACTTTAATTGCTGCTTCAACCAGTTTCATATACCAATATTATTCAATTTGGATGGCGCACACCAGGACGTCACCAAAAAGGCGCCCATGGGCTTTCGGACTTACACAGGGGCTGCGAAAACCATGCCGAATTCATGCAGGGTATAGGAATCTACAGTTTTACATGGGGTCCAAACCATGGAACAGCTCCCATTCGTAACGAAATGCACTTATCCAACTCAGAAAGAGAAAGAAAGTGTGCATGGGTCCGTTTTGGCCATGTACATTAGTTTAATAGGCACAGAAGCATTGACTAAGGGGTATTTATACAATACCATCTTTCAATCAATACCAGTACAAGATATTAAGCACTTTAGTAACAAAGGCCCTTTGATTAATCAGCACTTGGTGAAAATCAAGCAGCCATTTTCTAAGATATAAAAAATCAGCTGTTTCTCACCTCCACCCATTGTCTATTGCATATGCTTGAAATAGTTCGAAAGAGCAACTGAATAATAATACAGACTCCACATAATATTATTTATTAATAAAATATAATTAATTGTAATAAGTACCTATAATTCAACTTATTAGCTACTTTACATTATAATAATAAGATTAATTTAATACAATGAGAGCATTAAGAAACATTGGATATTTAATGATTTATAAACACCACATGACATCCTTTTTCATCTAAGCATGACATGCATTCTTTGTCCATTGGCCAAGGTACAATTTTGCACCAGGGCCTAATGTTTCCCTACCCCTAAACATTTACAGATTTTTATCAACATTTTTAGGGTTCCGTACCCAAAGGGTAAAAACGGAACCCTATTACTAAGCCTCCGCTGTCCGTCCGGCCGTCCGTCTGTCACAGGGCTGTATCTCATGAGCCGTAATTGGTAGGCAGATTGTGTATTTATTTTGCCGCTAAAACAACAAATAGGCAAAATGAAAATATAATAAAAATTAAAGGGGGGGCCATACAAAAAACGTGATTTTTTTGTGTTAAATCTTGTACAATGGTACGGAACCCTTCGTGTACGAGTCCGACTCGCACTTGGCCGGTTTTTTTTATTAATTTTTACTATTTGTTGCTATAGCGACAATAGAAATACACACTCTGTGAAAATTTAAATCATCTTCCTTATATGGTTCATGAGATACCTTGATGGACAGCTGAGTGTTAATAATAGCATGTCGTTCGTCAGCCTTTGGGTAAGGAACCCTGAAATGTGTAAGCCATTTTGCTGGTTGGGACAAACATTAAACAAATTACACTGGAAAGAGAATGAGGGATCACTCAGGGATTTTGCTGAGGAGCTTGAAGACACATCAAAGGGTAATCTATGCTTCTGGCGTTTAATCCTTTATTGTATATATTTATTTTATTAATGTGGAGGGAAAAATCTGTAAAGCAGTGAAGGCTTCTTTTTCGTGACTTAACAATGCCGTGCAGTGAGATTACCAAACGTTTAAATAAATTAAATACGCTCCCACATATTAAATCAGTAAAGAAGAACCGGCAAATAAACTTTCACGGTTCATAGATTTTGCAGTGCACGAAACTCGAGTGTGTTAGCACATGTACTGCGCCATCACGGCGGAGGCACAATCGCGTGCACGGCACCTGTGAACATTACGTTTGGCTGCAGCGAGCGTGCGCTGCGACGGTTCAGTAGAAGTCGTCGTCGAGGCGCGGCACGGCCGCCTGGTTCTTGACCTGGTCCTGGTCGAGGTAGATGGCGGCGACCTGGCGCGCGGACGTCGCCTGCTCCGGCGTCTTGTCCTCGCGCACGCGCACGAACCTGCCCCAGCCAAATGTACACTCATATACTACGTCCATCGATAGATTACACGTTCGAAAGGACATATAAACTCAGTAGTTCGCCTCTGACTGTCAAGTCAACGATAGTGTGATGCAGGATGGAGACAGCGCCATCTAGTTTTGCTTAGAGAAACTAAGTTTTCAATCTATGAAGTTATTTGTTTCTTATAAATCTCGTATTTATCATATGATGGATGGAACTTAATAAATATTTTTGTCTAATTTACTCGTCGGACAAACATTTATACATACAAACGCCGCACTGTTCACTTCGCTCACTCTTTCAAATATTTATAAGCTAATCGACGAAAATGTTTGTTCGTTTAGTTCTCAAAACACATATGCGAAATAAAGTTATGTAATTTTACAATAATTTAAGCCTCTTGTGCCGGCATGCTTCAAAAGCATACCGCACATACACGTATATAGCAGTTTCCCCCTTCCTCAGTCTACGTGCGCTGCGATGCGCGCCCTAATTAATTGGAGGTCTATGAAATCAGACGAGTCAATCTGAAGTATGTTACGACAGCTGTGGTATAGTAATGTAACTAGATTCGAAACACTCCCATTCAATCAAAAGGCACCTTCGATCGATGGGCGAGTTATCCCGAGCAGTTTAGGTGGGCCCGTAAGCTTACTAATAAGTTAAGTTAAGTTTACTAATAATTTGAAAATCACTGTTACAATTTAATTGGTATTTTGTAACTAATATTAGGCAACAAATATCTGTGTTTCCCGTAAGCAATGCTCCCCATTGCTTACGGGCCGTTCTTCTGAGCTACCGGGCCCTCTGTAGGAGGGTTTTCCCAGGGAGTTTTTGCAAGTGGGAAATTAGCAGGTACCAATTTCCACCCTATTGTGTCCTAGCATATTTTTCAAATCCATCTACGATACTACTGTAGCTGTCGCTGTTGACAATAAAATAATATATAATGTAAAGTCGTGTACTTTCACCACCACCAAAAAATATATTGTGAGCAGTGTTAGGTTAGTTTAGGTTAAACGAGAGGCCAAACTCTGTCAAACTAGCATATATTGTTTATTCATCATCCACAGGCAGCACACTGCACTCGGATTTGTCATATTTTATCATTAGCCAGTTCAGCGTTCACGGCGAAGAAGAACTGGCAAGAAACTTCGCTGAATCTTTTTCAAAGTCCACTTAGTCCAAGTTTACAAATTTAAGTTTAGAAATACGGGTTATTGGTACCCGTTTATGTGAATACATTAAATTAATATGAATTTACAAAAATCTACCGTTCATGCCGTATGCAACAGTTCATGACAAATATCGGTTTACTTGGCAAAGTCATGTCCGTCATCTAACTCATACACTGAGCAGTAAGGAAATTACTTTTAAGGCGGGCTATCCCGCTCAACTCTCCATACAAACGGGGAATGAAGAGCTTTATTTGATCGAACTAGATGTCTGATGACCGTTGGCATTGTAAAATTGTGTTTGGTTTCTAAGTTATAAGGTCCGAAAGTTAGAATTTTTCGCGCGTTTTATACAATAACTTTGTAGGTGGATTACGCATTGATAAAGTAAGATCATCTAAAAAAAATTAGTCATAGCTTATTTAATTAAGATTTATAATCTACTTGGTTTTTGTCAGATTTTTGACTACAGCGGTCGTGGTTTACTTTTAGCTATAAGTCATTTTGTAATAAAAATTTTCGTAAATCTTACCAAATCATACACTATGCACATTGTCTATTTTGTGGACATGTTGCATCTTCCTCATCACGGAGCCTGTCTTTTTCTTTGGAACAGAGAAGGTCCCAGAGCGCAACAGCACGGTTTTGTAGGGTGCCCGCGAATGAGTTAGTCCCGCCAGGTTGGGCCACCTTAAGGGCCTAATATGCGAATTCGTAAGGGAACTGACTGATCGGCGCTACCGTAAGTGTATGCTTATCGCTAATCCGTGGCTACGCTGCGGCTCTACGGATGGATTTCGGTCACCACTTGTGTCCTTGCTCACTCGTTGATTGAAACCCTCTACTGTCCTGCCAATGCTTGGGTTAATACTCAACTCTCTCAGGCTGGAGTGCAACAGCTCTGGATACACCACTCCCGAATGAATTAAGTGCCATGCCAGGTCCTTCTGGACTGGATAGTAAACTTTAATTGCTGCTTCAACCAGTTTCATATACCAATATTATTCAATTTGGATGGCGCACACCAGGACGTCACCAAAAAGGCGCCCATGGGCTTTCGGACTTACACAGGGGCTGCGAAAACCATGCCGAATTCATGCAGGGTATAGGAATCTACAGTTTTACATGGGGTCCAAACCATGGAACAGCTCCCATTCGTAACGAAATGCACTTATCCAACTCAGAAAGAGAAAGAAAGTGTGCATGGGTCCGTTTTGGCCATGTACATTAGTTTAATAGGCACAGAAGCATTGACTAAGGGGTATTTATACAATACCATCTTTCAATCAATACCAGTACAAGATATTAAGCACTTTAGTAACAAAGGCCCTTTGATTAATCAGCACTTGGTGAAAATCAAGCAGCCATTTTCTAAGATATAAAAAATCAGCTGTTTCTCACCTCCACCCATTGTCTATTGCATATGCTTGAAATAGTTCGAAAGAGCAACTGAATAATAATACAGACTCCACATAATATTATTTATTAATAAAATATAATTAATTGTAATAAGTACCTATAATTCAACTTATTAGCTACTTTACATTATAATAATAAGATTAATTTAATACAATGAGAGCATTAAGAAACATTGGATATTTAATGATTTATAAACACCACATGACATCCTTTTTCATCTAAGCATGACATGCATTCTTTGTCCATTGGCCAAGGTACAATTTTGCACCAGGGCCTAATGTTTCCCTACCCCTAAACATTTACAGATTTTTATCAACATTTTTAGGGTTCCGTACCCAAAGGGTAAAAACGGAACCCTATTACTAAGCCTCCGCTGTCCGTCCGGCCGTCCGTCTGTCACAGGGCTGTATCTCATGAGCCGTAATTGGTAGGCAGATTGTGTATTTATTTTGCCGCTAAAACAACAAATAGGCAAAATGAAAATATAATAAAAATTAAAGGGGGGGCCATACAAAAAACGTGATTTTTTTGTGTTAAATCTTGTACAATGGTACGGAACCCTTCGTGTACGAGTCCGACTCGCACTTGGCCGGTTTTTTTTATTAATTTTTACTATTTGTTGCTATAGCGACAATAGAAATACACACTCTGTGAAAATTTAAATCATCTTCCTTATATGGTTCATGAGATACCTTGATGGACAGCTGAGTGTTAATAATAGCATGTCGTTCGTCAGCCTTTGGGTAAGGAACCCTGAAATGTGTAAGCCATTTTGCTGGTTGGGACAAACATTAAACAAATTACACTGGAAAGAGAATGAGGGATCACTCAGGGATTTTGCTGAGGAGCTTGAAGACACATCAAAGGGTAATCTATGCTTCTGGCGTTTAATCCTTTATTGTATATATTTATTTTATTAATGTGGAGGGAAAAATCTGTAAAGCAGTGAAGGCTTCTTTTTCGTGACTTAACAATGCCGTGCAGTGAGATTACCAAACGTTTAAATAAATTAAATACGCTCCCACATATTAAATCAGTAAAGAAGAACCGGCAAATAAACTTTCACGGTTCATAGATTTTGCAGTGCACGAAACTCGAGTGTGTTAGCACATGTACTGCGCCATCACGGCGGAGGCACAATCGCGTGCACGGCACCTGTGAACATTACGTTTGGCTGCAGCGAGCGTGCGCTGCGACGGTTCAGTAGAAGTCGTCGTCGAGGCGCGGCACGGCCGCCTGGTTCTTGACCTGGTCCTGGTCGAGGTAGATGGCGGCGACCTGGCGCGCGGACGTCGCCTGCTCCGGCGTCTTGTCCTCGCGCACGCGCACGAACCTGCCCCAGCCAAATGTACACTCATATACTACGTCCATCGATAGATTACACGTTCGAAAGGACATATAAACTCAGTAGTTCGCCTCTGACTGTCAAGTCAACGATAGTGTGATGCAGGATGGAGACAGCGCCATCTAGTTTTGCTTAGAGAAACTAAGTTTTCAATCTATGAAGTTATTTGTTTCTTATAAATCTCGTATTTATCATATGATGGATGGAACTTAATAAATATTTTTGTCTAATTTACTCGTCGGACAAACATTTATACATACAAACGCCGCACTGTTCACTTCGCTCACTCTTTCAAATATTTATAAGCTAATCGACGAAAATGTTTGTTCGTTTAGTTCTCAAAACACATATGCGAAATAAAGTTATGTAATTTTACAATAATTTAAGCCTCTTGTGCCGGCATGCTTCAAAAGCATACCGCACATACACGTATATAGCAGTTTCCCCCTTCCTCAGTCTACGTGCGCTGCGATGCGCGCCCTAATTAATTGGAGGTCTATGAAATCAGACGAGTCAATCTGAAGTATGTTACGACAGCTGTGGTATAGTAATGTAACTAGATTCGAAACACTCCCATTCAATCAAAAGGCACCTTCGATCGATGGGCGAGTTATCCCGAGCAGTTTAGGTGGGCCCGTAAGCTTACTAATAAGTTAAGTTAAGTTTACTAATAATTTGAAAATCACTGTTACAATTTAATTGGTATTTTGTAACTAATATTAGGCAACAAATATCTGTGTTTCCCGTAAGCAATGCTCCCCATTGCTTACGGGCCGTTCTTCTGAGCTACCGGGCCCTCTGTAGGAGGGTTTTCCCAGGGAGTTTTTGCAAGTGGGAAATTAGCAGGTACCAATTTCCACCCTATTGTGTCCTAGCATATTTTTCAAATCCATCTACGATACTACTGTAGCTGTCGCTGTTGACAATAAAATAATATATAATGTAAAGTCGTGTACTTTCACCACCACCAAAAAATATATTGTGAGCAGTGTTAGGTTAGTTTAGGTTAAACGAGAGGCCAAACTCTGTCAAACTAGCATATATTGTTTATTCATCATCCACAGGCAGCACACTGCACTCGGATTTGTCATATTTTATCATTAGCCAGTTCAGCGTTCACGGCGAAGAAGAACTGGCAAGAAACTTCGCTGAATCTTTTTCAAAGTCCACTTAGTCCAAGTTTACAAATTTAAGTTTAGAAATACGGGTTATTGGTACCCGTTTATGTGAATACATTAAATTAATATGAATTTACAAAAATCTACCGTTCATGCCGTATGCAACAGTTCATGACAAATATCGGTTTACTTGGCAAAGTCATGTCCGTCATCTAACTCATACACTGAGCAGTAAGGAAATTACTTTTAAGGCGGGCTATCCCGCTCAACTCTCCATACAAACGGGGAATGAAGAGCTTTATTTGATCGAACTAGATGTCTGATGACCGTTGGCATTGTAAAATTGTGTTTGGTTTCTAAGTTATAAGGTCCGAAAGTTAGAATTTTTCGCGCGTTTTATACAATAACTTTGTAGGTGGATTACGCATTGATAAAGTAAGATCATCTAAAAAAAATTAGTCATAGCTTATTTAATTAAGATTTATAATCTACTTGGTTTTTGTCAGATTTTTGACTACAGCGGTCGTGGTTTACTTTTAGCTATAAGTCATTTTGTAATAAAAATTTTCGTAAATCTTACCAAATCATACACTATGCACATTGTCTATTTTGTGGACATGTTGCATCTTCCTCATCACGGAGCCTGTCTTTTTCTTTGGAACAGAGAAGGTCCCAGAGCGCAACAGCACGGTTTTGTACCGTACCCGTGAATAAGTTAGTCCCGTCGGGTTGGGCCATCTTAAGACTCTAGAACGGATCGAGTAGCCATTGCCCCAAGACAGACGAGACAATAGCGACGTGTAGCGCAGGCGCGAACCTCGGGAAGCGCAGCGAGATGCCCTTGTCGGGGTCGACGAGGCCGATGGCTGCGCGGTGCGCCGGCGACAGCGACAGGTCGGCGCAGCGCACCTCCCACACCGCGCCCGGTGCCAGCCACACGTCTGGCTCGTGGCTCGTGTCGTACCTGCACACCCAACACATTTCTATTTATATCTCTCCATCTCTCTCTGCCTCTCTCTCTATCTGCCTCTTTCTGTGCGCCTAGCTCTATCTGCCTCTCTCTCATTGCCCCTCCCTCTCTCTCTTTTTTTCTTTTTATGCAACCTGACATAGATGGCTAATACAACACAACAACCGTTATGATATTAGCCCACTACACCACATTCCCGGAGGAATTAAGTGCCATGCCAGGACCATCCCTTTATGAGCACGGCTACATTGAACTGGATGGAAAACACGAACAATCCTTCATTGCCGCTTCGACCATCTTTTCATCCAATGCGATGGTACCAACCCAGGCGGGCTTAAACCCTACCACCTAGTAGGGGAAGGCCTACTGTTTTACACGGATTCCGCACCATGGAGCAGCTCGCATTCGTGACGAAATGCACTTAGAAAGAGAAAAAGAAAGTGGTGCATGTCGGGGAGAGGAATTGAACCCAGACCTCGCCAGTCCCCGCACCACTAGGCTAGGAGCCGCTCAAGCCTCTACCTATACTTCTCTCTCCCTCCCTATCCCTTTCCCTCTCTCTCCCACCCCCGCCCCCAACAGGGACCGAGCCGAGCCACGCACCTGTAGTAGCTACGCGGCGCGTCGATGCGGTACTGCTCGAGGCTCGCGGAGTGAGTCTGCAGGTCGTCGTCGGTGAAGCCGGTGCCGATCTTGCAGAGCGACTGGAACTCCTCGCCGTCGGCGTCGTAGCAGGCGAGCAGGAAGCCGCCGTAGAGGCCGGCGCGCTTGCCGCGCCCTCGGTACGCGCCGATCACCACCACGTCCAGGGTGTCGCCGACGCCATCCAGGTAGTCCTTCTTGAGCTGGAGACACAACGACATTTTGTAGCATGTGAAAACCAAGAACGAGTTTAAATGCTACGATAGCGGCACGTAGTCGACGTGCACGCTCGACGCAGCGTTCGGACCGGCACATTGTCGCCATGCGCGCTCAACGCAGCGTTTGGACCGGCGCGCGTGTTGTGTTAGTTCTCCGCGCGCCGGCGAGCAAACGTCAAAATTATTTTATTTATTTATTTATTTATTTGATGAACGAGCATCCTAAGCTGATGTGTTCATGTCTGGGTTCCCGGGGGTTTTTTTATTACGGTTACTTTAGTTTAGTGTTTTTAGGTGTTTGTCAAGCCTGTTTTTAAATGAATTGGTGGTGGGAGCTTCAATGACATCTTCTGGCAGCTTGTTCCACATTTCAACTGCTCTATTCGACAGGAAGTGTTGTCTCGGGTTTGTTGAGCTGACAATGGCATTGAGCTTTAGGCTATGACCACGGAGATGACTATTTGTGTTTCTAGTGAAGAGGTTCTGCAGTTCTGGACAGTCGTAATAGTCATTGAGAATCTTGTATGTTTCTATGAGGTCGCCCCTTTCTCTTCGTTGTTCCAAGGTTGTCAGCTTGAGCACTTTTAGTCTTTCCTCGTATGGTTTCTTCTTCAGTACTTTTGGTATCTTGGTCGCTCTTCTCTGAACTCGTTCTAGGAGAGTAATATCTTTGACGAAGTAGGGATTCCATATTTGGAATCCATATTCCAGGAGTGGTCTAATGTGAGATTTGTATATTTTGATTAATGTCTCTATGGTCAGGTTCTAAAATGATTTCCGTATGACGTAGAGTAGGGCATTTGCTCGTTTAACTATAGTCTCTATATGATTTGCCCATTTTAGGTCTTTTCGTATAGGAAATTAATTGAGTGCGAGCTTGAAAAAGGTGGATCCGACCCCTAATTTCGCAAAACGACTCGGAAGCGGAGCCGAAAGCGTTGGTCACTATTGCACTGGCGGTCGTCGGGACAGGGCCGACGTGAAGAGGGTTCCTCTTCACGCGCAGGCGCGCCATATTCGCCCGCCATTGCAATAGACTCGACACGAAGTGCTCTTCTCGTTCGGAGTTGCTGGTCAGTATCGGCAGGGCTGGGGACTGTGATCCGTGCCCGTGCTTGTTCGGACCAGCGACTGATGTCCATCAATTTTTGCAGCTCCGAAGCGTGCGCGGTGTCGCAGGTTGCGGTGACGGCGTGGGATCGCCGTTGACCGGTCCGGGAGCTGCGCTGTGCGTCGGCCCGAACTAGGCGGTACGTGCGGGTTATTTAAACGTAGGCGAGCGTAGGGCACCCACGTGGCCATCGTAAACGAGCACTTTTACTGACGGAGTGTGACCTCCGCAGGGCAACTCAGGATCAGGCTGGGGACCAGCCGTGGCGATGGACGACCACGTGCTGAGGGGACGGGATTTCAAGGGCCGGGACGACCGGCGCCGGACTAGGAGGAAGCGTAGGGAGCAGCCGCATACGAGCTGGATCAGGCTCGCGCTGCGAGGCAGGCGACGCTGGCGTCAGCACCGCCGTGACGCGCCGTGCTGCCACGTGTCGCGCGACCTGGGGACACGGAACGTGGCCGTCGCTGGGATCGCGCTGAGCAACCGACGGGAACAGGTTACCATGGGGAAGAGTAGGTCCAGTGAACAGACGTTCGGAAAGACTACAGGTAACATTTTAGTGCGTTACTACTAGAGTGTGTCGTGCTGAGTAGGAACCACCGGAAAGACACTAAAAAGTGACCCGCTGAGGAAGGACGTAACCTAGAGTGTGCTAGGGAAGGAGTAAAGGTCGGAGGAGGATTAACCTCTCAGTGTATTATAAAAATAAGACTTCAGGATAGATTAATCTTAGGTTTAAGACTTTAATGGAATATAGCTAACATGTATAAAGTAAGATTTAATTTGATTTAATAAACACGAAAGCCGGACCCCACCACAGCCGAACGACCCTAAGTGCTGTACCGACTGAGCGGGAAACGGGGCGTAGTTGCGCGCAGGGCGGGCGACAATAAAATCATTTGACCCCGGCGCAGGCTACAATTTATGTGAAGATCTGCAACCGTCTGAGTGAAGATACTCATTATATAGTGTAAAGAGAAGGGGATAATTAAAATGGTTTCAGTTATAAAAGACTGATTACAGAAGCCACGTACCGCCTTAAACTCCTCCAGAACCACAACAGTAAAAAGGATATCCTGCTAAGGTCCATTAAGAGGCTGCTTCCAGACATAGATTCTGCTGGCCTTTAATGCCTGTGACCATTGATTAAAAAGACTAAAGATAGATATTATAAGATATTCGCTCATAGGTGGCTCATAAATGTGGAACAAGTTGCCAGATAATGTCGTTCAAGCACCCACCACCAATTCTTTCAAAAACAGGCTTGACGAACCTAAAAACACTAAACTTAAGTAACCATAAAAAGAAAGCACCAGTGAACCCAGACATGAACACATCTGCTTAGGCTGCTAGTTCATCAAATAGATAAATAAATAAAAACAAGCGGCGTAACTACATAATACAAATTCCCGATTTCCCCCCCACCGCTCCGCTAGACGCCGAAGCGGCAGTAGCGCCGTGAATCTTAGGATAAAACTGAAATGAGATATTGTTAGAGCGACACCTATACGCCGTCGCTGGAACTTCGTGAAAGTTGTATCGATCCCGCGGCAAGTCGTCAATGATCATACAACCAATCACAAGGCTCGAGATCACCCGCCATATTATTCACATTGCTGCTAGAAAACAGCAACCATTTCGTCAGATCTCTACTTCATGAAAGGATTTACTATTTTCACGTAAATCGTCAGTAGCTGGTTGGTGTAGCGCGTGAAACGTCTTATCTACAGTTATTGTTCGATGGGGGATGTCGGTTCGAATCCTGTAGGTTACAAATTTTTTTTTCTGTTTTTTTTACTTTTTATTGTTAATGGTGTATAGTATATAATTAAAGCGTGGGTTAGACTTAATTGATTTACACATATAAAAAAAAATTACATAATAATAGGTTTTGGTAAAAGTTTTTACCTTATTAACAATTTTAAAAAGTATAAACGTCATTTGATACAATAAAAAGTAAAATAACACTTTTAAAAAGGATAAACGTGAGACGATGGAGAAATAATTTCCATGCAACGAGCGCGCAAAAAATGACGCCACGCGACTTGCAACATTATATCGCCGTTCATAGCGCCGTAGCGCAGTGATGAAAACGGAGAAAAATCTAATTTTTTGTTTCCCAAATTGATAGGTAAATTGATAAAAATAAGAATTATTTTTCAATAAACCTGATGGTCGTTACGTCATTCTTCATTAGTAGTGAGAGCCGAAACAAAGGCCAAATTCCTCCCGCGGCACAAGCAGGTAACTACGTCGCTTATTCCAAGGAATGTGACAAGTAGTGTCGACACTTTTTAGGGTTCCGTACCCAAAGGGTGAAAACGGAACCCTATTACTAAGCCTCTGCTCTCCGTCCGTCCGTCCATCCGTCCATCCGTCTGTCCGTCCGTCCGTCCGTCCGTCCGTCCGTCCGTCCGTCCGTCCGTCCGTCCGTCCGTCCGTCCGTCCGTCCGTCCGTCCGTCCGTCCGTCCGTCCGTCCGTCCGTCCGTCCGTCCGTCCGTCCGTCCGTCCGTCCGTCCGTCCGTCCGTCCGTCTGTCACAGGGCTCTATCTCATGAACCGTAATAGGTAGGCAGCTGAAATTTTCACAGAGTGTGTATTTATTTTGCCGCTATAACAACAAATAGGTAAATTAAAAAAATATATAAAAATTAAAGGGGGGGGCATACAAAAGAAACGTGATTTTTGGTGTTGATGGTACGGTACCCATCGTGTGCGAGTCCGACTCGCACTTGGCCCGTTTTTTTAGTTCACTTTGCTCTCCTGTGGTCGCCTGGTACGCAGTATTGGTGGTACTATTTAGCTGCTATTTGCCGCGGCAGCGAGTGCCGCGTCTTTTGTCGTTTGAACATCTTTTTTTCGACGTTGGCGACGTTGTCGTCGTTGTTCGTCGTTGTTGATGTCGAAAACGGAACCCTATTACTGCGTGCAATTGTATTTGGTGCGGTGCGTACCTAGTTATGCGCTGCTCGTCGATTGTGCGCGGCGCGTACAATTGCGTGAGGTCGCGTATGCGCGCTCGTCGATTGTATCTCGTTCACTCGCGTCAGTCGCCCCGCGCCGAAGTGTCTTATAATATTTGGACGCTCGTCCGCTCCGCTGTAGCGCCACAGAGCAGCGCTGTGCAACAATCGAATAACGTAGATTTGTATTCGAATGAATCGAATAACGGGAACAATCGAATAATTCGATTGTTTTTATTCGCAATCGCCTATCGCTAGTCTACGACCAGTGTTTCCAATGATATAACGAAAACAAATTTTGACATGACAGACAGGTAGATTAGGTCGGGGCGTTTATTTTGAGTGGTCGCATGATGGGTCTACGACCAGTGTTTCCCATGATATAACGAAAACAAATTTTGACATGACAGACAGGTAGATCAGATCGGGGCTTGATGGGTTTGACAAGACAAACAGGTAGATCAGGTCGGGGCGTTTATTTTGAGTGGTCGCATGATGGGTCTAAGACCAGTGTTTCCCATGATATAACAAAAAACAATTTTGACATGACAGGAAGTTAGATCAAGTCGGGGCGTTTATTTTGAGTGGTCGCATGATGGGTCTGCGACCAGTGTTTCCCATGATATAACGAAAACTAATTTTGACATGACAGGCAGGTAGATCAGGTCGGGGCGTTTATTTTGAGTGGTCGCATGATGGATCTACGACCAGTGTTTCCCAAGCTATAACGAAAACAAATTTTGACATAACAGAGAGGTAGATCAGGTTCAGGCGTTTATTTTGAGTGGTCGCATGATGGGTCTGCGACCAGTGTTTCCCATGATAAAACGAAAACTAATTTTGACATGACAGACAGGTAGATCAGGTCGGGGCGTTTATATTGAGTGGTCGCTTGATGGGTCTACGATCAGTGTTTCCCATGATAAAACGAAAACCAATTTTGACATGACAGACAGGTAGATCAGGTCGGGGCGGTTATTTTGAGTGGTCGCATGATGGGTCTAAGACCAGTGTTTCCCATGATGTAACAAAAAACAATTTTGACATGACAGACAGGTAGATTGTCGCATGATGGGTCTACTACCAGTGTTTCCCATGATATAACGAAAACAAATTTTGACATGACAGGAAGTTAGACCAGGTCGGGGCATTTATTTTGAGTGGTCGCATGATGGGCCTACGACCAGTGTTTCCCATGATGTAACGAAAACTAATTTTGACATGACAGACAGGTAGATCAGGTCGGGGCGTTTATTTTGAGTGGTCACATGATGGGTCTAAGACCAGTGTTTCCCATGATATAACAAAAAAATTTTTGACATGACAGACGGGTAGATCAGGTCGGGACTTTTACTTTGAGTGGTCGCATCATGGGTCTACGACCAGTGTTTCCCAAGATATAACGAAAACTAATTTAGACATGACAGACGGGTAGATCAGGTCGGGACGTTTACTTTGAGTGGTCGCATCATGGGTCTACGACCAGTGTTTCCCAAGATATAACGAAAACTAATTTTGACATGACAGACAGGTAGATCAGGTCGGGGCGTTTATTTTGAGTGGTCGCATGATGGTTCTACTACCAGTGTTTCCCATTATATAACGAAAAAAAAATTTGACATGACAGGAAGTTAGATCAGGTCGGGGCGTTTATTTTGAGTGGTCGCATGATGGGTCTGCGACCAGTGTTTCCCATGATATATCGAAAACTAATTTTGACATGACAGACAGGTAGATCAGGTCGGGGCGGTTATTTTGAGTGGTCGCATGATGGGTCTAAGACCAGTGTTTTCCATGATGTAACAAAAAACAATTTTGACATGACAGACAGGTAGATTGTCGCATGATGGGTCTACTACCAGTGTTTCCCATGATATAACGAAAAAAAATTTTGACATGACAGGAAGTTAGATCAGGTCGGGGCGTTTATTTTGAGTGGTCGCATGATGGGTCTGCGACCAGTGTTTCCCATGATATAACGAAAACTAATTTTGACATGACAGACAGGTAGATCAGGTCGGGGCGTTTATTTTGAGTGGTCGCATGATGGGTCTACGACCAGTGTTTCCCAAGCTATAACGAAAACAAATTTTGACATAACAGACAGGTAGATCAGGTCCGGGCGTTTATTTTGAGGGGTCGCATGATGGGTCTACGACCAGTGTTTCCCAAGCTATAACGAAAACAAATTTTGACATAACAGAGAGGTAGATCAGGTCCGGGCGTTTATTTTGAGTGGTCGCATGATGGGTCTGCGACCAGTGTTTCCCATGATATAACGAAAACTAATTTTGACATGACAGACAGGTAAATCAGGTCGGGGCGTTTATTTTGAGTGGTCGCATGATGGGTCTAAGACCAGTGTTTCCCATGATATAACAAAAAAAATTTTGACATCACAGGAAGTTAGATCAGGTCGGGGCGTTTATTTTGAGTGTTCGCATGATGGGTCTACGACCAGTGTTTCCCATTATGTATCGAAAACAAATTTTGACATGACAGACAGGTAGATCAGGTCGGGGCGTTTATTTTGAGTGGTCGCATGATGGTTCTACTACCAGTGTTTCCCATGATATAACGAAAAAAAATGTTGACATGACAGACAGGTAGACCAGGTCGGGGCGTTTATTTTGAGTGGTCGCATGATGGGTCTACGACCAGTGTTTCCCATGATATAACGAAAACTAATTTTGACATGACAGACAGGTAGATCAGGTCGGGGCGTTTATTTTGAGTGGTCGCATGATGGGTCTACGACCAGTGTTTCCCCAGATATAGCGAAAACATATTTGGTCATGACATGACATGTACAACACTTGAAATTGAACTGAACCGTTCCTCCGAGATTAATATTGGAGTTTCTTTTCGTCATAGAATTTATTTTATTTTATTTTATTATATTTTTAATTTTTATTATAATTTTATTTTAGCTATTTGTTGTTATAGCGGTAAAATAAATACACACTCCGTGAACATTTCAGCTGCCTACCTATGGCCCTGTGACAGACGGACGGACGGACGGACAGCGGAGGCTTAGTAATAGGGTCTCGTTTTCACCCTTTGGGTACGGTTGCCTGAAAACGAACCAACAAAACAAAACATATTATTTATGTCATTTATTCTTTTCACGGAGTTTTCCTTCTGTTCATGTTATTAATTATTCTGTGCCGCCGACAAAAAATACAAAAATCCGCCCGCCGAGCTATCTGCCAAGGTCATGTGACTTGTCCTGTTGCGACCCGTCCGCAATGGACGTACTTGCAGACGCACGTTCCACGGGGAGGCGGATATTTGCGGCCGCCCCAATACTCGTAGTGCCCGCTAGGCTTGAGAAGGAGAATTTAGCATAATTACGTAACGACAGTCGTGGCACAATGGTTTTAGCGTCGTATTTTTGCTGCGAATTTGAGAACCACACATATCGAAGTTCGGTTCCTGGAAACATCTCTTTTTTTATATTATAACAAATATTTTATTTATTTATTATATTTTTATTTATTTAGATCTTGCTAACCGAACGTTACTAACCAGTGTCAATTATTTCGGCTTTAGACCTCAATAACATTTGATTGAGAATTTTACAGCGCCATCTATGAAGTTCAGCTGATGCTCGTAGGAATTTGGTTCGGAACTTTGTTACTGTCGCGATCCCGAAAGCGATCTCCGCGTGCGGAGAGTCGTGCGGAGAGGCGTGCGCCCGCTTCGAAACATCGCAGCGGACTGAGGCTACCGAAATGGCAATAGATAGTCGCCAAGAGAACGAAAGGGAAAGGGATACTTCACGGTGCTCAGAAATTTTGTCGTAAGTCCAAAATTCATTTTTTTGATGCTTTGAATGAAAAATTGTGTCCAAATGCAATAATAATCATTCAAAAATTTGAAAATCATGATGCAAATATAATGTGAGATTACTAGCACTGTAATTAATACCAATTCTGAGAAATAAAGCATAATGTGAAAAAATCTACCTATTTTCGCGATTTTTTTCTATCGGGCCAATGTTATGCTATTGGAACAATAATCATTCAGATTAAGCGGATATAAGTGAAGTTTCATATCACGCAATTTTAGCATGATTAGTTCAATATTCTCTGAGAAATTAAGACAAAGCTAAGTGCGATTTAGCGTCATACGGAGCCTTAAGATGGGCCTTCCCGCTCAACTCCTCATACAAACGTGGAAAGAAGATCATTATTATTATTATATACACTAGCAGCTGCAAGCTGATGCGCTGCTTCACTGATTGCACATTGTTTTTATTTTATTTAATTTTTTCATCATGCACACATTTCTTGTCGGAGATCCAAAATTATAATCAAAACAGCTTTATTTGATCGAACTAGATGTCGAATGACTGTTGGAATTGCAAAATATTGTTTGGTTTCTAAATTATAAGGTATTCTAAGCAGCTTCTTGGTGAAGTATTTATGGAGATTAAAAAGGGAGATGATCAGTCGAAAGTATATATATTATATTATTATTATTATATACACTAGCAGCTGCAAGCTGATGCGTGTACTTCACTGATTAAGTGCACATTGTTTTTATTTTATTTTATTTTTTATTTTAAGTGTTCATAATACATTTTATATTTTTTACGTGATTGTCCAAATGGTTTTTCGAAACTGTTCACCGAGCTAGCACTTATGACTTCCTCCGGCAGCTTGTTCCAGTCTTCCATAAACATAGTTTGACAGAAAGTGTTTCCTCGGGTTGGAATTGAAGCTGTTATGATTGAGTTTCAGAGAATGTCCACGAAGTCTTTGGTCATTGTTCAGGGAATACATATGAACCTTGAGCCAGTTGCGCGAGCGCTTGGCGATCTCGTAGGTGGCGTCGCGGCCGGCGAGCGTCTTCACCATGAGCCCCTCGCACGAGCCGCGCACCGACTCCTCCAGGAACTCCTGCACCTCCTCCAGCGTGCTGCAGTCGCGCGACGTCGCCATCATCCACTCGCCTGTCCACGGGCGAGCCAACACTATTTATCAATTCGTCTGTATGTTTTTTTTTTTTTTTTTTTGTTTTTTTTTTTTTTATGTTTGTTACCTCATAACTTTTTCCTGGGTGAACCGATTTTGATGATTATTTTTTTAAATGATAGCTAGTGCTTCCCAAGTGGTCCCATTTTAATTTGGTTAAGTTCTGACAATGATATCCATGAGAAAATCATAAAAGTCTTAAATTTGTATTAAGATGTGCGCGACAAATGGACGAATAACTCAATATAACGCCAACCGATTTCGGTGATTCTTTTTTTATTGGAAAGGACGTGTACAAATTAGTAAGTTTACTTCAGATTCACTAAAAATTAACAAATAAAAAAACAAATTTAACAAAAAAAATAACCGACTTCAAAGGAAAAGCACTAAAAAGTAAAAAATAATGTTCATTTTTGTAGTTACGATTTCTGTTATTTTTTGAGTCGGTGTCAGCCAAGGTTAGGTTAGGTTAGGTTAGGTTAGGTTAGGTTAGATTAGGATAGGTTCTCTTGATTGGCGCAGCGCGTGCCCGGCTGACGCCGACTCAAAAAATAACAGAAATCGTAACTACAAAAATGAACATTATTTTTTACTTTTTAGTGCTTTTCCTTTGAAGTCGGTTATTTTTTTTGTTAAATTTGTTTTTTTTTACATCGTCGGATAGGCTGTAGAGCCAGCAACATTTAAAGTCATTGAAAATTAGATACTAGTAATTTTTTATGTAACTGGAACTAACCTAACCTAACCCACCACATGGAAGCTAGTCGCCATGCCAGGACCTTTCTCGTAGTGCTCTACATTGAACTGCATGGAAAACACAGACGTGATCATCGCTGATTCAATGCAATGGTACCAACCCGGGCGGGATTAGCCCTACCACCTAATAAAGTAAGGAATGGGACCTACAGTGTTACGTAAAATCCGATCAACGGTTGAAAATGGTCACCCATCCGGAACTCCACCTTCAGCACTCAGAGTTGCTTCACCAAGATTATCGAACCGCAAGGCATTGCACCAATGGGCTGCCAAGACTGACAACCAACGTTGTTAATAGACCAACAAATATAAGAGCCAATTTGTGAGTTTCATAACTATTATCAATGAACAGAATTGTTTCGTCTTTTGGTGTCTACACCCCACCCCATCCATGTAACAATAGCTACGTGTACATAAGCGAGCTTACCTTCCACAACGTTGAAGTTTTCGTGCAGCAGGCGGCGGCGTTCGGCGAGCGGCTCGCGCACGAGCGCGCGCCCGTTCAGGTACAGCAGGTCGAACATGAACAGGCACACCTGCACCTTGATGTCGGCCACCTGAGCGTCCTTGCGTTTACGCGTCGACAGCACCTGCAATGTGATGCGGGTCTATAGCCATGTAGCACTTAACATAAAAAAAACATTTTTTTTATGCAACCTGACATGAATGGCTAATACAACAAAACTACCGTTATGATATAGCCCAATACAACACAATTCTGAAGGAATTAGGTGCCATGCTAGGACCTTCCCTTTAAGAGCACGGCTACATTGAAGTGGATGGAAAACAAGGACAATTTTTCATTGCCGCTTCGACCATCTTTTCATCTCATGCGATGGTACGATCCCGGGTGGGCTTAAACCCTACCACCTAGTAGGGGAAGGCGACCTACAGTTTTACAAGGATTCCGAACCATGGAGCAGCTCGCATTCGTGACGAAATGCACTTAGAAAGAGAAAAAGAAAGTGGTGCATGTCGGGGCGAGGAATTGAACCCAGACCTCTGGTATGCTAGGCCAGTCCCCGCGCCACTAGGCTACGAGCCGCTGTGCTGACATCTCCTAATTATTGACTATATGAAGTGTTTATTTTTGTTATAAATGTGTTTGCAAGAAGGTGTGGAATGACTTAACTGAACATATGCAGTCCCATTGGTATAGAGCAGGGTTTCGATCTAGATCCAGACTATCCACACTGACTGGCCACATATCTTCTTATCGCTAGCATAACGCCGTTTCGCCGTTCTCGAGCAGATGTGATATTATTTTACAAAATTATTAATAGCTATGTTGATAGTCCAGACTTCTTAAAACAAATTAATATAAGTATACCCAGAGTCGGTAGCAGAAGGCACAACTACATTCCTTTTCACACAGAATCGTGCTCCACTAATATCGGACAGCACTCACCAATTCACCGAATGTGTAAAACCTGTAATGAATGGAATGACAGAATCGACATTTTCGCCGACACGATATTTTCAGTAAAAAAGTTAAAAATCAATTGTTTAATTATTTCATATGTCATAAATTGTTTTGTATTTTAAGTTAAAGAAGAAGAAAGAAAGAAAGAAATCGTTTATTTACCTGCGTTTAAAGAGAAATTAACTTAACAAGGTATTTGGCTTAATCTATGAAAATAACTTAATATAAAATTAACAGAACAACTAGATATTTAAAAAGCTTAGAACTAAAAGTCAATACCTATACACATACATATAATCAAATAACAGGTAAATCGGTTCTAGGCGCAGCATATGTCACTGTATTATGGAATGTATGCGTTTGATAACGGCGAATGCCGAAATATTACTGCTTTTTACGATATATATGTTGTGTTTCAGGATCGGCTCCCGATTCCCGATCCTGCACTCCCTGCACCCCATTGCAGCTCCAGGGGCGCGGCTCGCGCCACCCGATCCGCATAGAGACGGCGGCGCGGGACACAAGAGGGGGCGTTCAGCTACATACAACCAGATTAGCTGTTTTTCTTATTTATTTACTTATTTATTTATTTATTTACTTATTTAGTTATTTTTACCGTATTGGTTCTGTAGGCAGACATAATACTAATAATATATAGTTTTAAATTTGCTAGGTTCTACTGTATACGTATATAGTCCATGTTGTGTTCACCGTTTTAGAGTATATGCTAGATTACTTGTTAGATTTATGTTTTCACCATGTATAGCATATCATTCTGTGTGTGAACCTAATAATATAATAATAATAATAACGTTTCAAGCCTCGTCAGCTAGCCTGCGGGCTAGAGCTCGCAGATTCTTCAGTCCTCCTCTCCTCTATCCATATTCTGTAGGACGCCTTCAATGACGTATTCGCAGCTCCCTCCATATGAGCTTAACTTTGATCTTGGCAGGGATACATTCTAACAGAAATTGTAGAGAACCGATTTCAACAGCAAATAGTTCCGCCTTAAACCTATTCCAGTGTCTACTTAATTGTGATACTTGTTTACTTTACAGTTGTGGTCCTTAGGTATGTTAGTTTCCCACGGAACTGTACACAATTTCGACAAGTACAACATGTCTCGAGTAAACTTGTAGTATATTTTGTATGTATTCTATGGTGCAGATTTCTGAAGGTGCTTCTCACGTGTATCAACAATTGCCTATCTTTAGCTGACCCTAGTATTATTATTATTATTAAATTTATTATTAAATTTTATATACACTAGCAGCTACAAGCTGATGCATGTATTTTAATTATTGAGTGCACTGTATTAATATTTTTGCAAGTAAAGTTTTTTTTTTAAGTTTAGTTTTTATTTATTGCTTCTCGTTTTTGATATTTGTCCAATTTGTTTTTAAAACTGTTCACTGAGTTAGCACTTATCACTTCTTCTGGCAATTTGTTCCAAGTGTCAACAAGTCTGTTAGATAGGAAGTGCTTTCTCGGGTTTGAAGTAGTGTTATTGCGGTTAAGTTTCAAGGAGTGTTTTAAGTTTTAAAAAAGGTTTGGTCCTATCTTTGGGCAGTTTATTGTCTTCAGATTTAAGAAAGTTCGTTCTGAAAGCCACTACTGCACTGGTTTGGGTCCTTCCCAGTCCGAGCAATAGATTGGCTGATTAAATTCTAGAATCCAACACGAATTATAGTTTCTCGGCTCAGTGGCGGGCATGGGGGGGGGGGGGGCGGAGGGTGCGGTCCGCACCGGGCGGCACTTTGACGGCGGCGGCATTTTTCAGGTGGTGGGTTTATGATCAATCACAAAAATAAGAGGGCAGCAAATTTCGGAGCAGAACCGGGTGCTAGTGACCTATTCTACGTCACTGTCTCGACTCAACTATGCCTCAAGTCGTAGTTAATGCGGTTATTAAAACTTTCAAATTAAAATTCAAAAATATTTATTCAAGAAAGAAATTAACTAGTAAATAGAAATTAACTAATACAGCTGGTCCGCAACTAAGCTAGGCTTGTGCTAGAGGACCAGCCATGACAGATTATTTGGTACACATTTGTACATTTACTTCAAACAGTAAGCAAAAGTACATTTAACAATATAAATGACAAAACTTGTGCAATAGCAATCATGTGTAATAATCATCCGTCTGATGGTGATGTGCGTTAACATGAAGACGTGTGTGCTTGGCAAAATTGTAAGTGAAAATGTAACCATTTATTTGTTCTCAATAATCCGTCTCTTTTAAAACTAGCTACTAACACGAAAATTTTTTTTATTCATTTAAAAAATCAAACAACCTCACACTTTCTTATTACTGTCAAAGCGCAACCTCGCCTGTTTCTAGCACAAAGTGATCGTACCGTAAGAGCATACCTGGAAAGGTAGTATCCGCTTGTTGTCGCGGTCCCACGCGACCGCCTCGCAGTCGAGCACGCAGCTGGTGACGGTGTCGCGGAGCGCGGCGGCGAGCCGGCCCAGCACGTCCGGGTACTTGCCGCTGTTGTCCTCCTGGTTGCGGCTGAAGACGGCGGCGCGGGCGACGTCGCGCACGCCCTCGCGCTCCGGCACGTGGATCTGCGCGCGCTCCCCGTCGTACTTCCACTCGCACGTGAACTGCAGGTTCTCGAACCTGCCGAAGGTCATCAGTATTTTTTTGTTATTTTATTATAATATGTTGTATGGTGCGCTGACGTGCGAGGTGAGTTCAGGAAAAAAAATTCGCCCACAAGACGTTTATATGATAATGCACATAATTATCGGCGAATCATGTAGTAAAAGAATTACTCTTTGCGTGCCTGATTTGTTTTATGCTTAAATCCTGTCCTTAGTAGAATAAAACATATGTAAAGTAAAATTGCGATTGTATTGAAGTTTTAATATATTCAAATATATTTCTTTCCTAGTTTTACATAACAAACTAGCACTGGAATAAGCAGGTCGTAGTTGGTACACTTGCAGTACGCCATCTTGTTGTGGGTAGAGAAGGCTAGGCAGAGGGATACGCACCTCTGGAACACTTCGTGGACCCCCTTGGTGGGGTGCGCCAGCATGGGCTTGAGCGGCACGCCGGGCGTGAGGCGGCAGTGGCGCGGCAGCTCCTCCGCGCCGTGCTGCAGCAGCACCGGGATCAGCAGCTCGTAGTTGGGACACTCGCAGTACGTCGTCTTGTTGTGGGTAGAGAAGGCTAGGCAGAGGGATACGCACCTCTGGAACACTTCATGGACCCCCTTGGTGGGGTGCGCCAGCATGGGCTTGAGCGGCACGCCGGGCGTGAGGCGGCAGTGGCGCGGCAGGTCCTCCGCGCCGTGCTGCAGCAGCACCGGGATCAGCAGCTCGTAGTTGGGACACTCGCAGTACGTCGTCTTGATGAGTAGCGCCTGCGCCTCCAAGCGCGCCTGCCCACACCAAGCAAAGTTTTTGAGGTTTGAAATTATGTAATGAGTTATCACTGCAGAAGCACACCAGCACAATTAATGTAATTTGATTTAGCTTCATTTAACGTAAAGCTATCTTAACTTTCCTAAGAGTATGTGAACTACCTGAGGACCTCAGATCAAAATAGGACGGAGATGTGTCATCATGAGCGCCAACAACAAGACCTGCTGTTGCCAATTTTGGAAAACTACCAACCCAACTTAAACATATATGCCACGTGTAATCAATTCATGCTACTGATGAATGGACATTAATCAATCTATTTTCATTCGCAGTCTCGGGAGCTACAACACTAAAACCTGAGCTAACTGTGGCAACCCTATTTAATAAAGGAAGGACCAGTCTGCTGCAAGTGTAACAACAGGTGCTCAGACTTTCATTAAATTCTAGCTTGAGCCTTCCAGGGCTCTAACCTTAGTCCAGTTTTGAATAGAATGATAACAGCAGGAATGCTTGAGAAGCTGTAACCGCCACATGTTTACCGACTGCATAAATGCACTGCTAGTGACTAAAACCCAACCGTAGCGTCGAAGCCTCTTCATTCTTACCTTAGACTATGACAAACTAGACAATTGGCTCCAAAAACAGCAGATCAAGGTTATTACAACAAATTTGTAATTTGGTTTGAGTTTATTGCACTAGATGGGTTGAAGGAGTGTCATACGGTATTATATCACCTTGAAAACGTCAGCAGGGACGCCCCGGGAAGCGTCGAGGACCTCCGGTGGCCAGGACTGGCACGGCGGCGTGAGCAGCGTGGCGAGCGCCAGCGCCTGCAGCACCGACTGCTCCGCCAGCCCTATCCGCAGCTTGCCCGCCATCGACCTGCACGTCGTGTGCCATAAGTCATCTCAAATGTTGCTGTGGACTCAGTTTAGGGGAACTGTAGTCGCAATGGGGACGACGGCTGCCAAACTTTACCACCAGATGGCGCCACATAAAACTATGCCACTGTTTTATTTTAAGGTTATAGGTTGTTGACCAATTAAACTGAGTTAATATGAAATAGCTACCTAGAAATGGTTGTAAAACACGGACAATGTGATTGCCTGTGATTCACAAGTAAACATAACCTCTACGTGATAGCTTGGCCTAGTCTTATGTGGCGCCATCTGGTGGTAAAGCTTTGCGCCGTGCACCCCATTGGGTGCAGTGCACTTCATATAAATTGAACCCTTAAAGTATGTTTACAGCAGAGGAATCTGTTCTGGTTCTTTTTTGCATTACTTTTTTGTATTACTGTACAATGTATTATTATGTAAAATTCTTAACAAAATCACTTGAAAAGAAAATTTAAGGATTTTATTTTATTTACTCTCACCTGATCAGGTACCGCGCCTCCGACTCTCGGCACGCGACGAACAGCGATTGGATTTTAGCCACTTTCTTTGACATTGATGCTTGTCCTGGGGAGCAAATGGTCGATTATTGAGAAACATTATCTGCCATTCCCAATAACATACATACATAAACAAAAACGTACATATTCACAAAAAGCAAGGTGCAAGAATATGTATTGATATAAACTTTTAGCATTGAAGAAGTGTCGGATGATTTATTTATTATTTATTTATTTATGCGCTTTAGACAGGCAGCATATGCTGATGCGTCTAAATCCAGTGTTTCACTTGATAAATTGATTTTTTGATAAATTTGATAAAATTGGTTTTTTTTTTCTTTACATTAGATTTCGTTTAACCATGTCTATTTTTAAATTGGTTGGTGGTCATAGGGTTAATCACATCCTCTGGGAGTTTGTTCCATGCCTCTTCTACTCCGTTGAATATGTAGTTTTTGCGAGTATTCATTATAGAGGCCGTGACATGCAGTTTCATGTTCATGCAATAGGAATAAGTAGAGGTCACGCGGTGAGTACCGACCCGTCATGTTGGCCAGCTCCTTGAGCGCGAAGAACACGTTGCGCAGGACGAGCGGCGCCGACCGGAACATGACGCGCTGCGTGCTGCGCGACTGCTCCGCCACCAGGCCCAAGTCGCCCACCTGTGCACGTTGGGCAGACGATTCGGATTTCGTCCACCACGCTGTGGATTCGTGAAGCGAACTGGAGGACCTCTGACATGGTGGACGAAACGCCGAGCTAAATAAGTAAGCTGAACACTGTTTATCTGTAAATATAAATAATGTGTCCAACAGTGAAAATCTAAACAAACATATTGAAACTTAATAGGAAAATACATATTTATCTGACAGAGCATTTGTATGTGTATTGCAACATGGGTGGGGTCTAGATAGAGGTGAAAACACCAAAGGTGAAAAAAAAAGTGTATTATTTTTATACTCACTAACACATAACTTTTTTTCGCTATGAATACTAAACTCCCTCAAATTTGTAATAAGCAGTCAAGCAGCAAGTTCAAGCTTCGAACCAAGAACTTTAATTAGACAAAAAAATTATGATTAGGTATTATTTTTGTAGGTGCTAGAAAGAAATTGCAAGTTAGTGGCGAGCGGGTAGCCCACAATGATTTTTTAATTTAATTTATTTAATTTAAAGTCGGTGCCCATTAGTTTTTTTTTTATGTTAAGCGCGGCATATGGCGTACGCCAGGACCTAAAGGTGCCCGACGACGCCCATGGGTTTTCGAACATTCAGGGGGGCTGCAAAAACCATGCCGGCCGGCCAGGTGCTTCTTCACACCACGTTTGATGGACCCCAGGTCGTAATTTGGGGGAAATACCTCGGAAGGGAGTTCATTCCATTGTTTACCGACCCTATAGATAAAGGATCTAGAGGATCGGTGAGTTCTCATTTTTGGAATGTCGACTGTGAATTTGTGCATTTTCTCCCTGTTCCGCGTTGACCGAAGGTAGAAAGGGGACGGAGGAACAGCGTTATGCAGCTCCGACGAGCATTCTCCATGGTAAAGACGCCCATGGAGGAGATTTTTTACATAGTTTAATGGGCACCAGAATGTTCAAATTCTCAAGATGTATTTTATAATAAGTAATGTGTCCAATAAATAGATTTATTAGATAGTTTGTGTACCTTGCCCGCGTCCGCCTTCACCTGCGCGAGTGTCCGCCCGGTGGATTGAGCGATCGCCTTCATCAGGTAAGTCTCGGCGACACCTGCCCAAATACAAAGACAACCACTCATCATAGATCGCTTCTAATCTCATGATATTAGCAGACAGACAAAATCACAAAATGGAATACATGGATAATGACCCGACTACACCAAAGGAGAGAAGAATAAGAAATGGGTTCAAGACTGAATTATTTACTGTAGAAGTCGGAGCAAGAGGACTACCAGCAAATTCACATGCCAAGATCATCGCTAAGCTCACATATGGAGAAATCGCAAAGCTGTCACTGGGCATCCTACAGAATATGAAGAGGTAGAGAGAGGGTAACATCAGCGGTGAGGAACCCGATCGGCCACTTTTAGTCCCAAACTCGATTGAAACCTTCCTCTACTGCCAATGAGCCCTGAGTGGTCAGTCTGAGTTCTTACCTAAATTGGCGTTTGCGACAAACCGATCTGCTAGCGTTTTCCGTAACAACGTCAAACTCCATACAAGTTTTACTAGATATTCTGTGGTTTTACTTCTTCAAGCTGTCAAAGTCAAACTCGGACTTCCCATTTGTAAGAAAACGCGGAGTCTACGTAAACGGCAACGTTGAGTAAGCTGTCAAATCAAACTTGGACTCGCAAATGTTAGTTCGCTTAACGCTCACTGCGCGCGCCCTTCAATTTCTCCATACATTTGAAAACGCCAGTCGATCGGATTGCCGAAAACGCCAGTCGATCGGATTGCTGTAAACGCCAATTTAGGTTACAACTGGGACTATTGGCTCTGTTTACTCCAGGAACTTTAGACTTAAATCATCTTTTACGCGTTACATGTTATGATGATGGTGCATGTTATGGAACGATAACTGTCTGTTTCCTATCCTTTTACTGCTAAGCTATCATACCGATTTTTACATTTTTCCGAGAGGTATCTTGAAGCACATAGGACAGAGGTCAAGAAAGGTTATAGAAGTCATTATATTTAGAAAAACGCAAGGCGTGTTAGGTAACCAACCCCCATTTTAGGCCCAATTTTTATGGAGCTGATAAAATCAGAAAAAATCTCTGAATTTATTTCCGAAGCTAGAATAATTAATCAATGTAACTTTTGAGTTACAATGAATATTTAAGTCTTCCAGAAAGGAAAATAGGATAATAAGAATCAGAATAAGCAGAGTTGCAAGGCAGCGCGCCTACCGATGCCTCACCTAGCTCGAGACTCTCGTAGGCGGGCGCGAGCCGGTTGAGGCAGAGGTACACGCTGGGCAGCAGGTCCTCGGGCGTGAGCAGCAGAACGGAACGCAGGTAGTTGGCCAACGTCTCCACGATGCGCAGGCGCGCCGACGTCGCCTCGATGGCCTCGAGGGTGCGTGCGAGCGCGAGGTACGGCACACGCTCGCCACGCGACCAGCACGCGTCCTCTATCGGATGGTACTTTGACTTGCCAGGGTTGTATGTTGATTCTGCGGAGAGTTTTGAAGGTATGTAATTATGTTTTAACGGCTCGTAGCCTAGTGGCGCGGGGACTGGCCTAGCGTACCAGAGGCCTGGGTTCAATTCCAACATGCACCACTGTCCTTCTCTTTCCGAGTTCGTCACGAATGCGAGTTGCTCCGTGGTTCAGAATCCATGTAAAACTGTAGGCCCCCATCCCCTACTAGGTGGTAGAGTTTAAGCCCGCCCGGGTTGGTACCATCGCATTGGATGAAAAGATGGTCAAAGCGGCAATAAAAAATTGTCCGTGTTTTCCATCCAGTTCAATGTTGCCGTGCTCATAAAGTGAGGGTCCTGGCATGGCACCTAATTCCTTCGGGAATGTGGTGTATTCGGCTAATATCATAACGGTAGTTGTTTGGTATTAGCCATCCATGTCAGGTCGCATATTTTTTTTTATATATTTTACAGTTTTTTCAGTAATATTACAACACATTTACAATTTTGGTTGCAAGCAAAACATGGCAGGGATATTAAAACTTACCAGTCACTTTCTCCATAATTTCTTTCCCATTTTCAGGTTCATTCTTCACATTATTTTCAGTTTTCACAATGTTTACACTTGCTGTAGTCACATTGGTGTCCTTCTCAACAAGTGGGCAGGCATTCTTTTCAGGTTTTTCAGACTTCTTTGCTTTAGGGGTCTTTTCTTTTGGTGAGGCCCTTTTGGGTCTGGGTGGAGTTTTCTCTGGACCGGTTTTTGGTGATTCCTTTTTGAGTTTGGGTGGAGTTTTCTCTGGACCGGTTTTTGGTGATTCCTTTTTGAGTTTGGGTGGAGTTTTCTCTGGACCGGTTTTTGGTGATTCCTTTTTGAGTTTGGGTGGAGTTTTCTCTGGACCGGTTTTTGGTGATGCCTCTTTCGGTTTGGGTGGATTTTTCACTGGACTTTTTTTTGGTGATGCCGGTTCACTGTCTGAACTTTCTATTCGTTGACGTTTTGGAGTTTTTTTCTGCAAAAAAAATATATTTTCCCTTCACAAAACACAATGGGAGTCGACCTGACTCTGATTCAGCCGACATGGGTCAAGAAATCTATGCCAAACAAACCATAGTGCATGAAAATTTAATTATGTTCTAATAAACACAATGCATAGTAGCATTCATAGCACTAATTAATGCATTAATTCCAATGTTAGGCATTTTGACTGCAATGATTCAGTTATGAATCCAATCCCTGTGATCATTAAAGTAGATTTTAGTATCAGACACTAGAAACAATCCAAATTTAATTTTGATTTAATCAATTAGAAAATGGTGATGTCGCAATTATTAAGAATTAATTTGTTACCAAAATATCTCAGGACTAAGTCAAGTATGCCCACTTTTTATTTGTATACATTTTTACAAGTAACAGTGTTGTGAAGGTCTGGAACAGGCTTCCAGAGGATATAATACAATAATATAATGTTAACAAATTCAAAAACTTTTTGCTACCAGAAGTTGAATAATTATAAATGAAATGAAATGATGCCCTACTAACCAAAATGTTTATGAACTCTTCAAAAATTTGATATGAGCAAAACTGACATTGTAAGCATTACAAAGAAGTGATTAAGCAACTAACTGGATCAAAAGAAACCGTGATCACTGATAACCAGCCTGACTCCCGTAATGTGCCCACATCACACGCATTATTGTGTGGTGGTGGAATTTAAGTATAACGAAATATTACCTTTGAGGTGTCCACAGGGGAAGGGCTGCGAGATGCATCGCAAGACGCCTCACTGTCACTGCTTTGGATGCGCCTGCGCTTTTTGCTCTAAGTACAAAAACAAATGCCATCAACCAATACATGAAGGTTGGATTAAGGATGCTTTAATTTTATTACCATAAGTCTTAGTGGCTCAGTGGCGCGACACTTCGGCGATCCCTCTCCGAAGTTAAGCAACGCTGGGTCCGGTCTGGTCTTGGATGGGTGACCATTCGACCGTTGAGAGAGGTTGGCCGTGGTTCAGATTCCACGTTAAACTGTAGGTCCCCTTCCTTACTTACTAGGTGGTAGGGTTAATCCCGCCCGGGTTGGTACCATCGCATTGGATGAACGATGGTCGAAGCGGCAATGAAAATTGTCCGTGTTTTCCATCCAGTTCAATGTAGCCGTGCAATATAAGGAAGGTCCTGGCATGGCACCTAGTTCCCATGTGGTGTGTTGGGCTAATACCATGACCGAACTTGTGGTATTAGCCATCCATGTCGTCACATAAATAATAATAATAATAATACTGGATTGTCGTCAGAAACTCCTGGCGATTAATAAAGATTGTTAAAAAGTTATTTTTCTTATAAAGAGCTAATAGATGTCTGTCACTCACGACACCTTGAAAAAAACAAGGGGTATTTTTCTTCACAAGGACTTCACGAGAAATTTTTGTTATTAGCTTCCTTATTAGTTTAATAAAAGTTGATCAAGAGATCCAGGTGTTTAATTCCATTCGCCAGAACTCCGCCCCCAAGTTTAAGGTTATTTCACAGCAGTATTAACAGTTACTAATATTTCTTGTAAATTCTAAGAACTTTATCACAACTCGTTTGGAGTAGGATTAGATTTTTTATCTAACTCACTTGTATAGAAGGTTTATCAGCATGGCTGGGTGTGCTGATATCTTTTGGTGAACAGCTGGGCTCCGGCTCACTTTCCGTACGTTCACGTTTGACGCGATTCAAGTCTGCTCGATCCTCGGAGCCCTCGTTAGACTTATCTAAGCTCTTCTTAGGGGTCTTAGTAAAGAATGAGGTAATACTTCGCTGCGCCATGTTGTGCGGAACTACGGGAGCTGTGGATACCAGGGTGAAGAGCCGAGACCTCGTTACAACATTCTGAAACACATTCCCACCAAATCAAAGCGACCCTTCGGATGGTTTTTTTTTTGTTAATTCAAGGAGGGCTTCCGTCTGCCTTAGTGCATTGTGACAGAACATTTATAAACAATGTAAAGGATATTTACACGAAAATAAAAATATATTCAGAGTGGGCGAACTAACTTTAGTATGCGTTTAAGGTCGGACTGAACCGGTTTTGTATGTTTAGTCCGGTGCTAATTGCGTACTAAGTTTTGAGAGGTGCTCTTTGAATACGACTGTAAGAGATGCATAACCTCTCCTACCGTCGAGTTGTTTTTGTTCAGATTACGTACGTACTCGAAAGAAAAAATTGCAAGGAGTCGCAGCCAGGCGAAACAATACTCTCATTCAAATCAACTCAAGTTTCTACACAAAGTTTTCACAAAATTGTTGTTAAACATTATTTTCCCGCATAGGTATCTCTGACAGTTTGACAGTGACACATGTTTGTTGACTTTTCTGTTCCCGCCAAAGAGTCCATGTAATTCGCAGGAACGTATTCGGCGCTACCGTATTCGAGACTACCGGAATTGACGCTATTGTATTTGCCCATACCGTATTCCATAGAATACGGTGACTGCCGGAATCCGACGTACCAGCCGCTCGCCGTATTCGGCGCTACCGGAAAAGGCGATAAGGAAAAGGACCTACCGTAGTGGCAAATACAATACCGTCGATTCCGTCAACTGAAATCCAGTCAACTCGAATCCGGCTCAGGCTCGGTATGCCCTTTTCCGGGGGTGCCGGTAAAAGCCGCTACAGGCGAAATAACTGATTAGATAAATATAATTCTTATTCCTTTGAAGTAAAAATCATTTTGGCATGGAGTTGAAAAATTGAAATGAAATGAACAATTTTAAAGAATATTTGTGCAAGTGTGTGTGAGTCATAGAATGCAAAGAATATTATGCTTCTTTTAGTACCTTTTTGCACAGGGGAAAGCAAGACATTCTCTAGCATCAGCCATATCTTACTTTGCTAACCTATATTTAATTTTCTTGTGAGGATTTACTTACACATTGTCAGTCGTTTTCAGAGAGAGCCTGTCAAAACTTAGTACGAGATTAGCACCGAACTAACCATACATAAACCGGTTTAGTCCGGAGAATTAAAGTTAGTCCGCCCACTCTGAATACGGCTGTGTATTGTATGTTAGACGCGTCAGACCTATCCGATATAAGAAGATATGGTTTAGTGAATAGTGCCACAAAGCTTATTTTTCGCGTGGACAAAATCAAAACTAAATGGTCGCCATCATGAGCGTTCATCTTCGCGGCTACGGGGATGTGTTGCCATTATAACAATGCAAGTTACCCACTGCTTATTCATTTAAGGCTGAAGTATTTTTTACGTAATTATTAGTTTGTGAAGATATGTGTGTGGTTTAGGTTAGCCATACATACATACATTCATAACTTCACACCTTTTTCCCGGAATAATATTATTTACCTGAAATAGTAATTTTAATTTTCTCATTTTTTTTCTTACAGCACAGTCTGTAAATATTTTCCCGATCAATGGGGGATTTTTTTCATGTGGTAACTCTTTAAAGACAGTGGTCAGCTAGACGAAATTGTGTAGACGTCAGCACCAAGTAGTTAAATTCGCCAAGTGGTTGAACGAGCACTCAATGCGTTGAATAAATGGTTCACATACGTTATGGTATTTTTATATTAATTATATCAGAAAATAGTTACAACTGGGAAGAAAACTCCAAGCTTATTTTAGGTGTCGCTAGAGCGACCTCACATCAGAAACGTCAAAACTGTCATTCCTCAAAAGTTTTATTTACGAGTTTTTAGAATCAAGATGTACTCCGTGATGCAGTTAGGTTTCGAGAAAAAGAAGAGCTAAACTAATTTTAATGTAATAGACCAGCACAAAGTTAAAAATTAAATATTATTGGTTATGTTTTTGTGATATTTCCTTTTCTACGACTTCATTTGATTATCATAATTTGGAACAAATAATTTTCAGAATAATAACGAAAAAAAATTGTCATTTTAATTAAGTGCATTAAGTAAATTTATTTTTAAAATCTATTCTGTTTTATTTACATAGTATCTGCCAGCTTTGACAGATATTTTAGGTGAGCTTGCTTGGACGCCACATGTCGTGATAAATAAGCAGTTTTCTTCCCCATTAACGACCTACAGTCGTATTCAGAGTGAGCTGTCATTTAGTATGCTATCTAGCAACGGACTAACCAGTATATTTTTCTTACAGTGTATATTGTAAAGTGCTATTTATTCTGGCGAGAACCCCGTATCAAAGTTAGTCAGCCACTCTGAACACGAATTATAGACTTGCACTCAACCACTGAACGCCAAAATTAACCTACGGTCTGAGCCTGTTAGCGCACTTTAAACAAACGTAGTAGTGGTCTAGTTTTGAGAAGTTGGCGCCTTATTTTGCTATGGAGACACTTTTATAAAACACGAGACATGACTCGTTCGGCAATCAGGAGGCAAAAGGCATTTAAAATAAATACATTTTGTAATTGGAATGGTGTACTTTTAATGACCAAAATAATATGAAAACCATTAATAAGTTAAGAATGTTACTTTGGATTTCTACAAATTTTAGCTATTTTGCCTTAAAAACAAATATCTAGAGCCTCCTGACCTGGAGAGGCATTCGCGGACTCTTTGCGTGAGTAAATAACGGACACTAACGCAAACGCTTTCGCAAAAAAAACGCGGTATTCACGAGTGACATATGACAGCTCTATGGAGCGTCTGGCGACGTTTGCGCTAGTAAAGAAGTAAAAAAAAAATTAGGTTAATAGGAATATTTCGGTGCTAGCCCTGTAAATATGCCGTTTTATCGGGAGGTCAATCTTAGTACGTACTCTTTAATCTCACTTCTGTCGGGGAGTCACTTGCGAGCTGTCCCCCGTTGAAAATAGAAAATAAGTAGACATATTTTTTCTGCATTTATTTTGACAGTCGCTCATGACAGAAAGTATCGTTTTCGCTTCCTGAGCAGCAGGGCCTCTTGTGATCCACAATCACTGATGATTCTCAGTCACCTTTGCCTCACCAGTAAATACTTACAATTTCTTACTCATGAAATGACAGCTATAATCAGTGTTTAACCTTTTTACACAATTGACCCTAGTGGCGTCCCTTTCGAATCATTCTAATTGGAGTGCGATAACATCACATACTATTATCAGCTGTTATACAAACGCTTAGTTTAAATGATACACTTTCATCTGTGAATTGAACTCGTGTTCGCTTCGTGAGTACAAGGGCCAACCCGAAACAAGTGGGAAAGAAGATCACGCCCATATTTCTTGTCAGAGATCCAAAATGTTGCTCAAAATAGCTTTATTTGATCGAACTAGATGTCTGATGACCATTGGCATTGTAAAATTGTGTTTGGTTTCCAAGTTATAACGTCCGAAAGTTCGGATTTTTCGCGCGTTTTATACAATAACTTTGGAGGTGGATTACGCAATGATAAAGTAAGAACATCTTAAAAAGATTAGTCATCAGACATAGCTTATTTAATCAAGATTTATAATCTATTTGGTTTTTGTTAGATTTTTGACTACAGCGGTCGTGGTTTACTTTTAGCTATAAGTCGTTTTGAAATTAAAATTTTCGTAAATCTTATCAAATCATACACTATGCACATTGTCTTTTTTGTGGACAGGTTGCATCTTCCTCATCACGGAGCCTGTCTTATTCTTAGAAACAGAGAAGGTCCCAGAGCACAACAGCACGGTTTTGTACCGTGCCCGCGATTGAGTTGGTCCCGCCGGGTTGGGCCGCCTTAATAATGCATATAAAATCCGATTTAGTCCGCAGATAATTCATACAATAAAGTTTTCACACCAACTCTGAATTTTGGTTACTGGTAATTTAAAAAATATATATTTATGCAGAAAATTATACTTACACAGAATATAGGAATTATTTTCAATATCATCTGTGATCGTAGCCTTTAATTTAGTCTGTTGTTTTTATTATAGTCTGTGTCCGTGTTATACCGAAATTTGCCTTTATTTTAGGAGAAATTACGTATTTTTTGTTTCCCGTATTGACGCCCGATGACCTGAGCTTCAGGTCAGGTTGTCACCACCACTAGCTAGCACCCGCAACCCGGAATAATATAATAACACCTCGAGGAGAGTTCCGTCCAGGAGTTGCACAACGACACGGCTTCATTTCGCTTGAAAAACGTGTCGCACTGAAGTTAGACTGTGATGCCCGAGCCCTTGAGCGACGTCCTGACCGCTTAGCTGCATGAAGCGAGTTAATAAGGAGCGGGGGCGTATGAGCCCGCGGGTTGGCCTCCTCCTCAAGCCGTATCTTTCGTCCATCTGCTCCGCTATCTTCGACGAAGTAACTTGGACTTCTCTGTGACACCGAGGATGAGGATAATTTTGACCGTGATATCATCTCTTGAGCGTAGACAACTTCTGCAAAGGCCACTTGAGCGTGAAGGACCGCACAGCAGCTATCACTAACTAAACAAGTTGAGGTCCGCGGTCAGTGTAGGGAGTGGGCTGGGTTAGCTTCAGTCCTACGCTATGAGTTGAAGGTGTTCATCACCTTTTTTATTGTCTCATGCAGTTCTGCCACTTACACCACCACATCAGATATCCGCAATTTGATATAAGTGAAACTATTTTTGCTTGCGAGATCACAATATGTAAGACCACTGATAGTGGGTGTTACCTACACTAGTGCATGCAAATACTAGGCTGTGCCACATTTGAAGATTGTTAAAAAAAGTACAATAAATTATTATTATTATGTTATTTATATCACTAGCAGCTTAAAGCTGATGCGTGAATTTAATTTTTCCCGGAGTGCACTTGCATATTAAAAAAAAAACATTGGTATTACTAATATTACTTATCATTCACATTCTATATTTGTTTTGATTTTATTTATTGGTTGTTGATTGTTTATTATTATTATTGATTACGTGTTTTTTTTTACTGTCTTTAAGTGTTCGTCTAGTCGGTTTTTAAATCTATTTACAGTTTCAGCACTAATGACCTCCGGCAGCTTGTTCCATGAGTCTACAACTCTGTTCACCAAGAAGTAATTCCTGGGGTTAGAATTTGATGCAGAGTGGTTAAGTTTTAAGCTGTGCCCTCTAAGGTGTTTGTTTGTATTTTTTGTGAACATTTCTTTGAGATTTGGTAAATTATAATATTTTGCAAATTATTCGAAACACCTTTCTTTCTAACTTTTTCTCTTTTCTCCCAAAAAAAAATGGGTGCAAATTGTTTTGGAATTATCAGAATAACGAAAGTTTGTGACCGATCCGGTGACCTGTCCTCATTTTGATGACAAGACTGCCTAAATAATGGTAAAATTTTTAGAAAATGTTACGTATATGATTTGAAATTACCGTGGTTAACACTCATTTTAGGGTTTGTGGAAAACGGCTTACTCACGGTGTGTTGATGATATTTCACGACGTTTTGAACCAAACGTTTGGTGCTCGCCTGATGACTTCAGACTCTATTAACAGCATCTAGCATTTCTATCCATCGACTTAGTACCTACTTGAGAACTGGAATATTTGGAGCGGTCTGAATCTATGTGTAGCTTGATTTTCAAATTATAGGCTTTAAGGTTAAGGGTTACTTAAATGACTTAAGGGGTGAGCAGTAGGGTTACCAAATATGAGAATAGTGGGGGAAAACTGACTGTTTTTCGACGGACTTTTAACGTGGTCATGAAAGCAGGCACCTGCTAGTCGATCATACGATGTGTGAATTTAGTTTTACATGTTAATATCGATGCATGTGCACAATTGAATCAATACATGACATATTATATACTTAGCCCTTAAATCTGATTCAACCGAGATCACAAAGGGCGGCGACAGAGACCCCAAATATCTGAGTAGGTATTAAATAAGGTAGATATTTTATTTAAATGGGTTAATTAAATTCAAGAAATAATCACGCTAGATACCACTGCATACGCTAATTGTTTAAACATTTTAAATATTAAAATGAAACAAGAGTAACATTGGAGCCCTAAACAATGTCTGAGTACATCTCCAATCTATGAATGGCACACCATTGGCCAATGGAACATTCAAAACTGCTGGCACACCCTGCCGCCTTGTAAATACTCACTATACTCAAAATTGTAGATGACTTTTTTTTATATTATCACTAGCAGCCCGTCCCGGCTTTGCACGGGCATAATATCATTTAAAAAAATATTATTTTGACACAATGATACACAAACAAACCTTTTTTACGTAGAGATCCTACATTGAAATATTTGAAATTAAAAAAAAACTTAGATATTATTATTAGATATTAGAGAAATAATAAATTCAAAGTGCTATAGGGAGAACCGCGGCCTTCGGCGCACTATTTATAGGCACGCTCCCGCCGCCGCCCCGGCCGGCCGGTACCGCCGCAAACGCTACGTTCCGCGATTTTTAAATCTGTAATATCTTCGAAAATATTCATTTAAATCATAATGCGTAAAGGGCCATATAGATCTATATTAAATCAACCATGTATTTAAGGTATTTAATTGGATAAGGATGAATGCTGTATTGGTTAAAATCGCTTCGAAAATTAGCCATTATTTATCGTAAAAAGTAAATGACAAAAAAAAATATATTGTGGGATATCCATAAGAGATAGACATATACCGTCGCGGAGTTTTCTGTAGACCTTTTAAATGTGTACAATACTTAGTACATTATTTTGATAAATCTCGTAGGGTTCAGCCTGCGTTTGCAATGAAAGCGGAAAAAAAATTTTTTTACGACATCACATTGGAAACCTCAAAAATAACAGTATTTCTACACTATTTAACGGATGTTATTATACATATAAACCTTCCTCTTCAATCACTCTATCTATTAAAAAAACCCGCATCAAAAGACGTTGCGTAGTTTTAAAGATTTAAGCATACATAGGGATATAGGGATATAGGGACAGAGAAAGCGACTTTGTTTTATACTATGTAGTGATTTAAAGTAAATTATTGTGGAATTGGGACTGAAGGCCTTAAAAAGAGTAGTCATCAGAGATAGCTTATTTAATCAAGATTTATAATATTTTTGGTTTTTGTTAGATTTTTGACTACAGCGGTCGTAGTTTCCTTTTAGCTATAAGTCGTTTTGAAATTAAAATTTTCGTAAATCTTACCAAATCATACACTATGCACATTGTTTTTTTGTGGACATGTTGCATCTTCCTTATCACGGAGCCTGTCTTATTCTTTGAAACAGAAGGTCCCAGAGTGCAACAGCACGGTTTTGTACCGTGCCCGCGAATGAGTTAGGCCCGCCGGGTTGGGCCACCTTAATACCAAGAACACTGGAAGCGTTACCACGTTGAATGGCCATGCAAATACTCTTTCTCAGGTACTCCAACAATCTGACTTCACCAGAAACTGCACGCATGGCCACTCCAAGATCTTTGGCCAGATCTTTTGCTTCCTCGGACCATGCTACTATAGTAGATTGTTAGTTTTAGTTCCAGTTGCTATTTATCTTAACATTTGCCCACACTTGGATAATGAAAGTCTGTTATTAATTAAAAATGTATCATTTCAGTTTTTTGGTAATTTTTATTTCAAAGATTCCATCAATACACCAATGAATATAAACACTTGCTGGAATCTAAGTGTAAAAGTGCAGATGCCAAAGTCTCTTCACTCAGGCTCTTGAATCAATATTAAAGCACACCTATGGCTTGATGTATGTGGTCAAATTTCAGCAGAGCTTGAGGAAAAGAGGCGATCTGAGCTGATATTACAGGTTTTTTTCTTGCATAGTAAGTTTCTCTTGTAGGGTTCGTTGGATGGTGTGTGTGGTGCGTGTAGAAGGTGATGAGTGAGTGATGAGTGAGGATGTAAAGGTTTTGTCTCCTCCACGGCGACTTGCTAGATATCTAGGAAATGCAGGTGACGTGTAGAGCATTCCTCAATCTCGATGCCTCGGGTCGCTCAGTCGGAAGCTCAGGGTGCAGGGTCGAAGCTACGGAAGAAAACACGTACAAACCCTACCTAATCTATGCATCTGCTTGGAGAGGACTTTTGAGGAAATATTCAAACACACAGCATGAAGGTGAAGTGATGTTTATTGAAGTTTATCATTGCACAAACAGAAGTGTAAAACTGTTAGGCTGATGCGACATACCGATGAAGCTCTAGTCCTACCGCCGGTCTCGTTTGTAGGGTCTTCGTCCCGCTCCTCAGATGAAACTGGAACTGGTCGGACAGCTACAGGCTCCCTGCTCCAACTCCGCTCTCATCAACTGGCTGACTCCAAACACCACCGGAATAAACTGCACAGCCTCTACACTTGGTCTCTTATGAGAACCTGGTCAAAGAGTCATAATGTCTTTCACGGGCCGCGTGATCTGACTCGCACACCACCTGGTGTCGAGGATACGGCGGACACTCGCGGGAGGACTTCCCTCAGGGTGCAGCTGCGTCGAAGGCCAGAGGCGAGATCCTCACACCATTCCGATTGGTGGGGATTCCTTCAAGATGGCGCTGCAAAAACGCGACGAAAGCTCTCAACGGAGCTCTGGTCTGTACGGGCGCGGGAGTCGAACTGAACCCAATTTTTTTTTTTTAACTTCCTTTGTGGCCTCTGTCGTTATATAAGCGACAATTTGCCAGCGTCGAGTTTCACTTGATCTTTTTCGGTTAAATACTTTTAATGAAGTAATGGATGAATAATTTGGAGTAGATTATATGAATACCAAATATTTTGAGAAATCTCGCAAATTCTTTCACAAACTTGAAATTAAGTATAAAAACAATAATACCTACTTCGGTTGAACCTAAATAAATGAACTAAATATATTGGAAGTTCCCACATAAAAATAAACATTACAACTTAAAAATATTACACATAAGAGGATAACATGAATCTTAACTATTTACAATAAAGAGTAAATTATAATTTAATATCATTGTTTCTGATAAATTTGGACAGAATATTAAGTACTGAGGGTTGATCAAGGGTAAGTAGCGTGTTGATGTTAGTGGGAAGAGCAATTTTAGAGTCAGAGAGTAATTTAAATAACGACGGAGTTTTATTGTTAAGAGAGCACGAGAAAAAAATGTGGTCAAGGTTTCCCTCCTGTAGTCCGCATTCACAAAGGGACGAGTCTCTGGCATGGATCTTAGCCAAGAATACAGGAGAACAGCAATGCCCAAGTCTCATTCTACATATGATGGAAGTTTCCTTTTTTGGCAGATTTTTGTGTTTTGAAAACCATGGTTTTGTAGGTATTTCGGGCTGTAGAGATGCGTAATGTCTGCCTTTTGATCTTCTAGATCGAATCCAATCAATAGACCAGCATTCATACATCCTTTTTTTAGGTAAACAGAGTAAGTCTGAGGGTTGTACAGTAAAATAGGTATGTTCACCGGTCTCTATAGCATTTTTGGCAATAGTGTCCACAAGTTCATTGTTTTTAATACCGACATGACTAGGAATCCATGCCAGTTCAACCTTTAACTCATCAACATCACAATCTGCAAGAATATGTTTGATGGACAACACAATGTTATGAGGTTTGTTTTTGAATGGGTTTTGATGGAGAGCTTTAAGGCAACTAAGAGAGTCGGTGAATATAACTGTTTTTTCAAACTGAGATGACCTGACATACGACACTGCACCAAGTATTGCCACGCATTCTCCAGTGAAAACCGATGACTCAGGAGGGCACCTCCATGATCTAGAAATGTTAGAGTTTGAATGCACAAAAGCTGCTCCAACACATCCATCTCTAGACAACTTGGATGCATCGGTAAAAATCATTTGCCAAAAAGGCCACTTTCGAGAGGATACTTTATTAAATATACTATTTGCATTCAATGAGTCTTTGTCGATGCCTATGGAGAATTCTATATTAGGTTTAAAAATAATGGATGCAAAAGGAATATTATATGGAGGGATGGGAGACGATCGAACGATTGGTGATTCAATAGTAGTAAATCGGTTATAACTCTGTGTTAGAGGAGTGGAAGACTTACGGGACCAGTATTTTTTATTATGTGTGTACTTTTCTAACAGTTGAAGTTTGGGAAAAATGGGATGTGATGAAAGCTGAGCAGCACGAAATAAGAATCTATCGGCTAGATATTGACGTCTCAAGACTAACGGAGGCTCTACACATTCGACTTGTAGAGCGTTTTTAGGAGAAGATTTCATTGCGCCAATTATTAAACGCATGCATTTGGCTTGGATCAATTCCAGTGCGAACAATGCTTTCTTATTACATGGCTCTAGAATATATGAGCAATAGTCCATGTGACTACGAATCAATGCATTATATAGCAATTTTAGATTGAATGGATGGGCTCCCCACCAAACTCCGGAAAGAGTACGAAGAATGTTAATGTTTTTTTCACATTTTCCGGTTATATAATTGAGGTGTAATTTTCCGTTCATTTTTGAATCTAGGATCACACCAAGAAATTTGGCGTGGTTCTGAATTGTAATTGGATGCTCATCATAATGGATAATGACGTCAGGGATAGATTGTTTGCGTGTGAAAATTACGGCGCTACTTTTTGCTGCTGACAGATCCATACCATGGTCAGATAGCCATAGATGAAGGGCTTTTAGGGCTAAGTTTAAGCTCTTAGCTGCCTGCGGTATTGATTTATCAGGAATATATAAGAGAATATCATCCGCATATTGCAGTATGCGACAATGGGGGGTGATAATTTGTTCTAGATCGTGAGTGTAGAGATTGTATAAAATTGGGCTAAGAACTGATCCTTGGGGAAGTCCTTTCCATATAGTTCTGGGCAATGTCTCTATTTCATTAATTCTAAGGGTTATTGATCTAGATGACAGGAGGTTTAATATGAAATGAACAATTTTATAAGGAATATTTAACAGGAGAAGTTTATTTCTAAGAATCGGAAGGTGAACATTATCATAAGCGGCCGAAATATCGAGAAATGCTGCCACTATTGATTCCCCTCTGCTGAAGCCAAGACGGATATCAGTTGTAAAAATACCTAGACTGTCTGCGGTGCTTCTTCCTTTTCTGAAGCCGAATTGGCTTGAAGCAAAAATATTTCGATTTTCCACTATCCAAGTAAGACGATTTTTAATTAAATGCTCAGTGACCTTGGCCAAAACAGATGATAGCGCAATTGGGCGATATGAAGTAGCATCATTTGGATCCTTGTTGGGTTTGAGTATCGGAATAATAATTTGGGACTTCCATGAATCAGGAATAATACCATTATTAAAGAAATGGTTTATCAGGTCAAGAAAATAGAGAAGAGTATTTTGACTGGATTTAGATATAAATGAATAAGGGATTCCGTCGACTCCTGGAGCGGAATCTTTAACATAGTTTAAGACTAATTTTAATTCAGCAAGCGTGAAAGGCGCTTCCATTTCTAAATCAATGTATGTGTGATCTGAGGTAAAGTATGGAATAAATACTTGGGGTGTTTCCTCTAAACCCGGAGCTATAGGGGGGCTAGTTTATCTAGAAAGGGTTCGACCCATCTTGTTGGATCGGCTTTAAGGTCATTTTTATGTGATAATGCCGACCTATACCTTTTTATGTTGATCCAAACCTGCGATGGTTTTGTACTCGGAGAAATAGAAGAGCAAAACTCATTCCAGCCATCTTTTTTTTTCTTGTGCAATAAACGTTTTGAAAGTGCTTGAGCTCTTTTGAAATTTAAAAAATTCTCCATCGACATGTCAAAACAATATTTCCTCTCGGAATTATTTCTATTTTTAATAGTTAGGGAACATTCTTTGTCCCACCATGGAGGGGATGAAGGGGCTTTGGAGTCAGTATTTTTAAGAGGAATAACTTCATCAGCAGATGAAATTAAAGATGCAATAAATTCGTTATAACAAGGTAAGAGTGTATCTATGGTTACCGCAGGAAGTAAACAGATTCTCTTTTCAACAGCTGCAGCAAATGCACCCCAGTCTGCATCACCAACCCTATACCTAAGAAGAGGTGCAGGGTTCTTTTCGAGTATGTTTTTAAGAGGAATAGTAATCTTAATTGGGAAGTGGTCACTGCCAAATGAAAGACTGTCAACCTCCCATGTCAATAAAGAAGAGATATTTGCAGAGCATAGCGTTAGATCAACTGCGCTATGACGTTGAATTGGGGAAGTCCGGCGGGTAGGGGAGCCATCGTTTAGAAAACAAAGATTTAGATCATCGGCCAAATCTAGGATTTTGCAACCAAATGAATCGCATTGTAAAGAGCCCCATGCATAATGGTGGCAATTAAAGTCTCCAAGAACAATAAAAGGTAAAGGTAAACTATTAAACAAAGATCTAATATCAGAAATTATATTATTATGAGGATGAGGAATATATATACAGATGAAGGTGATATCATTAGCCCTCACAGCCACCGCATTGAAAAGGTTGCTGTGAGTGGGAAGGTTCACCTGGCATGAAGGAATGGACTTTTTGATGAATAAGGCGGCACCGCCCCATCCATCATCTCTGTCATCACGCAGGCATGAATATCCCGGGACTCTAAAAAAAGTACCCGGTTTTAGCCATGTCTCCGTGATTGCAGATATAATAGGTTGACATTTATTCAATAAAAATAAAAAATCAGGTTTTTTGTGGCGGATGCTGCGAGGGTTCCACTGCAGCACTGTTGCTGTTGTGGCCATTTCGGTTAGCAAAAAGCTGATTTAAAGTAACAAGTTTGTTTGCGACGTTGGACGGTAAGTTTTGCGGAGTTAAAACAGAAATAAGAGATTCAATGAGGGTCTCTAAAAAGCTGACACTGGAATCTATTGTGGGTACAATATTTCCAGGTTGAAGAGCGGATCCGTTGGGAGAAGAAGGTATGCAGAAACTATTTAGGATGGCTTGATGGGCTTGCCTGTCAAAACCAGGAGATAATGGGGCATGAGATTTTGGTTTTAAAAAAACAGTTTTTCTATAAGATGTTTGAGTTGGCAGGGATGGTTTAGGGGATCTAGCTACATCGGCAAAGGATTTTCCAACGCGGGGAAGCATTTTTGAAGCCTCAACATAGGATATGGAGTCTTCAGCCATGCGTCCCTTAATCCTACGCTGCCTCTCTTGTTCTGGACAATGTTTGCTGGTGGCAACATGATTACCTGTGCACCATATGCAAATGGCATCTTGAGGACTGCGCGAGCAAGCGTTATCTGAATGATCATCACCGCATCTGGGGCATCGAACTTTAGAACGACACAACAGTTTAGTGTGACCAAACCTTAAACAATTATGGCACTGAATAGTGGGGAATTGATATTGTTCAATGGGTAGGGAGGTGTATACGCAAAAAATTCGAGGAGGAAGGGATTGACCATCAAAGGTCAAGACTACAGTCTGGGATGGTTTCCATACTGGTTTGCCGTCTACATTAGTTTTAAAATTAAGGCGTCTTATTTTAATAATTGGTCCGTAACCATCAGGCACCTTTGCATGTTCCAGAATTTCCTCTGGAGACCACTCGACTGGGATTTCCCTGACGATTCCAATTCTCGTGACATTATACGATGGAATCATAGCTTTATAGTTGGCAGCTTGAAGCTGATCGTTAATCATAAAGGAGTTTGCAGCATCCGCCGATGTAAATTCAACCGAAACTCGGTTGCGGCCAACACTTTTCACACCGTCCCGTTTAATGTTTTTAATGCATGTTTTCATTAAAAAAAGACCAAATTTCACTGGATGTAGTGAAGTTCCCGACACAGGCGTCGGTTCAATACGAGATACATGCACAATGAAAGGGGATTTATCTAAGTCCGTGTAATTTTGACGACCCACTGGTACAGTGAGCGATGAATTTTGAGTTGGAGTTTGAGGCTTTAACAGTGAATCATTTTGAGAAACCGTTTTGGTTTGTGTGTTAATTTTGTGACGTGGTGTGTCATTATCTGAAAAAGTTGAAGACGTATCAGAAAGTTCGCCGATATTCTTCTTTTGTTTTTTTGGTCTTATGGTTTTTGTTTTTCGCTGGCCTAAAGGAATCGATTGATCCATGTCGATCGAAAGTATCTCCTCGAAAGCGCTAGGAGATGGAGGCAGACAAATTTGCGGCAAGGGAAGAGAGCGCCTATCGGCATCATGTGCAGCTCTGGTGGCTACAACCTCCAACAAATCCGTGGACACAGACTCCCCTCCGCCAGGGTCGGGTGGCCGCATATTGCGGCTAAACTCCATCGAATACACTAACCCTCGATCACCAGAAGAAATTAAACACAAAACACACACGAAAAGGAAGAATTTGCGAGCATATAAAATGTCACCAAAATTGAAATTTTGTTCACTCCTATCTACAGCGAATGACAGCAGCGAATCTGAACCCAATATTTTCATTTTCAGTTCAGTGATATTCTCCTGTTTTTATTTTTATTTTCCGGAATGTTCCAAACTTGTCACATCCCCATGGCAACGTTTCGAAATTTGAGACTTCTAGTATGTCCTCTCTTGATTGGCTTTTTCATATTTTTTCCTTTCTTCAGCCATAGACAGTTGTCTATGGGCAACCTATATTTTACTTGCCGCGGAAATAAAGACAATACTAAATATAACATCCTACACTCTCTTAGGCCAGGAACTGTCAAACTGGAGGCTGCAAAATAAAAAAAAACTTTTAAATTGGTCTGGAGATAGTAGGCTCTTTAGGGTTGTGATTGTATAATCTGACGAACATGAAACAGTAATTTGTGAAATAGGTACTTAAATTAGCAGCTGGAGCTAGGACTTGCTTTAGCGTCACATGCCAATTATTATTATAAAAATGATTTAGGTACAGCACTGTTACTGCAAATATAATGCAGTGCATTAACACATTAAAAGGTAAGTAAATATATGTTTTCGTACCAAGCAAATACGTCATTTTTTCCAAGGAATGTGACACATTCATTAAAGAAAGAGCACTGTAAAAAGGATTATTTTATAAATATACTGCAAGGCTGGACCTGAACCAACGAATGCTATATTTTGCCGGTTAAGGTCCAGCCTTGCAGTACCTTGAAAGGTTAAAAACTCAAGTAGGCATGGAGAATATATACAGTGTAATGTGGGAGACATTGACATTATTTCCTGATTTTTACTACTTGTGTCCTTTTGAGTTAATTTTACAAACATATTACATCTGAGAATGCATTATTTTTCTGCGATGCATATTTCTGAATTTCGAATGGGTACCATTACTAGTGTTTTTGGTTAGATGAAAAAATGTTCCTAGCTTGTCTTGCCCCCGTTTTCACCATCTTCAGCTACCTGAAATCCGATAGTTAACTTTCCTATACATTGCATATTTGTATGGTGAAACCGAAAGGTAACTTTGGGATTTTTGTAGCTGGAGGTGGTGAAACAGGGCGTTAGTAAAATATAAGCTAATAAGTTAGTAAAATAATACGTCATCACTGATGTCATGTCTCGCTCCCATCTATTCGGTGGAATATTTGCAGGGTTCTTAACGACAAACTATGTCGACTTCTTAAAGAAATAACTACAGCGCCATCAGGCCCTTTCTACTCTTTCATGACCAACTGTAACCATGCATAGATGAATTTAACAATATCTTGTCTGATCTATGTATAACGTGACCATGTATCCTGTTTTGAACGGGACTGTCCCTTTTTTCGGTCTTCGTTCCCGGTGTCCCCGAAAGAAGCTTCGGCATGCAAAATTATCCCATTTTTCCAAACCGCGCAAAAATTACGCAATCCGGCTCGTCGAAGCGGCGCCGCCGGCTCGGTGGCAACGACGGTGGATTTCGATTTGGCTCAACAGGGTGCGTCAGTATTTCACACCTGACCAAAAAATGCTCATTTGCAAGGTGCAGATAAGGTCTTGAGTGGAGTATTGTTCGCATTTGTGGGACGGCTCAGCTAAGCACCTGCTTGGCTTCCTAGACTCGATATTGCATCGGACTGTGCGTCTCGTTGACGACCCCGAGGTATCTCTGCATTTAGAGACCCTCCAATTCCGAAGGGATGTAGTTCTATCAGCTGGAGAATTCTCATCACAGCTGCATAACGCTTTCTCTCCGTCTCTTTTCTACCTTCACTCAACGCAGAACAGGCAGAGAATCCATCCACTCAGTTGACAGAGGCTTGGTAAACAAAGAAAGCAACTCCCTGCTAAGATATTTCCCCCAAAGTACAACCTGGGGTCCTTCAAACGTGGTTTGAAGATGCACCTGGCCAGACGGCATGGTTCTCGCAGCCTCATCTGAAATTTCAAAAATCCATGGGAGTCGTCGGGCACCTGAAGAGGTCCTGGCATGTAATTTTTAAACTTTTTTTTTTATCTTTTCAAATCATAAGAATCATGTGAACGTATAAAAAGTGTTAAATTTTATTCCCTACTATTTAGAATACCTATTCTATACTCCATTTGCGAGAATATGCAAATAAAACCTTTCTCATTCCATCTTTCACATTTTCATCTGAGAGTACAACTCAGGAATACATTAAGGAAACCATAAAAATGTTTTTCTTTAATGTTGCATGTATGTTAAAAGAAGAGGACAGTGAATGTGTGCATTCCCTGCCTGTTAGTGATGGTAGAAAGGAGACGGAGCACGATGCAGCTCCAAACAGCAATTTCAAGTTGTGGGATTCTTCGAAGTCATTGATGAACGCCATGGGACGGCGCAATATAGTCCAAGGAGACTAGCGGGGTCTTAGCTGATCCATTAAACAGATGCAAACAATACTCCACAAAAGGCCTTATTCGTGCCTTGTGAAGCAGTAATTTTTGGTCCGTCGTGAGCAGCGATATAAATAGGAAGATTGGGCAAAGCATCTTAGAACATGCCACTGAGCTCACGGTAAATCGCATTGTATCTACCTTTGCCACTCCAAGGCCATCTGACGGCAGTGACCCGCACGCATGCATCTTAGCACTAACACGATCTGCGGGAATCAATATTGGACAATACTTGAAAATGCCTCATTTAGATCTAACCATGTATTTCATTACTGTGGACGGAAAACTCGTAAAGTTTCTTGAGGATTCTTCTTCACTGAGTTGATCCAATCTGCAGATCAATCAGGGTTTGACGTAACTTAGTGTATTTTGACTACCAAAAGTTAAAAATAAATCAAATCAAATGCCATATCTTCCCGTTTTATATCGCTGGTCGTGGGTTGTAATCATGATGTCATATAAAACATGAAAACATTTAACAAAATATGAATTTACCATTTGCTGCGATCCATCTTCCCTGTGCGCTGAGTCCAACGACCAGCGTCCACAGCTCGGCCTGTTCCACAACCAGTTATCATAGCGCCCTGCGTTCATATAGGAATAATACATGATACAAAATGTATTAAGTTACAATGGAAATGTAGCAACTTTGTTTGCATTGTTATAGGATTTGTTTTTTATGTATGGTATGAGGTAGGTGTCAATAAAATACTATTCATAAGGCTCCAGACCTAGTCCTTTAAATTATGGTTTTAATAACGAGGGGCACTGTTTTTTTTTTTCATAATTGAATCTAAAGTGTATATTTTCACCATGAATTGAAGTGATTTCATGGTTTGGAACCAATGTAAAACTGCAGATCCCTATTATAAGTATTTGGGATGGTATCACCACATTCGATTAATAATTTCCAAACATTCAGCATGGTGCCGGTATTAGAACATAATTCCTTCGGGAATGCAGTAAGAGCAAAAATCACACTGGATTTGTTACTAGTCTTAAACGACTAGAAAAAAGGCCAATGATAAAGACACGCAAGTTCCAAGCCCGTGTTGGAGACGAATGTGGTTTTAATAAATTTTCATAAAGCTTTATGAACTATTCAGAAGCCGTGTTATAGATTGTTCATGCATGCAACCAGACTACCAAGTACCAGGACTGAGGCAAGGTTGATTAGGGTTACTTACCCGAATTAGATTAGGTTCAGCCAACTGTTTGTTGAGTTCTATAATCTCCCTTAACAAACATTTAAATACAAAACTAGTTGCTTGTCAATACAAAAAAAGTAATTACTGAGCTTAATTAGTGCTGATATGTAGAGAATTGAGAATAAAACTTCCTGAAATTGAAAGCAAATCTCGTTTTAGACGGAACATTCCTATGACACTGAACTGTGAGCCACTTGTTATTGCTAAATATTCTTTGACACACTACTACTCATACACAAATAGCATGTAATCACGGTAGTCCCAAATACGGCTTACCGCGGAATCCGGCCTACCGCGCCAAACCCGGATTCTACGCTACCGGAAAAGACGATATGGAAAAGGACGTATGGTAGTGGCAAATACGGTATAGCCGATTCCGTCAACTCGAATCCGATCAACTCGAATCCAGTTTAAGCTTGGTATGCCCTTTTCCGGCCCACCCAGGAAAAGACACTACGGTAGTGTCGAATACGGTAGGCCCAAATCCGTTATCGTAGAATACGGTCAACCGAAAAAAGTTCATAGAATCCGTTCCTGCCTTTTCCTGTTTCCCCCCGCCAAACACGGGTTTTTTTTCTTTTTTCAACCCAAGGGTACGCAAAGGTCTTAAGCCTTCCCACCTAACTCGGACTTGACATCTCCGGCTGTGTTCGGGCAAAGTGCTCAGAGCATAGAAATAGAATGTAAGCATGCGCGCGCAGCGGGGTCTATGGCTCGGCGCCAATCGGTGCAAGAAGGAGCAAGAAATAGCGTTTTGGATAACAGAATAGAATGACAGCATATGTATTCAGGGAGTCTACTCATGACATTCTTACCTGTGTGTCACCAGTGAGTCACTAAAACTTTCGTACTCATGAAATGACAGCCACTAGTCACCCTAGTATTATCCCTTTCTAATTATTTTAAAAACCGGCTTGACAAACACCTAAAAACATTAAACACACACTAGTAACCGTAATAACAAAGCACCAGTGAACCCAGACATGAACACATCATCTTAGGCTGCTCGTTCATCAAATAAATAAATAAATAAAATAAAATAATTGTTCAAATTAAATTGCAATGACACACACAACATAACATTTGATGTTTGATGACGTCAGGCGAAAGCGTTTCACTTTCATCTGTTGCTAAATCGTTTTCGCATTCCTGAGTAGATATGCAGGGCGTCTACTCATGAAAACGAAAGCAAGAATTTCTCGTGTTTGAAAAAAAGATGTCAACTTTGTTTGACAAAAGCGAATACGAAAACTTTCGCTTTCATGAGTAGACCTGTTATATATCCGCAACCTGACATGGATGGCTAATACCACACAACTCAACTACCATTATGATATTAGCCCAACACACCACATTTCCGAAGGAATCAGGTGCCGCGCCAGGACCTTCCCTTTATTTGAACCGGATGGAAAATACGGACAATTTTTCATTGCAGCTTTGACCATTTTTTTATCCATTGCGATGGTACCAACCTGAGCGTTCTTAAACCCTACCACCTAGTAGGGATTCCGAACCATGGAGCAGCTCGCATTCGTGACAAAATGCACTTATCGAACTCAGAAGAGAAGTGGTGCATGTCGGGGCGAGGAATTGAACCCAGACCACTGGTACGCTAGGCCAGTCTCCGCGCCACGAGGCTACGAGCCGCTGGCTGGTTTGATGACGTAAGGCGAGAGCGTCTGTAACTCACTCGCTTTCACTTTCCTGAGTAGAGGCAGCATATCTACTCATTAAAGCGAAAACGAGAAGTTTTCGTGTTCGCTTTTGTCAAACTCTATTTCTATTTAATAGGAAACATAACCCTCCGTGCGCAGTAGGGTAAAAAAGGAGGCTACTATTGCATACGTTTTAAATAACATTGGATTTCATAGCATTACATCAGTAATTCTTATATATATAATGAGGAAAACTTGTTTTTATTTATTATTTGATTCGTGCACATTCCTACAGCTTTATTCAGAGTGGGCAGATTAACTTTAGTGCGCCGGCCTAAACAGGATTTTATATGGTTAGTCCGGTGCTAATCTTGTACTAAGTCTTAATAGGTGCTCTCTGAATACGACTTCTACAGGTTTGTATTGTTTTTTTCCCTATATATAAATAAATGATTGTATCATCTATTGACAAATAATTTAGGGTAATGTATAATCAGGTAGTGGGAACACTGAATGTCCGCCACACGATTTTCTGATCGTCCTCGTGAGTTTTGAATTCTCGTGGTGTGGTCTAGCAAGGGTTTCGCTGTGTCGGGTGCATGGTAAGGAGCGCGGCCGCCGGCGGCAGCGAGCGACAATGCGTGAGTGCGCGGCGTGACCTCTGCGCGGAGGCGCAATGGACCCTGCGGTGGCGTGGTACCAACCCGAACAAGAGGGCCCCGCGGCGCGACTGTGGCTGCGTATCTGGGAGACTACTAGTGATATGAAGGCCGGAGGCGGTGTGGAAATGCCGGCACCGGATTTCATCCCGCTGGAGGCTGTCGGAGGCGCGGCAGACGACAAGCGCGTGTTCCACCCGGCCCGGAGGAAAGTGGGCGACAACCGGGCCTCCACCTTCAACCTGAACCACAACCGCCACGCGCTCATCGGTGAATATGGCGGTTGTCCCTGGCGCATCCCCGGCTTTCACTACAAGCCGGGCATCCTTGGGTGAGTTTCTCTCTTGCTCTGCTGCCTGTCATGTTCTCTTCATCTGTGACCGATAGTATTGGTCATTGTTATTTATTCAACTATAAACATGGAAGGGGTGTGAAAGCTTTTTTAATATACACAGCGTAGAGGGTGGTGGCTGAAAAACAGCGTTCGTGAAGTTCCTTACTTCACGGGCGATTTTCTCGCTGAGCCTCCGAACCCATTCATACAACAACACTGTTTATTACCTTAATATGTACTTCAAATGCTTTTGTATTTTCTTTTTTTTGTATTCTTTCAAATTTCATATTAAATTTAAGATTAACTCATTTTCTTATGTAATTACGTTGTTTTATGTGTTTTTGTTGTTTGAATAAATTCATTTTCCTTTACATTTTCATTTACCTTAAAAAACTACTGACAGTATACATTTGTGCCGTAACAGGATGAGCTTTTGGCTTCACACTTCATGAAAACGTTCTATAGGGCTTACAAACATCAACAGAGCCGGTAGTCTAAGTTGTCACCTAAATTGGCATTACGGCTAACCGATCGACTGGCGTTTTCAAATGTATGGAGAAATTGAAGAGCGCGCGCAGCGGGCGTTTAACGAACTAACATTTGCGAGTCCGAGCTTGATTTGACAGCTTACTCAACGTTGCCGTAAATACGTCGACGTTGCTGTTTACGTCCACTCCGCATTTTCATACAAATCAGAAGTCAGCGTTTGACTTAGACAGCTTGAAGAAGTAAAACCACAGAATATCTAGTAAAAACTTGTATGGAGTTTGGAGAAAACACCAGTCAATCGATTTGCCGTAAACGCCAATTTAGGTGAGAACTCAGACTGACTCAGGTAACAATCGGAGCGACCATGTTGGAGAGGGTTATCATGATAGATGTAACTTCTTACTTATATTGACCTACAATATTTTGTATCAGCTTCAGAAGGCTCTCGGGGCCCCCTTGGCTATGTTGAAATGTTCTATGGCCCTGCGTTGTCAATCAATAATATAAAGTTTGATGCGAACTACATAAATGTTTTTTCATACGAAGGAGTAATTGATTCTCTGCCGAGCTCCTGAACAGTCACACTTTCCTCCTATGTGTACATTTTGGAAATCTATCCCAGTAACAAACCTACAAAAGTTTCAATTGGTGTACTACGCCAAAATACTTACTTAATCGCTACCTGCGGGTGCAACCGTAATTTCGTTTCGCTGCGAAGGTCGCCCACCCCGCTGTGTTCACTATCTAACTATATGGGATTCGGTTTCTGCGCAGCCGCCGGCGTTTGGAGAGGGTAGGACTCGATCTGTGCCAGGATCTATACACGGAACCCAATAACGAATGCACTTTGAGCCACGAATGCATTATAAATGTTAAATATAGCCATAGTTGGTGCAACGAATACATTTTAAATAATAATTAATAATAATGAAGAAAGAAAACATAGAACGTAATAACTCCTTAACATGTTCGTACCGGAATGTACGGAAAGCATCACCCTAAACACCACAGTAGGCATTGGCATCTGCAAGGAAAACGTATGTAGGGCAAAGTCCAATGTGTGGCGATTAGGGTGATACCGTTTGTACCGGGGGAGAAGTTCTATTTTCTAATTCACAATTGCTAACACATCTTTTAAATAGCAATAAACTTGTATGAAATAAAAAAAAAACAAGTTTTTATTATTCCCAAAAGTCCACGAGAGTAAAAAGTATTCCTGGTCTGATCACTTTAAGAAAGTAACAAATTTATATTTTAAAAAATATATATTACTTGACCCTAGCAGAATAATTCTCTGAAGAGTCCGATTACAAGTAGAGATGGATGAAAAGATGGTCAGAGTGGCAATCAAAAATTGTCCATGTTTTCCATCCAGTCCAATGTAACTGTGCTCATGAAGGGAATGTCCTGGCATGGCGCATAGTTCCTTCGGGAATGCGGTGTGTTCGGATACTATTACAGTGGATGTGGTATTAGCCGTCCATGTCCTATTACATATAGGAAACTGGGAGGGGAATGCAAGCAGAAAGAATCCTGTTTTATTCTTAAACACTACTGATGGGGCAACTTATGGAAAGTAAAAACTGTAACCTTAATAACTATCCTCTATTATAGTATAACTCCTTAAGGTGGCCTAACCCGGCGGTACTAACTCATTCGCGGGCACGGTACAAAACCGTGCTGTTGCGCTCTGGGACCTTCTCTGTTTCTAAGAAAAAGACAGGCTTCGTGAAGAGGAAGATGCAACATGTCCACAAAAAAGACAGTGTGCATAGTGTATGATTTGGTAAGATTTACGAAAATTTTGATTTCAAAACGACTTATAGCCACCACGATCGCTGTAGTCAAAAATCTAACAAAAACCAAATAGATTATAAATCTTGATTAAATAAGCTATGTCTGATGACTAGTCTTTTTAAGATTTTCTTACTTTATCATTGCGTAATAAACCACCAAAGTTATTGTATAAAACGCGCGAAAATTTCGAACTTTCGGACCTTATAACATAGAAACCAAAAACAATTTTACAATGCCAACGGTCATCAGACATCTAGTTCGATCAAATGAAGCTCTTTTGAGCAAAATTTGGGATCTCTGATAAGAAATATGGGTGTGATCTTCTTTCCCCGTTTGTATGGGGAGTTGAGTGGGTTGGGCCACCTTAAATTGCAACGTCGACATAATAAGCCCCGGTTGCACGAAGAGACAGCCGAGTTAATCAATGTACAAACACGTCACTTTTAGTGATCCGCATACAGTTACTTCCATACTGGCCACACAAAGAGACGTGTTTGATCATACTTTGACGTTGATTTTGATTTTTGTACGTTCGTGCACTCGGCCCTAAGTCATGTTCGGACAGTTGTCGAGTTTAGTTAGTTCAAAGACTAGAGTTAGTCTTTGTTAGAGTTAGCAAAGAAACTTCACGGGCTTACATATTTTCCATCCACAATTATGAAATATGGCACACACTTAGAATGGCTTTGAAATAATGAAAAACGGTCCCTTACAAAATTGTGAATTCCCTTTTCCTTTTAAGTGAGGACGACTGCTAGTATGTCTAGCTAGCATAGGTACACTATGTACCCACGTTTGTTGTTTAAATAAATAAAGGCATAAAAACATTTATTTCCCATTAATTAGGCCATCAGTAGGTGCTCCCCGTAGCACATAATACTTCGTATGATACGAGTGGAGTGGGAGTGTTTGTCGCGTCTCGATGTCTGCGGCGGTGGGTGATGTCACGTGTGTGATTCAGTTCACCGGTGGCTGACCTTGACCTTATTAATAAATTCATTTCTTAATTTTTTTATTTTATGAGGGTAACTGGAAAAAATCACTTGGTAATAAATCTGCCTTTATGCATTTCCACTGGTAGAAAAGACCAAACAAACACAGCTGCGCGACACATAGATATGTATTGTTGGTACATTCACATGATTGTTTTGTGTAAATAGTTGTATCTTTGTAAAACTGTGTCTCTGTGTATTTGTAAAATTGTAAAATAGGTAAATTTTTTTTTGGGTCCTGTATGTCATTATGCCTTACTGTAGTAGGCAGTATTAGGGAACGTTCCCATACCACGGAGCGGCTCGTAGCCTAGTGGCGCGGGGACTGGCCTAGCTTACTAGAGGCCTGGGTTCGATACCGACATGCACCACTGTCTTTATCTTTCCGAGTTCGATAAGTGCATTTCGAGCTGCTCCATGGTTCGGAATCCATGTAAAACTGTAGGTCCCCTTCCCCTACTAGGTGGTATGGTTTAAGCCCACCCGGGAAATTTGGGATCTTTGACAAGAAATATGGGCGTGATCTTCTGACCCCGTGTGTATGGGGATTTGAGCGGGTTGGGCCACCTTAAGCGCCGTTCAGTCGTTTTGTCGTGAAAATGTAACAAACTAACAAATAAACATAGTTATAGCAGGCGCAAATCTTTAATGCCGCTCTTTCGTTGTGTTCGCGCATGTGTACAGTCAAGATTAAATGTTCAATTAATGTTTTTTTAAGAAAATGGTATTCACGCACACGAGTGCTATGCAGAATTCACCGGAAAGCAAGGATACATCATTTAAGAAAAGAAGAAAATAATTAATTTAAAAATAGAGGAATACCCGCCATTGCTGAAAGGTTTGCATGCTTGTTAATTTTCAGCCTTATAATGTGCTTATAAAGTACTTCTGTAGCTATCTTTCTTTGATAAATGTGTGCTTGCTGCAGGGTTGATTTTACATACATAAATCATTTCACTTTAATTAACTTAAATGCGAATAATATAAGAAAATGTAATGTTTTATAAATGAGAAATCCTCTTTGCATGGGACTTTGGGGCTGATTTGTTTTGTTCATCAATTAAATCCTTTGATTAGTAATTAATACGAATTGTTTTGTAGTTCTCACTTGGACGAGTTATTTTTTATATTAGAACTAAAAAAATATTACATACTAGGTTTACTTCACAAAGTAACACTTCATAACTGTAGGTACCGAAAGTATTATAGAAAGCACAAAAACCACCACCTAACTAAATCTCTGAGCGTACAAGCGCTCGTTGCAGAGCGGGGATTGTGGGGTTAGTTACAGGGAAGGCGCGGGCGCAAACAAGCGGTTGCTAAGGTAACGAGGTGGCTTGGGGGTGAGCGCGTCATTTCTTCCGCCCCGCGTCCCGCACGCTCACCGAGCTGACCTGAAATTCGACTACTGCGCAGGTACATACAGCGGCATTTAAGTTTTGCGCGTACTATACCTCCGCATTTATAATATTTATAATATTACAAGTATGTCATATAGATGATATGGATGGACAAGTACAACCTGCCTACTTGTGAAGTACTAATCTACTAAGAAAACAACCATTGAAATGGTAAAAATGGTATTTTGAACAAACCATTGAAAACAAACATGATCAAATTAAACAAAATAATCAAATCTGGAAAAACTGCTGTAGTTATGCCTATACCTGAACTAAAAACCTATCAAATAGCGCAGTATGACATTATTTGACATTTAGCCGAGTATGAAATGTCAGATTTAATCACTCGCTTACGTGTTCACCTGGCCAAACCAAATTACCATGGTAACAGCCATGTTTGGCTCTTCTCGATAATGCTCGGTTCTCGTCGCCTATATTCACAGGGGTCGCATTGCACCCCTGCCCTATTACTTAGTCAAAGTCAAAGTCAAAGTATTTATTTCACGCAAAAAATTGCAAATCACATAATTTGTATAGAAACATCCTACTTACACAAGCAATAAAAATACAGAAATACAGAAGAAAAAAAAATACATGCGTCCATTAAAAAAAAACAGTCAAATTCATCAATAAAATACAGCTAAAGTTTACAAATACACATACACATAAAATAATTCATCAATTCATCCAATAATATCCAACAATAATTTACATCCAATAAAAAATACAAGCAAAAGTCATTCTAAAAATATGAATATGGGCACATACCATAATTTTCCATGATTAAAATAAGTATTTAAATTTACAAGTAAGTCAACTGATATAATTTATAACACACAATACTAAACAATTTATTATTTTATTAAAAACTAATCAACTGTTTAAATAAAATTCATGAAATTAAAAATAATTCATGAAATTAGCGTCCTCTCCGACGTTTTTAGGGTTCCGTACCCAAAGGGTGAAAGCGGTCTGTCCATCTGTCACAGGGCTCTATCTCATGAACCGTAATAGGTAGGCAGCTGAAATTTTGTGTGTATTTATGTTGCCGCTATAACAACATATAGGTAAAATAAAAAAATAATAAAAATTAAAGGGGGGTCCCATACAAAAAACCAGATTGTTTGTGTTAAATCTTGTACGATGGTACCCTTCGTGTGCGAGTCCGACTCGCACTTGGCCGGTTTTTTCTTTTTGCTGTAGATCAGTGGCAATGTAATCCATAGGTCGCAGGTTCGAATTCTGCCTCAGACGAATGTCCAGACCAAAAAGACATAATGATTTAATCCATACACCATCGGAAAAGAACTTGAGGCACATATTTACTGCGCGACCTACTCGTTTAGGATGAGTGATATCTATTCCTTCAACATTTCTGTGAGAAACATAAATGCTTAAGTAAACTGTGACGGCGGGCAGGCGGGGCCTTAACTGTTAACTCAATAAAGTGTCTGTTTATAATGTGTCTGGGAATAAAGTTTTGTCAAGGCGAATGAGCTGCCGAGCCCATCTGTTGGCATAGTGCCATCCCCCTCCCCGTAGCCTATTGATAAATAATGCTCATATTATAATGATGTACACTAGTTTTTAGAAATATGTAGTTAATTTGATAGTAAAGAATAATTTTACTGGACAAGTAAATAGTTCTTAAGTTAACACTTTTTCTTTAAGTACATAATATTTATTTGCCAAATTATGGTGTGACATTAGGCGCTAGACTGTAAATAGAAAAGACACACAAAGTCAACTGATTGATGAGACTAAAATTGTTTCACACAAAATATTGACCTTTAGTACTTTACTAAAAAATTCCTCTAAATCGCCATGTTGATTGCGAAATAATGATCTGAAGGTATGTTTCAAGTTCTAGGTACTTTGAAATAATGAGGAAAAAACAGAAATACGATCGACAAAGAATGAATGGGTCACCACTTATTTCACCTCACAATCAATCACCTCACAAATGCACAGGTCACCATGGCTTCGAGAATCAAGAAAGGACTGCTAAGATGGTTTGGACATATGAAACGAATGTTTGACGAAAAAATGACGAAACAAATTTACAGCGCAGAAATGAGCGGAAGTATCGTGCCCGGGTGGCCTGGGAGGTCGTACCGCAACCAAATCGATTAAGATCTTCGTAAAGGTCTGGTATGAAAAGATGTACGTCTGTAGATGAAGCGAAAGAGGTGTGCTGTGATCGTATGGCGCTCTATCATCTCTGCCTGTCCCTCCTAGAAAGCGGCGTGAAGGTATATATTTATGTACCATGGCTTCAATGCATGTTTTCTTTGAGAAAAACTTGAGAAAGATAGAAATCTATTTCACATTTAATGAGCTGTGTCACTGTGTCGGTATAGTGATTCGGAAAGTTGACGCATCGGGAAGGTATCTTCCATCTCTCTTCAACTCACGGTAGTGGTGTTTAAATTGACTTCTTACTGGCATACTTGCTGTGTTCATCTTGTAAGCGCAGTACGCTCATACTAGGTCTGTGGATTTGATGATGTGCGACGTCCCTCTGGGCAGACGTTGCACGCCGTAAAATTAGCAAATTAATAAGTAAATAGCTGGGTTGGAGAGCATTTTCAACTGAAAGAACGCATATAGGGAATAGCATTGGGATGGTTCAGTGTGCGACGCCCTGCGAATCGATAAGCTCTGGGAAGCACCCCTGAGCGCGGTTAGGTTCTGGATGGGTGACCATTTTCAACAGTTGAGGCTGGTCGTTGTTCGGATTCCACATAAAACTTTTGGTCCCCTTCTTTACGTACTAGGTAGTAGGGTTAATCCCGCCCGGGTTGAATCGCATTGAATGAACGACGGTCGAAGGGGCGCTGAAAATTGTCCGTGTTTTCTAACCAGTTCAATGTAGTGGACCAATATAAGAAAGGCCCTGGCATGGCACCTAATTCCCATGTGGTCTGTTAGGCTAATATCTGACGGTCAGTTTGGTATCAGCCATCCATGTCCAGTTACTTAAAAAAAAGTTATTGAAGAAAAAATTACAAAACAGTTTTAAAGATGAATGTACAAATAGGTAAAGTACTTGGTAAAGGTCAGATACATAGCACCCATAGTTGTAGAGCGTCTATGAAAAGATGTATGCTTTAGCAGAAGTGATAGTGTGCCGGTAGTATGGCGCTCTGTCATCTCTGCCGACCTCTCAGAGAAGCGGCAGCTTGATGGTGTGTTTGCTTGTGAATAATTGACACCGATGTTTTTCAGAATTCAGAAGGTTTCAGAAGCTTTGATAGTTAATCTTGCATTGTATTGTATTGTATTGTTTATTCATCATCCATAGACAGTACACTGCACTCGGATTTGTCATATTTTAGCATTGGCCAGTTCAGCAAAACAAAACACAGCGAAGAAGAACTGGAAAGAAACTCCGCTGTTTTTTTTTTCAACGTCCACTTAGTCTAAGTTTACAAAAGTGTTTGTCAATTATTTTAACAGAAACATAGGTAAAACACTAAATTCACATGAATACACAAAAATTTACAATCCATGCCGTATGCAACAGTTCATGACAAATATCATTTTATTTGCAAAGACAATCCCCTCCAACTAATATGTTGCCAATTGGAGCAGGCCAGTCCCCACAAACAGCACCCGTTCACGAGCATCACGCCGGGCACAGCCATTACCTCTTTCAACCATATTTTAGGGAAAGAGATAACCTGAGCCAAGCGTCACCGTAAGCAAGGACTTTTAAGCGATGCACTGCTCCAGTGGCAACACAACACTGTGAAACACTTGCACATTAGGTTTTACTACTATGAGTTTTGTCATAAACTACTACTGTCAGCTGATCACATAGTTACATATCCCTTTAAATGCTACCACCTACAGACAATTAAGAGTATAATGGTTTGAGAGCATCCCTATCAATAAAGTAATAATAGATTCCTATATGAGATTTTGACCAATACCGAGAAACTAATAATGCTTAACTAAAATAAAATAAAAATAAAATTCGGGTGTATAGAGCCCTCGTCATTATTGATACGAAATTGTATCAAATCAAAATTGCTTGGTTAGTAATTTCATACTACAAGTAGTACTTATCATAAAAGTAGTAAAGATACAAAATGTATCAGGTGTCAAAAATTAGTAAAAATAAAATTAGTCAAAATAGTAATAATAATAGGATACTTTTTGTACCCAGTCAGCAGGCAGTCAAAATCTCAGTAAATTCAAATTTATCAGCTAGGGCATCTTTAATACAATAGTAAGCCTTATGTGTTAGCAACTTCTTAACCTTAACTTTAAAAGAATTTTCAGATAAATCTCTCACCTCTTTGGGCAATTTATTATAAAATCTAACACTGTTACATATAAAACTCTTAGATGTTTTGACTAATTTATGACTAATTACTTTAACATTGTTCTTGTGTCTTGTGTTATAGTTATGAACATCACAGTTAAGGGTGAAATCATTTATATGTTTTCTTGCATAGCAGATGTTTTGAAAAACGTAAGAACTTGGCAAAGTTAAGATTCCTACGTCACCAAACACCTTTCTACAGGAATCTCTCGTCCTCATGCCAAGCATGCATCGCAGTGCTCTTTTCTGCAAAACAAATATACGATTTACTTCAGCTGCATCACCCCAGAACATCAGCCCATATGACATTATGCTGTGAAAATAGGCATGATAGACAGATTTAGCAGCTTCTAAACCACAAAGCTCCTTAATTTTTTTTACTGCATAGCATGCAGAGCTAAGCTTAGCAGCAAGCTTATCAATATGTGGTTTCCATGTAAAACGATTGTCAAATACTACACCAAGAAATGTTATTTCCTTAGTTATACTCAAAGACAAATCATGTGCTGCATTTAAAAGATCATGATTCACATAGCGTTTCTGGGTCCCCAGCACAAAGTGCATTAAGTTAGTTTTACTTACATTTAAAAGAAGGTTATTGGCTTCAAACCATAATTTTAGTGAGTTTATGGCTTGTATAAAGGACACCCGCAGGTCCGATATATTTTGATCTTTTACAATTAATGATATGTCATCAGCAAATAAAACCATCTCGATGTCTGTTGCGATGCAGCTTGAAATGTCATTAATGTAAATCAAAAAGAACAATGGTCCCAGAATTGAGCCCTGCGGTACACCCATAGTGATCGATTCTACATCAGACTTAGTGCCGTTTACATCACAGACTTGTTTTCTATTTGATAGATATGATTTACATATACTTAATTCTTTTTCTCTAACACCATAATGTTCTAGTTTCCCTAGCAGTATTTCGTGATTTACACAGTCAAATGCTTTTGATAGATCACAGAAAATGCCGTAGGTACTCATCGAGTTATCTAGAGAAGTTAAAACCGATTTCATCATTGACGCAATGGCATCTCCTGTTGACCTACCCTTACGAAACCCAAATTGTTTATAATTAATTACAGTGTGAATGTCAAAGAAATTTACTAATTTTTGTTCAAGAATTTTTTCAAAAATTTTGCTGAACACTGGTAGTAAAGACACAGGTCGATAATTCTCAACATGATTATGAGATCCTTTTTTAAACAATGGTATAACCCTAGCAATTTTTAATGAGTCCGGAAATGTGCCCTCTTCAAGACAATTATTTATGACAATTCTAAGAGGTTCAATAATACAGTCCGAGATGGACTTTAACAAATTAGGAGATAGGTTCCATAAATCTTGCGATCTTTTAGACTTAAGGTCTCTAATTATTTATTCAATCTCAGAATAGCTTACAGGTTCAAAAATCACGAAGTCTTTATTGCGTGGCAAAAACATTTTAAGGTGCTCCAATGATAAATCCAAACTTGATTGGATACACTTTGTTGTATCTTGTGCGATTGAAGAAAAATATTTATTGAAATGATTAGCCACCGCGGGTCCATTTGTAGTAAGTTCTTCGTCTATTTTGAGTTCTAATTGTGCGTCAATACATTTTGGTGATTTGCCCGTTTCATCCTTTATTATAGTCCAAGCCATTTTTATTTTATTATCTGAGTTAATTAATTTATTTTTTAGGAAAATTTGTTTTGCCTTCATAGTAACTTGTTTAAATATTTTACTATATAGCGATACATACGATCTAAGACCTGGGTTATTATTAAGTTTTAACAAGTCATGCAAAGTAAACAATTTATGTTTTGAAATATGAATGCCAGGGGTTGTCCATGATGCACTATTGTTTCTATACATTTTTGGTACTCTTTTTAATGGCATGTGCATATTAACATATCTAATAAATGGATTATAAAATTGTTTAAAATTTAATTTATTATCTACTTTATGAAATTCGTTTTTTAGATCATTACTTAAATCTCCAATTTTACACTTATTTATAATCCTGCATGATCGATTTATGGTTTTATTTATACATTTAGATTTATCGTTTATGGATATTTGTTGAGCATAGTGATCTGACTGAACTCCCAAAAAGACTTTTGATTCTATGTATTTGACATCAGTGAAAATATTATCCAGACACGATTCACATGAGTCAGTCACTCTCGTCGGCTCAAAAATGGTCTGTTGGAGCAAAAAACTATCCATTAAATCTGTTAGATCATGTTTTCCTTGTTTATCTAGAGGTAATTTTATATTAAAATCTCCACATAATATTATTGACTTCTTATTGTTAATACTTATTTTGTGTAGGCATTCCTCTAGCTTTTCTGAAAATGACGATATGTTTTCTGAAGGAGACCTGTAAACTGAAAGAATAAGAAAAGAACTTACTTCTATACAACTTATTTCAAATACCTTTTCGATAGACATATTGACAATATCCAGTCGATTTTTTGCTCTCAAACCATTTTTTACAAGAATTAGTGTCCCACCCCTAATAAAGTTTTTTCTGTGACTACTACTTATTACTGTATAATTTGTAATTTGGTGGGAATTTAACTCATTAACATCAATCCAAGATTCACTAATACAAAACACATCAAAATTATTTTCTTTTAAAGTTAATTCTATCATTGGGCATTTTCCTCTCATTCCTTGAACATTTTGGTGACCCACTCTAAAATGTTTTTTACTGCTATTTAAGTTTACAGTATCCAACATTGTATTATTTTTTTTGTTTACTTTCGGTTGGACACATTTAGAGGATTTGAATGTAAAAAAGAACCATTATTTTCATGTATATCAGATTGCACATTTTCGTTTGCATTTGCATCCAATGGAATGAATGCTAAATTGGATGTTTTCATAACATAATTACAGTTTTGAATTTGGTGTGCAAGGGCTCTTAGTCCCAAGTTATTAAGAGCTCCATGTTTGTTATAACATGGTCTCAATAGTGAATTTAAATCTAAGAAGGTAGTATTTGGTACACTGTTTGTAAGTGTATATATATTTGTATTAGTTCTATAGGCAGTAGCATTAGTGTTGTGCGAATTATTTGTGAAATGTGGCACATACAACAGGGAACTAATAAATAATTTAATTTTTTTGCGTCCACACATATCTACTACATAATTTACACATTTCGTAAATATGTTCACATCAGCATTTGAACCTGCATTGCCCACTAACAAAATAACAATGTAATTTTCCTGCATCCCATTGACCTTGCGGGGAAAGTCCTTAATTATCTCGGTGATAGGTGCCGCAGGCTTGCAGAGAGCGGAGATGGAGTCCGACGACTTACACGACTCACTATACCGCTGAGCCATGTTAGTGCCATGCTCGTCACACAGAATGAGTACTTGTCTAACGGGCATACCTACTGGCAAGCTTGTCGACTTAACTGTAGCCTGAATGGGCATGTGACTTGGCACAGTCGTGTTAGGCCTCATGATTTTGTTCTCATCCTCTTGAGTTAGTCTATTGTTACTATTGCTATTATTTTTTCTACATTTATTTTGGTTACATTTGGGAGCCCCGGAGGTAACCTTCTGTAAGTCGGCCCGCGCCCTTTTTTCTCCCTCAGAAGACTTGGTCTTTGCTGCCTTCTTTTTATTTTTCTTCTTTTTCGGAGCCATTGTGGCCGCAGACGCAGGCGAAGAGGTGGATGGAGACGTGAGGGGTGTCGCGGGCTGCGCTGTCGACTCCGGACGGGGCTGACACTCTTGGCTAGGGGAGCAAAGGTCGATGATGCCATTTATAGGAGGACTTGGAGAGTGTGAGCAAGATGTGGTGTACGGGGATGCCGCAGGCTTCTGTGGTGTAGTGTGTGCGCTACTGCTACTTGCCGCCTGCTGCAGGAGTATAATGGATTGCTCGCGAATTCTTTATCTGAACTTATCAGTAGTTCAAGGGGCTTGCTTACTTCTACAGACACCTTTTGGTGATGACTTGCAGACTATCGCATGTAATGTGGCGTTCTCACTGGTCTTTTTTTTCTATTTTGCGCTAGAAGAAAGAAGGCACCGGGGTGAGTTGATTGAAACTTTTAAAATTTTAAATGGACTTTACGATGTACCCAACCTTCGAACCATATTTACTATGAATACTAATGAGAGACTTCGTGGACATTTTTTAAAAGTAAATCAAGTAACTTCAACTCTAACCCAAGAAAACATTTCATATCTAACCGAGTGGTGGACTCTTGGAACAAACTGCCACAAGAAGTGGCACTGATCACTAACAGTGAACGGGTTCAAAAACCGGCCAAGTGCGAGTAGGGCTCGCACACGAAGGGTTCCGTACCATCGAACAAAATTTAACACAAAATAATCAGGTTTTTTTTGTATGGGGACCCCCTTTAATTCTTATTATTTTTAAATGTTACCTATTTGTTGTTATAGCGGCAAAATAAATATATACTCTGTAAAAATGTCAGCTGCCTATCTATTACGGTTCATGAGATACAGCCCTGTGACAGACGGACGGACGGACGGACAGCGGAGGCTTAGTAATAGGGTTCCGTTTTCACCCTTTGGGTACGGAACCCTAAAAACCAATTGGACATTTATTTTTAATATAAAAAACAGATCTTTAATAAACAAATAGTGCACTCAACCAATGACATGCAAGCATCAATTTTAAAGTCCAGTAGTTGGGGGGTCCAGTCCAGTAGTACATTAGTACATAGAGACTTGGGAGTACTGGTGAACCGTGAGTTGAAAAGGGAGCCATACATAAAAAAAAGTGTAATTCCACTTCCATCTGTTTCCTTCCAGCGAAAGAAACATCAGTTTGTATTCTGTAACTGGACAGGGATGGCTAACACCACACCTGCCGTCATGTTAGCCAAAAACATAGCACAAAATCGACTCACAACATGGAACCGTGAGAACTGTGTGGCCCACTGAATTTGTTCCCGTGCATATCTTAAGAGGCGACTAAGGGATTGGTCGTTGTGCTCTATGGGTTCCGGTGCGTATTGGGCTCACTGCATTTTTCGCAGGTTACGTAAAAACAGAATAAAACCTTTTAGTTTGTGATTCGGATTCCACATTAAACGGCAGGAAACCTTCCTTACTTACTAGGGGTTAATTCTGCCACATTTGTTACCATCTTATTGAATAAACAATGGTTGCAATGGCATTGAAAATTGTCCATATTTTCCGTTCAGTTCAATGCAGCCGTGCATTATAAGGAGGGTCCATGGCATCTAATTCCTACCTGAATGCAGTGTCTTTGCCTATTGATTATTGTGGTTGTGTCATTACCCATTCATATCCTGTTACAATTGGTTTAGAGGGCCCTTAAAAATATTTTGTGATAGATTGTGTAGTTCACAACCCTTAGATAAGTATCCTACCCTCTGACAGGTCGATTATAATTTGTGTTCCTTTCACCCCCCTGTTCAAACACAGGTATTATTATTATTATATACACTAGCAGCTGCAATCTGATGAGTTTACTTCACTGATTGAGTGCACATTGTTTTTATTTTATATATTTTTTTTATTTTAAGTGTTCAAAATACGAACGTTTTTTTTTTATGTTTTTTAAATGATTGTCCAAATTGTTTTTAAAACTGTTCACTGAGCTAGCACTGGTGACTTCCTCCGGCAGCTTGTTCCAGTCTTCCATAACACGGTTTGACAGAAAGTGTTTCCTCGGGTTGGAATTGAAGCTGTTATGATTGAGTTTTAGAGAATGTCCACGAAGTCTTTGGTCAGTTTAGGTACGTCATAATGGCCATTTCATATTTTGAAGGTTTCAATTGTTTCAATATTTCAATATTTGGAAGGTTGCAAAATAAATTCTTAGCCCTGATTGCACGAAGATATAGCAGGGTTAATCAATGTTCAAACACGTCACTTTTAGTGAAGCACATGGAGTTTATTCCGTAATGTCCATATAAAGTGACGTGTTTAATCATATGTTGATGTTGATTTAGATTGTTTGTCCTTTCGTGAACTCGGTTCTTAGGGTTTGCATGTTAACCTACATGACAATCTAGGGCACTGGACACACCTTGGATGATCAAGACGGGTGTAAAAGCGGCATTCATCTTTGTCCCTCAGACTCTCAGACATTTAGGTGAGGATACGTCTGCGTAAACTCTCCACACACTCATACTTGCGTGTCTCTCATGTGATTGTTGTCGAGTTCCAGAAAGCTCCGTCACATTATAATGGCTTTGTAACCAATAAAGAAAGCTGTACAGAACTTAAGGCTGTCGTGAAGTCACAGGAAATCTAGGATTTGAACATTTTAAGAAATGCATTCTTTGTCCATTAGCCAAGGTACAATTTTGCATGGCGACTGCCATTAAAATAGCAAAATCGTCTTCCAGGCTCTAACGTTTCCCTGCTTACGATAAATGGAAACATACAGACATAGATTTCTACAATATATTTTAGAATCCAAAATTTCAAAAACCTAGTAAAACATTAAGAGCATGGAAACAGTTATCGCCCGTAGTATGGGGAATTGATAGGGTAACGACTCTTAAATTATGTTCAGGTTGATAGAAAACATTACACCAACCATTTCTGCCTGGGCATAAAACACCTTCTGAACGTTTTGTCCCAGACATGTCTGCTGAGACAAATCAGTGGGTGAGTAGGCCATTTGAACATGCCACTACAAACGAATGTTACATAAACGCTTTGACTCACGCATCAGTGCTCTGGGGTGAATGAAATGATTACGATACACGGCGCCGTTAGACACAAGGTCGCGCATCAGAACTGAGCCCATCTAATCATATATGCGTACAATTCGTTGATGTTCTTTCATTCCGTCACACTTCCGGTTGGGGGAATAAACAGCTTTATAACTATTTCCATTCTTGGGTTTTATTTTACTTTGCGTGATTCAATAAATTATTTGAAGTGTTAAGCTGATAAAATTTTAATGAAATACTTATCAGAAAGCGTGGCGGTTAAAATTTTTTGAATAATGTTTATTTCCTCTAGCTGAAAGTGTATCGATATGAAATAACCAGCGAATTAAATGTGGAAACATTTATGTGCCTGCTGTCTGTTCCTCATTGTGTACAACGTATAAAGATGCATTTTGGGGTCGTGTATTCTGGCCGCACCGACCCATCACCGAGCACCGCGCTAAGGACTGCACAGGGCGCTATGAACGCGGGGTGTCGTTGCACCGGATTTGCGGATAAAAGCGTTGCATGTGCGGAAGCGTGAAGAAGTTCTTGGGTTCTTTACTGTTCGATGGAGCAGCCAGCCCGAACACAATGATAATTTTGCGCCCGGCTTCCTCTATCCGCGTATTTTCCGCCTCACACTGCTGCCGGTGTCGGACGACAGCGACAACACCGCTGCACTGCTCTAGCTAGACTAACTGTTACAAATGTATCCATGCAAATAATCGTGAGGTGATGATGCCCCTAAAAATAGATGTGATGCGCATCGGACAATATTGATAATGCTTGCATGGTTTCAAATCGCAGCAAGCGGTTTTTGATATACTGTATTTTGTTACTACATAGTCTATAAATTAAGTAATAACTGAATATTTGCGAGTTGGAAGAATGCAACTGGGGTCAAGTACAACTAAACTAAGGAAAAGTCCCTTCACTTTTCCACCTACTTCTTCTGTTAGTTCGACAGCGTCGTCTTCCTACCTTTCTTCTGTCGGCCCATACACCTTTTTCCGTTTTGTTCAACTCCGTTGTCCTCTTTGTCAACCGTTCGTTAACCTTCTTTTATAACGTATAACTCTCTTTAATGTGTCTATTAAAATGATTGCTTGCTGAGGCTCTAGTGTCAGGATGTCAATAATTCAAATATTTGTATAAATTCATTAAAGTTCTAGAAAATATGCATAATTAATAAAAAAAACTCGTATTGTATGTTTTGTCGGCAGCCTGCACGAAGAGATCGAGCACTTCTACATGTACATGTCGCCGACGGAGACGGAGCACTGCGTGCGCTCGAAGGTGGTCAGCCGGATCCGCGGCGCCATCCTGGCGCTGTGGCCGCAGGCGCGTGTCGAGGTGTTCGGCTCATTCCGCACCGGCCTCTACCTGCCCACCAGTGACATCGATCTTGTCGTCATCGGTGAGTATCTATAGGGTGCGTGCACTATTTGTGCTCGAATGTGGTTGGTCAGACTCACAGCTTCTTCCTGATGCTTTGACCACAGATATGGTTCGAGGTGTTCAGTTGCTTCCCCACTGGACTATACCTGAACGATTTGATCGTCATCAGTGAGTATCTGCAGGGCGTGTAACGTTTCACCATCGGAGACAGAGCACTGCGTATGCTTGAAGGTGGTCAGCCGGATCCATGACTCATTCCTGGGTAGCTGTGTTCGGTACCTTCCCCACTGGCCTCTACCTGCTCACCAGCTCCATGTCGAATGTAGTCGTCATCGGACTAACATGATGTTTTTTTTTTCCAAATTTCTCCAAAGCTTTCTACCCTTTCCGAGGAGTTGTGCGCTGTTAATGTTATTTTTTAAAAGAAAAAAGTAACACACTCTCGATTGGATGCCCAATAGGCAGCGTAGACCTCCGTCCCGTATTGTAAGGATGGTGGCGGTGCGCAGGACAATGGGAGAAGCTGCCGCTGCGCACGCTCGAGCGCGAGCTCCTGGAGCAGGACATCGCCGAGAAGAACAGCATCAAGGTTCTCGAGAAGGCGACGGTGCCCATCGTGAAGATGACCGACAAGTACTCGGACGTCAAGGTCGACATCTCCTTCAACATGAGCAGCGGCGTCAAGAGCGCCGAGCTTATCAAGCACTTTAAGGTTAGTGTACGTACAGTCGCACTCGTGGCGCTATCGTGAGAGCGGATTGCTTAGGTAAAGATAAAAAGAAAGGGTGCCATTTTGTGGAAATATATTTAATTATTATTTAGCAAGAAGTTGTCTTTAGCCCTCTTAAATCTAGAATTTAGAAATGTAGGGTTCCAAAATCCCTTTCATTCTAAATGTCCAATTTACGATCTCATTGATAACTTTTATCTCATCAATAAATTACCCTCGGATAAAAGTAGGGCGCATTTTTATCCTTAAATTCCTTGTATTTTTACCCTGTTACTAATACACCTAGATCATCAGCTGAATAGTTATACATTGTTTTGTCCTTTGCATTGACAGGCAGTTTATAATTCGATAGAAAGGGACAAAACATTGTATAACTATTCAGACGATGATCTGGGATTATTAGTAGCAGGGTTAGTAAATATATTTGTATAGTGGAAACTTTATTTCAACATGAAATCAATGTTTCTTCATTTTTTAACTGAAGTAAAAATCTGGTGGTGTAAAAAGGGGGAGGAAGTTGGTCTAACTGCTGGGTGTATTTTTTTTCTTCTATTTATTTGATTGGGGCTTTAGCCATGTTTGACTATGCCAGCCCCATATGGCTGCGGAGCGCAAGAGACTTATTAAAGAAGTGGGTCACAATTTTGAATTCTTTACTCTGTGGTTGGCATAGGTTATGTCTCATTGCTTGGTTCCGGGCGCAATCCAACAGTAAGAGGGCTTCGGAAATAGCTATAAGTTCAGTCGTCATGATCGGTAATAGATCACAGTTTACTTTAAACTCTAAACCATGTGATGCCAACATATCCCAAAAAGAAGCTCCTTTTCCTCTTAGATCCATGCGAGTATAAATGTCTGTATTCCCTGTATTCATTACCTATTAGAGCCTCAGTGATGGCTGCTGGGTGTATTATTCTACAGTCTCCGCTAGTAGGAATAATTGAATGTGTATGGTGACAGGATAAGTACCCAGTGCTATCGAAGCTGGTGATGGTGCTGAAGCAGTTCCTGCTGCAGCGGGACCTCAACGAGGTATTTACGGGCGGAATCTCCTCCTACTCGCTCATCCTCATGTGCATCAGCTTCCTGCAGCTGCATCCGCGCCCCGACAGGTATTCAAGCCACCTTTCTAAAAGCAGCCATGTTTGTTACTGAGCCATTTGTAATTGGATTTTTATCGTTAGCCGTTTGTTTTTGTCACTTTTTCATGCCTCATTGAGTGTGAAATGTGGTGTCAACCCTATCATGCTCGCTGTAGCTTTGGGTGTTATTTTTTGCCCTCATTTTTGTAAAAAGGATTGGACCAAGAACAGAGCCCTGAGGAACCCTTGCTTGAATTAAGTGAAAGATGCATCCAATCCTAATTTCCATTAATCCACCTTATTAGTCCTGTCACCCTGAAGATCGTGAATGACAAGGGTAAAATGCTGTTGATTTCTGATCATTACCTTGTCCCAATAATTTAGTTCCTGTACTGGAATGGCTGTTTGCCTGATGCCTAACCCCACTTCACGCTCATGTATGTGTGCAGGCTGCGCACGGGCCACAATCTCGGCGTGTTGCTCATTGAGTTCTTCGAGCTCTACGGGCGCAAGTTCAACTACGTGAAGACGGCGATCCGAGTCAAGAATGGCGGCAGCTACGTCAGCAAGGATGACATACAGAAGGTTGCATTGACTTTTACACATTTTCTTTTACTGCTAAGCCCTCTAAGTATTCAACATTTTGGCATCCCTAAAATTGTTTCAGAATTTTGTATCCTAAAACTGCAACAATCTTCAGCATAGTTAATCGTAAATTTCCACTCTGTGCTCCGTCGGATCCAACATCTTAGGTTATGGTGATGATCCATGAGATAAGTGACACTTCCTAAACAACACATGAGATCTGATCAAAACCAATGACGACTTCAAGGAGACCCTACCACCTCCAGGGCGGGTCTCTTTGGAAAGCCCCTTATAAGAATACGTGTAACGGTAGGAGATGAACGACGGGCACCGCCCCTCGCTGCTCTGCATCGAGGACCCGCTGACGCCGGGCAACGACATCGGCCGCTCCAGCTACGGCGCCATCCAGGTGAAGCAGGCGTTCGACTACGGCTACGTCGCGCTGCAGCAGTGCGTCGCGCCCCACAACTACCTGCTGCACTGCAACAGGAACAGCGTGCTCGGACGCATCATCCGCGTCACCGACGACGTGCTCAAGTACAGGTACTCACGCACCGAGTGTCGATAACGTGGGCGTCAGCCCGAGCACGGGCGATGTGGGCTGGAGCTCGAATACTGGTAATGGGGCCTGAATTACTGGGAATTTCAGCTCAAATACTGATGATGTGAGCTTAAGGCCCTGGTACTAGCCAAATTGCAAAGTTAGACGAGGCACCCCAAGTTAACTTACTATGTCTGACGATTAGAAGTTTCATTCTTACAATATATGATTCCTTGTCAACCTATTTTTGGTAATGTATGCTTCCTCTTTCTATACAAAATATATTGCGGAAACGGTATCCATTTCCAAACTTTTTTGACTAAATGTAGAAATCTAAAAGCAAATGAAATTATTTGTTTATGCATATATGCTGTTTTTACTTATGTATATCTAGAAATCATATTACTTTCCGATTTCTAATGTGAAAAATCGACTTTTTTAGTATTATTATTTAAATAAATGATGGAATCAAAAAATATTAACAATCCATTATCAGTCTGGAGTTCTATTTGGACTTGCTAAAGAGTTTCACTACATATTATTACATTTGTTTAAAGGTGCATTTGTATGGTGCGAGAAGTTGACTAGTCCTAGCGCCTTAACCCATTGATTACTTAGTTGGCAGCTAGCCTAGGAGCCAACTATGTGATAATGGAGGAGTGAACTAGCTAACCAAAAATAAGAATTTTGTTTTTAAAACACCACTGGAAATTTTGATGTCAGTTCAAATACTGTTAATTCAAGCTGAAGTAATGGTAATACATGCAAAAGCCTCTGATCCAAAAGGGAAATAATATTGAATTTTAACCTTTGTGCTGGTCTATTACATTAAAATTAGTTTGAAGACAAACAAAATGTCTTCTTTTCTTCAAAAGTACATCTAACCATGGAGTACATCTTGCTTCTAAAATCTCGTAAATAAAACGTTATAAGAATATCAGTTTTAAGGTGAGGTCGCTCATGCGACCCCGACAATAAGCTAAAACTCAAAGCTTCCCCAGTTTCATGTGTGTGTTTGTTTGTCAGTTTGATGTGTGTGCGCACAGGCGGTGGGTGAAGGAGCGGTTCGACCCGCTGTACTTCCCGCACCGCCGCCTGGAGGCGCCGCCGCCCGCGCCGCTCGCCGCGCCGCTCGCCGCGCCGCTCCCCGCGCCGTTCGTCGCGCCGCCCGCCGCGCCGCTCGCCGCGCCGCCCGCGCAGCGCGCCTCGCTCTCGAGCCTCTCGTCGTCGACGCCGAGCCCCGTCGACAGCGATCCCGTACGTGCAACCTGTCCCTGTTCGAAACGGCGAAACGAGAATGTAGCCATGCTCATAAAGGGGAGGTTCTGGCATGGCGCCTAATTTGGAGAATGTGGTGTATTGGGCTAATATCATAACGGTAGTTGTGTGGTATTAGTCATCCATGTCCGGTTACATAAAAAAAAGTAGATGGCCCTCTGCGATAGTGACGGAAGTTTCATACAATATGTGTTGAGCAAGCCGGCCCTCTATTGCAATAAACATATAACTTAGATGGTAACTTCTATTTAGTCGATCACAACAAAAAGAGTGTTTGCACCAAGAGATGGCGCAGCTATTAGGCTCACTGCTTTCCATCTATAAAAAAGTAATTTGTGTTTATGGGTTATTAAAAAATGTGTGTATAGATTCAAAATTTTATGTTTTTCTACTTTGAAACAAAATTGTATTATTAATCTACGAATAAATCTTGTGTTTGTACAGAGCTAACTATTAATTCTTGGTACGAAAGTGGAGCCATCCTATTTCCATGCAGTTGCGCTATCTATTGTTCCTTCGGCATTGACCTATTGGTGAACCATTTAGGTCTAAATTCACCTATGGCAGAGATTTTCAAACTTATGTTGTCCACTGCACACTTTTTGAATCCATAATATGCCAGCGCCCCCGAAACTTTTGGCTTTACCACAATTTAAAAATCACAATCGCAATCATAACTTTAGTAAATTTAATGTAATTTATTTTTTACCGCGTGCTACATGAGTCTTTTTTTTTAGTTGTAATGAGGGAAATTTACCGAAACTTTATAATTAATATTTACCAAAATAGACAATATAGTGTAATAGGTAGGTTTGCATTTTAGTTTAAAGTAAGTAATACAAAATATTAGAAAACACAAATCTAATCATAGAGCAGCAGCATTCGTTGAGTGGTCTGTGTGCGTCGCGCAGGAGTGGTCGGAGGGAGCGGAGGTTGCGGAGCTGGGGGTCGGCGGCGGCCGAGGCGAGGAGGAGACGCCGGCGCCGCCGCGCTCGCCGCCGCCGCTCTCCGCGCTGCAGTGCTCGTCGCCGACGCCGCGCCGCGTCTCCGCGCACCGCACGCTCATCATACACCACATCATGAGCAACTCCGACTTCAACAACATACCCTCCGGTAACACTGTAACTCAATATACTTCTAACTACGAGCGCAGGGAGCCCGGGGGCGCGACGTCTTGCCATTCGATAAGCTTGGTGAAGTAACATTTTAAGGTGGCCGATCCCGCTCATCTCCCCATACAAAAGGGGAAAGAAGATCATGCCCATATTTCTTATCAGAGATCCAAAATTTGCTTTAAATAAAAAATTTGCAAAATAAAGCTTTATTTGATCGAACTAGATGTCTGATGACCATTGGCATTGTAAAATTGTGTTTGGTTTCTGAGTTATAAGACCCGAAAGTTCAAATTTTTTGCGCATTTTATACAATAACTGTGGAGGTGGATTACGCAATGATAAAGTAAGAACATCGTAAAAAGATTAGTCATCAGACATAGCTTATTTAATCAAGATTTATGATCTATTTGGTTTTTGTTAGATTTTTGACTACAGCGGTCGTGGTTTACTTTTAGCTATAAGTCGTTTTGAAATTAAAATTTTCGTAAATCTTACCAAATCATACACAATGCACATTGTCTTTTTTGTGGACATGTTGCATCACGGAGCCTGTCTTATTCTTTATAACAGAGAAGGTCCCAGAGCGCAACAGCACGGTTTTGTACCGTGCCCGCGAATGAGTTAGGCCCGCCGGGTTGGGCCACCTTAATGTACTTTGATAGTCCAACGACTGGTCACAGTCAACTACAAAGTGATCGACCACTGGTCTTCGGATTGGCTCATCAAGCTAAATGCTCAAAAGTGCACACTACTTCTTGCATCTAAAAACTCGTCAATGAAACTTGACAGTTTTGACGTTTCTAAGGTGAGGTTGCTCATGCGACACCTACAAGAAGCTTTGAGTTGTCTTCCCGTTCTTATTCTTTGTGGAAATGTATTTATTTATATTTATATATGTTAATTGCACTCAAAAAAATTGGGCAAAAGGTACAACTTAATGCCGGTGGCATTCTCTACCAGTCTACCTTTGCGTATCTAGAGCAGTAGTGCTAGTAGCAGTTATGTAGAAAATTATGTATGTGCAGTTTTTCAATCCTCATATAGTACTTTTTGGACTATTAATTCACATTTGTCAAAAGATGGATAGTCATTGCCGGAAAATTATATCTTCTATATCAAGAATCTGACTGTAATTTTACTAATAAACATATGGACTTACCATATCGGATGGATAAGCAGAAGCGTAAATAAATCCGTCGAATAGTTATCTGGTTTTTTATATGGCTATTGAAAAATCAGCCCTTAATTATAAATAAATATATACGGATAAATAAATAAATACTATATATTAAACAGATTACTCATAAAAATAAAGAAATAAGATAATCATAACAATAATATTTATTAGGAAAAAAAAGGAAATAAGTTTTTATATATATATCTATAAAATGGCTCTATGTATAATGGCACGGAAGCTTAGGGCGTGATTCCTAACCGCACTTGTCCCGTGCAGGTGTCATCCAGACGCAGTACGGTAGCGGCGGGGGCGGCGGTGGAGGCGGGGAGGGAGGCGTGGGGCGCGCCGCCGCCCGCCCGCAGCCCCGCGCCGTCTACAGCGCCAAGCATCGCAGGTGCGTACACCATACACCTAGCATAGCGCGCTCCGCTTACAAGACGAACATAGCGTGGGAGTGAGACCTCAACTCGACGTACCACTACCGCAAGTTAGAGGGAGATGGAACACATCTGCCCGGTGAGACAACTTCTCAAATTGTTATCGGTATATTGGAGTCGCGCTCATGGAATGTAAGATGTTTTTTGTGAAATTATTATGATTTCTCTAGTTTTTCTAAAAGAAAGCATGGTGATCTGTGCATTTATAGATAGTTTAGTGAGCGGGAGTAAAGAACCCGGACAAAAACCCTTTTTTGATGTTAAATAAGGGGTGACTCACTGATTCTCCGAAAAATCCATCATTTAGCAAACTGTTGCCATATAGCATTCTCAGATGTTTATTTTGCGATCTTACTAGTCTAATATATATAATATATTTTGAGTTAAAGTCCAATGTCAGTTAAAGTCCAAAGTCAGTTAAACTCAAAAAATGTTTTCCTTTTTTTATCTCCGTTCTTTATAACAAGCCGTCACAAAAATAGGACATTCATTAACATATTTTGTCGTTGTCTTGTCAGGTGCCTCCAGTGAAGTATCATGTTTTATTGACTTGCACATTTCTACATTTATGTGTTTGTCTGGTTGTCCTGGGGAAGACGTCTTTTAAGACGGCGGGCTTGCCTTATTATGTCTATTAAACCAAGGACTAGTTGTTTTGTATGTATTTCAAACCTTAATAAAAAAAATAGAAAACAATTTTTTTTTCAACTAAACATGTCAATATTCATTTTTTGTTTGAAAATACCAGAAAATTTTTGGTGAAAACACACTTGAAATGATGCACTCAACACGGTTACAAACGGCATCACCGTAATGCCACATATTAGACTATGACCCACATGCCTGCTCTGGCATTTACTGTGATGCGCGTACATCTGGAAAATCATAGTCCCCTTCAAGAAAAAAATAATCGGACTTTAACCGACATGGGGCTTACCCTTATATTGTATTGTATTCTATTGTATTTCATTTTGTCCAATTGGTAGACAAGCTACACTCAGACAGGTCACTCCTTGTTATTTTAAGGCATACAAGCAAACATACATTCAGCTAAAAAATTTCTGGCATATACCATCGTCAAATTTACTAAATAATTAAAACTAAGCTAAATATGTCAAGTTTATCAAGGGCTTTATGATACTAGATTATCATGGTTATTTCATTCATTCCAATTATAAATACTAATAAATAAACAATACAAAATATAAACGGTAAAAAGATTTAGTAGCAAACTCAGTAGGCAGAGTTTGCTACTAAATCTTTTTACCGGTACAAAAAAAAATATCGTACATTCAAAATTAACTAAATTTAAATACAATTACTAATTCTTAATTAACTAAAAATCTTTGTCGGCTAGGGCCTCGTTAAGGGCATAGTAACTCTTTTTCAGTAGACATAGTTTTATTTTTTTTATGAATGGGTTCAGGTTCCAGGTTCCTAATATCCTCAGGTATTTTATTATAAAACTTAATACTATTACAAATGAAGCTATTTGAAACCTTAGTCAGTCTTTTTTTAATACAATGTATGTCATTTCTATGTCTCGTGCCATAATTTTGTACCTCCGAGTTCAATGTGGCATCATTTATATACTTTCTGGCATACCTTATATTTTGGTAGATGTATTTACTTGTTAGGGTCATGATTCCTGCTTCTCTAAAAACATCTCTACAAGAATCAGAATTCATGCTAAATAGGTAACCCATAGCTCTTTTTTGTAGGATAAATGTCTATTTAAGTCAGAGTTATAATAATATCGAATGACAGATACAACACTTCACCGCCAACGCTCAACGGAGGTCGCTTCGGGCGCGGTGGCGGAGGTGGCGGCGGCGGGGGGGGCGGGAGCGGCGGCGGTGGGGGCACCCCGCCCGCGCCCGACGGCGGCGTGCGCCAGCAGAAGAAGCGGCGGCAGTACTCGGCGACGCCCGCCCGATGATAGCGCAAGCAGCGCCTCGCCGGTCCGCGGAGCGGCGAGGCGACGCAGGCGGCGCTACGGTAGGACTCGCGGGAGAACGCTTGGGCGATTGCGACGATGTGCCGCCTGTTGGTGACGATTTTTTTGTTTGTGCGTTAACGTGAACAGTGATGGACTGATGTGACACACATACTGGATTTATCCTTTCAATTCGAGATTGCTGTGGTCTACTCATTTTTAGATACTGGGGGTGCGATTCCCGATCCTAACGAGTTGTTTCCTCATGCTACTTAGGTCGTAGAGCATAAATAATCCTTAAACAGCTCAATGAGATTTACACGATTTTGGTATTATTTACACTTTCTGACAAATAATGAGGGAATGATCTCTCTTAAAGATTGCATAGAGAGGTTAATGGCACGCATACCATTTAGGGGCAGTTTTACTCACGGTTATCTTGTGGATCACCGTGACGCCTGGGACCGACGTCTCACACTCGGTTCCCGTAGACTGGTCGGAAGATGAATGTCAATATATCAACAAGACAACAGTGAGAAGAGATGTCTCTCATTATCTAAAAATGGATATATCGGATTTTTCTAGCGTTTCGAAGCTGTTGATATGAGCTTGCACTTGATCAGAGTCGACTCGATGTGAGCCGATATTTGACAGCTGTGAAATATTTTATTTTATTTATTGTTGCATTTTTTTCGATACTGGCGAGTCTGTGAAAACGTTCGATCATTCTCGTGTGTTACAATAAATTATAGTCATTGTTTGTGATGCGATGAATTTGCGAGCGGTAGCAAGTGACTCGAACTCTTTGTACTTAGGCGATATGTAATTGCTAGAGTATATGTAGAAGTAAGTTATGATATAATATATGCGTCGCCATTTTTTAAAGTTTGTTAATGTAATATGTAATGGGTACATGTTGGGTATAGATTGATAGTGAGAGTCCATAAGTAGGAATAAGTTAGCCAGTAGTTACAAAGTACTTAACGGTGTATCGACCCATACAAATGGTCTTGTACACCGAACATAAAAACTAGAGAACATTGAGGCAATTTAATTCTAAATGTTAAATATAACCATAATAGTTGCAGCTAAAAAAATTTCACAATTTCGTGTTTATTGCTTTTTTTGTGTAGCAATTAGATGTTTTAAACCATTAGATGTTGCTAATAAATAAATAATATGTTTTTATTTGGTTTTAAACCAATAAAATTGTAATTCTGAAAATTCAAATTCCTCCGCAAACTTTGACTATTTAACATTTACAATACCGTACACCCATACACTATTCATGCAAAAAAATACCAGCGATCGGTTGCTCCGTTGATGCATAAAAGAAAGACAAACCAATAAATATAACGAATTTATGATAGGGATTTGTACCTCAAAGTTCAATATTTTTTGTGTTCTATGAACAAAAACTTTGTATGGTTTTGAACATAGTTAAGGTGCCCTGTAAGCTATGTTCCCCGTGCATACGTGCTATGGGAATCCTTTGAAAACCACTCTACCTCTGATCTAATATTTTTTTCATTTTTGACTGCTGACTTTTATCGTAAGATCCCCATTACATCAGGATCTCATTTGTTCATTTTGTTGATCATTTTCAATGATTCATTGGTAGTTGATAGGCTCAGTGGTTTTCAAATTGCTTCGAAACTATGTTTGCATTGGGACTAGTTAGCTAACTGTTTTCTAAATTATGGTAATATTGTATCGCTTATTGTCCAGGCAACAAGTGCGTCTTTTTCTTACGTTTTGAGACAGGTGTAGAAATTATTTGCTTTATAAGTCCCAGTCAATAGTCTAATGTAGTCGCAGACTTAGTTGGAGGAAATTAGGCTTAAGTTGGACTGTGTTCCATTTCCCGCGGATAGGGTTGCCACTGGTCAAATTGTTGTTTGACAGCGTAGGGCAGCTGTCGAGGGTTGGCACTGCTCGAACTGTAGTTTGACAGCATAGGACAGCTGTTGACGGTTGGCACTGCTCGGACTGTAGTTCGATGGCGTAGGGCAGCCGTTGACGGTTGCCACTACCACTGCTTGGACTGTAGTTTGACAGCATAGGACAGCTTCCGAAGGTTGCCACTGCTCGGACTGTAGTTTGATGGCGTAAGACAGCTGTTGACGGTTACCACTGCTTGAACTGTAGTTTGACAGCGTAGGACAGCGGTTGACTGTTGCCACTGCCACTGCTTGGACTGTAGTTTGACAGCTGTCGAAGGTTGCCACTGCTCGGACTATAGTTTGGTGGCGTAAGACAGCTGTTGACGGTTACCAATGCGCAACTGTAGGTTGACAGCTCAATAAAGCTGTCAAGGGTTGCCACTGCTCAGACTGCAGTTTGAGGGTTAGGACAACTGTCGAAACAGCAGCGGGCGAATGGAACGCGCCTCGTGACCAACCTTGCGCACGCGAGAGGTACGACAAAACGAAAAATAGACATCGGTCAACATACATAATTTGCACGCTTCCACTAAACTAATTATTGTGGGTGATGTTGGTGTTTATTGAATGACCATGTCGATAAAAAAAAAAAGCTTGTGGAAAGGCTTGTGCCAATATTGCGAAACTAATGTGTAAATGTTTAACTGGGTTAAAATGGCTGGAATAATTATTGAATGTGTCCATTTCTCGTTTTACGCTGATATCAAAAGTGAGGATTAAATTACAGTTACCAAAACATGAGCACCGTCGTGTTCTCTTTAAAAAATATTCAACAGTCTTGCCAAAATTAAGGAAAATTTAGGATTTTTTATTTTTTATTTTACAACTCCAACCCAAGAAATTAACTGCCATATTAAATGGTGTAGGGGCTAGAGGACTTGGCTTTCATGCGAGAGTTTATGGGCTCAAATCCTCGCCCCCGTCGCCCGGTTCATGCACCACTTTCATTCTCTTTCTTAGTTGGATAAGTACATTTCGTTACGAATGCGAGCTGTTCCATGGTTCGGAACCCATGTAGAACTGTATGACCCCTTCCCCTACTAGGTGAGAGGGTTAAACAAGCCAATATAGTTTATAAAAAGGCAGAATGAATGCCATAAGGCATTCTCTGACATTCAACCTGGCAGTCAGGTCGGAAGCTAAATATTGCAATTTCATAATGGCGATGCAACTGCAGCACTGATGCAATTTTGAAGCGGTCCTTTCCACTTTTTAAAAGCAATTACTGCATTTAAAAAGTTACCTAAGTTTTCTTTATTTTTCCTATCATTCCCTCAAACTCAATATTTTTTGGCACTTTGTGGTTTGCGCATCATAACCAGTCATCTATAAATATTTCCCATTATAGAACCTAAAGTAAAAAAAAATAAGGGGTCCAATGAATGTGCAAAAACGGAGTGACTCTGAAAGCGCAGTTAATGGGTGAATTTCAAAATGCTTGTAGATTAGAATGTTTAGTTTCAATTAGAGTCAAGCCTTAAAGTGTGCAACATGTCAGTCAAGCTAGTGTGAAAATTAATAATTAAAAATAATAATAATTGCATGTTACATTGGAGAAAAATATTATTAAGGTAACTCGAAACAATCACTAGTTCTTCTAGATATATGCATCAACCCAACTATACAAATTTACATCCCTGGAATCTTCTATTCCATGAAATCCTACTAATATTATAAATGTGAGAGTTTGTATGTTTGTGTGTTTGTTACTCACTCACGGAAAAATGGCTTAATGGATTTGAATACAATGTGGCAAATAGATAGTGTATTACCTAAATTAACACAGAATACTTCGTTTCCGGAAAAAAAAATTAGGTTCAACCCGGCATCAGTCCAAAACGACATTGACGCGAGTGGAGCCAGGTACGTAAGCTAGTATAATATATTTGCTAAAACAATGCTTACTCACATTACCTTTTAGATATATTTTTACCATGTGTTTGATATTGGGAAGCGTTTTAGCAAATATACGAGTAATACTCGTATTATACTAGCTGAGGTACCCGGATCCGCTCGGGTCAATGTCGTTTTGGATTAATGTCGGGCCAAATTATTACCTGGTTATTATATGAGCTCCATAAATACTTTCATCCCATTCGAGTGAAATTTTCGCCACAAAAGGTATCCATTTGTCCTTCTCCAACGTCCAAACTCGACCCGAATTTGACAAAAATGGTTCAGCGATTTAGGCGTGAAAATGCTACAGTGTTACTTTCGTCTTTATAATATTGGATTAACAGAATAGTCTAGAATAGCGGTTCCTAATCATCTTGTGCGTCTAGTGCCTCTTTTCTATGACAATGCGCTTTAAATCTCGGCACCCGTTACTGTTCTTATCGCTGGTTTAGATGTAAGGATTCCGGAGGTATTAATTGTAACACAGTTTTTCAGAGAGCAACATCTTGATTCGTTGAAGATATAGCGAGCGTTTCAAATCACCTTAAAGTGTGCTGTAAAAAAGATTGAATTAAAAATGTAAATATTTTTATGCTAGGTTTATCAACAGGGCAGCATATGGTAATGTCTCATGGCCCATTATGATGCTTACAAGGGGTTAAACTACGAACCCAGAGTACAGGGTGTATGTAACAGCAGTCACTGCCACTTAAGGAAACTATTCTTGAGGTTAGAGAAATGGTTTTAAAGTGATAGTAGTTATTGAAGTGAAACTTCCTTGCTGGCGGGTCTAAAATGTTTATAGAGTTATGAAAAATGTATAACACTCGAGGGGAACCGGGAGTTGAGGAGCATACCTCAGCAGCTTCTCCCCTCTATTGAGTACACGAATAGTGACACGAGGACGTGGTAGAAGGGGAGGGGCAGGGGGTAGGCATATTATATGCTAGTTGCAAAAAACTGATTGGGGTGACAGCAGGGGAGCGGTGGAAGCAATGGTGCTATGGATTTCTCGTAACGCTGCTCATGCTTGTTTTTTTTTTAATTTGAGATCTTACTATTCTCAATAATTATCTCTTCATCATTAAAAATATGTTAGTAATTTATCTCTATCTACACGTGATGAGCAAGAAGTTTTACTTCTGTCGCGCGTGGCCTCGCACGCACAGACATATTTCTTTCATGGAACTGGCCATAGATGGCAAATACATTGTAAATAAAATGGTGTAGACTGATCGCATGGGTGACAAATAAAAAACAAACTACAAAAAAATACATTGACAAATAAAAAACAAAACAACGAAAAAACATCAAGCGCTCAGGAATATCATATATGTAGACATATTTTCACGGAAATTACTGAATGGTTTTATCAAAATTTTCAAGATCTTTTGTGGAATATATTCCACGGTTTTACAACCACATGTAGGCTGCTTCCACTCTTCAAATAATGCATTATATCGATTAGTCGAAGCTTAAGTCTGAAGTTGTTTGAATAATTGGTATAAATAAAAAAATGTTAGATTTTTTATTATTGGTTTGTTATTGTTTAGTCACAATAGTATAATTTGTGTAAAATCTTTTTTTCTTCTATTGCTTAGGGTTCCTTTCATTTGAGGTCTTCATTCCCCATCGCTTAGAAAATGCCTTACTCAAACAGCCTTATAAAATGTAACCTCACGTGCATGTAATAGGGTACAAAAGGCCTGCCAATACGCCTACGTACACAATATAGAATATAGTATAACTTTGGTAGTATCGATCGTTAGCTTAATATTCCGGGAGGTCACGACATTTTTGGTCATGATAATGTAAATAGCTGAATCTAGGTTCACATGTTAGAGACCAACCCTCTGATGCTAAATGCGTCGGTCTGCCTGCGCCAAGTGGTTGCGTTAGGTAGATTGGTTATACAAAATACATGTTAGTATGCATCGGCTGATGAATATACTGATTGTCTGGAAATATTGATATCCATTAATTATACAACAATAACCAGTCAATACTTAAATATACCTACAGTTATATCTGTAACCTAAATCACCTATAACTACGAAATGCAACCAGGGATTTGATCAATTTTGGTATGAATAAGCAAGTATGTACTGATACTTTCATGCTTTGTTATTTTCAACCATTTACCTTATCATTTTTTTTTTTTGGTTTGGTCACGATAACTATTTTTTATGCGCCGTATCTAGGCAACACAACCACTTAGTGCAGGCAGACCGACACATTTAGAATCAGAGGGATGATCTTTATGCTGTAGACCCCAGCCATTTATGTTATCGTTACCATTTTTGTCGCGACCTCCTAGACTAGAAATATCACTATTATAAAATTTAACTTTTGCTGTCTGTCTGTTTGCGGTTTGTATCTATGCATAGCTTTATTTCACCATAAGTTATAGGCTACATTCCATCACGCCAATTTTACTCGGATAAGCAGAGGTCAATGTCAAGTAGGGAAAAATCAACCATTTCTCAATGAACTTGAACTTGAGGCATCAAATCTGTAGAGGTTAATATTACTACTTTACACCAGTGGTGTAACTGTGTAATTTTGCAGGAGTATACAAGGTTAAAAGAACGATCACCACTGGATTTTACATGATTTGTCTAATCGATCGATGTCATAAAATTACAGAAGGTTATGTTCACACTTTCTTCTATTATAAGTATACAGGCTGTGGCAAGCCACCTATCTTCAATATTTAGAGTACTTTCTCTGCATGAAGCATGTGTTAATTCTATCCTGTGTAACATATAATATATATATATTCTATAGCAATCTAAGGTGGGGCCTGTAATCTATGTTGCCCATACTTGAAAACGTGATTTGGTGATTTTTTTTATAAATTTGGTCAGCCTGTCAATATCTGTAATTACAGCAATAAGAAAATCCACAAATCACTTTTTTTAACCACATTTGTATGGGGAGTGTGATTTTTGGGCGATTACGGGCCCACCGTGACGCACATTCTCCACCAAAGCGGAGCGGACAGGAGCGGAGATGTTGGTTGTATCCACCGAAGCTGAGCGGAGACGTGTGCCGGCTAGAGCGGAGCTGTGGGCAGCGGCGAGCGAGGAGATGGGCCCGCTTAGTACGTAGCGAGACGACAGTTTAGTGAGGGCCAAGCGAGTAGCGAGGCGAGACTAGCAGCGCGCCGCTCACATCCCCGCTCGCCTCCACTGCGCGCCGCTGCCGGCTGCCGGCTCGCTACACACCGCTCGCATCTCCGCTTTTGAGCGCGAGGCCCACACAAATTGACAATTCTCCGCTCCGCTCAGCTCGAGCCGTGTCCATTGAAGCTAAGCGGAGAGGAGATTGGTGAATAACGAAATCCGATTGGTTGTTTGAATCACATCTCCGCTCCGCTCTGCCAAGCTCCGCTTTGGTGGATATTGGGCTTAAGGAGTGTGCGCTGTGTTGCGTCTTGGAGTGAACAGACCGTTAGCCTTATGTGTGTAATCATCCAATGTTTACAGAAATTATATCCCAGTTAGGGTGATAATATATCTGTATAGTGTGTTAGGTACATTTATTTATTTGAAATTATATTTATTTTATAGAGATATGTTGGCTTGTGAATTTTAAAATACATCAGTTCAACAATGCGTAGTTGCACTTAGCATCATCTTTTTGTATTAACTTTGGAGTGTTTTACATGTAAATTTTTATTAAAACTCATAGTAAAGGTAACATTGAATAAAAAAAATGTAAATATTAATGTGTTTAAAGTTGTGTGACATGGTTGACTGCAGGCGATAATACTCTTTTTTTTTTTATTTTTATGATTTTGTGAGACTGACCCTCAGTTCAGCCTGGAGTGTGGTTTTATTTTTTAGAACTGGCCATGGATGTCTAAAGCCACACTTACTGTCACGATATTAGTCCTGCATACCAAGGAAGGGTCTCACCCTTATATGACGCATTACACAACATTTTCAACTGTTTGGAAACCTACTCGCATAACAGACGTGGAAAAAACGGTTATGCTATACTCATAAGAAATCAAAAGTGTAATTAATTTTGTAAAAGATTGTTTTGTTACGCAGCGTTGACACGGTCACCTCCACTTGTACAAAGTTGCTGAAAGTGCACTTTGGACCGGTTGACACATCACATGTTCCCTTGGATGTCGAATGCCATGGTTTTTGCACTGGGTGCCATTTTGTTTACCAACGGACCTTGTGATCTCACTTTGTTTGGTTGAGAGTTTTCAATGATTCATTCAAACCTTTGTTTTCGTCAAGAAATATCAATACATATTTATTATTTTTAAAAATATCTTGAAAATAATCACCGGAACGACTATGTGGGATCCCAGCTTAAGAAGCGCCGAAGAAACGACTTTGTCCAATTGGACTTGACTGGTAACGCAGCTAGATATTTGTTTATTTATGTTTGTCATATTATTTATAATCGTGATAATGGATTATAATGTTAAATGGAGACTCATTCTGAAAGTAAACATTATGGATTACATTTCAAGTTTAAGATTTGAATGAGCTCTTTTATGAAGTGAAAAAAGCAACCAGATTGACATTATATTTCGTTAAGGTCAGGTACGTAGCACCCGTGAACATAGAGCATGTATGAAAAGATGTATGTCTGTGCAACACCATAATTCCAGTCAACCACAACACAGAAATAGTTTTGTTAAGATTTTTTCACTTTGTGCTAGTAGCGGTACATGACTTTAAAACTTGCCAACGAGTACAGCTTCGTACGATTCACATTACTGAAGGCATCACGGCACGTTTGGTTTACCAGACACGCCTACAGTTTGTAGCGAGATCGTATGAAACTATACATCTCGTCAGGTTCTTCGCTCGTGTGCTAGAATATAGTATGTGAAGTGTGAGCCTAAAATGTTTTCTATTGTGATCAGCTGCCTTACCTATCACGCCATTCAGTTCCATGCCAAAGTTAAAATATATGCATATTCTAAACAAGCAAACCAGCATGGAATCTCAGGTATTTGTCTTGCAGCGAGCTTGTCCAAAGCCACCCCCACTCCCCCTCCCTGTGCGGAGCACAGTTTGTGAGCGTTCAAGTGAGAGTTCAATAAATATGTACAATAAAATTAGTGAGGGTTTTTATATTAAATGTTCATAGTTGTATAAAGTATATTGTAAAGGAGAAGCGCCATTTTGTAGATAATGTAAATATCCTAAATTAAATATATGTAACTATGAAAACGAGATTTAATAAAATAAATTATAAAACGCCAAAAAAATAATAAAGACATGAAGTGTAAGAAGACGAAACCCGATTGATGTGTTTTATTTGTGCAATCAATTTAATGTTCTTTTACAGAAGCCAGATAATAGATAACTCCACTCTCGAGCGTTAGTGTTCTGAGATAACCCCGGAATTACAAAATTGTACCAAATTTTACTGCAGCTGCAAGGGTCGGGAGGGGCTGTCCTATTCTAAATTTTTTTTTATGCAACCTTACATGGATAGCTAATACCACCCAACTACTGTTATGATATTAGCCCAATACACCACATTCCGGAAGGAATTAGGTGCCATGCCAGGACGTTCTCTTTATGAGCATGGCTACATTGATTTGAATGGAAAACACGGACAATTTTTCATTGCCGCTTCGACCATCTTTTCATCCAATGCGATGGTACCAACCCGGGCGGGCTTAAACCCTATCACCTAGTAGGGGAAGAGGACCTACAGTTTTACATGGATTTCGAACCATGGAGCAGCTCGCATTCGTGACAAAATGCACTTATCTAAATCAGGATGAGAAAGGAAGCGGTGCATGAAGGGTCGAGGATTTGAACCCAGACCTCTGGTATGCTAGTCTAGTCCCCGCGCCACTAGGCTACAAGTCGCTCGATCAATCTTATTCCTTCACATATTTTCTTGCATCTTACGCCGGTTACCCTCCTGACATGTCGTCGGAGCTTGAGAACATCGGTAGTCGGCGTATTCGTAAGTAAACTGTCTGACAGCCTCAGCCTCGGTAGGCCAGTGGTGCGACGCCTTGCGATTCGATAAGCTGGGTAAGCATCTGAGCGCATTTGGGTTCTGAATGGGTGACCATTTTCAACCGTTGAGACTGGCCGTGGTGCGGATTCAACATAAAACTGTAGGTCCCCCTTTCTTGCTTACTAGGTGGGAGGGTTAATCCCGCCCGGGTTGGTACCATCGCATTGAATTAAGGATGGTCGAAGCGGCAATGTAAATTGTCCGTGCTTTTCATTCAGTTCAATGTAGCTGAGCAATAAAGGGAAGGTTGCATCTGGGCATGGCACCTAGTTCCCATGTGGTGTGTTAGGCTAATATCTGACGGTCAGTTTTGTATAAGCCATTTGTCAGCCTCGGTGGCCCAGTGGCGCGACACTTCGGCGATCGCTCTCCGAAGTTAAGCAACGCTGGGTCCGGTCTGGTCTTGGATGGGTGACCATTCGACCGTTGAGAGAGGCTGGCCGTGGTTCGGATTCCACGTTAAGCTGTAGGTCCCCTTCCTTACTTACTAGGTGGTAGGGTTTATCCCGCCCGGGTTGGTACCATCGCATTGGATGAACGATGGTCGAAGCGGCAATGAAAATTGTCCGTGTTTTCCATCCAGTTCAATGTAGCCGTGCAATATAAGGAAGGTCCTGGCATGGCACCTAGTTCCCATGTGGTGTGTTGGGCTAATACCATGACAGAACTTGTGGTATTAGCCATCCATGTCCAGTCACATAAAAAAAAAAAAAAAAAAAAAATGTCCATTTACATTAAAAAAAAACATCGATGTATGTCAACATTTCAACTAATCTGTGGCTTCCGTCCTTCCTCAATCGACTGGTAAGGAAGAGGACTTTAAGATCAACATGGGTTCTGAACCAAGAAGCGACCCACATGAAATAAAGGCAAGAAAGAAAGGCACCCGGTTTAACCGGTGGTTTTCGACGATGCTACCCTGAGGAGGACATGGACTCCTTGGGTCGTCAAGAGACATATGGGAATGGAATAGATAGGATATTGATAATAAAATAAAGTTTTCAATTTACACAATATATTTTCTACAAAAAATCCTCACAAGGCTTCGTAGCGTACATATCTAAGGATGCATTCACTTCTATTTGAAAGCGTACGGATAAGATTTGAAGCAATGTATTAAACATAGAAGAATTGAATTTGACCATTTCCACAAATTTCATAATTCACGATAAAATCGTCAAAAATAACCCGGTGTGCGATGATTAGATATATTTTCTGATGGTATTGATCAGTGCTCATGTAGGATCTCAATAGCACATAACTTGGAATTCAGGTCAGCAGAAAAGTAACTGAAAAGCAATACCTTTATTTGTTTATTCATAGTGCGACATATAACATACGCCAGGCCCTCAAAGCAGTGCCTGCAGACGCCCATGGGCTTTCTTTCGATCTTTACAGGCACTGCGAAAAACATGCCATTCTGCCAGGTGCATTTTCACACCATGTTTGAAAAATCCTAGGTTATACTTTGGTGGAAATATCGCGATTGGTAGAGCATTACTGTCTTAATCAACTGAGATTAAGGCCGGAGTGCACGACGCTTCGTAAAATGTTATCCGTTACTGATTACATATGACGATGATGTGACGGCTAATCGCCCATCATATGAAATTGCGTTGCACGTAACATATTTTCGTCAAAGTTAGCTTGCCAGGAGTCAGACCACAAATAGTCCCTCGAAACAATCGGCAAAAATGTTTGCTGTATGGCAACTCTTAGCACCGCCTGAGCTGACATAGTACTGCCCTTCTCCCACAGTACATAAACAGAAAGGGACAGGCACAATCGAAGCACCATCTAGCGTCAACCATTCGTACTAACAAACAAAACAGTTGCTCTCGGAGCCGCGGGGTGGCGCTACTAGCGCCCAATATGTCGGCTTGCTATCAGCTGTTGGTAGCACCACAGATTACATAGATATGGCGCCGAAATTTTTAATCTGTGGAACCGAGTGCCAGGCTAATAATTATGAAAAACAAAGCATTGCATTCCATTTATGGCGACGTTTGCCTCTTATTTAAGGTCCAATAAGACTACAATAATATAAAAATAGTAACTTATGATACTTTGAATTATTATTTGATCGTGATTTTGCCGGTGATCGCTGGGTCGGGAGTGTTTACGATTAGCGGTTAACATCAGCGATCAACGTAATGTTTAAGTTTCGTGCAACGCAAATTTTGACTGATCTGTCTTTAATCATACGTTGACGGTGATGTTGACGTGCAGGTCGGTACGTGCAACCGGGGCTAAGAATAGATTGGTTAATTACTTTTTAGTATTCATCATCATTTCATTTCATTCGCTATTATTGTACTGAAATTCATCAAACATGGTACTGTTTTGAGTATTAAATCATAAAGATAGAACAATAACATTGTAATTAACATAAAAGACACCTCAGATGAATTAACGGTGGCTGCTTGTAAATTCACCTCATTCCTGCGTGGAGATACGTGATATGAAGTGAATGGAAAGGTCAAGTGGTACGTTCAGTGCTTGGGTTCGTGGTGGTCATGGTGGTGGTCGTCGCCGCCGAGCGTCTTGTCGTAGGCGATGGTGAGCGCGGTCAGCCCCACGCCCACGAGCAGCCCGCGGAAGAACAGGTTCCACCCGCGCTGCACCGGCGTGCCGAAACCTTTGTTGTAGCGCCACACCTCGTTCCTGAGCAAATACATTTTGGCAATGTTTAATAATTCCCGTTGCTCTTAAGGCGCTTATATAATATAGCGTAAATTGCCATCATGTCAGCGGAAGGGTACTCACGTTTCGCGCGCTCCTGGATTTTGCGTGTATTTGATGGCAAGGTAACGACTAGTCGGATTTTTTAAAATTCCTGTATTAAGAAGTTTTTTTAACAGCAAGGGGGATTTATACCTTGTAATGGCTGAAAGGTATAAGATTTTTTTTAAATAGAAATATAACAGAAAAAATGCCTTGAAAGGTAAAAATGGTCCTTTCAGAAATATTTTTTATTTTGATGAATATGCAAGTGTTTTGGAGAAAATGGGGATGTGTACCTTCGCAAACGTACATTCTATAAGCTCAGTATTTTTTCAATGTTTAAAAACCAAAGGCTTTACTGTAATCGACTTCAGTAAAACGTTCATTTTTACCCATTAGCCCATTTCTACAATATTTTTAAATAAAATATAATCGAATAAAAACTATTTGGAAAAGAACAGTAAATCCATGAAAATAAAGAATTCAAAATTGTGACCAACTTCTTTAACAAGTATCTTGTGCTGCGCAGCACTCAATAAACACAAAACAGTTACTATGGGGCTGGCATAGTCAAACATGGCTAAAGCCCTCCTCCTAAATTGCTGGAAAGATTTTGATGACATTTTTCTGTGTATTGTAGATAGTTTAAATTAGGTAGGTGGCGCTGTTGTTGAGATCTAGAATTTTTAGTGAGTCTCCAAAACAAAATTGACCCGAACGTCAGCAACAAAGTTATGTGGCCTCTTTATTCCTGTTCCTTTATTTATCATCATTAAACAGTAGAACACTGAAGGATGATATGTAATATTTTTTATAGCAATCAGCGAAAATCAACAAACATTTCGCATCTTCTAAAAATTTATTTGTAAATAAAACGATTACACAACATTCATGTGTCTATAATGGTACTTAAAATTCTAAACTAAACATGTATTCACAATGGTTACATCACGGCACGTAGCTCATAGATTTTTATATTCAGGGAAATTGAATCAAATAGTGAGCATTGGACCCAGAGTCCGTGAGCGGTCGCTCCAGAGTTAAGTAATCTATCAATACACGAACCTGATCCAGGGGTCCTTGAGTCCCTTGGCTGCCAGCACCTTCTCCAGGGCCTCCAGCTTGGCGCAGCCGGCCACCTGGTACGTCTTATAGTCGGGCACCGTGTACGGTGGATCGTGCCCCATCTACGTCAAACACCAGTGTGGTGTGTTCAGTTAACTCAGCGGTCATTGACTGAATAATTTAAAAACATGAATGAATAGAATACTATGACTGAATAGTACGAAAGAGCATATTTTAAAAAGAGGGTTTCTTTTATGTAACTGGACATAGATAGCTAATACCACACCCACAGTCATGATAGCCCACCAACACACCGGATTCCCCATGGAATTAGATGCCATGACAAGATGTTTCCGTTATGAGCACGGGTACAGTGAACTGGATGGATAACCACCATCTTGTCGTCTAATGCAATGGTACCAAAGTTAAGCGCTTAAGGATGTTCCGACCCATACAATGTTTTTTTTACACAGAACGCAAAAAGTATTGCACTTTAAGGCACGAATTCGTCAAAAATATTAAATATAGCCATAGTAGTTGCAGCGAAAACATATGCACAATTTCAGGTTTAATGGTTTCGTTGTAATTGCCGATTAGAAGTTGTACACCGTTAGATGGCGCTGTTAAATAAAAATCGTATTTAAATAAATTGTAACAAAACCAATAATCCAGAAATTGTGAAATTGTTTTCGCTGCAAGTAATATGACTATATTAAACTTTTATTATTAATTCGTGGCTTAAAGTGCAATACTTTTTGCGTTATGTGTGCAAACAATTTTATATAGGTCGGAACAGCCTTAACCCTAGCACCTAATAGAGGAAGGCGACCTACAATTTTACATGATTCTGAGCTGGTACCTACTTAGCTGTCCCGCAGCAGAGTACAACGGCAGGGTTAAGATAAATGGGGGAGGGGGCGGGGGGGTGTCAATGTCCCCCAATCTCAATGAAAACTCGATACAAATCATAACCTAAAATATTACATAACCAATAAATTATTACGGTTGCTAAATGAAACGGATTGGTAAACTAATAAATATATTTCGAGATAATAAATATTAAAAACTAGTGGAAGGTACCTTTGGTGAAAATTACGGTATGCCTAAACGAAAAGTCACAGAGTATACAGAAGAAAAAAATTCTGTGACTGACAGTGACAGTAGGGTCACGGTCCGATTTGAACCATCGTTACCAAAAGCACGCTCAAAACTGGTCCGATTCGCGCTTTCAGCCCTCAAAATGGCGTCCAGTTAACGGTATGACGTCTTCGTCACGTCACTCAATGTCGTATACAGTGCTCACGCTTTGGAGGTAGGGCAAACACGTCACTTTGTGTGGACAGTATGGAAGGAACTCTACGATGATCACTAAAAGTGACGTGTTTGAACATTGATTAACTCGGCCGTCTCTTCGTGCAACCGGGGCTCAGTGTTACATTTTGAAGTTTCTATAGCGTAATCCATCGTCTTTCCATAGTGTTTTTTTTACAAACCGGTGAATGTCCCACAATTGAAAATTTAAATTCAGCTTAGAGCAATTCATTAAATTCAAATTTGAGGTGCACTAATGTTATTTGTTCCTTGCTTGTTGTTTTGTTTCCGTAAGCGCGTACACAAACTGTCCGAATCGTTTGCGATCCTTACAGCTTTTGAGCGTGCAATCAGATTCAGGACGCTTGTATACGCTTTTTGCACTGTAATCGTTTACGGTTCAAATCGGAACGAGCAGTAGAATAGCTGCTTTTGCGTGGTCCTTATTTACAATGCGATTAAAAAAAGAATAGGATAGGATCACCGCCATTTTGAATGTCAAACTGCTAAAACCCTCACTTCACTTCACAAACTTTAGTACTTTGCCGCTGTGCTGCCGCGTACTTTCCCTCGCAAAATCGAGTTAAGTTAACCACGAGCCCCGTCCTTTTCTTATTTGAATCGCATTGTAGCTGTCAATGTGTACGGCGTACGCAAGCGAAAAAAGGAGAAGATCTATCAGGATGTTCATTTTATTATTTCGTTAATCATGTTTCTTATTCAATATATTAATGAAAGAAAAAACATTTTTAGAAATGAAACTTCTATTCTGGCGGGTCTGAAATTGTCACTTATTGTAGGTACGTGGTGGGTAAATCGGCAGTGAAGGCTACACTGGTGGAAAGGAAGAAGGTGGTAGAAAGCAGGGGGGAGAGAGTGTTAAGGACGTTACTATGACACCTGTGCATCCGAAATAGAGTCAAATACATATACTTATTATATTACTAGCGTCATAACATATCACTAGTCAAATACGAAATCTCATGTAAAAAAGGGACTTAGGGATACTTTATCTTTCTAGTGATTTCATCGTTAACATCCGTACATATTTACAAACGGCACAGCCTAACCGCCAGACATTTTAGTTTGACCCACAAACGTTTTTCTTGCAAATGGCAATGCTTACTGTGGCGTTGAGGGTGATATGCTCTGTACATGTGAATATGCCAGTCCTAACGCTCAGATTGGGTTATGGCTGGGGAGAGCTAGAAGCAGTGGTGCTACGGATTTCTCATAACGCTGCTTGTTCTAGTTGTTTTTCATTGTTACTTGCGACGCACGATCACGGTTTCAGGAATTGGCTCAAGTGACATGCTAAAATATTAAGTAAAAAAACAATAATTATATGAATTTATTTTTTAACAATATCTGTTCGTTTATTTTGTAATCATGTTGAAGTATGAGAAAATGAATGTACTTACTCAGGTCATAGCTCTATTACATAATAAAAAAAATTGAATTTAGAATGCTGGCCACAAAAATAGTTATTGAATTCTAATTTCGAATCTTTCATAGGAATAAAAATGTTCAAACTACTGAAATATTTGAATATAACCAAAATATTCGTTAATCTCTCCATCAAACGATATAATAAAATAAAGATGCAAGTGTAAAAGACAGAAAAAGATATGATCGTCCTCGCACTGTTCGGACCATCGGACAGTGAATAAAGCTGTGTAGCAAAGAGTATGTAACGTGCTGTGGAGGGACGAATCCACAGACTATAGAGAGATGGACGAATCCAAAGAAATCATGGAGGTGAATTTCTTCACCTCCATGAAAGAAATCCCATGCATAAGCAGAAACTGTTTGCCCTAAGAATCACATTGAAAAGGGTATTGAATGAAGATAGGGCTTCAAGTTTATCGAAGAAAATATGACATCGTTTACATGCGAGTACTGAATTAGTTATTTGTAATATGTTTCTCATAAAAGTGAAAGTAATGTTTTAAGGTAATAAAAATGTTCTTTAATCTGAAGAGATCCTGCGTTTTGTTAAAACGATAAGTGGAAATAAACACCATGAAATTCTTATGTATTTTTTCTTTTTGGCTATGAGACCTTAAAAACAGTTTTTAATAAACATTTGCACCATCGCTATTTCAACAGCAAGAAATACCGGAGTAATAGCGATGGTGTAAATATTGTATTTGGATTGATAGAGCCGTACCAATAGTATCGATACGATAATTATCGTAACGATGTTAATTATTAAATTAAAAACGACGACCGTAACCAAAAGTATGCACGATCTTATTGATATAAAGTATAATTAATAGGCGAGCAAATTGAAAATTAAATTTTTATCAGATTTTTTTTCATACGGACAAAGGTCCACGGCGGCGGGCGGCGGCGGCGCGGCGCGGGCGACCTGTCGCCCTAGGTCTCTGGATGGAAGTTCCTAGTTTTTGGGACGCCTGATGGTCTGAGCTTTCGTTGGTCCTGCGAAATTTCCTTCAATGACGTGACTGCTCTCTGCATCTACCTTGGCAGACAGCCACAGAACATATAATTTTACGGAGGTGACCTTTCGTATACGATAAATATTGGCCCGTCTATGGGGTAGTATAGTATTATGGTTGCGACGCGCGCCTGCTCGCTCGGAGCGGAGACGGCGTGTTTCGTTCGGCACCAGCTAGTGTACTATAATAGTCTGTGACCAGCACTGTTCGGCACGGCAGTTTTTTGTGCCGTTCGCGGAGTGTGGTTGTGTGACGCTGTCGTTCACTATTTTCTTTATTTCCTACGGCCGATTTGCCGCGGCGTCGTTCGTGAATGGAAATACTCGCGTGGAGTGCTGTGTTGTGATGTGTTGAGCGGTGTTGGTGCGGTGCGTGTACGATGGGTCGCGGCGGTGGCGGCGGCCTGGCTGCGCTGCTGCTGTGTCTCCCGCTAGCGAGCGGTGCCTGGATGCGATCCCCCTTCACTAGCCATACGGGTTTGTTTCTATATGCTTACACACTCTTGATTGCAAGGAAGAACTTCCGCCGTTTCATGTTTGCTGGATGCATCGTAATTCTTCGTAGGAACTATACACACATGCATATAAACCGGCCTCTTGCAACAAGGTAAACAAGGATTTTTTATAAATAATAGGTTTCACCATTCATGTTTCATTCAACGACATTCCTAGGTATGTACATAAACAAGACCTAAATGTTAAAGTGTGTTTAGGCAGGACGTACGGCATTCAGTTTTTATTGAAATAGGGTGAAGTACCACTTTCTGAGGTTGTAAAGAATGGTTTTATTTTTGCTGTTATTTTCTTGGAGTGCAACAAGACCTCATTGCATTCGACCCATGTAGGGCTTAAGTGAAACCACATTTTATTTATAAAATTTGAACATTCATAAAAAAAAAATCCGACGAATTGACAACCTCCTCCTTTTTTTTGAAGTCGGTTAAAGAATACTAGCAACTTATTTTGAAATTTCAAGAAGGTAAATGATAAATTGATGGTCTAGTATTTGAAACATAATACTTTAAAAGCTGCTCTAATTTTTGGTTCAAACTTTTTTATGCATTTTATGCCTTGATAAATATTACCGCCAGAGGCATACTTACAGTTTAATATTTCCATTATAGCCTGAAATGTCTGTTCTTATTGTAAAATGGAAAACCTTTCACCTGCCTTGAACGTATAAATAGAAAGGTACCTACTGCCTCCCATAGTATAAGGAATTCCTTGGCACCTAGTTCCCATGTGGCGTGTGGGGCTAATATCATTACAACAGGCATTGTCAATCATTGTCAGCCTCAGTGGCCCAGTGGCGCTACACTTCGGCGATCGCTCTCCGAAGTTAAGCAACGCTGGGTCCGGTCTGGTCTTGGATGGGTGACCATTCGACCGTTGAGAGAGGCTGGCCGTGGTTCGGATTCCACGTTAAGCTGTAGGTCCCCTTCCTTACTTACTAGGTGGTAGGGTTTATCCCGCCCGGGTTGGTACCATCGCATTGGATGAACGATGGTCGAAGCGGCAATGAAAATTGTCCGTGTTTTCCATCCAGTTCAATGTAGCCGTGCAATATAAGGAAGGTCCTGGCATGGCACGTAGTTCCCATGTGGTGTGTTGGGCTAATACCATGACAGAACTTGTGGTATTAGCCATCCATGTCCAGTCACATAAAAAAAAAAACAGGTATTGACAACAGTACTGGAATCTCTTGCCCTTGGTAGGTATTTATTTTTTTATGCAACCTGACATGGATGGCTTTATACCACACAACTACTGTTAAATTAGACCAATGCATCACATTTCCGAAAAAATTAGGTGCCATCCATTTATTAGCACGGCTACATTGAACTGGATGGAAAACACGGTCAATTTTCCATTGCCGCTTCGACTATCTTTTCATCCAATGCGATGGTACCAACGCCGGACGGACTTAAACCCTACCACCTAGTAGGGGAAGGGGACCTACATTTTTACATGGATTGCGAACCATGGAGCAGCTCGCATTCGTGACGAAATGCTTTTATCCAACTCAAAATGATAAAGAAAGTGGTGCAGGCGAGGATTTGAACCCAGGCCTCGGGTATGCAAGTCCCTGCGCCACTAGGCTACGAGCCGCTCTTATCCAACTTCCATTTATATAGTATGAAATAAAATATCCATTTAATGTACCTTTATTTTACATGTATATTTGTTGCTAAGTCGCCGATGTGTCTCCACACGAGACGAGGTAGAACCGTTTCTGCTTCTCGCTAGTATCCAAGGCAACATCTCCGAAGATGTGGGTTTTCGGCATTTTATTGAAGCAAAGGCCAAAATTTCATCGTAGAAACTGGGATCCTATACCGTTGCAGAAGATTTTTTCACCGGTACAACTACTTCTTCTTTATAAATCACAGATACCGTTTCTAACTTTGATCAATGCGGAACAGGGAGAACATGCACAAATTCACAGTCGACATTCCAAAAATAAGAAACCTCCGATTCTCTAGATCCTTTATTGGGTATTTCCTCCAAATTACGACCTGGTGTTCTTTAAACGTGGTGTGAAGAAGCACCTGGCCGGCCGGCATGGTTTTCGCAGCCCTCCTGAATGTTCGAAAACCCATGGGCGTCGTCGGGCACCTTTAGGTCCTGGCGTACGCCGAATGCTGCGCTCAACATAAATAAAAAAAAATAAGGTAAGGTGATAGAATACTGTAGCCACATATGGGAAGGTAGTCCCCATTAGTGTACCACTCTGCAGTAACTGATTTTCGATCCGCTAAAACAATTGTTGCGTAATGACCTGTCCTTCTGAAGAACGAGGCCACCATCTTTTTTCCCACGCTTCAAACTCTCTTCATTTTTGTTGGTAACTCCTATGAAGGAAGCACCCACTAAGGAGACTATCTTTCTTTTTTTATTATTTGAAACTGCAATCTGTCAGTTTATAGACATTTATCAGTTTTTTTGTTAGGAATAGTTGTCTTGAGTGTGCCAAATGTCCAAGGATCATAACAGTCAACCCAGATTTCGTAACCATGTAGGCAGATGTGGAAAGAACACTTTGACAGGAAGTCTGTAGAGAAAGGAATTTGGTACAAAACAATTGTGTCTGAACCGCTGTGTATCCCTAGGTTTAACATTGTCCAACTCCTTAGAGAAATAATAAAAATTGGCTTAAGACTTAGATCAGAACACACTCCGCTAAATAAAATGGGACAGATGATGAAGAAACTGGACTCTCCAAATTGTTCTACTTGTGACAAAACCAGAAGATCAATTTCACCTATTTACTGAGTGTGTTCTGAACGAGAAGCTTCGACTGAACCTTGAAAGAATATTGTGCACGGATCGAATGAATTTATTTTTTTAAATACACAAAGCATTAGGAAGGCCCAGGTCAAGCGAGTTTAGGGAAATTATATATTTTTTTAAGCTGTCATTGGCTCTAAGGAGTAACTGATAGCTTGAAGAATACTATATTCTTAAAGTCACTATGGGGCTGGCATAGTCGATGGCGGCTTAAGGCCCAAATAAACATCTAGACAAAAAAAACCCAAACTATGTCGAACACAGCATTAGAGTCACCAATTTCATGGCACCAAACGACACGACGACGAAGATAAACTTCGTCAAATTATGATGTATCCACGGGACACCAAGCTTCCATTTTGGTAGCCCGTCTTCGCTCTCTCTCCAGGAGATCAATGTCCTTCCTGAAGTACGGACTCCAAATCTGGAAAGAGTACTCCAGGAGGGGACGGACATAGTGTTGTAGAGACTAAAAAACATTCTGCACTTATGTAGGAGAATGCTTTACTTATTTATTTATTATTTATTTATTTATTTATTGGCTTACATACAGGATTGAATCACATTTAAAACAACAACAACACGTATAGTAACAATATCATATGAAACATCCCACAAGTAGTAAGCACAGCATGTGCTAGCAGTATTTAGAATTAAAAAAATACACAAAACAAATGTATCAATATCAAAATAGCAAAGAAAATTAAAATGAATAATATTACAATAAAGAAGTAACAATAAACGACAAAACTGTTTCATTTGAGTGAGTGGACAGCAACAATAAAGAAAATAAATTAAGTTAAATTAAGTGTAAGAAAAACAAAAACAACATTAGGCTTACAATGATGCATGAATGGTCAAAAGGTAAGTGGTAACAAGCGATACTTATATGAGTTTTTTTATACTTGATTCTGAACATGAAAAAATGTCACACTTATCCCTAAAATCGTTGCATGTTTTCAGCATTCTGTTAAGGGGAGAATGGGAACCTATGTTCGTGCGAGATTTAAAGGTCTGGAAAGGCATTCTATTTTCTAATCTACTTGTAAGACGAGGAACTTTAATATCAATTCTTTGTAGGAGGTCAGGGCAATCGATCAGTGAATTGAAAATTTAATATATGAACATTAAGTCAGCCCGGGAATGGCGTAGTGCTAAGGTATCCATTGAGTAATACTCGAGGCGAAGTTCTGTGCTAGTGAGTGCCTGACAACGATTGTCAGCGAAAGTGAGGTGGTACCAGAATCGCTTTTGCACTCTCTCGAGTCTGTCGATATGTACCTTGTAAAACGGACTCCAGGCCGTACTGCAGTATTCCAAAAATACTACGTACCAAGGAGTTATATAATAGAATGAGAGTATATGGGCTTTTGAAAACACTTGCCTTTCTAACGATGAAACCTAGCATTTTAAACGACTTTTTAGCAATGTAATCGATGTGAACATTAAATCTCATCGCTTGGTCGACCATAACCCCGAGATCGCGTAGACTGGTAACTTCCTGAAGAACCTCATTTGCAATCATATAGTTCCATTTAATTGGTTTGCGCTTTCGAGTGAATTTTATGTGGAAGCATTTTTGGGCCAGTTCGTTTTTTGACATCAAGATTCTATATTGACAAGGTCATTTTGCAGAAGTTTGCAGTCCCTTGTATTTTGTCCGTCAACTGTCAAGTAAATCTTGAGATCATCGGCAAATATAAGAAATTTACTATATTTAATTTTGGCAGCAATATCATTAATATAAATTAGAAAGAAGAGAAGGCCACATGGGAACCCTGGGGTACCCCTGATGAAACGTCAAAACTACGAGACTTGTATCCATTTATTAGGACAAGCTGTGAGCGATTGGTATCAAGTAGAGAAACGAGTTCGCTCTCTTCACTCCCACTATGACATCCATTTGAAGTCCTGAGGTCCCGTTGTGATGTTACTGCGTTGTGAAAATGTTGATGTTGTGCGTTGGAACCCATGTAAAAATCTAGATCCCCTTCCCCTGCTAGGTAGTAGGGTTAAGGCCACCCAGGTTGGTACCCAACACACTTGATTAAACTATGGATTTTTTTATGCAACCTGGCTGACAATGGCTAATACTAGACAATTCCCGGTTGAAGCGGGAATGAAAAAAAATGTCCTTGTTTTCCATCCAGTTCAAGTAGTCTATATTGAATTAGATATAACGCACAGACCGGACAATGTTTCACTGCCGCTTCAAAAATGGTCCATTCAATCTATCGGGGAATAGGCGCAAGTACAAGGCTCTGAGCCGGTAGTCTCAGTTGTCACCTAAATTGGCGTTACGGCAAACCGATCGACTGACGTTTTCAAATGTATGGAGAAATTGAACAGCGCGCGCAGCGGGCGTTAAGCGAACTAACATTTGCGAGTCCGAGCTTGATTTGACAGCTTACTCAACGTTGCCGTAAATACGTCGACGTTGCGGTTTACGTCCACTCCGCGTTTTCATACAAATCGGAAGTCAGCGTTTGACTTTGACAGCTTGAAGAAGTAAAACCACAGAATATCTAGTAAAAACTTGTATGGAGTTTGGAGAAAACGCCAGTCGATCGGTTTGCCGTAACGCCAATTTAGGTGAGAACTCAGACTGCCCACTCTGCTCATGACACTGCAGGTACAGCTCGGGCCAAACTTCTTGGCCAGTCTGATCACACGCTGAGTTCGAGAACCGCTTACTACAATTTGTGTAAGCGAAACGTGTCAACTTCACATCGGCCATAAGCTGGTCTGAGCTTTATGTATGCACTTTTTATTTAGTTATTTTTATATATATTTTTGTAGGTGTCCATCGATGACAAGGGAGATAGCACACGAGGTGCAAGTTCAAGGTCACGCCGATGCAAATAGTGTTATTGTATGCACGAGCAAAGGCGGGATTACAATATGTAATGTAATAACTCTGTGTCACAGTACAAGTATCAGGATAAGTAAGCTATGCCAGTTTTATAACATATTAGCGACCCGCCCCGGCTTCAGACAGGGAGCGTTAATTATCTATAGCATGATGAATTCTGCGGATGGGGGCAGTTGTGTAAAGAATTTTTTAAACTGATATACTCAACAGAATAACGCAATCCGTTCAGTCATTTTATAATAGTGTATTCTTTGAGGGGATGAGAGAAATTCATTCCATGCTAGCCCTGCGGTTTGAGTGTGATTTGGTTGCAAATACAAAAAAAATCTGTTGATCCAAACGCTACAAAACTTCACAGGATCATCCGCTGGTCTTATCTGAAGATTGTTTGAAAATTTCATCAAAATCGGTCAAGCCTTTTTGGAGACCATAGGATACATACCAACATACATACACATAGATTTTTATAAATTCAGTTAGATTCTTAGCCACAGCAGTAAGGTTACTATGGACTGTTTTCCGTTTCTGTTTCTGATTACTGATGTACGGTAAAGTATTTACGTGTCGTAAAACCAGAAATTGTTACGAATTGGATACCCCTCTGTCGACTTAATGACTTCGTCCCTGAAGTTCTTTTACCCCAAGGACGAAATCAGTATGGACTTTTATATATTATATTCACTGTCGACAGTCTCAAAATAAGAACCAACCGATCCTCTAGATCTTTTAGATTTAGGGTCGGTAACTATGGAATGCACTCCCTGTCGAGGTATATCTCCCAAAGTACAAACTGGGGACTCCAGGTCGTACTTTGAACATGACCAGGATGACGTGAAGAAACACCCGGTCGGCCGGTGTGCAAGTCTAGAATCAGCAGTCCATCCTGAGTTGACTGACTGCCTCATCCCAGAGCTGTGGCTGCTTCATGCGAACACTTTGAACGATTGCCATGTATAGATAAACTTGCGAACCTGCGAGGCGACTATGATTGTCTAATTATATACGTTTATGATAACTTCCCTCTAATTAAAGTATATAGCAAGGTATAATGCGCAAGTTTATTGATTATTGTTTGCTCATCATCCATTTGTCAGTACACTGCACTCGGATTTGTCATATTTTATCATTTGCCAGTTCAGCAAACACAGGGAAGAAGAACTGCCAAGGAACTTCGCTGGAAATGTTTTCAACATCCTCAGTATTTGCCAATGTACGGGTTATTGGTCCATTCGTTATTTTGATTCTTTGGATCATTTCGAGTATAGGATCATTTCGTTGTCAGTCGGTCTGACTGTCAGTTAAAACCCTTTTTCTCTATTTTAAATTAATATCAAAATTTGATGTCTAAGACAATTATGCTTTTAATGTGGGCCTTCCCGCTCAACTCCCCAAACAATCGTGGAAAGAAGATCATGCGTATATTTCTTGTCAGAAATCCAAACTTATACACAAAACAGCTTTATATTTGATTTTTGACTGCTGCGGTCGTGATTTATTTTTTAGCTATAAGTCGTACTGTAATTAAATGTTTCGTAAATCTTACCAAATCAAAAACTATGCGTATTGTCTGCTTTGTCGACATATTGCCCTTTTTTGTCATCTTCGGGCCTCAGTAGCCGGCGGCGCGACGCCTTGCAATTCGATGAGCTGGGTGAAGCAACTCTGAGCGCCGCCGTTAGGTCCTAGATGGGTGACCGTTTTCAACCTTTGAGACTGGCCGTGGTTCGGGCTCCACGTAAAACTGCAGAGTCTTTACTTACTAGGTGGGAGGGTTAAACCCTCCCACGACAGTACCATCGCATTGAATGTAGGATGGTCGAAGCGGCAATGAAAGTTATCCGTGTTTTTCATTCAGTTCAATATAAAGAAGGAAGATCCTATGATGGCAGCTAGTTCCCGTGTGGTGTGTTAATGTCTGATGGCAGTTTGGCATTAGCTATCCATGCCTAGTTACATATAAAAAAACCTAGAAACATGAAATTTGTCATGGAGCAAGGTCTCACAGCAAAAGTAATGAAAAAAACATCCGAAAATCGTTATATGCGCAATGATTTCGCGGTCGGGTGCGTGTACGAGGCGAGCGTGCTTATGGCGTGCTTGCGTGCGTGCGTGCGTGCGTGCGTGCGTGCGTGCAGACAGACAGACGGTCGACACTGGAGAGGGGGCGGTGGGCGGAAGCGGTTTCTCTGGCGCTGGCGGGCGGCGCACCGCGCTGCGGCGCCGCCGCGACGGCGGTGGCGGAGCAAGGAGCACCAGACGGAGCCGGTTATCCTTCAGCTCGGCACCACCCGACGAGCCACCCGACCCGGACCACTCGTCGTGTCGTGTCGTGTCGTGTCGGCGACTGCGTTTTGTTTTCTTGCCGTTAGTTGTCTCCCTTATGTATGTACTCTGCACGCGCCGATCGGTTGAAGATTATCGGCCCGACATCTTAGATGAAAAATCTTCTTCATTTTCTTCTAAGCCCGACATCCCCAAGGAAGGTATTTTCGTAGTCAAACTACATTAAGCCCCGGTTGCACGAAGAGACGGCTGAGTTAATCAATGTTCAAACACGTCACTTTTAGTTGTCCGCATAGTGTTCCTTTCGTACTGTCCACACAAAGTGACGTGTTTGATCATACTTTGACGTTGATTTTGATTTTTTGTCCTTTCGTGCCCTAGGCCTTAAGTAACGTCGAAAACCGAATGATCCGCGTATTCTATCAACTCTGTAAAGAAGAATCCGCAAAGATACTACGAGTTTTCCGTCCACAGCAATGAAATACATACCTACTAAGATCTAAATGCTTGGTACTGCCAAACATTGGGTTATTATTCGGTATCGCGCCACCACCGATTTTGAGGCTAGTTTTTTTTAGAGTGCGTTATGACTTCCAAACATCATAACTAGGTGTTGTTATGATGGCGCATGACATCCTAACCTAACCTAACCTTTTGAGGCAATTTTTTTTAGAGGTGCGTTATCACTTCCAAACATCAGGTTAGGTCGAGGGTTAGGTTAGGTATAAATGACCGCAGCACTTATACTTGTGGGAATACCGACAAATAAATTCCCAATATTTTGAGAATTAGAAAAAATTTTAAGCCAAAAAAGGTCATGCGCCATCATAACAGCACTAGTTATGATGTTTTGAAGTCATAACGCACCTCTAAAAAAAATTGGCCTTAAAATCGGTGGTGGCGCGATACCAAATAGTTACTCAACATTTTTTGGTAGAACAGTTAAAGGCAAAGAACAAGAACAAAAGAAACAGTCACACTCGGTGCAACTGAATCAGAAATATAACTTACTTAAGGTCCATCCCGCTCAACTCCCTATACAAACGGGGAAAGAAGATCACGCCCATACTTATTGACAAAGGTCCCAAATTTTGCTCAAAATAGCTTTATTTGATCGATCTAGATGTCTGATGACCGTTGGCATTGTAAAATTGTGTTGGGTTTCTAAGTTATAAGGTCCGAAAGTTCGAGTTTTTCGCGCGTTTTATACAATAACTTTGGAGGTGGTTTACGCAATGATAAAGTAAGACCATCTTAAAAAGATTAGTCATCAGACATAGCTTATTTAATCAAGATTTATCATCTATATGGTTTTCGTTAGATTTTTGACTACAGCGGTCGTGGTTTACTTTTAGCTATAAATCGTTTTGTAATTAAAATTTTCGTAAATCTTACCAAATCATACACTATGCCGTCGTCTTATGATACGATACGATTGATTCACCGCCTGAGTATGGAAACATCTGCCGGCGAGTGCCTTGCCTCATACCTGGTGGCTCTGGAATAGCACTGCCCACTGATGTACTACCTATGTGGAGATGAAAAGCTCAGGGGGCCCATTCAGGTAAGAGTGAGTTCGAGTTCGGGAGTGAGTTAACCTAAAAATAGCTGGGAAATATATTATAATTTAAATAATGGAACCGTTATTTATACTTCCAACGTACTTACGGGACAGACCAGATTTTTACCTAACTGTAATTATATTCTAGAAGTGTGGAAACATTAACTATTTAAAAAAGTGAGTTGGGGGTCCATTCAGGGAAAGAGTGAGTTCGAATTCGTCACTAAATATCAACTCACTTTTTTAAATAGTTAATGTTTCTACACTTCTTGAATATCATTACAGTTAGGTAAAAATCTGGTCTGACCCGTAAATAAGTTAGAAGTATAAATAACGGTTCCGGTATTTAAATAATAATATATTTCCCAGCTTTTTTAGGTTAACTCACTCCCGAACTTGAACTCACTCTTGCCCTGAATGGACCCCCAGGTCTTGAGAACAACGGCTGCGCAGGTGGTCTCCTCTAGTGAGGATTTGGATGTCGCATATGTGTTATTTCGCTTACGTAGACACTTCGATAGTGCTATACGGACTTCTTGTGTTTTGAACAGGTTCGATCTTTGGTAGCGCCATCTGTTGTAGTACATGCTCACTAGTGCTTTAATGCATATCTGTTTGTTGAATTTGTTGTCATGTTGAAATTAGTAGCTCAATTTAGAGACCACTACGGTCGATGCAACGTATCCGCGGATCTATCCGTTTGTGATGCAATTTGTACGGACGAAATCTAATGCAAAGTGACGTCACAAAGTACTACTTTTCTTTAGCCCTAGCCTGAGATATATAGTCGTAACAGAAACTAAGGCTGAGATAAATAGTCGTAACCGAAACTAATGCTAACGCAAAGTAGTACTTTGTGACGTCACTTTGAACCATTTTGTATGGACGAAATCTCAAAGTAATGCAAATTGACGTCACAAAGTACTACTTTTCGTTAGTCTTAGTTTCTGTTACGACTATTTATCTCAGCCTAAGACTAACGAAAAGTAGTACTTTGTGACGTCACTTTGCATTTTTCGTCCATACAAAATGTGTCAAACTGACGTCACAAAGTACTACTTTTCGTTAGTCATAGTTTATGTAACGACTATCATAATTAGTGTAGTTTGACTACCAGAAGTTTAATAAATGAAATGAAATGACTATTTCAGCCTGAGTGAGAATCCTCGAAGCGAAGGAGCCCTAACTGCAGCGTGTAGGTACGCACCGACTGCAGTAGTTGCAGGGAGGTGCGCGTATGTACTTGCGGTCCGTCGGTCGTGGTGGATGACCCATTTATTGAATGCAATGCGAGCGACCCGATTCACTACCGCGCTCTACCACCGCCGCCTCCCCACCGCCGCGCGCACGACACCTACGTGACGTTCCATGTCCGGATCCACTTGTTAGGGTTCCGTACCCAAAGGGTGCCAACGGAACCCTATTACTAAGCCTCCGCTGTCCGTCCGTCCGTCCGTCTGTCACAGGGCTGTATCTCATGAACCGTAATAGGTAGGCAGCTGAAATTTTCACAGAGCGGGTATTTATTTTGTCGCTATAACAACAAATAGGTAAAATAAAAAAATAATAAAAATGAAAGGGTTCCTAAAAATAAAGTTCCATACAAAAAACGTGATTGTTTGTGTTAACTCTTCTACGATGGTACGGAACTCTTCGTGTGCGAGTCCGACTCGCACTTGGCCGGTTTTTCTCTTTTTTTTATGTAACTGGACACGGATGGATCGTACCACACCCACCGCCGAAGGAATTAGGTGCTATGCCCCTTTCCTTTTTGAGCGCGGCGTCATTCGATTTAAAACCGTCGCAGTGTGTAGATTCCCTGAGTGTGTACTATCAGCTGTTCAGCGAAGAGTGCTTCGATGAACTGTTTGATAGATAGCACGGACTCGCCCCGGGTTCTCTTATCTGTGCGTATATGCCTCAAACTTCTATTTCGTGTAGATACGATATAGGTAACTCCCAATTCAATTTGCCGCATTATCCTTCCACAGTCGAATTATCACCTAGCTTTGTTTGAAACTCAAAGAGCCGTGGCTTTGCTTATACGTTGCCGTCATGTTAAGGCGGCCCAACCCGGCGGTCCTAACTCATTCGCGGGCACGGTACAAAACCGTGCTGTTGCGCTCTGGGACCTTCTCTGTTTCAAAGAATAAGACAGGCTCCGTGATGAGGAAGATGCAAAATGTCCACAAAAAAGACAATGTGCATAGTGTATGATTTGGTAAGATTTACGAAAATTTTTATTTTAAAACGACTTATAGTTAAAAGTAAACCACGACCGCTGTAGTCAAAAATCTAACAAAAACCAAATAGATCATAAATCTTGATTAAATAAGCTATGTCTGATGACTAATCTTTTTACGATGTTCTTACTTTATCATTGCGTAATCCACCTCCAAAGTTATCGTATAAAACGCGCGAAAAATTCAAACTTTCGGACCTTATAACTTCGAAACCAAACACAATTTTACAATGCCAATGGTCATCAGACATCTAGTTCGACCAAATAAACCTTTTTTTTAACCAAATTTTGGGATCTCTGACAAGTAATATGTGCGTGATCTTCTTTGCCCTTTTGTATGGGGAGATGAGCGGGTTGGGCCACCTTAACTTCGATGTGCAGCTCGGACCAAACTTTATGGCCGATGTGAAGTTGGCGCGATTCGCTGGGTTGCAGTAAAAAAAACCCCGGCCAAGTGCGAGTCGGACTCGCACACGAAGGGTTCCGTACCATCGTGCAAGATTTAAGAAAAAAAAGTTATTTGTATGGGGCCCCCCTATCGTTTTTATTATTTTTTTATTTACCTATTTGTTGTTATAACCGCAAAATAAATACACACTCTGTGAAAATTTCAGCTGCGTAACTATTACGGTTCATGAGATACAGCCCTGCGACAGACGGACGGACGGACGGACGGCGGAGGCTTAGTAATAGGGTTCCGTTTTCACCCTTCGGGTACGGAACGCTAAAAACAAATACAGGTTAGCGGCACGCGGGAGGCGTGTATTCAGACCGGTCAACAAGTTTAGCCCGAGCTAACTCTAAGCTGTCATCTCGGTGACACGTGGATCAACAATCTGAGCTACGCCGATGACATAGTGCTGCTGAGTCCTTCTATAAAGGGGCTCCGGCGGTTGTTGATCGTGTGCGAGCGGTATGCGGCGCAGAATGGACTTACTTACAAATTAAAGAAGACAGAGCTATTTTGTTTAGGTCTCGTGTTGGGCCTGACAACGTGCCCCCTATAGCTTTGCGCGGTTTGCTCGTCAAAGTCGAGTAGCCTGCAGAAACAAACTCGGTACGTACATTCGGTAGCAATTTGATAAATTCGCACTCTGGAAACACACACTGGCAAACTAGATTGGTGTTGAGCTAATGTCATGAAAGTGTTTAGTACTAGGCATCCATGTCCAGTACCAAATAAACAGATAAAACCCTCTACGAACACATTTATTGAATAAAGAAGCGTGGTTGCGAACTCGGAAGCATACTGCGTAATGTGCTCCTAAAGTTGGATCCCGGGCGGCTGCTATTCTGAGCGCGATCGTGCAATGATGGTAATATTGAAGTGCGCTCCAAATAGATTCCTTGCGTCGCGTCCACCGCACCGTACCGCCCGCCGAGGCGCGCTTACATCGCCGGATCTACTCGACCCTGCCTGATGCCACTGGCCAGGATTCGCCTGCCTCGCCCCGCACCTCCGTCCTCACCGCCCGCGCATCGGTCATGCGTCACCGCCCGGCCAGCTGTGCATTCTTTCAACTATTCGTATAGGCTGTCAATTACATTTTCAATATATTGTCGCTCGCTCGATTGTCCCAGGCTTTTTCATCTAAGGTCCCAGGCATGTAAAGCAGAAACCTTTTGCTATAGTTTATTTTGTAATTGTCAATGATACAAGAAGAAATCGTACCCAAATAGAAAAACCGTGATCAGAATGTTATCATTTTTTTTTATTTAACGGGACATTGTTTTGTGAAAAACCGGTATGTGTGCCTGTGCTGAGAGACCAAAGGTAAAGTCCACCTCAATTCGCGAAACCACGCTCTGCGAGGCCCCATACCAGCGGATTTGCAGACTATAGCTGAGCTATCAACCTTGTTTAAATTACGTTTGAAGACTCCCAGATTATAGGTTTGAGGAAAGACACGAGGCAGACATGAATGGCTAATACCACACCTACTGTTACATTTTCTCATAAGACCACATGGAATTAGACACCAAGCAATACCAGGACATTATTCACATTGCACGGATAATTCAAATGCAGCTTCGATCAGTTAGTAAGCAAGGGGACCTACAGTTTTACGTAGAATCCGAACCACTAACGGCCTAATTCTATTTGGTTGGAAAATCCAATATTCCAATGGAAATTTTGGTTGGAGCAGGAAATTCTCACCGACCGATGAGAAGCGCCGTGTGACGCCGATTCGCCGCAGGGAATTCCTTACTACTCGTCAGCGGCTGCTGCTGCCAATCGCCAATACTGTACGCGTTGCATTACACTTTAACCTACACGGCCGGCACTGCCGTGGTAAGAAGCTCACACTTGGCACTACTTATGATGCGTAGGTTCCGAAATAAGACCGACAAAAAACAGCCCAACAATGTTGTTGTCTAAAACTTGCCGCATATACCGGAAGTACCACTGACCACTCTTGTGGTTTCGTATTGTGTCATAATCGTGTCATGTAAATAAACAGTATTATTTTTACATACCGGAATCTAGATATTGTTTATTGTTTATTCATCATACATAGACAGTACACTGCACTCGGATTTTTCATTAGCCAGTTCGGGGCAATTCCAGCGAAGAAGAACTGGCAAGAAATTCAGCTGATTTTTTTTTCAACGTTTAATTAGTCTTACAAAAGCATTTAGACTCACAGATAAACACGCTAAATTTATATGAATTGACGAGAATCAACAATTCATGTCATATGCAACAGTTCATGACAAATATCAGTTTATTAGTAAAGACCATGCCCGCCATCTAGCATGTTGCCAATTGGAGCAAGCCAGTCCCCACAAACAGCATCAAGCCAGGCACAGCCGTCGCCTCTATCAACCATATTTTAGGGAAAGAGGAGACGAACCTAGTGTCGCCGCAAGCAGGGACCTTAAAGCGATGCACTACTCCAGTGGCACATGAAAAAGTTGTGAAAGCTCTGTACGATTTAGTATAGAATCTGCTATGCTATGCAATATGCTATTATTATCTAACAGTTTCTTATTATCTTCAGAATCGTCCGGTTTGTAAGTATGTAAACAGTAAAACTAGCATATTCTGTATTTGTCAGGCCAGCGTATGGTCTCGTGTAAACATAGCATCGTGTTTTAATTTACGAGACTCGTTCAATCGAGGAAGTGAGTGCCGCAGTTTGATGGGTTTTTTATTGTCCATAAAGTCGGTGATCCCCTCTCTGGCTAGGTCCACCCGAGGGTCCACCTCCCTGGCCTCGCTCTCCGTGCCGCGCGTGCACAGCTTATGCTATCACGCCTCATTTCGGTGACAATATTGTCTCATTGTTTTATATTGATTTATTTAGTATCAAAATTAAACCAATCTAAAACTGGCTCGACTAATGAATTACCTATACTAAAATATCGAACCTGCTTACAAAATTTCACAAGAATCGGTTGAGGAATGCGACCTGAGCCTGTAGTCCCAGTTGTCACCTAAATTGGCGTTTACGGCAAACAGATCGACTGGCAAATGTATGGAGAAATTGAATAGCGCGCGCCCGCATTTGATTTGACAGCTTACTCAACGTTGCCGGAAATACTTCGACGTTGCCGTTTACGCCGACTCCGCGTTTTCATACAAATCGGAAGTCCGAGTTTGACATTGACAGCTTGAAGAAGTAAAACCACAGAATATCTGTGGTTTTACTTCTTCAAGTAAACGCCAATTTAGGTGACCACTACAGGTTCTGTAGAGGAGAACAACCGGACGGAAATACGAAAGCATTTTTACTCAAACTCGAAACGGAGACTTTTGCTACGCTTTGTCGATGATGGAGATGATTTTACCATAGGGCCATAAAATAATCAATGCCAAAATGATATAATAGAATAGAATCACAAAGGACGAAATGTTTTGCATGTATAGGGTTGCCATTTCTAAAATTTGGCAACCAGGACAAGACGCAAAAATACGCGTGAAAACCCCTGATTTTAAAGCCCTAACCCCGACATGGCAGCAGGTTTTTTAAACAGTCAGTCAATTTGTAAACCCGGACTACAAATGAAGGCCCGCCCGGACGCTTCCCGGATGCCCTCTAAACTAGGACCAATCCGGGTAAACACGGACGGATGGCAACCCTATGCATGTAAAAGGCAGGAGTCGTTGCGTCGAGTCGCTCGTCGCCGGGAGTGGCATCCGTAAACAAGCGGCTATTTTTATCAGTCCCGAGAACTGTGCGAATCTACTGGCGATGATGCATCCCATGCGAACGAATTTGGAAATCACTTTTAATTAGTAATAAAAACTATGGTGACGATTCTTTTTACATGCGACATCGATCAACCGATAGGCAGGCATGTGTCGGCAAGGTTCTTTTCAGGAATCTAAATTGAGTGAAGTGACCATCGCGCATGCTAGGTCTATGGAAATGACAGCAAAAAGATCCCCCTTCCCCTACTAGGTGGTAGGGTGTAAGCCCGCCCGGGTTGGCACCATTGGATGCCACCGCATTGGATGAAACTATGGTTGAAGCGGCAATAAAAAATTGACCGTGTTTTCCATCCAGTTCAATGTAGCCGTGCTAATAAAGGGAAGGTCCTGGCAGTGCACCTAATTCTTTCGGGAATGTGGTTTATTAGGCTAATATCATAACGGTAGTTGTGTAGCCACCCATGTCAGGTTGCATAAAAAAGGGCCTTATTTGCAGCCGCCCCTGACTAGAACAGTATGCATTGAGCCAGGATGGCACGGTACCCGGCAACCGAGCTTTGTTTTGTTTGCATTTAAAAGATGGACTAGAAAACGGTAGAAAAAATAAGTTTGGTAATTACGTCATGCGACTTTTTAAGGTTCTGTACCCAAAGGGTGCCAAAGGAATCTTATTACTTATACTAATATAATATTACTTATAATCTTATATACGGAATGTCCGTCCGTCCGTCCGTCCGTTTGTCACAGGGCTGTATCTCATGAACCGTAATAGGTAGGCAGCTGAAATTTTCACAGAGTATGTATTTTTTGTGCCGCTATAACAACAAATATGTAAAATAAAAAATAAAATAAAAATTCCATACCAAAAACGTAAGTCCGACTCGCACTTGGCCGGTTTTTTTATTACATTTTCGAACTCCTGTACGATGCCACGATTAACGATTATTTCTCCTTCCCAAGGGCTCAGTCACTCGAGCAAAAAGTGTACACCAAGATTGACAGTAGTCCATATTACCAGAATTACCTTCTGATTTAGAGACTCCCAACGTTTCCTAAAGGACTACCAGATTTCTGGTTAATTCCATGATTCTTAAACCAGAACCAACGATTATTAAGGATTTACTAAAGATTCCTGGAATTATCAAAGATTCAATTCGGGTGGAATACTGCAAAGATTTTTCGTGTGAGCAAAAAACGCTCAAACGGAGAATTTTCTTCCAAAATCAAACTCAAAACTGTTTGATTTGTCCAGGCGGGATCAACGCATAATAAAGTTCAATATGCACACATCCAAACCCTTAGCATTGTTAAGTAATTTCTATTTTTAATCCTTTACACTGAAGGTTTCTTCGTCTAAAACTGTTCTACTAACTAAATCGTTTGGCAGTAGCATTAAGGTAGCCCAACCCGCTCATCTCCCCATACAAAAGGGGAAAGAAGATCACGGCCATATTTCTTGTCAGAGATCCAAAATTTTGCTCAAAATAGCTTTATTTAATCGAACTAGATGTCTGATGACCATTGGCATTGTAAAATTGTGTTTGGTTTATAAGTTACAAGGTCCGAAAGTTCGAATTTTTCGCGCGTTTTATACAATAACTTTGGAGGTAGATTACGCAATGATACAGTAAGAACATCGGAAAAAGATTAGTATTCAGACATAGCTTATTTAATCAAGATGTATGATCTATTTGGTTTTTGTTATATTTTTGACTACAGCGGTCGTGGTTTACTTTTAGCTATAAGTCGTTTTGAAATTAAAATTTTCGTAAATCTTACCAAATCATACACTATGCACAATGTCTTTTATGTGGACATGTTGCATCTTCCTCATCACGGAGCCTGTCTTATTCTTTGAAACAGAGAAGGTCCCAGAGCGCAACAGCACGGTTTTGTACCGTGCCCGTGAATGAGTTAGGCCCGCCGGGTTGGGCCACCTTAAGGTCTAAGGTTGAGATAAATAGTCGTAACGGAACATAAAACTAACGAAAAGTAGTACTTTGTGACGTTAATTTGACACATTTTGTGTGGACGAAATCTCAAAGTAATGCAAAGTGACGTCACAAAGTACTAATTTTGGTTAGTCTTAGTTTCTGTTACGACTATGTATCTCAGCCTAAGACTAACGAAAAGTAGTACTTTGTGACGTCACTTTGACACATTTTGTGTGGACGAAATCTCAAAATAATGCAAATTGACGTCACAAAGTACTATTTTCCGTTAGTCTTAGTTTTTGTTACGACTATTTATCTCAGCCCAAGTGTGTAATTATTTCAATTGTATTGTGGACTTAAAAATTCAATTATAAAAGTTAATCGAATCCCCGGATCTATCAGTTTGTGACGTAACTTAGTGTAACATACCTAGTTTGACTACCAAAAAAATCCATGTTTCTTATTAATTCGGCCATTTTCAGTTAGATTAGGTCATTTTCTTTGCTTTTTATAATGCACACCAAAAATCATATTTTGGTGGTTGTGGGTTTTAAATCTTGTGCTTATTGAACTTTATGAAGCAATCTCTCTGTCTGTATCAGTGCGTCCTCGAGTGCGTCCAACCCGTGGTCCAACCCATTGACTTCCAACCAATGATTTCAAAGGTAAGGATACGCCCTTATATAGAATTGAAACAAATCTTCTCCATACAAGCAAAAAGTAGCGCCATCTATCCAAACTCGGAAGAACTACGTGAGCGCCGTGTCAAAGTCGTGTTGACAACTCGCCGCCATGTTGCATTAGGTCTAACGATGTAACCTTGTACCTGCGTACTTAAATGATTTCTTTTTAACCGACTTCAAAAAAGGAGGAGGTTATCAATTCGTCGGAATCTTTTTTTTTTTAAGTTAAAACTTTTAAGTTCATTTAGTACAGTCGAAAAGAAAATTCTACTAACAAAAAACAAATTATGAATGAAAAATGTTTTTTTGTTCAAGGTATTCAAGTTAAATACAATTTGAATTTTATCTTGTACCTGCTTGGTCTGTGATCTACCTGCCTGTCATGTCAAAATTTGTTTTCATTATATCTTGGGAAACCCTGGTTGTAGACCTATCATGCGACCACTCGAAGTAAAGGTCCCGACCTGATCTACCTGACTGTCATGTCAAAATTTGTTTTCGTTATATCTTGGGAAACACTGGTCTTAGACCCATCATGCGACCACTCGAAGTAAAGGTCCCGACCTGATCTACCTGACTGTCATGTCAAAATTTGTTTTCGTTATATCTTGGGAAACACTGGTCGTAGACCCATCATGCGACCACTCAAAGTAAACGCCCCGACCTGAACTACCTGCCTGTCATGTCAACATTTGTTTTCGTTATATCTTGGGAAACACTGGTCGTAGACCCATCATGCGACCACTCAAAGTAAACGTCCCGACCTGATCTACCTGCCTGTCATGTCAAACTTTGTTTTCGTTATATCTTGGGAAACACTGGTCGTAGACCCATCATGCGACCACTCAAAGTAAACGTCCCGACTTGATCTACCTGCCTGTCATGTCAAAATTTCTTTTCGTTATATCTTGGGAAACACTGGTTGTAGACCCATCATGTGACCACTCAAAGTAAACGTTCTGAACTGATCTAACTATCTGGAATGTCAAAATGTGTTTTCGTTATATCTTGGGAAACACTGGTCGTAGACCCATCATGCGACCACTCAAAGGAAACGTCCTGACCTTATCTAACTATCTGGAATGTCAAAATTTGTTTTCGTTATATCTCGGGAAACACTGGTCGTAGACCCATCATGCGACCACTCAAAGTAAACGCCCCGACCTGAACTACCTGCCTGTCATGTCAACATTTGTTTTCGTTATATCTTGGGAAACACTGGTCGTAGACCCATCATGCGACCACTCAAAGTAAACGTCCCGACCTGATCTACCTGCCTGTCATGTCAAACTTTGTTTTCGTTATATCTTGGGAAACACTGGTCGTAGACCCATCATGCGACCACTCAAAGTAAACGTCCCGACTTGATCTACCTGCCTGTCATGTCAAAATTTCTTTTCGTTATATCTTGGGAAACACTGGTTGTAGACCCATCATGTGACCACTCAAAGTAAACGTTCTGAACTGATCTAACTATCTGGAATGTCAAAATGTGTTTTCGTTATATCTTGGGAAACACTGGTCGTAGACCCATCATGCGACCACTCAAAGGAAACGTCCTGACCTTATCTAACTATCTGGAATGTCAAAATTTGTTTTCGTTATATCTCGGGAAACACTGGTCGTAGACCCATCATGCGACCACTCAAAGTAAACGTCCCGACCTGACAGGCAGGTAGATCAGGTCGGGGCGTTTAATTTGAGTGGTCGCATGATGGGTCTACGACCAGTGTTTCCCAAGATATAACGAAAACAAATTTTGACATGACAGGCCGGTAGAACAAGTCGGGACGTTTACTTTGAGTGGTCGCATGATGGGTCTACGACCAATGTTCCCCAAGATATAACGAAAACAAATTTTGACATGACAGGCAGGTAGATCAGGTCGGAACGTTTACTTTGAGTGGTCGCATGATGGGTCTACGGTCAGCGTATCCCAAGATATAACGAAAACAAATTTTGACATGACGGGCAGGTAGATCAGGTCGGGACGTCTACTTTGAGTGGTCGCATGATGGGTCTACGACCAGTGTTCCCCAAGATATAACGAAAACAAATTTTGACATGACAGACAGGTAGATCAGGTCGGAACGTTTACTTTGAGTGGTCGCATGATGGGTCTACGGTCAGCGTATCCCAAGATATAACGAAAACAAATTTTGACATGACGGGCAGGTAGATCAGGTCGGGACGTCTACTTTGAGTGGTCGCATGATGGGTCTACGACCAGTGTTTCCCAAGATATAACGAAAACAAATTTTGACATAACAGGCAAGTAGATCAGGTCGGGACGTTTATTTCGAGTGGTCGCATGATAGATCACATTAAAAAAATTCATTGATGACCCACTCATACTCATATCCACTCCAAAATAAACCAGAAATAAAAAGGACGCCCGTACAAGGTTAGTTCACCTACACGTGCGACGCGCGGCATGGCGTCACTTGCCCGCTTATGAACTTTGGTAGTTAATTAAATTATCGATTGAAAATGCAATTATTAAATTGTTAAACAGGAAAAAATATTATCTGAGTTTACTTATCGATGATACGTTATTCCATGTGTCTTTGTAACTTTCGTATCGTATTTTATGCACCCTTTTACTATGCAACTAGGCATTTTCACGACTCAACATCACTCTGCCGCGGTCCGCAGACGACTGAGTCGCGTTGGCCCTAAAACGAATATTTTAGGGCCAACGGAATGGTGCCATTAGTCGTGCGCATTGACCGGGTCCTTACGAAGTAATATATAAGTCAATGCTTCCAACCGATAACCGATCAGATAAAGGGCGCGCCCGCGCGCCCTCAACTGAGTGAGTACCTACCTAGGCCACGTGTGAACAAGCAACCAAAACAAGCGATGGTCTTAAATTGATAAATTGCATTCTGCAGCCAACCGATCCTGTCAATCCTTTTTTTATTGAGTTTGTAAACGGTGGAAGGCGCCCCCAGCCGAGGTATTTCCCCCAATGTGCAACCTGGGGTTCTTCAAACATGGTGCGAAGTAGCACCTGGCCGGCTCCATACCATCACCTCTTTAAGGGCCGGGCGTACTCTGTATGAAGCGCCAATCGCTATACATAAAACAAAAAAGCTGGAAGACTGCTGTGGCAGCTGCCTCAAAACCCGCAAAATAATGATGGCCGATCTCTAGTTTGCGTGTTTGTTTTGGCGCGCTGCGCGGGCGGCAAGCGGCGCGGAGGCACGGTGGCGGCCATGACCCCGCGTCGTCTCCATCGTCGCGTCGGACGCATGGCTAGCGGCGTCTCTGTCTGCGGTACGGCGTGCGACAGGGAGGGCAGCACGCCCGGTGAAGAGCCGCAGCGGAGGTCGGCCGTTGTCGGTGTTTTTGTTTATAACCATGCGTGCGCCTACGGATGTTCGTAATGTAAAGCCCAACTTTTTTATAACCTTTCCGTAATTGTCGATGATGTGCACTTGTATAATATTTTTTCATGGTTACAGGCGAGAAACCGACCTATTCATTTGAAAATTATCATCGCAATTATCGTCGATGGAAATTAGGTATATTATCTTTATAATCGCAAAAATAAACGCGCTCAGCTTCCAGCCTGCAAAAAACTGAGATTAGGAGATAGCTCGGGAGAAAGTCCCAAATTCAGGCCCCTTAGAAATAATTCGTGTCTTTGATTGACACATATGCGATAATTTATATTTAAGTTTAAAGTACCACCTTTAGTTAAGAGCGATTAACAGTTTCATTTATGTTGGCGAAAACTTGTTAGACTTATTTTTTTATTTCTAGTGTATTTTGTGTAATTTGTTTGTTAGCTGTAAGTTTTCCTTTTAATAAATAAATAAATAAATGTACATGTTTTAAACTATCTGAATCCCCATTTTTCACGGCCTACGGATAGTCGTTAAATATTTAAAAGGAATCATTTACAATTACTTTGCCTACTAACAATATGAATAAGACAAGGACAGAACATCGCATAGTACTTCCGGTGTCACAAGACGTGTTCGGGTAGCCTGCTCCATGCCATTCCGTCCGGTAAGGGAGAAAAAAGGCGTAAATACTTATGTAAAACCGAGGGGTTAGTCACTCGAGCAAAAAGTGTACACCAGATTCCCAGTAGTCAAGATTTCCTTGGGATTTCTAGATTCCTAAAGATTTCCAAAGACTACCAAAGATTCTTAGAGATTCCTAAAGATTTCCAAAGATTCCTGGAGATTCCTAAAGATTTCCAAAGACTACCAAAGATTCTTAGAGATTCCTAAAGATTTCCAAAGATTCCTGGAGATTCCTAAAGATTTCCAGAGACTACCAAAGATTCTTGGAGATTTCAAATATACTGGGATTTCGTAAGATTTCTGAGGACTACCAAAGATTCCTAGAGACTACCAAAGATTACCTGGATTTTTAAGGACTACTAACACATTTTTGGTACATTCCAATTATTTCGGGATTTCTAAAGATTCTTAGGCCGGGTTGCACGTACCTTCTTGCTCGTCAACATCACCGTCAACGTATGATTAAGGCCTGATCAGGCAAATTTTGCGTTGCACGAAACTTAAACATTACGTTGACCGCTGATGTTAACCGCTAATCGTAAACACTCCCGACCCATTGATCACCGTCAAAATCACGATCAAATTATAATTCAAAGTATCAAAAGTTACTATTTTTATATTATTGTAGTCTTATTGGACCTTAAATAATAGGCAAACGTCGCCATTAATGGAATGCAATGCTTTGTTTTTCATAATTATTAGCCTGGCACTCGGTTCCACAGATTAAACATTTCGGCGCCAAATCTATGTAATCTGTGGTGCTACCAACAGCTGATAGCAAGCCGACATATTGGGCGCTAGTAGCGCCACCCCGCGGCTCCAAGAGCAACTGTTTTGTTTGTTAGTACGAATGGTTGACGCTAGATGGTGCTTCAATTGTGCCTGTCCCTTTCTGTTTATGTACTGTGGGAGAAGGGCAGTACTATGTCAGCTCAGGCGGTGCTAAGAGTTGCCATACAGCAAACATTTTTGCCGATTGTTTCGAGGGACTATTTGTGGTCTGACTCCTGGCAAGCTAACTTTAACGAAAATATGTTACGTGCAACGCAATGTCATATGATGGGCGATTAGCCGTCACATCATCGTCAAATGTAATCAGTAACGGATAACATTTTACGAAGCGTCGTGCACTCCGGCCTTAGTGACCACCAACGATTCATAGAGACTTATAATTGCGCGTTGCGCGCAGCACGTGTCCGTGACGTCATCGCAGACAGGCGGGCGGCGCGGCCGGCGGCGGGGGTCGGCACGGGCGCGGCGTCGTTGCGCGTTGGAATATGTCCAAAACGAATATTCGTTTTGGACATATTCACCCAGGCGGAATCCGGTTAAATTAGATCCCATATTATCTCAGCGATCTTTAGATCAGCGCTGATTTTTTCTTTCCCTGAGGCATTATATAATACCATTTTTGAATCCACAGTACATATTTCACATACTAAATTTCAAGATGAGGTACTCCGCTCTTTCGAAATCTCTTAGAATCTCAGCCATCATTAGGTCAGGGTTGATTTTTTTTTTTGCCTGGGTCATTATAAAAGGCTATATTTGAAACCTTAGCAAATATTTCACGTAGAAAACTTCGCGATTAGGTAGGTACTCTTCTTTTTCGAAATCCCTTGCAGTCGTATTCACTGTGAACCTGTAAAAACTTGGTACGAGATTAGCACCGGACTAACCATACAAAAACCGGTTTACTTCGACCTTAATACTCCGATCTTTCGAAATCCCTTAGTATCTCAACCATCATTAGGTCAAAGTTGATTATTTCTTTGCCTGGGCCGTTATAAAAGTCTATATTTAAAAACCTAGTAAATATTTCACGTACTCGAGATAAGGTACTCTTATTTTAAAAACCTTTACAGTCTTATTCAGAACTAACCTGTCAAAACTTACGTACTGTACTAGAATTGCACCGGACTAAGCATACAACCGGTTTAGTCCGACCCCGACAAGATTATCTGAGATTACAAAGACTTTGATCGGATTGCCAATGATTCGCTTAAGATTCCTACACTCCCTGGGAGTACTCGAGACTACCCAAGATTTTCCTATTCCTCGGACTCCCGCCCAGGATTACTTGAGATTTCCATTAATTTGAAAGGATTCCCAATGATTTCCTTGGTATTCTCAGATTCCTTAGGATTACTCGGGATTACATAAGATTTCCAGATTCCTCGGACTCCCATCGGATTCCTCGGACTCCGCCTAAGATTACCCGAGATTTCCATGAATTTGATAGGATTCCCAATGATTTCCTTGGTATTCTCAGATTCCTTAGGATTACTCGGGATTACATAAGATTTCCAGATTCCTCGGACTCCCATCGGATTCCTCGGACTCCGCCTAAGATTACCCGAGATTTCCATGAATTTGATAGGATTCCCAATGATTTCCTTGGGATTTCCAGATTCTTTAGGATTACTCGGGATTACATAAGATTTCCGAGATTCTCCGGACTCCCACCAGATTCCTCGGACTCCCACCTAAGATTCTTGAGATTCCCAAACGATTGTACACCAGATTCCTTGAGTGAGTGACCCCTCGTGTAAAACTATCCCTGGGACCGATGTGAAGGATTGGTGCTCATGAAATATCAAAGATACAATTAATTCTGTCCATTTTTATTGCATTTGCACTGGAGAATTTTGCTCTACACTGAGCTCTCTGGTATTTTTAAAACATTTATAACCTCAAAACCGCATTTTATCAATAACTTTAAAATGGCAATGAATTTGGTCTTCTAAATTCATAACTCGAAAAGTTATATTATTTTCTAAATTATAACACTAGTTTAGAAGATAGATACTACAATTTTGAGGGGCCCAAAATGGATGGGGCAATGGGCATTCTCATGGCATTCTCCTTTGCCCGCTACATTCCACAGTCAAATATCGCCGTTCTAAATTCAGTTCCTGCGGTGCGTCATTGGTCTAACCTCTTTACGAGTGCAATGTTGCCTTCCAACTCGTTCCGCTGGGAGGAGACGCTGCGTCGACGGCTCGCGCTGCATCCCCGCGCACTGGCGACGACTCATTGAACGAGCAGGGGGTCCATTAAGGGCAAGAGTGAGTTCGAATTCGTCACTAAATATCAACTCACTTTTTTAAATAGTTAATGTTTCTACACTTCTTGAATATCATTACAGTTAGGTAAAAATCTGGTCTGTCCCGTAAATAACGGTTCCAGTATTTAAATAATAATATGTTTCCCAGCTATTTTTAGGTTAACTCACTCCCGAACTCGAACTCACTCTTGCCCTGAATGGACCCCCAGCTCGGCTGCGGCATCTTACCAGCCTACTTTTCCGAAGAACCATCCCGAGCGCAGCGGCCAAGCGGCTATATCACGCACCCGCGCTGCGGCAAATATAGTGGTCCAGCCCCCAAACGGAAAAAGCCCCGGGGCCCGGGTCCTTCCCCTTATAGCGCACCGACTCCAAGGGCGTCCCTCGCTACGATAAGCATCACAGCCCTCCCTAGGTCATTAAGAACAGCTTTTGAGCGGCTCATAGCCTAGTGGCGCGGGGACTAGCCTAGCGTACCAGACGTCTGGTTCAATTCCTCGCCCCGACATGCACCACTTTATTTCTCTTTCTGCGTTCGATAAATGCATTTCGTCACGAATGCGATCTGCTCCATGGTTCGGAATCCATTTAAAACTGTAGGTCCTCTTCCCCTACTAGGTGGTAGGGCTAAGCCCGCCCGGGTTGGTACCATCGCATTGGATGAAACTATGGTGGAAGCGGCAATGAAAAATGGTTCGTGTTTTCCATCCAGTTCAATGTAGCCGTGCTCATAAAGGGAAGTTCCTGGCATGGCACCTAATTTCTTCGGGAATGTGGTGTATTGGGCTAATATCATAACGGTAGTTGTGTGGTATTAGCCATCCATGTCAGGTTGCATAAAAAAAAAGCTCTTGCAGCAGTCTCGGGCGATGAGTACTTTGCCACAGCGAACAATATGAAGTCCACACCAGAGTGGTCAGTCTGAGTTCTCACCTAAATTGGCGTTTACGGCAAACCGATCGACTGGCGTATTCTCCAAACTCCATACAAGTTTTTACTAGATATTCTGTGGTTTTACTTCTTCAAGCTGTCAAAGTCAAACGCGGACTTCCGATTTGTATGAAAACGCGGAGTGGAGGTAAACGGCAACGTCGACGTATTTACGGCAACGTTGAGTAAGCTGTCAAATCAAGCTCGGACTCGCAAATGTTAGTTCGCGTAACGCCCGCTGCGCGCGCTCTTCAATTTCTCCATACATTTTAAAACGCCAGTCGATCGGTTTGCCGTAACGCCAATTTAGGTGACAACTTAGACTACCGGCTCAGAGCTGGTAGTCTAAGTTGTCACCTAAATTGGCGTTACGGCAAACCGATCGCTGACGAGTGCACTGTTGCCCCGCAGACCCGCTGGGCGAGGCGCTCGACGCGGCGGAGGGTGGGGAGGGCGCGGAGGGCGCGGAGGGCGTGTCGTGCGCCGCGAGCCAGTTCCGCTGCGCGGACGGCTCGCGCTGCATCCCCGCGCACTGGCGCTGCGACCGCCGCGCCGACTGCGACGACTCCTCCGACGAGCGACTCGGCTGCGGTACCTACCTTGTGTCTACTTCGTATCCGTGCACACACTACTGAAACGTTATATACGTAATGAAACCCACCGATATTGTTAGTGAAAATCTTATTTTATTTGTGTAAAACGAAACCTTATAAACTACCCGTCACATGCAAACACCACTGCAATGTTCATGCAGTGGTGGCGCCATCTCTTGCAACTATTTAATAGCTGTGTAAACAGTATCTATTTGTTACCGTACCTATACCTGCACTAGCTCTAGCCGCCCGCCAGCATATGGATATAAATTTGTCTGCTGGTGGGTGCCTTTCCTCAAACCTGGGAGCCTTCAAACTTAATTAAAACGATAGCTCTTCGATAGTCCGTAAATCCGCTGGTATGGTGCCTCGCTGAGCGTGGTTTCGCGAGGTGAGCTGGATTTGACTTTTCTGAGAACCTTTGTCTTCTCAGTTTTCTTTTCATTAAACATGCTATCTGTGTCAGCGCCTATCATCATTGGAGACATTGATTCGGCGTCAGTTGGCGGGAATCACTTACTTTCCGTTTGATTTTCATTAGAGAAATTGAATGATACAATTTGGTTGCAAAGTTGGCTTAAAAAGGACTTGGCTTGTAGGACTATTTAAGATAAATATTTCCATCATACATTACATATGTGTAACTCTAGCGGTTTTGGTAGTGCACGCTAGCTCGCAGATGGTAGATTTTTTCCTACTAACTTGATATTTTGGACAATTCACACAATATATTTATAAATTGTGGCCTATGAGTTATTCTCATGCATGAGCTATATTATTGTAAAGTTTCGTTAAAATCCATTCAGTAGTTTTGACGTGAAATAGTAACAAACATCCATACATACATACAAACTTTCGCGTTTATAATATTAGTAGGATAATAATGAATGAGTATGTTCCGACGCTGCCCGCAGACTCGCAGACCCGCTGCGTGGAGGGCCAGTTCCGCTGCAACGTGACGGGCCACTGCATCCCGGCGGGCTGGCGCTGCGACGGCGACTTCGACTGCGGCTTCCGCGACAAGAGCGACGAGGACCCCCTCTCCTGTCAGTATTTATTTATTTATTTCATTTCATTTGTACAGTTTACACATACAGTTCATATAGTATAGCCGAACTGGGCGGTGTCGCCCGTGTCTCAGCTAGTACTTTTTAGGGTTCCGTACCCAAAGGGTGCTAACGGAACCCTATTACTAAGCCTCCACTGTCCGTCCGTTCGTCCGTCCGTCCGGCCGGCCGTCCGTCCGTCCGTCTGTCACAGGGCTGTATCTCATAAACCGTAATAGGTAGGCAGCTTAAATTTTCACAGAGTGTGTATTTATTTTGCCGCTATAACAACAAATAGGGAACATTAAATAATAATAAAGATCAAAGGGGGTTCCCATACAAAAAACGTGATTTTTTTATGTTTAATCTTGTACGATGGTACGGAACCCTTCGTGTGCGAGTCCGTCTCGCACTTCGCCGGTTTTTTATTAGTAGCATCCATCCGTGGTAGCGACCATTCACTCCACCTGTCCCTACTCATTCAACTCGTTATTTATTCATTCATTTAAGGCGGTGTGTGCGTCAAAGTAGATAGCGCCACAGTCTTTCGTATATATTTTTGCTATAACTCCTTCATACATAGAAAGTTACTAGCCAAGGCTATATTGGCGAGTATTTAATCTCATTACACAATTACGAATATAAGTCGGAATCGCGCAGATCATTCCGAGGATGTGAGCAAAAAGTTGCCATACTTTTACAATTAGCATCTTTTTGCACTTTGCCTCATAATTATCTCACAAATGATATCAATTAAGTAAGAAAAAGATTCCTGCATGAGATTTTGAGCAATAAATCTGATGAGTTCGGTTTTTGTTTGAACGCGGCGCGTCCGGCAGGCGAGCAGGGGTTCCGGTGCCCGGGGAACGAGGCGCGGTGCGCGGCGGCGGCGGCGGCGGGCGGCGCGGGGGACGCGGGGTACGCGTGCGTCGCCACCGAGCTGTTCTGCAACGGCGCCGGCAACTGCCCCGACAACAGCGATGAGTGGGACCACTGCCGTGCGTCACTCTCCATTCATTATATGCACGTTGTTGTTGTTGTGTGGGAGTGGTCGCTGCCTGCCCACGTTGAGTTGTCCTTTGTACAACGACCCCTCAATTCTTGCTACCCTGGCCAGCCATTGTCGTCTATGAAGGTGACGAGGCGGCTGCTGTCTGCAGACCTGCGCAAGCGGTATGGGCGTCATTAAACGCACATACCATCATGCCACTACACCCGTAAGGGTTGGCACAGATACTTGTTTCCCTTCCTCTACACTACAGAGATACATCTTTTCATGCATGCTCTGCAATTACAATTACATACCTGACCTTAACGAAGTATTCATTTTATTGTCAGGATGTTATAATTTGATTTCACTTCATTTATTCAAATTTTTGGTAATCAAATTACCAATAAATAAATAATAAAAAAAACTACAATTAGTTACATAAAAAACTGATAGTTCCGCGTATTCGATCAACTCAAGTAAGATCACAAAGAAACTTTAATGGTTTTCCGTCCACAGTAATGAAATTCATACTTACATCTAAATAATATTGCCAAACAATTTTTGCAGAACAATTTAAGGAAAAGAACAAGAACAAAAGAAAGAAAAACTTACTGCAAATGGATTAAAATAGAAATTACTTAACTAACAATATTATATAGTATTTTCTAAACAGTACAAGTAAAAGCCGTCGTAAATAGATTAAAGAACACCCCAGAGAACACCTAAGAACAAGGAGCACCAAAATCATAAAAAACACCAGAGAACGTCTAAGATCACCAATTCTTTTTATGGCGATTTTTTACTGAAGATTGTAAATAATAACGTGCCAGAAAAGTATCTCTGTCTACGACTCCTTCACAGTAGTGAACAGCGGTAATGTCACAGAATATATATATAAAGGATTACATCCAGTAGCTCAACTCCATGCAAAGTCCCGATTTCGTTACCTGTACAGGCACATTTCGCTTGTATAAACTCGAAGCTAGTTTAGCGGTATTGAACTGTTGCGAATTGTCCTTCGAAGCTATCTTTTTAAAAATAACAGAACCAACAGTGCTCCGCCAATATTTAAGTGACAACCCCGACACTCGATGGAGGGAAGGTATTTATCTCAAAAATCGCCTGAGTTGAGTTACTGCTGTGGTCCCGGTTGTAACTGCTGTGGACAATGTGTCGTGTTGCAGAGAATGCGACGGCGTGCGCGGGCGTGCGGTGCGCGGGCGGCTGCCGGCCCACGCTGGACGGGCCCGCCTGCTACTGCCCGCCCGGCCAGGAGCCCAGCGGCGACAAGTGCGTCGGTAAGCCACAGCCCCACGCCGAGCGACTGAGTTGTTAACAGTTGACATGTTTGTCCAAATTTCAAATGTTCAAAATGTCTCTTCGTCCATCTCCATGAAGACATTACACCTGTACCTCGCTGCGGCTAAGTTTGTCTCCAATTTTTCCCAATTCCGAATTCGGATGTCGAAATGTTCACAAGGAGTGTACGAATCCTCCTGAATTGGTATGAATGATTGTGTAGCGCCGGTTTTTCGCCGGGGCACATTTGATAATGAAAAGTTTGGAGTACCTTGCACATCCACTTAATATGACACGGCTAGCTCAGGTGATAGGGCGGTGTGGTGTCCTGCCGGCCCTTCCTCTTCTTGGTATGTTGGGCGCCTCAACAAAACTATGGTTTGCCCACACTTGTTTTTTTTTTTTTTTTGTGTTGTATCTGCTTCATGGCAATCTGTTTAGGAAACAATAAGCCACTTCTTTATTTGATGTTTCTCTGTTTTGGTTGTCTTTTCCGAGAGTTTCTTTTTATTGGAATGATCCAACAGACTCTCTTTTTGGCTTAGGAGAATCTATTACTCAGACTACAGATGTCGTTTCGTTTCAATCTAGTATGATGAAGGCCACCCTCTCCGCTCAATGCCACTGCGAGTTCGTTTACATGGTGTGATAGCTTCCTTTGGTATTTAACACTGTGTTGGGCTATTTCTTGTTTGACTGTCTTTATGTTAAAGTCAAGATATATATATTTGTTGCTTATGCATTGTGGGATATGGTACATCGTTCTTAATGTCTTGCTCTGAAATCGTTCGAGTATTTCGATGTTGCTATTGCTAGCTGAGCCCCATAGCTGTATGCCATAGGTCCATATTGGTTTCAGAATCGTTTTATATACCATCATTTTGCTGTTGTCATTTAGTTTGGAGTTGCGTCCGATTAGCCAGTTTAGGCTGCGAAGTTTTATATCGAGCTGCTTTCTCTTGGTCCAGATATGCTTCTGCCATGTCAGTCTTCTGTCGAGGTGCATTCCTAGGTATTTAGCATGATCTTCTTGGGGAATTTCCTCGTTGTTCAACCTTACTGGAGGGTAAGTTTCTTTTCTGAGAGTAAATGTTACATGTGTAGATTTGCTCTGGTTTGCGTTAATTCTCCACTGTTTTAGCCACTTCTCTACTTGATTTAGGTGTTTTTGTAGTGACAGCGAAGCAGTTCTAGGGTCCACGTGTGCTGAGAGTAAGGCGGTATCGTCAGCATACGTTGCAGTCGTCGTGTTGTCACTCGTCGGGAGATCTGCAGTGTAAATGAGGTACAGTACTGGTCCTAGTATGCTGCCTTGCGGGACCCCAGATCCGATTTCGTGTAGGGCTGAGCGTTCGTTTTTGTACTTAACCTGGTAACTTCTTTTATCATGGTACGATTGAAGTGTTGGTAGATAGGAGTGTGGGAGCACCTTTTTTAATTTATACAGTAGACCTTCGTGCCAGACCTTATCGAATGCTTGGCTAATATCTAAAAAGACAGCGGAACAGTACGATCTATTTTCTAGGCATCTGCTGATAACATCAACAATGCGGTGTACTTGTTCGACTGTCCCGTGTTTCTCTCGAAATCCAAATTGGTGGTTCGGTAGTATGTTGATTAGATGATCCTTCATTCTATTGAGCAATATTTTTTCAAACAATTTTCCAGCAACTGGCAATAAGCTAATAGGTCGGTACGAAGATGTCTCATGTGGGGGCTTACCAGGTTTAGGTACCTTCACCACTTCGGCTATTTTCCATTGACCAGGGAAATGTCCTAATCTCATGCACGCATTGAATATGTTGACCAGTCTCATACATCCTTTGTGGGGGAGATGTTTTAGTAATGTTGCATCAATGAGGTCATATCCAGGTGATTTACCTTCTTGTAGATTTCTTATCTCTCTGGTAACTTCTTTAGGACTTGTGTTTTTCAGAGGAAGACTCATTTGTGTTGCTGATTCAAGGTATTCCTTTATCTCTGCAGTATGCTCTTTGTTATTCTCGGGGTGCGGTTGGAAGACTCCACTGAGGTGTTCTGAAAAAGTGTCCGCTTTCTCCTGGTCAGATCTGGCCCATCCACCAGTATTCTTTTTGATAGGTGGTATCGGGGTCTTCGGGCCGTTCAGGTTTTTAGTTGCTTTCCACAGTGAGTAGTTTGTATCCAGCGTCGGAGTTAGGCTTGAGAGAACTGTTTGGAAATTATTGTTGTTGAAAGTTTTTATAAGTTTTTTCAGTTCCTCCGAGTAGCGATTAAATATAGTTTTGTCAGTCGGGTATCGATTAGCGTGCCAAATTCTTCTTAGTCTGCGACATTCTTGTATTTTCTCCTTGATGTCTTTTGGATATGTATTTTGTTTGGGGGGATGTCCTTTATGTTTAGCTGTGGCGATATTAGCAGCTCTGTGGATGATTTTGTTGAGTTCCTCAACTGCATTTTCCAACTTTTCCACATTACTAAGTCTAGTATTCAGTTTCGTTTCTGTAGCTATAAAATTTTGGTACAGTTCCCAGTTTGTGTTTCTAAGGTTATATAATCTGGAAGGGGGTTCAACCAGTAAAATGTTTGTATTAATGTTCAGGATAACCGGGGTGTGATCTGAGGTTAGGTCTGTACATGATTCCACCTTTATATAATTACTGTCTACATTTCTACTGATGAAGAAATCCAGCAAGTCAGGGATCTTATGTCTATCTGTCGGCCAGTAGGTAGGTTCCTTACTAGTGATGCATTCCAGTTTCATGTCTTATGTTGCTTTGAGTAGTTGTCTTCCTCTAGGGTTGATAAGTCTGGAGCCCCAATGCAGATGTTTTGAATTCCAATCCCCACCACTGATGAATCTTGCACCTAATGAAGAAAAGTAGTCGGTGTAATCTTTAGCAGTGATTGTGTGTCTAGGAGGACAATAAATGGCTGATAATACTGTTTCGATTTTATTGTCTATGATTTTTATTGATGTAGCTTGGATTTTTTCTGTTCTGTATTCTTCTATGGGATAATGTTTAATGTTGCTTCTAACAATTACTGCTGTTCCCCCGTGGCTGTTTCCAGAAGGATGATTGGTTGTGTACATTGTATAGTTTTGGACATTGTATAGTTTGCCACACTTGTGACACAACACTTCACTTTGCACAACTGTGAAAGTCTCGTAAGAAAACCAAACTTGTCCAAAACAGTAGTAAATCTTCTCAGTCTCATAATTAGCAGGCACTTCGGTCGCACCCGCCACAAGAGTTTTTCTCTTTTCGTTTTTTTTCGTCTTGAGGCCGAAAACCGTGGGTAGGTAGAATTAGAGGGAAATTTGAAATTAGTAAAATTCCTATGTAGACTCTGTACTGAAATTAAATCCGTTACAATTGGTAACCTGAATTGATTTCGGTAGATGCGGACGAGTGCGCGCTGGAGGGCACGTGCGACCAGCGCTGCCAGAACACGGCCGGCTCGTTCTTGTGCTCGTGCGTCGCCGGCTACCGGCTCGCCGCCGACCGACACTCCTGCGCCGCCCTCAACGGTACGTACTTGTATTTGTATTTTATTTATCATCCATAGATGGCTTGCTGCACTCAGAATTATCATATTTCCACATTTAACATCGTCACTACATTCATCAACTTGTGAAAAACGAATTACATACTAACAAGTAAATTAATAAATTAATTTCTACAACAATGTAGCATTCAATGTCAAGATACATATTGTAATAAAATAGACTAAAAATGTCAAATTGTAAAAAAAAAATCAAGTGAAAGTTATTTCCGTTGTTAAGGTGGCCCGTCCCGCTCATCTCCCCATACAAAAGGGGAAAGAAGATCACGCCCATATTTCTTGTCATAGATCCAAAATTTTGCTCAAAATAGCTTTATTTGATCGAACTAGATGTCTGATGACCATTGGCATTGTAAAATTGTGTTTGGTTTCTAAGTTATAAGGTCCGAAAGTTCGCATTTTTCGCGCGTTTTATACAATAACTTTGGAGGTGGATTACGCAATGATAAAGTAAGCACATCTTAAAAAGATTAATCATCAGACATAGCTTATTTAATCAAGATTTATAATCTATTTGGTTTTTGTTCGATTTTTTACTAGAGCGGTCGTGGTTTACTTTTAGCTATAAGTCGTTTTGAAATTAAAATTTTCGTAAATCTTACCAAATCATACACTATGCACATTGTCTTTTTTGTGGACATGTTGCATCTTCCTCATCACGGAACCTGTCTTATTCTTTGAAACAGAGAAGGTCCCAGAGCGCAACAGCACGGTTTTGTACCGTGCCCGCGAATGAGTTAGGCCCGCCGGGTTGGGCCACCTTAAAGGTAAATCAGTGGTCAGACTCCAGAATGAACATATTTTTATTCTCAAACGTATCCTTAACGGTGGTTAACACTTTTCAATAACCATAAGCTTAATTCTACGCTTAAAACTATTTATGTCTAGTCTACTTACACACACACCTTACGTATCGTCGATGCAATAGAAAGTGCCCTCCCTCATACCTTCTACTGGATGTCTTTGAAGTAGTAATTTGAACAAGCTCGATAGCTGTAAAATAGTCGGCTAAATGGCTGGTTTCGCAAGGTGAGATGTAATGTTATGTCCCGGAGACTTGAGGTCCCTCGGCATAGCCACCCATGCTGGTTTGTCATAAAAAAAATGTTGAATTTTGCTAACGGAGTAAGTAAAGAGTCTGCGAATGAGCAGCAAACTGATGCCCGAGTGTGGTGCAAACCGATGATCAAAATCGACACTACTCAGTAATTGTTGACAAAACTTCTTAAAACCAACACATCTAAACTATATTAGTATTTGTAAGTCTTAAATGTATGAATATTATGATGTTTTATGTTGAAAACTTTTTATCGAACTCGAGTAAGCGAACAAAGATAACAATGGTGTAGGTTTAAACCGTCAAGCAGTTTCTTGCCATTTGAGTCCTAGTCCTGTTATTTTACAGAGGTTACTCAATAAGGTGTTAAGTTTAAAATTTAAATTAATTCAATTACATTTTGTGTGTTTGTAGGTAGACATGGGTGGTAAATTATGGCACTGGAGTTTTATTACGAACAAACGTAAATTTGTTTTCAATTCAATTAATTCAATTCTTTATTCGTCCTTAGGTACACTTTGTTACACTTGGACAATGTCAAATATTTTTTTTGATAAGGGTCCTAGCAAAACTGGGACCTCATATGTACAAAATGTATGCTTAAATCTAGAATACAACATTACACAATTAACACATTTTCTACAATACCATATTTTAAAATCAATTATAAATAATTTAGGTCAATACACAAGTTCAATATTTAAAAAAAGCATCAAGTAGTCATATGTTTTCACATGCATTAGTTTGCCCACATGTTTGTTCCGACCCACGTATGATTGGGTGCCCATTTGATTTCCAGACATTTGAATACATTTCTAATCAGGATGATGTATCGGCTCTTCTTTGATGTCCGGTTTTGGAAAATACTGGAAAAAATATTCGTTTATTTTCCTCCATTAGGTGTAAACACTTTCTTGGCTTTTTCATTATCTTATGGACAGTTTGATAATATATCACAAAATATGCCACAGAGCTGGTGGGTTGCAATGGGGGCATATGGATAGCACAAAAATGCCATATGGTTGCCAAAAAAATGAAAAGATGCATCAACGAAAGCTGCTAGACAATCAAACATTTAATAAAATAAATCTTTGTTATTCTTGTCGTAATCAGTGTGTGTGGTTCGCGTAGATCCAACGGACCTTCCAGCCTCACTGGTGGTGGCGAGTCACGGCGACGTGCGGCGTCTCACGCTGGAGGGGCGGCGCTGGCCCGGCAACTCCACGCTCGCCGCTCTCAACGTGCAAGCGCTCGACTTCCACTATAGCGCTGGGTGCGTACCATTAAGCATGCAGGGCTGCGTTGATCCGGCAGAGCATCCCAAGCTGCAGGAATCTAACAATATTATTGTTATTTGTATATTTAAAAGAAAATAGGAACAAGGTGAGACCCCTGAGGTACACCAGAGCTAATTATGTAAAAAACAGAAGGTAAACATGCGTAACGAGGTGTTGAGATCTGTTATTTAAATTGAATTCACACTAGCGCATGATGGAGAACTGTGGATACCAGAAATATTTTTTATTAAAATGTTAGGTTGCGCCCTGTGGAATGCCTTGCTGCAGTCGGTGTACATTAAGGTCGGCCCGTAAGCTTTAGAAAATTTCGCCTCCCATACAAACGTAGTTTACTAATAATTTGAAAACCGCTGTTCCAACTTACTTGATATTTAGTATCTAATATTAGGCTACAAATATCTATTTCTGCATGTCTTTGTTTTTTCGGTAATTGTATTCTGGGTCAAACCACAGAGAAAACGACCGAAGTTTTCGTATGAAGATTTTCTTTTTGCGTTAATTTTATTCAGTTTGGATTTTTAAAAAAAAAAAAGCGTGCAGACACAGATACTTCTTACCTGATATTAGATATTAAATATAAATTTAATTGGAATAGCGGTTTCCAAATGATTAGTAAACTACGTTTATATGGGGAGCATAGCTTACGGGCCGTTCTTAATATGGGCTGTCCTGACAATACGGGTGTTACTTTAAACCACACATACAAGGCCTGAAAATTAACAACTTTGCAAATAGTTTTGCAAAACCAAAACATTTTCCCCATACATTTTCGAAAAAAAAAGTGTTATCTAATTAAACCAAGGGTCAATACTGCAGATGATTGTAATATCAGGATATACTCTAATGAGCCTAAAACAGATGAGACTCAATTGCACGTGGAGAGCTCTTCCTTTTCGTCTTCACTCTGAACAACATGGCGGTCAACCCCCTTCCGCCGCCTCCGTCTTCCGGTGCAACTTCACTCCGCTCCGCGTCACTGGAGTGTTGCCTACCCTTGAGTGTTGCCAACAAAAGTTACAATATATGTTATAGATAGGTTTAGGCAAGATAAGTTTATGTTTAGTATGAATGTATTATGTAAATCTTAGGAGGCCTGTCTGAATCTTGTCATTTGTTATGATTCCAGCCTCGTCTGCTACATCCACAACAACCTGACCAAGTCTGCGGTGACGTGCGTGGATGCCAACGACTTCTCCAATCGCACCGTGCTCGCCGTGCCCACACTCTTTCCGCAAATCAACAGTCAGTTTTGATTGATATTTTTATCTTTTTAATGATACATTTTCCAATAAGTGTAGTGTAGTAGGAAGAGGAAGCATTGTATTTGTATGAGTGCGCCATCTATGACGGCATAGCACAATTTCAAATACCTAAGCATGAAATGCATTTTTCCGCGGACCAACCATGGTCGACAAATGCCATTAATTCTACACTGATAAACATCTCTTCGGCCTGATACAATTTGAACAATTTGGACATTTGAGATACACCTCGAAGGAGATTGTTCTGGACTGGTGCATTATGCTGGGTCATCTAAAATTCAGTCTAAGTTTCTAGAAAGAAGCTTTACCGACTTGGTATAAAGTGTCTGAGCATTTGGGGGCGGACAGTGATTCTTAGGGTGCGAAACAAGCGATACCGTGAAAAGGACACAAGTGAGGAAGCAATGTTTCTCCAAGATGATATAAGTGCTCTGCTTCTTTGGAGTGAAATAGTTCCCGAGTATGAATTTTTTTCTTCCCTAAGTACACCCCACCCATGTAAAAGTTATGTTATCTCATTGTTATAGGTCGGACCGAAAATGGGTAAACATTTGTTTACTAATTTTCAATTGTAAATGTGTGATGTCACAATCTACTGTGTCATCACCTCTCCGAGCTCAAGGGGCTTGCGCTCAACCCCACCGAGGGCTCCGTCCAACCTGCCATCAATGTGTTGTGTTGTGTTGGCAGCCGTCAGCCAGCTGGCACTGGACTGGATCTCAGGCAACTGGTACCTGGTGGACGACGTGCGCGAGTTGGTGTACGTGTGCGACGCGACTCTAGCGCGTGCTTGCCGCGTGCTGCTGCACCACCTCTCCAAGCTCAAGGGGCTCGCGCTCGACCCCACCAAGGGGTCTGTACACATTACATCATTTAACCCGTGGTCTGATAGCGGTACCCTGGTATAGTGTAACGGAGCTCCTTGCTGTCCAGTATTCTGTGCCAGCCGGATGGGTAACTCTATTATTTCATATGGGAAATCACTTACGACTAGTCCTAACCTACCTCTAGATCCTACCTAAGAATCGACCTGGACAGGAGGGAACTGTATGTGGATGGGGATTCCAGGCGGGACCACGAGAGCCACCAATCGACCTGGACAGGAGGGAACTGTATGTGGATGGGGATTCCAGGCGGGACCACGAGAGCCACCAATCGACCTGGACAGGAGGGAACTGTATGTGGATGGGGATTCCAGGCGGGACCACGAGAGCCACCAATCGACCTGGACAGGAGGGAACTGTATGTGGATTCCAGGCGGGGACCACTGAGAGCCACCAAGCGACCGCGCGCCGCCTCTGTGCTTTTGACGTAGGCGGTGACACCGCGCTACGTTACAATAGAATATACCACATCATAATAATGTAATATGAATATCTGTCACATTAACACAGGCAAACCAAGCGTTGGGAAATCACTATTTATTCGTCCGTACTATACAGTACATGTCCGGTATTAATAAAAAAAATGATGTTGATCGCAGATGGATGTTCTTCACGGTGTGGGGCTCGTCGGCGCCGGCGGTGGCGCGCGCGCAGCTCGACGGCAGCGCGCGCGAGGACCTCGTCAGCGTGAAGCTCGTCTACCCGCAGGGCCTCACGCTCGACATGGCCAACGAGCGTCTCTACTGGTCGGTGCTTATTCTAATTCTTAATGCTTTAGACATCACAGTGTGCAATATTGTTACGAGTGCGCCATCTACGAAAGCATTTATTATTATTATTTGAAGTTGTGTTGTGAGCTTTTAGTCTCGCTGTCACTGTGACCTTTTCAGATGTATTGTGACTTTTCCCTTCTCACACTTCACCCTTAATTCCTGCCCCCTTCAGAAAGTGCAGGAATTTTTGAGGAATGCATGGCACATCTTCGAAACCGAAGTGCAAATAGCATTTGCCCGTAGATCGGCCTGGGTCTCTGGATTGTTTTTAAAGTGTGATTGCACTGCTTCAATGTAGATGATATTGGATAATCTCAAATCTTGTTACAAATATCCATCTGTTCATTCAAATATTTATCTTCCAATTCAGGTCGGATTCATACCTGGACTACATCCAACGGGTGAACTACGATGGCAAACACCGTGTCACCATCAAGCGGGGTTACATGGTACGTAGATATACCTATGTTCTTTCCAGTGCAGTCTCTTTAACTAACCAGTAGATGAATTGCATGCTAAAAATAAGCTCCAGAGATTAGAACTGTACAATTTTAATATGACAGGAAGGTTGATTTCGATCAAACCTTTCATCGATCAGAACATAATGGGTCTAGGTCCATAAGTTCTAGAGATATGACACAATACAATTTGAACATGACACTTTGAACTCAGAATGAATTAAAAAGTTGATGGTGTCCGTCAGGTATGTGTTATGTGTCCTGTTTTATAGACTTTTTTTTACTGTAAACATATTATTTCTCCCCTCTTATGTTGTCGTGGCACATTGTTGCAGGCGCAGAACTTGAACCGGCTGTGCGAGTGGGAGGGCTGGGTGTGGGCGCCGCAGTGGGGCGCCAACCGGAGCGTGCTGCAGCTGGGCCCGCGCGGCGACGTGCGCCAGCTGCGGCTCGACACGCCGCACCACATCGCCTCGCTGCTGCTCTACCATCGCATGCGGCAGCCACTCGGTACGCTACTGCCACTAGGCACATGAACTGGCTGAGCGAGTGGGAGCCACACCGCATTAAATAAACTCTGCCAATAGTGAACTTTCAAATATTTGATCTGGATACGGCGCTATCACGGAAACAAATTGAAAAGTGCAGCATCAGAGTCAACTCATTCGGATCGATACTTCATTTAGGAAGCTCTTCCCTTTCTTGAGTTTTGATTGAGTTCATAGGCTTTTTCTATTATAAGTCTGACTACCAGAAAAAATAACAATAAAATGTAATAATCGAGCTTGTTGGGTGTGTGCAGTGAGCCATCCATGCCAGAAGAACAATGGCGGTTGTGCTCACCTGTGCGTGCCGGCGTACCGCAATGGCACCGGCGTCGCCAACTGCCTGTGTCGCCACGGCTACCGACTGCTCGGACACCACGACTGCATACGTGAGTACATCCACCTTTCTCACCGATCCTCTCCAACAACGGATTGTAGAAATTTCTCAAAATTTCATAGACTTGTACTTCTGCAAACATTCTAATTTCAGTACATTTAATTTTCACTGTTTATCCTATAAAAATAATAACCAACAAGCAATTTTGCCGGGAATCAAAATACAATTATTCTTTTTTTATTATAGCTAATAAATACTTAAACCATTATCCTTTTAAATGCTACCCACATACAGAAAAATTAAGATTATAATGCTTTGAAATAGTGAGGTTTGTTGGGTACCCAGGTGTTCACGAGGATCGCTTCCTGCTCGTGTCGTCGGCCTCGCCGGCGTGGGTGCGCTCGCTCAGCGTGAGCAGCTCGCGGCCGGACTGGGAGGCGGCCGTGCCTGTCACGGACGTCTCGCGGCCCACCGCCATCGACGTGGACACCGCCACCGGATACATCTACTACTCGGACGTGCAGAGGTAAACCTTATCACTTTTATTTAAGTTCTTTTCAACTGTGGGTGTTGTCACAATATCACAATTTTAACTACAAATCTTTTAGGATTTGTCACAAAATGGGCGTTCAGTAAATTTTCATGTGGCTTGCCAGGTTTGCCCCCTCTGAGGCAACCACAATGTGAATAAAAAAATGGTCGTTCATACATAAAATATTTGTACCGAACTAGAACTTTCAACTTGGAGGTCAAACTGAATCTTGTGGCCTCTAGCACAAATATTCATCAACATTTTATAACTAATGCATATCAGCCCAACGACCAACAAGTTCAAAAATTTAATTGAAATTGACCACATTGAACAATATCAATAGTAACAAATAAAAAAATACTAAAAGTAACAGACCCGTAAATACGGGAAGGTAATCATTGGGTTTAGATGAAGTAAGCTACAAAACTAAATTAATAAATAACCTTGCCTAACTACTAGCTGAGCTGTCGATTTTTTCATGTCCAACCTTGACCTTTCTTTGAACCCTTGGTGTTTATTAGTGGTAAATAAAAAAAAAATTTTGTTTATTAAATACCATCTAGTTAATTTTAACACTTGTGTGCAGATACGAGATTGGGCGACAAAAGCTGGACGGCACCGGACGGGAGGTCTTCATCTCTAGCGATATCGACAACTGCGAAGGGCTCGCTGTCGACTGGCTCGGTGATTACTACACCTACCACACCCGCACCTGAGCACCACACCCACCACACCCACCACACCCGCACCTGAGCACCACACCCACCACACCCACCACACCCACCACACCCACCACACCCACCACACCCACCACACCCACCACACCCGCACCTGAGCACCACACCCACCACACCCGCACCTGAGCACCACACCCACCACACCCACCACACCCACCACACCCACCACATCCACCACACCCACCACACTCACCCCACCCACCACACCCACCACACCCACCACACCCACCACACTCACCACACCCTCACCTGAGCACCACACCCACCACACCCACCACACCCGCACCTGAGCACCACACCCACCACACCCACCACACCCACCACACCCACCACACCCACCACACCCATCACACCCACCACACCCACCACACCCACCACACTCACCACACCCACCACACCCTCACCTGAGCACCACACCCACCACACCCACCACACCCACCACACCCACCACACACACCACACCCACCACACCCACCATACCCACCACACCAACCACACCCACCACACCCTCACCACCACTCTACTCCCACTTCATTTTACGCATTGTTCAATTTAGAAAGATCCGTGCAAACACAGGCTGCCTCATGCCTGCAGTATCCTGACTTTGCTGTTAGCATTTTTCTTATATAACTTGACACGGATGGCTTATACGACACCCACCTCTAATAATATAATATGTGAAATCAATCCCTTTCATCCAATGCGATGGTACCAACCCGGGTGGGCTTAAACCCTACCACCTAGTATGGGAGGGGACCTAAAGTTTTACATGGATTCCGAACCATGGAGCAACTCGCATTCGTGACAAAATGCACTTATCGAACTTAGAAAGAGAAAGAGCGTGGTGCATGTTGGGGCGAGAAATTGAACCCAGACCTCTGGTACACTAGGCTAAGAGCCTTAGAGATTTAACGAGATTTAGACGCATCAGCATATGCTGCCTTTCTCAAACTTATAAATAAATAAATAAAATTCAAGGCAAGCCGCCGACTACGAGTCACTCAAACAGTTTCGACCGGCTCATGGTTCAATTGCTCTATATTCACTAGGGGCATTCACAACTTTGTTGTGAAAATCAAATCTCAAATGGTTTGTGCTCCTTTTATTCATGGGCACATTTAGTGTTAAATCTATCGTTGTATTTCGTGTGTGCAGGTCGTAACCTGTACTGGACGGACGACGCGGTGGGACAGATATCTGTGGCTCGACTCGACAACTCCACCATCCGCAAGGTGCTCGTGCAAGGCACCACCTTCAACCCGCGCTCCATAGCCCTGGACCCGGCCCGAGGGTGAGACTGATTGTCGTAACCCACACTGTTGGGAGAATTGGCATTATTGCAATATTACTCATGTCACAGTGTTATTCGGCCCCTTATCTAATTTTAGTTGTATCCTAACCATAGTATTGTTACGTTCATGGGGAATAACAAAAAAAAACATTTCCATATATTTTAAAAGTTACGAACAAAATTACAAATACCAACTAACAATCTATTGAGTAGATTAATCTCTTCTGAAATAGAACTGACAAGATACCAAAATAGGGCCCTGCTTCTTGGCCATGAACCATCTCCGTGAATAGCCTCGAAAGTTCTAGAGGGTTTACCTGTTTTGCAATAAATAGTAAATCTCCTTAAATGAGCTCACATTGTGTAGTGCATTTCATTCACTTTATGTATGAAAGCACTGATGTTTCTCCGAATAAATAAAATAAAATAAAAATAAAAATATCAGAAGAGCAATATTGTTTTCAAAAAAAGAAAAGCAATGAAAATGCTTTCACCAAAGTTTGTCGCTCACCTCACTTGAAGAATGTTTTGATGCGATCTTTGCATAGGAGTTTTCCTTTATGTGCAAACAGCTTTTGATTCTGTGTCCCATAACCTTTTCTTCCGAAAATTAGAGAGCCTAGGTATATAGGTACTGTCCCGCGCGGCACCTAACTATTATATGTTGTGTACAATGCATGCAGGAACATGTACTGGTCGGAGTGGGCGTCGGGGGTGCACCGCGGCAGCATCGAGACGGCATACATGGACGGCAGCGCGCGCCGCACGCTCGCCAGCGACGACATACACTGGCCCAACGGGCTCACCGTCGACTTGGACACGGAGCGGCTGTACTGGTGAGTGGAACCTCGTATACGGAATTGTGCCGCAGTGGGGTGTATAGTCACATTCCAAAGTCCACTTCATATCCAACGAGATTGCTATGAAGTGCTCGCATCGCAAGCGGGACGAGGGGATAGCACTGTCCGCGCGGATTGTGGTAGGATGTCCCGCCTGAAACCCGGTCGGCGGGGGAAGGGGCACGCCCCATCAAAAATTATAACTTGAATTAAACTATTACACAAATGAAATTAATGCAGCATGTTTGAATGTTAGTAGTCCTCAACAATATATAAATTGTGCCTATGTCGATTTAAATAATATCTTCCCATGGCCAGTCCCTGCCATTATTGTAACATAAAAAAAAGCCAAGACATCGAAAACAAAGCAAATAATGAAAAGTGTTATCAAAACGTCGGACACACGATAGCAACGTTGCAACATGGAAGCAAAACTGAAAATACAAAACATATCCAATCCAAACAAGCAAATGAATAGTGTACTCTGTCATGCAGGTCGCACTTTCTGAGTGCGAGTGTGAGCGATAGATCTTCTCCAAATGTATCACTCAATGTTGTCACGCCTAAAACATTAAACCCATTTTCCTAGTTCATCTTTGTCATCAAGGTCACCGTGGATTGTAACTTTGCTGACTGGTATGGTTATTGACGGCAGGTGTGACGCGTACCTCAACCGCATCGAGTACATGAAGCTGGACGGTTCGGGGCGCACGCTGCTGCTGCGCGACGGCACCGTGCGCGTCACCAAGCCCTACGGACTTGCGCTCGTTCAAGGTGAGCACCCCCTCCTGCCCCCTCCCTCACTCCCCACCACACTCGCCTACGTTATCACCCAGCGATTCAACACTAACTGGCACCCCATACCCATACCCACAAGACACCTGCAGAGACAACTATTCACTTTGCGAATGTAACATTAACTTCACATCAATCTTGGCACTTCTAGTATTTGCGAGACAAACTTTAAAAGTACCATTGTGAAACAGTATGCAACCAACTTAATGTTGTGGATAATTTTGCATAATGTAACAGATTTACGTAAAATTGTGAATTTTTTTAGATAGCTCTGTTTATTGACAAGCTCGCATGGAGGATACTTTATTGGAAAATTCTCCAGTTTACCCGTAATTAAATCGTTAAAAGAAGTTCTCGTAGCCTAGTGGCGCGGGGACTGGCCTAGCGTACCAGAGACCTGGGTTCAATACCGACATGCACCAATGTCTTTCTCTTTCCGAGTTCGATAAGTGCATTTTCATCACGAATGCGAGCTGCTCCATGGTTCGGAATCTATGTAAAACTGTAGGTCCCCTTCCCCTACTAGGTGGTAGGGTTTAAGCCCGCCCGGGTTGGTACCATCGCATTGGATGAAAAGATGGTCGAAGCGGCAATGAAAAATTGTCCGTGTTTTCCATCCAGTTCAATGTAGCCGTGCTCATAAAGGGAAGGTCCTGGCATGGCACCAATTTCCTTCGGGAATGTGGTGTATTGGGCTAATATCATAACGGTAGTTAGCCATCCATGTCGGGTCGCATAAAAAAAAAAGTTCCTTATATTACTTTCACTTTGTGATTCACATCCTACAAGTGGGCCTGCGGCACGGAGGGGAGGCGGATGAGGTGCCCCATTATGGTTCTAGCTATCTGCCCGTACCTGTATCGGTACGGTACCTGTGTGTTTTAAGAATGTCTACCAAGAGTGCAAGTCTTTACAAGTTCGTCCTGGGCATTTTTGTTTTGTTTTTGCATAGTAATTGTTTTGTTTTTCCAATTTAAAAATTTCAAATAACAACAAGTCAACTCTGGGAAAAAATAAATTCACGCACCAGCTTCAAGCTGCTAGTGATATAAATAATATAATATAATAATAATTGAAAACACATTGTACGCCCCGGGGTCGGCTTTAGCCTCGATCACCCGGCGAGCCTCCGATATTAGTTGGGAACGTATGTAATTAACAAAAACACTTTTTATCTGAAGACATCAATTTGACCTTCGCTCCGCCACTAGTTGTCGCCGCTTGCTCGGCCGTCAAACGAATAGGACCCGGAGCCGTGCGCGTCTGTATTTTAATCTCACAGATGCGCTTCCACTGACCGGCAAACAAAAAACTTGGTTCCCTTCCGACCCCGCGTCGCGGAGTGAGAGAAAGAGACTACAGATATAAGAGCAAACGGCATTAGCGACAGAGACAAAGGTTTTAGAGACAAGTTTAATAATACTCATAAAACACAAGACAGTCATTACAATTTAAGGTCAAACACATAACATTCAAACAGTTCAGTTCGTGCTACCGTGAGAAAACAACACTATATAATAAACTAGCTGCGGTACCCGGCTCCGCTCGGGTTAGCGTCGGCAAAATTATTTCATGGATAAAAAGTATCCGACATGACTGATCCAAAATAGGGTCAAACTGGTCCAGGACAATGTATCCATCTACCAAATTTAATCAAGATGGATTTAAGACAAATTTAATCAAATTTAATCAGAAAATAGCATGATTTAATGAGAAACATCCAATAATTCCCATTTAGAGCTTTGTTGACATTTGGTGGCTATTTAAAAAAAAAGCATTTGCCGCCAGAACCTTTCTGCACTTGCACTGCAACATTGTTTACCTAGTAAGTAAGTAACGTGTAATGTAGGTAAGTTTTGCGTGGACTCCAACCCACAGCCAGCCTCAACATCGAAAACAGTAACCCATCTCGAACCTGACAGCTCCCAGAGATCCTATACATTGATAAAATACGCACATAAATCGGGTTAGTGGTTCGCAAGTTATAACAATTTAACACTCACTACTCACCCTTCAGGTAATGAAGCGTTATATTATGTAGCCTATAAGTTTTGAGTAGAATCAGGCTAGGCGTAGATACAATCCGCATCTATATCGAGTAATTGGTTCTCAAGGATTTTACCAAGTAGTCCTAAAGTTGCGGGAAATACCAAGCCGTACCCGCCCCCCCCTCCCGCCGCCGTCGGACCGCCCGCCCCGCCCCCGGCCCCGCTCCCCCTGGTGTGAAGTAGCGCTACCGGCATCGTTTTCGCAGCCCCGTGAAAGTTCTAAAGCCCATGGGCACAATATCTTTATAAATTGTAGCCTTTGTCCTATTTTGATGTATAAGCTATATTATTGTAAAGTTTCTTTAAAATCCATTCAGTAGTTTTTACGTGAAAGAGTAACAAACATCCATCCATCCATCCATCCATCCATCCATTATTACAAACTTTCCCCTTTATAATATTTATTAGACTAATGGGCTATAGTAGTTCATCGTTCACACTACTATAGCTCGACACATACGCTCTCACGTATACTTCATTTAGTTCATAGCATGGTCCGTCGTCAACACACATCATTATACATCGAATATCAGTGACTTGTCTTGAGCATTAAAATTTACGAATATTAAAGATTTTACCTTTGAATGATAAGATACGGTCGCTTGATGTCATAACATTACACAAGAAATTGAGACAAATTGGAGATCCATCTGTGTTACATATATTGGTATAAACCTTTTAGCAAAAAGGACTTGGGAATCCTTGCTCTTTCCAGTATAACGAGACAATGGTATGTGTTCAGGCATGGTGTACTGGAGTGAGCACTCGACGGGCCTCATCAAGCGGTGGGTGAACTCGTCCACGGTGGAGCTGTTCCGCACGGAGAGCCCGCCCCTGCTGCACCTCAAGCTGTACGATGCCACGACGCAGGGAGGTGCGTATTTTATTTTTTTATTTTTATTTATTTATTTAGGAGGAAATACAGACACGAACAATGAAAGCAGTAACAATAACAAGTAATTAGAATTTGCTCGTATCCAAAGCTATTCCTCACTGATACATAAGAATACATTAAAGAAAAGGTGGTGCATGCGGAGTTACAAACTAGGAACATACATGTAAATAGGAATAAGATATATAGTTGGTACATATGTTTGCTTACAATAGCTTAAGATTTCTGACTTTATATTTAAATGTACGTCGAAAAACAAATCTAATTTTATCATCCTTTCATTGTACAGCTGGCACATTCGTCTAACAGGATCTCTAACACCAGCATTTGTGCGTACGTTACTAAGGTGGAATAATGCATTAAATCTAGTGCTTCTTAGCGGGACTCTAAAATCTATCAGTTCGAGAAGGCTAGGGGAGTCGATTATATTATTACAGATCTTATATAGAGTAACTAGATCAAGTTGAGAACGTCTTTCGAGAAGAGTACATATCTTATAGCGATTGATCATTTTGGCATATGAGCTTTTTGGGTCACTCAATCTATAGCTAAGGCATCGCAGAATTTTTTTCTGTAAACCCTCTAACTTACTTACATAAACTTCATAGAGTGGATTCCAGACAACGGTGCAGAATTCCAGCTGGGATCGAACAAGTGTAAAATACAAAAGGAGATAAGTTTCAAGTTTTCGGAAAGGTTTACTAAATCTATAGACAAATCCCAGCATAGAATAATCTTTGTCAACTATATCATCAACATGTTGGTCAAAATGTAGCTTCAAGTCAAATAACATACCTAGATCCCTGATACCGTGAACTCTGTCCAGACAATGCTGCCCAAGGCAATAGGTGTGTGTAATTAAATTTGTATTCTTGGTGAATGTGATCACCTTGCACTTGTTGAGGCTGAGAAACAATTTATTTTGAATACAGAAAGCGTCGAACCTAACCAAATCACGCTGAATTTGTAGGCAGTCATTAACACTTCGTACAGAAGAGAACAATTTGATGTCATCAGCATATAGAAGAAAAAGACAGTGTTTGAAGCAGGTTTTGACATCGTTAATGAACATTATAAACAGCAATGGGCCGAGAATGGAGCCTTGTGGCACACCAGAGGTTACAACTTCCCAAATGGAGTTGTAACCTCGGAGGGACACAGCCTGTTGTCTGTTGGATAGGTAAGATACGAACCATCTCAACAGATTTCCTTTGATACCATTATACATTATCTTTTTTATTCGTATTAGGTGGTCGACTTTATCAAAAGCCTTTTTGAAATCGCAGTAAATGGAATCAACCTGATAGCCGCGATCTATATTTCTGAATAAATAGTTTGAGTAAATTAGCAAGTTACTGGCCGTTGATTTACCTTTGACAAAGCCGTGTTGCTGTTCGATAATTTGGGAAGCTAATAAGGGATAAATTTTGTCATGAACTAACCTCTCAAAAAGTTTAGGGATACTGGACAATATGGATATTGGTCTATAGTTTTCAATTTTTTGGCGACACTCAGCTTTGTGCACTGGAATTATAAATGCCATTTTCCATGTTTCGGGGAAAACTCCTTCATTTAAGCATTGATTAAAGATCATTGTCAGTGGAACACATAAGGTAGAAGCGATTTGTTTAAGAAAATAGGGTGGTATCTTATCTGGCCCGGCACCCTTATTAGTGTCGAGTGATTCTAAAGCCTTCTTAACGTCCTCTTTTTCCAAAATAATGTTGTTAATACATGCAAAACCAGAGTCCTCTGATTCTGGGAAGAGGTGAGAGACATTAAAAGTGTTGCTAATGGAAGACGGCTCGAAAGTAGATTTAAAAAACTTTGAAAACATGTTGCAAATTTCTTGGGGGTCGTTGGATGTAAGTCCTTCAAAGGACATAGTAGCTGGATATCCATCGGAAGATTTAAGTGAAGATACGTAAGACCAAAAACTTTTAATATTCTTTTGCATTGAAGTTTCGACAGTATCGAAGAAGGACTTGTAACAAAGGTGTACTAATTTTTTGTATTTAGAGCGTAAAAAAGAAAATTCTTGATAATCGGATTGATTGCTATAAACTTTCCACTTTAGCCATACTTTATCTTTTTTTCGAGACAATGTTATGAGTTCTTTAGTGAACCATACAGGAAATCGTTCATTTTTGCGAGAAATTAGAGGTATATTTCTATATATGATATCATAAATGTGGGAATAAAACGCCTCTTCTGCTGATAAGTTGCCTATTTCACTTGCCCAGTTAAAACATTCCAAGTCATTGTTAATAGTATCATAGTCTGCCTTTCTAAAGTTATGTCTGCGTTGTTCATTATTTTTTATTTTATATTGGAGCAATAGTGATATTTGAAATGTCAAAGCTGGGTGGTGTATGTCTTCTGGAAGCAATGGATCGCAGCTACTTCCAATATTAACGTCTCGATTGCAAAGAACGAGGTCGAGGTGTTTGCCACTTACGTTCTCTATACAATTATATTGATGTAAATTCAGATAGGACATAGTTTGAACTAGTGCAACAAGGGAGCCTGTAACTGGGGGTGATGTGGACATATCTGCTTTACCCTTACTTGACCCGCTAGGGAAACACCAACAGATGGAAGGAAGATTCCAGTCACCAAGAGCACAAATTATGTTACCACTCTTGTGTGTCAATACTGACTCAATATTTTTACAAAAACTTTCATAATACCCTGTGGTTGAAGCCGGAGGTATATATACAGCACATATAATAAGGTCTAAGGAGCCAATGGGGATGCTTAAATATATTTCTTCTACGTGTGTGTTTTCCCATTCTTGATGGTGAGCAGCCCGCCACCGTCTTTCTTACCAGTTAGCAACCGGTCTCTGTCGCGTCGAAACACCGTATATCGAGCATCCAAAATTTCAGCTGTGTTCACACTTGATACAAGCCAAGTCTCAACTAGGACTAAAACATCATAATTGTTTACTAATGTATTAATAAATAGCTCCCGGGTCTTGGTTCTAATACCGCCACAGTTCTGATAATAAACAGATAAAAATGATGACATCATGGCAAGGTAAGATCAGTCAGCGTTAACCTAATTTTGAAATATATCATTAATTTCCACCTTAGCAACAGTACAACAATGGCGATAGTAGATTTAGATATAAAAAGTTTTTTTTACAATTAACCTACATATTAACGCAGCAACTTTGCGATATGATACAGAATAATGACAATGGAACAAAGGAACATAATAAAATAAAGTGAAAAGGAAAAACATTTTAACTACGTGCTTGTAACAAACTCCATAAGCAGTTTTAGCAATCAAAGTGACACTTTGGTCAGACGGTAAGACCGCCTCAGTATAGATTCGTATGATAAGAGTGTGAATAATAAGTCCAGGTATGCATGCATGCAGCGGGTAAGGGAGTCACATTTTATCCAGGTCTTCTTCGCGGCGGATGACTACGAGACGCGCGTGATCGTCCTTCTTTGCCAGTATGCTGGCGTTTCGTACCCAAACATACTTATAATTTTTTTCCCGCCCAGCGGCGCGGGTCTTCGCGAAAAGGATCTTATTGTTCAGGGTGAGATGCTCATTCACGTAGAACTTGGCAGCCGGCGCGTCCAATCGAAGCTGTTCCGTGGTGAGACCGCGGCGAGCCCGTGCCGCGGCGATGACGTCATCGCGCAGGCGCTTGGTCGCCAACTGAACGACAATGTTGCGCGGCCTGTGCGACGGCGTCGTGTGCCCGCGCGCGACGCGGTGCACCGCCACCACACTGCTGCTCGGAAGCGGAACGCTGATCAGGGTCCCGATATTTTCCACGATGCTGAGTAGATTCTCACCTTTTTGCTCAGGGATATTCTGTACATCAAGATTGCACTGCCGTTCGCGTTGATCCAGGTCATCTTGATTAGCTTTTAGCGATTGTATCTGTTGGCGCAGACCGGCGTTCTCTTCTTTTAGGATACTGACAGACTGCACCAGTTCATTCATTTGAACCTTCCAGTCGCTGGTAATTTGAGTGAACGCGTTTAATTTGCTCTGGACGGCGGCAATGGCCTCCTGGTGTTCCATTCGCATGGATTCCAGCTTCGTCTCAAAGTGAGTAATAAGAGCATTGGTGTCTATATTAATCAGCGAGGGATGTGGCGAAGGAGAGTTTAATGGAGAGTCCCCGGCTTCCAACAGTAAGGGGGAAAGTGTAGACTTTTTATTTGCACTCTTGTTTTTACACTCGTCGCAGCGCCATTTCACCCGGTTCCTAAGGAGAATTTTGTTGAATTCTGATTCAGTGAGCCCGGCACAGATAAAATGCCATGACAGCCAACAAGCTACGCACTTTAACGTCAATGAGTCGATCGCAGCTGTTGCAAGACATCTTTATTTCTTTCAATTTGTCCCTAGACGTTCAACGGTCACCAACCTGCTCAAATGTGTGGACAAATGGACGTGTGATTGGAATGAGAGACGGCCCACTGACATCATTTACCTGGACTATGAGAAGGCTTTCGATAGAGTTCCCACCAAACGGCTCTTGCATAAATTAGAACACTTTGGCTTCCGAGGAAATCTCCTGTCATGGTTCCGAGATTTTCTGACAAATAGACGGTTTCGTGTGCGAGTTGGAGAGGATATGTCTGAACCTTACCAAGTTCTGAGCGGTGTACCACAAGGATCCGTCGTCGGCCCAGTCGCCTTCGGAGTATTCCTAACAGATTTAGGAGAGATAACACACCTCAACTTCTCTCTTTTCGCTGATACCAAATTTTTTGCTAACCCTATTATCGCCCAGCAAAAAATCCAGGACACCCTTGACAAGATTTCTGGCTGGACAAAGGAGTGGCTATTGTCACTCAATGCCAGTAAATGCACTGTGCTACACCTAGGACCCAAAAATCCACATCACTCTTACTGGCTTGATGGAAAAATGATTGAGACAGTGACAACGCAACATGATCTCGGTGTGACAATTTCAGAAGATCTTAAATGGGAGACACACATCACAGAAGTCGTCAAGAAAGCCAATTCCCTACTATACATGATCAGAAAGGCCTTCTCGTACATAAATACAGAACTATTCCTAAAATTATATAAGGCCTATGTTCGCCCCTTATTGGAATATGCTTTTCTGATTTGGAACCCTTATTTTAGAAAGGATATAGACCTTGTGGAAGGCGTTCAAAGACGGGCCACAAAAATGATCGCAACACTTAAGAAGCAAAGTTATGAACATCGACTTAAAGTTCTCGGACTCAGCACCCTGGAGGAACGCCGCCAGCGGGGGGACCTCATAGAAACATACAAAATCCTCAATGATTACTATAATTTACCAAATCTCAAAGAAATGTTCACAAAAAATACAAACATACACCTTAGAGGGCACAGCTTAAAACTTAACCACTCTGCATCAAATTCTAACCCCAGGAAACACTTCTTGGTGAACAGAGTTGTAGACTCTTGGAACAAGCTGCCGGAGGAGGTCATTAGGGCTGAAACTGTAAATGGATTTAAAAACCGACTAGACAAACACTTAAAGGCAATAAAAAAATAAAATAACAAATAATCAATAATAATAATAAACAATCAACAACCAATAAATAAAATCAAAACAAATATAGAATGTGAATCATAAGTAATATTAGTAATACCATTTTTATTTATTCTTTTAATATACAAGTGCACTCCGGGAAAAATGAAATTCACGCATCAGCTTTAAGCTGCTAGTGATATAAATAACATAATAATAATAATTATGATTTCTTCTGAGGTTATGTTTACGATAATGGGCACAGCAGTGCCACCTAGTGGCGATTCGTAGCAACACGCTCGCTGATAACGATATATCTCTTGAAAGCAGTAATGTTCGGCAAGAGGTTTGGTTCTAAGTTTTCAGTATGTGTCGGCTACGCAGCAAACTAGCGCCATCTAACGCTTAACAAGAGCAACACAATCGATAATGAACACTATGACATTATAGTCTTGAAGCTGCTAGCTGCGTAAAGTCAAGTAGCAAGTTTACACGTTTTAGCCACCATAACCTACAATCATCGACACTGCTCAAATTGACAATGTTTGGACGTTACAACACGAGATAACGCTCACCGATGACCGCCAGTATTGGCGGAAGAGAATCACGTATGTTTTGCACAATAACACTAAGTTAATTATAACGAAACCAACTATATTGTGAAGCGTCAGAAGCGTCCCAGCTATTCACTGCAGCGCCACCTAGCGGTCTGCGTACTCACAAGTAATACCTCTACACTGCACGATGTGACCCTACACCTCAAACAACCACTGAGCTCGTTTGGAGCCCCTAGTACCAGCTGTCACCTAAATTGGCGTTGACAGCAAACTGCTCGACCGGCGTTTTCAAATGTATGCAGAGTTGAAGAGCGCATGCAGTGGGCGCTAAAGGAACTAATATTTACGAGTCCAAGTTTGATTTGAGAGCTTACTCACCATCGCCGTAAATACTTTGACGTTGCCGTTTGCGCAGACGTCGCGTTTTTATATAAATCGGAAGTCCGAGTTTGACTTTGACAGCTTGAAGAAGTAAAACCATAGAATATCTAGTAAAAACTTGTATGGAGTTTGACGTGTTTACGCAACCTCGAAGTTTGCGAATTTTTCCAATTTAGGTGAGAACTCGACTGACCGCTCTGAAGCTCATATTTATACTCTTATGTGGGAGTTATTGTTGATTATTGTTGTGTTGTTCATTCATTATCATTAGACAATACGATATACTCAGATTTCTCTTATTTATCCCTTTCCACACTGAAATCTCAATTTCTTTGTGACACTGGTGAATGCGAGCAGACCGCAGATTTTTCTCAGCTGAGAGTAACAAGCTCACGAACTAAGAAAACCGGTTGCGTTCCGTGGAACTACTACGTGGGGTACTAAACTCTAAACTCTACTGACGACCTGTTTCACTTCTAAGAACTAGATCACTTGCATCACCTCTGAGAAACAGTCTCTTTCTCACTGCTGTAGTTTGCACAATGTCGCTTGTTTCACATCCAAAGAATGACTGTCCGCCCCTAGTGCTAGGGCGCTTTAAAAATCAAAGGACATTTTGGCTATACATTTTCTAGGCATGGCATAAGAGTGCACATGACGTACCACTCATGAACAATTTCCTACAAGATGTGGAATGTTCATGAGATGCTTAGAGCCCCTAGTCCGATTTGTCACCTAAATTGGCGTTTACGGAACTTCGAAGTTACGTAAAAATCAAACTTTTACTACTTATTCTGTGGTTTTACTGCTTCAAGCTGTCAAAATCAAACTCGGACTTCCGATTTGTATAAAAACGCAGAGGTGGCGTGGAGGGCAACGTCAACGTATTTATGGGGTCGATGAGTAAGTTCTCAACTCAAACTCGGACTCGCAAATGTTACTTTGCTTAACACCCACTGCGCGCGCTCTTCAATTTCTCCTTACATTTGAAAACGCTAGTTAATCGATTTGAGGTAACACCCCAATTGAGGTGTCAAGTCAAACTGGGGGCTCAGATGTGAGTCTGAATGAGTTGAATGTACATTTATGTATCATAACGTGTATACTGTGCAGGCAGCAACGAGTGCAGCGCGGCGGGCGCCGGGGGAGGCGGTGGAGGGTCGCGCTGTGCGGAGCTGTGCCTGGCGACGGCGGCGGGGCGCGCGTGCGCGTGCGGCGCGGGCCGCGAGCCCGCCGGCGCCGGCGCCGCCTCGTGCCGCGCCGCGCCGCACTACCGTCCGCCTGCGCGCTGCCCTCCCGCCCAGTTCCACTGCGGACGCGGGTACGCACCACCACATACCACCCACCACCACTCCACTGCAGTGATGGTCGGACGACCGTCATTCCTTGCTGTCAGGACCCGAAGCTCGTTGCGAACATATCGTAGCAGTTAGTCCTGCATGGACACGTGCCCTCTGCATGTGCAAATTCCACCGTTAGATAGAATATCAGTCACAGAAATACAGGAGAAACGAGTATTTTCAAACTACTCCTTATTTGTCTATGGCCCGGAAGGTTAGTGGCACTTGTTCTCATACTCAGATCATGTGCTTTCAACAAATTGTGTGTTTCTTTTCCTCCCTTACTTTTCTAACTGTGCAGTAAAACAAAAAATGGAAACACTAAACGCAAAGAGACGATGGGTCAATGCAGAAAAGAGTTGCCTAACCTCAAAGGCAGCTGCATTGACCTGTAATTGTTGGCACGAGCCGGTATCTTTGTGTACATCAGTACTGACAGTGCAGCTCGAGTCGAGTACTGTCCGGCACTGAACGAGGCCTTAGGCAATATTGTTCGTTCAGTAAAATTATTTATCTGGTGTGGAAAACCTTGTCTAGGGACCCATAATTATTCACAAGTTTTTTTTAAATTGTAACAAATGTAAATGATTGGACTATAATTAGGATACAGATCAACTTTCTCGCCATTACATATTAGGATTACTGGGGGTCTATGCCGGTTTCTGTTAGTTTATTGAAAAATGCATGGTTTCAAAGGCTAATAATTGATTGAGATTGAATATGGTTCATCTGGAAGTGCCGTGACATGAAAGAGTGGTTGGTTGTTGTCGGCAGACACTGCATCGAGCAGAAGTTCGTGTGCGACGGGGACGCCGACTGCCCCGACCGCTCCGACGAGGACTCCTCCGTGGGTGGCGTCTGTGGTAAGTCTCCCCATTCCTCCCACTCTTACTTAAAAACAACTGTATCCCTTTTATTCTTGATCAACATTCCGAGTGAAATTGGGTCATATTTTGAGCTGCTGAAAATAATTGGTTGAAAGAATTAGGCGCCATAGATTATTTGCATTGCATTGCTACATTAAACACGTGGAAAACACAGACAATTTTCATTGCCTCTTTGAACATCTTCCGTTCAATGCAATGGCACCATTGTGGTATCAGTGGAATCAGCTCTACCACCCAGTTAGTAAATAATTACGTAGAATTTATGCCGGGGTCATCACTTAACGGTCAGACGGTCAATCATCTAGAACCCGACCGCACCTAGTCTGATGCCCATATGGACGATCTAACACCAAGGACTCAAACGAGGTTGTCAAGAGTTAATTTCAAGTCATCAGGGTGATGTTGCAACTACGTTTAAAATGTAGTATAGCATACTTTACGTTTTCTCTTATTGAGAAATTTAATTGAAATTCCTTTTGTAACTGCTTGACCAGATTTTCACGCGGCAGGTCGGTGGGGTGTCTCCTCTCGCCATAAGTGCAAAGTCATAAGTATTCAAACATGTTCAATGACTGCGGTAATCTCAAAAGTATCATGCTTGACCAGATACTGCATTCTTTAGTAAGGTTGGTTTTTTGCATCCAATCCCTCTTCCTATTGATGAATGTTATTGCAGCAAATGCGTCGTGTCCGGACTCGCAGTTCCGCTGCGACGTGAACCGCTGCATCTCCTCGTCGTGGGTTTGCGACGGACTTAAAGGTACCGTTCATTTCTAATATCAATGCGCTTCCCCTTTTATGCAACAAAATAAACTCACACTGTGGCGCTTCCAGCAAACAATTCAATAGGTCAATTGTCACACTCGAGTAATCTTTGCGTTCAAAATGTCCATCGAATCACCTCTTGTATGCATAAGGCAGAGACAGATGATTGTGCACATACATGCAGCACCCACATATCACCAGATATCTGTCCTGTCACATTTACATGTTCTGCAAATATTTTTTTGAAAACGAAAGATATTGACATTTGCTACAGCGGTGAAATCATTAGTCTTGCCCCATCTCGAAAGTTCTTCAGATGTGGTTGTGATTTCCTCTCAAATTCCTTCCGCCAATTGAGCTTGTAGTGGCAATGCAGCGAACAATACTGCTAATTGGTAGAGCGAGCTATATAGACACACGTGGTTTCGTAGATGTGACACTCTCACACGTAGCACAGACAATGACATATAAGTGCGAGTGAACCTCCACAAGTGCGTAAGCGAATAGAGCCTTAGTTGACCGCATGCGTGTGCAGATTGCAAGGACGGGCGCGACGAGGAGCCAGAGCTGTGCGCGTCGGAGACGTGCGAGGCGCAGCACTTCTCGTGCGCGCGCTCAGGGCGCTGCGTGCCGGCCGCGTGGGTGTGCGACGGCGAGCCCGACTGCGGCGTCGACGACGACAGCGACGAGCGCCAGAACTGCAGTGCGTTGCTATTCTCTAACTTACTTAACGTGGTTTTTTATATTGTATGACCCTGGGAAAACAATTACAAGCTTAATTATTATAATTATTATTGATAGTATACACTAGCAGATGCGTGTACTATAAATTTTGATATTTTTGTGGTGGTTAAGAAATGAAATGCAGCACTATAGCGCATCGACGCAACCACCACGCCAGTCATCCTACGGGACTCGGCCGAGGCGGTTGTCAAGCATGTTTTTGAAGTAATAAAAGATTATACAAGGATATGAGTATTATTTATTCGAGAGACTTGCAGTAGTCAAATCAGTATACTAAATTTTGGGTGCACTTCAACTATTATTATTGTGTTTTTAGTTAAGTTTAATACTATTTATGTGTTTGACTGGTTTTTAAAACCATTTATTGTAATAGCACAAATCACTTCTTGATGCAATTTATTCCAGGAGTCCACTACTCTGTTTGAAAGAAAGTACTTCCTTGGATTTGAATTAGACCTGGTTTGGTTAAGCTTAAGCGAATGGCCACAAAGCCCCGTTTTGTTCATTTTGTACACGGATTTAAGTTGAAGCACATCATAGTGGGCATTAAGTATTTTAAAAGTTTCAATGAGATCTCCTCTTTTTCTTCTTTCTTTAAGTATTATATTGAAATACTTTACAGAAACTGTAGGATTGACACGACAGCCATTAGGGCTGATCCTGTAACCACACGTTCATACATAGATCAACATATCTATGAATTTTTCTATCACTGTTCTGTCATGCATAGCCAATAACCAAATTTAGTAACTCTGTTTCTGACTTCGTCGAAAGGGCATCAAAAGTTCTGATATTCTATATTTGGTCTTGTTTGGTGTATTTCTCGCAACAACTATTTAACGCACTATTTAATTCACTTATTCGGTGCAGAGTACTCAGAGTGCCAGAGCATCACATTCACGTGCGACAACGGCAACTGCGTGCCGTGGGAGTACTACTGCGACGGACACGACGACTGCCGCGACGGCAGCGACGAGAAGGGCTGCAAGGAGTCCTGCATCGACAACTCGCAGGTGACTGTCGATGCAGAGAACTTGGAGTGTTAGAGCATTATGTTTATATGCAACAAGGGCAACTGTGTGCGGTGGGATTACTACTGCGACAGGCACGACGACTGCTGAGATGACAGCAGCAAGAAGGGGTGCAGGAGTCCTACTTTGGAAACTGCCAGGTGACTGTCGATGCAGAGTACAGAATGAGCCTAACTTTATGGCCAATGTGAAGTTGGCGCGTTCCGCTGCATAGAGCGCCAATGTTAGATCAGCGTGGGAGACTACCGTACCCTGTGCAAGCTATAAAATTTGGTGCTAGCTGTTAGGCATCACGTTTAAGTGAGACTACCACAACTGCGTGAGGTGGCAGTACTACTGCGATTGGCACGAAGACTGCCGTGACGGCAGCGATGGTAGGGTTTGCACGGAGTCCTGCGACGACAACTCGCACGCATCTTTCGATGCAGAGGACTTAAAACGGTTAGAGCATTATGTTCACATGCGACAAAGGCAACTGCCTGTATATTTGAACAGAAACTATATTGGATTTGGTTTCTGCTCAGCTGCTGGCGCTTGGGAGTGGTAATTCTCAATCCATCGCAGGCATTATAGTGCGAGTACTACTCTAACCAGCAGTATCGACGGCAGCGACAACAAGCGCGGCAAAAAGTCCTGCATCGAAAACTTGCTGGTGACTCTTGCCATGTGACTTGGAGGCTCCTATATTTTTTGGCCCCAGAACAGGCCTCGTTAGGTTGGGGTACGGAAATGAAAATACGGCAGATGTATGTATGTAATCATTGGATTGGGTCTTGGTTTTCACTTATTGTTCAGTCTAAAATAAGTGTGTGATGTGTTTGCAGGTATACTGCGACCCTGACGGCATGTGTCTGCCGGCGACATACCGCTGCGACGGCTCGCAGGACTGCCCCGACGGCAGTGACGAGGCCAACTGCACCGCCAACACCACGCGGGCCTTCGCCAACAACCAGTTAGTATACCCACACCCAAACTCACCCCCACACATATCATCACTTCACTAATTCAAAGGATCAATTTATTTTATTAAGAATTCAGAGGACAAAGAAGGTGAATTAGGAAAAATGAAATGTGAGTGTGGATATGTTTTCTGTCACCACAAGTCTCAGGTGTCGAGTTCACCCACTCTTTATTAAGAACTCTTTGAAATAAAAGCACTCAAAAACGAATATGCTTGAAGATTTTTGCATCTATAAGAAGCAATGCATATTTATTTGTAAAATGTTCAGACACCACAGTATCCACGACACGGCGGGCGCCGGCTGTGAGGACCACGAGTTCCAGTGCAAGAACAAAGAATGCATCAGAAAGGTACATTTTCAATATTATTAATTAATATTAAAGGAAACACTTTATCACCAATCGTGTAGCTGAGTCATGGAACACACTCCCGGAGGAAGTAATTATTTATTTATTTATTTATTTATTTGATGAACGAGCAGCCTAAGCTGATGTGTTCATGTCTGGGCTCACTGGTGCTTTGTTATTACGGTTACTTTAGTTTAGTGTTTTTAGGTGTTTGTCAAGCCTGTTTTTAAAAGAATTGGTGGTGGGTGCTTCAACGACATCTTCTGGCAACTTTAATATTAAAAAAGTGAAATTAGTGCCGCTTCAGTGAACAACTTCAAAAACAGACTTGACACTTTTACAAAAAAATCAAAAACTTTAGACTTTTTACATGAATAAAAAAAACAAGTGCACCCCTAGTTACCAACATCGATGTACACGCATAAGCTTTAAGCTGCTAGTGTATCGAGACAATAATAATAATAAATGAGTAACATATTGCGTATCCATATTCAATCTGCCTGAAGTAACAATAAACAATACAGGAAGCTGGCCATTTGTTGCAACGAGGTATAGTGGAGGGACCGTTATGTCCTCATACACATTGTGATCTCTAGATAAGGGCGCTCGATTTAACGACACTAAAACGCCGAAATTACTTTGGTTGGTTTGCCTTATTATCCATACAATAATACACTATGTATAATCGCACCCACTCTAAATAATGACAACAATTCATCTTTATTAAGCTCTATCAACTAGCTGGGTGGATAGAAGGAAAGAATGACTCTAAAGAAGCTTGGCAGCAAAAATAACAACTCAATTATGCCATAAAATGCACTTAAGGGAAGTGTCGTTATATAGAATTTACACTTATTTAGAATTTATATTTTCCTATGACATTCTCTGGCCCATAAACTTATTTTATGCAAAAAAATATGTCAACCCGTTTTTCCATTGCTACGTGAAAGGAGAAACCATTGAACCATGCACTTTCACTTTTTTAATATTAGTTGAGATGAATGAATTGGGTTGGGTTTGGCGGCAGGAGTTCCGCTGCGACACGCGCGTGGACTGCCTCGACGGGTCGGACGAGGCGGGCTGCAACGCGTCGGCGGCGCGCCCCGCGGTGCCCGCCCCCGCAGCCGCCGCGCCGCCCTCGCTCGCCTGCGACGCGCCGCTCTGGAGCTGCGACAACGGCACGCGCTGCGTCTACCGCCCGCAGCTCTGCGACTCGCACTACGACTGCGACGACAAGAGCGACGAGGGCGGCCTCTGTCGTGAGTGTTACACGTGCGGGACCGGACAGGGCGGTGTACTTTCTCTACTTTAGAATCATCAAATGGAATTGTTTGATAAATGTTGACCAGCGATGTCGTCTTGATGGTAAAGTGGAAAGGTAAAGGAAGTTACGACACCTAAAACGAATACTGAGATTTGTAGTTTGTCAGCCTCGGTAACTCAGTGTGCGACGCCTTGTGATTCGATAAGCTGGGTAAGCACCTATGAGCGCGGTTAGGTTCTGGATGCGTGACCATTTTTGAGATTGGGAGGCAGTGGTTCGGATTCCACGTAAAACTTTAGGTGGAAGACCTACCTTACTTACTAGGTGGTAGGGTTAATCCCGCACGGGTTGGTACCATCGCATTGAAAGAACGATGGTCGAAGCGGCGATGGAAATTGTCTGTGTTTTCCATCCAGTTCAATCTAGCCGAGCAATATAAGGAAGGTTCTGGCATGGCACCTAGTTTGCATGTGGTGTGTTAGGATACTGTCAGCATTGATCTTTCGTAAATACAAAAAAAAAACATCTTGACATTTGGATACTTTGGCAGAGGTTTAGAGGCTTTGGTAATAAGATTTTTGAATCTGAACATAACATAAAATAGTAAAATATTTTGTTTAACGTTACTGACAAATTCTTCACACTTATGTGTTTAAATGTGTAGTGGAGGCGGTGTGTGAGTTTGCGGGCTGCAGCCACGTCTGCCAGCCGACGCCGGACGGCGCGGCGTGCGAGTGTCCTGCACCACTCTACCTGCAGACGGACCAACTCACCTGCGCCGAGAGCCATCCCTGCACCGCCTGGGGTGTCTGCTCGCAGGTGCCCAACACTCTTTATTTCGCCTAACTAGTAAAAGTAAAAACTTCACTGCCTTGGACATGTTTCCATTGCAAAAGGAGCTCAACTGATGTGACTTGTAATAATTTGAGGTTACACCACTGAGCTACGAGTATCCAGACAATTATGTTAACCAACCGCCAATGCGGTTCACGAAAAGCGACGTGTTTGAACATTGATTAACTCGAACATCTCTCTGTCTCGGGGCTTAGTCTGCCGAAGTAAGCATGCGCGCATATGAGCAGCCAGATTGTGGACTTTTGTTTTCGGAAAGAGATCTGAAAGTGGTTGCTTTCCTGTTGAGATTCCTTCGTGGCGCCGTATCGGAGCATGTAAATGCTTTAGAAGCACTGAGTCATAGTATTATTCTCTTCGAACTGGAATATAAATTGTCGAACCCATCACCAGTCACGGGTTGGACAATTTCAGTTTTTAGGCTGTTTGGATAAGCGGTCGTTCATATGACTGATGTTCCAATTATTGCTGCTCTACTGTACTATTATCGTTACAAATTTGTTATTTTTATTTGCCAAAAATTTAGAAACAAAAATAATGTTGGATGGCAATATCAAAATGGCTTACCGGCATGTTTACTTTCAGACATGCAACCCGTGGAAGTACAAACACAAGTGTGCTTGCTTCGAAGGTTACCGGCTCGCTGATGATGGATTCACCTGCAAGAGCACCGGTATGAATCCAACTCTATATTTTCGGGCATTGTGCTGGTGTAATTTCACTTGTGAACTGTTGTGAGAAGCCCCTTTTCTTAAACAAGTAGCGATACTGATTGAACTACACACAATCCCTGCTACTAATAATCCCAGATCATCATCTGAATAGTTATACAATGTTTTGTCCCTTTCTATCGAATTAGAAACTGCCTCTCAATGCAAAGGACAAAACATTGTATAACTATTCAGCTGATGATCTAGGTTTATTAGTAACAGGGAATATCTTTATTCGGCTGATGGCCATGTTTGCACTGCAATGTGAAATCAAAGAAAATCTGTTCCAAAATGCATCTCACTTCTAACCTATTGTGTCATCAGTATGGATAAAACAATCATAGTTGGCATTCTCGTCACTCGGTACACTGGGTTTTCAAAATCTGCCTGAAGATGTCGTTCAAGCACCCACCAACAATAAATTTAAAAACAGGCTTGACAAACACCAAAAACACTAAATTAAAGTAACCGTAATAACAAAGCACCAGTGAACCCAGACAAGAACACAGCAGCTTAGGCTGTTGGTTAATCAAATAAATAAATAAAAAATAAAGATATTAACCAGTTGAGCTATATATGTGCTATTCTAGACCGCGCCGTGCCGCTGATAATATTCAGCAACCGCAACGAGCTGCGCAGCGTGGAGTTGCCGAGCCTGCAGAGCAAGGCACTCATCTCCTCCCTGAAGAACACCATCGCCCTCGACTTCCACTACTCGCGCGAGGGTACGCAGCTCTACTGGACCGATGTCATTGACGACAAGATCTACAAGGGCACCATGCTCGCCGGATGTGAGTGCCTTCTTACTTTCAAACTTATAGGGAACTTTTCTTGACTGTGGGGAATTTGAGGTACTTGTGAATCTAGGTATTATCACCATGTCATAAAATAAAAATGTGTGTATTTTGTTGCAGCATTAAGCAAGATCGAGGTGGTCGTGCAAGCGGGGTTGTCGACGGCGGAGGGGCTCGCGGTGGACTGGGTGGGAGAGAACCTGTACTGGGTGGAGAGCAACTTGGACCAGATCGAGGTGGCCAAGCTCAACGGCAGCTTCCGGCGCACACTCGTCGGCGGCGACATGGAAAGTCCGCGCGCGGTGGCGCTCGACCCGCGCGACGGGTGAGTGCACACTCTAACCTCTAACCTTATGACAATTTACGACCTTCTGTGTCATCTGTGTCTGCAACATTCTTGAATGTGAATGTGAGCATAGTTGTCATGGTTCTCTTGGTGTCCACAGGCTTCTGTTCTGGAGCGACTGGGAGCAATCGGCGCCGCGCATCGAACGTTGCACGCTGGCGGGCGCGCGCCGCCGCGTCGTCGTCAAGGTGGACCAGCTGACAGACGGCGCGTGGCCCAATGGACTCACGCTGGACTACGCCGTGCGACGCATCTACTGGATCGATGCACGGTAAGGATCCCACATCAAGTGCTGCACAGTGTTGGGTGCGCGCCGCCGCGTCGTCGTCAAGGTGGACCAGCTGACAGACGGCGCGTGGCCCAATGGACTTACGCTGGACTACGCCGTGCGACGTATCTACTGGATCGATGCACGGTAAGGGTCCCACATCAAGTGCTGCACGCTGGCGGGCGCGCGCCGCCTCGTCGTCGTCCAGGTGGACCTGCTGACAGACGGCGCGTGGCCCAATGGACTCACGCTGGACTACGCCGTGCGACGCATCTACTGGATCGATGCACGGTAAGGATCCCACATCAACTGCTGCACACTGTTGGGTGCGCGCCGCCGCGTCGTCAACAAGGTGGACCAGCTGACAGACGGCGCGTGGCCCAATGGACTCACGCTGGACTAAGCCGTGCGACGCATCTACTGGATCGATGCACGGTAAGGATCCCACATCAAGTGCTGCACAGTGTTGGGTGCGCGCCGCCGCGTCGTCGTCAAGGTGGACCAGCTGACAGACGGCGCGTGGCCCAATGGACTCACGCTGGACGACGCCGTGCGACGCATCTACTGGATCGATGCACGGTAAGGATCCCACATCAAGTGCTGCACGCTGGCGGGCGCGCGCCGCCTCGTCGTCGTCCAGGTGAACCAGCTGACAGACGGCGCGTGGCCCAATGGACTCACGCTGGACTACGCCGTGCGACGCATCTAGTGGATCGATGCACGGTAAGGATCCCACATCAAGTGCTGCACGCTGGCGGGCGCGCGCCGCCGCGTCGTCGTCAAGGTGGACCAGCTGACAGACGGCGCGTGGCCCAATGGACTCACGCTGGACTAGGCCGTGCGACGTTTCTACTGGATCGATGCACGGTAAGGATCCTACATTGAGTACTGTACACTGTTGCGTGCCACGTCGTCGTCAAGATGGACCAGCTGAGGAACGGCGCGAGGCCCAACAGACTGGATCGTTGCACGGGGAGGGTCACGGCTATTCCTACACGACCCCAAATCGCATATCCAACATGTGTTTCTTCGGTATCACTCTTGGTACCTGGAATATATATAATATTATAATCCTGGAAGATACCTAGATGGAACCCAAATCTGGCTTGACATTTGGACTTTTCAATAATCAATCATTAAGGTGGCCCAACCCGGCGGGCCTAACTCATTCGCGGGCACGGTACAAAACCGTGCTGTTGCGCTCTGGGACCTTCTCTGTTTTAAAGAATAAGACAGGCTCCGTGATGAGGAAGATGCAACATGTTCACAAAAAAGACATTGTGCATAGTGTATGATTTAATAATATTTACGAAAATTTTAATTTTAAAACGACTTATAGTTAAAAGTAAACCAAGACCGCTGTAGTCAAAAATCCAACAAAAACGAAATAGATTATAAATCTTGATTAAATAAGCTATGTCAGATGACTAATCTTTTTAAGATGTTCTTACTTTATCATTGCGTAATCCACCCTTAAAGTTATTGTATAAAACGCCCGAAAAATTCAAACTTTCGGACCTTATAACTTAGAAACCAAACACAATTTTACGATGCGAATGGTCATCAGACATCTAGTTCTATCAAATAAAGCTATTTTGAGCAAAATTTTGGATCTCTGACAAGAAATATGGGCGTGATCTTATTTCCCCGTTTGTATGGGGAGATGAGCGGGATGGGCCACCTTAATGGCACTAAAGTAGAGCAATTCAATAAAGCTGATGTTGCTTGTTTGTTATTTTCCGATAGAACAATTTTTTTGCAGGTTCCAAAGTAGCCAGGATTTAAGTCAACCTATCTTTTATAAGTTCTTTGAAATTGTTCTATCTAATTCTATGCACTGCCTATTCAATACCATGACAACAGTGCAACAAATGATACTTCATGTTTTGTAACAGTTCGGACTCGGTGCACACGACCCTGTACGATGGCTCCGAGTACCACGAGGTGCTGCGCGGGCACGAGGCGCTCTCGCACCCGTTCGCCGTCACGCTGCTCGAGTCGCACGTGTACTGGACGGACTGGCGCAGCAACAGCGTCGTGCGCGCTACCAAGTGGAACGGCTCCGACGTGAGCGTCGTGCTCCGCACGCTCACGCAGCCGTTCGACATCAAGATTGTGCACCCCAGCCGCCAGCCGCGCGGTCAGTAGCCCTTCGCCCCTTCATAGTGTTAGTTTAAGTTAGGTGGGGTTAGCACTTCATTAAATTGTAAAACAGGTCAAGTTTACAACAAAATAAACTGACAAAATAAAATAAAATGAAGTCTCATTCCCAGGTACAATTAGGTAAAATTAAACTGAATGGAGGTTTCTAGTGATTTTTCAGCCCATGCAAACTTTACTACCATCCCCACAAAAAGCAGCAAGGACGTAACGACACTGTGTAGGTATCTATAGTTTGGAAGAAAATTACATAAATATTATATTTTTTCACTTTCTTTTTCAGATTTTTTTTTTATTTCAGAGGGGGTTTAGGAGGGGAGGTTAAATTTTTGCCATTTGAAAAGCTTTACTGTCCTGTGCGCAGGTAACACAAACCCATGCGGGGATAACAACGGTGGTTGCTCGCATCTGTGCCTGCTCGACGGACCGGACACCCGTGCGTGCGCCTGCCCACACGTCATGCGCCTTGCCGCCGACAACCGCACCTGCGAGGGTCAGTATCGCCTCGATACTATTTATAATGAGTGACAAACTAAAAAAAAATTTAGTTCATTTATTTATATATCTAGGAAATACAGAGTATTGTATTGCATTGTATTTTATTCATCATCCATAGACAGCTTGCTGCACTCGGAATGGTCACATTTCTATATTTAACATCGTTAATCATAATCATAATTTTACATTCGTCAGTTTGTGAAAACTATTTACATAGTAATAAGTAAATTAATAATATAATTTCTACAGAGTAACTAGAGTAACGTAAACATCTGAGAATAAGTGTTTTGTATCCAGCGGCTTTACTTTCTGTCAAACTCTATGTAGTAAAACAGATGCCTACTTTTTCTACATAGAGTTTGACAGAAGGGAGAACTTCTCGTCTTCTCGCTTCGTGTTTCACAAATATGGCAAAAGTTTTAGGCGGGAGTAGTATTTAATGTATAACAATAAAGGAATTGAAAATAAAATTACAGCTATTTCTTATATATTAAATACTAAAGCCATTGTTTAACATCGCAATTTGTAAAACACCATTGCATAATATGAAATGGTATAGGGGACATAAGACCAAAACAAAATGTTGAGCATAACAGTTAGAGTAACATTGTCTGTGGTGGATGCAGTGCACGAGAAGGTGCTGCTGATATCTCGCGCCAACGAGCTGCGCGGCGTGGACCTGGAGCAGCCGTACCACCTCACCATCCCCACGCTGCGCGCGCCGCAGGTGGGCGCCGTGCACAATGTGCACTTCGTCGCCGCCACCGGCACGCTCTATTGGGCTGACACGCAGGTACGCCATCACAGATATAACACCATTTTGTGAAAGTGTTTATGTTCGTCAGATGTATTCATTTTGGTGTTGTTTTTATGCAAAAATAATGAAAAAGAGTGTAGCCCTCTGTTGTATGTATTACCAAACATGGGTCATTTTGATACCGAACAAGTTTTAGCCCTTGACCTGACATGGGTAATTTCGATACCAAACAAATTTTAGCCCTTGGCTCAACATACCACTACTACATGACAATACATTTTGCTACAATTCATATAATTTTTTCATTGCTTATTGGTTATTGGTGCGAAACAGATGAACGAGATAAAGAAGACGGGCCTGACGAAAGGTCCCGTGCAGACGATCGTTGACACCGGGCTGGAGGCGCCGTACGGCTTCGCCGTGGACTGGCTTGCCGGCCTCATGTACTTCTCGTCGTCGGGGCGCAGCGAGCGGCTCTCCGTCTGCAGTCTCGCCGGCGAGTATACCGCCGTCGTGTACGAGGGCGACGCCATCACCAACATAACCAGCCTCGCGCTCGATCCCATCCGGTGAGCGTTTTGTGCTAGGACTCAATTGAGAACAACAGAACATCATTATTATTATAATGTTATCATATTTAATATTTTTCCCTTATTTTTTTTATTGATTGTTTATTATTATTAATGATTATTTGTTATTTTTTATTTACTTCAAGTGTTTGTCTAGTCGGTTTTTAAATCCATTTACAGTTTAGTACTTGTGCGGTTCGTTGGCTGGTGTGGGGTGGGGTGTGGGGGGCTAGCGAGAATGTCAGTAAGGATGGTGGAAAGGAAGAGGATGGGCTGGGGAGGCTCAACATGAGCCAAAATATCATCATTATTATTATTATTGCCTAAATACACTAGCAGCTTAAAGCTGATGCGTGTACATCGAAGTTGGTAACTGGGGGTGCACATGTTTTTTTTAATTCATGTATAAAGTCTAAAGTTTGTGATTTTTTGTAAAAATTTCCAGTCTGTTTTTGAAGCTGTTTACTCAAGCGACACTAATTATTTTCTCCGGAAGTTTGTTCCACGACTCAACTACAGTGAGAAAGTGTTTCCTCTGGTTTGATTTTTTATTTATTGTGCACATCAGTTTGAGTTCTGTTACATCATAGACTTCGCGGAGCAACGTGTCCTCACTTCCGTTCAGATGCTATATCATTCATACCTAACAAGACATAAAACTTTTAAAATGAATATCATAAAAATAAGAGGTCACGAAAGTTGTGCTACATATTGTATGTGTTTGCAGGGGCAAGCTGTACTTCGCGCACTCGCCGCGCGGGCAGGCAGTGATCGAGGCGGCCAACATGGACGGCAACGCGCGGCGCGTGCTCACCTCCCAGGACAAGGATTTCAACCTCATCGGAGTAACCAGTCAGTAATCTTCTCCGCAACTCTCTCATGTTTTCATCTTTTGCATATACAAATCATATTTTTAAGTTTTCTCTTTCATTCCAACACGTGTCTCTCCTTATCGATATTTAAGAATTTATTATTTAGTATTGAAAGTGTTTTGAGAACCTCATATTAACTATTACAGACTTTTTTTTAGTCTCATTAGCATCTTTTAGCTCTTCTTTTCAGCTCTTAACAATATTGATTTTTAAGGTGGCCCAACCCGGCGGGCTTAACTCATTCGCGGGCACGGTACAAAACCGTGCTGTTGCGCTCTGGGACCTTCTCTGTTTCAAAGAATAAGACAGGCTCCGTGATGAGGAAGATGCAACATGTCCACAAAAAAGACAATGTGCATAGTGTATGATTTGGTAAGATTTACGAAAATTTTAATTTCAAAACGACTTATAGCTAAAAGTAAACCACGACCGCTGTAGTCAAAAATCTAACAAAAACCAAATAGATCATAAATCTTGATTAAATAAGCTATGTCTGATGACTAATCTTTTTAAGAAATTCTTACTTTATCATTGCGTAATCAACCTCCAAAGTTATTGTATAAAACGCGCGAAAAATTCGAACTTTCGGACCTTATAACTTAGAAACCAAACACAATTTTACAATGCCAATGGTCATCAGACATCTAGTTCGATCAAATAAAGCTATTGTGAGCAACATTTTGGATCTCTGACAAGAAATATGGGTGTGATCTTCTTTCCCCTTTTGTATGGGGAGATGAGCGGGATGGGCCACCTTAAAGTGACTGATATGATGCCAAAATTGTGGCCCTTTGGTGCAAAGTGTGGTGCAATCCATGTCCGGTTACATAGTAAAATCTGGTTGCATTCACACTCGAAATCTCGATTTTTCAAACGGCATGAACTGCCCCACACAGGTCTGTCGGTGGACGTGGAGGCGAATCGCCTATACTGGGTCAACGTGGACTCAGGCAGCATGCAGTACTACGATTTCAGCATCGACAAAGTCCGTAATGTGAGTCTATCCTCTTTCCACCAACACCACTCGTACCATCTCATACACCATTTTGTTATTTCATTGGCGCAGACACGTCAACTGTCACACTATTTTGCCTTAGCCTGAGTTCAGCTTAGTTTTTAAAACTGATAGTCACTGGAAGTTGGTAGAACATGTATTATCAGCACAATTAATTGTAAGAAGTTAGAAAAATAGTGGTTGTATTGTATGTATGTGGATATTTTGGTATATATGATAATAATTTAAGTATGAAAGTGGGTCAGAACGCCCCCTTATAGTGGACATTATCACCTGCATATTAATGTAACATTTCTCGCCGTAATTACCCAAAGTGATTTCTCTGCCGCAACGCCAGGATATGGAACTGTCTGCCGGCGCATGTCTTTCCTTAAACCTATAACCTGGGATTCTTTTAAAGTCATTTTAACAATCTCATTCGCAAATCCACTGTTATGGTGCCTTGTTGAGCGTGGTTGCGAAAGTTGAGATGGATTTGGTTTTTCTAAGCAACTTTTGTCTCTCAGCTCAGCCATACCGGTTTTTGGTAAAAAAATCTTTGTGTCTAAACTATCAATTTAGATCTTTGAAAAATGTTACGGCTTACGACCGCAGTAATCTCGAAAGTATCTTATCAACTCAGATAAAAGAACTTTGCAAAGAGGTTACCGGAAGTCCAGAGAAGGTTTTACAGTGATTACCAAATTTTTACTTATTTGTATACAAAATGGAGTTTGTGATGTTGGGTGGGTCGGTCGACAGCTGCGGTTGCGGATGGGCGCAAAGCCGACAGCGGTGGTGGCGTACGGGCTCCGCGTGTACTACGGGGACGCGGACGACGGCACCATCAACACCTGCGACAAGAACGCCTGCGCCAACAACACCCTCCTTCGCAACAACACGGGTACCTTAAACCATTCTAGTTTACATAGTGGAGATTGTAAGAGGGGGGCAGTCACTCAACAGCTGTCAATGCAGATGCAGTGGTGGTCGTGAGAAGACGGCAGTGGAAGACGTGGACGATAGAACCATCAACACCTACAACAAGAATGCCTGCCTCGGCAAATCAGCCCTACACCTCTGTTTTACAATCTGTTGTAAAATGGGACATTCCGTAAAGAGTTTGTAAAGTTGCTTGCCAAAATGTCTCCAGTTTGACCAGGATGGTGTCCTAAAGAAGGAGTCTGTTAAGACGACCGGTTAGCCTTTTTTTGCCCATTATTATCCTTCCTCAATAGCTTTCTGTAAACATGATTATTTATGACTTCAGGTGCTGTATGCCAGCCTTTCAAGTATTTCATTGGTAATGTACCATGGGTCATCAGTGATAATTGTAAGCATCTCATTCTGATATTTCAGTGAGAAGCGGTTTCCTACAACTGGACTATTTGCTTTCTTACATTTATGAGATTATGCTTTAAGTGTCAGAGTGAAATTTTTTAAAAGGTTGGTTCACTTTCGATCCAAATGAATTAGCAACGGTTAGCTTGCTGATGGTCCAGTCGTGGCAGGTCACGTGCTGTCGCTGCGCGTGTACGACGCGGCGCTGCAGCGCGCGGGTGGCGGCGGCGCGTGCGCGCTGCGGCCCGCCGCGCGCCGCTGCCCGCACCTCTGTCTGCCCGTGTCGGAGCGCGAGAGCGAGTGCCGCTGCGCCACCGGCTATAGTGCGCGCGCCACCTCTTCTGGCGACCTCGACCAGTGCGTCGGTCAGTTCACATAATTTATATATTGTGTTAAATAGGAGAGCACTGTTAACTGAAATAGGACGAGAATTCGGCAGTAGCTTCACAATCATAGAGAGTAGCTGCTCCCAGTGGGGGGGTGCCCGAAGGCAAGAAGCAAATACCATGGCCACATATCAATTGTGATGTTTAAAGAGTGTGCCCGAAGGCAAGAAGAAAATATCATGGCCACACGGGTCATGATATTTTCGTAGTACTTCTTATCAAATGTGATGTTTAAGGTGGCCCATCCCGCTCATCTCCCCATACAAAAGGGGAAAGAAGATCACGCCCATATTTCTTGTCAGAGATCCAAAATTTTGCTCAAAATAGCTTTATTTGATCGAACTAGATGTCTGATGACCATTGGCATTGTAAAATTGTGTTTGGTTTCTAAGTTATAAGGTCCGAAAGTTCGAATTTTTCGCGCGTTTTACACAATAACTTTTGAGGTGGATTACGCAATGATAAAGTAAGAACATCTTAAAAAGATTAGTCATCAGACATAGCTTATTTAATCAAGATTTATAATCTATTTGGTTTTTGTTTGGTTTTTGACTACAGCGGTCGTGGTTTACTTTTAGCTATAAGTCGTTTTAAAATTAAATTTTTCGTAAATCTTACCAAATCATACACTATGCACATTGTGTTTTTTGTGGATATGTTGCATCTTCCTCATCACAGAGCCTGTCTTATTCTTTGAAACAGAGAAGGTCCCAGAGCGCAACAGCACGGTTTTGTACCGTGGCCGCGAATGAGTTAGGCCCGCCGGGTTGGGCCACCTTAAAGAGCGTGCCCGAAGGCAAGAAGAAAATATCATGGCCACATGGGTCATGATATTTTCGTAGCACTTCTTATCAATTGTGATGTTTAAAGAGCGTGCCCGAAGGCAAGAAGAAAATATCATGGCCACATGGGTCATGATATTTTCGTAGCACTTCTTATCAATTGTGATGCTTAAGGTGGCCCAACCCGGCAGGCCGAACTCATTCGCGGGCACGGTACAAAACCGTGCTGTTGCGCTCTGGGCCCTTCTCTGTTTCAAAGAATAAGACAGGCTCCGTGATGAGGAAGATGCAACATGTCCACAAAAAAGACAATGTGCATAGTGTATGATTTGGTAAGATTTACGAAAATTTTAATTTCAAAACGACTTATAGCTAAAAGTAAACCACGACCGCTGTAGTAAAAAATCTAACAAAAACCAGATAGATCATAAATCTTGATTGAATAAGCTATGTCTGATGATTAATCTTTTTACGATGTTCTTACTTTATCATTGCGTAATCCACCTCCAAAGTTATCGTATAAAACGCGCGAAAAATTCGAACTTTCGGACCTTATAACTTAGAAACCAAACACAATTTTACAATGCCAATGGTCATCAGACATCTAGTTCGATCAAATAAACCTATTTTGAGCAAAATTTTGGATCTCTGACAAGAAATATGGGCGTGATCTTCTTTCCCCTTTTGTATGGGGAGATGAGCGGGATGGGCCACCTTAAAGAGCGTGCCCGAAGCCTAGAAGAAATTATCATGGCCACATGGGTCATGATATTTTCGTAACACTTTTTATCAATTGTGATGCTTAAAGGATTTGTGTTGAAGATGAGAAGAAAGTATAGTGTGATCGTATCCTTTGGTGCTCTCATCATCTTTGTCTAGCTGTCTCAGCTATAATGGAATATTTCGTGTGACAGGTGTCTCGGAGCTGCTGCTGTATTCCATCAACTGGGAGATCCGGGGACTCTCGCTGGCCGGCGACAACACCACCGTGCTGGGACCCATCTCCCAGGTCTCCATGGCCACCAACATTGACTACCACGCCAGTCAGTATATATGCCTCTTTAAGTAAGACGACTTGAGAAAGATTTTCTCTTAGGTTGGAGCAAAAATAGCAATGTGTTGTGGATTACTCCAAATTCATCTTGAGGCCAGTTCACTTGTAGAATGGATACTTTTAATTGGAGTCAGTGATAGGAAAAAAATGTTTTGGTTCTCTTCGCTCGGTGCTTTCCTTGAGTGGAAGTAGCCTCTCGCCTTGCATGTAGCAAGGCGAGAGGCTACAAAGCTTTGGTAGCAAAAAGCACGACACAGTCCGCTATTTCCATTTACAATAAATTATCAGAAGATTTAAAAGAAATCGGAAACGGATGCGAGGCGATTTAATAGAAGTGTACAAAATGCTTACTGAGAAATACAACTGTGAAGCAATGAAGGAAATGTTCACACTCAATCATAACACTCACCTCCGTGGCCACACTCTAAAACTGAATAAAACAGAACACAAAACCAACACACGGAAGCACTTCATAACCAAGAGAGTGGTTGACGATTGGAACCAACTTCCAGAGGACATTATAAGTGCAAACAACACTGATCAATTTAAGAATCGTTTGGACGCTTATCTAAATAAATACATTTTTAAAATAAGCAACTAAGTGAACTGAAACCGATTAAGTAAAAAAAAAATTTTTGTTAATATATCAATGAACTATGTACTCGATTTAGACACATCAGCCTAGGCTGCCTGTCTAATATAAAATAAATAAATAAATAAATAAAAACGTAAAAAAAATTTAAAATGAACTCAAGCAATGGCTTCTGACAAAAATGTACTATAACATAGAAGAATATTTAAAAGAAAATAAGGGCTAAGATAATGAGGTTATGCAAAGTTTTGTTTTTTTTTTAATTGTACTATTTTTTTTCTTTCGTGGTTTAATGTAAATACATGTATTTCTCTTTCACAAGCATTGCCACACTTATATCTAGGTAGCATTTTTTAAAGACCGAGTTAGACATTGTACCATTATGTTCTTGTTGTACACTGCACTAAAATGTATATGCAATAAAATATTTTGATTTTGATTTGATTTTGATGTGCGATTCTCAAGCCGAGTGCATGTGCAATTGTAACCTCTCGTGTACGGTTGGTGGTGTTGTCAGGTGAGGACTACATCTACTGGGCGGACTCGGACCACGGCACGGTGGCGCGCGTGCGCCGCGACGGCACCGGCCGCCAGCTCCTCGTGAAGCAGCAGGAGCCCATGGACACGCTGCCCTTCGACTGGCTCTCGGGTACCACCCTGCTTTCATCACTCACTCGCATGCTCATTTGCAATAGATCACAAACTATTTCCCCTGGGGCTTGGTTTTAATTCAGTCTCAGTCAAATATTCAGGCTATGTTAAGCGGGCGGTAACTCATGCAGCCAATAAGGCGATGCATCGGAAGGAAACCCTCTTACGAATCGAAGTTCTGCTGGTATCTGCTGGCTGGTTCCTCTGTTTTCAGCTCGCAATCGCTGATACTGTTAGTTTGGTACATTATCACTAATTTCTGCACGGTCATCATTTCTGAAGCGAGACGCCAAACAGGTGGCTTAAGAAGATGATTCCCAATAAAAATGCTCATAAAAATATGACCTCTTCTTCAGAAGGCTTTACAAAATCTCTCCTGCTAGCACTTGCCCACCGAAACATTCTGCTCGATCTGTCATAGCACACTCCAAGGCCAATGACAACTTTTGTCAGGGGTTTGGCAAAGGCCCTTTTCATACAGAGCTGTGCCATGTCGCAAATTGGACCAGTTGTGAAAGCACTATCGGCAACTGTGTTGTATCATGAAAACATCATGCTAGTTGGTGTGGCAGGCCATCCATGTCCAGTTGCATAAAAAACCGACTGAGTTTTTCCATGCAGGTCTCGCTGTGGACTGGGTTGCGAAGAACATGTACTGGACCGAGCCGCGACGCAACGTGGTGGAGGTGTCGCGCCTGGACGGCTCCTCTCGCTACGTGCTCATCGCCAACGACGCTACGCCCACCGGTACGTATCTCTCGGTTCTGCTGACCCCAGTCCTGGACGGAGCAGCGACGCAAAGTGGTGCAGGTTTTGAGTCTCGGTGGCTCCTTTCGACACGCACTCGTCACGGTCTGAATAACACTATCACTAACAATAATCGTGCCTACATTTGTTTTTATTTTTACTTACCACTGTGGTGTCATCGGCGATGTCACCAGAGTAGGTGCAGTTTTTATGTGAGGTCTTTATTTTTTTACGGCATGCTAGGAAGAGTAAAAAGGGATCCGGAAAGCATTCTCAGTAGTATATACGTTTTGAAATGGTTGGGCCATGCGAAAATCATAAACCTATAATAAGTGTAAACCGTGTTAATAACCAAAACTCACATTATTAGATTGCAAGCTGCCCGTATACATACAATAATAATATAATAAAAATATTTCTAATCTGCAATCGGCCATCTAGCCATAAACAGATTTTATGGTTTTTGTGTTTTGTGTTACTACAAACCTCAAAGCCCTCAGTACGGCCTTCGCTGGTCCACCAATGTCGTAACTGTTGCCTGCATGCTTGCTTGTGTAATCATGGGACCGCCCTGTAAGTAATCACATGTTACTATGCAGCTCTGGCAGTGGACCCGGTGAATGGGTGGCTTTTCTTCGCTGGGCGCGGCTGGATCAAGCGTAGCCGGCTGGATGGCTCTCACGTCACCTTGATCTACAATGAAACCTTCTACGTCAACGACCTCGCCCTGGACACAGAGGTCAGATGTCATTCATACTTATGCCGCGAATGCGACATGATAATTAATTTCAAAATTAAATTAATATAGTATATTAAGGTTTATGGTCCCTAGACGATCTAAAAAATTTGAGCTTCAAAGTTAATGCAATCAACGGATTGTATTGACTTTGACATTGCCATTTTTTAAAAATATTTTGATACCTGCAAATTCAGTCGTCAATTTTATTCATGTATCATAAGAGAAAACCCTTAACTCTCGGGATGGATGAACTGTCGTCACACATAACTACGTTTGTAAGGAACCCTAGGCCGGCGAATTCTCCCAGCACTATCTGGTTTTTTGTATAAACCAATGGTCTCTGCTAGGTAGGGTAGGTAGCTTGAATATACTGTACTGTGCTATGTTGTTATCTTATAGACCAAATGAATGCAGACAATGATGTGTATGTAACGTGCAGAGAGGAATAGTGTACTGGACGGACGCATACAACAAGTCGCTGTTCCGCGCGCCGTACGGCGGCGGGCACGTCGACACGCTGCTGTGGAACGACGTGCTGAGCCCCGTCGCCGTCGCCTACCACGACCAACACCTCTACTGGGCCGACACGTTAGTGCTTCATAACCTTAGTGGCTGTAACCTAGTGTGAGAGTTGCTGAACATGATTTTAATAAGAATCTATACACTGGAACACCAACTACTTTGAACTAAACAATTTTAATGGGGAGGACGGCTGCCAAACTTTACCACCAGATGGCACCACATAAAACTATGCCAGTTTCATTTCAAGGTTATAGGTTGTTGACCAATTAAACTAAGTCAATATGAATAGCTACCTTGAAATGGATGTAAAACACGGTCAATTTGATTGCCATTTAAATTTAAAAAAAGTCTAGTTAAGATTTACCCTTCTACCCAAAAAGAGATCAGTTTTACGTGTAATCGGAACCACGCCTTTCACACACCATGAAGTGACCAGTATTGGAACTATGGTCCTTATTTGTTTGGCATTTGGTGGATCAGAGCTAGACTGGAAAAAGTGTCACGACACCAACACTGACACTTTTTAAAATTATAATTAAAATTGAAACCTCGCTTTCATCATCATCTTCGATATGAAGAGACCGGCGACGTTATCACTGGCCTGTGCGCCGCTCTGATTTCTACATTATATAAGAACAATTTCCTTGAATCACTTCATTTGTCTCAGTTGTCTCTGAGTGTGTATGTGTGTGTAGTGTGCACGAGAGCGGCTCCATCAAGGTGGCGCCGGTGAGCAACGTGTCCGACTACCGCCTGCTCCTGCGCGACGTGGGAGACTCTCTTAAGGACATCCAGGTGAGTCGTCACTCTTTCTAAACGAATGTGCTTCCCAAAATCGAATATTCCAACTTTTGCCTGATCATTAAATACATCATGTATATAAAATGTTCTTTGTGAGCAGTAGTAATCAATCAGTCACTGTAAACTAGTTTGTAAGTATCAATAAAAAAAAATATAATGACCAACCTGGTGCAGTTTCTTGTTGGACTCTCTTCGCCAGAAGTAATCAAACCAACAGGAAAAAAAGACGAATCCGAGTGTGTAATATACATATAATGGAGGAAATAAAAAAATTGACACGTAACTGAAACATGCTTAGCAGTTAATGGGAAAAACCACTGATTGGGTCACAAATTTCGATAGCATGAGACATGCGACGTGTGTTTGTACTGAGCTAATGTGTACGAAACAAGTTGGAAGTTTTTCCGTATGCCCACATATGGACGTTTTATGGAACAATATAAACAGACTGATATAGCTATAGACATTGTATATCTAGACTATGAAAAAGCGTTTGATCGAGTACCTATAAAACGGTTAGTTAAAAAACTAGAACATTTCGGTTTTCGTGGCAAGCTGTTGTTGTGGATCGAAGACTTCTTGACTAATAGACAATTTCGTGTGCGCGTGGGCGATGAGTTCTCGAAACCCCATCCCGTCCTAAGCGGAGTTCCTCAGGGATCGGTCCTGGGGCCTGCAGCATTTGGGATCTTCCTTACTGACCTGAAAGCAATCATCGACCTTGATTTTATGCTCTTCGCAGACGACACAAAATTCTTTGCCAACCCCACGATCAGTCACCAAGAAGTACAAGATAACCTCAATCGCATTGTCCAATGGACAAAGGACTGGCTCTTGACACTTAACGCCGGGAAGTGCTCCGTCTTGCATGTGGGTCCTAGAAATCCTCAACTTTATTATATCGTAGACGGAACACCAGTGAATCCAGTGACCTCACAAAAGGATCTCGGTATTATTTTGACCAGCAACCTAAAATGGGAAACACATCTGATTGAAATCGTTAAAAGGGCAAACTCTCTCTTATACATAATAAGGAAAGCCTTTTCCTACATCACTGCTAATTTATTTCTCAAGTTATACAAAACCTATGTTCGCCCAGTCCTGGAATATGGCTACCAAATCTGGAGCCCCTACTTCCAAAAAGATATTTGTCTACTGGAAAGAGTGCAGAGGCGGGCAACAAAGATGGTGGCCTCCATAAGAAATAAATCGTATGAGAGCCGTCTAGAGGCCTTGGGCCTCACCACGCTGGAGGAACGAAGACGTAGAGGCGATCTCATTGAAACATTTAAAATTTTATCAGAACTCTATGATGTGGCAGATCTCAACCTGATGTACACAATGAATACCAATGATCACCTACGTGGACACTCACTAAAACTGAACCGAACCTCAAGCAATTCAAACCCGAGGAAACACTTTATAACCAATCGTGTGGTTGAGTCGTGGAACAGGCTCCCGGAGGAAGTGATTAGTGCCGCTTCAGTGAACAGCTTTAAAAACAGACTTGACACTTATACAAAAAATCATAAACTTTAGACTTTTTATAGGAATAAAAAAAAAAAAAAAAACAAGTGCACCCCCAGTTACCAAACTCAGATGTACACGCATCAGCTTTAAGCTGCTAGTGTATCGAGACAATAATAATAATAATAATAATATACTTTTGGAATTTGTTGGAATTAAACTATTTGAGAAGTTCATGACTTTGGGTCCAGCGATCGTGAATAAACTAATAAAATCAAATGCAGACTGTGTTATTCGGCTGCAGCACAGGAAGATGCAAGGGAAATAAACCGCACCATAGAATATACCCCTATAAAATCGACTCCAGTACTCGGCTGCCCCATCGCTAGCAATTTTGAAACCTATCACTTATGATACTTGCACACTTGACTTTAGCTTACTTGTGGCCACTCTGGCATCCCCAGATCTTCTCCCCGCGCGAGCGCTCGGGCACCAACGCGTGCGCGGACGGCGGCGGCTGCGCAGAGCTGTGCCTCTACAACGGCTCGGTGGCGGTGTGTGCGTGTCCTCACGGCGACCTCGCGCCCGACGGGAAAGGCTGCGTGCGTGAGTGTTGCCACCCCTAGCTCTCCATTCTCTTCTCCAGCTCTTCAATCACATCTCAACCAACCACACACTTGCACTGACCTGCTATATCCTACTTAATATTATAAACGCGAAAGTATGTAAGTATGGATGTTTGTTACTCTTTCACGTAAAAAGTACTGAATGGATTTTAATGAAACTTTACAATAATATAGATTATACATCAGAATAACACATAGGCTAAAATTTATAAAGATATTGTGTGAATTGTCCAAATTATCAAGTAAGTAGGACAAAATTTAGCCTTTTGGACAAGCCCAAGTTACTATCCAGCATATAATTAAGACAAATATCAGTCCAAAACAACATTGACCCTAGCGCAGAGTACCACTGCTAGTTATTAAATAGTTTTTAGACAAACTGGTGGAGAAACACTTCGATCATTGACTGTTCGGACATTGTTGCAGCATACACCTCGTTCCTGATGTACTCGCGTGTCACCAAGATCGACTCCATACACATGTACGACGAGTCCGACCTCAATGCGCCCTACGCACCCATACAGAGCAAGTGAGTTGCACCTTCATACTTGGAAATATCAGGCCAGTGTCATCAACCTTTCTATTGAACATTAGTTCTTAGTCGAATCATGATTTCAAAGTGTAAGAGATAAAGAATAAATAAAAAACCAGCCAAGTGCGAGTCGGACTCGCAAACGAAGGGTTCCGTACCATCGTATAAGATTTAACACAAAAAAATAACGTTCTTTGTATGTTTATTTTACCTATTTGTTGTTATAGCGGCAAAATAAATATATACTCTGTGAAAATTTCAGCTGCCTACATGGGATACAACCCTGTGACAGACGGACGTACGGACGGACGGACGGACGGACGGACGGACGGACGGACGGACGGACGGACGGACGGACGGACGGAAGGACGGACGGAAGGACGGACGGAAGGACGGACGGAAGGACGGACGGAAGGACGGACGGACGGACAGCGTTCACCCTTAGGGTACGGAACCCTAAAAACATTGGTGCCACATCGGGCTCCCATGGACGAAATATTAGCTGACTCAGAGTTCCCAACAGCTGACTAAAATCTATTGCGTTTCGACAAAGTGGCAAGCTGAATGCTGTGTCACCTCGCTGGAGTATTGGGTTTCCTTTTGATGTTTTCTTTTAACTTAAGCATTTGTTATGTCATTTGTTAACACTACGCTAATCGCAAACTCGGTTTAACACACCAATGGGTATCAAATTCAATTTTCCCGCAATCCGTTGGACATTCCTTGTCGTCGGTTAGCAATGAAAGATAACTTTATCATTGTGTTGTGGAAGGGAGATGATGCGTAACGCCATCGGGCTCTCGTACGACTACTCGCGCTCGCGGCTCTTCTACTCCGACATCCAGCGTGGCTCCATCAATAGCGTGCACTTCAACGGCTCCCAGCTCACCGTCCTCATTGACCGTAAGTCTCCCCACCTCCTTTGTGATGCGTAACGCCATCGGGCTCTCGTACGACCACTCGCGCTCGCGGCTCTTCTACTCCGACATCCAGCGTGGCTCCATCAATAGCGTGCACTTCAACGGCTCTCAGCTCACCGTCCTCATCGACCGTAAGTCTCCCCACCTCCTTTGTGATGCGTAACGCCATCGGGCTCTCGTACGACTACTCGCGCTCGCGGCTCTTCTACTCCGACATCCAGCGTGGCTCCATCAATAGCGTGCACTTCAACGGCTCCCAGCTCACCGTCCTCATCGACCGTAAGTCTCCCCACCTCCTTTGTGATGCGTAACGCCATCGGGCTCTCGTACGACTACTCGCGTTCGCGGCTCTTCTACTCCGACATCCAGCGTGGCTCCATCAATAGCGTGCACTACAACGGCTCCCAGCTCACCGTCCTCATCGACCGTAAGTCTCCCCACCTCCTTTGTGATGCGTAACGCCATCGGGCTCTCGTACGACTACTCGCGCTCGCGGCTCTTCTACTCCGACATCCAGCGTGGCTCCATCAATAGCGTGCACTTCAACGGCTCCCAGCTCACCGTCCTCATCGACCGTAAGTCTCCCCACCTCCTTTGTGATGCGTAACGCCATCGGGCTCTCGTACGACTACTCGCGTTCGCGGCTCTTCTACTCCGACATCCAGCGTGGCTCCATCAATAGCGTGCACTACAACGGCTCCCAGCTCACCGTCCTCATCGACCGTAAGTCTCCCCACCTCCTTTGTGATGCGTAACGCGATTGGGCATTGGTACGACTTCTCGGGCTCATGTCTGTTCTACTCAGGCGTCCATGCATGTCCGTTGAAGAAGCGATAGAAGCATCCTGCGATTGTACCGCATGGCGCTCTATCATCTCTACCTAACCATCCGGAAAACAGTGTTATACATTCTGTCCCAAAAGTACCCAGAATAGATATTTCAACCAGCTATAGATATTTTAACAAATCTTTTTGCGTGACGGTGGTATAACTGATATTGACATTTGTCACTTTACTCACATACTCTGTCGAGTATTTTATGAGTAATTAAATTGTTTGTTCATTGCAAACAAAGCAATGAGCTTATCGATTAGAATTTTGATAACAATGAAAACATTTCAATAAAATTTGCACGCAAATTGGTGTCTTCTCAGTTCGTCTTTAACTTGTATTACAAAAGAGAGTTTTTGTAATATGGTTATTATGCTAAAGACCAGAGGTGGAACATTTTATCATTGGTAGTGCTGTTTTGTGTTGGTCTAGTTGTTTATTGACTACTTCATAAATATAGTTGCTTCAAGCACCTAACTCCTCAGACCTAATGACACCTTGACAAAAATATACAATTTCTCTAAACTAGCTTGACCAGGGCTTTCTACATGGTTGTGTATCTTGAATAATCAATGCATTTGATTTGTATTTTTTCAGATTTAGTCAACACAGATTAGATTTTTCAGAGCATTATGGTATGAGTATGTAGCATTGCTTACCCTACATTCATGTGTTTGTTTGGACGGGCGGCTGGCCGGCAGAGCAAGGTGCCGTGGAAGGGCTGGCCTACGAAGAGCTCACCAACACCCTGTTCTGGACAAGCAACAACGAGGCGCGCATCAACAAGGTTCACTCCACATACTCTTACCTATTTCACCCGGCATCTGCCTCGTAAAATGTACTTTTTCATACTCAACAGGTGCGTCGCTTTTTTAATGAATTTTATATATGAGTAATCATATTCATTAATATTAAATTAATGAACGAGCGAAGAGCGAAGATTGAGCTTCTCTGTTACAGATTGGGCAAGAATTCTTTCGTATATCCCGCCGTTCTCCTCTGCAGGTTGCATTTCTTAACGGATGCTCGTGAAATTTTGTGTGCAGGTTCGATTATTGTATAGAATTTTTTAGTCAAGCCAGTTTCGGGTTTTTTTTTCTAAATTTTCAAGTGTAAAAAAAGACTAGCTCGCGAGGACTACAGCCCAGAGAGCTACTAGTGTTAAAACATGAATGATAAATGTGTGATGTGTTCATGTGAAGAAATAACACATTAATTAAACAAAGAAAGCAGTAAAATAACTATGTACTTCATAAATAATGTACAAGACTGAACTCAAACCAGCCAGCGAATCTTTCTCGAAACTTTCGCGTGACTACGAGAATTTTTGATCAATTTGTAAGCATGTGGAGTAGGAACTTGGAGAGGAAAGTTTTCGCGATAGGAAACCAATTGTGTGAATAGGGTTGGTCATCTAGGGAGGGTAATGGCCACAACATCAATAACTGTAAGGTTGAGAGAGGCCTAAGCCCTGCAGGGGGTGGCACTGGAACAATTTAAGATGACCTTAGGCTCGAATAGATAAAATTGTGTGTGATTAATAAAAAGGCTTAAATAAATAAGGGTTAAGCAAAACCGATAGCGGTTCGTTCATACATTCACACAATGTCACTCGTGATGATGGCGTTGTGGTCGCGCAGGTGAACTTGAGCAGCGTGGACGCGCTGCTGGCGAGCGGTGGCGCCGGCGGCAACGCGACGCACTCGACGCGCGCGCTGGCGGCGGAGTTGGTGCGCACCGTGGTGCAGCTCGGCAGCGGCGACCGCCCACGCGGCATCGACGTCGACAGCTGCGACATGTCAGTCACATATATATTGTTTTTAATTCCTTATAATTGTTAGCGACGTGGTATCCCTCATGTTCTCTGCCAAGATGCAGGCCATATTTGCAATCGGTGTTAGGCCACATACCATTAATTATTGCTTTATCCTTCTGTTAATAGATTTTACTTAATGTGTCAAATTTTAATGTAACGGCGATTGAATAAATTCGCACCATAGATTGGCTAACAATGTACATTATTCTAGTCTCAGCTTTCCATTAATTTTCCAAGCAATCTATCTATGCTCATGGTGTAGGGGCTAGAGGAATTGCCTTTCATGTACTTCATGCCTTTCAAAACCTATAGTTTTGGGTTCAAATCCTCAGCTGGTCAAGCACCTGGCAGGGCCGCATGGTTTTCACCACCCTGTGAAAATTCAAAAGACATGTACCACTTTCTTTCTCTTTCTAAATTGAATAAGTGTAGTATCATAAAGCCCTTGACTAATTATTACCTTTACATATTTTACTTAGTTTTAATTATTTAGTAAATTTGACGATGGTATATGCCAGAAATTGTAAACTTAATGTATGTTTGCTGTTGCTCTGTTAATGCCCTAATGTAAATGCTTATTATATATGCCTTAAAATAAGAAAAAATGACCTGAGTGTAGCTTGTCTACCAATTTGACAAAATGAAATTCAAATACAAAATGCATTTCGTAACAAATGCGAGCTGTTCCATGGTTCGGAACCCATGTAAAACTGTTTTGAAAACTTACGGTTTTCCGGTGTGCAATGCCGTGCTTGGCCGACATGTTTCGCCTCCCACGACGGAAGCATAGTCAGGGCCACTTCGTTGCCCCGGAGTTACGTCTGACAGCCCGGCTCGTAAAACGGTAACTGGTGGGTGTCGGCTGCGAAGATTGTAGGTGTGGGTAGGTTCGGGCTGCCTCGTGGATGCGGGTAGGTTTTCGATTTGCTGCACCATAGACATATAGGGCTCCGTGCACACATAGCTAACGGTGTCAGCTAGTGCCACTGTGACGTGTGTGCCCTTCGGTCTATGTTGACCTAGAAGTGGAGTCCAAGACGGAAAGAGTCTGATACTGTCGTCCTTGTTGAAGTTTGCATGTCTGGAGATTTCAATGGATTCTCGAACCAAGCGTGGCATATAGTACTTTTCTGCTGTTAGTGTGGTTACTTGGTCGAATCTAATCCAGTGCTTACTTCCGCTCTCGAGGACATGTTCACATATGGCTGACTTGTAACATTAATTATTCTTCACCGCCTTGATATGCTCCGTTACCCTTGTTTGGATACTCCATTTGGTTTGCCCGATGTAGCTCTTCCCGCAACTACAAGGAATCTTGTACACACCTGGAGACTGGAATGGTATCTTGTCCTTGACTGACCTCAGCATTGAAGCAATCTTAGGCATGGGTTTGAAAAATGTCGATATCAAACTCGCGTAATAGTTTTCCGATCCGGTCCATTACGCCTTTTACATATGGAAGATATGCCTTTTGTCGTGTCATACCATACCTAAGAGGATGCGGGTTCGTCGGCTTCCTGCTCCAGTCCCGTATCGTATAACCATTGTGTTGCAACGCTCTCCTTACGTGTGAAAGTTCTTCTTGCACATGGTTTAGATCACATATTTTATGTGCCCGATTCATTAACGAGCTCACCACAATAGGCCCTTGTAGGCCCCTTTCCCTGCTACGTGGTTGAAGCGGCAATAAAAATTGTCCGTGTTTTCCATCCAGCTCAGTGTAGCCATGCTCACAAAGGTTATTTTTGTGGTATTAGCCATCCACATGTCAGGTTGCGTAATAAAAGGTTCCTTGCAAGTAGAAAGACTTAACATGGATTATGAAATGTGAAATGCAACGCCAGATGTGGACTTTTATTACCCCGATTCAACACTGGTATGACATTGGCAATCTATCCCTTCCTCTTTCAAGCTCAAAACTGAAATCCTTTATTGGTACATACAACATAATTTATTCTATTTATTTGTATATTTTACTGAAGACTTTGTCAACAATGTGAATAGTTCGTCGTGTTGTATGCCAAATGGCATACAATGGCATCTTTAATGTATGATACGTGGCAGGAGAGTGTACTGGACTAACTGGAACGGCCAGAACCCGTCGATCCAGCGCGCGCGCGAGAACGGCTTCGAGCACGAGTCCATCATCAGCAGCGACATCATGATGCCCAACGGGCTCGCGCTCGACCACGCCGCCCGCAAGCTGTACTGGGCGGACGCTCGCCTCGACAAGATCGAACGGAGCGAGTATGACGGCACTCGCCGAGTGGTAAGTGCCCTCTCGCGTGCCCATTCATACATTTGAGTCGTTCTTAATATTGAGCTCTAAATATTTTAAAAACCGCTATATGTATTTGTGACGACATGGTTGTCTTAATACTATTCAACTTATGTGAATTAGGTGGCCTGGCAGGACTTTCTTTTAATGCATACATTGAATTGGATAGAAAACACAAACAATTTTCATTACCACTTCATCCATCATTCATTCATCTGGGCGGGGTTAACCCTATCAGCTAGTGAGGAAGGAAGCCACAAACCACGATTCACTTAGTCGGCTCTTACAACATGCTAGAGAAGAAATGCAGTGGGCACAATTCTATTCTATTTATGTACGGCACGAAAAGTGTGGGTCATTTTTAATATCAAGCCTTAAGTTTTAAAAATCCGCTTTACTTGTTCAATTCGAAATGGTCCATTATAGTCTGCTAAATAAGGATTCAAACAGGCTTGCAATTAAAACGTTTCAGAATAGTAAATTAAAGTTGGACAATGGTGATTTTAGCTGTTTCCAACTGATAGCTTATTCTAGCGTGTGTGTGTGTGGTGGCAGATAGTGTCGCAGACGATGTCGCAGCATCCGTTCGACCTGTGCGTGTACGGCGACTACGTGTTTTGGACGGACTGGGTGCTGCACGCCGTGGTGCGCGCTGACAAGCGCACGGGCGAGGGCGCCGTGCGCCTGCGACGCGACGTGCCTCGCCCCATGGGCATCATCGCCGTTGCCGCCGACCGTGCCACCTGTGAGTCCCTACATCCTTCTCCTTGTGTCCCGTCACCTCGACTTAGGGACTCCCTCCATGGGGGGCCGAACCACCATTTTTGTGCATCTTATGGAGGTCGGCTTTACGACCGTCTTCTAATTGCGGCCTCTCTGCGAGCTTGATTTCGGATGATGGTCTACGGCGAAATCAGGGATTGTTGCGGGTGCTATAGCTGACTGCGCTGCAGTCAGCTATAGCACCCGCAACAATCCCTCCCCCACCACCCCCTCCCCTTCCGTGGCAGGGTTACAATCTGATTCAGTTAGAGACAAAAAGCGTGCTCATATAGGTGGCAGTATCACTCACAAGGAATTTTCGGTATTGAATTTCTTGATTATTGTCCAATAACAAATATATTATTATTATTGCTTTAGTATAGACTCCAAGTCTGAAAAGAGTACGAGGAGGGGACTGACATCTGTTTTGTAGAGCCTGAGAAACAGTTCTGCACTTCTGCACAAACAGATAGCAGTGAGAAAAGCAACAAAAAGTGATGTTTGACTGTGAACCAGGTCGCGAGGATCCGTGCTCGGTTCTGAACGGGCTGTGCAGCGAGATATGCCGCACGGACGCGGCCGGGCGCGTGGCCTGCGAGTGCGAGGCGCCGCGCGTGCTGCAGGCGGACGGCCGCCGCTGCGCTCCTCCCCCGCACACCTCGCCCGTCGACTGCGCCCCATCACAATTTCGGTGCGTACACGACCACGGCATGTTCAATGCAGCAACTTCCTCAACACACACCTCTTGTGCTTTAATAAGAAATTGACTGTAATTATGGATATTGAATTTGTGTAAATAGAAAAGAAAATAAAAATGTCTGCCTTCTTGTGGAGTGGGAGATGCTTACTGGGATGTGATGGCCTTAGGACGTCAATACCTGGATCCTTCCGTTGATTAGGGGCTCCGCCGTGGAGATCGCCAGGATAGACACTTATTAGGGCTCCAGGGAAAAATTATGTTGCACAAGCAAAACAATAAAAGTGAAGTGACAAACAAAAACTGTGAAGGTAGGTTCATACATTGTTGATTCGAATATTAAAAAACTTGTGGAAGATTTTTTGCTCTACGATTTTTTCTCCTAGCGCAAACAGAATGAATTTAAGATGCACACACGAAAACTGGACACCTCTGTTAAATTTCTTGCTAACTTTTTCTTTGTTCAAAGATCAATTCAACATATTGCAGGGTCTTTGAGCATTTTGTTATTTAATCATTGTATCCATATGGTGAAGTTAATGAGCGTGTATGCGGCAGGTGTGCGGAGGGACCGTGCATCCCCTATGAGTTGACCTGCGACGGCATCCCGCACTGCGCCGACTCGTCGCTCGCTAGCGACGAGGACCACTACTACTGCAGTGAGTACACTACGTCACTTCTTGTTGCATGCTGACTGACATTAAGTGATGAAAAATGCATAGGAACCTTTAATGACATTTTGATCATCCTTTTCTACAATGCAGTGGTACGAGTTAAGACCACTCACACTAACTCCCTAGTTTTAGAGCTATACTATGTATGCTACAAATTTTATTAGTCATGATTGTTAGTATGTTCTTGTAGGTAACCTTCGTAAAGACTAATAAATACAATGATCAAATTAATACTTGAACGGCTGATAGCTTAGTGGTGCAGGAACTTGACTTGCATGGTGGTTCAAATCCCCCACCCTATTCATGCACCACTTTCTTTTTCTTTCTGAGTTATATAAGTGTATTTAATCACATTAGCTCTTCCATGGTTTGAAATCCATGTAAAACTGTAGGCCCCCTTCCCCTGCTAGGTGGTAGTGTTAAGCCTGCTCGTGTTGATACCTTCGCTTTGGATGGAAAGATAGTCGAAACGGAAATAAAACATTGCTTGTGTTTTCCATCCAGTTCAATGCAGCCGGGCTCACAACAGAAAAGGTCCTGACATGGCACCTAATTCTTTCGGGAATGCGGTGTGTTGGGCTCGTATGACGGTGGGTGTGGTATTAGTCATCTTTGTCCAGTTACATTGAGCTCATTACTCTCATTACTCTCATAGAGCACACAATTGGATACTTATGATATTACTGATGGCCTAACCTTTAGAATTTTGCCTCCAACAGACAGGTGTCGATCTTAGACGTGTGGGTGGAGGGGTGGAGCGTGCAGGGTGTGTGACTGTGTGTGTGTGTGTGTGTTCAGCGTCGCGCGTGTGCCCGCGAGAGTTCCTCACGTGCGCGGTGGGCGGGCGCTGCGTGCCGACGAGTGCGTGGTGCGACGGCCGCGACGACTGCGAGGACGGCGGCGACGAGCTGCACTGCACCTGCCGCGTCGACCAGTTCAGGTCAACCATCCCTCCCTTCCTCCCTTCCTCACTCGGCGGAGAGCTTCAATCTCTAACTGTACATCTCTTAACAATTTTGCAAAGCCGAGTATTACATAATTTTTTTTATGAAAACCCGTGATTGTGCCAAAGGTGCTCAGAGAAGCTTAAGTAAGTAAAATAGGTTTAGTTCGCCTCACCAAACCACGCTCAGTGAGGCACCATACTAAAGGATTTGTGGATTATCGCTGAGCTATCGAGCTTGTTCAAATTATGCTTGTAGACTCCCAGGTTATAGGTATGAGGAAAGGCACCCGCCGGCAGACAGTGCCATATCCTGGCGGTGCGGCAGAGAAACGAGTTTGAAAAACGGTTCCTTCTCAAAAGCCTAATGTCAACTACAAGGGGGTCCTCTGATTCTCTGCGGCGGTTTCTCCGGATATGGGTAGGAAGCGGAGGAATAAGGAATGCAAGTTCCATAGAGCAACGTCCATGGTAGTACCTGAAGATCAGACTGAGCGACCCCACAAATCGTCTGTGGTTAAGGGACTCCAGGCCGACGGTGAGTTGTGGGTCTCCAACAAGACATACCGCATAATGACTCATGATCACTCACAAAGTTCGTGCATGGTAGCGCATAGCGGTACAGTGGCTGAACTCAATCCCTTAACGTAAAACTAGGACCATATAATAGAGTATTGTTGCGTCTGCAGATGTGAGAATGGAGCGTGCATCAATGCGTCGCAGCGCTGCGACAAGCTGTCGGACTGCGGGGACCTGTCGGACGAGATGGGCTGCCCGCGCACTGACTGCGCTGCGCTGGCGCTGGGTGCGCGGCAGGTCGCCTGTGCCACCACACCGGACTGCTACCTGCCCGAGTGGCGCTGCGACGGCCAGCTCGACTGCCTCGATGGCTCGGACGAGGCCAACTGCACACGCGGTATGTTGCTATGCAGCGCAGCGCTGCTACAATCTGTCGGACTGCAGTGGACGTGTCAGGGGAAGGGGGTCGAGAGAGGCAACAGCTGCCCCTATACCTGACGTTCTTTAAAAGCCATGTTAGTCATGGTGTCCCAATTGGTCCAATGCTTATTCGGCTGGTTCTTTAAGTGATTACCAATTGTGTCTTATGGCCACCATCATCGGGTGCTGTCAAATTGCATCGAGTAAAGCAGTGGCATGAAGACCTTGACTGTTGTTCCGCCACTGAACTTGTGCCTAGTTCAAGTGGCGACCATCTCAGTACCATATTATTTATGAAATGATCATGGGTGAGGGCTTGTCCCTTATGTATAGTTCATCTATCTACAACATTGCCATGGAGCTATACGGGTTGTTTTTATTTTAGATTGGAGATGTTTGAAGTTGACTTTCCATCTATTAGTACGACTTATCACGGTCAGTGCTTCTTTTTTTATCCATCATTGTAATATAAGTTTGCGCACGAGTCATTGAGAGCGCATTGTTTGCTTGTGCAGAGGGTGCAGGCACCGGGACGGAAGCATCGCGGGACAACATCACCGGGCAGTGCGGGGCGGGCACGCTGCACTGCCCCAGCGGGCTGTGCATCATGCCCGAGTGGCGCTGCGACGGACACAACGACTGCAAAGACGGCAACCCACCCTCCGATGAGCTCAACTGTCTCTCGGATTCTGGTGAACCCCTCACTTTAACTCTACCATGCAGCATTTACTGTCCTATTTAGTCGTGCCATAAACAAATGATAGTAGCGAAAGATTCCTAAAGTCATACAAGTGTAAAATAGGAATAATAAAAGTTCACAGATGGTGTTTTAATTTACATTTCAGAATACATTCATTGGTTTGTATGAATATCAATGATATTTTTTATTTACAATGATATTATTTAATTTATAGTTCTAAATGTAACCTTTTTATCAGTTTACTTACTCAAAATTTGGAAACAAGCTTGTTTAATGACGGTGTTACTAGTTCTGGTTCACAGACAGGAGATGGCGCTGGTTAGAAATCTCATAGTACCAGCCAAAATAAGAAGTGCTCGGCGAGTTTTGTGTGTTGTATGACGTTAGCAGTCTATCCGTACTATCCTTTGTCTATGGTCGTGCTTAACGCACACAGCTGTCCAATGGACATACCCAAGGTTTTAATAAATATACTATCACAATAGGTAATGGCGTCAGCCATGATAAATATGTTTATAACTGGACCAAACCTACTGTTATTATATTAGTCCAGCACACCATACTACCGAAGGAATTAGATGGACTGTGCCTTTATGAGCACTGCTACATTGAATTGGATGGAAAACACATATAATTTTCCAATGTTGCTTCGACCATCTTTTTCTCCAATACAGGCAATGTACTGGGCTGGTTTAACCCTTACTAATAGGGAAGAGGACCTGTGATGCATACATTCAGAATCATGGAGTAACCTGCATTCTCAACAAAAATGCATATTCCTTACCTACACTGCTTACATACTGAGTCAAATATGTTTTTTTTTTAAACGGTTTAGTTAGAGGGCTCTTAATAATCAGATTTTTCTCATGCCCAGAGCTTTGTATACCACAATGAGATACCTGTTCTATCTTACGAGTCTCATTGTGCTTGGTTGCAGTTTTGATGTGATTTCACTGTCAGGGTGTGTTCGATGATACCATTGAGTGACGAGATCATTGCCTTATGGATTTAGAAATCATGCTGATGTGTATGTGTGTGTGTGTGTGGGACGCAGGGGAGAACGAGAATGTGTCCGTGAGCTGCCGCCCGGACCAGTTCACGTGCGGCCGCAACAAGTCTGCGCTTTTGCACGGGCAGGCGTTCTATTTGGAGTGCATCCAGCTGTCGTGGGAGTGCGACGGTCACGTCGACTGCACCGACGGCACCGACGAGACGCTGCACTGCAGTTCGTAAATGTTGTTGTCATTACCTAACCTAACCTGTGGCCACGTGTATATGTCGTGCTTTGACTAAATCGCGCAGCAACCTACCTGTGCGGTGTCTTCGAAATTTGCTGAGAGGATAATCCTGTATTCGTGTGTATCATCCAACTGACACATACCAATGAAAAGGTTATACAATTGTTGTGTGGTCAACAGCCGGTTCATTTAAACTAGTCTGCAGTGGTGCGATGTTAAAATAGAGCGGTGATACCACCTATTGATGTTCCATTAGCAGTGGCAGTGACACATAGCAACAGAGCAAGCCATATCGGTAGAAGCACTATCTATGAGTCAATGTTTTCAACACCAGGTGCTCATAAAAATATTTTAGTGGAATATCTCCTTGTTTTTTTTAGTATTTGACTTATGCGAATGAGATGGTGTCAGGTCTGGGAGCGTGCAGCGAGGACGCGTTCCGCTGCGAGTCGACTGGGGTGTGCCTGCCGTACGTGCAGGTGTGCGACGGCATCCCGCAGTGCGCGCGCGCCGAGGACGAGGCCGGCTGCGCCTGTCCCTATCACACCACCTTCCAGTGCGCCGATAAACACAACTGCATCGACCGGGTAGGTGGGAGCCAACCGTTGGGCTAGTTATAGGATGCATTTTGCTGCAAGTCGACAGGGCTAAAACTATCACATTAAGTGTTACATTTCGTTAAGTTGATAGAAAATACGGAGTTTTGCAAAGCTTTACTTAAGTTTTATTTTGTATTGTAGTTTATCTGATTATTAATTGTAATTGAGCGTTGTTTTTATTTGTATTTCTTAAGATGTAAAATTTTAAGATTTATTAATAAATAAATCCGCAATAGAGGCAAAAAATCTGCGTTCGCATGTATTGTATGGATTGCAATGAAGAATGCTGTTATTGTAGTAGTTTATTGTTTATTGTTTATTATTTATTCATCATCCATAGACAGTACACTGCACTCGGATTTTTCATGTTTTATCATTAGCCAGTTCGGGGAAATCCCAGCGAAGAAGAACTGTAAAGAAACTCCGCTGGTTTTTTTTTTTCAACGTCCACTTAGTCTAAATTTACAAAAGTATTTAGACTTACAGATAAACACGCTAAATTAATATGATTTGACGAGAATCAACAATTCATGTCATATGCAACAGTTCATGACAAATATCAGTTTATTAGTAAAGACCATGCCCGCCATCTAGCATGTTGCCAATTGGAGCAAGCCAGTCCCCACAAACAGCACCCGTTCACGAGCATCACGCCAGGCACAGCCATCGCCTCTATCAACCATATTTTAGGGAAAGAGGAGACCTGAACCCAGCGTCGCCGCAAGTAGGCGCGATGCACTACTCCAGTGGCAACATGAAAAAGTTGTGAAAGCTCTGTACGATTTCGTTTTAATACGATTATTTCTGTCATGAACTACTACAGTGACCTGTAAACAAAGAGTCAAAATACAAAATACATTATTATTCTTACAGCTAAAAAAAACAATTAATAATATTACATTTTAAATGCTGGTAGCATTTAAAGTGTAATATTATTAACTACAGAAAATTAAGAGTACAATGGTTTGAGAGCAACCAGATACGAATAAGATTCCTGAAAGAGATTCTGACCAACACCTACAGTTAAATAATGCTTTAATACAGTTCGGGTGTACAGAGCCCTCGTCATTATTGATACGATGTTGTGTACGATGTGATACGATGATGTCGGTGTAGTGTCACTAGGCCTCCAAAAAACTACGTGCGGTTTTACCTTGACTCAGAAATGGGACTAACCAGTCCTTCCATAAAAGACAGAGTGGCAAATACCAACACCCGTAGCTAATCGACTGAGGCACTGAATCGTTGGGCATAGTTTTGTGAGGTAAAGTGTATTTGGCCATTCTGGGGACCTTAGCTCTCTCGGCACAGCCACACTTGCTGAAAAAAATGTAATTATTTCAGGTGTTGTACTGCGACGGTGACCGGGACTGCGAGGACGGGTCGGACGAGCCGGCGGCGTGTGCGGGCGGCGCGGGGGCGCCGGGCGGCGCGGGCGGCACAGGGCGCGCGGCGTGCGGCGCGGGCGGCGTGCTGTGCGCGACGGGGCGCTGCGTGCCGCGCGAGCAGGTGTGCGACGGGCGCGACCACTGCGCCGACGGCGGCGGCGGCGGTGCCGGCACCGACGAGGATCCCTTTGCTTGCAGTCAGTTGTTGCGCAACACATACATAATTACCCGCCTTTTGCTACATAGTTTTCCATGCAATATGTAAAGGGGGCCTATAGTTAAAAAAAAAAAAAAAATTGGGGCCGATAATATTTATTTTTATCCCATATCATCATCCCATATCACCCCACCAGGGATGCCAAACAGTAAGGATCCTACGATCATAGGTATACAATTTCTTCAAACTTCTCAGAGTGGTAAAGGCTGACCTGTTTGGAGTGTGTGGGCCAATAAGATAATTATCATGAATTAACTTTTCATATGAGCTTCGAAAAATTACTTTTGTAAAATTGTCAATTGATTTTAATTGTTCCTCGCAGCCCTCAGCCATGCATCTAGATAAAAGCATTAATTATTGCATTTGTTTGCAGCATCTTACGCGCGTGCAATCGGCCCTCCGAAGGACGTGCGAGGAGTGGCGCAGGCGAGCGCGTGCGCGACGGGCGAGTGGGCGTGCGCTAACGGCGCTTGCGTCCTTTTCTCGCAGCTGTGCGACGGCGTCGACCACTGCGGAGACTACAGCGACGAGCAGCGCTGCAGTAAGTGCTTCTACTGCTAGCTCGGGCGATCCCACAGTAAGCATAGGCCTATGCTCCCCTGACATTGAGGTTGGACTCATAGTTGCTATGCGGTTAGAAGCAGAGGTGGACAAAGTTTGTAGCCATGTCTATTGCGGGCAGGGAGTGTGCCAACCTTGGCAATGGTCCCCGCTAGCAGTGGGAGGTTCCCTTTGCTATATCTCTGGTTGATCTTGCGATCAATTAGATTTAAATTTCGCGGTATTTCATAATTTGCTACAAACCCCCATATATTCCCTTCCATTTTTCTTCCAATCTACCTTTCAAAAATGAGATATCCATCAACCTGCATTCTTGAGTGGTTCGAGCCGTGTTCTCCCGACGGAAAATATCGAAAAGAACATCAGCGAGTCTCCAAATCTCCTATTACGCCGTGCTGTACTGTGCTCCCATCGTACCGCGACCGTGTCGCGCAAGTTTGTGGTCGAGTGCACCCCAAGGGGCCGGAGCGACCGACGCGCGCCGCAGCACCCCCATCCTACAAGACGGTGGAACGAAGAGGAGACACGGAGGCCCAAGCCCAGCGACCGAACCATCAGCCTCCATCGCCGCGGTGTCTACAAACCGTGAGCGAGTCCCTTTTTCCGTTTCCCACCGCACCAATCTCAATGGTTGGTCATTGGAAACACTAAATAATAAAAAATAGAAAGACTATAGTTTTGGAAAATATCTCGTGCTCTCCTTATTATAGAATTGGTTTAATGGATGAATGTCTTAATGTTTAAACTTCTATAATTGAATCAATATGTGCAGATGTGAACGAGTGCCTGAACCGCAATGCGTGCAGTCACAACTGCACCGAGCTGCCGGTGGGGTTCGCGTGCACGTGCCGCGTTGGCTACCGGCTCGCCGCCGACCGCTCGCGCTGCGTCGACGTTGACGAGTGTGTCGAGGACGAACCCTGCGACCACAAGTGCAGGTCACTTCCCTCTCTCTGTCACCCTCATTATTATTTGTTTGATGAATGAGCAGCTAAAGGTGGTATGTTCATATCTTCAGTTGTGATTTTAACACATTAAGTTGATTTGTCAGTATTTCATGTTCAGTGTTTATTAAAAAAAATAAAAATACAAGTCATGGTGTCCATGTATTTATAGTCTAGTAAAGAAAGGTGTACATGATACATGATGTGTGCCACAGGAACACGATTGGCAGCTACATGTGCTCGTGCCACGCTGACTACTCTCTCATGGCGGACCAGGTCACCTGCACACCCAACAGCGGTGAGTCAACAGAAGAGTCAAGATCTGCATGCATCAGATTTGTTATGTTTCAATGTTTCTGGCATTTCTCTATAATCACAGCAAAGAAGAACCTGCAAAAACTTTGCTGATTTGATATTTTCAACACCCATTTTGTTTCCCTGATGGCCTTAACTTATAAACTTAAGGTCAATGAGTTTTTGGATTTGAGCAAAAACACTTCGGAGCCTTTATAGAGTTTTTGAACGCACCCTATGTACAAAAAATTGCTTTTCATCTTATCATCAAACTTCTCTGCTCATTTATGATGAGATAATGAAGCCACCTAACGTACATAGAATTAGCGAGTGTTTCGAATCACCTAATGGCTCAATCTCCAGGATTTTTGCCTGTAACTTTAATTTATAATTAATATGATTTAGATGCACCATACAGTTGCCTGTCTAAAATAAATTAAATAAATAAATAAAACTAACGTTAATAAACGTTTTCAAAGACGTGGAGGCGATGTTGATCTTTACGAACCGCTACTACGTGCGTCGCGTCGCACTGCAGCCGCACTCCACCACCACCCTGCTCGTGCACAACCTCACCAACGCGGTGGCGCTTGACTTTGACTGGCAACACCAGTGTCTATACTGGTCGGACGTGACTCGCCTCGGGAGCTCGATCAAGCGCGTTTGCGACATGAACACAACCAACGCAGGCGGAACGCCGCTCAACACTACCTACCAAGTGAGTCGCCTCATCTTCTACTTGCGTACTTTGCTGTTGTGTACCACCTCACTGGTTGTTTAGTTTACCTGAGGCTGCATCGAAAGGTCATCTACCTTTCTATCTGAACAACATTGATAGCTGTCATTATTCCTTCATTGTACTTCTTGTGTGCTATGAACAGCCATTTTAGATTGAGACAATTTTGTAAGCCTTGACGAGAAGGTCGTGTGTAAATGTGCTTGTCGACATAAGTGCCACATTTGTTTTCAATGTCAAATCGGCGGGCCTTGTGGACTTGAGTGTGGCGGCGACGGTGCAGCGAGAAGCCACCCAACAGCCAGCAGACGCCTACCAGCGAGCAGACGCTTACCAGAGAACTCCGAGAGTAGCTAGAAGCCCCATTCCTTAAGATCTGGATCCAGGTTAGGACAGGGCTCCCTTCCGAGGTGTCGGTGTCATCTGTCACCTTCATCGAGTGGTTGAGTTACCACCTGCAAACACTAGTAGTACGCTACTATTTCGTATGTATACATAATTGTTGGTTCCCTTCTTAAGATATGTGTTATGGTGCGTGCGTGAGCAGCTGCTGCACTCGTCGACGCTGCGCAACCCGGACGGGCTGGCGGTGGACTGGGTGGGCGGCAACCTGTACTGGTGCGACAAGGGCACTGACACCATCGAGGTGTCGACCCTCGCCGGCCACCACCGGCGCGTGCTGCTGCGCGGCGGCCTGCAGGAGCCGCGCGCCATCGCGCTCTACCCGCAGAAGGGGTAAGCACTCTCTCGCACCTGTACCCACCTGCTGCTACTGCTACTTAACACACATTTAGCACTGGTTGTGAACGAGGGACGCTAAAGTTAGTTTGTTACCATTATGTGAGTACATGGACGTGCAAAGTGCTCTGGAAATTGTCTGTGCACAATTTAATTTTCTTGCTTGAAAATGTTTCTTGCTTTCTTTTAATGTTTACAATAATTCTCGGGCGACAAGCAGTGTCGCCCGTGACAGGCTATTTTAAGATGACTGAGAGTGGGTGATGGTTGTTTCTAGCCATATGTACTGGTCGGACTGGGGCGAGCGGCCGCACATCGGCCGCGCCGGCATGGACGGCGGCGGGCGGCGCGTGCTAGTGTCGGAGGGGCTCGGCTGGCCCAACGCGCTCACCATCTCGCACGACACCCGCGAGCTGTACTTCGCGGACGCGCGCGAGGACTACGTCGCCGTCGCCGACCTCGACGGCCTCAACATTCGGAAGCTGTTCAGTAGAGGTATCCTCTATACTGCAATCTTGACATCTCATTTAACTCTATTTCCTTAACTTATCCTGACGACGATAAACATATTAGCAACCAGATGCAGTATGATCTTAAAATTTACCTAAAACAATAACATTTTCCATGAAAACCTTGGTCCAAAAACAGAAATATGCACAAGAAAATAGCTTAAGGTGGGCCCATCGCAGCATAAGAAAATTACGCTCCTCATACAAATGTAGTGTATTAATGATTTAAAAACCGCCGTTCCAATTTGCTTGATATTTGGTATCTAATATCAGGCAACAAATATCTATGTATGTCTGCATATTTCTGTTTTTTTTTTCCTTTTTTAAAAATTTGTATGATGATTTTCTTTTGCCTGTTATTTGACTTGGTGCAGATATTTCAGCAAAATAAAAACGTGCAGACACAGATATTCGTTGACTGATATTACATAGCAAATTGGAACACTGGTTTTCAAATGATTAGTTAACTAGGTTTATTTGGGGAACACCTTATGGGCCATTCTTAAGTATAGCACACGAATGATACGTCCGACTCGCAAGAAGGATGGAAATAAGGGTTGGAGCACTTACAGCCAGTTGACCAATGCACACTTTTGTTCCAACCGCCAACAGCACGACCTACCCTCACTTTCTAACGTCCAACAGGATAATAATTTGATTGGTCTATGTACTTTCATTATTAACTCTTAAAAGAGCAAATTTTACATCAAAAAGCCGAAAATATTGCCGAAAAAGCTTCTCTTCGCTTTTGGCACGGCTGTGAGGTGCGTTGTGGTCACAGATCGCGTGCCGTCGCTGCGGTTGCACCACGTGTTTGCGCTGGCCGTGTGGGAGGGGCAGGTGTACTGGAGCGACTGGGAGACCAAGAGCATCGAGTCGTGTCGCCGGCGTCCCCTACCGCCCGCGCACCCGCACCAGGTCGGTACAGTCTACTGTCTACCCACCACCACATCCATTCCCACAAAAACTTTTATTTTTATGTATAGCGCGACATATGGCTTACGACAGGCTTTAATAGGTTCCCTTTAATAGTTAAAAACTTTCTCAGGGCCTGCCATAGCTATGCCGGCCGGCCAGTTACTTCTTTGTACTTTGGGGGAAATACCTTGGAGCGCATTCCACGGGTTCATCAGCCCTATATATAAAGGTGATCTAGAGAATCGGTAAATTCGAGTAATGTCGATAGTGAATGGGTGCATTCCCTGCCCATTGCGCGTTGACTGGTAGCAAGGGAACAATTCGATATGACAAACTTAAAAAGCTTAATGTGATTCAAAACAATAAAGCTAGTGATGGGAAGCCTACCCCACTTCAGTCCCGACCTCGATTGAAACCCAGCTCTGCTGCCAGGGGGCCCCCGTTTTTTTGTGATGTGTAACATCTTCGTACTTTCCCACGTAGTTAGTGATTTCTTCTCTTACAGTTGAACGTTTGACCTCCTGATATATGTACAGATGGCGGACAACTCTTCGCTGGGTCGCGGTGGTCTGGACTGCCACACCGTGTCGCCGACCGTACACAAGCCTATGGACCTACGTGTCTACCACCCCTTCCGCCAGCGGCCGATACCTGGTCCGTGCTGGTCCCTTCTCTTTATTAGCGAATTATTCCTTAATACACTGTGTTCTATTGTACTGTGTCTGTCGTTTTGTGATTTGAGTTTTCAATTTGGTCCAATCGATCTGCTTCCCCTCGTTATGCCAGCCAACTGGATGGAGGCGAGTAGGCAGCCCCACCTTCATGACTATTATAAATATTTTGAATTTTTAATGAATTTAAAAATTAGAATTGTCGGGATAGCTCAGTTGGTTTGGAGCAGTAGACATGTAATCCAAAGCAGTCGAAAGCAATGTAATCCAGGTCGGAAGCAGGATTCGAACCTGGGAGGTTCGAATCCTGCTTCCGACGAATGTCCCGACCAATACTTTTTCAGATTATTTTCAAAATGAGATTACAATGCTTCAAATGTAGATGTCGCTGAAACTCAAATTATTTTCGATTATGATTACTCAATCTTGCAATGCTTTGCTGTAACATTTTGGCAGCAACAACATTATTGATTTTCTTTCAAAATAATAGGAAATAAACAGACCAAATGTTGCTAGGTGGATGGTGTTCCATTATTGTTCGATTGAGACTCCGTTGACTGAATGTAATATTTATTTGATAAATACTCAATACTGGAGAGAACTTGTTCCGTGTCGTTTACAGTTGAAAACATACAGGAATGTAGACTGGAACACGCAGTGACAGTTAATGTTTTAAACGTGTTGCCACTCCCAGCAGAAGGGTGGATTTCATCTTAGGGCCCCTTCATTGGCCCCAGCGAACATACAGTTTTCATACATGTGCAGAGTTGAGCGAGGCGTGCGCGCAGCTCAACTGCAGCGCGCTGTGCCTGCTGGGCGAGGGCGGCGGTGGCAGCGGGGAGGGGGAGGTGTCGGCGCGCGCCGGCTGCGCGTGTCCTGAGCACTTCGTGCTGGCGGCGGACGGCCGTTCGTGCCGCGCCAACTGCACCTCCGCGCACTTCGTCTGCGCCACCACGCTCAAGTGCATCCCCTTCTGGTGGCGCTGCGACACGCAGGTCCGTGTGAACTAGACATGGAAGGCTCATACAAAACTGACTGTCAGATATTACACACCACATGGGACATGTCATGTCATGTCATACATGAAACTGGATGGAAAATATGGACCTTTTTCATTGCTGCTTCGACCATCGTTCATTCAATGCAATGGGGGTATGCAAATTCCCTAGTAAGTAAGGAACAGGAGCTACAGTTTTAGTATGTTGAAGAACTTAAATAAAAAATAGTTCTATCTAATTCTAAACTTCTTGCAACAAAAAAGCCCACCATATGGCGTGCGCCAGGACCATGCATAGGGGATGACCGATGACGCATATGGGCTTTTGAACTTTCATGCGGAATGCGAAAACCATGCCGGAAAGTCAGGTCTTGCTTCACACTTTGTACTTTGGGGGAAATACGTCAGTGGTGAGTCTGTCAATATCTAAGGGATCAGGTGATTTTTATTTTAGGACTGTCATTAGTAAATATGGGTGCATTCCCTGTCTGTTCCGCATTGAGCGATATTAGAAAGAGGGAAGATCATCCAGTTCTGAAGAGCATTCTCCATAGTAGAGACAGTGAAAGATCCTTGAAGAGTTAGAGAGTCTCTAAATTCAGAATGCTTCAGGGCCGTCGACGAGACGCACACCACGGCGCTGTATCGCGTCCAGGGAGCCAAGCAGGTACTTGGCTGAGCCTTCCCACAAATGCGAACGATACTCCACGCAATACCTTACCTGCGCCTTCTGGCGGAGCAGTTTTTGGTCAGATGTGAAATACGAACGCACCCTGCTCACTCCCAGCTTTTTTGACAAACGTCGTGTGTGGCGGCAGGACGACTGTGGTGACGGGTCGGACGAACCGGCGACGTGCCCGCCGTTCCGCTGCTCCCCGGGTCAGTTCCAGTGCGACAACGGGCGCTGCGTGCACCCCTCGCTCATCTGCGACGGGCAGACGCAGTGCGGCGACTCCAGCGACGAGCGGGACTGCGACATGGTACCCCACACTCCTCCTCCCCACACCCATCTTGACACTTGCTTGCGATACCGCTACAGCGATTTCTAGGTAGCAATAGTAAACACCTACTTTATTCATTTGGCTATACACAGTCTTCCAGCTCTTGTGTTCATACGTATGTCATCATAGGTAGGTAATTTTGTTTAAGTTAAACAATGAGGCTGTGACTCAAAATGCCAATTCTGATGTCACAGCAGCTTTTTTCATTTTTGATTCCACTCGAGATTTCAAGGAATGTTAAAGGTACATATGTTATAGAATGTTGCATGATATATGATGTTTTACGTTAAAAAAATTATAATAGTTATAATACTAATTTTCATATTCATAAATGACAATACACGCTTCAGAAAATTGGTATAAGCCCAAAAAACCAATTAAAAATGTCGCATTCTATACAAGAAGGCTAAAACGGAAGCCGTGAATCAAGGCAAAGCAAACAAACAAAATATACTGTTCTGAGATCATCAGGATATATCGTCACATACGTTTTAATTAATGATAAGTCATCCATTTACATAGAAAGATTTTGGCCGGCCGCCAAACTCACTATTTTCATCAAAAATTCCACTTGGAAGGAACTGCCCAAGATTCACTCCACTAATTATACAATGTTTCTGGTTTTGTCTCGCTTATTTTGATATAGGACAGCAGGGACCGACGATTGCTCTATATAAGCAGGATTTACTGTGTTTCAGATAATCTGCGATTGACTCTACTATTAAAAACTAATGAGAATACTATTATTGTATCATGAAAGCCACATACCTAACATGTACCCAAAATTTCCCCAAGTATAAAAAAACGAATCATTCGCAACAAGCAGTTCAAATAAATGAATGTGATGTAACACCTAGTCTCTTCGCAGTTCACGTGCCTGTCGACGCAGTTCAAGTGCGCGGGCAACGCGTCTGCGGGCGTGAGCGCGCGCTGCGTGCCGCTGGCAGCCCGCTGCGATGGCGCGCGGGATTGCGCCGGCGGCGACGACGAGCGCGACTGTCCGCCCAAGACCTGCCCGCACCACCACGTATGTGCCACGCACCCAGAGCATAATAAACACGATAGCGCTTAGATAGAGTTTAAGATTAAATGTTGGGTCGTGGGTAGTTGGCCACTCCTCTTCTGGCGAATGGGCCAGCGCCGGCCAACAGCTATGAAGAGGGGCTTGATGCAGGTACCGCACATTAACTAAATTTATAATTTTTCTGCTACTCTCTAAAGTGCTCTAAGCAGTAAACTGTTTCCTAAATGACTAATAACTGTCTTTAAAAAATTCCCTCACCTAGCACTAATAACAAATTAATGTGGTTCTTCCCCAGTTAGCAAAAACCAAGAAGTCTGAGGCCGGGTATTACTTCAACTGTTAAATATAATCATCTTTAAAAGTATGTTTAGTTTAATGACCGATATAGAATACTAGAATCACACGTAGCCAAATTCGCGCGACGGAAGTACGGTCTGTTTAGTCTGTGACAATGTAGCTGTCACAATGAGTCACAAGTGTTGCATGAGCTGAGGAGGTTGGAATTTGTTAGGAGGACAACGACACATTTATTTAGTGCGGGGTGTGGTTTCGAGTGAGTGTTTCGGTGCGGGCTACGATTCGTGGAGGCCTTTTAGTGAGTGCTGTAGTGCCGTCAGGTTGCATTCTCCGGCCACCCAACATCAATCCGCGACGCCGCTCAGGTCATGCCGGGGATTCAGTAAGCTCCCTAGCCTCCTATCCCAGACCCATATGCTCATGACCTCTGCAGCGCCACAACTTCGACGGGGTGAGCACCGCCTCTTAAACAGTGTGCTTAAAGCATATGATACCTGTATGCAAAACTCAAAGTCAAAGAGACAAGACAGACAGACTGTCACAGAAATAACTATATTCTAGGTGTTCTGTGTTCCAACAGCACTCATTTAGGTGGTTCTCAACTTTCTTGTTATTTTTGTACTGCTAAATTCAGAAGTTAATTTGTCTATGTGCATTGACAGTTCCAGTGCGGCAACGGGCAGTGCATCCCGCAGGTGTGGGTGTGCGACCAGGACGACGATTGCGGCGACAACAGTGACGAGGCGCAGGACTGTAGCGAACGCGTCTGCCAGGAGGACGATTTCAGGTAAGGTTTGCTCCACATGAAGTACACACATTAGAAGGTGACATTTTAAATGTTAAGATTTGCCCGAGGGTATGATGAAGGTGTTGCACTACCTCGAGAACGTGAGCATCATGAGTTGAGAACTGAGCATGATTTGGATCATCCATGCTCTCTGCTGCTGTGAGCGTGATTTGGGCTGCCGCCCTAGACTATGCAGTTGAGGTAATGTGTGTGTGTGTGTGTGTGTAGATGCAGCAGCGGGCGGTGCGTGCCGCAGCTGTGGCTGTGCGACGGCGAGCCGGACTGCCCGGGCGGCGGCGACGAGCAGCACTGCGCCTCGCGTGCCGCCGTCACCTGCGAGCCCACATACTTCAAGTGTCCCAACAACAAGTAACACGCGTTCCATCCACTCGGAGGATTTTATCCCACTCTGGGATTATAGGATGTTTGCTAATATGACCCTATTTTCGATGATTATGGTCCTTCCTTGCCATTAAGTAAGCCAGAATATTAAACTATCGCTTTTATTATAACGGCATAGGCATATTGTTAGAAATACATGCTGCACGTGAGGGTGATTAACACTTACGTTGTCTGGTGTGATTTTCCGAGATGTACCGAAACATATCACCATTATACAAGTGTTTTCCATTCAAAGTTCAAAATAGAGAAAATACACAAAGCACATTGGCTCTGCCAATAAATTGCCAACCCAAGATTTGTTTTCTCTCGATGTGCGGGCTGTTATATTTATGGGTACCATCCGTGCATGATCTTTCAGAACTTATGGTGCATGAATTTCAGAAACACATTTTAGGGCCAAATATGAGCACTGGTTTTTACCTCCTTTATTTCTACTGAACACCATTTCATTGTGGCTTTTGTACAATTTAAATGGCTCACAAAACAAATTTCAGAACTAGCTAATAAGCTTCCTATTTACATAGTTAAAAATATATAACACCACCGTGGCAGGTGCATCCCGGGGCGCTGGCGATGCGACTACGAGGACGACTGCGGAGACCGCGCTGACGAGAACAACTGCACCCCGAGGAACTGCTCCGAGAGTGAATTTAGGTGAGCACTTACTTACCCTCACACCTCGAAGAAGATGATAAAGCGGTCCGTAGTGCCACTACACATACATCCGCCTTACATGCCCAAGTTGTCACACTTTCAATAAACGAAACCTTGCAAATGTTTGATGTTCTTGTCTCTAGCTTCATCTTGCCCACATAACTAAATGACTAAGTGGAGGATGGCTGTGTGGCAGGTGCAACAACGGGCAGTGCGTGCGCGGGCTGCAGCGTTGCAACGGGCTGGCGGAGTGCGGCGACGGATCAGACGAGCTCGCGTGCGCGCCCACCTGCGAGCCGGGCCACTTCCGGTGCACTCAGCCTCCGCAGTGTATCGCACAGTATGTAGCTTCTCTCTCTCTTCAACCACTGGCCTGCAGTACTGCAAGTTATAAAAGAAACAATCAAGAATAAAATAAAATCCGGTTCAAAGTTTGAACCCAGAAGCAAAGCTTTCTACGATATATCTGCCAGTGGCGAAATCATACTTCTAAAGCGGGTGGTTGGTTAATGATTAGAGCTACATTCCAACTAATGTTTGCCATTTGGCAGGACAAGGTTGCTTACTGTGAAGGATAGGCACACGTTATATAGTGTCGTGCGGTACCATCACAGCATTCGTCTTACGTTTTCTCTACATTGATATCAGTTCTACGATTGTGTGAGCTTTTTTGTGTGAGCTGGTCTGGCCATTATGTTGTACTTGTTCATGGTCATGGTATGTTTTTGTACTGTGAATGATGCGGTGTAGGGAGTGGGTATGCGACGGGGACAGCGACTGCGGCGACGGCTCGGACGAGGAGAACTGCGGCGCGGGGACGGCGGCGGCGGCGGTGGGGGCGGCGGTGGGGGCGTGCGCGCGCGCAGAGCAGTTCCGCTGCCCGGGCGGGCCGTGCCTGCACCCCGCGTGGCGCTGCGATGCGCACGCCGACTGCGCCGATCGCGCCGACGAGGAGCCCGCCATGTGCGCGCGCACCGCCTGCCATCCGCCCACCTTCCGGTCAGTCGCACCACCACCGTCTTTGTTACCACCTGCCTCGAGATTTTTGTGGGCGTGTTAATATTTTTTTGATCAAATTGAAAATCCTTTGTACATATTTTGACAAATTGATAAATTGACTAATACGTTTAAGCATTTTTCGGTAAAAAGTAAATTTTCTCTTATGTTAAACGTAATGTATATAGAACTCCGTAGTGTATGTTGCGGCCCGGCGAGTCTTTCACCCACCGGTGTCAGTGACGGCTCACTGACATTTTTCCTCGTTGTACTTCTCAGCTGCCTAGAGCGTAATGAGGCCAAAGAAGCTTTGCTTCAAAAAGTGCAGCATAAGATATAAATAATTCATATTTAGAATATTAAGCCCAAGCGCCGGGAAGCGCAACTAAATTCAAGTCCTATGGTCCTTGGACTTCAATTGTAAGGGTTGGTGAGAAAAACATAAGCATCTCGTATCATATAACAAACTTGCAAACTTTAATACATGTGTTTGTATGTGTGTGGGGTCGGGGCAGGTGCGGCAACGACCACTGCATTCCTCCGCAGCTGCTGTGCGACGCACACGACGACTGCGGGGACAACTCCGACGAGAACTCCACCATGTGTGAGTACCCACCACGCTACACACATACCACATGTATTACATACTTGGGCTCCTGTACCAGGTAACGCTCCTTGAAACCGTTTTGTCGAGCATTCCGTTTTAATTTTTCACTCCTTAGATAGAATAGTAAAGAAATATTGCCAAAATTTGCCTCCAATTATATTCTTCTTCAAAGTTGAATCATTTCGAATTGACGGCAATTAAATATTGAGCTTGAAATAGATTACTGACAGCATTTCAACCTTTCTCCACATTCGACATGAGATTTGTAACCCCTGGCCTGATAATCTTAGATATTTATTTTAAATCATTCGTTCCATTAGCAAGCTTTCAATTTCTTTCAAATATGATATTATAATTATATTATTTGAGACACTCACATATATGGAGATTTTTAAATCATGCACTGTATTCAAAATTGCGTGAAACAATGTACGCATACACGACTGTTCTGAATTGCTTATATTCACTCACGTGAACGTCATGTTGACATAAGGGACGTGATTCTAGACCGCACACAGATCGTACAAAGCACGCACAGTTGAGAACATGTGCGCCGTGTACGCTTTTTTTTTTATGTGACTGGACATGGATGGCTAATACCACAAGTTCTGTCATGGTATTAGCCCAACATACCACATGGGAACTATTTGCCATGCCAGGACCTTCCTTATATTGCACGGCTACAATGAACTGGATGGAAAACACGGACAATTTTCATTGCCGCTTCGACCATCGTTCATCCAATGCGATGGTACCAACCCGGGCGGGATAAACCCTACCACCTAGTAAGTAAGGAAGGGGACCTACAGCTTAACGTGGAATCCGAACCACACTGTCAAATGGCTGTCATGGAGCTGTCATTAAGCGTGTTTATCTGTAGTTCTCTGATCGTATGCACTTGTACTATGAAATAACAAAGGCCTTTCGCCGTTTGTTAGTCTAGTTAGACAATCCTAGGCCTGAAATTACCACTCTCGAGACTTAAAAGGCATTTTCGAGGTAGTTAGGTTAGGCTCTGACACATATGTCTGCTCAAATTCGTTCCGATTTGATATCGTGCAATTGTGGCCTGAGAAATCCATCCAGACAGACGGAAAGCCATAACGCAACTGACATAACTACATGGAAAGCTAGTTTCACTCGGTGTGCATTTAGATTGAGATTCTTAAGTTAGTAACAGATTTGATTGACTTAAAGTGTTACCAAACAAACAACTAATATGAAAACAATAGCAACTTTTTGATGATGCTAGCCTAACTAAGTAATATAAAATTAAACTAAATTTACGGAAAGCATCCAAGCAAATTTCCATATCTGTGTATTTACAAACTCCCTTCAGAGTGTGCGACTGTTTGTGCAGGCAAGATGTCAGGTTTCTGTACGGCCGACGAGTTCCGCTGCGACAACGGACAATGCATCGCCAAGAACCTCACCTGTGACCGTAAGTCTCTTAAAGAAAGAGTTTATTTTTATCTCACCTACTCTGATGGTAATCTGGCGGGTATTGGAATTACAGCATTTAATGTTCCAAACATTTTTTTTATGTAACTGGACATGGATGGGTAATACCGAACTGACCGTCCGATATTAGCCTATCACACCCCATGGGAACTAGGTGCCATGCCAGGACCTTCCTTATATTGCTTGGCTACATTGAACTAAATGGAAAACATGGACAATTTTCATTGCCGCTTCGACCGTCGTTCATTCAATACGATGGTACCAACCCGGGCGGGTTAACCCTACCAACCAGTAAGTAAGGAAGGGGACCTACAGTTTTACGTGGAATCCGAACCACGGCCAGCCTCAACGGTTGCAAATGGTCACTCATCCAGAACCTACCTGCGCTCAAAGATGCTTCCCCAGCTTATCGAATCGCCACCATCGAAACCAGATAATCCCTGCTTCCCGACTCGAGTCGGCCAAGCAACGCAAGAACGAAACCCTCGGTATTTCGACTGCCTTCACCTTACAGTATGTCGATGAACCTACTTAGTGTGTGTGTATGTGTGTGGGGCAGAGAGCAATGACTGCGGGGACAACTCGGACGAAGCGAGCTGCCGGCGCGAGGTGTGCGGCCACCGCGCCTGCTCGCAGCTCTGCATCGACAAGTCGGCCAAGCGCGGCAAGAACAAGACCGAGGAAGCCTTCACCTGCCAGTCTGTTGATGAACCTACTTCTTATTGTTGCTTGACTCCTTCCATATCCTCCCTCCCTCCTTTAGTGTCAAAGAAAAAATAAAATGTCGAACCTAGAGAAGCTTGTTGTCGGATTTTCTTCGTCAGATGTAATCGAACCGGCAGAAAAAGAAAAACATTCTCAAATCTGAGTTCATTTTCATTTCGTTTTATTTCATTTATATTAAACTACTCTAAGTCATGTCACAATTTAATTGTTCCGCGGATTCGATCACCCGCAAAGAAACTTCACTGCTCTATAAGTTATGATTTTCGTATTTTTTTTTTAGTGTGACATTTACATCTAATGGAGGGAATAAACAAACTGAAACTTAAACTTTAGCTGTACATTTGTCTAATCTTACTAAAATACCTGAGCCTTGCATGTGGTTATTAGTACGAGGCATGTCCAGAAAACAAGTTTACTAGATTTTTGCAGGTTTGAAGAAAAATATAAAAAAAAAATGTATATGCTAAATATCTTTTGATGATGATTGACCAAATTCGTCGATTATTTTTAATTTGATGGCTGAGGGTGATGAGGTGTGATGCATCGGGAGAATTCTCCTTTTGTTTCAGGGAGCGGGCCACCTGAGTTTCGTCCCCTGTAACAATATAGTGCAGATTGTGCAGAATTCGTGCATTAATTCTTGAATTTAAATGCTTTACCATGACTACAAACAAATTTAATAAAAAAAAAATCATAAAATGTGTTACAAATACTCCAATAATGTTGTTACTAAAATCGTTGTGATTGCTCTATATATAGATAGCATTGAGTGTGAGTGCAGCGATGTGGCGCTTGTTGCAGGTGCGCTCCCGGCTACACACACCACGTGTACAGCGACGGCGACGTCTGCGAGGCTCATGGTGAGCGATCCTTCACGCGACGTTGCATGACTTCGCAAATGCAGAACCAAAAAAATTCTTAGTTTCCATCGATAAACCCTTGAATATTTCCATGGAGTACACCATACAGTAGCTTACGCCCACAAAACAGTGAAAAGTTTAAGCAAACTGAAATGTTACAGACACACGCGTAAAGCTTACTTCTCTCTGATGTTACTTTGTATTATGTTTACTTTTAACTAATGTGTATTCGTAAAATTTAAATATTGTGTGTCTTAAACTTTTGAACTCGCACTAGAAACCTCACCTGTTATCACATTCAGTGTGGATGTGACTCTTTCCAACCTATCTTCGCATTGTCTGACCTTTTCAAACTTGTAAGCGAGTCTGAATCACCGAGCTGTGAATGACTTTATTACTTACATTGCTTTACTCAACTGAATTTGGCTATCGTATCCAGAGAACTAGATTGCAATCGGCTCATTGTCAAATGTGCATTTTCATTTATCAATGTGCTGGGTGGTTCAGAATCTATGTTAAATTGCAGCTTACCTTACCTACTTAATAGGTGGTACAGCTAAATCCAACCGGGTTCGTACCATCACATTCAATCAAAATTGCCAAAGCCCATACCATGCAAACTTAAAATTATAATAATAAAATTCCATATCAACTCGAGTGATATTTGCGGCGCTCGAAAAACATATATATTTGGGCTTGCGTGTATACAGAGGTAGATGGGTATTCATATGCACACAAAACAAGTGGTGAGCGCATTGCTAGAGCCAAACACCACACGTAGGTAATAGCATTATAAGGGAATATGGAATATTAAAAGGGATATGTAACTATGTATGCAAGACAATAAATAAATAAGTGCAAGTGCTTAAAAACAAAAGTGCAAGTGCATAAAAAGAAGTGCACGCATCAGCATAACGCTGCTAGTGCATTACAATATATAATATATATGTGATCAGCTCACTATAGTAGTTTATGACAAGACAAAGTACTAAACCCAAACGTGCAAATGTTTCACAATGTTTTATTGCCACTGGAGTAGTGCATCGCTTTGAGGTCCTTGCTTACGGTGACTCTTGGTTCGGGTTATCTCTTTCCCTAAAATATGGTCGAGAGAGGTGATGGCTGTGCCCGGCGTGATGCTCGGGAACGGGTGCTGTTTGTGGGGACTGGCCTGCTCCAATTGGCAACATGTCAGTTGGTGGGGATAGTCTTTGCAAATTAACTGTTGCATATGGAATGAATTGTTACTTTCGTGAATTAATTTTAATTTAGTGTTTTACCTTTGTTTTTGTTAAAAAAAATTACAAACACTTTTGTAAATTAAGACTAAGTGGACGTTAAATAAATAACAGCGAAGTTTCTTGCCAGTTCTTCACTGTGTTTTGTTTTGCCGAACTGGCTATTGTTAAAATATGACAAATCCGAGTGCAGTTTACTGTCGATGGATGATGAATAAACAATACAATACTAGTGGGTATCGTCATCATGTTTCTCTTTACAGTGAGCTTAAGATCGGCCGGTAAGCATCAGAAAATTACGATCCCCATACAAACGTAGTATAGTAATAATTTGAAAACCACTATTCAAATTTGCTTGATATTTTGGACTTAATATTAAGCAGCAAATGTCTATGTCTGCACGTGTTCGTTTTTTCGGAAACATTTATCCTGTGTCGCACAACAGAGAAAAGAAAATTTGTATGCAGTTATTCTCTTGCCTGTTATCAATCAAATCGGAACAGTGTTTTTCAAATGATTTGTAAACTACGTTTGTATGGGGAGCAAGCTTACGGGCCGTTCTTGACATAAATGCACTTAGCATAATGAAAATGAGATAGACCGCACCAACCGGTATCGAAGCAACACATGCGGAGTGAGAGGCACTTGGAATGGAGTGTAATGCAATGTGCACGCGTGCGGCAGGTCCCAAGGCGAACCTGGTGGTGGCGACCGACTCGGAGCTGCAGCTGTGGGACCTCTACAAGACGCAGGGCCCGCCGCGCCTCCTCTACCGCCGCTCCAAGTCCTCCACCGCCGCGCCTCACACGTGAGTGAAGCTCTCCACACAGTCGCACTCTTAACAACCATCAATACAGTAAGCAATGGGCATTGGCATAAGCTACCCGTCTAAAACAAATAAATAAATTGTTTCCTTCTTTTATCCTGTGTGTTTGCATGATATGAGAGCGTTGCATGTCGTGTGCAGGCCCAAGATCTCCGGCGTGGACGTGGTGTGGAGCGGCGACACGGCGGTGCTGTACTGGTCGGACGAGGCGGAGGGCAGCGTGCACCGACTCAACCTCTCCGCCACCGACACCGAGCCCGACGTGCTTGTGAGTGTGCCGGGTGCTCCCTGCTCCCGGCTCTCGACTCGTGTCGCAGTTCGACCCCTGGACACGCCCAGAGGATTATTTAAGGCGGGCCTTCCCGCTCATCTCCCTATAAAAACGTGGAAACATCATGTCCATATTTCTTGTCAAGAGATAAAAAATTATACGCTAAACAGCTTTATTTAATTGAACTATATACTTGATGACCATTGGTATTAAATATTGTGTTTGGTTTCCAAGTTATAAGTTTTGAAAGTTCAAATTTTTCGTGCACTTTAAGCAATTTTTCAAGATTTTTTTAAAAATTAGAAATGAAAAACTTTTCGTCGTCAAATGTATATGGGATAAAGTTTGGCGATAAGGTAATTTTTTGTTTTTATTTTTGGTGTTATAAAAATTTGTAAATCCTTCACGAACAGCAAAATCCGGGCAAAAATCTTTATATGAAACATTCATTGTTTAGTTCCCCCTTAAGGTGGCCCATCCCGCTCATCTCCCCATACAAAAAGGGAAAGAAGATCACGCCCATATTTCTTGTCAGAGATCCAAAATTTTTCTCAAAATAGCTTTATTTGATCGAACTAGATGTCTGATGACCATTGGCATTGTAAAATTGTGTTTGGTTTCTAAGTAATAAAGTCCGAAAGTTCGAATTTTTAACGCGTTTTATACAATAACTTTGGAGGTGGATTACGCAATGATAAAGTAAGAACATCGTAAAAAGATTAGTCATCAGACATAACTTATTTAGTCAAAATTTATGATCTATTTGGTTTTTGTTAGATTTTTGACTACAGCGTTCGTGGTTTACTTTTAGCTATAAGTCGTTTTGAAATTAAAATTTTCGTAAATCTTACCAAATCATACACTATGCACATTGTCTTTTTTGTGGACATGTTGCATTTTCCTCATCACGGAGCCTGTCTTATTCTTGGAAACAGAGAAGGTCCAAGAGCGCAACATCACGGTTTTGTACCGTGCCCGCGAATGAGTTAGGCCCGCCGGGTTGGGCCACCTTAAACTGATTCACTGAATTGGAACAAAGCTTGTTTATATGAAGATTTAAAATCAAATTGGTTGTTGTTTGATTTTTTACTACAGTACACCCCAAACTTATATGTATGCATGCAACTCGAGCGTACGAAAAACACTCTTGAGACAAGGGCATAGAGTATACGCGCGAGCTTTAGAAGCACATTTATGATTTGGTCCGAACTGTATAGTGTTTGTGATTTACTATTGAAATATAATAAATAATATAGCCTTTGTGTAACCTATCTGTGATAAAGAAGGGCACAGTTATTATTTTAAATCATTAATATGGAAGAAAAAAAATTGATTAAAAAAAACATAGCTTATAGACCAGTGAAGTTTCTTTGCAGGTTCTTCTTCACTGAGTTGATCGAATCCGTGGATCAATCAAATTGTGACATGACTTAGTGTAGTTTGAGTACCAGAAGTTGAATAAATAAATTAAATGAAATGATAAAAAATGAGTTGTATGTGGTTGTGGCAGTTGCAAGGTGTGCGCTCGATACGGAGCATCGCGTGCGACTGGGTGTCGAGGCGCCTGTACTGGGTGGCGGGCGGCGGCGGCGGCCGGGGCGGGCTCGGCGCGGTCAGCGTCACCACGCTCGACGGGCGCATGCGCGTGCAGCTCATCACCGGCGACGTTGACACTCCCAACGACATCGTCGTCTCTCCTAAGACCAGGTACGTACCTTCCTCCCGCCAGCCAGTCGGCGAGCCAGTACGCCAAAGAGATAGTTATACAAGTCAAAACCTAAACTAGACCACACCAGCTCAAAGTGTCTATTATATCCTTTTTTTTTAGGACCACGCAAGCATAGATTAGTAATTACTTTCTGGAGTAAGTAGACGGCTCACTGCCATAGTGACGGAAGTTTCATACAATATATGTTAAGCAGCTTTTGTCAGCCTCAATAGCCCAGTGGCGCGACACTTCGGCGATCGCTCTCCGAAGTTAAGCAATGCTGGGTCCGGTCTGGACTTGGGTGGTAGGGTTAATCCCGCCCGGGTTGGTACCATCGCGTTGGATGAACGATGGTCGAAGCGGCAATGAAAATTGTCCGTGTTTTCCATCCAGTTCAATGTAGCCGTGCGATATAAGGAAGGTCCTGGCATGGCACCTAGTTCCCATGTGGTGGGTTGGGCTAATACCATGACAGAAGGTGTGGTATTAGCCATCCATGTCCAGTCACATATAAAAAAAAAAAAACAAGCCGGCCCTCTATTGCAATAAACAAATAACTAATATGGTAACTTCTATTCGATTGATCACAACAAAAAGAGTGTTTGTACTAAGAGATGGCACAGCTATCAGGCTCACTGCTTTAAATCTAATAAAAAGTCATTTGATTTTATGGGTTGTCAAAAAATGTGTGCATCGTTTCAAAATTGTATATTTTCCAACTTTGAAACAAAATAGTATTATTAATCTATGAATAAATCCTATTTTTGTACAGCACTATCTATTGGCTATTTCGAAACTTCTAGGTATGATAGTGGCGCCATCCTATTTCCATAGCCGTAAACGTGTACCCATGCAGTTGCGCCATCTATTGTTCGTCCCTTGGTGAAACATCTAGGTCTTAATTCATCTATGGCACAAGCAAATACAATGTTAGTTGGGACACAACATGTAATTGACAAAACAAAACCTCATTTTAAATATCTTCGCCTAAAATATTACGGTATACAACAGTGTCCCAATTTCTCGCTCGGGGCGTGCTAACGGAGGGGTGTGTCTGCGCAGGCAGATCGTGTGGTCGGACTGGGGCGCGACTCCGGCGATCGAGGTGGCAGGCACTGACGGGTCGGCGCGGCGCGTGCTCGTGCGCGCTCGCCTGCTGCGGCCCGGCGGGCTCGCGCTCGATGCGCCTGCCGCGCGCCTCTACTGGAGCGACGTGCGCAAGGGCACCGTGGAGACGTGCCGTCTCGACGGCACCGACCGCCGCCTCCTTATCGCCTTCCACAACAGCATTCGTGAGTCGCCACTCCTCCTCCAATCTCAGAACAGACTGCCCTTTCTCTCGTGGCTGCATGTAGGCAGCAGAAACTTTTATCCACGCTTCTTAGGTACACCTAGATTCCTTCCAGATATCCCTCTGGCTACTGGGGATCACTTTCAAATGCTTCAAGTTCTATCAGACACGTCACTGCGATTCTGCCGACTGTTCCTTTTTGCAAGAGTTTTGAATATCCCCTTCACCTTACCTAACCTAACCTAACCCCAGCAGAGAATGTCTCTTCCACGAAACATTCCCACGCATTCGTGTCAGTTAATGTATGTTGTGCGTGGTATCAGCGGGCGGCGGAGCGGCGGCGGGCGAGGGCGCTGCGACGGTGGTGGCGGAGGGATTGGCGCAGACGCCGGTGCGCGTGGCCGTGTTCGAGGAGGCGCTGGTGGGCGTGTGGCGGCGTGGGCTGCTGCGCGCGCACAAGCGCAGCGGCCTGCTGCAGCACGCGCAGCGCAACCTGCTGCGCCTGACCGACCTACTCGTGCTGCACCGCGTCACGCAGGACCACACACGTAACACATCCTTACTCGCTCACTCATCACTTGAAACATTTTGCACTTGCCGACCGGATAAACAGGACACACCACTCTAATTGACTTGACAATTGTTTGATAAAAAAAAGAATGAAATAATGTTATACCATCATTTGCAACAATTCATGTGACATATGTCACACATGACTTGTCCCATTTTTATTGTCGTAGTTTAAACTAGTTTAGCGAGAGCTATTTCAGGAACACATGTTACGTTTTAGCATTAACCTCCAAGTCTTTCAAGCATTAGTGTTAGTAACCATTTAAAGTCCAACTTTCAAACAAAAACTGTTTAACTTGGTTGGAAACTTAATATGCGAAATTATATTGGTATGTTCGAGTATGCGTCTGTGTGTACAGTGGCAGACCCGTGCGTGTCAGATCCGTGCCACATAAGTGCACTGTGCCTACCGAGCCCTGGCGCCATTAACTACACCTGCCTGTGTCCCGACGGCCTCGTAGCCACCTCCTCACTAACTGACGTAAGTGTGATGTTCTTTTATTGACTTTGTTATTATATTGTTAGTCCAACTAGACATACATTTATCACCCAATGGCAAGTGCAAGTTTGGTGATAAAAACAATAAACTCTGAAAGGAGATTTTCAGCTTGTATAGGTAGAATGCTCTTTGGCATCACTGGTGGGACAACTTTAAATGAGGTTTTTCGGCATCACTTGGGGGGGCAATTTTAAATGAGGTTTTGAGGATCACTTGGGGGCAGTTTTAAATGAGGTGTTGTGGCATCACTGGTGGGGCAACTTTAAATGAGGTGTTACGGCAACACTGGTGGGGCAATTTTAAATGAGGTTTTGAGCATCACTGGGTGAGCAACTTTAAATGAGGTGTTTTGGCATCACAGTTTGGGCAACTTAAAATGAGGTGTTGCGGCAGCACTGGTGGGGTAACTTTAAATGAGGTGTTACGGCAACACTGGTGGGGCAATTTTAAATGAGGTTTTGAGCATCTCTGGGTGAGCAACTTTGAATGAGGTGTTTTGGCATCACTGGTGGGGCAACTTTAAATGAGGTGTTGCGGCAGCACTGGTGGGGCAACTTTAAATGAGGTTTTGGGCCATCCCTGGTGGGGCAACTTTATGTGAGGTCTTGTGCCATCGCTGGTGGGGCAAACTTTATTAAATGACTGTTAAATATGTTGTCACAAGTGTCATGTGTGCAGGAGAAGCTGGAGTGTCGCACGCGGGAGGTGTCGGTGGCGTGCGGGCTGGAGTGCGGGCCGGGCGCGTGCGTGCGCGCGGACGGCGGCGCGCCCGTGTGCGCGTGCCCGCCGCTGTACGTGGGCCGCCGCTGCCAGCACTACCGCTGCGCCGACTACTGCCTGCACCGCGGCCAGTGCATGCCCGACCTGGTAGCGCACGCCTCGGGCGACCGCACCTCGCTCAAGGTGGGTACAGCAATTCACCGTGCCGAGCGTCCACCGACAAGGGGAGAAGTTGGAGTGTCGCACGCGGGAGGTGTCGGGGGCGTGCGGGTTGGAGTGCGGGCCGGGCGCGTGCGTGCGCGCGGACGGCGGCGCGCCCGTGTGCGCGTGCCCGCCGCTGTGCGTGGGAGGTTGTTTCCACCACCTCCGGCTACAAAATCCCAAAATTACCTTTCGGTTACACGGTGTATATGCAATGTAACCGAAAGTTACTTATCGAATTTCAGGTAACTGGAGATTTGCATTTGGCAAATTTGGAGGTGGTGAAAACAGAGGATAGTGGAACACGTTGATCAAGAAAACATGGGATATTGCGAAATATTACGCCCAATAGGTCAGGTGTGCATTATGGCTATTTCGACACAAGGAGCTTTTGCCGGTGGCATTGTGATTGTGTGTGCATGCACTGTAAAATACCTAGTACCAAGAATGTGTATTTTGTTTCCTTTATATCTGACAATGAATATAAGTAATCTTATTCCAGCTATTCTGATCTCTGAAAGCTTTGGTCAATAATTTAAGTGCACGCCAGCAATATTTTTACTACAGCCAGGCCAGTTATTTGTATTGGCTGACTGCAATTACGAATTTTTACACATAAAATCTACGATTCATTTTTATTTTATTTATTTAATAATTAATAGGTTCACAAACAGAGTAGTACACAGGATACACTGACAATCACAACGTCATTTAAAAAAAGGTGCACAGTCCATGCATACAACAAGCACACAACATGCATAAAAATAAACAAAACATAGAACACATAGGTTATAAATCTATCTCATCATAAATCGATCTCATGTTGTGCTATACACTACACAAACCTAACTGTCTGAAAGTGTAGTGAATGATGGGGTGGGTGGTGTGTGTGTGTGCAGTGCGTCTGTCCGGCCGGCTTCACGGGGGCGCGCTGCGAAACGGCAGTGCCGGCTTGCGGCACGCTGCTCTGTCTGAACGGAGGCACGTGCGTGCCGGGCGCCGCCGAGGGCGCGGCCGCCGGGCGAGCTACCTGCGCCTGTCCTGTCGGATACACGGGTAAGTCACTGCCTACCTACTTGTGTTTCAACATATCGGTATAATCAGCCGATTTGATTAAATGGCCTTAATGACTGAGCATTTGGTGACACTTTTTAGATTTAAAATAATACATTAAACCATTAGAATCGGGTGCTTTTGTTTATTGTCGTAAGAATCCAATCATTTTATGCAAAGACTCCAGAGATTTAAGAAGGTTTTCTTCCCTGCAGGAGCAGCTGTCATCAGCCAATGATAATACTGGCCCATTTTTAGATACATCCATTTTGTAAAGTGTATGGAGGTCTGAACCCAGGACCGAGTCCAAAAAGAAAATCTCGAGAACCTGGCAAAATGCACCCCCTTGTTGATTGTATTGCCCACCTAAGCTATTACTTTGTTGTCACTTAAGGTGGCCCAACCCGGCGGTCCTAACTGATTCGCGGGCACGGTACAAAACCGTGCTGTTTCGCTCTGGGACCTTCTCTGTTTCAAAGAACAAGACAGGCTCCGTGATGAGGAAGATGCAACACGTCCACAAAAAAGACGATGTGCATAGTGTATGATTTGGTAAGATTTACGAAAATTTTAATTTCAAAACGACTTATAGCTAAAAGTAAACCACGACCGCTGTAGTCAAAAATCTAACAAAAACCAAATAGATCATAAATCTTCATTAAATAAGCTATGTCTGATGACTAATCTTTTTAAGATGTTCTTACTTTATCATTGCGTAATCTACCTCCAAAGTTATTGTATAAAACGCGCGAAAAATTCGAACTTTCGGACCTTATAGCTTAGAAACCAATTACAATTTTACAATGCCAATGGTCATCAGACATCTAGTTCGATCAAATAAAGCTATTTTGAGAAAAAATTTGGATCCCTGACAAGAAATATGGGCGTGATATTCTTTCCCCTTTTGTATGGGGAGATGAGCGGGTTGGGCCACCTTAAGTAGCATTCTTTCTGCCTTTATTTAATGTTTGCTGAAACATTTGTGTTTTTTCTGAATGTTTTCTCGGCATCTACCACTCCTAGTGTGATGTTATTAATTTTATTGTATAGATATATTTTTTACGACCAGTAGTTCCAGAGATTATTAGCCAGTTCAAACAAATAACAAACTGTTCCGCTTTATTACATTAGTATAGATATTACCGAAGTCAAAACACTATTGCCAGATGCCAACCAACGCTAATCAACAGAATTTGTATTCCAGACTTTTTATGCCATAGGAATCTGTGTCCTTTTTAACGGTAAAACAGTGTTAGTAGAATATGTGTACTGTATGTGTGATAGTGATGTGTGTGTGTGTAGGGGAGCGGTGCGAACAGTGCGCGGGCGCGGCGCGCTGCCTGCACGGCGGCCACTGCTCGCGCGGCGCCGCCGGGCCCGTGTGCCGCTGCCGGCCGCCGCACCGCGGCCAGCACTGCGAGGCGACGCTCTGCGCCGACTACTGCCACAACGGCGGCCGCTGCGCGCTGCTCGCCAACGGCACCGCGCAGTGCGCGTGCGCGAGCGGCTGGCGCGGCGCACGCTGCCAGCAGCCGCTCTGCAACAACTCCGACTGCGAAGGTCAGTTATTTTAACATTTGCCAGTTCAATAAAAAACTGTGAAGAAGGACTGGCAAGAAACTTTCCTGGAAATGTTTTCAACGTCCACTTAGTCTAAGTTTACAAAAGCGTTTATCCAATTTTTGGAAAGAACACATACCTAAAACGAATTCACAAAAATCAACCTTTCATGCCATATGCCCTGACATGTATATTCAGGACTTATATCAGTTATTTGCAAAGAGTGTCCCTGCCATCTAATGTGTTGTCAAATATTACATTTATCACGAGTAGCTTGTTAAATTGGCGCTTCAATCTACTACTCGTGGGCTGTCTTCGGGCTGCCTTGGTCTGGGATCTTCTGCATCATCCATCTGTAAAGTACTTTTTAAACCCTCACCGAACCTTCTCAAGAGAACAGTTAGATGGAATATTTAGTTTAACGGCGTACCGCGCGTGTGAGGAGCAGGACGTGCTGCTCGACGTTTCGGAGCCTCACATGGGCTCCATCTTCAGGAGAACGTGCCTGTCGCGACGGAGGTAGGCACGTTACTGGCTACCCGCCGCTTTGCTTCACTTCTCAGCGTCCATGGCAACACTCGTACATTTTCTTGAGGATTAGCTGCGGTCCGAATTTCGTGTGAAGTGCAAAACACGCTGACTGTGTTTTCCTCGACGTCTGTTGTCGGTGCACCTCTCCGAAATTCAGTTTTCAGCTTATTCAGCACGGGTTTCCATATGGGCGAAAGACGGTAGGAATCTTCACGATTGAAGTTCTTGTGCTTGCTGATTTCGATGGACTCCCGAATGATTCGTGGGAGGTTTCGTTGTTCAGGTACTAGGACTTTCACCTGATCAAACCTCAACCAGTGCCCAGGTCCAGATTCTGCATGCTCACACAGCGCTGACTTCGTGATATCTCTGTTCTTGACCGCCCGTATGTGCTCCGTGATGCGTGTCCTGACGCTCCTCTTCGTTTGGCCAATGTACGATTTACCGCATGAACAGGGAACTCTGTAGACGCCAGCGGCAAGTAATGGTACCTTGTCCTTTACTGATCGGAGCATGGCTGAGACCTTGCGTTGAGGATACAGCACGGCTGGTATGCTGGATCTCCTCAGTATCCTCGCAATACGGTCTGTCACTCCCCTGATGTACGGCAGGTATGCGGCTCGCCTCTTGACGTCATACTGTGGTTGTCGTTCTTTCCTTCTGGTTCTCCAATCTCTTGCCTTATAACCATTGCCTTGCAGCACTGTCTCTATGAATTTAATTTCCGCAGCAATGTGTAGTGGATCACAAAGACGTTCCGCTCTCTGTAGAAGTGATTTTGGTACCGATTGTAAGTGTGCCGGGTGGTGATGTGAGGATGCATGTAGGTACCTGTTGGTATGGGTCGGTTTTCTATATACCGTGTGACCCAACTTTCCATCGGCGCACTTAATCACTAATACATCCAGGAATGCTAGCTTTCCTTCCTGCTCAATCTCCATAGTGAACTTAATCCTGGGATGTATGGAGTTGAGGTGGTCTAGGAATTTGCTGAGCTCTGTGAGTCCGTGGGTCCACACTGCGAAAACGTCATCCACGTAACGGATCCATAGTGCCGGTTGTAAAGCTGCCGAGTCCAGGGCACGCTGTTCAAATGACTCCATGAACAGGTTCGCCACCACTGGAGCTACCGGTGACCGTCCTGCTCCTCACACGCGCGGTAAGCCGTTAAACTAAATATTGTAGTTATGTCCCGCGTAAGTTTTAAAATATTAATAGTTAGATGGAACCTCAAATGCCCTCTGCCTGTCCTCTGCTCGCAAAACTAGGCCCACCTACGGTGCCAAGGTGTGTGTTCCGTACTCACGACCGGTCTACCCCTCCCCGCTCAAACCTGGCTCTTCAGGGAGCTCCAAAGTTTTTTTCTATGTACATTCATTTGCGATCAGTAGGATGGATTCCGTTTTTGTAGGTAAACTGTCCAACAACATGAAGCCTGTAACAGAGCTGCTGGTCAGTATTCTGTGTCAGCTGGATAGGTAACTCTGTTATTTCCAGTGGGACAGTCTAATAAATAAAACCCTTTTGTGGTGCTTTATTTATATCACTTAAAGCTATACTCGATTTCAGTTAGCCGCGAAGCATAAGCCTCTCTCACTCTACGTACTGCCTGTAACAGATAAAGATAGAACACAAGTGGGTGGCGACCCTTAAACAAAATCACATTCAACTATTCGGAATGTGCGTGAGCGCATAATACGGCCCGTTGTACACGCACGTATTCCAGTGACTTGTCTCCCTCCACTCATTGACAGAATTTCAAAGGGGGTTTTCGAAATGTATTTATTTATTTATATATTTAGAAGAAATGTCTACATTGAAAAACAATACATACAACCATTTACAAAAATGTAAGTACATAAGTACATGTTTCCCTGATTTTTTTAATTCGCTGGACATAAACTTTGATATGTATAGGTGTGTATGTGTTATATGTAAATATGCAGTTGTTAGTGAGGCAATCACAAATCTGTAAGGCAGACATTTCCTGTGAAGGACGACATATATTGAACTGTGCTAAACTGTGCAAATATCTAAGGCCGTACCTTAGATAGTCATAAGAAATTGTTTAGAATTTAAGAGGTAGAACATTGTTTGGATTCCATCTGAAGATTGTAAACGCCGCACCTTCGTACATCAGTCAGTGTTGCGGCAATTATCTACGAACGGTCATTTCAAGGAATATTTGGCCAAGCCTTGGTTTCATGCAGCTGCCTGCAATAAAACTTATTGTGCGTTTGCCCAACGAGCCGTCTTAGGTTCGAAATATTATATTGCCACACAGGCTCGAATTTTAAAAGTCACTATGCGCATTACTTAGGTATGTTGATAAAAATCGGCCAAGTGCAAGTCGGACTCGCACCTGAAGTGTTCCGTACCATCGTAAAAGATTTAGCACAAAAAAATCAGGTTGTTTGTATGGGAGCCTCCTTTAATTTTAATTATTTTTCAATTTTACCTATTTGTTGTTATAGCGGCAAAATAAATATACACTCTGTGAAATTTTCAGCTATGTATCTGTTACGGTTACTGAGATACAGCCCTGTGACAGACGGACGGACGGACGGACAGCGGAGGCTTAGTAATAGGGTTCTGGTTTCACCCTTTGGGTACGGAACCCTAAAAAGCGTGTTGGCGGCAATCTGGTCGGGTGTATAGATCGGTTTTATATCAAGACACTTGCGAATTAAGGCTGTTGTGAAGGCTGCGGAGATCGAAGGTTTGAAAATTTTAAGAAATGCGTTCTTTGTCCATTGGCTGAGGGACAATTTTGCACAGCGACTGCCATTAAAAAACCGAAATTGTCTTCCATGCCCATTTTGTATTCCAAGCTTCATTTTATGTTCGAATGTTATGACTTTTTTGTTTATATCTGTATTATTTAGCAAAAAAATCTAAAATGAAGGTAAAACAATATATTTTTTTAATGTTTTTAGCCAATATTTTCCAATCTTAAAGGTATACTTCAAAAAACTTTTAAATACCTAGTAAAATATTAAGAGCATTTAAACATCCGCATACAAATGTAAAGTGGTAACGGATGTAAGTTAATGTATCAAAAAAACAATAACATAGACGTAGCGCTCAGTTGATTCATTGAATGTGCAGAATGTTGGAAAAATATAATTTTTTTTGACTGAGGAATCAGGCACGTGCCATTATATGGTACATGATCACCTCATTATCCTCTTAAGGCGCTAGGACTAGCCAACTACTCGCGCCATACAAATGCACTTTTTAACAAATGTAATAATATGTAGTGAAACGCTTCAGCAAATCCAAATAGAACTCCAGACTGATAATGGATTGTTAATATTTTTTTATTCCATCATTTATTTAAATAATAATAAAAATAAAAAAAGTTGATTTTTCTCATTAGAAATCTGAAAGTCATTCGATTTCTAGATATAAGCAAAAACAGCATATATGCATAAACAAAAAATTCCATTTGCTTTTAGATTTCTACATTTAGTCAAAAAAGTTCGGAAATGGACACCGTTTCCGCAATGTATTTTGTATAGAAAAAGGAAACATACATTAACGAAAATCATTCGATTCCTAGACAAGGAATCATATATTGTAAGGATGACACTTATAATCGTCAGACTTAGTTAGTTTACTTGGGGTGCCTCGTCTAACTTTGCGATTTGGCTAGTACCAGGCCCTTAATGCTAAAAAACATTAAAAAGCACCGATAAAGACGGCCGTAATCATAGTAATAAGCTTCCGTGCAGATACGGAAACCTAAATCCTAAATAAATATTGTTAAAAAAAAATTACCTTAGAATATTGTGAGATTACATATATTAATAAAACAATAGGTTGATGTTTAGTGTATTATCTTATACACCCATGTCTCACTCCTATAAAACTCACGAAATAATTATTGATCATAGTGTCTTCGGTCGAAGACAGCGGTCGTGTCTTTTGTTTTTGAATATTTTGAGTCGCCGGAGATGGCGAAGGATTACTCATATTTTTAAGTTTGTAAATACTTCGGAATATCGCAAATAACTCGCAAGCCATATATTTGGAAAGCACGTCCGTACCGTACAGAGTCCGAGTCACGACTAAAACAAAGCGCACGTGTGAAACCGGCCGGAATATCGGCGCAGTCGGGGATAGCGGACTAATCACAAGTAAGTCTTTTGTTCTCCTAAAAGTAGAGTATAGTCCTAAATCTATTCCCTGTCCTTACCCTACCTTCCTATGCACTGCGGGATAGGTGGAATCTGAGGAAAGGTTATCTGGTATTTGAAATATGGTTTGACGGTGAGATGGTAAAAAGCCTTGGCGGGGACTACTGGGAGGCCACCAAACGACCTAGAGGAGGTGGTGTGTTCAGAGCCGGGAGCTGAACTGAACTAACTCGCTGCGTGCCGGCAGCCTTTTATATTGACGGGTCGCAGCCGACCGAAGGACGCGCGCTGTTGTGGGTACGGCTGCCTCGCCTTGCGCTGCTGGATGCACCTCGTTTATCCTCGTAATCCTAGAGCATGTATAAAACGATGTGTCTGTAGATGGAGCAAATGAGGTGTTTTTTTATGCAACCTGAAATGGATGGCTAATACCACACAACTACCGTTATAATATATTATGCCAATACACCACATTCTCGAAGGAATTAGGGGCCAGGACCTTCTAGATCGATCTGGATGGAAAACACGGACAATTTTTCATTGCAGCTTAAACCATAGTTTCATCCAATGCGGTGGTAACAATCCTGGCGGGCTTAACCCTACCATATAATTACATAAAGTTAAACATGGGTTCCGAACCATGGAGCAGCTCGCATTTTTGACAAAATGCACTTATCCAACTCAGAAAGATATAGAAAGTGGTGCATGAATGGGGTGAGGATTTGAACCCCCGAGACCTGTGATATGCTAGGCAGGTCCCTGTGCCACTAGGCTTCGAGCCGCTCTACGAGTCGGATTAAACTTGGCACATAAATAGTTTGAATTAACAAATAGAGAAGAAAACGCATGGGTCAAAGTTCTATGTGTGTGGCGTCTTGGGTGATGCCGTTTATACTTTATCCTACATATTATAAATGAAAATCAAATCAAATACTTTATTTACTTTTTTGACATTACAACATAGTAAATAGTATCCAATATAAATAAATTATTTAAATAATTCAACATAGAAATACAATTTTAGTGCCAGACGAAGTGCGATAAAGACAGACTGGTAACACCCTCTGTCGATCGTCCTCGTCCACAAATACCTACTAGCTATCTTTAGCAGTTACGTCGTTCCTTCATAGATGGCGCTGCTCATTATAATATAATATAGAAAATCAAGGTGTTTTCCAAGGGAAGTCCCCAAACTTGGTTCTCACCTATTTTCTCACATTTGGACTCTTGTTCTGGGTAAATGTTGACTTTATATTGGTCTTCATCTAGAATGAGGGCTCACGAAAACAATATTTACGTACAAAATTTTCAACTATTAATTCGTTTATAAAGTAGTTAAAATTAAACTCATGATCGAAGATAATATTATGTCCATTATGCGTTCTTTTTCTACCTTTTTTTGGTGCATTTGACAATATCAACTGACTGAAAGTCATGCTAGTTTTCTAACTAAATTGCTTAGACAATTGAGAGCACTAACTCCATACAAATATTATAAATGCAAAAGTAAATCTGTCTGTTGCGTTTTCACGCCTAAACCGCTGAACCAACGGAGAAGACAACTCAAAGCTTATTCTAGATGCCGCATGAGCGACCACACCTTAAAAACGACTAAAACTGTTATTCCTGTCAATTTTTTGTTGAGTTTTTAGGTAAATAATGTACTCCATGATGCAGTTAGAATAAGGTTTAGAGGAAAAGAAGAGCTTTTGTTTGTCTTTAATCAAATTTAAATGTCTTTGACCAGCACAAAGTACGAAACGAAATATTATAGGTTATGTTTTTGTGATATTTTCTTTTTCACGACTTCTTTTGATTAGCATGATTAAAAACAATTTATTTTCGGAACAACATGGAGATAATTGAGTCATTTCATTCTCATTCATTTCTACATCTATTCTGTTTTATTTTATATAGTATCTGACAGCTTTGACAGATCTTTTGGGTGAGCCCGCTTAGACTCCACCTGTTGTGATAAATACGCAGTTTTCTTTCCCATTTTGATGAATTTCGGCGAAGTTCTTTTGTGGCGAAAATTAAAGTCGAAGGGGGTGAAATAGTGGATGAAAGTTTGTATGGGGAAATCATGTAATATCCACGAAATAATTCAGCCCGACATCAGTCCAATACGACATTGACCCAAGCGGAGTCGGGTACCTTAGCTAGTAACATACAATGAAGCGTACTAAAAATAAAAGGGCTCACACGGTTTTAAAAAAAAGCATTTAAGGACCGAATTGAAGAAGCTTGCGGTTTACCGAAGTTTCTAGAAACAGCTCTTCGCATGCATTGATTTTGAAGGTTGGGTGTAGGATTTGTCTTGTGGACCACCAAATTATGATCGATGACAATCGATTTCAAGGACATTTGTATTTTTAAAATTGTTCTTGGAAATGTGTAACCATAACTGATTTAATAATCTGATTTTCTGTTCATATATAATTATTATTGTAGATAGTGACAAATGAATGATCGAGTTGTCCAGATGTATAATTACCCTAATAGTGTACTAATGTTGGAAGAGTAAAAACCGGTTTGTGGAGTAGCAAATCTATTTAAGTAAATAATTAGCTACTAGAAGCTTAGCTTTCTCTAACACGTGACGTGTGAGCGAGACGAGTATACTCCTCACGTGAAGTCTGCAACTGGAGTAGGTTTGTCGAGGTTGACTGTTGCTGGGTCATTTTAGAACCGCAATTACTGACCTTCACAATAGATGTGTAAATATCGACCAATTTAATTGTATGATTTCTGTTTCCATGCACAAGGCAGATGTTGGTTATTTAAGTTACAGCAGTTCATAAAATTCTTTAATTTGATCTCTAATTGATTTAGGTGTCAAGAAGTTACAATGAGTTTTGATGATTTGTTAATGTGCTTCAGTATCTTATTTCTTTAGTTGTATTATCCATTCTTGTATTAGAATTACCATTCTATGTCTTTTACACTACATTTACCGTAGTAAAGTCACACTGGCGAGTCAACGTGTTTTACGACAGTCACTGATGGAGTAAATTGAATTTTTTTTCGTTAATTAATGTTATTAATATAAGGCAATTATAATTGGAAAAAAATATTTGTTCACAAATTGTTGTGAAATATTATATATTATTTCGTCCTAAGCTCTTAGGCTAACTCAACTCATTCAATTGACAAATCGTGTTTACCTGTGGCTTTGCCCCGAACAAGGAAATAGTGTGCGGTACACTCACGTTGCAAAATGGCGCCCATTTTTTTTGGCAATGCAAATACTCAAGGAAAATTCATTCAAAAACATTCGATTGTACTGTTCTATCATCGTAATTTTTTTTCAAGTTTGTCTCTATTTAGTTCTTCTTTCCTACGCAGGTGGATCATCGTAACATACTGACTGAAAGAGTGTGATATTATGTATTTGTATAAAACTATTCACGGATCAATCCGTTTTTGTAGTTTGACTACCAAAAAAGTTGAAATAAATTAAATTAAATGCACTGAATTTATTCTTTGTCATTCTTGGAGTCTTGCTACACAGAAGTCTAGCAAGACTAAAGGTATGGAGGTTGCTAAAATTATTCTCTCTTTTTATATATACCATCACGCCACTTCACCAGAGGGTTAGACAGAGATGATAGATTGCAAATACTTGTTTCACTTCCTCTACGTACATACACGTTTTCATACACAATTCCCCTCACTTCTGCTTGTAAAATTGTTTCTTCATTCCTTCGTCATCTATTCGTTCTGCGTTACATTACCATTTGAGTACACGTCGTCGCTATATCTTCGTTCAGTTGACAACGAAGGCATACCCATAGGTGAAATCTGGCGCAGTTTGCCGACTCACACCGAATGTGTTTAGCGTGAGTGTACGCGCCGCTACGTAAAGAGAAGCGCCGGCCGCTCGTCTACAGTTTACGCTAAACGCGCGTAGCGTAAACCGTCGCGGCCGTCACAGCCTCCGCCGGTCTGTGCGCGTGTGTGTGTGTGTGTGTGTCGACTCGTATATATGACAATATGTCGTAACACACGCAAATATTCATAGTGCAAATTCTATTAGCCACAGAACATATAATATCCTCTATTAGCTTCTAACGGAGATGCAAATCAAGGACATATTTAAATGATATAAAAATTCACTAAAAGCTTTACTAATCGTTTGAAAGTTGTCGAGTGGAGTCGCCTGTTGAACGAGAATGGTGGGGGAGTTTAGTGGAAGGTATAGCGGGATGGTGGGCGGGGCGCATGCGCCGCGGCGGGACAGTCGTGCGCACCGCACCGGGCGCGCCGCCACCTCCCTCCGCCGGCCAGGTACTCTCTCCCGACACACGTGCACTCGGTGTTAACAGTTAACAGGACTTACTAAAGGCTGTGGATTTTTTATATATTTTTTGTTGTAATTTTTACATTATTGTTAATTTATTTTATGTAATATATATTTTTTTAAATTTTAAATTGAGTTATATCAATCAAAATATGACAGTCTATGTCATAACCGAAGTAGGAAAATATGGCAACTTCGTATCTTTTTTTTTAAGTATTTACCAGCCTAACTCCCTCTGGAAAATTTACTTTTGCCTATGTAAGCCCGGCAAATTGTGCCCTAATCTTTACTTCTTTTTATGGAACTGAACATCGATGGTTAATACCAGACCGGCTGTCATGCTACTAGCTCAAACAAATTGGGTGCCACTTCAAGACCTTTTTATAACCACGGCTGCATCAAGCTCGACATGGATATGGACAATATTTCATGTTCGTTTCGAGCATCTTTCATTCGATGGGACGGTTCATTGCAAACAGTTTTATTTCCCTCATGAAGTGCTTTTGGTGGTAGCCCTGTTTAGCGAGTTCATAAGCCGCTTCCCCCTGGCTACTTAACCTTTCGCAAGCAGCTCTTGTTCCTCCTCAGAGTCACCACAACAGTTAACGCTTGTATGCAGTTTGTGCTAGCGATCGGTCATTCCGGGCCCCAAAAAGGGATGTATTCCCAATCCTACTCCACACGTCCGGAATGAAGGTCCAATGTTACAAGAATCTGTAATTGTTAAAATTTTAACATTGACCATTCCAGTGGTCATACCGATACCAGAATGGTGGGTCCGCAAAAGTCTTACATCGGATCCAAGTTGTCATGGAGTATTTTGAATGAGCAAAAAAAAAAGCCGTGACTCAGCCGCCTGGAAATACTATAATAAGACGGGATGCATATAACTTAATGAGGGGTGGGAATGGGAATATGAGTCAATAATGCTAACGAGGAGTGTCAGAAGGATAACTAACGCAGAGGAAGCGGGTTCTCCATTTCCCCCCGCGCCGCCGCGCCGCCGCCGCCCGTCGACCTTGCCGTCTTGCTGACTACGTTTTTGCAAGTTTTGTGGCGACCGAGGCATCAGGCGGAACTAGAATACATTTTTTACGTCTGACATTTAACTGTGAGGCAATCAATTCGGCGGACTGTTTTTTATTTAATGCTCAATGCATAATTAGATGTGACTCTTACAATGTTTATTTATATAATTGAGAAGTGATATTTACGCTGTAATGATAATATATTGACCATGTTTTTTTATCCGGTTTAATCTATACCAATATATAAAGAGGAAAGGTTTGATTTTGTGTTGGTTTATTTGAATTGAATAGGCTCCGAAACTACTGGACGGATTTGAAAAATTCTTCCACCATTAATTAAGGATCCTTACCAAAACTCAGATAACTTAACCCAAGGTGCATAAAAATTACCAAGAATGTTCCTTACATCACGTGCGCTGCGAGAACTATTCACGATATAACAAAATGATGTACTACAATTTTATAGAACACATCATTTTCTACAAAAAATGTCAAGACAGCATACATCTAACTATTATAATTATGTCAAAATAAGTGTGCATTTATTTTAAAATAAAAAATTAAATACCGCCCATAGAAAAAGCTCTTTATTTGTACCTAGGTAGTAATCCTTATAAAAATAAATAAATTATTATTTAAGCTTAAATACCTTTATATGATTTTTTTAATTATTCGATTCGGATTAAGCTAATTATTTAGTGCAAAATAAAAAAAACTTAAAATATATTGAGGCTTTAACCTAATAAATTAATTAATGGCTTTTTTATGGGGATTATGACCTTTTTACAATAATTAATGAATATGAAAAATACATAAAAAGTAAAAAATACAAAAAAGAAAAAAATATGTAAAAATGAATATAAATGAAAAAAAGAATAAAAAAATACAAAAAACATTATATTAACAAAAAAATATATCTAAGGTTTTTTTTATTTAAAATATTTCAATGTAGGTATATGCTCTTTTTTAGGAATTCTACGTAAAAAGGGTTTATTTATGTATGGTAATTATATTATGCCCGTGAAAAGCCGGGACGGGCTGCTAGTTTATTATATTTCAATGACAATAGGTGTGGCTTTACACTTTTTTTTTTTTTTTTTTGTGACTGGACATGGATGGCTAATACCACAAGTTCTGTCATGGTATTAGCCCAACACACCACATGGGAACTAGGTGCCATGCCAGGACCGCCCTGTATTGCACGGCTACATTGAACTGGATGGAAAACACGGACAATTTTCATTGCCGCTTCGACCATCGTTCATCCAATGCGATGGTACCAACCCGGGCGGGATAAACCCTACCACCTAGTAAGTAAGGAAGGGGACCTACAGCTTAACGTGGAATCCGAACCACGGCCAGCCTCTCTCAACGGTCGAATGGTCACCCATCCAAGACCAGACCGGACCCAGCGTTGCTTAACTTCGGAGAGCGATCGCCGAAGTGTCGCGCCACTGGGCCACCGAGGCTGACAACAATTGACACTTACCTAGACAACAATTTGGTAAGTTTAGCATATGACTGAAAGGTAGATCTCGGTGAGATCTTTAATTTCATGATTGGTCTGGTACTAGAACTTCTGTAGTTATCACATGATTACACATGATAGGAAGTTAGTCCTCGATGAGACCTGAGAGAAGAAAGAAAGAAAATACGTAATTTTGTTTCCAATTCACAATTTAGAACAATTAAAAAATAAAACATACACATTTTTGGAGAAAAAAAAACACTGGTAGCACTCCGGGAGTGCCGGCAGAAGTGAAAACTTTAGTATTAACGTTGTGTTTAATTATAAGTACAAAAATACTATCATTTATGAGGTAGAATACAATGTTTATTTATTGCGCTATCGTACACAAATATGACAATTTACATGTTATTATTCATAATATTATATCGTTATTTATTTATATATTACATTAATTTTTATCTCTTAGAAAAATCAACTTTCATCCATAATTTCGACGACTTTTTCACCATCGTTATTACCAGAATCATCATCGCAAATTTCTAAAACTGATACAATCGGTTTATGATAGCTGAAGTAAGAAACACACAGTTTTGATTCGAATCTATTGACAACTTCAATCTTACGCTTTTTCGATCAGCATCACGTGACCCTGACACGAGTTTGGAAGTTTTTACCCATCCAACAAAAAGTGCTCAGCGCCGCTAAAGAAGTTTTCACTTCAATCTTACGCTTTTTCGATCAGCATCACGTGACCCTGACGCGAGTTTGGAAGTTTTTACCCATCCAACAAAAAGTGCTCAGCGCCGCTAAAGAAGTTTTCACTTCAATCTTACGCTTTTTCGATCAGCATCACGTGACCCTGACGCGAGTTTGGAAGTTTTTACCCATCCAACAAAAAGTGCTCAGCGCCGCTAAAGAAGTTTTCACTTCAAAAAACCGGCCAAGTGCGAGTCGGACTCGCCCACGAAGGGTTCTGTACCTTCGTACAAAATTTAACACAAAAAATCACGTTTTTTGTAATTTTATGTTATTTTTTGTTTCACCTATTTGTTATAGCGGCAAAATAAATACACACTCAAAAAAAATTTTCAGCTGCCTACCTATTACGGTTCACGAGATACAGCCCTGTGACAGACGGACGGACGGACGGACAGTGGAGGCTTAGTAATAGGGTTCCGTTTTTACCCTTTGGGTACGGAACCCTAAAAAGGTAGTCAGCTCAGCATTTCTGCTGCGGATCCCTGTTGATGAGTGTACTACAGTGCTGAATTTACGCTGGTCCGGACACACTTACAAATAATGTAATATCAGAGCAACAACTGTTTGTCGTGAGTGAACAAAACATAACACATAAACAGAAAGTAAACCCTTAATATGATTTCTAGTATAGACGAATGAACTACATTTTTATGAAAGGGAAGACCTCAGGCAAAAATCCACTTTACTCAATTAAGGAAAAACATTAAAAAATACGATCGCAGGAACTATTTAACACCACAATACTTCAATGTCACGATATTTGACTATCTACCAGCATGATGGGTTCCAGAGATATGGTACAATACAACATGTAGTGGGACAATTTTATATATTTTTCTTAAGGCGGCCCATCCCGGCGGGCCTAACTCATTCGCGGGCACGGTACAAAACCGTGCTGTTGCGCTTTGGGGCCTTCTTTGTTTCAAAGAATAAAACAGGCTCCGTGATGAGGAAGATGCAACATGTCCACAAAAAAGACAATGTGCATAGTGTATGATTTGGTAAGATTTACGAAAATTTTAATTTCAAAACGACTTATAGCTAAAAGTAAACCACGACCGCTGTAGTAAAAAATCTAACAAAAACCAAATAGATCATAAATCTTGATTAAATAAGCTATGTCTGATGACTAATTTTTTTACGATGTTCTTACTTTATCATTGCGTAATCCACCTCCAAAGTTATCGTATAAAACGCGCGAAAAATTCGAACTTTCGGACCTTATAACTTAGAAACCAAACACAATTTCACAATGCCAATGGTCATCAGACATCTAGTTCGATCAAATAACGCTATTTTGAGCAAAATTTTGGATCTCTGACAAGAAATATGGGCGTGATCTTCTTTCCCCTTTTGTATGGGGAGATGAGCGGGTTGGGCCACCTTAAGTAAGATGTTAAAAAAAATATATATTTGATTTACTGTCTTGATGCTATGAAATTTTTTTTTTCAAATACCAAGTAAAAATGAATACCATATTCATAAAAGAGTATCATATTCATAAAAGAGTATCATATTCATAAAAGAGTATCATATTCATAAAAGAGTATGTATACACTATGATCAATAAGATCCGGGAATTTGTAGTTTGAATTTAGAGCACTTTACCGATTCGAATATTTTTTTTTTTTCAGGTTGGTACACCTTTCCCTGACACTCCTGCCAAATGTCAAATATTAAATGTCATTAGTAATTGTTTGGCGTCTGTTTATATCAATCAAGTTTTTGAAGTTCGTCGCATTTCAAAATGGAAAAAAAATATTGAACAAAGAATTTGTTTGAAGTTTTGTGTTTCTAACGAAATCTCTTGTGCTGATGCATTCAAAATGCTACAAAAAGCCTACGGGGACTCTGCTCTCTCAAAAACAAGAGTATACGAGTGGTATTCGTCGTTCAAAAATAGTCTCAAAGAAGTTGACGATGCACCTCGTCGTGGACGCCCTTCAACATCATGCACATGCTCACTGTTTTCTTTGATATCGCGGTGTTGTTCATTATGAGTACGTGCCTACTGGTCAAACAGTCAATAAGGAGTACTACCTGGCCGTAATTAAGCGTTTGAGACATGCTGTGCGTAGAAAACGACCGGAATTGTGGCAAAACAACTCATGGATCTTGCACCATGACAATGCTCCGTCTCACAAAGCGCGCATCGTGACCGATTATTTGACCAAACATACTTTTTTTATTTATTTTTTTATGTGACTGGACATGGATGGCTAATACCACACTTTCTGTCATGGTATTAGCCCAACACACCACATGGGAACTGGATGCAACGCCAGGACCTTCCTTATATTACACGGCTATATTGAACTGGACAGAAAACACGGACAATTTTCATTGCCGCTTCGACCATCGTTCATCCAATGCGATGGTACCAACCCGGGCGGGGTTTACCCTATCACCTAGTAAGTAAGGAAGGGGACCTACAGTTTAAGGTGGAATCCGAACCACGGCCAGCCTCTCTCAACGGTCGAATGGTCACCCATCCAAGACCAGACCGGACCCAGCGTTGCTTAACTTCGGAGAGCGATCGCCGAAGTGTCGCGACACTGGGCAATTGAGGCAATACAATCCAACAGGCACCGTATTCTCCGGATATGGCACCATGTGACTTTTTCCTGTTCTTAAAGTTTAAATTACCCCTTCGTGGAAAGAGATTTTCGAACAGTGATGAAATAAAAGAAAATGCGACGAAGGCATTGAAAGCCATTCCTTCACCGGACTATCAAAAGTGTATGGAAGAATGGGTTAAGCGTTGGCGTATGTGCATCGCTTCAGACGATTGTTATTTTGAAGGTGATAAAATAAATGTATCCGAAAATTAACACAATTTTTTTTATTTATTAATTCCCGGAACTTTTTGATCATAGTAAGTAGTCCAATAAGTTAATAAGGATCCTAATTCTAGTCTGATAAGTTAATTGAACTCATTCGCGGGCACGGTACAAAACCGTGCTATTGCGCTCTGGGACATTCTCTGTTTCAAAGAAAAAAGTAGGCTCCATTATGAGGAGGATGCAACATGTCCACAAAGCAGACAATGCGCATAGTGTTTGATTTGGTAAGTTTTACGATTTTTTTATTCCAAAACGACTTGTAGCTAAAAGAATACCACGACCGCTGCAGTCAAAAATCTAACAAAAACAAAATTGATTATAAATCTTGATGAAACAAGCTATGTCTGATGACTAATTTTTTTAGATGTTTTTAATTTATCGTTCAGTAATCCACCTCCAAAGTTATTGTATAAAATGTGCGAAAAATTCGAAGTTTCGAACCTTATAACTTAGAAACCAAACACAATTTTACAATGCCAACAGTCATCAGACATCTAGTTCGATAGCAAGCAAAATAGCAAGCTATTTTGAGCAAAATTTTGGATCTCTGACAAGAAATATCCGCATGATCTTCTTTCCACGTTTGTATGGGGAGTTGAGCGGGAAGGCCCACCGGAAGGACTGCCTCGCTGGAGGGGAAGCCCGCGCGGCGCCGTGACGTCACGGTGGCTCGCGACGTGAGAACCTGTTCCTTCGACCGGCCCCCGCGACCGCCGACCACGTCTCTATTGTGTAATGTCACTGTCGCCTCCGCCGCCGCCGCCGCGATGTGTTGCGACGAGCGAGGTCATTGGTGCACCATCAATGACGACATTGCATTCGGACGAGACACTTTTAATTGTGGTTATGACTAAAACAGAGTGGGCAGTCTGCGTTCTCACCTAAATTGGCGTTTACGGCAAACCGATCGACTGGCGTTTTCAAATGTATGGAGAAATTGAAGAGCGCGTGCAGTGGGCGTTAAGCGAACTAACATTTGCGAGTCAAGTACATACTTTTTCTCTATGAAATCTGACATCGATCGCTAATAACCGTTATGTGACTAGCCCAATACAACACATTCCCGAAGAAATCGGGTGCCATGCCAGGACCTTCCCTTTCTGAGCACGGCTACACTGAACTGGATGGAAAGCATGGACGATTTTTCATTGCAGCTTCAACCATAGTTTCATCCAATGCGGTGGTACCAGCCCGGGCGGGCTTAACCCTCTAACCTCGTAGGGGAAGGGAACCTATAGTTTTACATGGTCCTGGCATGGCACCTAATTCCTTCGGGAATGTGGTGTATTGGGCTAATCATAACGGTAGTTGTGTGGTATTAGCCATCCACGTCAGGTCGCATAAAAAAAAAATTGTTTTTCAAGGTAAGATTTGTGTGTCGTCAGATCGCGGCGAGGAGGTCGGTGGGGGAGGAGCGGCGGCGCGACCCCACAGCTGCGCGGCGCTGAGCTGCGCCAACGGCGGCGCCTGCGTGCTCACGCGCATCGGCGCCGTGTGCGCGTGCCGCATGCAGTACGCCGGCCCCAACTGCACCGTGAGTACATGACTCCACTGAAGCTGTCTATCCGGAGGGGGGGGGGGGGGGTGAGGTGGAGGTCTTTGTGGCCACGGGGCTACCTGCCGGAGTGGACAAAGTTTGTTGCTCGGCAAGCAAGTTCGCCCGGGCCATTTGGCTGGTTCGGGCTGGCGAGACCCGGACGACAGCTCCGGTGCTCCGGTGCTCAGAGCAAGCAGTGCAAAGCTAGTGGTTGCGCAGGTCCAGCGGCGTAGACATGAAATAGAGAGATCCATTATCTGCATCAAGAAGTGAGCGTGCAAACACAATAAGTACAGCAAATACTAGACCCCGTATGGGAACTAGCATATTCATAACTAGCCATTTCTATTTTGGCTCAAAATGGGACATCGGCTTATTTTCTTCCCTCTCTGCATTGCTATCAATGGTGGTGTCAATTCTTGTCCGCACTCTGGAATCAGGACTCTTTCAGTAGAAAAAAAAATTTGTATAGCGGTTTTTTTAAGGCGGTTTTCCCGACGGTAAAAATCCCAGCACAGTATTTAAATTATTCAATGTTTGAATCGTCGAGATAATCCATACGACAAGTGCAATATAAGCGGTTTTCTCTACTGACATATTTTAGATTCCTGAGCACGGAATTCCAAGAAAACTCCACCTTGCCGCGATCTTGTTCTTTGAGTCGAAGTTCGATCCACCGTCGTCGCCACCGCCGCCGCTTCGACGAGCTCTCGCCCCGGACGCGTGATTTTTGCGCGGTTTGGAAAACGGGAGAATTTTACGTCCCGAAGCTTCATTCGGGACACCGGGACGGAGAGCCGAAAAACGGTCCCGTTCAAAACAGAATGTGTGGTCACGTTTTTCATACCCCAAGCATGGATGGTCCGCGTCCGGTGGTGGACGTGCCTTCCAGCTCCAGTACTTATCTGGAGTATAGGGAGTGGATTTCGTTCAAGTGGCGCTCTCCATTAGGAGTGCTGATGCTAGAGCCAAAGTGGCAAGACCTACCGAGCAAACGGTCTCCACTAGCATTTTACCTACTGCAGATGCTAGCGGTACTAGCATCTCTTTGATCATTGGGAAGTCTGTATCATGAGCAGCGAAGGTCGATCTTTCTGCACATAATCTAGATAGAAGACTAAGATAAGCTATTTATTAAAGATAGATGAGAGATTCGTTCTGCAAAATGATCATGCATTCTTCGACCAACGATGCTAGATTTTGTGGAATGTTTATTGTATCTGACGAATATTTCCTCCATCTTTGTTATCATTCTGTGTGTAAACTAATTACAATGCCATTAAAAATTCACAACTATTCATATTTCATTTTTGTATTTCTTTAATGGATACAATATTACTGTCATCAACAGTAATATCAAGTTAAATCTGGGCTGACTCTAGTGTCTGATACCGTAATCTTTGGAGACAACGGTAATTAGGTTTATATCTCAATTATTGCAGTCAAAATGCCTTAGTGTAGGATTCATACGCGGATACAGCGCCATCTATTAGTGGACAGAGTAACTATTGTGTTGATTCGAATATAATCCGTAAAGTCTAAAGCACGGAATGAAATATCACTACATAGTATAAAACAAAGTCACTTTCTCTGTCCCTATATCCCTATGTCCCTATATCCTTATATCCCTATATCCCTATGTATGCTTAAATCGTTAAAACTACGCAACGGATTTTGATGCGGTTTTTTTTAATAGGTTAAGTGATTGAAGAGGAAGGTTTATATGTATCATATTAAATATCCATCCATTAAATAGCGGTGAAATACTGTTATTTTTGAGGTTTCCAATGTGATGTCGTAAAAAAATTTTTTTTTTCCGCTTACATTACAAACGCAGGCTGAACCCTACGAGATTTATCAAAATAATGTACTAAGTATTGTATACATTGAAAAGGTCTACAGAAAACTACGCGATGGTAAATGTCTATCTCTTATGGATATCCCACAATAACATTTTTTTGTCTTTTACTTTTTACGACAAATAATGGCTAATTTTCGAAGCGATTTTAACCAATACAGCATTAATCCTTATCCAATTAAATACCTTAAATACATTGTTGATTTAATATAGATCTATATGGCCCTTTACAGCATATGATTTAAATGAATATTTTCGAAGATATTACAGATTTAAAAATTGCGGGACGTAGCGTTTGCGGCTGCACCTGCCGGCCGGGGCGGCAGGAGCGTGCCTATAAATAGTGCGTCGGAGGCCGCGGTTCTCCCTATAGCACTTTGAATTTATTATTTCTCTAATATCTAATAATCATGTAATAATAATATCTAAGTTTTTTTTTATTTCAAATATTTCAATGTAGGAACTCTACGTAAAAAGGGTTTATTTGTGTATCATTGTGTCAAAATAATATTTTTTGAAATGATATTATGCCCGTGCACAGCCGGGACGGGCTGCTAGTTATAAATAAAGTAACCTAACTCAACTGGACTGAACTTAATATTAGCGTGGTATGTGTATGAGTGTATATGTGTATGAGTGAGTGCATATGTGGTGGTATTTGCATGATCGTGTACGTGTATGAGTGTTAAGGTGTGCTTCGTATGTATGCAGAATTACCTGGGCTACGACGGACCGTGCTCGACGCTGTCGTGCGGCGCGGGCGGCGTGTGCGTGGCGCCCGGACCGGCGCGAGCGTTCTGCGCGTGCGCGGCCGGCTCGCGCGGCGCCCGCTGCCACCTGCCCGACCCCTGCCACCAGCGCTGCCACGCCGAGCGTGCCACGCGCTGCATCATAGGCGACGACGGCTCTCCGCACTGCTTGTGAGTGTTGCCCGCACGCGATTTGTGATGCGCGAGTTACGTTGCCCACTAACACAATATCAACAAATAACACGTAGCCTAGTGGCGCGGGGACTGGACTAGCGTACCAGAGGCCTGGGTTCAATTCCGACATGCCCCAATGTCTTTCTCTTTCCGAGTTCGATAAGTGCATTTCGTCACGAATGTGAGCTGCTCCATGGTTCGGAATCCATGTCCCCCTGGTGGTAGGGTTTAAGCCCGCCCGGGTTGGTACCATCGCATTGGTCGAAGCGGCAATGAAACATTGTCTTTGTTTTCCATCCAGTTCAATGTAGCTGTGCTCATAAAGGGAAGGTCCTGGCATGGCACCTAATTCCTTTGGGAATGTGGTGTATTGGGCTAATATCATAACGGTAGTTATGTGGTATGAGCCATCCAAGTAAGTTATAAATAAGCATATTTTCATGCCATTCTCATTCTGTAATTAAGTTATTACTGTTAATTACGTTAAATTAAATAAAGTATTTTTTAAAAGCTTTACTATGTCGCTGCTCATTTAACACGTGCGTGCGCGTTCTGCGTTCACGAATGAATAGGCACGATCAAACAGACGCGGTGTTTAGTTTGCAGGAAGACTGTATGGGAAGGTCCAATTTGCCCCCGGACAATTGACCAGGTGGGGCTTCCAAGTTTACCCAAGTACTGTCAAGTGGGTTTGAGCAAGAGCAATACATCGACGTTGTTACGATGCCCCCTATCAAGGAAACTCTTTTTAGGTCTCAACTCGTTTATTAATTTTGATAGGAGCACGTACAGATTTAAGTAAGAGTTCAAGGTGGTGGGTAAGTAATGTCCGTTGATCAGCAAACCTCTCTCGCACTATTTAGGCTTAAATTAGAGTCACTAAGTGCCCACAAATAAGTGGGCACTTAGCTGTCCGTCGGTGTGGCCGGCGCTAGGCGCACGGCACCGAAAGAAGCGTAGGCGTCAGCTGTCCGGGCAACGCAGCGGGATGAGAAACGGTGGCGGCGAGTCGAGACGTCCGGGGCTTCAGGGGCGGCTCCGCAGTAGCGGCGGCACCCGGCGCTGGAGTCTGAGGCGCGGGACCCAAGCCCGAGGATGGCTCGGCCCCGAGCGCAGCTGCCGGTTTCGCTGTCGCGTCCAAGGGCGACGCGATGCGTGTGCCGGGCTTGTACGCCTCGACAAGACCCTGAAGCGGATACAGGTAGCCGTGTTTAGATGGTGGACGGGTCGCCTGTCGCTTCTAGGCGGCGAGTAGTGTGCGCGCGGACATCGTGCCGGGACTGATAAGTATGTTAGATAAGGCTGAGATTTGATATAGGTATCATTAAGAGATGATCGAGAGGGTTTGGTTTAACGTGAAGCGTTTACATTACAGTATTCTTAGTATATTAGTACCTAGTGACATGGCTCGGGTCAATGACACGAGGCCATTGTCATTTGCCATATTTAAGATTACATATATCGGAAATAAGAAGCTAATGGCGTTTGCTGACTCACCCACAACGATGGTGGAAGATCCTAAGCACTTTTATCGACGTGCAGCGCGAGATGTCGGCCGATACGTTTCAGAGGAGCTGTTGCTTCGTTCGTCGGTTGACAGAATGAATGTCGTCCCGGTTCTCTCTGACGTCTCGCCTGGCTGTCAAGTCTATGGATGCGTTCCGTCTAAGGTTGAGTCTATGTTGTCGAGTCACTAGTGAAAGTGAGTCGAGATACAGAGTGAAATGAGTGAAAGTGAGAACTTAATAAAAGCGAAGCGTTGTGACTATCAACAGGAATGCTTGCATTAATTGTTGACGCGTCACAATGTTATTATTTTGGATTAATTAAAAGGTTTTTAGGGCAAACTATAACCTCAATTGACAGTATCGATTATAACAGCAGGATTAACATACAATATTGGGAACTATGACGGGATATTGCCCATTCAATAAGCACCTTCATAAATTGGGGATAACAGATAGCCCTCTTTGCCGTGGCTGCACTAAGGCAACAGAGACAACCGCCCGTGTACTGTGGGAGTGCAGGAGTGCAGGAGTGCAGGAGTGTGGCCAATCAATGGGCACGGACGCTGAACTTGTGTGCCGAGGTGGGATGGCTGGCAGACATCCCTGCTACGCACAATTACTTCTCTTTAGTAGTAGGTGTAGCACGGATAACATTTACCTAACTAACTAGCTAACTCCGAGGTAGGGAAGCCCGGAGCTCCCAGACTTGTTACAAGTCTGGTGGCTCTATAGGTTAAGGGCGCCCTCAGACTAAGACGGCCTTCAAATGCATAACATTTGTAATCCCATCATTCCCTTCTTCCCCTGTTAGTATATATCCTAAAGGATTGCAATGGATATTATTACTATTGTTATTCACTCATGGTGTGTGTGTGAACAATACATTAATATTGTTATGATTCTAAAACAGGTAAGTATGGCGCAGCTAGATTGCTTTTAAAAGCCAGGGACAATCTTGTTCATATTTAACCTATTTTCTAACAGAATAAAATAAAGAAAGAGAGTAGTGCAATTTTGAGCAGAATGACGTGTTGTTAAAGGGATTATAGCATTCCGTTCATATAATGAATGCGAGCCGTGTGGTGTGCGCGTGCGCAGATGCCGCTCGGGCTGGGAGGGCGCGCGGTGCGAGGCGGCGGCGGGCTCGCTGGCGGCGGGCGATGGCGGCGGCGGAGGCGGCGGCGGCGGGGTGTGGAGCGGGCTCGGCGCCAGCGCGGCCGTGCTGCTGCTGGGGCTGGCGGTCGGCGCCGCGCTGCTGCTACTCTACAAGCGGCGCAGGTCGGTGTTTCCCCTGCTCCTGTATCCCCACGTTCCGAAATGCGTAAATTGCAAAAATATCAGAGAAAGCGAATACATTGAATATGTGTGTTCCGAGTTTATATAACTGCTCACAACCACAATAGTATGATATCAAATCGGAACGAATTTGAGCAAACATATCTGTCAGAGCCTAAACTAACTACCCCGAAAAGTCTCGGGAGTATTCCAGGCCTAGAATTGTCAAACTAAACTAACAAACTGCGAAAGGACTTTGTTAAATTTAGAATACAAGTGCAAACGATCAAAAAACTACAAATAAACGCGCTTACTGATAGCTCGATGACAGCCATTTGACAGCGTACACGGCGCACATGCACTCAACCGTACGGGCTTTGTACTATCTGTGAGCGCTAGAGTCACGTCCCTTATGTCAGCATGACGTTCCCGGGAGTGAAACCATTGTACTCTTAATTTTCTGTAGGTGGTAGCATTTAAAGTGTAATATTATATAGTTTTTTTTTTAGCTGTAAGAATAATAATGTATTTTGTATTTTGACTCTTTGTTTACAGGTCACTGTAGTAGTTCATGACAGAAATAATCGTATTAAAACTAAATCGTACAGAGCTTTCACAACTTTTTCATGTTGCCACTGGAGTAGTGCATCGCTTTAAGGTCCCTACTTGCGGCGACGCTGGGTTCGGGTCTCCTCTTTCCCTAAAATATGGTTGATAGAGGCGATGGCTCTGCCTGGCGTGATGCTCGTGAACGGGTGCTGTTTGTGGGGACTGGCTTGCTCCAATTGGCAACATTCTAGATGGCGGGCATGGTCTTTACTAATAAACTGATATTTGTCATGAACTGTTGCATATGACATGAATTGCTGATTCTCGTCAATTCATATTAATTTAGCGTGTTTATCTGTGAGTCTAAATACTTTTGTAAATTTAGACTAAGTGGACGTTGAAAAAAAAAACCAGCGGAGTTTCTTTCCAGTTCTTCTTCGCTGGGATTTCCCCGAACTGGCTAATGATAAAATATGATAAATCCGAGTGCAGTGTACTGTCTATGGATGATGAATAAACAATCAAAAATAAACAATAAGCAATTCGGTACGGTTGTGTACGCGTAAATTGTTGCAATCTCTGCATTTCGGAACGAGATGTATGTGGGGCACGATTGCGATATCTGATGCACAATATCTGGTATTGCATACTCATATGATGCAAGACCAAAATGGCTTCGCAAAATCTGTCCAAAGTACTTTTGATTAATGTTATTAAAAAAAACATAACGTAACGCTTGTGAATTAATAATGAACATACTGTATTAAAAAATACATACTAAAAGTAAATGTATTTATGCAGCGGCAAGGCGTTTAGTCACGCACGGCTGACGGACAACGTGGAGATCTCCAACCCCATGTACCTGCAGGGCGGGCCCGAGGACGACGCGCCGCTCGACCAGCATCTCGACTCGCGCCTCGACACTCTCGCTGACAAGGTACTCGACACGTGACACATATCTCACATACATACACTGCGATTTAAATAAGAATAGGACAGGGACCACGGCCATTTGGAACGTCAAACTGCTAAAGTCAATTAATTTGAGTGTTGCGTGCAAAAAAAGTTTCTACAAAAATATTTAATAAACATTTAGACAAAAGAATTTGTTTTAACTAAATATTTATTTTAAAAACAGAGATTAAAATAACACTCTACAACGCGATAACAAACAAAATTAACTACCAAAACAATGAAACCATGGCAAATTCCAGGACACCCGACACAAACTTACAGATATAACTAATAGACGGAAGACAAAAGACTGTCGATGAGGTCGCGTGCATATTTTTTTGCAAATCGCAAAGAATAATATCAGTGATTGTGTGGTTCCGTAAAGCCATTGTGTCGTGTTTCCCGGCTTGCTCTGCCTATTTGTGTTTATTGGATTTTCGTATCGCGTAAGTAGGGTGATGTTGTGATGAATGAACCACCCGACCCGGACGACCCCGGCGGCCGCCATCATATGCCGCCGGGGTTCATTCTCGCTCAAGATGCATCTAGCGATAAGAGCGACAACCTTAATGATGCATTCCTAACCCCACCAGAGGCCATACCATTGAAATTCACAATTCATTCGATAGATTGTCTGATAATGAAGGCATGGACTTTTCCGCCATAATTGGTAAAAGGAAACGAAAAATAAAAGAACATCAAAGAAAAAACAAAAGTAACAAACAAAACTCTCAACTCAAAGTTAAGATTGATTCATCACAATCATCTTTTATCTCGTCAGATTGTGAACATGATGAAATAAAGCAGGCTCCCAATTCTCAGGTTATTGGGCCTCAAGCAGTCCTATCCAAACTAAACATATCCCAACAAGACCTACCCCAACAAGACATATCCCAACAAGACCTATCCAAACAAGACCTATCCCAACAAGATCTATCCCAACAAGGCCCATCCCGGATTTCCACGAATGATATCTCAACTCCAAATCATACCGAACTTTACCGGGACTTTGACAAAGCTCCTTTCTTAGTCCACGTCCAGAGGGTGGAATCAAATCCATCGGCTGGAGTTGTTCTGCATCCAGTTCATTTTGGTCAATTTTTAAAACGGAACTCATTCCAAGGTATCATAGACGGTGGGGTAAAGAGTGTGGGACGAAATAGAGTAACCGTCACCTTCAAATCCGCCCAATATGCCAATCTATTCATACAAAATCATTATTTATCCGAAGCCAAATATAAGGCTTTTATTCCGTCATTTAATGTCACAAGAATTGGATTGGTGAAAGGAATTCCAATTGAATGGTCCGAAGAGGATCTTTTGAAAGACATTGAAATTCCTGGCGGAGGAAGAGTCCTCAAAGTCAGACGCTTAAATTTCAAAAAAATGGTCGATGGTTCCCCTATGTGGAAACCATCCCAAAGTGTGGTTGTAACTTTTGATGGTCAGAGTCTTCCTGATAAGATCCTATTAATGTATAATTCTATTCAAGTAGAACTTTACAAATATCCGACCATCCAATGCTTCAATTGCTCAAGATATGGACATACCAAGACAATATGCCGTTCGCAGCCACGTTGTTATAAATGCGGAGAATTCCATTCAGCCAATGACTGCAACATCACAGAAGAAAATGCAAGCTGCCTTTACTGTGAAGGCAGACACTATGCAACAAGTAAAATTTGTCCGGAACAAAATAGACAAAAAAATATTAAACATAAAATGGCAGAAGAAGCTATTTCATATACGGAGGCTGCCAGTCAATTTAGGCCCTCTAAGCGGTCCTTTGCAGAGGTCACCTCCAGCGCTCCAGTCAATAAACCATCCATTCCTACATACTCATACAAAAAAACATTCTTTTCGCAACCTCGAGCTCGCGCCCCTCTTCCTCAGGGGTACGATCGCAACGCTCATCAAGCCCTTCTTAATGATTTCACTCCTCCAACATCTCATAATGGTTCGGTTTTTCGAACTCCTTTGTTGACACCCTCTTCTCCAATTATTTCAATGGACCTTAGTAACCCTGAAAATGTTGACAAATTATTTTCTGCTTTTCTAAGTTTTATATCTTCCAATACTTTACCGTCCAACGCTGCTATTAATCATTCTCCAGACGCTTATAATGGGTTCAAACACTCCAGAATCCGCTCACCAGTGGGCTTACCTGACAAAATTAAAAAATAACTTCTTATCCAATATGAACTTTTCAATTTACACTTTAAATTTTAATTTCTTCAACAATATTATTTTACTTATCCAAAAGACAATATATAAAAAATATTTCGGCATCCAAATTTATTACCTGCGTTGTAGCAGAATATTTGGCTCCAAAAATATATATCTGCGACCAGCAGATTTTTGTACCAATGTTTGGATTGTTTTAATAAAAAATCCTCTTTATGTCATTAAAAAAAGCTCTAGCAGATTTTTCGACCACAAAATTTATTACTGCATGGTAGCAGAACATTTGGCAAAAATTTTTTTTATATGCAACTTAGCTTTCTTTAATTTTTATAGGGTCAAGTTTGAATGCATTCATCTCGCTTCATTTCATCAGAATGTCTTCTACAATAATTCAGTGGAATTGTCGTAGCTTAATCAAAAATAAATCTGATTTACTCCACCTTATCAATAAACATCACCCTATCGTTATAGCAATTTCTGAAACCTGGTTAAAGCCATCAACCCACTTTAAGATTTCAGGATATGTTAGCTTCAGAGATGACCGAGCTGATGGATATGGGGGTTGCGCCCTGTTCATCAACAAAAAAATTCCATTTTCTTCCCTCACTCTTCCTGCCCGAGTTGATGGTATAAATGTTGTTGCCGTTATGGCAGACAATATAACATTTGTTTCGGTATATGTATCGTCTCCTACGCTCTCAACCACTCGATTTATTAAATCTATTTTTCAATCCATCCGCAAGCCTTATGTGGTTTTAGGCGATTTTAATTCTCATCACTCCGTGTGGGGGTCTGCAAATTGTGACCACCAAGGCAATAAATTGATTGAACTACTAGATGAATACAACATATGCCTTCTGAATGATGGTTCACCCACAAGACGGACTCCCCCGAATCAGAATCCGAGTGCAGTGGATCTGACTCTTTGCACTCCAGATCTGGCTGCCCGTCTTTCATGGAAAATATCCAAATTTTCTCACGGCAGCGATCATTTTCCCATTATTATAAATATTCCTTGTCAGGCCCCTCCTTCCATAAATAAATCCCCTCTTCTTAAATATCGCTTGAATGAAGCTGATTGGGTGACGTTCAGTCTGAAAGTAGAAGAGGAGATGTCTAGTCTGCCGATCGTTACCTTAGACAATGTTTTACATTGTTACTCCAAATTTACATCATTATTGATAAGCACAGCAGATCAAATTATTCCGCTCAAAAATACATCAAAAAATCATCGCCTTTCTCCTCCATGGTGGGATTCCGAATGTACCAAATCTGTTCGTGACCGTTCCTATGCCGAAACTTTATATGAAGAGTTTATGACTGATGAAAACTTTTTAAATTTACGCAAAATTCAAGCAGTTACTAAATGTACTCTTAAAAATAAAAAACGTAATGGATGGCAAAATTTTTGCCTTTCTCTCTCACCTAACACTTCATCTTCATTAGTTTGGCGCAATATTAAAAGGTACCGTTCTGTTTTCACGGAAGACAGTGCTTCAATACCTTCATCGGCTTCATGGAAAGACTCATTCCTAAATAAGCTAGCCCCCCCATCCGCCCCTACAGAAGATGAACTCCCGTCCCTTTATTCATTTGTTGGAGGTTGTACTCCCATGGAGGTTCCATTTTCATTAAAAGAACTCAAAATTGTTTTGAATCATGTTAAGGATTCTTCCCCAGGGCTGGATGGGATTCCTTATTCTTTTCTGGTTAAATCGAGAGATACAACCCTTGAATACTTTTTACAAATCATTAATTTCTTCTTTGACTATGGGGTAATTCCTGACTCCTGGAAAACTCAAATAATCATTCCAATCCTGAAATCTGGTAAAGACCCCAATGATGGTTCCTCTTACCGTCCGATTGCTCTGTCTTCTACCTTATGCAAAATTACAGAACATTTAATCAAAAACCGTTTAGAATGGTTCGTGGAACACAGAGAACTTCTTGCTAAAACACAATATGGATTTAGGAAAAGCAGAAGTACAATGGATAGTTTGGGGATTTTCACTACCGATATTCGACTTTCTTTTTCTCGGGACGAGTCTGTTGTGGCTGCATTCCTAGACATATCTGCAGCTTACGATAATGTCCTCCTACCAAAGCTCAAACAAAAAATGCTAAATCTACATATACCAGAAAAAATTGTTGCATATATTTTTAATATATTATCTCAAAGAACAATAATGTTAAGAGTAGAGGAACAATCAAACGAATCTAGAATAATCTGGAAAGGTTTACCACAAGGCTCTGTTCTCAGTCCTTTACTTTATAATATTTACACCCATGATCTTGACAGATCAATAAACTCCTTTTCACGTGTCCTGCAATATGCGGATGATTTACTAATATACTCACCCCATAAATCTATTCCTAAAGGAGCTGAACAAATTGAATACTCGCTAAGATCTTTGAACACATGGTTAACTGAACATGGGTTGGAACTGTCAGCCCAAAAGAGCTCTATAGTAGTATTCAGTAGAAAAAGAATTGTACCCCCTATCACTATCACATACAACAATACAATTATTCCATTACATATTCAAACTAAATTCCTTGGCATAATCCTGGATTCAAAAATGACAGGTGTCTCTCATCTAAATTATGTAATAAAAAAATGTGAAAAAAATATTAACATTATACGCACTCTAGCTGGGGTTTGGTGGGGAGCTCATCCATACTACCTCAAGTTATTGTACAATGCAATAATACGAAGTCATTTGGATTACGGTTCCTATATTTTAGAACCCTGCAATAGAACTGCTCTTAATAAGCTTAACATTATCCAAAACAAATGCCTGCGTATTATAACAGGTGCCATGAAATCAAGTCCTATAAATGCTCTGCAAGTAGAATGCGTTGAACCTCCTCTTTATTTTCGCCGTCAGTTCTTGGCTGATCGTTTCTTGTTCAGGGCAAGCTATTTCTTACATCATCCAATAATTCCGAAACTAAATTTACTATCCCGATTTTCTCATACTGCGAAATATTGGGAAAAAAAGGCTCCCACCAGACTTGTAAAAAGTTATCGTAAGTTCAATAATGTCAAGGCTCCAGTATTCCGTTCTAACTCCTTACCAATGTTTTCATACCCTTTTCAAGTAGTTACGAGCAATGTAGAAGTAATTCCTTTTTTTGGCATTGAAAAAGAGTCTCCAAATGCTAATGAAGTCTTTCATTCCATCCTATCTGAAAACTGGGAAGGGTGGGAGTATATTTTTACTGATGCCTCCAAACTCACGGAGGAAGGCAGTGTTGGAGCTGCAGTATTTCATAAGAACAGCAACATCTACCAACTAATTAAATGCCCTCCAGAGTCATCAGTTTTCACTGGTGAATCAACGGCATTACTGGAGGCAGTCAAGTTTTCATTATTATTAAAAAAATCTAATAAATTTATAATATTTTCTGATTCCCGTAGTGCTCTTCAATCTCTCACTCAGAACCCCTTTCATTCTAACACACAAAATCCTATTCCTTTTTCCATTAAAGACATTCTCTACAATAACCCGGACAAACAAATAGTCTTTGCATGGATTCCGTCTCACTCAGGCATCCTGCCCAATCACCGGGTAGATGATCTTGCTAAACAAGCTGTTCTGCGAGGGGATAAAATCCCATATAGAAACTACCCACATGATTTAATTGCTCTCCCAAAAAAATCTCTTACTGAAAATTGGACCAAATTGTGGGCTAACTCTAGTAGATTTAAGGGTTCAAATTACGCCAAGATCCAGCCTAACATCCCTGCTAAGCCTTGGTTTCATCGTATCAAAATTAATAAATCTTCAACTTCTATTATTTGCCGCCTTAGAATAGGCCACTGCTGTTCCCCTGTTCATTTGGCTAGACTTCATATTAAAGACTCATCAGTGTGCGAATGTGGCCTTGATGACGGGAATTTGGAACATATATTTTTCTGTTGTCCTCTTATTAATAAAACTGCTCCTTTATACGATTACCTTCCTCTACTCCAAATTCCTCTTCCTACCAATATTAATTGCTTGCTCTCTTCATCTAACTTTAAAATTCTAAAGTTACTTGCTTCATTTATCAGTGCAAATGATCTTAAATTATGATTTTCTTTTATGTTTCGTTGGCAACTAATTTCAGAACCTTTTACACTATTTGTATATAGCTATGAACTTTGACATTGGCGAAATGTGTTAGATGCACGAAAGCCATTAAAAGGGACCCAAAAGTAGGACCCTAAAAAGAAGATAACTAATAGACAGAAAAACATAACCATAGATAGCAAAGGACAACTCCCCTTCTATTGTGAGTGTATGTTCTGTGACAGGCACTCAATGTAATCCTACACTGTGTAGATTCGTGTGTTGTTGTCTAGTGCACAGAACAGAAAAAAGCGTCAGGCTTCCTTTGATATTTCATTTCATTTCATTTATTTAAACTTTTTGGTAGTCAAACTACACCAAGTTACGTCACAAAGATCCGCGGATTCGATCAACCCAGTAAAGAAGAACCCGCAAAGAAACTTCACGGGTTTACATAACATAATTTTCCGTCCACAATTATGAAATACACACTTAGATCTAAATGCTACTGCCAAACAATTCCTTGGCAGAACAGATTAAGGCAAAGAACAATATTGAAGCGAATATTTTCTGTGTAAACCCGTGTGGACATGCCGACTGTACTTTTTCACGCTAATTTGAGTGAAGTTAGTCACGAACCCCGTCCTATTTTTATTTGAATCACATGGTGCAAGCCATTACGCTGCGACCCCAAAAGTGTTGCCAGAGATAATAGGGTGCCATACAGTATGATTACAGCTTACTTCTTTCTCGTCCTCTACAGATGCTGTATTGGTTAAAATCGCTTCCAAAATTAGCAATTATTTGTCATAAAAAGTAAATGACAAAAAAATGTTACTGTGGGATATCTATAAGAGATAGACATATACCATCTCGGAGTTTTCTGTAGACCTTTTCTATGTGTACAATACTTAGTACATTGTTTTGATAAATCTCGTAGGGTTCAGCCTGCGTTTGCAATGTAAGCGGAAAAAAATTAATCATTTACGACATCATATTAGAAACCTAAAAAATAACAGTATTTCTCCACTTTTTAATGTATGTTATTATACGTATAAACCTTCCTCTTCAATCACTCTATCTATTAAAAGAAACCGCATCAAAATCCGTTGCGTAATTTTAAAGATTTAAGCATACATAGGGACATAGTGATATAGGGACAGAGAAAGCGACTTTGTTTTATACTATGTAGTGATGATGTAGTGATAAGTAGATGTCTGATGACCGTCGGCATTGTAAAATTGTGTTTGGTTTCTAAGTTATAAGGTCCGAAATTTCGCGCGTTTTATACAATAACTTTGGAGGTGGATTACAAAAGATTAGTCATCAGACATAGCTTATTTAATCAAGATTTATAATCTATTTGGTTTTTGTTAGATTTTTGACTACAGCGGTCGTGGTTTACTTTTAGCTATAAGTCGTTTTGTAATAAAAAAAATCGTAAATCTTACCAAATCAAACATTATGCACATTGTCTTTTTTGTGAACATGTTGCATCTTCCTCATCACGGAGCCTGTCTTTTTCTTTGAAACAGAGAAGAGTTAGTCCCGCCGGGTTGGGCCACCTTAACATGCGCACACCGTAAAGGATTATGGGTGTTAACTATCTAACCTTTATGAAACCTTACATTTTAATTTTGGGAATGATAATTCCACTCGCTTCTGCTCTGCAAATCAGTTTCTTTGCTCTTTCGTCACTTATTCGCTCTCCAACCAGACCGCCTGTTACATACCCAAGCATACATCGTGTAACAGCATTGAATGAAACCTGTTCTGTTGCTAAATTTCATACCTGGTCATAAGACAGCAAGCTGCAACATTAAAACGTTTTATTTATATTTGGTAAAATGGGGTTCCCCAAGGATCAATCACTTTCCTTTGTCCTTTGTTTTTATTTTATTTGTCAACATCGCTTTCAGTTACTTATCATTGAATATTTTTACTTTTGTATTTTCTTACCTTAGTGTTTTTTAATCTCTTACTCTCATACAGCATCTGGCTTTAATTTTTGGGTTATAGCTACAAATATATGTATTTCAGAGAACAACCGTTAGCAAATTCAGCTCATTAACATTTACATTACCAATTTTTAAATACAGACTCTTCTAGATGACCTCAATGAATATATTTATTCTACTTTTAAAGGTAGCTGAGACAACTTTGACCGAGTTTTCAAGTTTCCATTTCCTACTTCTTCTCTTAACGTGTCAGCGTGGAAACTTTTCATAAATCCTGTTCGGAGAAAGTGAATGTGCGGATGTGTGCGCAGAACGGCGGCAACCATTTTGCGAACCCGGTCTACGAGAGCATGTACTCGAGCGCCGCGCCGGCGCAGCGCGCAGCTCCCGCCGCCGCCACCGACGTAAGTCCTCCCCACCACAATCACATGTTTCGTTTTGCTCATAGTCTTTGTTCGGGTCCAACATAGTTAACAACATACGTTTTTGAAAATGGCATGACCTTCACCGTTTCTTTCTTATGACTTGTTTGAATAGTTGGGTGCGATTGTCTCAGGAGCGCCTCTCCTATCTGTGAAAGGTGGGTAGGAAGTGGGGAGAGAGGGGGGTAGGTACATGCATGGCATACTAATTATAACGGTTGGAAAAAAAGGTACAAGCAGTGATGCTACGGATTCCTCGCATTGCTGCTTTTGTGGTTGCTGTTATTGTCATTTGGGATCGATCATACAAGGTCAATGAAATAATTTATCTGCACACAATGAGGAAGAAGCTTCACTTCTATCACATGTGGCCATGGGTGGCTAATACCACACCTCCTGTCATACCAACACAGCACGCGTAAGCTAGGTGCCATGCCAACATATGGTGTGTGTGCAGGAGCGCGCCAACCTGCTGTCGGAGGCGTGCGAGGAGGTGTCGGCGACGCCGCCGCCGCCCGCCGCCGAGCGCGCCTCGCTGCTCTAGACCTCCGCCCTCTCGCGGGACACTCAACCCGAGAACGCATCGACACACCTCTACAATACATTGATGCCCTTTCGGCTTGAGACCGCAACCACCTCATGTGTTGCCAACGCGTAGCCACTTTTACATATAACACATCAGCATTCGATGATCAAATTTAATATGTTAGGAATATTCTTGCAACGCAGTGTTAGAAAAGAGGGCATTTACTTCATATCATGATAAAAGACCGCTGCCATGCGCGACGACGGTTTTGTTAAGCAATATGCGCCGTACGTTCGGTGTGTCATAGGTTGTACATTAATATAGGAATAATGAAGATGTGAATCACACAAACTTGTAAGATGTAAGATGTGCATTATTTGGTATTTACTAACGTGAGAATGTTTTAAGCATATCATATGTAGTTCTTATTTGTGATGGGTTGTATGGTATGAAGGTGAAGTGGTGGGTACGGCAGCTGGAGACACGGGCGCAGCTAATGTGTGACATAACATGAAAAGAAAAGACTTATTTTGGATTAGGATAGGTAAGGTTAGGTTAGTGATCTACATACTGACTCGCGCAAACTATTTTACAAATGTATATGTTTTCATTCATTATGTATTTTGAAAGTTTTTTTTTAATTTATATAACATGGAACATTTGTTTTCATTATCTGTTACGAGGGTACAAAATATTATGTAATCATTATTATTTGAGACAAACAGAAATTGTTGTACGTATGTGTTATAGAATTTTGACTCGCACCATGGGGAGTTGGTAAAAGATCTATTGTAAAACTACATATACTCGGATGTAGGTAGCTATAGGTAAGTGAATATGTAAATACCAAATACTTTTTTTTTCTATGGATAAGTTAAGGTTAGTGGATGTTCCTGTTCGAGTAAGTTATAGGTTACAAAATGGAATACTCATTGTCAGCACAATACATACGCCTTACATCAATAAGCACAGCGAAATACTCGTGAGGTGATTCTCCATTCATATCATAATAATCAATATATGTAGACATAAGCAAATTAATATTTCCTTGAATCATATTTGACTTTAAAGTTAAGGCATCAAGGGGGTGGGTGCATCAATGGAGACGGCGCCACAGTCGTTTGTCGCTTTTTCTGCTATAACTCCCCAAAAATAGGAAGACACTAGCCATAACTATATTGGCGAGCACACTACGCAGTTATGTATTAAATCTCATGCAAAAAGTTGCTAATTGTAAATGCCGACGTTCGAAAAGTTGCAAATTGTAAATGCCGACGTTCGAAAAGTTGCTAATTATAAATAACAACTTTTTGCACACATCCTCAGAATGTGATTCCAGCTTATTTTCGTAATTGTTTAATGAGATTAAATACATAACCAAATGTGCTCACCACTACAGTTATAGTTTGTAACTTCATGTTTGAGGAGTTATAGCAGAAAAAACTACAAACGACTGTGGCGCCATATACTTTGACGCACACACACCCTCTTAAGGGAGACATACATAGATGCAATCAGTATGATAATACAATATTGAGTAAACACATATGTTAATAAAAAATATCTACAAACACAAAAAGATGTAGTCCTAACCAATTTGCAGTATCTTTAATTAGCTGGGTGAACTGACAACCCTTTGGCCAGTTTGTGATGGCATAAAAATGGTCTCAAAATAATCGATGGAAATTACTCTACTTCGCTGGGATTGCCGAACTGGCAAAAATATGACAAATCCGAGTGCAGTTTACTGTCTATGGATGATGAATAAACAATAAAACGAGAAAACAATATGTAAATGGGAAGTTGCTGGTTTATATTAACGCAAAAGTAACAGACCTTAAGGTCGCCCTTCCCGGCAGGACTAACTCATTCGCAGGCACGGTACAAAACCGTGCTATTGCGCTCTGGGACCTTCTTTGTTTCAAAGGAAAAGACAGGCTCCGTGATGATGAGGGTGCAACATGTCCTCAAAGCAGACATCAAACCATGTATGATTTGGTAAGATTTACGAAAATTTAAATTACAAAACGACTTCTAGCTAAATAAAAACCACAACCAGTGTAGTCAAAAATCGAACGAAAACCAAATAGATTATAAATCTTGATGAAACAAGGAATGTCTGATGACTAATCTTTTTAATATGTTTTCACTTTATCATAGCGTAATCCACCTCCAAAGTTATTGTATAAAACGCGCGAAAAATTCGAACTTTCGGAACTTGTAACCTAGAAACCTAACATTTTACAATGCCAACGGTCATCAGACATCTAATTTGATCAAATAAAGCTATTTTGAACAAAATTTGGGATCTCCGACAAGAAATTTGGGCATAATCTTCTTTCTACGTTTGTATGGGGAGTTGAGCGGGAAGGCCCACCTTAAACTATCTTGTCATGTAGCCTTTAAATCACTTACTTTCAGTATTTCTTTACGATTATGGCAACCTGCTTCTGACAGCCAACCATGAACACGACGCCTCCATTCCTTTTTTAGTATTGTTGGTTTATGTATTTGACAGTTTGTAACTATGTATATGAATCATTTGTGGACACAGAAATATCTCTTCAATATGATGTGTAAACCTGATTGCTTCTGTTGTAGGGTTATTAAAATGCATAGAAAATGTAATGTACGAGTGTACGGCAGCGGATGACCACAGTGGCTCCAATTAGGCTAGTTATTATTCAATTGGTCGTCCACATTGTAAGTTCGTTAGTTCTTCAAGGAATCGAAATATACGAAATGTAGGTATTTTATTTATGTGCATATCATCACACTTATGTGCCAAAGTGAAATTTTGTGACCGTACCAAGAAGTCTTGCCACGGATTTTAATTGAACCTTTTTTAGAATTTTTATTTGTGTCCCACCGCAGCCACGGTGCGTATTGCTCCAAGGCACGCGACAGCGGCGAGTGTTGCCGCAACACTCGCTGCTGTCAATGTCGGGCAATTTATTGTCTTTTTTATACTTTTTATGTGTCGCTGTCGGAGAGAAATGGGAGTGTGTTAGGGATAGTTTTAAAATAAATGGATTAATTTCGTAATAAATTGGTTTTATTTCGCACATTCGAAACAAAAAGGGTTCCACTCGGTACATGAGTGAACGATTATATTCAAGAGTGCAAAGAATTGCAATGCTGTATTCTGACAACCCAAACTCGACACTTGCAGCTTGTGCAACATTCAACTAAAGCAATTATGTACACATATTATAATTTGCCAATTTTCAAGCATAGTATGCCTGAATATCCATACATAAATACAAACACGAAGTGTCTTCTCGTATTGACGTCATATGTATGTAGAATCGACCGTGAGGCAAGAATGAACCAGCAAGGAAACCTTTTGCGGGCATTATTATTACTACATATACATTTATTTGCACGCGATATTCTTAATAAACTGGCATACGTAATATTAGTATGGATTTATTTTTAAATCTTTCTTTTTTTATGCTTCTTGCTTCACGGTCGATTCTACATACATGTCGCACACTTGCTTAGTACGAAAATGTTTATTATACGTTTCTGTTGAGTGTTCTTCGCATTGTTGGCTAAAGGACCAATGAAATAAAACAATGTCTGGAATTTACATTTAAAATTCTATGGCCTTTTTGTCCACTTAGTGTGGGTGAGTGTGGGAGCTAAGACGGCAGGATTGACATGAATTTTTCCTCATTGAAGCATCCATGTTATCACTAGAGTAACGTTGGCGCAGTTGGCCCTCGCGGAATGTTCCCACAGAGGCGGTGGCGGCGGACGGTACACGGAGCTAGACGCGGTGGTGGCGGTGGGGGCGGTGGCGGCGGCGCTGGGTTCAGGTGGAGCGCGGCTTGAGGTCGTCGAAGCACGGCCGCAGGAAGATGTAATTTTTCTTGTTGGGGTTGAAGTGTTCATGGCCCTGCGAGCACAACATACCGCTAGCACTTACATTTTCAAATTTTTTGCTTCACTGATTTTTTGTCCCAATTTATCAAATATCACTAATTTTATTAAATTACGATAGCTAATTTATTGTATGTTTTCAGTTGGAGAATAATTACCTAAATTAGGGTTATTTTTCCCATTCATTATTCAACTAGTATAGGCTGATTCAAAGAGGACTAATTAATGAATTAATTAAAAAACTAAGGTGTGAGCAACAACAAACTTTGGCTTCATTAATTAAATAAATAATATTACACTCACTCGAGAGCTGACAACACGCTTCAGGTTGCCAGATTCTCTCAGAACAAAGAGTTCAAACTGCCAAAGAAGATAAATATGCGGGGATAGGTGGTAGATAGTGAAGGTCACCTTCGTCAGCCTCCCTCGGTAGCCCAGTGGTGCGACGCCTTGCGATTCGATAAGCTGGGTAAGCACCTCGGAGCGTGGTTAGGTTCTGGATGGGTGACCATTTGTTGAGGCTAACTGTGGTTCGGATTCCCCGTAAAACTATAGGTCCCCTCCCTCCTTACTAAGTAGTAGGGTAATTCCAACCCGGGTTTAAATGAAGAATGTTGATGAATAAATTAAAAAAAACCTTGGACCAGTCGTAGCTGGCGGAGTAGGCGAAGATCTGACCGGTGTTGTTGAAGGCGCAGCGGGTGAGCGGTTGGTCGAGCTGCTCCGACGACTTGAGCTTGGTGCGCGCGTCCTTGTCCCAGAAGGAGAAGGTGCCGTCCGAGCCGACGGTGGCGAGCGTGCCGTGCACCGGGTGGAACGCCACGTCGTTCACCGCGTAGATGTCCTGCGACACACACCGCCATCGGTCACGTTTCACTACGCACAACATCCGAACATTCTTAAAGGCGGACGTAGTGGTTGACTCCTATGCGATATAACACTCCTCATAAGATTACACGAACGGAATTATTATGCAGTGAAAGTATAATGTAGGTACTTAGTAATGTACATAGGGGCTGTAAATTAGTTTAATTAGTGTAAATTAGAAAGGACTGTCAAATTACAGTGACATTCTTGAATTCCTGACTGAAGAGAAGCCAAATTTTAGTGGCTCTGATACATGGTGGCAAGTGCTCGGCGCAGGAGCATTGCAACGACATTTACATAGTAATATCGTATTATGGGTTCCTCAAATTCAAACAGTCTAGTTGCCGAGAGAGAAAGAGCGATGGCACTTGAAGGTGAAGTTGTCCTTGGGGTTAGCCGGGTTGACGTAGTGTATCGGTACGCGGCCCTCCACGCTGCCCAGAGAGAACCCTGCATCAGGTAGTCGTGATTGTGCAGTGGTAACTGGTGTCCGCTCTGCTGGGAGGAAGAGCGATGGCACTTGAAGGTGAAGTTGTCCTTGGGGTTAGCTGGGTTGACGTAGTGTATCGCTACGCGGCCCTCCACGCTGCCCAGAGAGAACTATGCATCAGGTAGTCGTGAGTGTGCAGTGGTACCTGGTGTCCGCTCTGCTGGGAGGAAGAGCGATGGCACTTGAAGGTGAAGTTGTCCTTGGGGTTAGCCGGGTTGACGTAGTGTATCGCTACGCGGCCCTCCACGCTGCCCAGCGCGAACCCTGCATCAGGTAGTCGTTAATGTCAGCGTGTCCATCAATAAGTTGGATGGAATAACTTGGATTTAAAAACTGCAAGTCGGAATGGCACACAAACGGTTCCATATCATTGTACAAGATTTAACAACAAAACAAGTATGTTTCTTCCTGTAAATTTTATTTTTACTATTGGTTATAACTAAACACTCTGTGAAAATTTTTGTAATAGCTATTGATATGGGCAACATATGGGCAGGCCGGCCGGCAAGGTGCTTCTTCACACCATGATTGAAGGACCCCAGGATGTACTTTGAAGGAAAAACTTCGGCAGGGAGTCCATTCCATAGTTTACCGACCCTATAGATAAAAGATCTAGAGGATTTTATTTTTATTTATTTACTTATTTATTTTATATTAGACAGGCAGCCTAGGCTGATGTGTCTAAATCGAGTACATAGTTCATTGATATATTAACAAAAAATTTTTTTTTACTTAATTAGGTTTCAGTTCACTTAGTCGCTTATTTTAAAAATGTATTTATTTAGATAAGCGTCCAAACGATTCTTAAATTGATTAGTGTTGTTTGCACTTATAATGTCCTCTGGAAGTTGGTTCCAATCGTCAAGCACTCTGTTGGTTATGAAGTGCTTCCGTGTGTTGGTTTTGTGTTCTGTTTTATTCAGTTTTAGAGTGTGGCCACGGAGGTGAGTGTTATGATTGAGTGTGAACATTTCCTTCATTGCTTCACAGTTGTATTTCTCAGTAAGCATTTTGTACACTTCTATTAAATCGCCTCGCATCCGTCTTTGGTGCAGGGTTGGTAGTTTGAGGGCCTTCAATCTTTCTTCATAGGGTAAGGTTTTTAGCTGCCAAGGGATTTTTGTAAACTTTCGTTGTACATTTTCAAGTAGAGTGATATCTTTGATGAAGTAAGGTTGCCAGACTTGAAAGGCGTACTCCAGGAGAGGTCGTACGTGGGTTCTTATTTTTTTTATGTCGACAGTTGACCTATAATTTGCGTTCTGCGCAGCGAAACGCGCCAACATCACATTAGTCATAAAGTTTGGTCCGAGCAGCTGTATGTCTTTATTTTCATTTAAAGTCAAAATTTTATCAATGGAAGAAACCTTACCAATACTCCTAGCTATTGATGATGAAGGGAAAAATAATGGTCTATACAAAAAAGGACTCACCGGTGGGTGCTTTGGTTTTCTTGTCGCGGAAGATGGCGACGGTGCGGTGCTGGTGCTTGAGGGGGGACTCCACTCGCTTGTACTCCTGCGGCTTGCCCTCCAGCATGAAGATGGTGAGCGCGCGGTCTGCCGTGCCCACCACCGCCATCGGGTAGTCCTGCGCACGTCTCCACGCTAACTCACAACATCACCACTCCTGCCGCACTGGGACATTGAGGACAGAAGGTATGCTTACGAAACCAAATTGCATCATTGTAAGCAATTTCTGTGGTATCAAATGTTCCCGACAGGGTTTATAAGACGGTTTTTTTTATGGAACCTGACTTTGATGGCTAATATCACACAACTACCGTCATGATATTAGCCCAATACACCACATTCCCGAAGGAATAAGGTTGTCTTACAAATAGAAAATTCAGAGTAAGAGTTGGTGAGGCACATTCAGAGGCGCACGACGTGTTCAGTGGGGTACCGTGTTGTGGAAGACTGGAACAAGCTGCCGGAGGAAGTCATAAGTGCTAGCTCAGTGAACAGTTTCAAAGACAATTTGAACAATTATGTAAAAAATTAAAGATAGTAATAAAATCTATAATTTATACGTTAGTATGATGAACACAATGTGCACTCAATCAGTGAAGTACAGGCAAGTTGTAGTTGCTAGTGTATACACGGTGTTTGGTAAAAGGTACTACAACCCGAATCTTTTGCGGTATGTCTTTTTTTTATTAAAGGTAATTTTTTTCCAGAACTTTCAAAATCATAAGTTTAAGTTTTTGTGTCTAACTGTATCAATATTTTCCCTCATTCATCGCCTACTAGTAGCATAGCATGGCGAAGAGATTAACAACTTTGCGATAGACCCAGAGCTAAATTTACGTCTGCAGAGACAGTTGCCATTTCGGGACTCTTCGCTAAGCGGCTTCGGCTAACACTACTAAATAAATATGAAACACAAAATTATTTTCATAGCCGTTTCATTCAGTGCAGTGATGTGCAGTGCTCCCAACTCGGGTATGATTAAACCTACCAACGGAGGTAGCAATTTTAGGAAGAGTGAATTACACCTTTGAATGGAATCTGATCCATGAAACAGGTCCCGACGTAGAATCAATAATTTAACAAGAGTCTTAACAACCCTAGGATTACCCGACCCCTTTTTATGGAAATCTCGACATTTGGCTCCGTACACGCGTTCCATGTATCAGTGAAGTAAGAATACATTATTTAAAGAAATAAATCTAAAAAAACACCTACTTTTATACTTTCATTAATTAATGTATCCTTGCTTCACGGTGGATTCTACAAAGATATCATATTCGTTTAAAAAACTTGCTTTGTGCGAAAAAATATTTGTTTAATGAATGCAGGTACCTGTGAATAAATTATGGCCAAATGTAAAACTCAATCTGTGAAATGGGAATTATTTGGAAAAGCAACATTCACAATGAATAATTTAAAAATTATGTCCTTCGCTCATCTATCTACCCATTCATAAGGGGATTTCTCGAATTCCCTGTTACCTACCTAGTGCGTAGTGCCATAGTAACAAATTGACCCTGTCGAATTAATTCATGCAACACAACGCACGTGCAGGAGCTGAGTCTGCTTTATGCACGTAATTCACTTGTTGTTGCCAGCTACTCACTACAAAAGTCGGTTTTCTCACATAAACTTTAATCCCTTACTAATTTTGACACACTGAGCATTAGCGTAGCAAGGCGAGAAGCCAGTACAATGAGCTTTTATTTTTGTATGTGACTTGGTATGGATGGTTACTACCACACACACTGTCACATTAGCCCAATACATCGTATCACCGAAAGAATAAGGTGCAATTCCAGGACGTTCCCCGTAATGAGCACGCCTACGTTTAACTGAATGGAAAACGCTAACAATTTTTTAATCCCACTTGGACCAACTTTACATTCAATGCGATGGTACTAAGTAGGGGAAGGGGACCTACAGTTTTACATGGATACAGGTTTTTAATGTTATCATCAAATTACTATTAGCGGTAACCTACGATTAAAATTATTTAATTACAGGCCAAATTAAATTTGGAGTAAAGTATCAACATTTAGTACGCGGATTAGTACAGGGCTAATCATTCAAATTTCTATTTAGTCCGGCGATAATCCCGGTATTAAAATTAGTCTGCCCACTCTCAATACTACTGCTAGGGTATCTCTCATATGAGATACGCGATGTGATCGAAAAGCAATGAAAAGGTACGTATAGGATAGGTATGGCTAAAAACGAATAACACTCATAACTCAATACGATATTCTAGATAACTACCCACTTAGACTGTTTTCTAACAATAATTCGGAAAACCAATACATCCAATATTAATGATTTAAAAATAATAGTAGAAGCTCTTTTGCCTCACCTTGAATACACCATTTCTGGGAATTTCGTCGGCTTCGGCGTAAGCTCTTTTACTTTTCTGGGGCCCTAGTAAAAAGTATTGTTTCTCTTCTCCACTGCATCAAACCTCACATAGAGGGACAAAGAAAGATAATTTGACTTTACAAGCGCACTTGTATTACCTACTATTACTCAACTTGCTTAACATGGAGTTTCACAACGTAAAAGGATTAGGAGAACTTGTCGAGATAAATGGCGACATGCTGCCAAACTCTCACCATTGCTAGGTATTATTTACAAGCAGTGTGGCAATGGTAACGTAAACAAATCCTGCTTGATCTATCTTTTCCGAATATCTTGCTCAACTTGGTAAGTTCTGTTGTCTACGGAATTCAGTTACAACATAAGTAATTTTTTTTTTTTGTTACCTAAAATTACCTTATTTTGGGGACGGATTCCGTCGTGGTGTATTCCATTACCGGGCGACGTGATAGGTACCTACCTAGATGGATCACAAACCTGCGCGCCTCATCGATGCGCGAATCGGCTAGTCAAGTCTTCCCGTGCATGTCTAAAGATGTAACTTAGGGTTTAGAGCTCATTGCTTTAGGCCAAGATTACTTGTCACGCTCTTTCTGCTAAGTCTAACAGTGGATCAACGTCTTCGTGCTTGCTGCATAATTTATCTTCGGATATTTGGCTGAAGGCAGTGGTCGGTATTGTTGCGGTAAAATATTCATTATTCTGCTTACACTGGTAACCGGTATTATAGCTTGATATGTGCACGTATGTACACATATTAACATTGCAAAGATATAATTTTCATAGCTTAGATGATTATTTTGTAACATCAGTACATTCGTTTTAAATAACTTTGATGAGGTCCTCTTAATTTCGTCGGGTAATAAACAAAACTTTTGCGTCGTACGGATGCAGGTGTTCTCGCTGCTCAGTTAGTTCAGTACCTAACATGTCTCGTCACGTGGCGCGGGGCGGGGCGGCTAGCGGCTGCTCGATTTCATGTGATTGAGATTACGCGAAAGGTTGTGCTTTGTATTGTTTTCGTGAAGTGCATGTAATTTTTATGTATCGGTGCTTGAAATGAATCAAATACTGTGCGTTTCTAGCGATTGGAAGCAGTATTTTTAGTGGTTGGTGAGTGACGCTTTTTTTAGATTAAGTTGTTTTAGTTTGTTTATGTGACTGGACATGGATGGCTAATAACACACTCACCGTCTGATATTAGCCCAACACAACGCATTCCCGAATGGTGCGATGTCAAGACCTTCCCTTTATGAGCATGGCTTCATTTAACTGGATGAAATACACGGTAATTTTTTCATTGCCGCTTCGGCCATCTTTTCATCCAATGCGATTGTACAACCCTGTCAACCTTGTAGGGGATGGGGACCTAGTTTTACAGGGATTCCGAACCATGGAACAGCTCGCACGCATTCGTAACAAATGTTAACTCAGAAAAAGAAAGAAAGTGGTAGGGACATTAACGGGGCCGGGCGGAGACTTGCACCCAGATATGTGGGATGGAAGGCAAGTAAACCCGTCGCGCCCCTAAGCCACGAGCCTTTCAAACTTTTGTGACTGTTTTGTGATTATTCATTAATCATATCAAATGCTCATAGTCCATTAACACCTATGTTGGAAGCTTATTTAACAAATAACACAAATTACCTAAGTAGGTATGCAATTGCAAATGACATACCTACTGTCGTATTCAGAGTGGGCGGACTAACTTGAGTGCGTGAATTATTGCCGGACAAACCCAGTTTTTGTATGGTTAGTCCAGTGCTAATCGGACATCGCGCGTCGGACAGGATCATAACAGGATTATTGGGCGCTTTTTATGTGTAGGGATGAATCGGCAGTTCCAATGGCGGACGATATGACCTAGGTAAGCAGTTTAAGTGCGCATCGGACGCTTATGAATGCGTATTATTATGTTATTATTTATACCGACCGGCATGGTTTTGCAGCCCCCCTAAAAGTTAGAAATACCATGGACCTAGTCGGTCGGGAGTGGGACAAATGATCCCCCCTGCCCCTCCCTGCTTAATTTCGTGTTGTATGTACCTACCCTGAGTCGTTATATGGGATTGTTGTTAATGGGAAACCTATAGGTACTACCTACTTGTAGCTTGCGCGGCGTGTCGAGGCGCGCTGTTTCCAAGCTACCTACCAGGCGCACTTTAAGGCGCGCAAGGTATGCAAAGGTGTGTGTCCATTCATAAAACGCGGGCAAATCTTAGTACACTGACACGATAAATTGATCTGGATTTATGATTTTGAATGCGGTAAAAAAAACCTTTAATAAAAAAAAGACATACCGTAAACGATTCCCTTCATGAAACTGTACATGAGGTTTTTGGGGTGTAGTACCTAATTCCGAACACCGTGTATAATAATAATAATAATGCCAGGATTAACATGGAACAAATATTAGGAAAGGGAAATGTTCCTTTTTTCCTTGATTCATTATGGCGGAGCAGACAGGTCCGCAACAGAGCCATCGAAACGCTGAAAAAATCAATAACACGAAAATTAAAATCGAAGGAAAGGTACTTGTATGATGATTTGTTGGCTCCATAAAGGACTATTATTCTACTCTAACTGGGTTGAACTGAAGGGTTTTACTTACGACGTCAGCACAGTAGCATCGCTCCGGGAGTGCCATCGTCATGACAGGATGCGGCGAGCGTGTGTCCCAGAACTACAGCAGACACATTACTGTATGTATTTCTTTAATCTTCTGCAACAACCATACTTTATAAAAGACGTACAACAATTGGAGAATGTTCAACGAAAAATTACAAAACTCCCTCGACAGTTAAAATACCTGAGCTATGAAGAAATACTGAGAATACTTAGCTAACTACCTTGGATGAAAGCCGGCATAGAGGAGACTTGATCGAAGTTTACAAAATACTCACTGCAAAGTATGACTGCCCCGATCTGATTGAGATGTCTAACATAAGACCAGAACCTTCACTTGCGTGGTCACAGTAAAAAGCTCAACCACTCAGCTTCAAATACAAACATCCAAAAGCACTGCCTACCTAATCGGTTGGTTGAGGCCTGGAACAAACTACCAGAAGATATTATTAATTCACCAAAGAGCCTGGTCATAATTATATAAATAATAAAAGTTTCAAATCAGACTTTAAAGCAACTGCTATTAGATAAGTTTATCAAGGGGCAGACGGACGGGGCACGCATACACACCTTTAAAGTCTTGTCCCAGGAGCCGGTCATGAGGCAGTTGTAGTTGGAGGCCTTGATCCAGTGGCACGTCTTGATGGGAGCGTCGTGCGCCGCTACCTGCAATCTCAATTAACCGAGATGTTTGGATTATCCGAGGTTAGGTGCGTCATTCCTTCGAAGGTTTTACTATAAAGGATTTTCTCAAATAGTTTCGAGGTGTATAGATTTGTTCAAACACGCAGCCATATCAGAACAGCGTTCGCCTTGACTTAGGTAGGTTCATAATACTAACCAGGGGGCTTAGTCGGAGATCTCACCTAAATTTGCGTTTACGGAACTTTTTTATTTTGATAGGTTTCTTTATTGATTTTCAGTACCTCATGAACCCTACCAAGTATTTTAAGATAATATTGTAATGGAAAGACTGAAGGACACTCTACTACACTCACCTGCACTGTCTGGTTGGAGCCGAGGTCCCAACACTTCACCATCTTGTCTGTGGACGCCATGAATACTTTGGTGCCATCCTGTGAGTGTTCAGCACATTGTTATTTCCATTAAACTGGGCCATCATCGCATCATCATCGGTAAGAACTAGATGAAGAAATCGGTATGGTCTCGTGAAGTTTCCTGCAGGTGGGTCAAGACGTGGAAGATCGTGTCAAGAGTAGGGGTAGTAGGTAGAAGGGGAGTCAAATGAAGAGAGCTACTTACATCGTGCCATGCAACGTCGAGGATGGGTCCTCCCATGCTCTGAGCCGCCTTCGGAATGGTCTTGCCGGTCATCTCCACTTCCCAGCACCGCACCTACAATATGCACAAACACATATTAGAGTAAAGTACAAAAATACCTAAATTTCTTGAGAGCAACACTGTGTTGGCCACAAATAGGGTAACGGGTCCTATGTGAGTCTGCACTTATTGGATCTGGATTTGAAGCTTATTTTACTAAGGGCCGGAATTTCAATCGTCTCTATTCCTGGGGGGGCTTAATTCATAAATACAGTATTTCCATCTTCACTTCATTTTAAAGTTGTGGTCTAAAGCTTAAAACTTGGTGCTCAGAGGTTAGATGTGTGGGGGAGACAGGGGAGGGAAAGAGAGAAAAATCTACCTGACAGTCCCAGCTGCCAGCGACGAGGAAGTTCTGCTGCGGAGAGAACTCAAGCGAGGATATGGAGTCGTCAGGAGGTGACGTCACCTCGAAGTCCTTGTTGGGGTTCGTGGCGAGCTGCACCGGCGCCGCGGCCGCCGCGCCGCCGAACGACGCCCCGCCGCCAAGCTGAAACATCTGTGGAGCGAAGTGACCAGCTGAACTAGTCTGCGAGCGTAAGGAACGATCTGTTGTCACGGCTCTTTTCGTTAACTTCTTACCTTGCCTTGGTTGATAACCAGGCGAACAAAACTACAGGAATCAACAAACCGATCGTAAATTGCTACTTGCCGCCCGGTGGGTTTGAGCACAGAACACGGATATGTTTGATTTGATGCGCAGAATATGAACATAAATTGTAGCACTGCATTCCGAATTGCGTATATTACGGAGAATGAATAATGAACGCGTACACGACCGTTCAGAAGCTTATTTTCACTGCCGTGAACGTCATGTTGGTGCCCTGCATCTACATCGCCAATATCTCCGTCGCCAACCTTCATCGCCAATATCTCCGTCGCCATCATATGCATCGCCCATATCTCCATCGCCGACGACGCATCTGCGGTCCGACAGCAGATACGTCGCCAAAGACCGGCGACGCATATGCGTCGCCAAAAACAGGAAGCGCAGATGCGTCGCCTAAGTGGGTTTTGTGATATATAAATTAGGTTGGGTTAAGTAAGGTTATGTTATTTAGGTTAGTTAGTTAACCTAACCTAACCTAACCTAACCTAACCTAACCTAACCTAACCAAACCTAACCTAACCTAACCTAACCTAACCTAACCTAACCCAACCTAACCTAACCTAAACTAACCTAACATAACTTAATCTTACTTAACCCAACCTAATTTACATAGCACCATACCTACTTTGGCGACGCATCTGCGCCTCCAGTTTTTGGCGACGGATCTGCGGTCCGGCCGCAGCTCCGTCTCATAAGGAATGGTTTGAAATTGGACAAATAGCAGAATCGGGCTTCAGGCTGTTGCAGAGCATCATAGCAGCGCGATGTTGCGCTCTCCGGGTTCAGTTGTTGCCTTCGCGCGGCGTAACCTTTCATCAAGGTATTTGTAATCTGAATGTCCCCTTTACTAAAAAGAAAAGTAGCGCTACTATTAAAATCTGCGATCTTGCATGCACATTTTCTATCGCCTGCAGCCCCTTTGGAATCAGTCTATAGAACCTACTCAGCAGCGGACCAGGCCCTTCGCCATCTCCTTGCTTATCTTCAAAACGTATACCCCATCAGGGTATGCCCCCTGCCAGCCAGCTGAACAAGAATAAGACTTCATTGACGTTAACTCCACCTCGCCGACCGTCGACTTGTTTTATATGTTCTTTCTTTACTTCTTTGTTTTTATGTTCATTATACGTGTGTACCCTCAGTTCTTATCTTGTGTGAAAGTGGACAACATTTGTACCTTTTCTGGAAGCTTATGGAATAATAAAGTATTTCCATAATTTGTATGCCACGTGTCGTCATTTATTTTAGTAATCCTCTTTGATTTAAATAAATGTTGTAATTTTTTGTACACAAATGACCCTCTATTTCAGAGATTATGGATACTTTGAATTCGTTTTTTAAGTAGTCTCTCGTTTATCGGTTATTAGAAAATCGCTGATAAATTACCCAGAGTATAGTAGTTATTTTACAATCATTACTTTTTCATAATAACACAGAACATTTGAAAACAACTAAAATAACTAGGCCAAATGTTGTTGAGAGCATGCGCTGTGTATAACCTGGTTCAATAAAGAAACTTTATAGAAATGTCTGCTTTTACTTGCGAATCGCATGCTATCTCGCTTCCAGTGTATCGCTATCTATACTCACACAGTGCGGTACCGACTGCATAACAAAATATCAAATCAGAGCGCGCAGTGATATGTACTCAGCTGCGTTGTTAGGTCGGTATAATGTTTCACTGGTTGAACTGAACAGAACTATGACTTTTAAAAACCGCGGGAAGATTCTTTAGAGTCTCGTCGCCCGTGAAATTGTGTTTAAGAGAGTCGTTATCCTATCATATAATTACGGGCGATAACTGTTTACATGCTCTTAATGTTTAACTATGTTTATGACATTTTGCATTCTAAAATATTTGGTCAAAATCTACGCTTGTATTTTTAATTTTTGGGTACGGGTAATGTATGAATACTAGAACATTTTAATCAGTTTATTAAAAATCAACACTTTCCTTTTGTTTATTGTATAACATTAATTCACTGGATTTGTCCTTGTAAGCGACACTATTGACTGGCGCAATAATACAGTTTGCGTTATTTTTTCAAAATCAATGAGTTAGATTCACGGCTAGGCAAGCAAAAAAATAAAAAATCGAATAATGCATTTTTAGTTTTTATCAAAAACGTGAACGTTTATCAAAGGAGTGATCCTTCGAGTGTGTACTAAATTAGCATTAAGAACACTTGAGTTTCGCTGGGCTTTTCTACAACTAAAGAACTAAATACATGTAAAACCGGATGTGAACGGAGTTATTGCCCAAACGTTAACCTGGTTTCCCTAGGCATATTTAAGGTGGCCCAACCCGGCGGGACGAACTCATTCGCGGGCACGGTCCAAAACCGTGCTGTTGCGCTCTGGGACCTTCTCTGTTTCCAAAAAAAAGACAGGCTCCGTGATCAACAAGATGCAACATGTCCACAAAAAAGTAAATGTGCATAGTGTATGATTTGATAAGATTTACGAAAATTTTAATTACAAAACGACTTATAGCTAAAAGTAAACCATGACCGCTGTAGTCAAAAATCTAACAAAAACCAAATAGATTATAAATCTTGATGAAATAAGCTATGTCTGATGACTAATCTTTTTAAGATGTTCTCACTTTATCATTGCGTAATCCACCTCTAAAGTTATTGTATAAAACGTGCGAAAAATTCGAACTTTCGAACCTTATAACTTAGAAACCAAACATAATTTTACAATGCCAACGGTCATCAGACATCTAGTTTGATCAAATAAAGCTATTTTGAGCAAAACTTAGGATCTCTGACAAGAAATATGGGCGTGATCTTCTTTCCCCGTTTGTATGGGGAGATGAGCGGTGTTACGATCGGCGTCGCGTCGCGTCGTGCGGTAGGTTATTGTGTCTTCTGACGTTATCGACAAGGCAACCAGCAAGTAGGATGCAGGCTTTCGGAGGGAGCTGCGTAGCGACCACTACTTATTTCGGCGTCAATTACACTATTTACTCAAGTACTCATTTAGAAATGAAAAACTGTGTCTCGTAAATAACTGTATAATGTTACCCTGGCGGGCTTTCGTCGGCGACTGGGTGCGCTCGCGGCATTCGGCCGCACCCTTCCCGCGCCCGCAACCCCCACCCGCTGTCGGCGCGGGTGGTGGCGACGAAGGCGAGGAGGGATGCACATAAAAACATGTCACAATGCATATGCAACTATATCTAAATACATCTATAAGTACAACCTAAAGCTAGTGAATATACATAGGCATGCACTTATAAACTAAAGCTGTCGTCAACAAGCGGGATGGGCCACCTTAAAGCAGAAAACCGGCCAAGTGCGCGTCGGACTCGCACACGAAGGGTTCCGTACCGTCGTAAGAGATTTAACACAAAAAAACAACTTTATTGTAATTTGTGTAATTTTGAAATGTTTTTATAGCGGCAAAATAAATACACACTCGGTGAAAATACAGCCCTGTGACAGACGGACGGACGGACGGACAGCGGAGGCTTAGTAATAGGGTTCCATTTTCACCCTTTGGGTACGGAACCCTAAAAAGGTACTCTGTAGCCTAGCGATAAAAGCGACCGCCTCTTTTTACTGGACAATATGCAAGTAATGAAAAGTTTTTCTTAACTAAAACATAACTTAGAAACATCGATAGCGCTAATTCTTGGTACCATCACTACCCACTACCCAAATAAGCAAAATAAACGTTCAAACGCACTCAAATTTCATATCGCAATAACCATAACACTAAGAAATAAAATCGATAGCACTAATTATTTGTCACATCACTACCCAACGCGACTGCGTTAGCGGAGAAATTATTTCGAAAAATGATTTAAATATACAAATAACTGTTATAGAATTGGCTTACCTATGAAATGTGATGCCATAGTTTTTGTAGGACACGTTCTCGTTTCGGTTTTTGCAGATCCGCTCTGAACAATTAGGCATTTCGACAATAATCTGGACAAACGCGCAAGCGCCGCGACCGGGTACGAACTGAGCGGCCGGCTTGACGTCACGTTTGCTTATAACCAATTTATAGTATAAGGCCGCCACGGAAATCGCGCGCGTCGCCCGTTCTAGTTTAGTATATTCCGATTTCTGAGGAAAAAGTGGACAAATGTCAAAATGGCAGTTTGATTTTAAAATTTGAATGGTGGCATAGACAATTGAATTTGTATTTTTAAATCATAAGGTCCAGTCATATCAAGCAAAGTGTGACAAGGACATTTGGCTTTTACGAAAACTAAACAACGAAGGCCTTTCGCCGTTTGTTATTCTAGTTAGACAATTCTAGGCCTGAAATGACCACTCTCGAGACTTACAAGTCATTTTCGAGGTAGTTAGGTTAGGCTCTGACACATATGTCTGCTCACATATGTTCCGATTTGATATCGTGCGATTGTAGCTATGAGCAGTGATATCAATTCGGAACACAATTATTCGCGGTATTTGCAATGCACGCTTTACGGAACTATTTACATTTTTTTTTTGGTATTTTTTCCCTTAGGAAAGGCGAAAGCATTTAGCTATACTGCCTTGTCTTATTTTGTCATTTTCATTTTTGGAACTATTTACAAAGGAAGAGAGCACGGAACATATAATATGTTGGAGAGAGCACAGAACATATAATGAAAGAGGTGAGAAGCACTTTGTTTTGGATCTGTGTTGTGGAATGGTAATATTATATTATCTATGATTGTGGCTAGATACTCTTTGGTGGTTAGATAGTGTCCTAATTGTGGAGTGGAGTGGAGCACAATATCCTAGAGTGGGAGTAAGAGTAATCATAGAAATCGTCAGCGTTCTTTTCTTAATTTAATTGTTGCTGGGCGGTTGCTGGTTCGCCTTCTTACCAAGTACCAGTATTATATTGTGTTCTTACTACAAACTGGGCTTGTTTTTGCGATATGTCGCCTACTACCATACATTAATGGTTTTCATTTGGGGTGCTACCTACCTATATAGTTTTTTCGGGGAGGTGCTGGGTCGTTCGAAGATAGCGCGCAGGCGCGAAAGGTGAAATGGCTAACATCGAGTACATGCAGATCAAGGACCTGAAGCCGGGCCAAAAGAACGTCAACGTTATGTTCATAGTGCTCGAGGTGGGGCCGCCGACCATCACGAAGGAGAACCGCGAGGTGCGCACGTTCCGCGTCGCCGACGGCAGCGCCGGCATCAACGTGTCCGTGTGGGACGAGCCCGGCCAGCTGCTGCTACCCGGCGACGTGGTGCGCCTCACGCGCGGCTACGCCTCGCTGTGGCGGCAGTGCCTCACGCTCTACTCCGGCAAGAACGGCGACATCCAGAAGGTCGGCGAGTTCTGCATGCTCTTCAACGAGCAAATCAACATGAGCGAGCCGAGCCCGGCGTTTGTTGGCGCGCCGGGCGGCGGCGGCGTCGGCGGCGGAGGAGTCCCCGTCAACAACGGCGGCGCGCTGCCGCCCGCACCTGCCGTCGTCTCATACTCACAGTCCAAGTCCAACAACGATCGCTACGGTGGTAGCGACAACAAGCTGCCTCCCAAGACTTACAACCGCAGCGGAGGCGGCGGCGGCGTCGGGGGACGCGGCGGGCACCGCGGTGTGCGCCGGTAGCGCGGCCCACCCTAGAGACCTTCCTGCCTTCTGTAGAGTGAACATTTGCAGAGTGCACAGATGTTTCTTCGGACAAAGGCATAGACTGTTGATAGCAATGCGAGACATTATTTTAATAAAATTATGTGAAGACCGTAGATGGAGAGGGATGTACTGTTTGTTACTGTGGGCTGTGGAGAAATATGTGAAAGTGTTTCCTAACTAAAAACGATTTCTATACCGTCATGATCTTTACGCATGCTGTAAATCGATGAACAGACCAAAAACATTTGGGAACTGCTTTTGAAATTTATAAAAATAAAAATTTCCTTCATCTTGTTAAACATTTTCTCAATTTACTCGACAAATTAAGGCTGGGGCGCACCATCTCTGGTTATAGTCAACCTAGAAGACAAGCTTGTAGGCGAGATAAGACAGCCCAGTGCTTCCTCTAGTGAATTACTTATTCTCGATGAGTAGTTGTGTGTACTGACTTTTCCTCACGACGTGCCTGCTTTTATAACGAAAAAAGTGTCTAATTTACATCAAGGCGAGGAGGCGAGAAAGGCAGGCTGTACTTCTCCCGACCCTCTGTCCTCCTCCGTTTTGGAGGGTCAGCCCTCTGAGAAGTGACAGGAGCCGAGGAGGGCACTTGTAAAAGTGTTTCTGAAGCCTTTCCCGCCACTTTGATATCTATTAAAAATTCTGAAATTCTTAGTACTCCACCAAAGGAAAACTCCAAACCACAGTCTCATTTATTTTCCTTCAAACGTCAGAATGAGCAAAAACTGTCAAAACAAGGCATGTTGTGAGCTACGTAGGTGGTGAGGTCTTACTGACCGCCTATAGAACCACAGTGGACTATGTACTGAGCACGGGATGTTTTCCATCGAGATGGAAAATGGGAGAATGTGTTTTTCTACCTACACAAACCAGGTAAGAATCATAAAGAGGCCAAATCCTACAGGCCGATCACACTTCTGAACATAATGGGAAAACTCAGTGAACGCCTGCTGCTTTCGAGACTGCTCGATACGGTGGACAGACTGCAACCTCCATTTTGCGGACACTTCCCGCGAAGTTTGCCCACGGAGATGCTGTGAGATGTACTCGACTGGGATCCCTGGCACCTTCGAGCGCACAACCTCAACAACCAGATGCTCAAGCGTCTGGCTGAACTACAAGTGCAAGACCTGCAAGCCCCTGGTGATGCCTATCTAGGCCATGGTCAACGAAACCCGTGCCTAACAGACACTCGCCTTGGTGAAATATCATATGCACATAATGAAGACCGGAGTTGTCAGCTCAGTAATAGAGCGACAGCATAAGGCCCCAGCATAAGCTATAAGACGTCTGTATGCGTCACTTTAGATATAAGCCCCTTACCCCCTATCCTTGAATGAATGAATGAATAAATTATTTATTGTGCAATAGAAAACAAATACAATTACAATAACAATTCGAAACTCACTAGTAGTGATTTTTTCCAGTCAACCTTTGGGGTGATGTGGAGAGATAATCTAAAATATCTGTAGGTAGGTACACAATAGCAATTTATAGCATATAGCAAACAGACACGCATACTAACGCCCGAGTTGGTTAGTTTTATAGCTCTTTTCTTATCTTCTTTCTTCTTCAAGCAAAAAAAAGGACGGATACATTTGATTCGGATGCTTAACTCCACCCTAACTAATGAATTAAATCACAAACCCATCAAACACTTAAGATCGACTTCAATAGACTATAAGTTAACTGACTCACCAGTCTACCTTTCAACAGAGGAGATGAGGAAATATGTTTACTATATTAGGGAATCAATTATTTTAAATCTCAATATATATGCTTGGCCACGAGTACTAATAGTTCGGACAACCCTATATGACGATCATTCGTACTATTAGATATTCAGAGTTGGCGGACTAACTTTAATATGCCGGACTAAACCGGTTTGTGCATGGTTAGTTCCTCGTACTAAATTTTATATGCTTGGCCACTTGTAGTATTAGACCTGAAAACCCAATATAACAGCCTTTAGAACGGATAAGCCTATTTTTTTGGCCATTTGCAGGTAACAATAGACCTAAAAACCCAATTGCCAATTGCAATACATGCTGCCAAAATTTAATTTTTATTACTCATACTAATCAAAATGACAAACCAATAAGATTGGCTATTACGAGTAATAGTCATAGATAGGACAACAAAATATGTTTGCCCATTTGGCCTCCGACAACCTCAGTCAGATGTTTTTGTACTAATAAATCTGACATAACTATACGATTAGCCATTCGTGCTTATAGATCTAAGAACCCAATATTATAAGATAATAAACCAAATATTAAAAGTAGTGTAATTTATTAAAACATTATTTTACATTAACAATAAGATTCAGTCTCTATGTTGCATTGGTCTAATTTCATCTGGATGGGTAAAGTTACATCAAAAATGATTAAAATACCTGTTAATAACTAGGTAACAATTATATGTATATTGCATTAATTCCATTAAAAAAATATAGCTGAACTTACATTTCTAACATATATTTATAAAGTTTTTTTAGTATAAAAAACTATATATATTTCAGAAAGCACAATTGAAATTTGGTAGTAACGACGGCAATTTCTCAGAAATATTTACAAAAGATGTTCAATAGAAATATTGAAAATATTACATTCTGATATAATATTTAATATAAAATCTAGGTTGCATAAAAGTTTCTCATTGGTGTGTCTTGGCACTTGAACTGTTCGACGTGTGCAGCCGACTAGAGCAGGCGCGCCTTCTCCCGCAGGCACGGTGCCTCCCGGTCCGACTCCACGTCAGAGTCGGACTCACCGCACGGCACGCTCAGGTGTTCCGTGTCCTGCTGTGCCGGAAAACAAATGATTAACGTTAGTGCGGCTACATTGCATCGGCGGGCCTTCTCTTGCACACCGGCGGGCGGGGCTCCAACTGACTTCAGCGTTCAGTAAACAAACGATAATGGCGATCTCTGGAAGCCATCCGTCTGCGTTAGGGTTCATTGTTGTATGCGTCTGAAAATCGTGCGTGACAAAGCGAAATTTATGTTTTTGACCTGTAAAGTCTACTTTCTAAAGTGAATTAATATATGTTACTAGGTAAATATGTGATCTTGTACCACAAAAAATAAAATTTTCGAAGTCATTTATAGTTTCTAAGCGCCGGCTTGAAAACCTAGTAAAAACTTGTAAATAGGGGTTTACAAACATATTTTTTTTAAAGAATATAAGCAACTCATTGAAACCGTTTTACGGTCATACATTATATAATAGTCTAAACTTTGATATTTCGATTTTTTAAACTGGTGTAATAAAATAAAAATAAAACCCAAAATGTTGGAGGTTCGCGTCATATGGAGCCCGTTCATCTGTTCCGTGTCCTACTGTGCCAATACACACCGGACCCGTCATTACTAGCTTCACTGCAGCAGGCGGGTCCATGTGTTACACTATTACACTACACTCGAAGTCATTTTGATATTAGTCAATGACTACACTAAACTTGTGTTACACTATCCTGCTTCGGGGACTCTCGCGGTCCTAACTTCAACGTCAGTAGTACCACGTTATAGTTTATGTATAGGGTCGGGGTGAGGGTATTTTGGATACGTACACTGGATGCCTTGGAACGAGTAACTCGTGCCTGCAGCGAGCGCCAAGCTCCTCGCAGCGGATTCACGAACTCGTTGTACGCGCCGCTGCAATAGAAAAAAAAAACCTGTAACCTCCAACCACTTTGATTCTACAGGGATTCTTGGTTACAATAGTACCTAGATACAATAGTTGCTAGAAAGTGTAAATTTACCCGACACAAGAAAGACTCGCGGGGCTCGGGCAGAGGGGCGTGCGGTGGTAGTTAGCTGTACGGTTGCCACTACAGGTGCGCGAGGGGAAAGGTCCCTTCTTGAGCGGGTTGCTTACTTACCTAAATGCTCGAAAGTATTGGCGGACTGGCATATTTGGCAATGTTTTCTACCAATGCCCTTTTGCCCTTTTTGGCGTTGGCGAAATGACCTTACTCACAGGTGCGGCGGGGGCGTGATGTCAACGGTGGGCTCCCGCTGGTAGTGCGGGTGGAGCTCGCGCTCGTACCCGGGGTTGTGAAAGTGCACCCTGCACATATTGAACAGGCCTTTTACAAATCCTCACCGCAGTCTTTACATAGTTAATTATGATTACGTATCAATTTATTTTCCAAAACACATAAAACATATATAAATAGGCGGTATCTTCTACACAGGCGGCGAGAGGGCCACTTCCAAGCACGCCGGGTGTGTGCGGGTCATAATGGGGGCGCTCTCTCGGACGACCTGAGTGCCTTTGATCAATGGGCATAGGCACGTAGGTCACTTTGCGCGCATCGCCTGGTGAAGCGCCTTGGTCTTCCGGTGGTGAAGGCCATATACAGACAGCAGCCCGCCGACCTCAAGCATGCGAAAAAAGTGGTGGAAACCCGCATTAGGTCGTAGGACGCCATCGAGTTTCTCGGTATTGGTCAAAATCTCATATAGGAATCTATTATTACTTTATTGATAGGGATGCTCTCAAACCATTATACTCTTAATTGTCTGTAGGTGGTAGCATTTAAAGGGATATGTAACTATGTGATCAGCTGACAGTAGTAGTTTATGACAAAACTCATAGTATTAAAACCTAATGTGCAAGTGTTTCACAGTGTTGTGTTGCCATTGGAGCAGTGCATCGCTTAAAGGTCCTTGCTTACGGTGGCGCTTGGCTCAGGTTATCTCTTTCCCTAAAATATGGTTGAAAGAGGTAATGGCTGTGCCCGGCGTGATGCTCGTGAACGGGTGCTGTTTGTGGGGACTGGCCTGCTCCAATTGGCAACATATTAGTTGGAGGGGATTGTCTTTGCAAATAAAATTATATTTGTCATCACGGAATATTGAGGAGGCAGGAAGTGAAACGTTTGTAAATTTGTTCCAGGACCGCTGTTACCGTTTTATGCTTCGCGGATGTATAGCCGTCGCAATTGGCTATCCCTTCTTAATTAATAACCAAACAACAAATCCACATTTGTTCAGTTAATATGAACCTTAACGTAATGGATCTATGTTGGAATTCCAATACTGTTTGCAATCAAATGTTACGTCACTTTCGAACACGGCCGAGCGCCTCACACGCACGCAGTCACTAACAGAGTAGCGAGACATGACCCGGCAAGCAAAGCGACGCCGCGACGCCATATTGTTTCGTAGTGTTTTTGTTGTAAGTTTTATCGCTATACATGTAAATGAAACTCCGCCATTATGAAGGTTGTGCACCCGGCTGTCGCGTTTACACGTTATTATGGCACAGTACGGCATTACTCCTTTTAAATTTTAGATTGTATCACGAATAAGTTAATGCACAGGAACGCCGCAGAGGAGTGAATCATGCGCGTATGAAGTGCGCGGGTCCCCGCTAAAGACCGGCGCGCGAGTTCCGCCCACTTCACAATTCTTACCTCCTAATTGTTCTGTGTTTGTCATGAACTGTTGCATACGGCATGGATTGTAAATTTTTGTGTATTCGTGTGAATTTAGTGTTTTACCTATGTTTTTGTTAAAATAATTGAAAAAACACTTTTGTAAACTTAGACTAAGTGGACGTTGGGAAAAAAAAACAGCGGAGTTTCTTTCCAGTTCTTCTTCGCTGTGTTTTGTTTTGCTGAACTGGCCAATGCTAAAATATGACAAATCCGAGTGCAGTGTACTGTCTATGGATGATGAATAAACAATACAATACAATACAATACTACAGCCAAAGTTGCGCGTCAGTGGTGAGGTTTTATGGCCGTGACACTTGTAACATGCAACGAATGGCAAAAATCCTCTGCAATAATTAAAACGCTGGCAGTAGCGGTCGAGGAAGAGGCTGGCGACGGCGAGCAGCAGTGCGACGATCACCAGCTGAGCCAGTGAGGGTGTGTGTGCGAGTATGCTACGTGAGGTGTGGGAGATACTGACGAGGGTGCGGGTTCGCGGCTGCTGCGGCGCTGCCAGTAGCGGTAGAGGAAGAGACCGAGTGCGACGGTCACCAGCGAAAGTGAGGGTGTGTGTGCGAGTATGCTACGTGAGGTGTGGGAGATACTGACGAGGGTGCGCGTGCGCGGCTGCTGCTGCGCTGCCAGTAGCGGTAGAGGAAGAGACCGAGTGCGACGGTCACCAGCGAAAGTGAGGGTGTGTGACAAGGTGTGTGTGTGCGAGTATGCTACGTGAGGTGTGGGAGATACTGATGAGGGTGCGGGTGCGCGGCTGCTGCGGCGCTGCCAGTAGCGGTAGAGGAAGAGACCGAGTGCGACGGTCACCAGCGAAAGTGAGGGTGTGTGTGCGAGTATGCTACGTGAGGTGTGGGAGATACTGACGAGGGTGCGGGTGCGCGGCTGCTGCGGCGCTGCCAGTAGCGGTAGAGGAAGAGACCGAGTGCGACGGTCACCAGCGAAAGTGAGGGTGTGTGTGCGAGTATGCTACGTGAGGTGTGGGAGATACTGACGAGGGTGCGGGTGCGCGGCTGCTGCGGCGCTGCCAGTAGCGGTAGAGGAAGAGACCGAGTGCGACGGTCACCAGCGAAAGTGAGGGTGTGTGAGAAGGTGTGTGTTTGCGAGTATGCTACGTGAGGTGTGGGAGATACTGACGAGGGTGCGGGTGCGCGGCTGCTGCGGCGCTGAGTCAAAGTCAAAGTATTTATTTCACGCAAAAAATTGCAACAAACATAATTTTGTATGGAAACATCACACTTACACAAGCAATAAAAATACAGAAATACAGAAGAAAAAAACACATGCGTCCATTAAAAAAAACAGTCAAATTCATCAATAAAATACAGCTAAAGTTTACAAATACACATACACATAAAATAATTCATCAATTCATCCAATAATATCCAACAATAATTTACATCCAATAAAAAATATAAGCAAAAGTCATTCTAAAAATATGAATATGGGCTTATACCATAATTTTCCATGATTAAAATAAGTATTTAAATTTACAAGTAAGTCAACTGATTTAAATTATAACACACAATACTAAACAATTTATTATTTTATTAAAAACGAACCAACTGTTTAAATATAATTCATGAAACTAAAAATAATTAGAAATCTTTATCAGAATAAAATTCGTCTAATGAATAAAAAGCCTTCTTCAGCAGTCTAGATTTCAACTGTCTAGTAAATATTTTTTTCCAACTATATTCTTCAGATCAGCGGGTAGAGCATTAAACAGCTTAATAGATTGGTATTCTTTGCCATGCCGGCTGCCAGTAGCGGTAGAGGAAGAGACCGAGTGCGACGGTTACCAGCGAAAGTGAGGGTGTGAGGGTGTGTGTGTGCGAGTATGCTACGTGAGGTGTGGGAGATACTGACGAGGGTGCGGGTGCGCGGCTGCTGCTGCGCTGCCAGTAGCGGTAGAGGAAGAGACCGAGTGCGACGGTTACCAGCGAAAGTGAGGGTGTGAGGGTGTGTGTGTGCGAGTATGCTACGTGAGGTGTGGGAGATACTGACGAGGGTGCGGGTGCGCGGCTGCTGCTGCGCTGCCAGTAGCGGTAGAGGAAGAGACCGGCCACGGCAAGCAGCAGTGCGACGGTCACCAGCGATAGCACGGCGAGCGCGATGCGGCCACCGCCCGAAGCTGCGGTCGCCTCAGCGAATACCGCCAGCTGCGCAGAGAGAGTGCTGTGCTTGAATAAGGTTATTGATGATGGTATTTCAATGTTATAATCTTTGAATAACGTACAGTCGACACCATACCTACATTAGTCCCTCCCTATTGATAAATTCAATCAATTTACGGCGACACGTGCGTGCAAATAAGATCATGAAATGGCGGTACGAATGAGAGCAAATCATGATATAACGAGACGGGTAGCCGTTTTGTAATTTAAATTCTCGTCCCACAGACCTAAAATTTCACCACTTGAGTTCGAGTATGGTTTTCATTCAAGGCTTAATGTAAAGCCAACGCGATCTTTGATTTCTTTTAGCAAATAGTACCCAGGTATCGTCATTGGAATTGGTGGCACGCACCGATTCCTCAGGCACTGCGGGACAAACGACGGCGCCGGGAGGCAGCAGCGAGCCGTCTTCGCACAGGCAGCTCGCTTCTGGTGCGCCTGCGCCGCCGGCGCCGGTCGGCACGCACACGCCGGCGGGGCACGCCGCCCGCGCGCACGCGTCGGGCGCCGCCGGCTGCACCGCCGCCTGCAGCACCGCGAGCGACGCCGCGTGCCGCGCGTTCAGCCGGAACGTGTCGCATTGCGCGTACGCTGCGCCTGCACCGCAACCGTACGCTCACTTGTGCATTCTCGCAGATTGAATAGGCGATGACCCGCTGGGATGTATGCCGCACGGATCCACGTGAATGTGTAGAGCGAGCGCTAGTTAGTTGGCCTATTTTATGGATAATTAAGAGTGCAATACATTAATGACAACCATCCAAAGACAGACCACTACCAACGCCCCTATTTATGCCAAAATGTATCAACCCCACTAGTTGCTAAGTGACCGCGAGCTGGTTACTCAGGTCAGCTTCTAATTGATGTTTATTTTTGAGTACGCTATGCGGGAACTTTGAAAAAGAGAAAGAAGTCGACAGTGGTCCTACGGGATTCGCGTTTAGGGAGTGCAAAATGCGGAAAAAAACATGGGTTTGACAGTTTGAGAGTGGAGATGCGGTGCCTCGATCGGTCTCTCGGTCGATCGGACTCTAAGCCCAAACCAAAATGCATTTTTTTTTGTGTAAGGAGATTATTTTTACAGCTAACATAGTTCTAAAATTTCACAAACAAGTAAATGCTTCTTCATTGACTAATGTCCACCACACCTGTTATGCAAATCAAATGCCAGTGCCGGCTACTAGAACATGGACTGCGTAAAGTTTCAAGTGGTTTTTGGGTCCACATCTTTATTAACCTTATTAGGTTGACAGATTAGAAAATATACAAAAACCTACCTTAAATAAATGCCGTAAGTCTGTAAATAAACTCTTACTAGCAGTTAATTACGAAGAAGCTGAATGTATGCTTACTGTATCCCGGTAACCTGGTGCTGACCAAGTTTATGCATTTAATGATAATGTATATTTTTTTACTTTTAGGGTGTAAATGCATATTTTTTTGCATGCATTACAATAGTTTACTGATTCTCTGTATTTTTCACTCAAAGTTTTCTTTCTTAATTTTGTTTTACACTTCTAGGTTGTATTAAAACAAAAGACATAAAAAACGGGTGTCGTATCTTTACTGCAAATGTATTCTTAGAAATCTATGTTGCAGAAGCGACCGACGAAAGAAGATACAGCCTATGGTACCTTCAGCCTGTGGGCCAGTTTAGGTGGGAGGGATTGCACTGTTCTTAATATTGTAATACAAAATAAATAAATGGAGGGTGGCAAAGGTTACATACCAAAGAGCACGCAGCGCGCGACCATGTCCGTGCCGGCCGTGAGGTAGTAGAGATGGTCCTCGAACAACGCCAGCGATACCGGCTGGTTGGCGTTCTCTAGCAACGTGCGCCTGCGCGTACATAATAACAATACTATAAGCCTCCAGTAATTACAAGAACGGACTGTGAAGATCACGAAATTCAGCCTCATACCTGATTACAGAGCCTAGACATTCCCGTCCCAATTCGTAGTTCCCATTTGGGTTTGATAAAAAAACGGTGCTTTGTTTGCCTTCACAAAGGTTTTTGGAAATAAAAAAAGAACGAAAAATGATACTTACTTGACTGTGCCCTCGTAGTTGATCGTGAGCACGGTGCCTGCGTCGCGCTGCGCCACGTAGAGCGTGCGCGAGGCAGAGTCGGCGGCGAGCGCGGAGCAGGCGCGCCTCTCGGAGTCGCGCAGCAGTTCGGTGACGCGCCGCCCGTCCCGCGCCGCACGGTACACTAGCGACGCGCTCGGCCGCACCACGCAGTACAGCAGCGCGCCGTGCACCGCGTCCATCTCCAGCGCAGTCACCTGCCGTCCGGCACACGGGTCAAGCAACAGTGAGCACGGTGCCTGCGTCGCGCTGCACCACGTAGAGCGCGCGCGAGGCAGAGTCGGCGGCGAGCGCAGAGCAGGCACGCCACCGGAGTTCGGTGACGCGCCGCCCGTCCCGCGTCCGAACACGGTGAGTAGGTGTAATATGGGGATCCTGGATATTTCGCACGCTTCGCTTCGCTTCGCGTGCTCATATATCCATGAATCCCCATGTTCCGCCTGCCGACAGCCCGCTGCTACGACCGTTCTTAATAACTCATCCCTAAAACGTTAAAATATATTTCACTTTCAACTCGTTGCAAGTAAAAACATTTTCGAGTAATCTGGCATCATCCTAACGCGAAAATGGTTTTATCAGATTTAACAGCGATTGAGCGAGGTGAAAATCTATCATAACTAGTTATCGTTCGCACGCTTCGCTTCGCTTCGCGTGCTCATATATCCATGAATCCCCATGTTCCGCCTGCCGACAGCCCGCTGCTACGACCGTTCTTAATAACTCATCCCTAAAACGTTAAAATATATTTCACTTTCAACTCGTTGCAAGTAAAAACATTTTCGAGTAATCTGGCATCATCCTAACGCGAAAATGGTTTTATCAGATTTAACAGCGATTGAGCGAGGTGAAAATCTATCATAACTAGTTATCGTTCGCACGCTTCGCTTCGCTTCGCGTGCTCATATATCCATGAATCCCCATGTTCCGCCTGCCGACAGCCCGCTGCTACGACCGTTCTTAATAACTCATCCCTAAATCGTTAAAATATATTTCACTTTCAACTCGTTGCAAGTAAAAACATTTTCGAGTAATCTGGCATCATCCTTACGCGAAAATGGTTTTATCAGATTTAACAGCGATTGAGCGAGGTGAAAATCTATCATCACTAGTTATCGTTGCACCCGGATCCGCCAGCGAAATTAGGTATAGATAGTGCTAACATTTTGCTCAACTTCTGCGATCGAGCAATGAAATGTTTCCTATGACATAATTAAACATACTATAGTAGCAAGCGTCGGAAATTTCGTTCAGCAAGTTAAACCGTTTTGGCAGAAATGAAAGAAGTATAACATATTATCTAACTACTTTCGATACTAAAAAAGCACCATCCCCTATTTTAAACGGTTTTATTTCCTTGGTTCAAAACAATTAAAACACACTTGAGTTATGTAAAAAGGTTTTTATTTTTTAAATATATCAGTTTCATTCATCCACAATTGTATGAGAAATACATTTCTTAATGAGCAAATATCCTTATCTTTATGATTTACACAATTATATTGCCGTTCATAAGAGCTAAAATTATTGCCTAAGGTCTTAAGATTAGGACATTGAAAGTCTTCTAAATTAATGACATTAAGAACATCAGGAATTAAATCCTGAATCCATTTAGCTTTTTCTAAACCCTTACAATAAACTGATTTGCCCTTGAAGAATGGAGCTATCTTTGTTAACAGATCATAGTTGTGAATATACCCCTCGCTCCAAGACATGCCGCGATATTTTTCTATCCATTTTACTAACTTCCGCTCCTCCTCACTTAATTTGCTGTATGGAAATGGTGGTTTTATGAGAAATACTTGTTTCGTGTCATGAAAGCTAAATGCAAGTTCTTTAACGATAAATTCATTTCCCGATAATTTAAAACCTTGCACGTCCACAATCACAAAATCCATTATGTCAGTCTCTTGACGATGTTGCTGAGCGGCGTATACTCTACGATGCAGTCGTTCAAGATCAGGCAGTATGCGCTTGTGTTATCCGGTATTTCTTTCTCGCACTCTATTTCCAATCGAACATCTATAGTTCCAGTTTTGATAGTTTCGTTTTGATGAGAACAGTCAATTACAAATAAAGGTGCAATATTTTTATATTGCTCTAAGCTTAGCGACGGGTTGCGACGACGCCGGTAATACGACTGGTAGAAATTACAAAAAAGCTGATATAATAAGCAATAATTATCGGGAAATCTGATAGGAAGTGACTCATAGGGATAATATGTGGAATTTAGATATACTCTCATATTGTTAATATTGCAATGATCAAAACGAGACATATCTTGATTTTCAGCATTTTTTTTATTAGTTTGCAGCCCTAATATCACGTACCGCGGTTTTTCTGTCTGACTGGAAGTTTTTATAGACCAAGTGTGTTTGGTAGTTTTTGGAAGAAGCGGATACTCGTACAAGTCCCAGTTCCTGAAAGCCATTTGAATAGGTCTATCTCTTTCTAAATGCTTTAATAGGCTAAGTCTTTGCCGATCAGATACTTTTACATGAGGCATTCTCCACACGATCTTGGAGATAACAATAGTAGATAAACTTTCGTTCGAGTTTAATTTTACAGAATTTATATTCGTGTTACTACGAAGGAGTATTAACTCATGTTTACAGTTCATTATTATTTTCTGGTAATCTTCTGCAAATCCCAATATTTTATTTAGTGGTATGTTAACGGTAAAGCTACCAGTGGTATTTGATATTCCGCCTATTTTCCACCCCCACATGACTCCAGAGTTGGAATCGGTTTCATTCAATGAGAGGTAAGACTTCATGGTTGTTGTAATGCCTGCATTTTTTATTTTATCGACTTGGATTCCATTAAGTTCGTAACGAATATCTTGAAACAAAAATAGTATTGGATTATTTGTAAAGTTAAATGCTGTGAGCGCCTCAGAGTTGTCATCCGCTCCTTTTTTCACGCCTTCAGCGTAACCTTCGATGTATAGAGAACTCTCGCACGGTACTACGTATAGATCTTGTTGGTTAATGGGTATACGTATCTCATCGTTGTTGTTAAAGCTGTTAACGTAAGGTTTATATGAATGAATTTCATAACTTTCAATACTGGTATCATGCGTCGGTGATTCAGATATATTTAAAATATTCATTTTAGAAGGCCAATTAATTTTAAGAATTCTTTATTTTTTCTAGTTAATGGAATGCGGCGGGTGTTTGGTATAACGAGTCGATTCTTAATGATCCGTTTAACTGGATGCTCTTCAATTTTATTATAAACAATCATTGCCTTTTACGAATGTGCAAGCATACATGTATCTCTTCGTTTCGAAAATTGATCAAGTTCTTATGGATATCGACAATTTTTATATTTACAGTAGTAATTGTCTTCCGATTAATTGGATAATAAACAATGTTATCAGGTTTTTCTAATATTCTATAACCGGGGGGGACGTAAGGAATAAACTGATGCAATATGTGCGTTTGCTCTCCGTTAGTATAAGCCCCGTTAACTATGTCACAATCGATTCGAATCGCATTCAAGGGTTGAATGTTCACAGGCTGACTCGAGCGATGGGTTTTATTAGCAATTAAAGTAGTGCATGGGAAACCCAGCAGAGGTCCTATCGAGTTCGGTTTTTCAAAATGGATATCTTTATTACATTTAAGAATGCATCTTAAAGTGTTATTATTAGGATGCAAATTTAGCGAGCAATCTGGAGATATGTGTTTATTTAAGTATTCGATCAGATCAGTTACTTCATATGATCCTTCAGGAACCTCTATTTCCTTATTATCGTCGTAATGAAATATATTATTATGCACATCTACATTTGGTATGGAATTAAAGGAAGTAAAATATACAAGTCCGCACTCGTAATCTTGCTCTAATTCGATAGCTGGAAAATAATTCGTTGAAAAAACTGATGAGGTGCCAGATACCGACAGGGTGAAAGACATTTTTGCAATGACGAAAAATATACTACATATCATATTAAATAGTTATTCCAAAATGTTGTCAAAAATTTAATGCACAAATGACCGCAATTAATTTCATTAAAGTTTTGATATCTGCTGTAATTATACAATATTCTTTGACATTTTAAATATTTCAGCAGTTCGATAGGCGGTTTAAGGTCTCCAAAACTATCAAAATAAACAGCATATTTTTTCATTTTCACATATGCTACCCAATGAGTCCCACAGTTTTTTAAAGAATCTAAATTTAAAATGCTGCATTCAATATCTTTTACTTTTCTAGGTAATGAATCTCGCATGAAAACCCCTCGGAAATGAGGAATAGTTTTAGTGAATTTTAATATATCTAGATCGGTGAGAGCTCTATTGGGTAGCTGTTTCAGAAATTTTTGTTATTATGTATAAATAATCCGGCGCCTGTTTTATATGGTTTAATGTATAAACCTTTTCCTATAGCTATTGCCTCCATGGCATGGTTGTGTCTCTCATTTTCTTTTAACTGATTTTTTGCAGACTTATAGCTTGTTACAGCTTTCGCAACACCAGCTGCTCCACCTGCTAATGCTCCCAACGCAGACAATCCTGCAAATATCGGTATGAGAGGGAGAATTCCTCCCGTTTTTGGAAGAGGTATTATTCTGGGTACGGCGATTTGTTTTTCTTTTTTAAACATTTTGTGAGCAATTTTATATGAATTTTGAATAATATTTTTTTTGTTTGCCGGCTTTATTTTTTTAAGGTCGGATTTAATGCGTGATATTATTTTTTTGAAACTTTTATCCTTTCTCTTAATACCGGCACCGGTTTTAAGCTTTGTTTTCATTATGTTTTTTACTAGCCACGAGGCGGCCTTTTCGCCAGTTGATGCTCTGGAATCCTGTAATCTCTCCTTAGCTCTTTCAATTAGAATTTTATCAGCCAGATGACGCCTATTTATGTCTTTAAATATTGAATAGGCTATATCGTGATCCTTACAGTGATCGTCAAGTTTGTTTACGCCTTTGTCACCCCGATGCAATCTTTTTCTTAGTTTCGTGCCTGGACCGCAGTAATTATATCCTGGGAGATGAAGTTCAAAAGGCAACTTATTTATAATTGAATCAATAAGACCCGCTCCTTGCATTGCCTGCATCAGAATGAAAGGTTCTCACTAAAATGTTTGCTTATATTATATTAATATTTTGTTAGTTCTCGAGATCCAACTATTCTCCGATGAAGGGAATCCTAACCACTTAACATAAACTCGATTACCTTGACGTCTTAATACTTTTTCAACAAGGTATATTGCAGGGCATTTAGTTTTCTGTAACTCGTGTTCATAGAAACAGCCCGATATAGGCCGATTCCTTAAATCATGTATCAGGTATGTTGGAGGAGTTTTAGTTTTAATTTCAGTTATTTTAAATATTTCCGTTGACCAGTTAGGAGTAAACCCTTTATCGAATTGCCCTTTTAATTTGCTAATACGAACAAAATCGTTAATTTTGAGTTTTATTTTGATTTTTTTATTCAATACATTTTGATTTTTTTCAATTCTTTTCCTAATTTTTTCTTCATTACTTTTGTTCACTTTCGAGGGCTCGCACTGGATGGTGCGATGTTTTGCGTTATTATAGTCATATAAAGCATTTGTAAGAGTCTTACCAATCCATTTATATGATCCTTTTAAACTGAATTGTTTGTACAATTTACTCTTTAGTGTTCTAATAAATCGTTCAACTATAGAAGCTTTCTTTGTGGAGTAAGTTGAATAATGATTTATCGAGTATTTATTCATGAGTGACCGAAATGAATCATTGTAGAATTCAGTACCTCTATCAGTTTGCAGATTTTTTGGCGAGCGACTGTTCTTAAGTATTGATTTCATAGCTTTCATCACATCATTTTTGGATTTGGTTTTTAAAGGCACTGCCCATGCATATTTGGAGAAACAATCGATAACAACTAAAATGAGAGCGTAGCCTTTATTAGTTGATGTGTAGTTTCTCATTTCAGCAATATCAGCCTGCCATAAATCGTCGATGCTGTACAAGTTCACATGCCTTCGTTTAAAATTTCTTCTTACAGGTTTGTGCAACTCATTAACAATAATGGATTTACTCATTTTTAAAACGGTTTTATAATAGATTTACAGAAATTTCAGTTCCTTTCTACAATATTTCTTTATAAGTAATTATTATTTCCAAGCGATTTCTTAGACTTTCTTTTAAGACTCTTATAAAAGTAAAAAAGTTTTATTTTTATAATAAAATATATCAAAAAATACTATTTTAGTCAATAGTTACTTGCAATACGAGCGTTTGAATGAGATTCATGCGATCGAATACCCGACTGTAACTATTTACAAATTATTAATATTACTTTATGATACCTGCTTCCCTAAGCTCTTCTAATATAGATATGATTTCGTTATCGAGACCTGTGTTGCCCGCATCTCGAGAAGCCAGCAACAAACGCAATCTATCTACTAATTCATTGGGATCATTCCAATAAACCAATTCAATTCTATCTTTAACCACCTTCATATTGGGCATTCCTTTGCCTGAGACATTGGCGCAATGGTTAAACAATGGTTTGATAATTTTTAGATATTTTTCGCCTTTATTACTTTTAATAGGTTTACTAGGATCAAAATCTCTACGGTGAGCATTAGTTTGCAAAAGTATTCTTTTGTACATCCTTTTATCATACGGATTAATTAGTTCAAGATTAGGACTTTTTTTAAAAAGAAGTTCTTTAAGCCCTGTCGTAAGCTTTAAATTCAAGTCACCTACAGATATTTCGCTTTTATTAAAAATTATTTCAGCGTTTCCAATATGAAATAAACCATTTACTTTTCTAACACCAAATGGAATATCTAAAATTTCAGATGCAGACGCTACACATGATTTTGAAGAAGTTTCAGGTAAATGAGACGGTTCACATTGCATTGATTCCGCAAATCGTCCCGGGCTCGATATTGGAGATTGAAAATCATCATCATCATCATCTTTGTTTTCAATTGTTGTGTTATTGGTGTCTTCAGATTTGAGATTTTCTTCAATACGGCAATCTTCAGACCCGTTACTATCATCTTCACTTGCAGCCCCCTCCACTATTAAATCTTTTGTTTCTTTATTATCACTATTTTTCGCAGAGGCATGAAACATTAGCGGGTCGATATTGCAAGTTTTTTGTCTTGTTTTTTTATGAATTAGTTTTTGCAGTGGTTTTGTAACCGGCTGCAAGAATTCCGCAAACAATGCTTCATTATCTTTTCTATTATTACGTAACGTCTTAACCTTATTTTTTACATTCTCCACTGACTTAATTATTTGCAATTTCAACTCTTTTTCCATGGTGTCAAATTGAATTACAACTGCTTCGCGCAAAGACCAGCAATGGAATGAATTCGAATTTATAGTTTTACTTTTTTTATCAATCTTGATCTAATACAAGGAAAGTATCAAATCCTTTTCTATAAAGACCATTATTTTTCTGACAGTCTTTATTTATGACCACGAAGTCATACGGAGTCTTCCAGATATCAGCACAAATATTTTGAAATTTTTTCCAGGGCATATCTGTATTAACGTGTTCTGTCCACACATGCTTCAAATTTATAGCATCTTGACGGAATAAAACTATAAGGTTTGAATTATCCCTTATCAGCTGTTTAGGTATTTTGGAATAAGTCTGACCCAAATAAAAACAGTCAATAAAATTATGTCTCCCCATTGCAAAGTAATCGCGAATATTATTTTGATTTTCACATGCAACATCATCAAATATAATAATAGAGTTCTTCGAAGCATCCGAAGGACTTATCAAATCATCATTTTGGCGGAACTGGTGCAACATTGTCTTTGAAACCTTCCCTAGAATCTTGCTTAATAAAACATATTTAGGCTGAAATAGGGATTTTGCATATATGTAGACGTTTTCAAATTTCAATCCATTCTCGTGTAAAAGCAATCCAACAATTAAATTTGTTTTACCGCAGTTGGAAGGTCCACAAATGATGCATCGTATAGTATTCGGCAAAAGGCTGCTATGTCTAAAAGACTGTTTAGTAGACTCGGAACAAATGTTAGGTAAGTTCAATCGCTCTTTTTGCTGAATAAGCTTCATTGCAACACCTGCGTTTACCTCGAAAATGTGTGTAAGTATACAGACATGTAGTTTCAGCTCGCACTTATATTTCACCGACTTTGCCCCTCCACCCTCCTACTGTATAAATAAGGCATGTCTTAGGAGATCTTGATTCAAAACACGTTTCTCAGCAGGAAGAGCTGCACACTCCCGCCTCGAAATGGTAAGTAGCCAGATCTAATTCGTGGAATTCTGATTAAATCAATCCTTTCAAAGTATTACATGTTTGAACAGGATCCCACCTTTCACTGCTAATAAAGAACGTTTTTATTTTTTCAGAATTTTTACCGGCAAGCTGATGATCCGACTACTGGACGCGACGTGGCAGGAAACTATTTCAATCCAGAGGATGGCAAAACAAGAAAATCTCGAAGGATAAAGAATAAATCAGCAGCGAGCCCGCCCGCTCCATCTTTTGTCTTCAGTCCTTCAAATGCCCCACCTAAGAAAATTATAAAAATAGAAATACTAAATGATAAAAACGAGCTAGAAATTCAAGCACAATATGCTGTATTTTATGATGGAGATGAAACACTAGATCAAGTAGAAAATATAGTCAGAAAAATTTCTGCGAAAGTTGCAATTGTACCTTTTGTATTGTAAGCAATAATATTAAATAAGAAATTTAAAATAAAAGATATCAGTTAGTAGTATACTCGTGTGTTTCATTGAAATTTCCAATTTTCACAAATGTTTTATTGAAAATGTAATCAATTTCAATTTAACTAAATATTGAATAAAAAATATTCCATAACCATAGATAGATAGATATTGCGATATTTTAAACAATTCATGCACTCCTTAGACGGTGTCATGTTTTACTTTCCATTTGCCTCTGCTCCTCCTCTATTTAAGGAAGGAAATGTAACAATCATTTGAAAAACCTCATTAATTCAATGGATTTTTATAAAAGTTTACCCGCTCAATATTTACGCCTCCCTTTAATTTATTTTGAAAAATAATTCCTATTGAAACCGCTACGAAAATGTCTTTGCCGGTTTTATTTTCCAATATCCAAAAACATGCAGACGTAGATAATTATTAATTGATATTCTATTAAAATTAGGTTAATGGGCAGAGTGGTTTTTTAAAATGATCTTTTAACTATGTTTGTACTGAGAGCATCGCTTACTGACTCGACTTAAGAATGGTCCGGCAGCTATGATTCCTAATTGTAAGTAGTTAGACACTGAAGAAGTAATCTGAGCATTATCAGCTGTTTAAGATTTTTTAGTAAGGCTGCATATTTTTAACTTTAAATGTATAATTTCTATAATATGAGCTGTTCAAAACTGTTCAAGTTATATTTTCTTCATTTTGAGCTCTGTTCATCAATCCCCCATGGCTTTAAGTGATCTAGCTCTACATTCGAGACCTACTCATCTAGATGTTCCGACTGCACATGCGAATATAATAGCTCCATTAAAATGTCTTTAAATCTGGAAAATAACACAAATAAAACACAAAATTAAGACAAAGAGTTTATTTTCTATAGTTAAAAACGATGATTACATATATCTTAAGCTATAATAATGATTTATAGTGGCCATAAGGCAAGGTTGTGTATTTATTTGTACACATTATTCGTTTCTCATCACGATTACATAGAACTAATTTATTTATTTTCTCTGTGAATACTTTATGTTTTCTCGATCGAATAACACACATATTTTTACGAACTGAAACGCCATTATCTAAGGCATTTTTAAATAGTTTGGCATCGATTGTTTTCAAGGCAGCACATTTTACACCTTTAGCTTTCTTAATGGTTTCATCAGCAGTTTCAATGCAGTACAGTTTCGCCCGCAATCCTATGAATTCTGAGATTACTTTGCCGCCTAATTCATCCTTAAAAAAACCCGGAATTTTCATGTTAACCGCAGGAATTTCGTAAATATTATCGGCAGGAAAATTGCTGGTATCAAAATGGGAAATGTTGTTTTTTAGATCTGCATAGAAATCGGGGGTTCTCACGAAGTACAATAAGCTGTCAGTATCTGTGTAACAAAGCTTTATATTTCTACCGTATTTTTCTTTCATAACTGAATAGTGGAAATTGTACAAATGACTTTTTGATAGCTCTAACACAGAAAAACCAATATAAATCGGTCTATCCAAATATATTTCTTGTTGCTGTAACTGTACAACCGCTAAATTTTCTGATAAAACTGAGATGCTTTTGAAATTTGGAAGTGATATCAGCTTCTCAGCTCCTACAGATTTATTTGTTTTATTAGTAGTGTCTTTCCATTTATTTACCAACTTTATATTAACTTGATTTCTTTTATTTTCAATAGTTTTTCCGAAAATTGCATTGTTTTGCTTTTTAAAAAAATCTCTTTCAAAATCTGATGATGCCAATTGTCTCAGCTTAGTATTTAATTCAATGTAAGGCTGTAAATAATTATCTTGCTTGAATTTAATGATAGAATGAATTTTTCTTACAATTAAACCATGTGCTATACATTCTTTAAGATGTACGTAATGAATGATGTAGTTATATTTATCATACAAATTGGCAATTAATTTGGAGTTGGTACAGCCTGGAGGTACAAATTTTTTTGCTGCAAAAGGCAAGTCAGAGTGATCATCGTGCAGTTTAGTCGGGTACGCCAAATCTACTTCCAATACAAATCCAATGTCGGAATCATTAGATATTTTGCAAACATCAAAATATTTTATATCCTCACTTGACAAAAATGTAAAACCGGAACATGGAAGTTTTTTCATCATAGCAAAACCATATAAATTTACGCAATCCAGGTAAATTAGGAACGTGCTGTCATAGTTTTGGTCAAAATCGGGTAAATACTTATTGTTAGCTTTAGCGTAACGATGGCTACATTGAGCAAGACCCCCTCTTATTCCCTTTTCAAACATTTTAAACATGTCGAAATTACTTATTAGTTCAAGTTCTACTTTTGTATAGTGCAACATCGCGTCCCAACTAAGCGACGGTGATGACACATAATAAGCAGGATCTAATTTGTAATGAGTAAGACTGATTTCTCTGAAATTTTCGAATATATCTGCAAGCAATAATACATCACACTTCATGTACAAGTCTGTATATTCCCCAAGATTTTTAATATCAAACGCTTTCCAAATTTTACAAGCATGCGAATAATCCTCATTTGATATCGAAGTGGATGTGAGCGTATTATAAAAATCCTTGCGATTAGGCAGTGTACCCTCGTTGTATCGAGTCCAGGAATCTATATAATCATAAGGGTATATCCCTTTTTGTTTTATCATTTCAAGTCGAGAATCGTTTCGAATGTATTTTTTTAAATGGAAAAATTTCTCTCGAGGCAATGTTTTAGCAAGTTTTTCAAGACTGGAAGTTAAAAAGTTCAAGGAATCAATAAATTTTATTTGCGATAATCCTTCAGGATCTGCTAAAATAAATTTTGTAAAAGAAATGTATTTTTCCTTGTTCTTAGCTATTATCGTCATACGACCGGCAATAGTTGCGAGTTCTCTGATGAACAAATGACAGTCATAACCTGCCAGGTTATGGAAAATAACTGGTAGGAATGGGCATTTCTTTGCAGTCAGGTTGCAATGGGAATGAGCAGCCCCTCTGTACATGCCAGTGAAGTGATCATGATCCATGACGATATCATCCAAAAGCAGACCATTACAGAAGTGACAGTGTGCTGCAGTCCTATGCAATCTCCTTTGTTGACAAGTGAGCGCCTTGATAGGAGCATCTTTACTCAATAAATTAAGCAATAATTCAGAATCTTCTACGAGGCTATCTACAAATTTCTGGCCGCAATTGGGACCTCTGTACGAAACGAGCTTATTTAATTCTGGCTTTGATTTGCAACAAATGTAGTATGAAAAACTAGTCGCCTCATGTATTTGGACGCGCTCTGTATGTCCGGAGTTACTCCTAACCGAGCACTCGCGAAGCAAACTCTCAAAATCGCCATAAATAACTATCGGAATTCTCTGAGTTCTCTCGTAGTGCTCAAAACTCACCCATGTGTCTGGCGGAGGTAACACTGTACGAACTCTGGCACACTCATGACTTTTAATTTTTTCTTCATTGCAAAAATATACGAGACATTTATCACAAATAAACATTTTAGATTTATGTTTCGTGACTTGATGGCGAGTTAATTTACACAAATCTTTAATAAGACAGAAATGACTCTTGCCGCATCGTTCAATATACAGAAGATTAACGTGGCATTCTTTACGGGATGGTGTCAAATACAGAGGACCATTTACATCATTGTTGCGATCAAGACCATACACATTTATACTAATTGCGGAATTGTTTAGCTCAAATAAAGCAACATCATCAAACGAAACCGGAAATTTCATGCCCTTAATGTTTATCATATTCTTAAAATGGGGATAGGAGGATAGCTTGCAAACATTTCGTTTAGCAGGGTGCAAGTGCGCCATTATACACCAAATAAAGCAATAGCCATCGAAAGTCTTAAGGTTTAAGCAGCTTTTTGTGGCCTGTATTTTTTTCGGAAGTTCTAAATACGTACCTCCTCTGAAAGGACTGTATTTATTTACATTCACTTCTAGGTGGCTTGCCTCATCAAAAGACCAGCCAGACTCGCACAATTCAAATTCCGATGTTTTAGTCTTCATTTTATCAATTAAACGCGTGTACAAGCCTTCGATATCAGTACTACGTAATATTATAACATTCTTTGTTTGAAAAGATTTAATTTCTCTCTTATCATTTTTCGGTAAAACATAGAACGCAAATAGTTCGAAGTTAACTTTAACAGAACAGTGAGTGCGCACGCTGCGCTGAATGATAGTGCAGACTTCGAACGATATATTTTCTAAGAATGTTTCTGGGGTATTCGCATCTGTTCCTTCACGCGGAATTATTTTGAAGCTGCTTATTCTGCGTTTGAAAGCGGAAGATATCAACTTTACATTTTCTAAATCAGTGTCGGTTAAACATTTCGATTTATGCAAAAGACTCCTCTTGTGAGATGCGAATTTATTGGGAGGAATATCATAACCACAAATACTACAGTACATTTTAGATAAAATCAATTAATTCTAAGAGCTATATTTAAATTATGTAAAAATATTATATTTCTTTTAATTTGGTGTTGTTAAAAAAATATCAAATTAATAATTCTCAATATATTGATATTCTTAATAGTTGGGATAGGTTATAATAATGTTATGTTAAATTTTTAGTTCGCATCTTCATACAACACGGGGGTTATTTCATCGAACTCTTCCTTGACAGACTTGACGAATGTTTGCAATGCCCTCAACGCTAAACAATCCTCATCTAATCGTGTCCGCACGGCGAATACTGCCCTGCGCCAGCGATCTACTGCAGCCACCCGCTCGACCTCCGATGCCTTGTAAATGCGCGTCTCTACATAATATGCGCCTGCCCGCCGGGGATCTTCTTGTTTAGTATAACCGGCAGCTACTCGCTTCGTCAGCACTGAGGGCAAGACAGGCGCCTTCACCGGTGACGCGCGAGCCTTGCGCTCTTTTAGAACGCTAACCCCGTCTTCGTCTTCGGAAAAAATTGACTTCTTTACCAAGACCGCAGATGTAGATTTCTTGCAGCGTTTGGTGGCCGCCGGCATAGAGACCGCCTCATCTTCTGAATCTGTTCCGAACAGGTGATGGCTCCGTTTCTTCAGCGTCGACTGCTTAAAACGCTTGTCCTTCTTTGCAGATACCTTCGACTGAACAGCTCCGCAGTTGTCGTCAGACTCGAACTGATTCATGGAATTCCTAAGGAATATAAAAATACTAGTCAGCAAACATTATATTGACATAAAATTACATAGCCTGATGATGTAACCGACAATCGGATTACTTAAATCTGGCAAAACCATCGACCAATACTTCAGTATTATAAGATAAAATAAAAGAGGCCGAGTTTATAAGTAAAATTAAAATCCATGGCACGAATTTAATAATACGTATAATGAATCTTAATAAAAAAATTACATTCCATTCAAAACATGCATTGCCGTTCAGTAAATATTTATCTAAAAGAAGGGATTAAATGGATTTTCTAGTTTGTATTTACAATTACATCTGTACTCCTGAATCTATATAACTAGTAACAAAAAATAATACATACATACTCGTTAACAGCTCTCTGCAGGATACTTTCAGTTCACTTGTACTTATACTTTTCACTTTATATTTACTGTTTGATGCACTCGTTGCAAGGATGTAAAAGCTTATGATCAGTTCTCAAAGACACTTCTCGATTTATAGCAAATTTTCGTGACCGATTAAAGTTGTTTTACACTAGGCGGAACAGATTTTCTGACCGAATAATCGGCAACCCGATAAAAGAGAGGTGTGCAATTATTAACTGTCGACGCTGCTAGCATAGAGCCGAGAATAAGAAACAACTGGATGACCAGATCGCGTATCGCGTGCGAGCGCCCTCACCCCCATATTTGGCGACATTCGATTCAGCGATCGCCGTATCGAGTCCGGAATTTGTTTTGATAACAAGATACATGAGACGAACATTTTAAAAGGTAGTGCTTCTCTCGTACGAGACCGATGCGACGTAAATATGTTATGAAAGTGAGACCTTATGATGATATCCTTTGAGTCTTCAATAGAAATGAAACCCTATTCTAAATAAATCATTATTGTATTTCGCTATTAATCTGCTCCGAGACCTCCCATGCACTATTTTTTGGATGCGGTATAGTCCGGGCGACGACAGCATGCATTGATGGCGACACAGTGGGCGCAGCGCTGCCTTGTAATATTTTCTCACTTTACATTTGGAATACTTACTCCTGGTCTATGCCCAAATAATAACAATATCGGCTAACGACAGCTGCGGCGGGCGGCGAGGGAAATAAATGCTGACATTGGCAGGTTCAAGGTCCAAGAACTTGTAAGTATGTGTTAAAGAATACGGATTTTACACGGCCTTGTATGCAGATTCAGAACACTATAAGTGTCGGAGCTGTCGCAGAAGACTAAACAGTTCCTTTTCATTACCGGCTGCAGCGAACTTCAGTGTGTATTTTGAAATTGGTGAGCTATTTATAATTATTTTGCAAGACTGTGTATTACTAGGAGGCCACTTTAGTTTCGTTAATGGTGACAAACCATTTTCGCTTTGGGACAATGCCAGATTACTCGCGTATGTTTTTTACTTGAAACGAGTTGGAAGTGCAATATATTTTAACGTTTTAGGGATGAGTTTTTAAGAACTGGCGAAGCAGCTTGCTGCCTGCAGGTGGAATATGGGGATTCCTGGATATATGAGCATGCGAAGCGAAGCGAAGCGTGCGAAATATCCAGGATCCCCATATTACACCTACTCGGTGCCTGCGTCGCGCTGCGCCACGTAGAGCGCGCGCGCAAAGGGTTCCAGTTTCTTCGAGGGTACTGTTCCATACAAGTCGCAAACACTCGCACTAAAGCAAGTCGATATCCGCCAACGGAGCAGCTGCCTACCTCATCGTCGTCCTTGATGGCGCGCGGCAGTCGCGCGCAGCGGCGTCGCTCCATGTGGCACACCCGCAGCATGTGCGCGCCCGGCGTGTTGTCAGCAAAGTACACGTTGTCAGTCGCCCAGTCCACCGCTACCTGCGCCCAGTACAGACACACACATTCCCGATAAGTATTCATTATTTCTGGTATTCAAATGGTTGAGGATGTTATATACTTCAAAGAGTAGTGGTCCTAACGTCATTCCTGGCATTGTGCTCAAGAAGTGTGTCCCTGAGTTGACACCGATAATCACCCGTCTATCCCGTCTCTCCTTTACCCGAGGTGTCGTTCCGCCTTGCTGCAAGACAGCCTCGGTCCAACCGGTATAAAACAAGTGATGTCTATTGTTTCAGAACTATTTTGATATTCAAAGCGATAGAGCTGCACCCAAAAGCACATTAATTGTATGTCATCTGAATCGCCGTGTGAGGCGTAATAGATCATGTGAACATCGGCCCTTTAGTTGAATTCACTTTAAAAAAGATGCACTTTACGTGTTTTCACCCATACAAGAAAATACAAAAACTGTTTTTGCTTACGCGTGGCGCGCAAGTCAATACAACACATTGACTTGATACTCTGCATCCGTATCAAGTTGTTATTATGTTGACGACGGCTTTTACACCAGATATTTTTTTTATAAGATACTTTGTTAGTTGAGCAATTTCTATTTCTAATCAATTTGCACTGATGGTTGCTGTTTCGTTTGTTCTTGTTCTTTGCCTTAAAGTGTTCTAACAAAAAATGTTGGGCAGTAGCATTAGATCGAGTTACGATAGCACGGTAGAAAATATGTAATAACTGGTATGTGTTCTGTAACTTCTATATGTTTGCCCCCCTTCTTAGTCAACTAGTTAGTCGAACCTAAATAGTTAGTCGAAGAATCATATTTTATTAAGCATTAAACAAATATCTGAGTATATAGGTACCATAGTAGGATGACCAAGATTGGCGACGGATGTACGAAGGCCACTGTGAAGATCGACCCGGTGCAATGCGCCCTGACCCTCGCTCGTCGCGTAGATCATATTGAGACTGCAACATACATTCAGGCTGGTGACGGACGTACAAAGGCTACTGCGAAGATCGACCCGGTGCAATGCGCCCTGACCCTCGCTCGTCGCGTAGATACTATTGAGACTGCAACACACATTCAGGCTGTTGACGGACGTACAAAGGCTACTGCGAAGATCGACCCGGTGCAATGCGCCCTGACCTTCGCTCGTCGCGTACAACCTATAGAGACTACAACACATATTTAGGCTGGTGACAAGCGAAAAACGGCCACTTCAAAGATCGACCCGGTGCAGTGCGCTCTCAACTTCGCTCGTCGCGTACATCCTATTGAGACTGAAACACATATTCAGGCTGGTGATGGACGTACGTAGACCACTGTGACGATCGGGTAGCCGCGCTTGTCCGACCTGTCCCCGCACGAGGTTCACTAAGTTAGTATACATACTCACCGCACGTTGAAGTCGACGTCGGAGACTCGAGCGAATCCCGGCAGGCGGGTTAGCACGCGCGTGAAGTGGCGGTGGCCGAGTGTTAGCGAGCGCACCGTGTCATCGGATGCGTACAACACGGCGCCCTCGCTTGTGGCTTTGCAACTGCGTTTGTCCGACCTGTGCACGCACGGGATCCACTAAATAAGTGCAAATTGCGCGCTAAAGATACACTAGGATGATAACATGATTCTCTGGATGTGATAACACAGAAACAACTAGTCTAGGTAGATGCTAGAAAGTTGAGACAAGGTTGTCCTAAATAAATTTATTAGATAACTGTATCTGTATATGGTAAAATCACAGCGAGCTTCATAGACCTGAAAGACAATAGCGTCGTCTCTTCTAGAGAAAAACGACAAATTACGCTCCGAAGTGTGTGTGAGGGGCTGCTGCGTGGGAGCATAGATTGACCAGCTGTTTAATCTATAGTAGGAGACGAGGAGGCATTCGGTTTCAGACGGCCGTACGGCGCGCCACGGTGACGCAGCGACGGGCGGGTACGCGAATTTCTTAACATTTTAATAATAACTGAGGACTTTGAATGTGTTTCGATATTCGATCAGTGGTTGAGTGAACTGTGTCGGTGCTAGGGAGAGATAAGATTAATTATAGGTTTGTGATAGTGAAAGACTGTATTCCTGTGGACGCCAACAACCTGGACGGTCAAGCAGATGGCTGAGGATGAGTGATCTTTCATTACACTGTTTATTAACTGATTGATTTTATTGTTGTTGCCGGATAATTTTAACGTGGCGCGTTGTCGGAATTAAGTGTTTAAATAGGTGTACTTTAAGTGACTCATTATTCTTCGCATCGTGATTTGCAGCTGCACTTGTGACTTATTCGGTGTTTTATTATTATTTGAGCGTCTGCGTGAGAAGTTCTCGGCGTATGACGAGGGCTTTGTTGATACCGCCATTTTTGCTCAAGACACAGGACGTATACAATTCTATTCCTACTTGGCTGCTAACGCAATTTGATAAAAAAATTATAGATTGTTAGAATTTTGATAGAAGATATGTGATTCCATCTTCCTTCTTGGGTTTCCCGAAATAGTTTTTACATTTTTTTACCACCCACGGCGGCGGATTCTTTCCTTCCTACCATAGAGCAGCACCTATTACTAACACCTATACTATATACGCGAACGCCGTGACGAGTGTATCGAAACTGATGGCTCAGACACTCTAAATTGTTCGAATTAGAGTACCTGACTTGACACGCAGGGGAAAGCTAAACGCATCTAAATGTTTTTTTTTATCTCGATGCTCTCTAGCCATAGTCGACAGGGGCCCCGAAAAACGTAGAATACATTCTAGTACCTAAGTTAGCGTAAGGCCTTGCTATGTATAACTGTGAACGCGAACTGTATTGTACACATAAAAAGTAGCATGTAGGCTTGTAGCTAGTTTCAGGAAACCAAATGTGCTAGTACCTAAGATAGCTGACATGACGCGGTCGATGACAGACAGCGACGTAGGCGCCTGCCCACTCGTTCTCTCGCCTCTACATGGCGGAAGACAGTAATGACCATTCCAAATTAATCTATTCTTATACCTTAATCATTACCTAACTCGTATAAATTTATTCAATTCAATTTATTCATTCAACAAGGGAGCAGATAGAAAAGTAGTTATTTCAAAACGCTCGACAACGACAAACCTGCTACAATGTTTGAATGTGTGGACCACAGCATTGGACATAGGTTCCCCAATCGATGTCATCTACCTGTATTATGAGAAGGCCTTCGATCGTGTCCCGCTTGGTGGCCAAACTTGATCATTTTTGCATTAGAGGAAAGTTGTTAAACTAGATAGAGGCCTACTTAAACAACAAACAATTACAAGTACGTATAGGAGAGACTCTCTCTGGTCCAAGGCCTGTCTGGAGCGGAGTTCCTCAAGGTTCGGTGATACTACAACCATCTTCAACATACATTACTGATCTGCATGCTATCATCAAATCCAACTTTAAATTCTTCGCAGACGATTCAAAGTACTTTGATAATCCAACGACTGGTCACAGTCAACTACAAAGTGATCTAATCAACATCCACCACTGGTCTTCGGATTGGCTTATCAAGCTAGTCGCTCAAAAATGCACAGTACTCTGTCTTGGAAAGAAGAACCCCAGGCTACCATACTACCTGGACAACACGCAGATCACGATCAACTTTGATTTAAAGTGGGAACCTCATATCACCCAAATTGTAAAAAAAAAAAAACTCACTTATTTACCTAATTAAAAAAGCGTTTCATGTGCTGATTCCAGAAGTTATGCTCCAAATCTATAAAACCTTTGTACGGCCCTTTCTGGAATATGGATTCCAGATCTGGCAACCCTACTTTGCCAAAGACATCCAGCAGTTAGAACGGGTACAACGAAGATTCACCAAGATCCCCCTTAAGCTACGTAACAAGAGCTACGAAGAGAGACTTGAAGCTCTAAACCTGCCTACTCTGTAGTCACGCCGTCAAAGAGGGGACCTAATCGAAGTTTACAAAATTCTCACCTTTAAGTATGACTGCCCAGAACTCATTGAAATATTTGCACGCAACCAGAATGTTTATCTTCGAGGGCACAACATGAAACTCCATCAAATTCCTTTGAAAGCCAGAAAGGAATTGTTGTGTGACAAGACGAGATAATCTAGCAGTGGTGAAGACTGTGAGGACTGAAGACGCTGCCTTTAAATGGCTGCTTCAGTTTAAAAGAAGAGCAAGAATAAGAAAAGAAGTGCAAGTTGTGCGCTGGCTGGAGTATCAGTTTGCCATAGAGCAACGAAGTGGTAACAAAGCGTCAGTTGTCTCGTCCACCCTGGCCAGAAGAGAGATTGAAGCAAAACAAAATGATGCTAGTCCAGGAGGGGGGCGAAGATCTCATGCCCATAATTCGCTAAAATAGAGCAGCAGCGGCAAAGCCGGAACGGAGCGATGTTTCTGCATTGAGCACAATCACTAATATAACTAAATAAAAGTTACTGGGCGCAGCGGTCGAGGGTTGTGCTTCATAATGGTATCCTGTACAGAAAAATTGAAATATCCAACAGAAAGGATACCTATTCGCAATTAGTAATCCCCACAGATCTAAGATAGAAGAAGTTCATCAATGCCTTTTGCCAACTTTAGGTGCACAATGGGAATCAATATTAATTGGCCCGAAAATTCAAAAGATTGGTGCCGGAAATTCATGTCCGTTAGCGCCGTCAAAGGGCCTCAGATACGGAGCAAGGCTTAAAACTCTACAATGTTGGAGCTCCATGGGAGAGGATTGCTTTCGACGTGGATAGCCCTTTTCAATCGACTAACGATGGCAACAACCGTTACTCGATATTTGTTATGGATGATTTTACGAAGTGGCCTGTGGTGTATTAGTTATTATATAACCTGAGCATGTATCCGGTGCGACACGAACAGCGGAAGGAGCCGGGCGTGTTAGCGCAGGCGTGAGAGCATGGCGGTGGTCGCTGCGCCGCGCACTCGTCTACGTCCTCGCACGCGCTCTCGTCCGCCGCAAGTCGATAGCCGCGCTCGCAGCGACACACCGCGCCGTGCGGCGTCGGCGCGCATCGCTGCGCGCACTTGTGGCCCTCGCAAGACGTTTCTGCAGTGTACAACTTCTTACGGATATTGCAATTACAATACAATTGATTATCCGCCAACTAAGTGCTAGCGTACTTTTATATTTATATTTCACTATTTTATATCTAATATTATGAATAAGAATTAATACATATTTTCCTAAAAAAATAACTTTTTGATTTGATTCTATACTTTACATTATTTGCATTGAAAACATGATAGAAAAATACACTACACACACGGAGAGAGAAAGTCGCAAGGGGTGATACACATTTTTTCGTTGCATGACGGGTCCGAAATGTTGTTATTTAAAATAAATGTAAAAATAAAAATGTGTGACCGCAATAACATTTTATTTTGCGACGACGCACGTATAATGGCTTACTGCACGCAGCTACAAAAGCCTTACCACCTTAGTCCATTCCAACCTGTTCAGTAGTAACCACTGGCGAGAACGCATGTGTACATAACGCGCACAGTATAAACACCAGGAATGTGATCCATATGTTTTCTATTACATTAAGTTTTCGTGTGTACATTGTTGGCTTGCCTTTTATAAATAAATAAATAAATATATTCAATATACCAGTACAAACCTTCTAAATCTCTATCATCATCAGCGAATCAATGAAATTGTGACATGACTTAGAGTAGTTTGACTACCAGAAGTTGAATAAATAAATGAAATGAAAGGAAATGAAATGAACATGTTTTAACATGTCGTTAAAACAGGTAAAAAGTAAAAGATCACTAAATTAAACAAAAGTTTCATCCTAAGAAAAGTTGTGAGTTCCGCGCAGCCAGCACGCCGAGCCGTCACCCAATCGAGTCGCACAAAAGTTTGCGAGTTGTGCATACAGACCGTAGGCGCCGTGTTCGTTGCTGCCGTTCGCGCAGGCGAGAAACCCACCCGAATCGCACATGAGTGTGATAGATAGCGAGTTGTAAGTTGTGTATACGGACCGCAGGCGCCGTGTTCGTCGCTGCCGTCTGCGCATCCTCGCACGCCGTCGCACACTTCGTAGTAGTCGAGACACTCGCCCGAGTTGCACAAGAAGCCATCGGCGCACAATCCCGCGCCCGTCGGCGCCGGCAGGTGGCGCGTGCCATTCTCTACGTACACAAACATAAACACATTCTACATATGTAAATGCAAATTTGTATTTGAGGAATGAATCTGTTACATTTGATAGAAAGTAGGTTTGGTAAGGTCAGCAGTATGCCTTGCTAACACGGTTGCACGATTGTCGCAGCCTCCATCGCTTATTGTAGGGCTCATCGATATAACCTAAAACTTTAGGGGCTGGATTCGGTTCTCACTGGTGGCGCATGCGCTCGCAGACTCGTCGGAGGCGTCGCGGCAGTCGTCCACGCCGTCGCACAGCAGCTGGCGAGCGACGCAGCGCCCGTCACCGCAGTGGAACTCGTCGGCGGTGCAGCCCGCCTCCAGCCCTCCGCAGTCCACCTCGTCCTCGCCGCGCGGACAGTCCGGACGCCCGTTACACCTGCAAGGTAGCGAGGGTTTTTTATGGGTCAGAATATGGATAGCTAGTACCACACCTATGGTCATGCTATTGGTTTAACCAGGAACCAGGTATCATGTCAGGCCACCTTATATTGCCCGGATGGGTACATCGAAGATGAAAAAGGCGTAGCATTTTATTGGCGCTTTGATCATCTTTCATTCAATACGATGGTAGCAACCTTTGTTTATGTTAAGTGAGGCATGTAGCGTACGCCAGGACCTCTTAAGGTGCCCAACGACGCCCATAGGATTTTGAACTTTCAAGGGGCTGCCAAGACCATGCCGGCTGGCCAGGTGCTTCTTCACACCATGTTTGAAGGACTCCAGTTTGTACTTTAGGGGAAATACCTGGGAAGGGAGTACGTTTCATCATTTACCGACCCTATAGAAAAAGGATAAAAAAGATCGGTGAGTTCTTATTTCTTGAATGTCTCCGTGAAAGATGCACGGCCTCACGCTGTATCGAGTCCAGGGAGTCAAGCAGGTGATTAGCTGAGCTGTACCACAAATGCGAATAATACTCCAAGCAAGACCTTATCTACGCCTTGTCAAGAAGGAGTTTTTGATCAGTTTTTGCTGTTGAGGGACTCCCAACTTTTTTGCGGTGAGCTGGGCTATCCTCGATATAGCATCCGAAATTGGACCACATGGGGATTACATGTGGTCGTAAATACGCAGAGTTGTTCCCTGGAATGTCGGAGCTGCACTGAACGCCTTTATATTGTAAATCTGTGACTGAATGGAATCCGCATCGCACTGAATACGCACGCCTGTGTCTACTGCAACTAGGGCGGGATAAGCATTACCACCCAGTGATTAACGTAGGTTTACGTGGAATAAGATAATCGAAAAAAATATAAAAAAAACTGAAACTAGATAATCAAACACCGTGGCACCCGCATGGTTCGAAGATGCATGGCGCAAAGACAATAACTTTAAAACAATGAGAAAAATTCAGGAACAGTTCATTACTCAAAACTAATTATTGAAATTCTGCAGCTTTTGTGGCACATAATGTACGAGTAAAAAGTCACAACTTACTTGGCGGCGAGCGGCACGCACACGCTCATGTTGCTAGGGCACAGGTACTCCATGCCGTCACACCGGCCAGCCTGCAACAATGGAAGCATTCAAGCAGATGAAAAATAATTATTTTTCATCTAAGGTCTGGGCAATGACTTAAATACAAACCGTTGTTAAATACAACTGTATATTTATATGAATACTTTTCTGAAACATTTGAGACACACTTCGACGAAGATTGCTTTCGACTGGTATTATGTCAGCTGGCAAATGGTATATATAGTACGAGAGCGGACCGTCGTCAACCCTACGTCATCGAGTAACACCATGGGACCCATTTGTGGTTGTGCGGATTAGAATAGGCTTCCTAAAAATACTAGGTTGCCTGACCCAAACCTGGAACGTTTTGTGCAGTAGGTAATATTAAATCACTTTTTTGGTAGAATTTAACGTCATCGAGTAACAACATGAGACCTAGCACAATCGGTAAAGGTCATCAAGAAAAGCTAAAAAAAAGTAGGTTGGCTCGTCCTACCCTGGCACGTTCTGAGGTTGGCCGGTTTTAAAATGTCAAAAAATAAAAAAAAATACGTCATCGAGTAACAAGATGACAATACCACCATTCGATAGTCTTATGAACATACTTCATAAAAAAATTAGGTTGGCTGCCCTCAGCCTGGCACGTTTCCTACGCGGCCATGTTGAACGTCGGATGCGCCCAGTTCTTATATTCATCAATTGTTAAATTAATATAATATAACAGTTTTGTGATATGTCTATCTATAAACAGTGATGTTTTTATTGATCAGAACTCATCTTGAATAGGGTAAAAAAAACCAAAATGAAATATTTGTGATATAGGTACTGATTGATTACGTGATATTAGGGCATTGTCGTATCTAATTATTAACTAAGTTTAACTCAAGTTAACTTTAGGTTATGATGCACATAGTTCCGCATACTTGAAGAGTAAAAACCGGAAGTTTCATATACATATGCTTTCGGAATCTACCGTATGGATCATTCAACGTAGGGAATCGCAACTCCAGTCAGCCCATGCCTACGGCATTAGAGGCGCACGCTTTAAATTCTGCCACGGGCCTCGTTATTACAAAATTTTAATCAGATTGTATGTAAACATAACGTAATGAAGATTTTTTAATAGTCATAATAAAATAAATCGCCACAAAACTTAAACCCATAAGTGAAGTATCTCAAAGTTACTATTCTTTAATTCACATGAATTTAGGGTAAATATTCTAGAGTATATTTCCATTCTTTAAACATTTCAATGTATATGTTTTCTATAAATATATACGCAACGTTGCCGGGTCTATACAAAAGTACATGTCCACATCGTCACTCACATATTAAGGAAGTTTAGTAAGCTTTGGCGTCACTCTCTTTTCTTTATTTACGTATCTCTTTTAATTTATCGTAACAAAGTTGCAATGTATCCAAACCGAAGCGGAATTTTAAATTAACAGCTCTTAAGTCGTAGGTATAGTTTAAATAATACCTGAAAAGCTCTGTAAAAATATTTATGTATTAGTTATAGAAAACATATACATTTATATGTTTAAAGGATGGAAATAACCATGAATATTTAACCTAAAGTCCTGTGAATAAAAGAATAGTAACTTTGTGGCGATTTATTTTATTATGACTATTAAAATTCTTCATTACATTAGGTTTACATTCAATCAAATTTGAATTATGTAATGAGGAGCTCCGTCGCCGAATGTAAAGCGTGCGCCTCTAATCTCGTAGGCATGGGCTGACAGGGGTTGAAGAAAGGACCTTAAAGCGATGCACACTCCAGTGGCAACAAGAAAACATTTTAAAACCTGTGTACGATTTAGTCCTTCTGATGAGTTATTATTCTTACAGCAAAAAAAACGACATAATATTAAACCTTTAAATGCTACCACCTACAAAAAAATAAGAGTACAATGGTTTGAGAACAGTCAGTCAATCCGTCAGCGTGTTTGCGACCACTGTGGGACATACGCCTCTCCAATCCTTCTCCAGTCCTACCGGCCCTCAGCGGTACGGACCCACTGCTTTCCCCGACGCACTTGATGCCGTCTTTCCACCTGGTGGGTGGTTTTCCCACACTCCGTTTGCCTGTCCACGGCCGCCAGTGTAGGACACGGTTACTCTAACGGTCGTCATCTCGTCGGCTGACGTGACCAGCCCACTCATAACTGGGAGGACGCACTGGTCATATGTTCGGGTCTTTAAATTTTGCGAAAGGTCAGACCTCAGAGCGAATTTAAGCTTTCCGAAGGCAGCCCAACCCAGTTGAATCCGTCGCTTAGCCTCCAAAGACAGTCTTTGTATACCAAGCCGCAGGATTTGACCGAGATAACAATTTGTCCTCCCGTCATACCCTCAGTCGCCATGACCTTGATTTTATCCCGGTTCATCTTCAGACCTACCTATCTTTCTACTACTTATCTTTATAAAGGTCTTCCAGCATTGTTTGAAGCTGAACTCGGGAATTTGACACAAGAACAATGTGATCGGCGAAGCGAAGATGACTGAGGAAAATATTAATTAACGTTGATACCCATGTTGTCCCATTCAAGCGTCTTGAACACATATTCCGATGCGCTTGTGAAGAGCTTGGGTGAGATCACATCCCCCTGCCTAACGCCTTTAGCAAGAGGGATGGGTTGGGTATTTTAATGAAGCCTCACAGTCATCGTCGCGGACCGATACAGATTTCGGAGTACCTCGATGTAGCGGTGGTCGATTCTACACCTCAGGAGGGAGTTTTCGACAGCCCATTTTTCAGCTGGCTGGATCACATTTTTATTTCTCGTCGAATATCCGTGTTTAAAATTATTATATGATTCCGGATAATTTCTCACATAAAAAATAGTTCTTTGTACGTACACATCATACATAGTATGCAATTTTAGGTTTTTAAACAAAGGCGTGCAAACAAGTGCGTCCCATTTAGAGTGTGTAATTATCCGAATTGCTTTCTTTTGTAGTCTAAATACTGAAACCGCTTCCAGTGAAGAACCCCAGAACTCAATGCCATAGGTCATGACAGAGTATAAATAACCGAAGTAGGCACTCTTCAGGGTATTCAAGTCACAGCATTTAGACAGGGTTCTGAGGCAATAACAAGCTTTTGTTAATTTATCACAAACATGTTGAATGTGTTTGTCCCATCGTAACTTTTGATCCAACTTGAAGCCTAAGAATATAGTAGATGTTGCAAACGTTATGACTTCACCGTTATATTCGATAAACATCTCATCATTCACTTCATGTTTAATATTTTTCATCTTAAAATGTACACAGTGTGTTTAAGCACTATTTAACATTAACCCATTTGCTGCGAACCATTTACCCAACTCCTCAATTATTTTTGTTGTTTTTGTAAGGAGTGTTTCAATACTTTTATCAGTAACAATTACATTTGCGTCGTCAGCGTAAATTACTATGGTTTTCGCGAGAAGTACTAGCATAGCGTCTTTTGCAATGTCATTAATAAAAATAATAAACAGCAATGGTGCCATGATTGAGCCTTGAGGTACTCCGTAATCGGTTTCAAATAATCGTGATACAGAGTTATCGATAATTCCATTTAGTCTGTTTTTATATCTTATATTTACGTTACTTTCTCACCCACATTTTCTAACCCAACCTCATCACAAACGCATCGGAATATGTGTTCAAGACGCTTGAATGGGAAAACATGGGTATCAACGTTAGTGAATATTTTCCTCAGTCATCTTCGCTACGCCGATCACATTGTTCTTCTGTAAAATTCCCGAGTTCAGCTTTAAACCATGCTGGAAGACCTTTATAAAGCATCGATAAAGGTAGGTCTGAAGATGAACCGGGATAAACCCATGGTCATGGCGACTGAGGGTATGACGGGAGGACAAATCGTTATCGACGTAGAAGTGATCGAACAGGTTGAAGAGTACGTTTTTACGAAAATTTTAGTGCTTTGCGAGGTCAAATAAAAGTTAAAATGGCTATGTTACGTACAGAGTACACTAGATCTGCAGAATTAAAGCTTCAAAAAAACTCACAGACATTCTGGGGGTATGTGCGTAGCTTACATTCTAAAGGTGGTTTTGAACCGTGTATATCTCAGCAGGGCGTACCTCACCGAGGTCCGGCTGCCGCTCAAGCCTTTGCAAATTTCTTTCAATCCGTATTCTTACCGAACATTCCAATACTGGACCCGGTTGTCGCGCAGCGGGCAGGGACGGGTGCGGGTGGAGACGCGGGCGGTAGTCGCTATGTCAATATAGCTACTATCACGAGTGCGGATGTCTGTCTCGCTCTCAGACAACTCAAGTCACGTAGTGCGATAGGTCCTGATGGTATTCCTGGCTATGTGTTGAAAGGATCTTCCGATTTTGTAAGTGTTCCTCTCCTCCATATATTCAACCTAGCTCTCGAGTCGGGTGTATATCCACAGCAATGGAAAGTGACACGAGTAACTCCGATACCTAAGGGTAGCGACAAATCAAATGCGGAGAACTATAGACCGGTAGCAGTGCTCTCAGCTGCTGCCAAGATTTTTGAATCGATTTTACACAGTTACATTTATGAGGGCACTGCACCCTACATGTCACAGGAACAGCATGGATTTACACGAAAGCGCTCTGTCGAATCAAACTTGCTAGTCATCAGTCATTATATTTCTGAGAGTCTGGACAAAAATACACAAGTAGATGTGGTGTACTTGGACTTCCGAAAAGCATTCGACAGAGTTGATAACGATATTCTACTCCATAAACTCAGTACGGCAGGTTTCACACCTAAGCTTCTAGTATTATTCGCTGAATACCTACGAGATCGGCGCCAGTATGTAAGGTACGGGTGCTACGAATCTGAACCTTATAATACCCGATCAGGAGTAAGTCAGGGTTCAGTCCTGTCTAGTCTCCTCTTTAATATAATGATTGATGACATTGTAGGGTTGACAAGCTTGGTGTCCTGTCTTCTATATGCTGATGATTTGAAGCTATTCTTACGTATTAAGGATGAAGCTGATTGCGAGGTTATTCAACGTACTCTTGATGTAGTGTATCAGTGGAGCATCACAAACAAACTAGCTTTTAATCCTGAAAAGTGTATAGTAGCATCATACACTCGCTCACTCACACCACTGATGCACGACTACCGCCTGGGTGCTAAAGGAATTCCCAGGGCGACAGAAGTTAAAGACCTCGGTGTTGTTTTTGATGCACACCTCACCTTCAATCCTCACATACGAGCATTAACAAAAGCCTCATTTGGCAAGCTGGGTTTCGTACTGCGAAATGCCAAAGAGTTTAAGGATCCGATCGCACTAAAATTATTGTTTAATACGCTTGTCAGATCTAAGCTAGAAGCGGGGGCAATTGTCTGGTCTCCACATGAGGATCACTATATTCTCATGCTGGAGAAAATTCAAAAAAGGTTCCTGAGATTTTTATATACTCAGATAAACGGGTATTACCCTTATATGTACCCAACAGCATTTTTACTCGGGATTCTGGGCTTCAACTCACTTGAACTTCGGAGATCCCGGGCATTAATGCTGTTTGGTTTCAAAATTCTGATTGGGAAAGTTGATTCGCAAGCTTTACTACAGCTGGTACTAGCACTGAACGTGCCTGATGGTTACGCTCGACGGCGGAACGCACGTTTGTTTGCCGAGATCGTGACGCGCACCCGCTCTCACTACTGGTCGCCCATATGTCTCGTCCTGAGGCTGTTCAATGCGATGCATCTGTCAACACCTGAATGTGATGTGTTTGTAAATCTGAGAAGGACGTTTGAGAGAGTGTGCACGACATTTTTGGAAGGCTATTTGAAAGTTAACTCATCCATAGTTAATTAAATGTCTGTTTTTTTTTTCTTCCATATTGAAATTAAGTTTGCTACATTTTACGCCTTGGTTTCCTGTTATGTAAAATGTATGTATTTGTCAAATAAATAAATAAATAAATAAATACAAATAAATAAATACAAGTATATCTCGGTCAAATCCTGCGGCTTCGTATACAAGGACTGTCTTTGGAGGTTGAGCGACGGATTCAACTGGGTTGGGCTGCCTTCGGAAAGCTTAAATTCGCTCTAAGGTCTGACCTTCCGTAGAAATTTAAAGACCCGAACATATGACCAGTGCGTCCTCCCGGTTATGACATGACGTACGGGTGTGAAACGTGGACTCTGACGGTCGCCGTTGTCCAAAGGTTAAAAGTTGCCCAGCGAGCAATGGAGCGTGCAATGCTGGGAATATCGCTACGGGATATGGTACGTAAAGAGGCAATCCGCCGACGTACCAAAGTAGTCGATATTGGACACCGCGTGGCTAAGCTCAAATAGCAGTGGGCTGGTCACGTCAGCCGAAGAGACGACGACCGTTGGAGTTACCGTGTCCTACACTGGCGGCCGTGAACAGGCAAACGGAGTGTGGGAAGACCACTCGCCAGGTGGGAAGATGAGACAAGTGCGTCGGCGGAAAGCAGTGCTTCCGTACCGCTGAGGGCCGGGAGGACTGGAGAAGGATTGGAGAGGCGTATGTCCAGCAGTGGATGCAAACACGCTGACTGACTGACCGACATTGCGAAAATTGTACCCATGTTCTCGAAGCACAGGGTCCATTTCGGTGAAGATATTCACACACACACAGAGCACAGCGGTTGTGTGACACACTTGTCACACAACCGCTGTGCTCTGAGTCTCAATGCTCTTGCGACCGATTCCAAATGCACCCACACAAATGCACCAAAATGAGCATGATGCGAAGTAGCTTGTAGACAACGATTTGTGTGTGTCGGCTTGCGGTACACTGTGTGGCTTAGGATTCCATCCAATCGTCGAGCAAAAAGTACTTCTAAGAACGCCAAAGTGCCTACCTTCTCACAATCTACTGTATATTTTAAATTTGTGTGAACCTAATTAAGATGAGAGATGAAAGCGTCGAGTGATTGGCGACCATGTGACCAGATTGAAATCACGTCATCCACGTACCGTACCTAAAACATTGACTTAAGAGGTGAAGTTTGCAATGTGCGGTGTTCCAGCGGTTCCATGAAAAGGTTTGCCACCACTGGTGTCACTGGTGATCCCATTGCTACACCTTCTCGCTGGATGTAGTATTGTCCTTGCCACAGAAAGTATGTCGTAGTGAGACAATATGGCAGGAGCTTGACGCACTCAGTGTCGATGTCGTTGCTGATGACTAAGTTTCTGATGATGTCGAGGGACTCTTGGACTGGTACGTGTGTATACAGCGACTCGACGTCAAAGCTCACTAATAGATCCATGCATGCCAACTTCACTGTAGACAACAATTCCACAAAATGGGCCGAATCTTTAACGTAGGACGACGTCTTGCCAGACAGGGGTTGAAATATTGAGGCGACATGTTTAGCGAGGAGGTAGGTAGGAGCATTTATCTGGCTGACTATTGGTCTAAGGGGGTTCCCGTCTTTGTGAATTTTAGGAAGACCGTAGAAGCACTATCACCGCATTTCCGCTACCACCTCGACCCACACCTATGACTTACGACCACGGCGAGCCTAGTTGTCAGTCGTCTGCTGCGTATGAACGTGGCGGACAACCTCCTTGACAACTGAACGATCAGCTCGATACGTCGGCGAATGTCTCCTCCCGCCGCGTGAAAAGCCATATTAATTTTCAAATATATTTAACGACAACGGTAACCCCAAAAGTATCACAAGTAAGGTTATTTCTTTAGTTATAGCTGAAGATAGATCATTTGCCGTATTTAATACATCACAATTCACATTACGTATTTGGGTCCCCAGTGCATTAAACTCGTTTTACTGTCATTTAAAAGTAGGTTATTGGCTTCACACCATAATTTAAGTGAGTTCATAGCTTGTATAAAGGACTCCCGTAGTTCTGATATACGATTTTTTTAAATTCATGATTTGTCATCCGCACATAAAATCATATCATTATCTGTTGCGATGCAGCTTGAAATATCATTTATAACAACATATGAAACCACGGTCTTAGAACTGAACCCTGCGGTATACCCATAGTGATTGATTCTACATCAGACTTAGTACCGTTTACTTCACAATTTTGTTGTCTATTTAATATATATAATTTACAAATACCTCATTTATTTTCCCTAACACCATAAGTGTTCTAGTTTTCCTGGAAGTATTTTGTGATCTACACAGTCAAAAGCTTTTGATACATCACAGAAAATGCCGTAGGTGCTCATAGATTTAACTAGAGAAGTTAAAATAGATATTAACATCAAGGCAATGGCATCTCCTGTTGACCTACACTTACGAAATCCGAATTGATTATAATTAATAACACTGTGAATGTAAGGACACAGGCCGATAATTTTCAACATCATTATGAGATCCCTTTTTAAGCAATGGTATTACCCTAGTAATTTTTAATAAGTTTGGAAATGTGCCATATTAAATACAATTCTAAGAGGTTCTATAATACTGCCCCATATGGACTTTAACAGATTCAAAAGTGACAGACTTCTTATTGCGTGGTAAAAATATTTTGAGTTGCTCTAATGCGAGATTTACAATTTATTGGATGTATTTAGTTGTATCTTGAGCGACAGAAGAAAAATATTTGTTGAAATGATTTTTTTTGCAACCATTGCACGCAAACTATCAATATATCACAAATATTTCATTTTGTTTTTTTTTTACCTATCCAACGTGAGTTCAGATCAATAAAAACATCACCGGTTTATAGATATACATATCACAAAACTGTTATATTATATTAATTTAACAATTGATGAATATAAGAACTGGGCGCATCCGACGTTCAACATGGCCGCGTAGGAAACCTGCCAGGCTGAGGGCAGCCAACCTAATTTTTTTATGAAGTATGTTCATAGGACTATCGAATGGTGGTATTGTCATCTTGTTACTCGATGACGTATTTTTTTTTATTTTTCGACATTTTAAAACCGGCCAACCTCAGAACGTGCCAGGGTAGGACGAGCCAACCTACTTTTTTTTAGCTTTTCTTGATGACCTTTACCGATTGTGCTAGGTCTCATGTTGTTACTCGATGACGTTAAATTCTACCAAAAAAGTGATTTAATATTACCTACTGCACAAAACGTTCCAGGTTTGGGTCAGGCAACCTAGTATTTTTAGGAAGCCTATTCTAATCCGCACAACCACAAATGGGTCCCATGTTGTTACTCGATGACGTAGGGTTGACTACGGTCCGCTCTCGTACTAATAGGCCTACCAGCCACGTAAATGCACCTAGAATTCGGTGGATATAGTGAGAAACTCCACCCTTACAAAAGGTGCCCGAGCACAGGGGGCCGGCAGTTCTTCTTTGGGAGCGATAGATAGACTCGGGACGGTTCACAACAAACTGTTTAGTGTTCGAAGCAACCACAGAGATCAATCTCAGTGGAAGTGACGGATCGACGCGTAATAAAAGTGAGAGCTGTTAATAACTCTTGAAATAAAGTGATAATTGTTAAGTGTTGGTGTTTGTCGACTAGTTACACTATGATGCCTAAAAGAGTGGATGGATATAGCTTGGGAGAGGAGATGAGTCTGACACAATACTTACTGAGGCGAGTGGGATAATGGGGCAGTCATCCTCGTCTGTGGCGTCGTCACAGTCGACGTGCCCGTCGCAGCGGCGCGACTCCGGCACGCAGCGTCCGTCACCGCAGCGCAGCTCGCCCTCGTTGCATGCCGGCGCAGCGGCCTCCTGTCGTTTCGCTGCGCATACACCACCATCATACGTAATGCTCATGTGTTCTAAGGTTTACACCGTTGCTAATGATTGTAATGAGTACGTTACTCATTACAATCCTGTACAGCAACGGTGTGCGCGATGCCGCAATTAAGCGACATTTTGGTCATAATAACAGTGCGGTTACCGTGAACAGGCAAGTGAGTGATTAAATTTGACGATATAAAGTAGCATTTTGTACCGTACTACCTGTGGAACGTCGTGTTTTTCGGTCCAGTTTTTTTTTGTGTATTTTTCCACCTGTAATGGGTTTGTCTACCACAAGCAGATCTTCTATTTGTATGTATGGCGTGTGAGGGGAACTGCTCGCTAGCAGCTCTTTTCGTGCCATCTAATCTCCTCTCAAAGTGTTTACAGCCAGATAGTTATTCGTGGATTTCTGAGTTTTTTGCAAACCATGGTGCATTTGCTACGTCGCGCAAAATTTTGTTTTGAAATAGTAGCAAGATTTCAATGTTAATAACTATTACTGGCAGTCCCCCACGTCTGTATGCCATACATACATAGATCCGAACTGGTTTTATGTTGGCCTAGTACAGGAGAAGTTTGTTGTAAAGCTTAGTATTGAGAATCTTCCCATCAGCCATTGCAGGCAAATAAATAAATAAATAAATTCTGTAGGGAGAGTTTCGTTCAAAACCTTTTATTATTTCAATGTTCCTGGTACGCTATGACATTTGTCCAAATGTACGCCAAGATACTTCACGCTGTTGGCATGTTGGGTGGCTCACCGCAGTGTTGGTGCTCGTCAGAGGCATCTTCGCAGTCGTTCTGGCCATCGCACTCCCATGCCGCTGGTAGGCAGATGCCGTCGCCGCATCTGGGTGTACCAGTGGAATGCATTACGATATATACCTACATATGTATGTTACAAGACCTCTTCTGGAGTGGTTATTCCAACTTACTTATTGTAGAGAGGTGAGTAGTACGGACAAGCCGTTGTCAACGTTTTTTTTTAATTTTAAGCTTGGCATATGGCGCACGCCAGGACCTCTTAAGGTGCCCAAGCCTTATACAATATGCCGTATACATGGAACTATTCAAACAATCAAACAAATTGCATGGGAGTGTTGACTGACTGAAACTGGTCGTGTTCGCAGCTGATGGTGGCGCAGTTGTACTCGTCGCTCCCATCGAGGCAGTCCGGAGAGCCGTCGCACACCAGTTGGCGGTCCACGCATGTGCCATCCTCGCACTGCAGCTGTTGCTCCGTGCAGCGCGCCGCGCTCTCCTCTGTGCCGACACATAAACAGTAACAACATGATGTAAAGATCTAGAAGAGAGGTGTATTGTGCTGCTCGCGGCTGCGGCACGTGAAGTTTTGTGCACGTGCGTAGCTGCGTCCGCAAATATTACTGCACCACACCGCTCTTTGAGCAGGGTGTAGAAAGGTAGAGAGATGTGTCGTACTGACCGCGGTGGGCGCCGCAGTCGGCCTCGTCCGACGCGTCCGCACAGTCGACGCGCAGGTCGCAGCGGCGGCGCGACCCCACACACTCGCCGCTGCCGCACGTGAACTTGCCCGCTCCGCACGCGTGCGTCACCGCATCTGCACACGTAATAGCATCTCTCACTGATGCGTACCCACGACCTTCCTGGTTGGTTCGAGTAACCCTACGTTGCCAGCACACCCTGTCCATCGTCAAAATAAATTGAGATGTGAACTTTGATGTGAATCAGATTAACGTCTTACTTGAGATTCGGCTGAGGTGTGGCGTCAACTTTCATGTAACGATATCGTGTACTGCGCAAACCTTACTGTAGCTAAACTGACACACTTACGATAATATGTTATATACCATATGATTGCGTGGCCTTTTGTTGTATGCGCGCGTGCGCCGGTGTGAGGGTACCGGGAGCGAGGGGGCGATTTAGATATTTTTATCTTTAAATTATTACATTATCTTTAAGGACATTTGAATCAGGAAAATAACAGAGGGACGGCCTTCTGAAGTTATTTTCGTTGCTGAAAACAATGCCTAACAGGTGGTAAAACTCGTTGTGGGTTACGATTGACCCCAAAGTCAATAATGTTTCAGTGAAAGATTTCCCTCCTCCACCCATAGCTGAATTGTTAAAATATTGTTTAATGGGATTAATTAACTTCTATTTTATATATTTTTGGGGTAAGGTTATATTGATTGGCGACTTCAACCTAAGCTTCGACTTAGAGTCTGTTTTTTGACGTAGAGCCCGTGAATGCCTCTCCTGGGTTACTTACGAATTGAATGCTGCTAAACATTTTCTCAGCTAAATGCACAGTGTGTTTATAATTACGATCGGAGTAATGGACAAGGGTGACAAGGTCGAGCTGCAATGGAAGCGGACGACATCTCACCGGTGCAATCCTCCTCGTCGTCCCCGTGCGGACAGTCGGGCTTGCCGTCGCAGCGGCGCGACGCGTCCACGCACACGTTGTCTCTGTGGCAGTAGAGCTGGCTCGCGGCGCACGCGACACGCTCCTCGCACGCGCCGCTCCCGCGCTGCAGGAACAGCCCGCTCGGGCACAGGCACGCGTACTCCTGCGAGCCGGCGGCGGCGGCGTCGGCGCTCGTGGCGGGGATGTGACGCCGCGTCTGTCGGGACACACGACGCTCGTCGTAGAATAGAAATCGTCAGGTATGGAAAAAGCTTTATGCCCCTCCACGCACGCACACGAATGTCGTATCAGCATAGATATTCGAGCCGACGAGCATCACGCTCGGCCTCGCGCTCGGCCGGTTTGAGTTCCGGGCATTCATCAGTTGGTGACATTTGTTCAGTTGTTTGTAAAATAGGAAACGATGTTGAAGTCAATAAACAGTCTAAATTTCCATATCGAATTACATTCGCAATTGAAGAAAAAGCATAAGGAAACTTCATTCCTGTCGCGGGTTTCCCGACCGCACATGTTTCTGTTTATGTAACTGGTCATGGATGGCTAATGTTACACCCACAGTCATGATATTAGCCCAACAAACCGCAATCCCGAAGGAATTAGGTGCCGTGCCAGTACCTTCCCTTTATGAACACGACAACATTGTCGCACACTGATTTGAAAACTCGGAAATTTTTCATTGCCACTTCGACCAGCTTCCCATCAAATGCGATTCTACCGAACCGGTCGAGTTTAACCCTACCACCTAGTAAGGGAAAACATACATTACATAGGTTCCGAACCATGGGACAGTTCGCACTCGAGACGAAATGCGCTTATCTAACTCGGAAAGAGAGATGAACGGGGCGAGGATTTTAACCCAGACCTCTGGCAAACAAGGCGATTCCTGCGCCACTGAGCCACGAGCCGCCCAAGAAGCCGATCGTGAAGAAATAATCCTAGAAGATAGTTCGATGGAAGCGAAAGATACCGAGATCTGCTGACCTGGACACAGATGTGAGAGCAGGGCGCGGGGTCGGTGTGGCTGCGGCAGGGGTGCGCCTGGAGCGTGTCACCGCTCGGCGCCGGCGTCACGCTCACCAGGTGTAGCGTCGTGTGCTCCGTGAACACGTCTGCAGTGAAGCGCACTTTAAGGGCTCGAGGCCGTGAAGACGAACTGAGGGGTAACCGGCGTATGGGAGAAAATACTTGAGAAAAATCGACTAATTCTGCACCGATCTGAAGCGTTTATGTCATACCGTCTTCGCTCGAATATTTGGCGTCCATTTCGGACTGGTGCAGAATTGATCTAAGTAGTTCCCTCAGAGATTTTTTCACATTTTACGCCGGTTCAGTCCCTGGTACTGAGCGCAGTGACATGAAAAGTGACGTGAATTTCCGACATTTTGACAAGATATCGGTGAAAATAAAAAAACGCATTTATTTCAGAAACATTTGAAGAATTTGAAGCGAATTTACTGAGTTCTTGCATAACGATATAGCTAATATAGTAGTAGAAATGAGCGAACCGAGCTTTAGGCGACGGCTGGGAGCGTTGCCAGCCTCGTGCGTGTTAGACCAGTACAGGTTGGTAGAGCGACGGTTGGTCCAGAACAGCTGAGCGCCCGCGGCCGCCACCGACCACACCGACGTCGACGGCTCGCGGAACCGCTCACGACCCGTTCCTGTGTCACCAACAACCTTCAATATGTCTGAACTGTACTGATAGAATCTATGATTGGCACCTTAACAAATAAAAAAGTAAGAAAAGCGGTCATAAGAGCAGTGCCATCCAGAATAAGAGGCCTTGTGCCTCAAAGATACAAAGCGCCGGATTTGAAGACAGTGCTGGGATCTTCCGCATCAGAACCCACGAGCAAGAGCTTGCCTGAAGCTGCTATGTCAACCTGTGCTTTACTATTACTTTTTCATAGTGCGACGATTGTATTTACAAAGACTTGAAATAGTATGTGTGTACACATTCACACAATAACTGTTATATCATCAAATAAGCTTAATGCTTTTCATTCTCATTCCAAAAATGTTGAGACTTGACAGCAGTGACATTCACCTTCAGCGTGCGCGCTTTCGATGTTTCCGTGGCCGGAGTCGGAGATGAAGATTCTGTCGACCTCCGAGTCGTAACGGATGCGGACTTGTGGGCCTGCGCACATTCAGACATATTATCAGTTCATTTTTCAATCTCATGTAAATTGCCTGAGAAAGTGATTTAGATATCTGGTTAAAAATCCTATGGCTATATGTGATGTAGAAAGAGCTGTGATAAATAATTTGTGTGGATGAGCCGGTGTGAGGATGGTGAGTGTCAGTGTGAGAATAACAAAGGGATTCGTTGTTCGTGCTTCGGATTCCACATACATTCCTTTCTCAATTAAGGACTTGATGATAGGGCCAATACCACCCGGGTTGGTAACATTGCATTAAATGAACGTTGGTCAAAGTGGCAATGAAAATTATTCGTGTTATCTATCCGATTCAATATAGCCGTGATTATTAGAAAGGTGCCTAGCATGGAACCGAGTTCCTATGTAGTGTATTGGACTAGGTAATATCATGACGGTATGTGTAGGTGTGGCATTAGACATCCATGTCCAATCAAAGATAATGGAATGGAATGGAATGGAAACCCATCCTGAGTTGGTGTGAGGATGCGTTGGTATTAGATGGAACGGTGTGTGGATGAGTAGGCGTAAGTACTGAACTAAGTAGGTTCAGGTTAGTTCAGGTTAGTTCAGGTAGTTCAGGTTAATAGGCGGTACCCACCACGGGTATGGGATGAGTTGGTGTATGGATGGATCTGTTAAAGGTTGTATCGCTGTTAGGGTGGATCGATGTGGACAAGGGTCACTGAGGAAGATCGGTATGCCATCAATATGTCTTGGTACATCAAAGTAAATTAAGATTAGGATTACAATTTCGGTGAAATCTATTCGGGTGCCGTAGCAGTGAAGGTACCATAACGCACCTTTGAATCCATGCTCGAAAATGTGCTTGCGCTCGGTACCATTAGCTGCAAACGAGTCGATGTGTATTGCGTCTCTGTGGTCCCTCACAGCTACCAGCAGCCGACTGGGCAAAGACAAGAAATAATTCAAAGTAACTAAACAACTCTCTATGACTCTAAATAGCGGATTTAATTAAATCTACAGCAGTGACCAAACGTTTTAGCTAGTTTCAGACTAGCTATTCGAGCTTGCGCTGGGAAACACTTTACCTATACCGCTGACCTATCATTTGTGTTGCCATAAAGTTTGATCCGAGTTTTATTTCATCCCTATTACGCATTAACATATGTCAACCAATTTTATGGCTAACGCCCCGTCAGATTTCATGAAAAGGCGAGCGATGCAATAATTTCAGGGTATCTACAGCAAATACAGTCACTACATAACATCTACCTATCCCGTGAATGCGAAATGCTTCACATATCAGCTTGTGGCAGCAGAGTGCGCCGCACTGAGCTATAATTATGAAAGCACTTGTAATTATGATATTAGCTCGCGAACGGCTCCATCGCAAAGTTTGTTTCTCGTATACAAAAGTAGGAATAATGACAACACCAGCCAACCGACAACACAAACGCATTTACATTACACACTGACAAGTAGTGCGGCAACGCGTAGACATCGATCGGCACCTTTTCACCAGTGAGCATCTTGACTAGTGCGCTATTTTTTTTGTGGTTTGGACACTGACCCGTAATGCGGAAGCGCGCAGATTGCAATGGGCACCTCGTCGCCGGTGAACTTGTAGAGCAGCGCGCGCTGCGAGGAGAGCGTGGACCACACCTCTAGCGTGCGCCGGCCCGAGTCCACCCAGTACAGCGCGCCCGACACCCAGTCTGCCGACACCACAAGTTGCGACGAGCGAGGCACAGACCAATATGGCGAGACAATGCGACAGGTGTGTCGCATTGTCTCGATGTTGGAGGTGAAGGCGGAGCAGGGGCAGACACGACAGTGCCATAAGTGCGCTCGAAAGAGATACTTACATTTTACGTTTACCCACCATTCTAATAAAACAGAGTGTGGTCCTGTATATAATATTTGCAATGGTTGAGCAAACCGGTTATATATTGAGGGGATTCGGGAATCAAACCTGCCGAAAGCAACGGCCGAAAGTCTGTATCTACGAGTTGGCGGTTAGTCTATTCACTAGGCCTGTACACTAGCGAGGAGTAGAAATGGGGTTAAAGTGGGTTTGCGGGAAGCCCAGCGTGTTCTATGTAAGTGTGATTTTGATAGATGGTGATTTTACAAGCGAGCCCGCATAGGGAGTTGTTGGAATTGGAGCCTAGCCTTTGAAGACTACCGGATGGCCTGATTCCTAAAGGAAGTAACTGAAGTATATCTTTTATTCTGTTTATCCTCAAAACGTTTATGCAAGTAGCAGGGAAAGCGCAACGCAATATAGGTTCAGGAGTATAAGTGTTATAGAAAGAGGTAGCGTACCGTAGGCCATATCCTCGACTGCTTGAAGACTTTCGGAGACGAGGACACCGCTCACGCCCAGCTCGAAGTCGCTCATGCGCAGGTAGTGGATGGACTTGAGTGTCTCGTCGTACATGTATAGCACCTCTGTAACAAGCACCATTTTCCATGAAGTTCCTTAACATGGCTTGCTAACACTTACAGTGACGATTGTGGCGTCGGCCGAGGGTGCGTTAGCGCACGCGTACGGTCGCCCGCCACATCAAATTACCGCGACCTCACCACGTGTGTTCTTAGCGTCAGTTGCGAGAGAGACAGAGACTAACCATCCACTTAATTGTAGGCGAGTGCGTCGACAGCCCGAGCCGCAACTTGACGGACGACACGTGCAGGCGGCCGAGGGTGCGGTAGCGCATGCGCATCGTCGCCCGCCACATCAAGGTATCGCGACCTCACCACGTGTGTTGTTAGCGTCAGTTGCGAGAGAGACAGAGACTCACCATCCACTTGATTGTAGGCGAGCACGTGGACAGAGCCGAGCCGCAACTTGACGGACGACAAGTGCAGGCGGCCGAGGGTGCGGTAGCGCACGCGCACCATCGCCCGCCACATCAAGGTACCGCGACCTCACCACGTGTGTTGTTAGCGTCAGATGCGAGAGAGACAGAGACTCACCATTCACTTGATTGCAGGCGAGCGCGTCGACAGCGCCGAGCCGCAACTTGACGGACGACACGTGCAGGTGGCCAAGGGTACGGTAGCGCAGGCACACCTTCGTCCGCCACATCAAGGTACCGCGACCTCACCACGTGTGTTGTTAGCGTCAGTTGAGAGAGAGACCGAGACTAACCATCCACTTGATTGTAGGCGAGCGCGTCGACAGCGCCGAGCCGCAACTTGACGGACGACACGTGCAGGCGGCCGAGGGTGCGGTAGCGCACGCGCACCGTCGCCCGCCACATCAAGGTACCGCGACCTCACCACGTGTGTTGTTAGCGTCAGTTTCGAGAGAGACAGAGACCCACCATCCACTTGATTGTAGGCGAGCGCGTCGACAGCGCCGAGCCGCAATTTGACGGACGACACGTGCAGGCGGCCGAGGGTGCGGCAGCGCACGCGCACTGTCGCCCGCCACATCAAAGTACCGCGACCTCACCACGTGCGTTGTTAGCGTCAGTTGCGAGAGAGACAGAGACTAACCATCCACTCGATTGTAGGCGAGCGCGTCGACAGCGCCGAGCCGCAACTTGACGGACGACACGTGCAGGCGGCCGAGGGTGCGGCAGCGCACGCGCACTGTCGCCCGCCACATCAAGGTACCGCGACCTCACCACGTGCGTTGTTAGCGTCAGTTGCGAGAGAGACAGAGACTAACCATCCACTTGATTGTAGGCGAGCGCGTCGACAGCGCCGAGCCGCAACTTGACGGACGACAAGTGCAGGCGGCCGAGGGTGCGGTAGCGCACGCGCACCGCCGCGCCGCCGCCTGCTACCACCAGGTACTGCGGACGCCCCGCGTCTGTCGGCATATGTACATCTTGATGAAATTTATAACTTTGATTCCATGACACACTTTCATTCACGAGAGTACAGTTTGAAAGGATTTTGTCTAGTTGCCTTTTAAACCTTCTTAAAATTAAGTTCAATTTAACAATTATGTTCATGCAGTAAAATAAGAATGTATCATGTTTGAGAATTAAACTTCAAAGGGATGTCGACAATGAAGCTCAGGTCTCATTGTGGTCAAGTGGCGAGCAGCTTGTAATTCTACGTGTAGGATGCGTTGCCGCGCAGCAGGCACGGGTCCGACCACAGCCTGTGCTGGCACGCGTGCGCTTGCTGCGGCATCAGCACATGTGGTATATTTGTACATCTCTAAGAGTACCGACACAGGGGAGCAGTACCGTGACAGGTGTGGTTGTCGCCGGCCAGCAGCTTGTCCTCCGGGCACACGCAGGTGTAGGACGCGTTGCCACGCAGCAGGCACAGGTCCGAGCACAGCCTGTGCTGGCATGCGTGCGCTTGCTGCGGCATCAGTACATGTGGTATATTTGTACATCTCTAAGAGTACCGACACAGGGGAGCAGTACCGTGACAGGTGTGGTTGTCGCCGGCCAGCAGCTTGTCCTCCGGGCACACGCAGGTGTAGGACGCGTTGCCACGCAGCAGGCACAGGTCCGAGCACAGCCCGTGCTGGCATGCGTGCGCTTGCTGCGGCATCAGCGCCGGATGGTATGCGTGCACGCCTGGATCAATCACAGACTTCAACAGTACAGATACATCCGTACGATACCTTTGCAATTGGCTCGATACAGAAAGTAAAGACAAGTTAATTAATGGTACCAGGGATAAATGACGGACACACTGAATTTGTCTCGGCTTTTCACATAAAATGGTAATTTGCCTTGGTAAATTGGATCGTCTGATTCCTTATAAGTTTATTTATTGTTATATTATTATTAAATTTTATTATTATCGCGTATTATATTTATTATATTTTAACGTGCTTTGAATGCCGGGACACAGGCGATGCTATACCAAAGAATAAGCAAGAGTACTAAACTGACCGTAGATGCGATCATTGGCGATTGTCTTGCGCTCCTTGCCCGTAAACTTCTCACAAGACTGGAACAAATCATAGGTAACACATTGTTTAGCGATAAGGCTACAATCGAGCTGTGGACCACGACCTCAATGAAGTTAGGTAATTGTGATATTGTGAGCTTGATAATGTTTTGAAAACTTACGGTTTTCCGGTGTGCAATGCCGTGCTTGGCCGACATGTTTCGTAAGTTCAAAACCGTAAGTTTTCAAAACATTATGTACAGCGACGGTGTAAATCTAAGAACTAATGTAAGCTTGTACTTTAATTACAACGATATAACCGTGAGAGGGGTGACAAAAGAATAATGACATAATAGGTACATAAGTGTGTGAGGGTATGGTGCGGTTCCACCTATAGTGGTTCCCCAGTTGCCAATGTACCTGCAGCGTGTTGGTGCCCCAGTCGCTCCAGTAGAGAGTGCTCTCGAACACGGATATCCAGTAGGGGTGGTGCAGGATGTTACGCAGCACCTCCTGCCGACGAGCACCAAATAAAATGCACACCGCTTTATTCACCACAGCCACACCAATTGATACTTAGAAGAAGCGAAAGTTTCGTACATAACAAACGAAACGAGATACATACATATCCTATGAAGCAACATTGTTGTGGGACCTCCCCATGTCACATTTACAAATAAGATTAGACGAAGAACAACACCGTAAGAAAAAGGATTTATTGAATAGCAGTCTGTTAGAATAGGAACCTATGGTAGAATTTTATGGAGAGCTTTTGGAAGTGGGGTGGGGTGGAAAGCGTTTTATGGAAGGAAGTGTTGAACTCAATAGAGGCGCTTGTCGAAGAACCCGAGGTGCAGCCCATTGAGCCACGAGTGGATTCGACGGGTAGTGGTAGGTGGGTGAGGTTAGTTTAGGTTAGGTTTGGCTCATAGTCTAGTGGTTTACAAAAGAGTAGTGTCGAAAAAATCAACAATGATCCCACAACACTGTCTTATTCGAGATTAAAATGTACATTTTCGTTGAAAATTAGAGGGAGGTTCACTCTACGGGTTCGAAATCCATGTTAACGGTGGGTCCACACGAGTGAAGTAGAGTGAGGGTGGATGAGGCTATAATAGGTTAGGAAGACGTACGTGGCGGCCGGTGCCGTCGAGGCGGATGCTCTCGATGCCGCCGCCGTCGGCGTGTCCGTCCACCCAGTAGAGGCGCTCGTTGGAGAAGTCGAGGTGCAGCCCGTTGGGCCACACGAGGCCGCTGCGCACGAACGTGCCCGCCTCCGAGCCGTCCATGTTGGCCCGCACGATCTCCGCCACGTCGCCCCAGTCCGTCCAGTACATCTGCCTGCATCAAACAAATGAGTAGCGACGCGTTCACAACTCATGTCTGCTGGTTGAGAGCAAGTCAATCTGTCCGAGCATAACTTTCTTTCGGTATTCGACCGGTACTATCTCTAAGTATTTGGACTTCTGAACTTCGTTCTATTTTTTTAAGTAACTGGACATGGATGGCTAGTACCGAACTGACCGCCCTATGGTAGCCTAAACACACCAAATGGGAACCAGATGCCTTCTTATATTTCTCGGCTACATTGAACTGGATGGAAAACAGTCAGAGAGTCACCCTCGTCGCACCAGAGTGTGAAGGTGAGTGTTCATGTGAATGAGATAGTGAGAGTCACCCTCGCTGCGGGTGGAGCGCGAGCGCGCGTGGGCGGTGCACGTCGCGCGCGACCAGCACGCTGCAGTTGTGTCCGTCAAGCGTGCAAGCGCCGATGCGCTGCAGCCGGCTGTCCGTGAAGTAGAGCGCGCCCGTCAGCCACTCCACGCACACGTCCTCCGCCGTGTCTAGCCCGTTCGACACCACCACCTGAACCCACACCGACTCCATGAACAATTGAAACATTTCTGCTTATACATCACAGAACGGAGGACTAAACAATTTCATTCGATTGCTGATGCTGAGATTGATAGACTGTTGAGATTGATAAACTACTGAGATTGATAGACCACTGAGATTGATAGAATACTGAGATTGATAGACTACTGACATTGATAGACTACTGAGTTTTTTTAAAGGTTCGTCCACGCAGAACAGTTTCTTACATTTACACGTATTACAAGAAAGAAAAACCACACTATCTACAATTAAGGACAAACACAACATGCACAAATTAATTGCTAACTTACGAAAAAAATTCGTCAATTTGATTGATAGACTGCTCAGATTGATAGACTACCGAGATTGATAGACTACTGAGATTGATAGACTACTGAGATTGATAGACTTCTGAGATTGATAGACTACTGAGATTGATATACTGCTGAAATTGATAGACTACTGAGATTGATATACTACTGAGATTCAAAGATAGTTCTTGTAATATACGCAGTCTTGAGACGTTTTTTAGCATTCCTGACACTATCATAAATGTATTTTAAGAAATTTCTGAGACTATAAATTACCAGATTTATAGTTTCGGTAAATCGATTTTTAGAAACGAGTCAAGATAAGCCTATTGCTCAGTTGTCATTTCTTTACAGAAGTTAAGATTATTAGTAAATTATTAGTAAAAAAAAGATTAATATTATAGTAAATTCCACGGTGATTAACATTTTCATCTGTACGATGTTTACAAACAGATCATATCCGAAAAGCCTAACGTGTCAAGGAATAGTTTTTTTAAATCCGAAACAAATTGACTGAATGTAGAAAAAACACTTAAGAGACTTTGGACATACCTATCAACAGATGAACGAAGAATTCGTAAGGTTATTCTTTGAAGACTAGTCGCGATAGAAACGGTAACGATAACGTAAATGGACCAACCCTCTGAAGCTAAATGTGTCTGTCTGCCTGCACGGCGGTAACGCAAGTGGTAACGAAACCTAAGGATAATAAGGATAAGGCGCCTGAAAAAGTAGTTATGGTGACAAACAATATATATGATGAGGTAAATGGCTGCAAATATCGAAACATGAATGTATCAGTAAATACTTGCTTAGCAACACCAAAACTTAACAAATCTTTGGTTGCATTTCGTCGTTATTGCCGATTTAGGTTACAGATATTACTTTAGGTATATGTATTTAATTAAAAAACCGGCCAAGTGCGAGTCGGACTCGCGCACGAAGGGTTCCGTACCATCGTATATTTAAGGAAATTACGGAACCTCGGTTGTGCCTTCTGAACTTCGCCTCTACCCGCTTTTACCCTCAATCCCGAAGGAATTAGGTGACATGCCAGGATCTTCTGTTTACGACCACGGCTACATTGAACTGTATGGAAAACATGGACAATTTATTATTGCCGTTTCAACCATAGGTATTATCATCTCATGCGATGGTACCAATCGTAGGGAAAGGGCACCTATAGTTTAACATGGATCCAAACATCTCCCAACAAACTCGCATTCGTAACGAAATTCATTTATCCAATTCTGAAAAAGAAAGAAAGTGATTCATAAACGGGGCGGGGATTTGAACCCGCTACAAACATCCAATGCTGAATGTAACGATGAATATAAAAAAATATCATTAAATTGTTTTTTTTTTTGTTCTCATTACAAAAAATATATATATATTTTTTTTATTAAAAGAAAGGAACTTCAATCGAGAATTGATACATGAAGAATAATGTAACTTAAGCAACGTGGAAAAATATTTATTTTTATAATATGCATTACAAAGCCTATTTCAAAAAAATTTACAACAGTCGTCTCGATATGACAAATTATCAGATTCTAACCGTATTATGTGAAATCAACATAAATGTGTCTCCAAAAAACATCTACCCTTAATATAATCATATCATGAACATAATTGTATCATTTTGAAGCCCTTCAAATATCCAGGGTGGTTTGGTTACCATGATAAATCATTCGCTAGGTGCATAGTAGGTGAATAGGCAAAGGAGGCAAAATGAGGGCCGAGTGCACGAAAGGACAAAAAATCAAAATCAACGTCAACTCCAAGGGGTTTACTAAAAGTGACGTGTTTGAACATTGATTAACCCAGCCGTCCTTTCGTGCAATCGGGGCTAAGTTTGACGTTTAGTTAAATTTCGTACCATGCCAAGTGGTATATTTTAGTTCACTTGACCGAATAACTCAATACCTACCAGCGAATGGTATGTTTTGCTGGTTCGGTTCCAGCCTTGCATTATATTCGTAAAGTAGTTCTTTTTACTGGGTTCTTTCTTTAATTAAAGTGTCCTTGCTTCACGGTCGATTATACGTACATACAAATCATATTCGTTGGAAAAAGATATGTCCTTCTTTTTTGTTTCTTATTTTTATAATGATAGTAATGATTCATTGTTTAGCCTTGAAAGTACCTTACAGTAGGTTTGTAGGTTACCAGGTTTACTGGTTCCATAAAAAACTAACGTTTAAACTGAAAAAGCAGTAATAAAAATATATGTATTTGAAAAATATGTTTTTTAATGTTTCTATAACTCTTTCCTTCATCGGTTTGTGATTTCCCACCATAGACTTGCATGTGTATAGAAAATTGTTACACATAAGTGGATATATACGATAATATATCACTTATTGTTAATAGTGTCTAGGCCAAAAACGTCCTTTGCGTTTTTTTTAAACAGAAAATGTATATAAACATTTTACGATAAATGTTTTTGCCTACCTACCCATTGAAACGATTGATAAAGCATTTTGAAAGCTAAACACAATTTTATTTCATTTATTTATTCTACTTCTGGTAGTCAAACTACACTAAGGGCCGAGTGCACGAAAGGACAAAAAATTAAAATCAACATCAATGTACGATAAAACACGTCACTTTGTACAGACAGTATGGAAGGAACTCTATGCGGTTCACTAAAAGTAACGTGTTTGAACATTGATTAACTCGGCCGTCTGCAACCGGGGCTAAGTCATGTCACAATTTGATTGATCCGCGGATTCGATCAACCAGTGAAGAAAAACCCGCAAAGAAACTTCATACTTGCAATGTCATACTTGCAATATTTATGTATGGTACTTGTTATGTTAACCCGCAAATATTGCGGCTTGTAGCCTAGTGGCGCGGGGACTGGCCTAGCGTACCAGAGGTCTGGGTTTAATTCCGACATGCACCACTGTCTTTCTCATTCCGAGTTCGATAAGTGCATTTCGTCAAGAACGCGAGCTGCTCCATGGTTCGGAATCCATGTAAAACTGTAGGTCCCTTTCCCCTACAAGATGGTAGGGTTTAAGCCCGCCCGGGTTGGTACCATCGCATTGGATGAAAAGATGGTCGAAGCGACAATAAAAAAATGTCCGTGTTTTCCATCCAGTTCAATGGAGCCTCGCTCATAAAAGGGAAGGTCCTGGCATGGCACCTAATTCCTTAGGGAATCAGGTGTATTGGGCTAATATCATAACGGTAGTTGTGTGGTATTAGCCATCCATGTCTGGTCGCATAAAAAAAATAGCTTAGATATTTTTTAAAAAGCTTCTCTGTTCCATTACAGCAATAATTTGATGTTTCTAAAAATTCAATATTAGGTTACGTTAAAAATATGTAGAGAGAGATTTTTCCATCCAGTTCAACGTAGCAATATACAAATTAGTTAAAGCTATGCTATACGTTTGCTTTGTATATTAAAAAAATGTATGTTTTTTAATATATTCATATGTTGTATCCATTGACTTATATATTACTTCGTAAGGACCCGGTCAACGCGCACGAATAATGGCACCATTACGTTGGCCCTAAAATATTCGTTTTAGGGCCAACGCGACTCAGTCGTCTGCGGACCACTGCAGAGTGATGTTGAGTCGTGAAAATGCCCTTGTTGCGTAGTAAAAGGATGCATAAAATACGATACGAAAGTTACAAAGACACATGTAATAACGTATCATCGATAAGTAAACTCAGAAAATATTTTTTTCTGTTTAACAATTGAATAATTGTATTTTCAATCGATAATTTAATTAACTACCAAACTTCATAAGCGGGCAAGTGACGCCATGCCGCGCGTCGCACGTGTAGGTGAATTAACCTTGTACGGGCGTCCTTTTTCTTTCTGGTTTATTTTGGAGTGGATATGAGTATGAGTGGGTAATCAAAGATTTTTTTTAATGTGATCTATCATGTGACCACTCGAAGTAAACGTCCCGACCTGATCTACTTGCCTGTTATGTCAAAATTACTTTTCGTTATATCTTGGGAAACACTGGTCATATACCTATCATGCGACCACTCAATGTAATCGTCCCGACCTGATCTACTTGCCTGTCATGTCAAAATTTGTTTTCGTTATATCTTGGGAAACACTGGTCGTAGACCCATCATGCGACCACTCAAAGTAAACGTCCCGACCTGATCTACCTGCGTGTCATGTCAAAATTTGTTTTCGTTATATCTTGGGAAACACTGGTCGTAGACCCATCATGTGACCACTCAAAGTAAACGTCCCGTCTTGATCTACCTGCCTGTCATGTCAACATTTGTTTTCGTTATATCTTGGGAAACACTGGTCGTAGACCCATCATGCGACCACTCAAAGTAAACGTCCCGACCTGATCTACCTGCCTGTCATGTCAAAATTTGTTTTTGCTATATCTTGGGAAACACTGGTCGTAGACCTATCATGCGACCACTCAAAATAAACGCCCCGACCTGATCCACCTGCCTGTCATGTGTTTCCCAAGATATAACGAAAACAAATTTTGACATTCCAGATAGTTAGATCAGGTCAGGGCATTTACTTTGAGTGGTCGCATGATGGGTCTACGATCAGTGTTTCCCAAGATACAACGAGAACAAATTTTGACATGACAGGCAGGTAGATCAGGTCCGGACGTTTACTTTGAGTGGTCGCATGATGGGTCTACGATCAGTGTTTCACAAGATACAACGAGAACAAATTTTGCCATGACAGGCAGGTAGATCAGGTCGGGACGTTTACTTTGAGTGGTCGCATGATGGGTCTACGATCAGTGTTTCCCAAGATACAACGAGAACAAATTTTGACATGACAGTCAGGTAGATCAGGTCGGGACGTTTACTTTGAGTGGTCGCATGATGGGTCTACGATCAGTGTTTCACAAGATACAACGAGAACAAATTTTGACATGACAGGCAGGTAGATCAGGTCCGGACGTTTACTTTGAGTGGTCGCATGATGGGTCTACGATCAGTGTTTCACAAGATACAACGAGAACAAATTTTGCCATGACAGGCAGGTAGATCAGGTCGGGACGTTTACTTTGAGTGGTCGCACGATGGGTCTACGACCAGTGTTTCCCAAGATATAACGAAAACAAATTTTGACATGACAGGCAGATAGATCAGGTCTGGACCTTTACTTCGAGTGGTCGCATGATGGGTCTACGACCAGTGTTTCCCTAGATATAACGAAAACAAATTTTGACATGACAGGCAGTTAGATCCAGACCAAGCAGGTACAAGAGAAAATTCAAATTGTATTTAACTTGAATACCTTGAAATTACAAAAAACATTTTTCATTCATAAAAGGTAATAGAACTTAAAAGTTTAAATTAAAAAGAAAACATTTAAGGACGCAGGTACAAGGTTACATCGTTAGACCTAATGCAAAATGGCGGCGAGTTGTCAACACGACTTTGACACGGCGCTCACGTAGTTCTTCCGAGTTTGGATAGATGGCGCTACTTTTTGCTTGTATGGAGAAGATTTGTTTCAATTCTATGCAAGGGCGTATCCTTACCTTTGAAATCATTGGTTGTATCATATTCAATCTCTAATTTGCATATGGCGTTAATACCTACACACCGACTTCATGAATTATTGACGAAGCATCGTAAATACATCGCGCGTGCATAGAAGACGCCGCGCCGAAAGCCCCACCGAACAAGAAGAATGGTCCGCGACCATAGATAATATAATATTACTGCTTAATATTTCCGCGACCAACTGCCGACGCGAGGCGAGCGTTCATCTATATAAAGTAGTCATAGACCTAGATGCGCGCGCAGCGTGTATAAAGTCTAGCACGTGTGAGCGAGAAGACTATCGAGCAGACTGGCGTGCGGGGAGGCGGCGGCGCGGGGGCCATACGCCGGGCTCAGCGATGTGGGTGCGAGCGGGATAGACAATATAGACGTATGTTGTATGGGGACCCCCTTTAATTCTAACTATTTCGTAATGTCTATGATTTGTTGTTCTAGCGGCATGGGAAATACACACTCTGTGAAAATTCCAACTGTCTAGCTCTCGGTCTAGCTATCACGGTTTCTGAGATACAGCCCTGTGACAGACGGACAGACGGACGGACGGACGGACGGACGGACGGACGGACAGCGGAGGCTTAGTAATAGGGTTCCGTTTTCACCCTTTGGGTACGGAACCCTAAAAAAACGACTAGTCATTGTTGTCTATTTAATAGGTATCAATAATTCTAGACAATCAGTATATTCATCAGCAGGTACAGACCAACATCTATTTTATATAGCCAATCTATATAACGCAACCACTTGGCATAGGCAGACCGACATATTTAGATCAGAAGGTTGGTCTGTAACATGTGAACCCAGATTCAGCCATTTACCTTATCGTGACCAAAAATGTCGTGACCTCCCGTAATATATATGGAATAAGAAGATACTCGATAACAGCCATGTGTAGGAACATTGCCGCAAGTAAGTAGGTATGTAGAACGAACCTCCCTCGTGTGCTCGGGGTCGGCGAGCTCCGCGCGCGCGATGGCCTCGTGTCCCTCGTTGATCTCCGTCCAGTACACGTGCGTGCCGTCCGACGCCACGCCCACCGCCTGCCGACACATACAACCCTCCGGATAGAGTAGGTGTCGGTTCGCTCAGTGTGCAATGCAGACGTTCGTCCCGTGACGTGACGCGAAGTAGTGGCGTACTCTGCGACTCACAAGTTGATGCAGGTGCGGGCCGTTAGGGCACCCCATTTTGCCCAGGCTTCTTCTCGGCAGGCATGGAGGCTGGTGTTCATTGGAGGCCGCTATGAGCTAGCGGCGGGCATCTCATAGTCTCAGGGGTCGGAGTGGAGGGAGCGAAGGGGGAATATAAAGTGCCCCAAAATGGAGACAATGTGCGAATGTGACCCAACCTAAGCACTGATTCACACGACAAAAGACTGCAGATAGAAAACTACAATTCCCCCATTTTCGTACACGTGAGAAACAGCGCTTTACTTGATTCGTGAACTAGAGCGTCTCACTCGGCATGCAGGCCGACCGCGACGTGTGTACCTGCTCGAGGTGCGTGGCGATGGTGACCGTCTTTTTGCTCTTGAGATAGTAGGCCCGGACCTGGTCGCGCAGGCTGTAGAACAGTATGCCCTCGCCCTCTGCAGGGCACGACAAAGTGAGCTCATACAATAGGAAAAGGATTGCTGCGACATATCCCAATCATTAAAGGTCTCCAAGTCAACAACAGGTAGCAAATTCAGTATTCAGTACAAATGTATTATCAAAACCAAGATGAAGACTACCAGAATGACCAAATCGACAATGACACAAAAATCGCTAGGAGGATTAATGCAGTTCGCGAAAAAATACTGCATAGTTTATTGAGCGGCTCGTAGCCTAAGTGGCGCGGGGACTGGGTTCAATTCCTCGCCTCGACACGCACCACTTTCTTTAGCTCTTTCTGAATTCGATAAGTGCATTTCGTTACGAATGCGAGCTGCTCCATGGTTCGGAAACCATGCAAAACTGTAGGTCCCCTTCCCCTACTATGTGTTTATAATGGTGGTAAGGTTTAAGTCCGCCCGGGTTTGTACCATCGCATTGGATGAAAAGGTGGTCGAAGCAGCAATTAAAAACTGTCCGTGTTTTCCATCCAATTCAATGTAGCCGTGCTCGTAAAGGGAAGGTCCTGGCATGGCACCTAATTCCTTCGGGAATGTGGTGTATTGGGCTAATATCATAACAGTAGTTGTGTGGTATTAGCCATCCATGTCAGGATGCATAAAAAAAATATTGAGTGTTGATATTTGTAAATCTAAATTACCTTTAGCGATACAGTTGTACTGATCCTTGGCCAGTACGTATTGTTCGTCACAATAGCAAGTATGATATCCCTTTTCATTAGTGCAGTGCTGTGCGCATGCGTCGTTTAGCTCTCGGCACTCGTCCACGTCGCGACACTTCTCGCTGGTGACGGCGGTGTAGCCGCCCGGGCAGCGGCAGTACGGGCCGCTCGGGGTCTGCAGGCAACCGTGTGAGCACGCCAACGTCGAATTTTCGCAAGCTGCAACACACATACACATGCTTCAAGTCACTCGGCTCCGACGGCCGTGGCCGTCCGAGCATACCGGGTTCACGCGAGTGCAAGTTGTGACACATTACGTGTTCACGTCGCGACAAGGCCAACCAGAGAAGTGCATGGAGCCGCCCAGGGATTGGCAGTGCGAGCCGATCGTGATTGGAAAACAGATGTGTGAGCATACCAGCGCCAATTTGGCGTAAGGTGCAACATACAGTTAGCGCATAACTCGTTCACTGCATGCTCGTGTAATCGCCCAGGCAGCAGAAGTGTGGCCCGCTCTGGTCCTACTGTCAGGTGTTTGAGCATACAGGAGTCAAGAATGAGTCGCGATGTCGTACACACAGAAAACAAACAAATCGTCCAGGTCGCTGGACGATTAGCTGGACACACTGCGGGCGTCCGCAATGCAATGGGTCCGATGCAGATGCAGCGTACTCTCCGGCAAGGCGCCTAGACGCTGCCATAACTGGTGACCAGCGTGTTGCAACCAGGAAGGCACCGCGAGTTGGAGGTACGACGTAAAGGCAGCTACTATTGGCATAGCCAGGCGCCTCGTCGCTAACGTCCCTGTACTCTTAATTCGGGTGTAGCACCCATGCAACGCCGGCGTGCGGTGGAGGTACGACTAAGAGGCAGCGAAACTCGCTGTCGGCATAGCTCAGCGCCTTGTTGCAACAATCCCTGCTGTCGTGACACATGTGTAGCAGCCTGGCAGAGCCGTGATGCGGTGCAGGTGCGACGTAGAGGCAGCGATACTCACTGTCGGAGCACCCCGGCGCCTCGTCGCTGCCGTCCCTGCACTCCGGCACGCCGTTGCAGACGCGCCGCTGCGGCAGGCAGAAGGAGAGGTCGTGGCAGGGGAAGTAGGCGTTGTCCGGGTTGCAGATGAAGCTCAACCGCGCCGGAGGAGCCTCGGCGTATTTGTCCCGCCCAGCTGCCACAAACGTTCCGTTAGTACATTAGTGGGTAGTTGTGTAGCGGGGAGCGAATTTGTCCGACTTGTAAAGGTTTCTAATACATTAACTTGGAAAATGGACTGTTTTTTTAACTCAACTGAAATTTTACATTGAATTTGTAAAATTGTATTTTTTTACTGTGTTGTGAAACCTGCACTACTGTAGTAGTTTAGGAAGACCCTGCCCGCATAAATTACTGTTAATACACAAAAAAGTTGACTATGAGATGGAGGTCGCGGATTTGCAGACAATGATGGAGGAGCAGAGCAGAGTCACTTAATCAGTTCCGGTGTTTTGCTAGGAAGGCTCTCGGTGCACTCTCGGGTAGCTGGCCTGGCAGAGGTCGTGGAGCGCAAGATATGAGGCCGCGCCGAAAGTCCTTCTGATACCGGTACAGTCTGGAGGACAAGTCTGAAGACTCTTCGCAGAAGGTAGTCGAGATAGGGATAGCGGACTTCAGCGGCGACTCCATCGAGCTTTCTCACCGCCTGGGGTTGAGTCAACGGACTCACGATATGCCTTCATGCAGTTTATGTCAGGTTCGCTCATCTCAGAACCCGAGCCGCGGTTTGGAAGGGGAAGACATCGCTCTAGGGCTCCGACATTACTGTATCAGGACTACAAACACAACGACGCAGCCTCGTCGAACGTCACATCATACTGACTGCAGTTGGACTCGTCGCTCCGGTCCGCGCAGTCGGCCACCTCGTCGCAGCGCCACAGCTCGGGGATGCACTGGCCGTCGTCGCACGCGTGGTACCACTTTTGGCACCCTGCTCCTGCTGTTGCTGTCTCGCTTGACTGCACATACAACGACGAGGTCAAGGTCAGCGTTAGCTTGGCGGTGCGAGATACTCCGACTCTTGGTGCAAAAGATGAAAAATTATGTTCCTAGGCGTGTCGGAGGGGTCGTCACATTCAACATATGTGACAGAAGTAGGCACAGGTGCAAAGTGCCTGCTGGGAAAATGTGTCTGTTGGTTTATCCCCCTAGTACATATCATCGAAGAAACTAATTTTGAATGTTTAAGTAATTTTAGAGAATGTCCGTATCCAGACCCACTCGATATAATCATTTAAATATTTTCGAAACTACTATATTAAATGTATTCGACTTTTATATCCTTAAAATCCGTGCATTGAACATAGAAAAAGGGTGTCCAACGTCTGCTATACAAAGTGAAGAGATTGAGAAAATATTCACTTAATTCCGTGGAGGTGAAGAAATCACCTCCATGCCTAGTTCAAAAAGTCTCTTAATTTGTATAGAAGATTACATTGTGTGGTACGGTGCAGTTGAGCTCATCGCTGAGGTCATGGCAGTCGGGCTCCCGATTGCAGCGCCAGCTGGCGGGGATGCAGTAGCCGCTGTCGGCGCAGCGGAACTGATGCTCCGTGCAGGATGCCTCCGCCGTCGCTGTCGTCACCTCTCCTGCAATAGAGAGCACAGTCGTGCTAGTCGGGCTCCCTCCCGGTTGCAGGCGGGGTTGCAGTAGCCGCTGTCGGCGCTGCAGAGCTGCAGCTTTGTACACGCAACTACCTGCAACGCCGCCGTCGTTATCTCCCCTGCAATAGAGATCACAGTTGTGACAGTCGGTCTCCCGGTTGCAGCCCTAGCAGGCGGGGTTGCAGTAGCCGCCGTCGGCGCTGCGGAGCTGCTGCCTAGAGCACGCTGCTACCCCGTTTCTTTCCCCGCTCGATCACGTGTGCCAGTTCATCTTATCAGAAGTGAGCATCGTTTCAACGCTGACGCACGTACATAACAAGGATAAGGTAGTACTCATACGAGCTACTACGCATCGTCTGCAAAGTCAGACCTTTGCAGACGATGCGTAGTAGCTCGATCAAATGGATAGTCGAAAAAGACGTATTGTCTGTGGGATATACCGCAGAAGTGTTCGTCGGAGCCGTCCGCGCAGTGCGGGACGCCATCGCATCTGTGGTCCATCGGCACGCACGCGAAGTTCCGGCACACGAAGACTCCGGCGTCGTCGCACGACACCGCCGCGTCCACCGCCGCCGCCGCGTCGCCGTGCCCCGGGAACTGCGCAGCCGCCGGCCGCGCAGCCGCCGCTGCCAGCCACGCGACCGCCGCCCACGCCAGCGCGCGCATGCTGCCGCCGAGGCTGCCGCGCACCACCGCCGCCGTGCCTCACCGTCACTCGCGAGGACACTGCGCGCAACGGAGCGATGCTTAATAACTACAATGTTGCAGTCCATTCCTCGCATGTATCGACACCAGAAGCGGGAGCACAAACGAACGATACAGCTGAACAGACCGATAATCCTCTATATTACTCGTTTTCAGCCTTACAGCCTTATTGTTGCGTTCGTGCTCCCTCTACTGAACGTACGTTTATCTCGTTGTGAAATAGATATATTTTCTGGTAATATAAAACTATATCGATCGTTCTAGCTCTGAGGTAAGACAAGTAGGTAGTCATAACGAAAACTAAAGACTAACGAAAAGTAGTACTTTGTGACGTCACTTTGCATTAGTTTGAGATTTCGTCTATACAAAATGTGTCAAAGCGACGTCACAAAGTACTACTTTTCGTTAGTCGTTACGACTATTTATCTCAGCCTAAGTATCTACCCAGCAGATGTATTTTTTAATTTTCGAAATTTTAATTGTAATCAAATCATATCAAAAGCTATTTCAAAAGGTTTTAGCTGAATCAAGTAAATGATGGTTGTCACAAGTTGTTGCAGAGAACATTGCAAGAATTCTAACAAAAATAAAGACGCAAAAATCCATGTTTAGAAAATATTTGTTTCGCAAAGTTGCTTTGCGAACACTTTGCAAAGCAACTCTCAACAATCAACAAAAATACAGTCCATTGACTTATACACAGTCAAAATTGTTAGGGCATGGTAACTAGGATATGGGGACAGTAGTGTTAGTTGTAAGTAATTTAAACGGAGCGTTGCTGTTTCTATTGTTATGGAATTGTTTGGCAGTTAGCATTTTGTGCATTCATAATTATGAACGGAAAAATATGTTATGTAAGCCCACGGAGATCGACGATGTAAACACGTGAAGTTTCTTTGCGGGTTCTTCTTTACTGGGTTAATCGAATCCGCTAAGTTTTGTGACGTAACTTAAGTGTAGTTTGACTAACAAAAAGTTTAAACATTAAAATCAAAAAAATAAAAATTAACAAAAAAAAATAACCGACTTCAAAGAAAAAGCACTAAAAAGTAAAAAATAATTTCCATTTTTGTAGTTACGTTTTCTTTTATTTTTTGAGTCGGCGTCAGCCGGGCACGCGCTGCGCCAATCAAGAGAACCTAACCTAACCTAACCTAACATTGGCTGACACCGACTCAAAAAATAACATAAATCGTAACTACAAAAATGGAAATTATTTTTTACTTTTTAGTGCTTTTTCTTTGAAGTCGGTTATTTTTTTGTAATTTTTTTTTAATTTGTTTATTTTTGTTGAATCTGAAGTACACTTACTAATTTGTACACGTCCTTTCCAATAAAAAACCGGCCAAGTGCGAGTCGGACTCGCACACGAAGGGTTCCGTACCATCAACACCAAAAAATCACGTTTTTTGTATGGGGCCCCCCTTTACTGCTTATTATTTTTTTATTTTACCTATTTGTTGTTAAAGCGGCAAAATAAATACACAATCTGTGAAAATTTCAGCTGCTTAACTATTACAGTTCATGAGATACAGCCCTGTGACAGACGGACAGACGGACGGACGGACGGACAGCGGAGGCTTAGTAATAGGGTTCCGTTTTTACCCTTTGGGTACGGAACCCTAAAAAGAATCACCGGAATCGGTTGGCGTTATATTGAGTTATTCGTCCATTTGTCGCGCACATCTTAATACAAATTTAAGACTTTTATGATTTTCTCATGGATATCATTGTCAGAACTTAACCAAATTAAAATGCGACCACTTGGGAAGCACTAGCTATCATTTAAGAAAATAATCATTAAAATCGGTTCACCCAGGCAAAAGTTATGAGGTAACAAACATAAAAAAAAACATACAGACGAATTGATAACCTCCTCCTTTTTTGAAGTCGGTTAAAAAGCAGAAAATTGGTATCTTGTTGGTAAGAAAATACAAGAAAATTATTTATTTAGAAATTGAATGTTCCATTTCTTTATGACTGTCGTGGCATCTTATACCGAGTGTGTCGGACAGGTCGGACACGTGCAAAGATGCAATTTTATTATAAGCAATGATTAATTCTTTAGTAAGATTTCATGATAATGAGCATTATTATAGAGATGTGATCCTATCCGTATGATTTTAACTTTTGATTGGTGTCGTTCTATTACGATATTTACGTAATTTGAACAAGCTCGATAGTCAAGCAATAGTTCGCGAATCCGCTGGTACCTCGGCTGGTACCTCGGCTGGTACCTCGGCTGGTACCTCGGCTGGTACCTCGGCTGGTACCTCGGCTGGTACCTCGGCTGGTACCTCGGCTGGTACCTCGGCTGGTACCTCGGCTGGTACCTCGGCTGGTACCTCGGCTGGTACCTCGGCTGGTACCTCGGCTGGTACCTCGGCTGGTACCTCGGCTGGTACCTCGGCTGGTACCTCGGCTGGTACCTCGGCTGGTACCTCGGCTGGTACCTCGGCTGGTACCTCGGCTGGTACCTCGGCTGGTACCTCGGCTGGTACCTACCTACCTACATTTGGCTTTTCTGAGCACCTTTTGTCCCGAGCGCAGCCACAAAAAAACATTTTATTTCCGATTAGACTCGGTGGCTGTGGCGAGCGACTTTTAAAAATATTTGAATTGAATTGAATTTATTTAATGAGTCAAACCAATCCTTGCATGACTGCATTTTTTAATTATTATTTTTTTGTTTATGCGACCTGACATTGATGGCTAATACCACACAACTACCGTTATGATATTAGCCCAATACACCACATGCCCGAAGGAATTAGGTGCCATGCTAGGATCTTCCTTTTATGAGCACGGCTACATTGAACTGGATGGAAAACACGGACAATGTTTAATTGCCGCTTCGACCATATTTTCATCCAATGCGATGGTACCAATCCGGGCGGGCTTAAACCCTACCACCTAATAGGGGAAGAGGACCTACAGTTTTACATGGATTCCGAACCATGGAGCAGCTCGCATTCGTGACGAAATGCACTTATCGAACTCGGAAAGAGAAAGACAGTGGTGCATGTCGGAATCGAACCCAGGCCTCTGGTACGCTAGGCCAGTCCCCGCGCCACTAGGCTACGAGCCGCTCAAGTTATAATAATTAATTTATAATAATTAACTTATTTTAACAAAATTAAGGCACGCATTACTAGTAATCGTTATTAATTTGTATAATGAGAGAATTGTTTCCGCCAACGAACTGCATCTGCAATGTGGCGGATGTATAAATATAATATAAGATCTCATTCCTTAGATGAAAACAACAATGAATAATAATTTTGAAATAAATATAAATTGGCACACACGAACAGCCATATTCAGAGTGGGCGGACTAACTTTAATACGCCAAACTAAACCGGTTTTTGTATGGTTAGTCCGGCAATAATCTCGTTCTAGGTTTTGGCAGGTTCTCTCAGAATACGGGATATGAATGTACAGGTGTAAAAATAAAAAAAATCCGAAACACCATATCTTAGTAGTACGCCAATTCGGTGGTGCGAGTATGTTCTGTCGCGTGGTTCACCTGGCGAGGATATGCTTGGAAATTTTGAATAAAAATAATTCTTTATTTAAATGAAATTAATTAACTGTTTAATTAATTCTGATAAATGCTCGATAAAAAACCTACTTAACTAGGTGCCATGCGCGGGCTTTCCTTATACTATTGCTCCAATATTCCGTGATTGCTCGGCTACCCCCTGTTTTCACCGCCTCCAGTTAGCTGAAATCCGATAAGTAACTTTCGGTTACATGGCATATTTAAATGGTGTACCCGAAAGTTAACTTTGGGATTTTTGTACTTGGAGGTGGTGGTAACGGGCGTACATTGAACTGGAGAAAACACGGACATTTTGTGTTATATCTTGTACGATGGTACGGAACCCTTCGTGTGCGAGACCTACTCGCACTTGACCGGTTTTTTCAATCGACATTGCTCTCTAACCCAGTCGTTTCGAAATGTGTTCGCTAGATAAACTCCGCAAACTTTCCTCAAGGAACGTATTTCTACTGCATTTATTCTACATTCGTGCCTCTTCTGCCATACCCAAAACTCGCTTCCATACACCAGTACACACACAGTACACACACAGTACACAGTATGCATCGCTATCCTAGCTTTAGGCGTAATCACTCGGCGGACGAAATGCAACTTAGTTCCCATGTGGTGTGTTAGGCTAATATCTGACGGTCAATTCGGTATTAGCCATCCATGCCCAGTTACATATACAAAAACTAAACATAATATTTAATCACTCACTTTGCTCACTCACCCGGCGAGTAAATTTACGATAGTAGCCTCCCCAGTACATGACTGTCATGATTGGTCTAAGCCCCGATTTTTATTTATTTATTTTAATGGAACCTTACAACGACGGCTAATACCACATTATACTACCCCAACACATCGCGTTCCCGAAGGAATTAGGTGCCATGCCAGGAGCACGGCTGTATTGAACTGGATGGAAAACACGGACCATGTTGCATTGCCGCTTCAACTAGTTTCATCCAATGCGGTGGTACCAACCGGGCTTAACCCTGGGAGGGTCTGGGTTCAATTCCTTGCCACGACACGCACCACTTTCTTTCTCTTTCCGAGTTCGATAAGTGCATTTCGTCACGAATGCGAGCTGCTCCATGGTTCGGAATCCATGTAAAACTGTAGGTCCCCTTCCCCTACTAGGTGGTAGGGTTTAAGCCCGCCCGGGTTGGCGCCATCGAATTGGATGAAAAGATGGTCGAAGCGGCAATGAAAAATTGCCCATGTTATCCATCCAGTTCAATGTAGCCGTGCTCATAAAGGGAATGTGGCGCATTGGGCTGATATCATAACGGTAGTTGGGTTGTATTAGCCATCCATGTCAGGTTGCATTAAAAAAAATTATTTTGATTTCGTGTCCTTTCGTGTACTCACCCCAAGACGAGGGAACAAGCAGTACCAATATCACCGAATAAGTTGATATCTCTCTTGGCTACAGCGCCTGTAGGATGGATCTAGACATGGGTTGGACCGATTTTCCTCCGCACATGGAACGGATACCATATTGTACAACATTGACAATTTGCACGCGATATAGCAAATAATATATAACGTACAGTAATATTGATGAGTGATCTTCACTTACCTTGTAACTTTATAAAATCACGCAAACAATCCCAATTATAATCGTTCCCCAATGTCACTTCCTCAGGCCACCACGTTTACAGATCAAAAGACGTGTTCGGGTGAGCTTGAACCGAAAGAAAAGTATTTTTTGGCCTACCCTCAACTCTACTCGGCGCTTTCGATTATGTTTGCGTTCAACTTCGTGGTTCAAAATTGTTTAAGCATTTTTTAATTATACCCGTTGAGCCTTAGATGAAAAAGGCGTTCAGCTATATATAATACTAAACGAAACACATATGATGATTTCCAATTTTCGTAGTCCACCCAATGAATTAGTGGAATGTGATGAAATTGGAATACCTATTAAAGTATTGTTCTTCGTGATCCTCAGCAATATCGCAATACCAAGGCCAAGGCATACTCGAAATCGTATATGAAAACCGGCCAAGTGCGAGTCGGACTCGCACATGAAGGGTTCCGTACCATCGTAAAGGGTATAACATAATTAAACAAACATACATTAATGAGGCTGGGGTGCACAATCTCGGGTAAGTGATAATTAAAATGTTTTAATACATATGTCTTTATTTTTCGTTACAAGAAAAAAAAAGATAGAACCCATAACATTTCGCATCAGAGGCAAGTCCTCTAGCCCCTTCACCACAAGCTGTAAATGTCTTGCAGCTCTAAAGACACTCTATAAAAGTCACTCCTACATAACAATGGAAATCTGGAGTAAGCTTACAGAATGCACGAGTACTGTCCAACCCAGGCTACGGTGCATACGGTCTACGGGAGCATACATTTTTTTTTTTTTTTTTTATGTGACTGGACATGGATGGCTAATACCACAAGTTCTGTCATGGTATTAGCCCAACACACCACATGGGAACTAGGTGCCATGCCAGGACCTTCCTTATATTGCACGGCTACATTGAACTGGATGGAAAACACGGACAATTTGTATTTTATATGGACATGGTGTATTGTCAAGCCTCTGGCCGTGGTTCGGATTCCACATAAAACTGGAAGGGGTCCTTACGTACTAGGTGGTAGGGTTAATCCCGCCCGGGTTGGTACCATCGCATTGATATCGTAAATGGCTTGTTGAACAATGAACATACGAATCATATTATCATGTACGGGGTGTTAAAGGAGGTATGGTCCAAAAGCTAGCCACATATTCCTTGGCATAGTTTAAGCAAAAAAGGTGGATGACATTTTGTTGTACGACTAAAAAAAATTACGTACAACAAAATTTGCCAAGGAATACGCTGACACCCTGTATAGCGATCACACTCCAGCCAACGTTTTAATACCCTAAAACATTTCCTTATACGTATCCTAAAATACACAGTTTTAGATAAACGAGAAAATCATGCCAAAACCTGCGAGCGCATGCTAGGTCTATGGCCAAAACAATCAACTCGCGCGACGAAAAAAATAATTGACCACGATCTATGTGTCGTGAAGTTTTGTCAGTTTAAATTGCCTTACCGAAGAAATACGAGAAGTTCTACGTAGGTAGTAGGCAAGAAGACATATTTTCAGAAGAAATCGCTTGTCCGATTGGAAAGGGTCGACTGGCCAAGTTGTCGCTAATGTTGGACGAAGAAGGTATTCTTCGCTTATCAGGACGCATAGATGCGGAGAAAGGGATCGACAGTAATAGGAAAACCCCTGGTGAATACTCCTGGGCGGCAGACATCCAGCAACGCGGCTATAATATACCATTCACAAGGATTGTACACCAACAATGAAACAGCGATAAACGAAATCAGACAAAGATACTGCTCCTACGTTACGTGTTGTTACGGGGAACAGTTAGATCTGTAGCTAGAAAATTCCAATTGTGTAATATTCGACGAGCGGTTTCTCTAAACCAGTGGTTCTTAACTGGTGCTCCGCAGAACAACCCTGGATGGTGGTCCCTGGAAGCACCCAAAATGGTCCGCAAAGCCATTCAAAAAACATTCAATAAGTGACGATTTGACAGGAATTCGTAAAGAGTGTGCAGAAAATACAGCAGTAAAACGATATAGGTATTTATCTCTGTAAAGTAAACTTTTGTAAAAAAATACCTTTTATCACGGAGCTCTCGTGAAGCGGGCAGAAGGGTCAGGTCAGGAACGGATGGTTCCGCGTTGAAGGAAACGAGAGTTGAGTAACACAATATGTATTCCTATATGTAATACATATCCTAGATATAAGTGGTATGACCGGGTTGAAGTGGAGGCGGGCGGAATACTCTCACGCCCCGCAACCGACGATGCCGGCCAAGGGGCGATCCCAAAGTGATGGTTACTCCCTGGAGCACTCTCTCGGGCCAGCTCTCCTACCAGTCCCGTGCTCCCACTAGATCTTGGTGTAGTTCTTCCTCAAATCTCCTCCTCCGCCCGTCTCAAACGCCCTGGGGAGAGACCAGAACAATGTGGCCTCTTCCCCGACACGCTAGCTCCCTCTCACTCTTGAGGCTGCGATCGGGGAAGAGATACTCGGAATAGAAAGAAAAAAATGTGTTCAGCTAACCTTATGTAAAGGGCAACGGGCAGACCTCCAGTCGGCCGTTTCTACATTTAAAATGTCGGGCGCATGAAAATCGCCTTAAAAATTTAGGATTTTGCATAAAAATATTTTTTAATAGAAAATTTTCTTCTTCTTCTTCTTTATAGAGAGGATCAAATTCTTCTTATTTTTCGAAGGCTTTGCACCAAGCTGGTGGATTGGCCTTTTTTTATTCCTTCCAACAAAAGTCCCAATGTCTACACTTCTTTCTTTTGTGTTGGGTTCCCTCCAAAAACAGGCGGCCAGTCACTTCAAACGAGGGCGGGTTGCCACCGCATTCCGTATCGTGACACTTTGCATGCGTGTTTTCCATTGCGCGCGCATGCTAGGTCTATGGTGTTTTCCACCCATAGTAGATTCCGTAGTCATGAATCCGGAATCCAGAGTCTGGAAAACCGCTTTTATAGGGGATTTTCTTGACGAAAAGATTCCGGAGCATTCCTAGCATGGAGGTGAAGCATTTCTTAACTTCTTCACCTCCATTTCCGTCGAAAAAAATCGCTTGAGAATGTTTGACTCCTGATTACGGAATTCCAGGACTAGGCCTGCTGCCGGTGGATCGTTCAACCGTCCAAGGGCTGTTACATACATGGGACTGGACTATTTTGTTCCTGTTTTTGTACCATGAGTTTTCGGACTAACGAACAAAAATTTTCATTCTCAAATGTGATTTGCAACCCCATCTGTTGACTTTTATTATCTGTATCTTATGTTATTCTTTCCCTACTATCACTTATTGAAATCCCCTACTGTCGTTACTGGTGGTGTGTTAAAAAATATATTTAACTGTACATGCTGGCAATACCACAGAATAACTAATAGTGCTAGCAATACTTTAATTAAAAACGTTTGTTGACAATGACATATTATTTCCATATTCTGTGACAAGTAGAGATGTTATATTGTCAGATATGTCTACGGTTCCAATTCCTGAAAATACTTGTGACTTTTAATAGATTCTTTGGAACGAACGGCGCGTCCCCTCGTTATCTGAATACTGGATTCTGTCCATTCCGCGGTGGTATATCGTTAGGTACCGACAATATGGTACCACAATAGATGTGCAGAGTAAAGGCAGAAGAAAAGTTCAGACGTGAAAAGTATTGCTATCAAGGTATATTTTCCAAATCTCATCAAACTGGTACTTCGCCTCGAACTGTGAGCTCGCGACTGTTTTAAGAAATAAAATGTTAGTAACATAAAATATGATATCCATGGTACGGAATTTATGGAAAAATATGGTACGATTTTAGTTTCAAATAATATTGTAACTATAATTACCCTTAGCCTTTTTGGGCAAGGTTTTAATTTCAAATTATTCTTCAACCCCATATCTCGGCAAATCCTTAACCGATTTGACTCATGCTCGAACTTCAAAATTCGATTTGCCTTATTTAATCGCCTACCAAATTGCATGACGTTCTGATGAACGATACTCGAGTTATCGTCGCACAAACGTGTATACTTACTTTGGTAAATCAGATTTAACTGTTGCTGCTGTAACTTTTTTTAACTAAATAAATACGTATTTCTGCTTCATGTGTGATCATGTTACTGTAATTTTCACGTTTCATTTTATGTTTCTTCCAGCTGTGCTTAAATGCATAAACAACGGAATATCCAAGTAGACTCGGAGAAATTCGCTCGCTTCGCTTGCTCGTTAAATAAGTATATTCTAGCGATTTTTATTTCGTAACATTTTATTGACCTTTAGACGTTATTTACTTGTGGCTTGTAGTCGGGCTCCATTTCCACACTTAAGCCTTTGTGGCGTATTTTGTGTCGAAGGTTTGTTCAGCTCATCTAGCCCAGCTCAGCCCAGAAGCGCAGTAGCCTCGATGGGTGTGCGCAGGCATCTTGGAGCGACCTCAGTGATTCGAGGATTGCTGCCCGTTGGGTCGCTACTCCTGTGCAGTGAAGCACGACGTGAGCAGCCGATTCTTCGTCCCCTAGACAAGCCCTGCACAAGGGACTGTTGGTTACATCTAGAACATACAGGTGTTTGTTGGGCTGACAGTGTCCAGTTAGCATACCTACCATGACGCGTAGGTTACCTTTCGTCTGATTTAGCAAACGGCTGGTCAGGCGTGGGTTAAGAGACGGGAACGCCTCCCTAGCCTGTCTGTATTCACTGGTGCTGTTCCATAGGTCTTGGTGTTGCGTGAGAGTTCTTTGACGTAGCCACGTACGGAGCTGACGTATGGTATTTAGAGTGTGCGGACAATACATTAGTGCGCGGATTATGGCCGGACTAAACCGGTTTTTGTATGGTTCGTCCGGTGCTAATGATAACTGATCATGTTTATCTAATCCAAGCATTTGATTTTCATCACTGAAAACGCGAGACAAATAAGGGTGCCACGATCACCAGGCAGGACTAATAAGAGAACGGTATGAAATGACGTCGACTGAGTTCTTGTGCGCAGTACAGCGGCGGCGCCGCGGAGGCGTGGTCGGTGACGGTGACTGAGGTGAAGATCTGAGACCCTAAGGCTGAGATAAATAGTCGTAACAAAAACTAAGACTAACGGAAAGTAGTACTTTGTGACGTCACTTTGACACATTTTGTATGGACGAAATCTCAAAGCAATGCCAATTGACGTCACAAAGTACTACTTTGCGTTAGCATTAGTTTCCGGTACGACTATTTATCTCAGCCTAAGAAATAAACGTTAGTTTCTGGCCAGCACGAACCACAGAAGTTTGCAGTCACGATGAATTTTTTTAGCGGTCACGATTACTGCGACTTTGTCACTGTGACGAAGTCACAGTGACAAAGTAATCATGAAGTTATTTATAGTACAACTCTAGTGCCAAGTAGCTGTCGATCACCGTAGCTCCTGTCGATTACCGGTTACCGGTTTTCGTCAGCTGATTTTACCGCGTTTCTAACCATTTTTGTTTATTGATTTTCCTAAAATTAGCTGTTCTCTCGTTTAGGGCAGCCACCGCACCTCATGAAATCACATGCCGTCGAGTAAACATTACACACACGCGTGACGCAGGCACGAACGCGCCGCGCCACTCGCAGTGATGTCTGGATTTTGGGCGTAATCGGAACAATCTGCCGTTGTATCCCTAGAGTGTAGTGAAACGGATCCAGCGGTGTGGAGGTGTGGGCAGGCGGAGCAGGCGGGCGCGGATGAGTCTGAGTTAACGAACTTGTGGCTGCGTCGTGCTGTCGCACTCCTCGAACTGTCCGAAGGTTTATTTTATTTTTAATTTCTGACTTATACTTTTCAGTTGGTTGAAATGGGTTTTTTCTGTGAAAACAAGTGCACATGACCTGCTATTAAGTTTATCACCGTTTGACTCCGCCATTCACAGCGAATTTCAGTGTCGACCGTTCAGTTTCAGGACGGTAATTTCGAAACGTAAACTCGGTTGAGGTAGTCTATGAAAAAATAACCAAGGTTAATTTGTAGAAGATTCGTCGCTGCCACTCCGCATATTCTGCAGATAAAACTTTTAAATAAAAAGAATGATAATTAAAAAAATAATTTATAACAAAAAATGTACACGGTGAAGATTTATTGTCAGAATATGTTCGTAAGACTCTAAACTACATGTTCAGCCTACCAGTGATATTGTAGGATTGCTGCACCCTTCTAAACCTGAGCCCAGTAATTACATTTTCCAGGTGTTTTTTCAAACCAAGGAATCGTGAATGGAAGAATGAGTAGAAAGCGCTCGAAACTCACTTTTATGCTAATTAGCCGATTGGGCTTCTATTCGGTCAATATCAACCTAGTTTTTGCTGACAAAATAAGCAATATTGCAAATTGAGATGTAAGGTCAATATTGATAGACATTTTTACGCAAAAAATCCCCTAATGCACAGGCAAACGTTGAACAATCTGGCATGTGGGACACTTACCTTAGGAATCCGAAGGTCCTTATCTGAATTGCTGCAAGTCCATGTATCATGTGAGTAAAGATTCATGAATTTACCTTCTCACTGGGACAAAGCGTACGTTGCTCAAAGGATTTCACTTTTTCACTCAGAAAATAAAACATGCCCTCTGCTAGCAACCTGTTTGAATTGTTCACGGACTGAACAAATAGATACCAGAGGACTGTCGACGCAAGCCATACTGTGAGTTAGGTACTTTGATTGCAGGTAATGTGGCACAGAGGAGAACTTTTATAAACATATCAACTAAATATGACACGGAGCAATAAGTTGCTTTTGCGTTTTCACTTAGACCCTGATGAACATTACAAGAAACTTTTGTTGTTCTTCTAAAATATCTAATCAACTCACTTACTTTTAATATTAATTATGCTGCTATCTTATATTCATTACTAGCTGCGGTACCCGGCTCCACTCGGGTCAATGTCGTGTTGGCTTGATTTCGGTCTGAATTATTTCCTGGATAAAAATTAACCCACCAAAAGGCTGGTCCAGGACTATGTATCCATACTTAGAGCTTCGTAAACATTTGGGAGCGAATTTTAAAAGCATGTGCCGCCAGACCCTTACTGCACTAGCACTGCTACATAGAAATTGATACAAAACCAACAAAGGCGGGATTAACCCTACCACCACAGAACAAAGAAGGGATAGAAATAGCATAGACGAGGGTTTGTAAGGAAACCGCCGTGACTCTACGCACACGAACATGATTGTCTCCTATTTTCGATCACATTGAAATCGTTCCTCTGGTTGGCTACACATCATTGAAGCAAAATAAAGTATTTAATTTTCAAACGCAATCGAAACTAGGCCTTATTTCAAAACAGATTGATTTGTTAATTACCGACTTTTAACATGTAGTAATGACGTTCTCTAGTTGATCTACATGGAGCAAATCTTAAACTACAAATAAAATGCAGGAAATGAAAATTAAGTTTAAGGATAAAGTAACCTTATGTGTATACAGCAAAGTTGCTTACTATTTGCGTTGTTATAGGTGATTTACGTCACACGACAAAACCACGCGCTACTCGAATATGTCAAAGCTACTCATTTACAGTGTTGGGGTGTTTTGACGAAGCTAACAAAATATTACCGTATTATTTGGAAAATTATTATAATCTGAGATAAAATGACTAAAAATATCGTACCACGACAAAGTAAGTCCTAATAAACAAAAAAGCCTCATTGTGATAATCAGTATTTACGGTCCTATTTTCCGAACTGGAAGACTAGGCCTTAGTATTCATTGTATATCTAAGAAATAACATTCAAATATTGCAAAATGTGATTCTATTTGAAGCGAAGTGACAATTTTCGTATCTTAGGACTGATAATAATATTTGTAAAGGTTTTAATGTCACGGTATTAAATAGTACCGACGGTACATTTATCGCACAAATATGATAAAATCCCAGCACTGCATAGTCATGAGAGCTACTCAATTAGGGATGTGGCTAAATCGTGACGTCATCCGTCAGAGTATCGATATATTTTGTACTACATTTTATTAAACAATATATCGTAACGTTTTGACCTAACGAAGCGCGAAGTTTCTCGTTTCAGCTTGGGCAAAAATGCTTTCGTATATCCGGCGACCGGCTGTCCGCCTATGCGGCTGTTCTCCTCTACAAGTCGCATTTCTAAACCGATTCTCGTGAAAGTTTGTGTCCAGGTTCGATCGCCAACCACAAACGTTTGCCCCCAACCACTAGATGTCAGTCAATATATTTATTTACCATTCAGAATCAGTTAGTTTAATCTAGCCTTTAAACATTAATTAAGAAATACTGAAACATACGATTCAGTTCATTATTTAATAATTGTTTCCGTTATATTAATATACAAACAGAAACAGAGAGAGTGCAGATTTCAGATTACATTGTATTTTTTTTTATAATGTAGGTATAATACATAATTATATGCGAATTACTAACGCCCGGTTCCACCACCTCCAGCCACAAAAATCCCAAAGTTATCTTTCAGTTACATCATACAAATATTGCATGTAGCCGAAAGTTAACTATCGAAATTCAGGTAACTGGAGGTGGTGAAAACAGGGGTAAGTGATATACCGGAAACCAGCCTAGGTTGGTACAATAAAATTCAATAAAATGCAGCCGGTGCGGTAATGAACCAGTATTCGTTTTCTGACTAGTTTAATATAGCCATAGCACTAAAGCTCTCTCGGGAATGCGGTGTAATATCCTAATTTAATAACAATTGTTGTTATATTAATCATCCATGTCCAATCATCACTGTAAACATACATAAACATCGATAGCTCAATGTCGATTCGATGTGTCACATCCCTTATTGAGTAGCTGAGGCATCACCTTAGAATATAAAAATAATCGTGAATGACAGAAATTTCGAGAACAATGTATGAGATTGATGCAAACCAATCCTTAAAATGTGGGTTTTAGAGTAAATTTTTGTTTGACTTTTGAAGTGTTCGTCAAATTTTGCATACATTTTCGATTTTAAATCGAAATTAAATAAAATAAAACTTATCGATGGTATGATATGCCTCCTTTTGTTAAATTGTGTGTTCGGCTATCGTTTTTGCACTCCAAAATGGCACAATAGGGCATCGTTCTTGCTTCGCGAGTTTATTGTCCAGTAGTTGCGGTCGACAGCGCCGAAGTAGTGACGAATCACGACTGCTGAGCGCGAATCACGAAGTGCGCCGAGCTCCGCGTACTAGTGGCTACGCTGTTTCCGCCTACTTACTCCTTCTACCCGTTCTTTTTGTTCTGTGCCTACCACCTTCCTTACTTTTACAAAGTTTAATGAGAAATACGAACCACAGCCATCTTAAACATCGAAAACGGTAACCCATCCGGAATCAGACTGCTCCCAGAGTTGCTATATGTTGATAAATACGCAAAATAATCAGGCGAGTGGCTCGAAGTTATCGCTCTACATGATATCGTAGAACTTTCTGCAGGCCTTTTTAACACCTACAATTTTTAACCGACTTCAAAAAAAGGAGGAGGTTATCAATTCGTCTGTATGTTTTTTTTGTTTTTTTTTTTATGTTTGTTACCTCATAACTTTTGCCTGGGTGAACCGATTTTGATGATTATTTTTTTAAATGATAGCTAGTGCTTCCCAAGTGGTCCCATTTTAATTTGGTTAAGTTCTGACAATGATATCCATGAGAAAATCATAAAAGTCTTAAATTTGTATTAAGATGTGCGCGACAAATAGACGAATAACTCAATATAACGCCAACCGATTTCGGTGATTCTTTTTTTATTGGAAAGGACGTGTACAAATTAGTGAGTGTACTTCAGATTCACTAAAAATAAAGAAATAAAAAAAAATTAACAAAAAAAATAACCGACTTCAAAGAAAAAGCACTAAAAAGTAAAAAATAATTTCCGTTTTCGTAGTTTTTTTTTTTTTATGTGACTGGACATGGATGGCTAATACCACAAGTTCTGTCATGGTATTAGCCCAACACACCACATGGGAACTAGGTGCCATACCAGGACCTTCCTTATATTGCACGGCTACATTGAACTGGATGGAAAACACGGACAATTTTCATTGCCGCTTCGACCATCGTTCATCCAATGCGATGGTACCAACCCGGGCGGGATAAACCCTACCACCTAGTAAGTAAGGAAGGGGACCTACAGCTTAACGTGGAATCCGAACCACGGCCAGCCTCTCTCAACGGTCTAATGGTCACCCATCCAAGACCAGACCGGACCCAGCGTTGCTTAACTTCGGAGAGCGATCGCCGAAGTCTCGCGCCACTGGGCCACTGAGGCTGTAGTTACAATTTCTGTTATTTTTTGAGTCGGTGTCAGCCAAGGTTAGGTTAGGTTAGGTTCTCTTGATTGGCGCAGCGTGTGCCCGGCTGACGCCGACTCAAAAAATAACAGAAATCGTAACTACAAAAATGGAAATTATTTTTTACTTTTTAGTGCTTTTTCTTTGAAGTCGGTTATTTTTTTTGTTAAATTTTTTTTTATCAAGTACATAGTTTTCATTTTTCTCTTAAGGTTTGTATTAAATATTTAAAAATTGCATACGTTATCCTTGCTCGTTGATCGCTCCTTATATTAATTTTTTTTTTTTTTTTTGTTATTTTTGGCTATCTGCAATCAGTGCACACTATAAGCAGATTTTTTGAGTGCTTTGAAGACTTGAATGAGATAGTGGCTCCCTTTGGATGGCTATCTCTTATGAGTGGTCTGTAAGTATAGGCATCTTATGTTCTCTTGTCTAGGTTAGCAATAACATGCCGCTTCAATCTTCTGATATTATCTGTAGTATCTGTAAGAGCTACAGCCAGCTTGTTGACATGAACCGTTAGTCGTTTAGAGTAGCGTTTGGAGGCATTATTTATTTCCTCTTTTATTGTGGGCATTTGCAGGTATTCGTGCGTTTCTGATGTTTTCACGAACCATGGGGCGTTTGTGATTGTGCGGAACACATTATTCTGAAAGCGTTGTAGGATTTCCAGGTTCGAATTGCTGGCTGTTCCCCAGAGCTCTATTCCGTATGCCCATACTGGCTTCAGGATAGATTTGTAGATCAGTAGTTTGTTGTTTAATGAGAGTCTAGTGTGCCTTCCCAGCAACCATAGAAGGGATCTGAAGCGAGAGTTTAATTCGTCTCGTTTTTTCTGTATGTGGATACGCCATGTCTGTCGCCTGTCAAGGTGTATACCTAGGTATCTAGCTGAATCGCAGTGTGGTAACGTTTCGTTGCCTAACTTGACAGGAGGGCAGTTTCCATTTCTCAGTGAGAAGGTAACGTGGGTAGATTTGGATGCACTCGCTTTCATTCTCCATTTCTGCATCCACTCATTTGTATGGTTCAAATGTGTCTGTAGTTTTTCTGAAGCTGCATCAGGATTTGAGTCAGTACTTAATGCTGCGGTGTCATCTGCAAACGTAGCAGAGATGATGTTGGGGCTATTTGGTAGATCTGCAGTAAATAGTACATACAATACTGGACCCAGGACTGATCCTTGTGGGACACCAGCACTTATTTCATGGAATTCTGACCGACTCTCGTTGATAATAACTTGAAATATTCTGCCTTTTAAGTACGACTCCAGCAGGGTATAAAAGTTGTGTTGGAGATTTTTCTTCAGTTTGTATAGGAGGCCTTTGTGCCATACCCTATCGAACGCCTGCTGGATGTCTAAGAAGACTGCTGAGCAGTACTGGCGGCGTTCTAGGGACTGTCTTATTTCATGAGTAACCCTGTGGATTTGCTCAATGGTAGAATGTTTGCTTCTAAACCCAAACTGGTGGTCTGGTATCAGTGAGGATTCAGCTATTACCATGTTCATGCGGGTAAGAAACAGTTTTTCGAACAATTTTGAAATGACTGGTAGGAGGCTTATAGGCCGATATGAGGAGACAAGAAAATGATCTTTTCCCGGTTTAGGTACCATAATTATTTGAGAGACCTTCCATACATAGGGATAGTAAGAGGTTCTCAGAATAGCATTGAATAGAGATGTTAGGAATACAACACCTTTCCTTGGCAACTGTCTCAATACCTCTGCAGTTATTTGGTCAAATCCCGGAGCTTTCTTCAGGTCAAGAGATCTGACAGTTGTCCATATTTCAAGCGGGGAGAAGCTTTTGATTGGGGGGCTCAACTGCAAATCACTTTCAAGGTATTCATCTATTTTCCTTTGCCAATTATCGTCGATAGCATCATTTGGAGTAAATACTTCTTGAAGGAACCGCCCAAAGGCCTTAGATTTTTCCGTGTCAGTCTTTGCCCACAAGCCATCGGTAAGCTTCAAGGGATATTGTAAGTATTGAGGTTTCGTTGTGCTTTTAACTGCATTCCATAGCGAGTATTCTCTATTTCCCTTTACTGACATGTGTTCGAGCCGATTTTGGAGAGTTTCATTTTCAATGTCTTGAAGAAAAGTCTTCAATTCTTTAGCGGCTTTGTTAAATGCTTGTTTGTCATCAGTACGCCTGGAGTTATGCCAAATTCGCCGAAGACGTCTTTTCTCTAACACTTTGACTTTGACTTCTACGGGCACATTTTGGTATAAATTCCTTCTCTTATTTGGAGTACTTGTGCTAAGCCAACATGCAGTTTGTATTATTTGAGTAAAAGTTGTTATTGCCGATTCAACATCTTCACCTGTTTTCAAAGGTACATTCAAGTCAATTTTGTCTGTCATGTATTCCCTAAAAACATCCCAGTCTGTGGTTCTATTATATAAATATTCTTTGAGTTCTCTTTCGATAATTGTGCTACTCATTGTTGCGATAATGGGAGTATGGTCCGAAGTGCTGTCATAACAGCTTTCAATTTTCAAATATTGTTCGGCTAAGCCCTTAGTAACAAAGAAGTCTATTAGGTCTGGGCTTTTATTAGGGTCTGATGGCCAAATTGTAGGCTGTCTTGTAGTGAGAGTGTCAAATGTGTTCTTTTCGATACAGCTCTTTAGCTCTCTTCCTCTTGTTATGTTAATGAAAACCATATTCAAAAGTCCGTTTCGTGGCTTGTAAGAAGTAAACGAAGAAATAAAGGCAGAAAGTGATTAAAAAGAAAGTGCCATCCCCCCCCCCCCCCCCCTAGAGCCGCGGCCCTCCCGCAGAGCCGCGCGGAGAATTCTGGTTTGTATGACAGCTACATCTTAATGTAAGCTGAACTTGATTATAAATACCCTATCCTGTGTCCCGTGTATTTACATATACGTGTAGTAACCTCCATTGAATTCAGATGATCGGTTTAACAGTTATGGAGGAACATACATACATATAGAACTGATTTAAAAAAATCATCAATTTATTCTTAGTATCATACATAAAGTCTCTAAACGAAGTATCTTAGAAAACAAAGCAACTTACTGCATGAACACCCCTTACAGATTTATTATAAGTATAGATGATTCACCAAAAACATAAATTTTAATCTATTAAATATTCTAGTATTATACCCATTTCAATTTTCTTAGCATAATGTGCTTTTGAAATGGTAAACCTCCTTTACATTAAAAATAAAAGTGTAAAAAAATACTAATGTTAAAGTAGGTTTTTTTTAGGCGATTGTAATGGAAATTCCTCCTATAAGGATTCACAAAGAGACTAACTAAAAACTTGAAAATTTCTTAGTGCATGTAAGTTTTATGTATGGAATAAGTTAATTTTGCTTGCAGCGTACAGTACGGGGGATAGCATAAAAATGGGTAACGCAAGCAAGAAGCTGGCGGCGCAGTGCGCGTTGCTCTCGCGCGACGAACAGAAAGTGATCGCCGCCGCCTTCCGCATCGTCAGCCGCAACTCGGACAAGATCAGGGAGGAGGAGCTCATCGTAAGTTATTCGCCACCGCTGACTCCGCGAGGCAGATTATTCCACTAATGACTACTGTATTTCACTTTGCAACTTTCATTGCTCCATCGGTATCATGGCGCATAGCGTATTTTCACGGCGCAAGTGTGCATGTGAAAAAGGGGTCATTCTAAGTGGAATCCAGATTTTACTGTTCATATATAATGGGAGGAATACACCTGTTAGGTTGCACTGAGATTTCATTTCAAACAATTTTGTATAATAGAAACCAAGTCAAAATTAACAGTCAGACAAAACAAACCAGATGTCAATACATGTCATGTGTGATTGCGCAAACAAAATGAAACCATACAATTGGTCGGTGCGTGCGCTGCATTAGCAACACTTTGTGTTCACGGCGGTTCTATTTCTAAAGTAAACGGTTCATGATGCGAGGATGCGAGCGGTCTGCCAGCTTCTGGCACACGTTCTGCAATTAAAGTTGTAGCTGCGATTTGCAAGCTCATCTGTTTGCGTCGTTCAATTGTTTTAGTTACTGAATGGTTCGTGAAACCATTACCGAAATGCAAATAGGAAAGTTTTTGCATTGCGTAATTTTTTTATGGTTTTTTCTCATACAAAATGTGTATGAAAATAATGTTGTTGTCAAGAAAGTGTGTTTGAATATTTTCATTTTTCTACATTTGATTCGATTTAGATTTTACAAAAAAACTAAAACGTGCAGAAACATATTTTTTGCCTGCTATTAGAAATTAAAGATCAATAAAATTGGAACAGTGGTTTTTCTTAACCCTTTCCCCGCCAGGAACGTATATATCCGTCAGAGCAAGGCATTCTGCAGGCGCCATCGTCGGATATATCCGACAGAAAACGACTCCACTTCAAACATTAGTAAAACTTTACTGATTACGAAATAATGTCTTTTATTTACATAATTGCACTGTACATACTAGCGTTCATTAGATTTCTACTGTTTCAACAGTGGAAACACACTATTTGCAACAAAACAAACAACAATTTAAGACTGCATATTATCGAAATAATTGTAGTGTGGCGTATTGAGAAGGATTATGCCAAAAAACCTTGGCGGTGAAAGGGTTAACAAATCAAGCGTTGAAAATTCTTGAATTCTGTCAGTTAGGTTTTCTTGCATAGCAAATGGTTTTGGTATACAAAGACAGTCTCAAGGAAGCCAGTATAACACTGAGGTCAAAGATAGCTTATATTAAAATTATTATTCTTTCCATATGACATTGCATGCATAATATGCATGATAAACGGTAATAGTGGCCTCTGAATCTCCCTAATCCCATGAATCTCCTAAATTATTTTTATAAAGATTTTTTTAGTTGCGTTTTATAATACGTAGAATATTATCACCTTGGGAGCCTTTTCCGGCTCCCGAGCACGGATATTCTAGGGCTACCCAGCGGTTGACTAAAATCTATTCTGTTTTTATTTGCAATTATGAAATGAAGGTATTGCTCGGTTACGCGATTGGATCGTATCATTTATCATGTATCATCGAATAATCATTTAAGTCAACAAATTGTACAAATATTATTCTGTCAAATATTTGTTTAACCTGTAGTAAGGTTTATTCTTTAAAATATTATTCTGTCAAATGGTCATTATGATATTTGTTTACCTTGTAGTAAGGTTTGTTCTTTCGAATATTATTCTATCAAATGGTCATTATGATATTCGTTTACATTGTAGTAAGGTTTGTTCTTTAGAATGTTATTCTGTCAAATGGTCATTATTATGATATTCGTTTACCTTGCAGTAAGGTTTGTTCGTAAGAATATTATTCTGTAAAATGGTCATTATGATATTCGTTTACCTTGTAGTAAGGTTTGTTCGTAAGAATATTGTTCTGTCAAATGGTGATTATGATATTCGTTTACCTTGTAGTAAGGTTTGTTCGTTAACAGGTCCCTTAATATGACCTTTAACCGGCACCTAAAGATATTATTATTTTCAATTTCTTTTAATGACTGAGACAACTTTTCATATAATTTACCCTATTACTCGCGAGTTCTTTTCGGCCATTTCACTATGATGCAATAGGGGTCTTAGGCTGGTACCGTGGCCAGTATTGTACTCATGCTGCCAACCGTTTGTCTCATAGCTTGCAATATTAATTTGTATATGCATTTTCAACTCAAATATGTATAGTGACTCTAGTGTGAGAATTTGGAGTGATTTGAATAGATTTCTGCTAGACTCTTTAAATTTTACTCGAGCGATTATACGAATAGTCCATTTTTGTTGAACCAGGATGCGTTCCGAGTCAGTCAAGTTACCACAGAGCATCACACTGTATAACATTATAGAATGAAAATATGCATAATAGCAATTTCTCAAAGTGCTTCTAGATTTAATTGTTTGCAATTTTCTTAATGCGTAACTTGCACGCCTTAACTTATCACAAATCTTGTGAATGTGTGCCTTTCATTTAAGTTGTGAGCCTACGAAGCATGTTTTGCAGCGAAAATTTGGCCCGTTTGAGTTGGAATTTTTGAAAACGGTTATTCTACTTTTTGTCCACTACATAACAAAAAAAATCTTTTTGTGCATTCAAGTGAAACCCATTTCATTAATTTGTGTGTTGCATTCATAAGTTTGTCTTCTAGCTCGTCAATATTTTTCAAAAGATGGATAATTGTAGTGGGGGCCACAATACCTATTGTATTCAGGCAATGTCTTCCAGTCGGCCAATCATGACTCCTGACTCTCCTCCCCTGATTCCCGACTCTTTTCGTGAGCATCTCGACCAAGTATTCCCTATGTAAACACCCAACAGTCATTAATCCCGCAGCCCAGCATTTTCTTAAATTTGTTTATGTTCCTATGCTTTTGATGAATACTATTTGTTTCTTCAGAGTCGTAAATTCTTGTGGGGCATCCATTATGTTTCTATTAACGTTTTAATATTCTTCCGTTTCTGTTACGCCTGACCGCCCATGCCATCGGCCCATCGATTCTGATTCTTAACATGGAACTGGCCTGTTTGTAATTGATTCCCTCACATTCGCGTAGAAAGCGAGACAGACATTCCATTAGACATTACGAATTAATGAAATAGTAACAATATTTGTGGTAAGTAAATATAATTTTTCGTACTAAGTACGTCGCTTATTTAAAGGAATGTGATATGTATTTAGAATCGACCACGGTCATTCTGTATGTGTCACATTCGCTAGTATTTGTAGTTTCACAGCGTCATCAACATGTTGAAGCAATTTAAGTAGTTTTTTTCAAATGAGCAGAGCCAATGGTTACTGAATTCTTCTTGAAAGTAAAGTGTGGAGCAGATAGGAATTAAGGGCAAAACGTTACCAACTGTCGTAACCATTAACGATATTCAAAATAAGTAAGCAGTGTTGTTAGCAGTGAATACATATCGTCGGTATACTAGTAAAACCCGTTTTAAGTGTAGAAATGAGAGTTTTGAGATCAATGGACTTGTTTAAGGCCCTGGTACTAGCCAAAAGGCGATGTTTGGCGAGGCACCGCAAGTAAACTAGGTCGTTCTGACGGCTATAAATTGTTTTGAAATGCGTAATGGTTCTTCTTCTGGAAATCGAATTATTTTTGTGTTCGTTGACATGACATTTCCATATAAATTATGATGTCGAAAGAGTGTCGATGTCTAAACTTTTTTGACTAAATGTCGGAAACTATAAGGATTTAAAAAATATTGATTATACTAACATTTCACTATGTATCACATGTAGAAATCGAATTAGTTTGACAGTTCTAATGTAAAAGATCGATTATTTTTCCAAAATGCCTAGCTGAAAAGATACCCGCAATATATATTTAAAACTACCAATCATTAGACCGGCGTAGCAAACAAGCGTCTATAGGCGCTACTCGTTGAATTCACGCGTTCTTATCCACATAATTTTCCGGTTTGGACAAAAATTAAATTAAAATATGGTCGAAGCCTAAATGAAAAAGTGTGGAAAATTTTTCGTTTACTATCCAGTTCAAGGCAGCTGTGCTTATAAAGGGATATTTCTGGTATGTCACCTGATTCCTTCGAGAATGCGGTGTGTTGGGCTTTTATCATTACGGTGGGTGTAGCCATTGAATGTTTGGTTTCACCACTTCCAGCTACAAATATCCCAAAGTTACTTTTCGGTGGCACCATGTAATTATGCAACGTAACCGAAATATACTTATCGGATTTCAACCAAGTGGAGGTGGTGGAAATAGGGGTAAGTCCAGTTTCATAAAAAAAGGTAAGGAGATCCCTATACGTGCGACAGATTTGGTCAGGGTTTTTCCTATAGTTGTCCTCTTATTGTTTTTTTTATGCAACCTGACATGGATGGATAATACCACACAACTACCGTTATGATATTAGCCCAATACATCACACTCCCGAAGGAATTAGGCGACATGCCAGGATCTACCCATTATGAGAACGGCTACATTGAACTGGCTGGAAAACACAGACAATTCTTCATTGCCGCTTCGACCATATTTTCATTCTATGCGATGGTACGAACCCAGGCGGGCACCACCTAGTAGGGGAAGGGGACCTACAGTTTTACATGGATTCCGAACCATGGAGCAGCTCATATTCTTGACGAAATGCCGTTATCTAACTCAGAATGTGAAAGAAAGTGAAAAATAATGTTTAAAAACATTTGCACCAATCTTGTCGTCACCAAAACCTTTTAGTTTAATTTATATAGCAGGCAGGATGAAATTTTACAAAAAAAAGATATTTTCAAAAAGATATTCTCTATGCGAAATGCAATGTATGCGACGTAACGAAATGCACTTATCCAACTCAGAAAGAGAAAGCAAGTGGTACATGTCCGGGCGAGGATTTGAACCCAGACGCATGAAAGGCAAGTCCTCTAGCCCCTAGACCACGAGCTGGTGTATTCAGCTAATATCATGACGGTCGCTTTCGTGAATAATTTATTAGTCATCCATGTGCAGTTACATAAAAAAACCGGCCAAGTGAGAGTCGGACTCGCACACGAAGGGTTCCGTCCCCCCCCTTGAATTTTTTTACTTTTAAATTTTACCTATTTGTTGTTATAACGGCAAAACAAATACACATTCTGTGAAAATTTCAGCTGTTACGGTTCATGAGATACAGCCCTGTGACAGACGGACGGACGGACGGACAGCGGAGGCTTAGTAATTAGGTTCCGTTTTCACCCTTTGGGAACGGAACCCTAAAAACGGACCTCCTTGCCGCTGCTTTGAATCCTCTTAGCCTGGAACATTGTCGACTTTCTTTGGGTTTCTTTGGTTTTAAATATATTCGTTCCATAATTTTTATAATTTCTTGGACCGCCTATAAAACTCACTTTATCATCACATCATCCGCACCGTCCGTACCTCGCGGTTAAGTGAGGCGACAGAGGAAACAAATAAATACTATCTACTCAACGGCGTGTGGTTCTGTACGAAAAATGCATGGCCCGCCATTTAGAATTGAAAGCTCTTTTTCATCTAAACCCAAATCGTTCCTATATTTATATCTCAGCCTTTAGCATGATCGACTTTCTTCCAGTTTTTTTAGTTTTATTATCGTCACATGGCATAGGTATTACATATGCATAATTGATTGCCACGAACTAGCGATATATGTAGGTATTTTATCGCAACGCGCAACGAGTAGGTTATATCGATGGAGTAGGTAGACTGTGAATGACTCGCCCGCTCGGCTCATCCCGCCGCGCCCGCGCCACCCTCGGCGCCACCGCACCGGCCGCCCCGTCCATATCAGCGGGGCGAGGCGCGGGAAGGTGAGGTGAGGAGACGAGGCGGTGAGAGACAAATATAGAGCATCTACCTCTGTGTGTCACGCTCATCAACGATGCGGTAGTGTGAGGCCAGTGATACTGTAAGCAAATGGCCTGGCCCGCCTAATTGAATTGGACCCTCTTTTTCATGTTTCTAAGCTTTCGCTACGCGCTACGAAAAAATATTCGCTCCGGTGCTACGAAATTGCGCTACGAGCTGGCTGTACCTAGCGTCTTAATGACTCATAACTTGTGGTATAAGTGTGCATGTGTTTACACAACCTAACTGTAAAACGAAACGTCATATCAATTTATGGGTTTTAAGAAAAGAAAGAGTTTGCAAAAGAAAAGCATTATTAAGTTTTACCATTATACCGACAATATTATCTATGATAGCCATCCATTTGTTTAGCCATTCGAGAACAGGTAAACAAAAAGGCGGCCGAGAGCGACACAAACCAGACCTGCCTGCTTCGACTCCTCCCTGCGCTGCCAGCGTGTACGTCTGCTTGTACCTGCCGACACATCGTCTATGCACACACAAACAAATCTCTCGATGCTGCTACACAAGGTCGCCGATAGATTGACATAGCATTCATTAAAATGTATTATTAAGGGTAAAAGGATGTTTTTCTGGTCCGACAAATAACTTTTCCTTTACCCTCTGCTCTGCAAACACATTTGACTGGGAATTTAAGTAGTGCCAGCCTATGCTAATATTGAAATGAAATGTGCACCCGAAGTAGTTTTTTTTTGTAACTGGACATGGATGGCTAATACTGAACTGATCGTCCCATATTAGCCTAACACACCACATGGGAACTAGGTGTCATGCCAGGACCTTCCTTATATTCGTCATCTTCATTGAACTGGATGGAAAACATGGTTCGTAATTTAATTTAACTGGACATGGATGGCTAATACTGCATGACCATAATGATATTAGACACATATATCGCAATCCTGTAGGAATTACAAGAGAAGCATGTGTTTCCCGCAGAAGCTGTGGGGCCCGCAGATGGACCCACGCCTGGCGCAGTTCATCTCCAATTTCCTGTTCGGCGCCGGCGGCAGCAAGGCCGCCTCCGCCGACTTCCAGCGCTTCGCCGAGCTCTTTGTCTATAACGTGCGAGGTGTGTGTGCATGTGTCTATGTCACCCACTATTTTCACAAACACAAATCTATAAACATCAAGGATCTTTTCTGTAACTGGGCTTGTGCTCGTGTACCCTCTAATTTTGTGATGAATGTGACGTATGATGACATGCGACAGGCACCCTGGACGAGCGGTTGCTGGTGACGTACAACTCGCTCGGGCAGACCGACGAGAACGAGGAGCTTCCCTACCAGCTGCTGAAGGAAGTACGTACACACTTCCTGCCTGCTCGTCGCACCACCTTGCAAGACCTATGTACCTCGTCTGCTCCATCGGCTGTAGATTTTGCGGCAGATGTGGCCACCTCAATTGCTGATCTTGTGGGCTGATCTTGCCGGTCACTTTCGTTCTCTGACCGGATAAGCTCATTCCTGATCTTAACCTCAGAGATATTCCAAGAATAGACCTTTCCATAGCTCTTTGATTGACCTTGAAACTATGGACTGGCCTCTTTGTCAGTGTCCACTTTTCATCTCAGTAAATCAATAAATAATTCAAATAAAAGATTAAAATCTTTTTGTGCAAGCCATCTACAAAAAAATTTGTAGAGTATAAAATAGAATCCCTTTTAATCGACATGTCTATTTATCGATGATATCGATACATATAAATATATCGATATATAAAAAATATTGACTGTGATATTATACTGCAGCGACTTACTACCTTTTCTAAGTAGACATCGGAAATGGTTGCAGTACTGCGAGAGCATAGCGTCGACGTACATCAAGATGATCAAGTCGTCGGGCGGGCGGAGCGCGCGCGCGTGGATCGGCAAGGGCTTCCGCGGCCGGCCGCAGCATGTGCAGGCGCTCGGCGAGACGCTGGCGGCCGGCGTCGCCGCCTGCGCCGAGAGCGCCCCCGCCTACCGGGTCAGCCGAGATACGCTCAGCCAGGGGTACGCTACTACTGCACTCTCTCTCTCTCTCTCTCTCTCTCTCCCCCTCTCTCTCTGTCCTGTGCACTATTTATATTTATATAGTTAGATGCTCTCTTGCTGGGCGGATGGGTCTAGAGGCAGATGCAGAAGGCAGTCAGTTACCGGATACCACCCGCGTCGTCCGCCGGTTTGTATTCCTGGGGTCCGACCACCGGTAGCTTGAGTATGCTTTGCAACCGATATAAATTCCGGTTTGTTTCTGAATTATATTTTACTCTGTATACATTTTTAAGTATAGGTTAGCCTGTTGTTATACTATGTATGGTCTGTAAAATATTTTTTTAAACATTTTGTGTATTATTATTATTATCTAACAATAATAATCAACAATATAATAAAAAAAGTTCAGGTTCTATGCATGAACCTCAGAGTAGACCCCATCATTTGTTAACATAACTCGATACATCTCGCCCTTTACTAAGCTCACACCCTGTTAGTTTTTACTGCAATAGGCGCACAGTATGCACGCATATTTGGCATGCAACAAATATTTATGCATGTTGTTAACACGGTAGGTGCTTTCATTTGTAAAAGTATTTCTCCTTATAGAGGAAAGAATGTCATGCGGTCACGGCAGGATATCATTGATTTTATTGTATCTTTTATTTTTATTTTATTTGCGATGAAAACAGTTAACATCCATACATATAAATGTGAATGTGAACATAAAACTGTTTTCTTCTACGGGACTATGTTGCGTTGGGCTAAAATAATGACCCACTGGGTGTGATAATAGCCTTCCATGTCCAATTAAATAAAACAATAGTGTCCAAAAACCAAGTGAGTGAGGAGGATCGGACGTCAGCTTCCAGGGCGACATGCTGCTGAAAGTGCTCTCGGAGCTGGTGTTCCGGCAGCTGTACTCGGCGGGCGGCAAGCGGCGCGGCTCGCTCGAGGAGGCGGGCGGCTCGCCGGCTGTGGGGGCGGGGCTGGGGGGGAGCCCGCAGCCCGAGCTGCTGCCGGCACCGCTCGGCCTGGACGCCATGCCCGACTATCCCGCCTTCGTGGACCTCGCGCACCTCGCCTGGCTCAACGCACACCTGCCCGCCGAGCACCGACACCAGTGGCGCTTCCTCTTCTCCACGCACATCCACGGCGAGTCCTTCTCCACCATGATCGGTGAGCTCTCTCCTCTCCTCACCTTCGTGGACCTCGCGCACCTCGCCTGGCTCAACGCACACCTGCCCGCCGAGCACCGACACCAGTGGCGCTTCCTCTTCTCCACGCACATCCACGGCGAGTCCTTCTCCACCATGATCGGTGAGCTCTCTCCTCTCCTCACCTTCGTGGACCTCGCGCACCTCGCCTGGCTCAACGCACACCTGCCCGCCGAGCACCGACACCAGTGGCGCTTCCTCTTCTCCACGCACATCCACGGCGAGTCCTTCTCCACCATGATCGGTGAGCTCTCTCCTCTCCTCACCTTCGTGGACCTCGCGCACCTCGCCTGGCTCAACGCACACCTGCCCGCCGAGCACCGACACCAGTGGCGCTTCCTCTTCTCCACGCACATCCACGGCGAGTCCTTCTCCACCATGATCGGTGAGCTCTCTCCTCTCCTCACCTTCGTGGACCTCGCGCACCTCGCCTGGCTCAACGCACACCTGCCCGCCGAGCACCGACACCAGTGGCGCTTCCTCTTCTCCACGCACATCCACGGCGAGTCCTTCTCCACCATGATCGGTGAGCTCTCTCCTCTCCTCACCTTCGTGGACCTCGCGCACCTCGCCTGGCTCAACGCACACCTGCCCGCCGAGCACCGACACCAGTGGCGCTTCCTCTTCTCCACGCACATCCACGGCGAGTCCTTCTCCACCATGATCGGTGAGCTCTCTCCTCTCCTCACCTTCGTGGACCTCGCGCACCTCGCCTGGCTCAACGCACACCTGCCCGCCGAGCACCGACACCAGTGGCGCTTCCTCTTCTCCACGCACATCCACGGCGAGTCCTTCTCCACCATGATCGGTGAGCTCTCTCCTCTTCTCACCTTCGTGGACCTCGCGCACCTCGCCTGGCTCAACGCAGTGAGCTCTGTCGTCTCGTGACCTCTCACGGTTTCTCACGCTTTGCTTTCTCAGGCACAGTCAAACCTACTCTCCAACACAAAAAAAAAATGTATATGATATTTGTTCTCATTATTTTTAAATTGGTAGATGATGAAGGTATTGCACATCAAGATATTGCAAAAATAAAATGTATAGTCTTCCTCATAACTTCTCTCGATCTCTTTAATTTTTCACCCCAATTATATCATTACTAATGTCAATGTTTTTGAGCTACTGGTGATTTACTTGGGTCATATGACTATTTGATCAGCGAAGCTATTGTGGACGCCCGAGACCGTAGCATACCTCGAAAGTAGAAAGCTTGCGAGGTTGATGAGCACGCGGTGTGTGCAGGACGCATCGTGGATTGCGGCCCATCGGTGCTTATAGTGGAGGACTCGGCGGGCTACATCTTCGGTGGGTACGCGCCTCACAGCTGGGCCCAGGGTCCCAACTTCTTTGGCACCGAGCAGGCGTTCTTGTTCACGCTGGCTCCGCGCATGCGCTGCTACCCCGCCACCGGCTACAACGACCACTACCAGTATCTCAACACGCATCAGAAGACCATGCCCAACGGGCTGGTATGTGTTCTATAATGTATATTATGTCTTCCTACAGAACCAATACGGTGAAAACAAATAAATAAGTTAATGAATAAATAAGAAAAACAGCTAATCTGGTTGTATGTAGCTGAACGCCCCCTCTTGTGTCCCGCGCCGCCGTCTCTATGCGGATCGGATGGCGCGAGCCGCGCCCCTGGAGCTGCAATGGGGTGCGGGGAGTGCAGGATCGGGAATCGGGAGCCGATCCTGAAACATAACATAGATATCGTAAACAGCAGTAATATTTCGGCATTCGCCGTTATCAAACTGAATTTTATTTGCTATGGCAACGATGTTTTTAATTTTGGCATCGTGTGAAAAAAGTAGGGTCGATTGCCAGCACCACGCATTCATGGTATTGTCAATCTATACTACTGTTAGAATGTTCTTCTGTGCGGATATCAGTGCATTTTGTTGAGGCCCTCATTAAAATGTGCTCCGAATTGCCAGATATAAGATAATTCGTAAGTTTTTAAGTCAATTTCGGTTGTTGACTTTGAAAATGTTCTTACAATCCGCACAGTGAAACATTCATTGAATGTCGTGTTGTGTGTTCGTGCGTGTGTAGGTATTGGTAATGTAGTTTGTGCGCATGAGTTTACCGAATGCCTGTGTCCATTCATGCGAATGTGTAGTGGCGTAATCGTTTCTCCAATATAAAACGCGTTGCAGAACCTACACTCTAGGATATAAATGCAGTTTTTTGTTAAGCAATTAGCGGAACAGAAAATGCGGAATGGATGCGTCATGTGATGTGTTTTTATTGTAGTATTTGTGTTTATAATAGCGCATGTTTTGCATCGGGGGCGCAGACAAGGTTGTGTACCTAGTGGCGTGTTTGTGTTGTTTGGAGTGTATTTTTTATTTAGAATAGATTTAAGATTTTTATTTTGTCTGTATGATATCTGTATTTTATTGGGGAGTAGTTCTTTGGTCAGATTGTGTGTTTGTAAAATTGGCAAGAAATTTTGAATGGCATTTTTAATTTTTTGCACCCCATGAAAATATTTCGTAGTGAGTCTAATTTGGTTCGTGTTGTTAGTGTTGTGCATTTGTGACCTAGCATGCCTGGATTTGTTAGAAAAATGTTTTTTAATGAATTTAGAGGGATAATTTCGTTGTTCTAGGGCATCTGTAATAATTTTGTCGTATGTTTCCAAACTATGTGTGTTGTTGCAAATTCTGTTACCGCGCGCCGCAAGACTATTAGGAATACTCCGTTTAGTGTGAGATGGGTGACAGCTATCGAAGTGTAGGTACTGCAATTTGTTTGTCGGTTTGAAATGAACGGAAGTTATGAATGTTTTGTCAATGAATGTGATATCCACATCGAGAAAGGTGATTGTGGAATCTGATATGGTGTACGTGAAGTCAAGGCAGCTAAACGAGTTGAGAGCATCAAGGAATACCGACAGTGAATCCCTGCCATGAGTTATGCCATAGTTTAGAAAATCGATTTCCAATTTCCCCATAAATAAGTTTGCATACGAGGGAGCCATGCGCGTGCCCATGGCTGTGCCCTTAATTTGCCTATAAAATTTGTCCTCAAAAGAGAAGAAATTGTTTTTTAGGACCAAATCTGTTAAATCAATTAAGAATTTTGAAGAAATTGTGTGAGGAAATTGGCGTCTTTCTAGAAAATGATTCACCGTTTGTAGTCCCTGATCGTGTGGAATGTTAGTGTATAATGAGACTGCGTCAATTGTGACGATCAGTATGTCAGTGTTGTCTGGAATTTTGACTCTTTTAAGAGCTTCCAAAAAATCTTGTGTGTCCCTAATGTGTGAAGGTAGGTTTTTTGCTAGTGGTTGTAAGTGAAAGTCCACAAAACTAGAGACCCTTTCGGTGGGACATCCACAAGAGGCAACAATAGGTCTACCGGGGTTGTTTGTTTTGTGCACCTTTGGAAGCATGTAAAAGTGAGGTGTAGTGGGATGAGGTGGAACTATTGTTAGGATATCAGATTTGGACAAACCCTCCGCAGGTCCAGATTGTTTGATATAATCCCTTATGGTTTTGGTAATTTCATCGCATGAGTCTTTGTCCAAAATTTGATAAAATGTGGTATCGTTTAGCTGCCTATAGCCTTCCGTTATGTAGTCAGATTTGTTTAGTATAACTGTTGTTGATCCCTTATCTGCTGGTAGAATGACAATCTCATTGTCGTTTTTTAAATTTTGTAGAGCTTTTTGCTCTTGGGGTGATAAATTTTGACCTTTTGATTGCAAAGTTTTGAGAAAACTTTGGCTCGAAAATTTTGCCAAAAGTTGGGCAGAGAAAATTTCCAAAGGATGACTAGCAGGTAAGGGGGGTGGTTCGTGGGGTGAAGGTAATTTGAATTTGTCTAAAGACTCGTGCAACGTGTTTGTTTGCGCGATATGATTGGGTGGCTTATTCATCCAAAAATATTTCCATTTTAGATTTCTACAAAATTTTCTATAATGTATATGATTGATGGCTATGACACGAGATAACAGGGAATAACTAAACTGGCTCTTGTTGAGTCCCGTGCCGCTGTCTTTCGACTCTGTGAGGATCGAATGTGGATCTGCGATGAGATGTTAGGGAGCACAGGATCGAGAACCTCGAACCGATTTCAGAAGGTTAAAAACAGTTGGTCACCATCCAGTTGCCGCTAGAAGAAAGCAGCCGTCACGGTTCCTTCTAGCGGCATTCATTCGTTTGCACGACTGTACGGCGATCAAATATATCCCTCCAATCGAATCTCGAGGCATCTATCGAGTAAAAAACATATTTAAATTGAGTTTACACCATTTCTGGACATATTATTTTTTGAACTACCTGTTTCCCAGTGCGCGATGGCCAGTATGGCATATTATGTCCCAATTGGCTGGCAATTTTTTTAATTCAGAAAATGTATTGGTGTTTCTTGTTCGGTGCCCACTCACAAACCCTCAGCTATAGAATTGCATTCGATTCATCTAAAAAGTTAGCACAGTAGTTTTTTAGTTAGGTTGCAGAACGGCAGCTCAAAAAGTGAGTTTATTAATAATGAGACAAAACCAATAGCTGTGTTGAGTCAAAAGGTTATTATTATTATTATATTGTAATGCACTAGCAGCATCATGCTGATGCGTGCACATATTTTTATGCACTTGCACTTCTGTTTTTAAGCACATGCACTTATTTATTTATTGTCTTGTCTATGATTTTTTTATTTTAAGTAAAGATTTATGACATTAAAAGTCTGCTGCACTGCCGTATCATCTTCGAGCCCCCGCGCCCTAAAAGAGAATCTACTCAATGCTCAAACTGTCAGCAATATGGGCACACTAAATCATACTGCCGTCGCAAGCCAAAGTGTATTAAGTGTGCTGGTGACCACACCTCCGCAAATTGCGAAAGAAAAGGTAAGTCGGATGATGTAAAATGTATTTTGTGTGCCGGCAATCATCCTGCCAATTATAAAGGCTGCTCAGTCTACCGTGAACTACAGAAAATAAAGTATCCCCCCCTGCGAAGCAAGGAAGTCCCAAAAGTTTTCTATCACTACAACAAGAATAACACAATAATGCCCAATATGACCTTTGCTCAATCGGTAGGCAACAAGACGAAACCAGATATGCCTCAGAATAACCAAAATAGCTCATCAAACCCAAAGCCTCCACCAGAAAATAACCTAAATCCAAACCAGTGTCCTAGTGATCACACTAATATGCGCGAGCTCATGGGCATGATAAACCAGATGATGCAACAAATGGCAATTATGACAAACATGCTCATAACTCTCACAGCCAAAATGTCACAAAATTCGCGCGACTAAAAATTGTTCATTGGAATGCCAACGGGCTGTCAAATCATATCCTAGAGGTGGAAACATTCTTAAATCTTTTCCAAATTGATATTTTGCTAATTTCGGAAACCCATTTTACCTCAAAAAGCCATTTTAAAACACCAAATTACAAATTATACCACACAATGCACCCCGATGGCTCTGCTCATGGTGGCTCAGCAATACTCATAAAACAGAACATTAAGCATCATGAATTAAGAGCCTATTGCGAAACTAAGATTCAAGCCACAAGCATCGAAGTTGAAGACTGGTTGGGATGCCTCACCATATCTGCTCTATATAGCCCACCTAAACACAAGATAAGCAAAGAGGAATATAAGGCATTCTTTAGCACGTTAGGTGAACGCTTCATAGCTGGCGGAGACTATAATGCCAAACATACAAATTGGGGATCGCGATTAACAACCACCAAAGGACGCCAACTTCTGCTCGCTATGCAAGCTCTTAAACTAAACGCTGTTTCCTGTGGTAACCCGACTTACTGGCCAACAGACACTGCAAAAACGCCAGACCTGATAGACTTTTGTGTAACAAAAGGGATTGCCAACGCCTACATAAAAGCTGAAGCAATGCTGGAATTATCGTCTGATCACTCTCCAGTCCTGGTAACAATAAACAGCGAAGTCAGCCAAGAAGTGAGACCATGCACATTGCATAATCTAAAAACTGACTGGGATTTGTTCCGGATGTTGGTGTCATCCAAGCTCAATCCAAACTTACCACTAAAGACAGATGACGACATTGAATATGCAGTAGAGCACTTTAATAACTGTGTCCAGCAGTCCGCCTGGATTGCATCTCCATCCTACCTAACCAGCCCTAGCAGACCCCAATGCTCCAAAACCATAAGGGATAAGATAGCAGAGAAACGTCAAGCTAGGAAACTGTGGCATCAATCACGTTTCCCAGCGGATAAGAGAAAACTTAATTTTCAAACTGCTCAACTTAAGAAGCTACTTAGCAGGGAGAAAAATCAAAGGGTCGAGAAATATCTCACTCACCTAGACCCAACAGCTGAAACAAATTACTCACTCTGGAAGGCTACAAAGAGCCTCACACGTCCCATTACTTTTAAACCTCCAATTCGCAATGTTGACAATACGTGGGCAAAGAGTGACATCAACAAAGCTGAAGCTTTTGCTAAACACCTGACTACAGTATTCATCCCAAATCCAAACGAAGGCCCGGCTCATGTTGAAGAAGAAGCTTTATCAATACTAAACGAAACATATCAATTAGACTTGCCCATTACTAAGTTCACAAAAACTGAAGTATCTTCGGTCATAAAAAAACTGCAACCGCACAAATCCCCAGGCTATGACTTAATAACCGCAAAGGTATTAAAAGAACTACCTGACAATGGCCTACTCTTCCTAACGCAGTTATTCAACTCAGTACTGAGAGCAGGGTTTATGCCTCCCCAGTGGAAAGTAGCACAGATAATCATGGTGTTGAAACCTGGCAAACGTCCTGAGGAAGTGTCATCCTACCGCCCAATAAGTCTGCTTCCAGTCCCCTCCAAAGTAATGGAAACACTATTTTTAAATCGATTATTACCTATAGTAAAGAAAAGCAAGCTGATTCCTGACCATCAATTTGGATTTAGGCAAAAGCACAGCACTATTGAACAAATACATAGGCTTGTAGATAATATAAACTACACATTTGAACATAAAAAGTACTGCGCAGCCGCTTTCCTTGACATATCCCAGGCTTTTGATCGAGTCTGGCATGATGGACTACTTTACAAAATTAAAAAAATGCTTCCCATAAATTACTTCATCTTTCTGAAATCCTACTTGAAATCCAGACATTACTTTGTAAAGCATGGCGAAGAGGTGACAAATCTCCACGAAATCCATGCTGGGGTGCCCCAAGGAAGTGTTCTGGGCCCTACCTTGTATCTACTGTTTACAGCAGATTTACCTCTATCCGAAGGAGTAGTAATGGGTACCTTCGCAGATGACACAGCTGCCCTGGCCATTAATGAAAATCACTTAAAAGCATCAGCCAATCTACAGAAAAGCCTTGATAAAATATCCTCATGGTTGAAAGAGTGGCGTATAAAGGCTAACGAAACAAAATCAGTCCAGGTAACTTACACACTTAGACGAGAAACCTGTCCTCCAGTTACGCTTAATGGCACCTCAGGCCAACGAAGCTAAATATCTAGGTGTCTACCTGGACAGACGCCTTACATGGAAAAAACACATCTTTACCAAAAGAAAAGCGCTTAGTCAAAGACTGCGAAACATTTACTGGCTTATAGGTCCCAAATCACAACTTCATTCCAAAAACAAACTCCTCCTATACAAAACTATTCTCAAACCTATCTGGTCCTACGGAATCCAACTATGGGGCACAACCGCTAACTCCAACCTAGAAATCCTCCAAAGATTTCAATCAAAGATTCTGCGCATGATTGTCAACGCACCATGGTATGTTACGAACAACAGGCTCCATCTGGAACTCCAAATCCCATCAGTAAAGGAGGAAGCTAAAACAAAAACAGCAGCATACAAATCAAGACTCGATGAACACCCAAATAAATTAGCTTCAAACTTGATGAAACCGAGGAGGGTCTTCACTAGACTGAAGAGAAGGGCACCCCAAGATCTAATAACAGTCTTATAAGCTGTGTACTTTTTGTGGAAATGTCATTGGACATTTGCCACACTCAAGACAACTATTCCTAACAAAAAAACTGATAAATGTCTATAAACTGACAGATTGCAGTTTCAAATAAAAAAAAAAAAAAAAGTAAAGATCCAGTTTGTTTTTGAAAAAATTCACTGAAGATGCACTTATTATTTCCTCAGGTAGGCCGTTCCAATTATCCAAAACTCGTTTTGTTAGGAAATCTTTTCGAGGATTTGTTGATGCTTGGGTGCGATTTAACTTTAGCGAGTGACCGCCTAGCCTTTCATTAGTCTTAAATGTGTACATTGTTTTGAAATTATTGACATCGTAGGAATCATGCAGTATTTTATCGGTTTGATAAGATCCCCTGGATTTTTCCAGTGTTGTGAGGCCTAATAGCCTTAGTCAATCCTCATAATGTTTGTTTTTCATAGTGACTACCATCTTTGTTGCTCGTCTTTGGACTTTTTCAAGTACATTTATATCCTTCTTGAAGTAGGGGCTCCAAATTTGGTAGGCGTATTCAAGAAGTGGCTGCATATATGTCTTATAACTCCGCAGTAATAATAGATGATGCTTTTCGGATCATGTAAAGCGGGAGTTTGTACGTTTCACTGTTTCAGTTATGTGTAGATCCCACTTAAGGTCGTAAGATATAGTTACTCCGAAATCACTTTGTGATGTGACTGATTTTTATTGGTGATCATCAATTGTGTAGCTACAGTGGGAGTTTTTAGGACCAATATGTAACACAAGGTATATTGAATTGGTATATTGAATTCATGTGTTCGTGAAGTTGATTCTGCCGTGCATTCTGCAGATGATGGGAGGGCAGTTTGAGTACGGTGGCATCTGGCTGGACTACGAGTTTGGGCGCGGTTCCTCCGCAGAGTCGTGCAGCACCTTCCGCGGCTACCAGCGCCTCAGCAAGGAGAAGCACTTCCGCGTGCGCAGCCTCGAGGTGTGGGGCATCGGCGACAAGCCGCTCTCCGTCGCCGAGTCGGTCAGTCTCCCTCTCTCAATCTCTCTCTCTTTCTCTGTGTGTGTGTGTGTGTGTGTGTGTGTCTACCGTCTGTTCTTATCTGAGAGGATGACTGCGAGTGTCTATGGCTTTGTTATGTCATGTTCCCGGAGGGTTACTGTAAGATTGACATCAGCCATGAATACTCAATGAGTTGTTTATAGAAGGTTGCCTTCCCCCCGTTCGTCTCCTTCCTGCTTCCCACCGCCCGCTCCCTCTCCGCAGGCGCTGTCGGTGATGTCGAAGCGCAGCACGGTACTCGACACGCACAAGTCGGACCGGCGGCTGCTGCAGGTGATGGGCAAGTCGCAGTACAGCGACGGCTTCCGGACATAGTGCTCCCCCGCCCTCGGTTCGGTTCCCCTTTACAGGTACCCGCCCTCCCTTTCCACACCTCTCACTCCAACACCATTCACTCGAAAAGTTTCGATAGTTAGTTTCCGGATTCATGTTGGTAGGAACGCTGAGACGAAAGCGCTGTGACGCGCCTCACCTCCCCCCGTGACGTGTTGTCGTGCGCAGGGCGAGCGCGACGCGAGCGTCCTCGACGGCAACGCCGAGGCGAAGGCGCTGCTTAAGATGGCGGGCCGCGAGCAGCATAGCGAGGGCCTGCGCGAGCCGGCGCCGCTGTGATGCGCTTCACCTCCCGCTTGGGCCTCTCGATGGATCTGCGAAGATAACACTGTGGCATGTTTCACTGCTCGATCGACGGTCGGTTCGTAGTGTCAGTTGCGTGCAGTAGCGCGTAACAAGCGAATGAAGATGTCGGGTATGCGTTAATTGCTGCACTGACGATATGCAGCGTGCGTACGTACACGCACTGCGTACGGAGGTGGCCGGTCGAGCCGAGGTCGGTCTCCTGACGCACTATGCAACATATCGTAGTGTCCAGTCCTGCAGCTGGCAGTGCTGTTTGCATATTCATAACCCAAAAACAGTTTTCGCGCAACTGTTGCCCATCAGTTCCACATCAGTATTATCGATACGAAGTGTGTTACATATTCTGAAAGGGCAAATTTGATTCAAATATGACTGCACAAAATGAGTGCATCTGCTAAGGATTGTATGGTCGGGAGGGCGTCAGGAAAGCACAGAGCAGAACCAAGCCCTGCAGCGTTGACGGGCGATGTACAATCAGTACAGGTGGGCGATCGTCAGTGGAGCACTGAAACGGGCCTTGGGGCTCGTTCACAGGAAAATCTCGTTCGCATGTGTGAGGTGGAACATGTATATGCCTCTCTCCAAAAAGGTGAGAAAGAAGACATCTTCACTTTCTAAATTAGCGAGATTCTCTTCGTGTGCGAGCGGGCCGTAAGCCTCGTGTTATCATATCATATCTGAGTTCGACGCGATGGGTTATCTAACAGTTGCCAACAGGTCACAGGTCCCTAGAGAGGTACTTTCCTTCCAAACATGACAGTTTCTGTTTTGTACATTAGGATTTATTATCGGCTGTTCTGTGATCACATTTTCTTCAAATCCTCTAATAGTTCTAGTCATACGGGAATAAACATCATTTTCTTAGTACTACTGTCACATTTTCTTATCACGATTTTAATTAGTGTATATTTGCTGCAAATGTGTTATTTCATCGAAAAAAAATTCTATTCTTCGTCGGATGTTCGAAAAAAAAATTGCCAAAAGTAACATGTTGGAATTTTTTTGCATAATCAATTGTTTGAAAAATAAGTAAAGCGCCATGATAGTAACGCCGGACGCAGCTTTGACTGCATCCTCGAATGTTGCCAACAATGTATGTCTTCCCCGTCGATTGCGCACAACAACCTTATCCAAGATTTTTCATCATACCAGGAATGTCGAAGGGTTGTGATAAATATCGTGTGTATAGTTCAGTGATGGAAGAAATTTTTCATTAATATCAATTATTTCCAATTTGACTACTTTCCAACAAAGATAATGCATACGAACTTGGCCCCACCCCGCCCGCGCCGCCGCCGCCACCGCCGCGTCGCTCGCATTGCAAAAAATTCATATCTCGACAACTAGTATAGTTAGGACTATTTTTCTTTTTGTAAGAGAAAGAGAGATTTATTTTATTTATTTCGCAACCACAAGGTTTTGTGAATGCAAGAAATGCAAAGTAGGTATTGTTGAAAGATACATGAATATTTTCAGATGCGGGTAGCGGTGTCACTTCGCATTATTTAAGTTGTGGCTGTATCTCGACTGATCCTTTTGTGTGCAATGAGCGGCACTTCTTTAAAGATTATACATATACTTACTATTGCCCATTTGGATATTCCTGACTGAACCTCGGATACCCTGTATATTCTCTGAACAATAAACCTGTCGAACTTCAGAAGGCAGGAAGTCCAGTTTCAGAAACTGAATCGGCGAGGTTTTTTTGTTTGGACAATATTTTGTTATGCAAACAATTGTATCACAGCCTTTTTCTTCTAATACAAAATGCTGTGCTCCAGACAGAGTAATGTGAATGCATTACACAGTGGCAAACCAAACCCAAACAAGCCAGAAACATTGAAATGATAGCTTCATTTACATAATAAACTGTGAAAGTCGCGGTGTGGATGCGGCAGCCAGCGACTGAAGAAGTACAGACGTAAATGTACCTACCCAATTACAATCAAATGATTAGATCGAATGTTTTCATTTCATACAATTGTGTCACCACAAGCAAATCTAGCTACAAAAAACTGAATGGAAAACACGAACAATTTTTCATTGCCTCTTCGACCGGTGGTATCAACCTGGGTCACCGATCCGTACAAATGTATTGAAGTGAAGGCAGAGAATTTTATCATCCCGATACTTTAGGAATCATAGAAGGGCAAACTATAATACGAATTTTGAAAAAAAAAACCAGTATACGAGACTGTGCGCTGCCTTTGGATGTTGGAAGGTTTTCTGTTCATCGTGTATAAATGGAAAGATATGTACCGCAGTTCTGATGTTCTATTTAACTGCATATATTTACTTAAAACATTTAATAAAAGTTATTTTAAAAAATATGTGTCAGATCTGATATTAATGCTGTTTGTTTCCACATCTATTCTAAGCGGCCATGCGCTTTTGTGACACTATTTATTAACTTGAATTGTAGATTTTATGATATTTTGAATATCAATCTGTTTTATGTTACAAAAATGTACAAATGTCTATAATGAATAAAGAAATATTTTAATGATTGTGTTGATAAATGTTTGGCACAACCAGACCAGAAGTTGCCTGCACCCGGGCTCACATACTCGTAGCTCGACGTGAGTCCATCTGCTCCGACTGTCGCTTAACAACTCGACGCCGGCTGACATTCTCCTCGATTACTAGGTTAACCTCAGGCATGTGGTATCTATGTATAATCGACCGTTACGCAAGGACTGCACATGAACTGCTTCATGATATGCTTCTGCACATATACTGCAAGGATGGACCCGAAGCAGCAAAACTACTATTCGCGAGTATTGCGTCTACCAACTTCGCGAGCTTCTGTATACCCATAATTTGGAATTCTAGAGTCCCTGCGGACATCGGCTGCAAAGATTGAACATTCAATCATATTGCCGTTGTCACCAATTTCGTATTTGGAATCAGGCACTAGAGCCAGTCCTAGGTTGACTAAAGTAAATATCCTTTTTCGCACTAAGCAAGTACGTCGCTTGTATCCTTGCTTCACGCTCGATTGTACAAACGTACATATGACATTCCTTGGAAAAAGCGTCGTACTTGCTTGGTACGAAAAAGTATATTTAGGTACTTAAAGTGTTTAAAGTATTTGTTAGATTTTACGCTAATCCATGTATAACTTCCCATCCAATTTCTTACCCATTTCCAAATCAACCTTGGGACCACCGCATATGGTGCATTTTGTGTTGAGCTTGTGTCGCGCCTTCAAACCGACGCTACTGAAGCGTGGGAAATATTGCTGCCATTAGTCGCCTTTCAGCATTCATGGCGCATAGTCTTTGCAAGTTAAATCCGTGATTTTGGCCACCTAGTGCTAGTGCTCTACAGCCCCGAGCGACAGCCTCCAGGAGAAGGCGGCGCCGCCGAGACATCAGGAAACACCAGGATCGTCGCCGTGCTGGTGAGTCCCTTCATCCTACCTGATTTCTGGTGTATTTTCTGAACATTACCTCCCATTGTCTCACCCAGTGATCCATGGTTATTTTTTAGGGTTCCGTACCCAAAGGGTGAAAACGGAACCCTATTACTAAGCCTCCGCTGTCCGTCCATCCGTCCATCCGTCCGTCCGTCCGTCCGTTCGTCCGTCTGTCACAGGGCTGTATCTCATGAACCGTAATAGGTAGGCAGCTGAAATTTTCACCGAGTTTGTATTTATTTTGCCGCTAGAAGAACAAATAGTTACAATTTCAAAATTATAAAAATTAAAGGGGGGCCTCATACAAATCTTTGTATAAAATGCTTTCTGTTAAATCTTTTACGACGGTACGAAACCCTTTGTGTGCGAGTCCGACTCGCACTTGACCGGTTTTTTCTCATAAATTTATATACAGTCCATTATTTACTGTGGAGTAAATAGTGGACTATTTACTTGTTTATTGTTGTACAAACAGCAATGGGAATTATCCGAGTTCTCCACCCGCTCCAATGCGTAATGTCCAATGTGTAAGAAATGTCCTGGCATGTCAACTCATACTTAATCACTAAATATCTATTGTGGACTTGCTAGCACATGGGCTCCTCTTCGGCTCGACATCCATCCTTAGAGACATCTCTGTGAGTGGAGCTGGCTAGCGGAACTACCCAGTAATCAATAAAACTGTGACATGCTTCATCGGTTCCTTTACTCACTCGAATAGTTTTAACCACATACAAATATATTACATGTCAGCCATACGATCCTCATGCGACGTAAGAGTACGAGGATATGTTTATGTGATGGCTCGGCCCGGTGGAGAGGTTAGCGGGTGCGGAGGGTGCGGCGGGGACGGCGGAGGGTGCGGCGGGGTCGGCGGAGGGTGCGGTGGGGCCGGCGGGGACCGCGGAGGGTGCGGCGGGGACGGCGGAGGGTGCGGGGAGGACGGCGGCGGCGATGCGCGCGGCGGCCGCGCGGGACTGCACACTGCGCACGGCCATAGACAGTGCAATATTACTACGTGATATAGACGGAAATCTGCACACTTCAAATGCCAATGTGAAACTATAGCTGATGTAATACAACGTACAAAACTCGCCGAAAACTGCTTAATTTCGCTGGTACTTCAGCTACTTCGCCTTGTTAGTCCTGATGTTAACGTTACGTAATAAAAAATATCATTGATATGCATTGGTTTGTAGTTGATGTATTCTGAAATGTGAATTGCAACGCCATCTGTGGACTTTTAGTATCCCTATTCAACACAGGTATGATGTTGTAAATCTATACTTTCCTTTGAATCCGTGCTAAGCATTTGAAAGAGAAAGTTCTACAGAGAAACTTTAGGATTGCCAGGTAATCCATATTTGGGTTGTATACCAATCCAAATATTTTTCACTCATTTAACGTTTATAAGTTCTTGACGTTTAACGTTTATAAGAACATTCAAGAATTCGCAAGCATACTCAACTACAGTTACAACGTTTATAATGACTTATGGCTGCACGATCGTTGACGGACGAGGTATCATTTTGTAATTTTGTTTAAGTAATAATAGTTGAATGCGTTCAGTTCTACATATAAGGCCATAAGTGAAAACTCTCTACAACTCTAGGTACAAAATCAATATCTAAATATGTATAAATAAGCAAAAGCCACTAACTCACTGACGGATATTAAGATCTCCGTAACCACTGAACCTAGGAACCTGAAATTTTCAGAGTGGCATCCGTTTACAACGAAAACGTTACAATGAACACATTTTCTACAACAATTAGGCATTAAACACGAAATCTCCGGAACCACTCAACAAATTTTCACTGCAGATTTTTTTAAGGTGACAAAGCTTGCTAAGAACGGATTGGCAACATTTTTCTGTTAGGGGGTAAAAGGTGACAAAATATATATGTGAAAACCACCTACACACTCATAGAAATCTCCGGAACACATGAACATTTGTGTTTATAGAATCATTATTTATCTTAAAGAACATTCGCTTAAAGAGATAAGTACTTTCATCAAATTAAAAGATTAACGGCTTTCTACTTATGGCATTATTTGTGCGGAGCACGACGTTTCGAGCCCAACATTTGGCTCATCTTCACGTGAGCTCCCGTGTCCAGCGGCGGCCAACGGGGACCTGTCAATTTGACGTGTTCCGCCGTTGACGAAGATTGTATTTGTGGGTGGGTAGTCTGAAGATCTTAAGCTGCTGCATTCCGGAGCTTCAGGGAAAGGTAAAAGGCGCTAATCGTATTTTGACTTTCACTGCACGCCTTTACCTTTTGGGTATTTAGGGGAGCAAGAACCTCCGTAAGTATGCCATGAGTAGAAAGCCGTTAATCTTTTAAAATGAACAGTAACCATGCTTATCTAAAAACTTACATAAGTACATTGTTATGCGGTTACAAACATTGTTACAACAATAAGACTAGATAATACCGTTTCGTTCATATTGACCTCTTTTACTCCCTTAACAATCTAATTTTGAATAAAGGTCGTCACCCGTACCCCCTCACCGCAAGCCATCCCCGTGACACGCATCGAGCGCTCAAAATGTTCCAACATTTAACACATCTCCGGTACCGCTTTACCAAGAAATGCAAAATGTTCACGAGTTTATTTTCAAATTCATAATGCACGCAAAGAAAGTTTTTTTTTTAATTCAGCTTCTTCCAGTGTATAGGTTTGAAAGCAAACGACTACTCGTCGCGTGTGTCGCATCGGCTACGACTACTATGTATGTATGACTTCTCTGTTGCTACGTAGTGGCTACGCTACGCACCGATACTTGCGGCAGGCGTCCTGTCGGTGTCGCTCCAGGTAGCGGCGCTCGCTGAACGCCTTGCAGCATTCGGCGCAGCGCCACGCCCACGAGTGGTGGCCGCGCGTGCGCTGGTGCGCGCGCAGGTTCGACCTGCACCACGATTATTATAATAGTGCCTGCCTATACCCCTGCACGCCCGCAACAGATAACCATCTCCCAACTCGATCACATCGCACCGCGTGCATACCTACCTTCCTACTCTGTGTCGAGCCGCAAATAGAACCATGTCATCTCGCGAGAGTTTATTGAAAGGAAGACAAGAGCTTAGAGAGCTGTCCTATCGGTGAATAGATGACGATACGGCGAACACCACACATATATGGCACCATCGATATTATCTAAACGTCGCGGCGTCGATGGATGACACCTCTATCGAAATCAATTCTGGAGGTGATGGAATCACTGCTCTTTATCGCTGCTACACTTTGGAAGGTACATGTATGCTAGGTATATAAGGGTAAGTGAGGTGCAGGAACGGAGAGGAGTTTGTGCTAGTAACCGATCGGCGAAGGTGCGGGCGCAGTGGTCGTGCGGACAGGCGAAGGGCCGCTCGCCGGTGTGCAGGCGCAGGTGGCCCTTCAGCACCCACGGCCGCTCGAACCTCTTCCCGCAGTACGGGCACGCGTGCGTCGCGCGCGCTCCCGCCGCCCGCGCCGGCGGCGGCGGCGGCGGCGGCGGCGGCGGCGGGGCGGCGGGCGGCCGCAGCTGCGAGCGCTCGAGCAGGCGGAGCTGGTAGCGCGTGCAGAGCGGCACCTTGTCGCTGCAGAGGCTCTCCGTCGCCTTCAGGATGGGCGGCGGGCCCTTGGCGAGCGTGCGGCCGCCTCGCCCTTCCCCTCTCCCGCCGCCGCCGCCGCCCGCTGCAGGAACAACGAGGACGTGAACGTGCGGCAATGGGCAATGTCGGTCATTCCTAGTCATTCCATATACACTCTCTGGCACAAACAAATAATACAAGTGGTCCCAAAAATGTTTGACTAACATCTCATAACTTATAGGGGAAGGGACCCTTTAGGGCCCAGAAGACGATTTCGCTAGTTTAATGGCAGTCGCCGTGCAAAATTTGGCCTTAGCCAATGGATAAAGAATGCATTTCGCTGCCTTCATGACAGCCTTAAGAAAAGTACTTCTTACCATCAACTATCCCGTTCGGGCTAATTACCCGACGCGTAGTGTACAGAAAACACCGAGGCATATCTCCAGCAGTATGCGCCGGTTAAATAAAAATGAATTATGAATAGTTAATAATGATGAACAGTTCAATCTGCACCTGCCACTCTCCGCCTACTTGTCGTGTGCTACTCCTCGGCTTTGACTCAACAAAATAAGACAAGCATTTTGTTTTTCTCAAATTCAAATGTTTTCTATAATTTCGAACATACACCATGACAAATACGGTTGGGCGCTTTTATTAGCCAACGTGAATCGGAGCATTTGAAAAGTAAAAATAATAGCAAAAACCCGGCAGAAATGCAAGTAGTTAACAAGTAATGTATTGTAGGTTGACTGGTTTGGTGTTAGGTGGTGGTATTGGTGTTCCCTAAAGAATTCATCAACTAAGAGTTCATGTTGCGTTCCATCGCTCGATCATAATATGATAGGCGTTAAAGGTGGGTTAGGGCAGAAACGAATTTTGGAGGACATTTCTTCAATAGAATTCCTTCCTAGAATCTATTGCGCAGAGGTCGAGCCGCAAAGTTTCTATTCAATGCGCACCGAGAAATGGATGACGGAATGGATCAGGCATCATCCAGACGCGAGTTTGCCGCCATCCGTCGGGCTGTTGCAATGGAGTAAGTAAGTAATGGAGTCGTGCATTTCTCTCACCAATTCGATCCGTCGCTCTGCTACAGCTCCCCTAGAACAACGGTCTGAAGGATCCCTCGCTATCCTCGCGAAGGAGAAGGCGAACATTTTTGCTCGTATTTTCGCGTCTAACTCGGCGATGGATAACCATGCACCCTGTGGATTTTCGCTGAAGGAGCCTTGGTATTGGAAGGAGTGGTATTCAAATGTTCCCTCCTCCGTGCAAATGTTTGAGTATGTTAGTCACTTGTGAAGAGTAGTGGTCCTGACGGCATTCCTGGCATTGTGCTCAAGAAGTGTTTCCCTGACTTGACACCGATAATCACCCGTCTTTCCGCCTTTCCTTCACCCGGGGTATCGTTCCCTCTCGCAGGAAGAGAGCCTCGGTCCAACCGGTACCAAAAAAGAGCGACCAGCGGATCTCTCCAACTATCAGCCCATTGCGATAACTTCTCTTTTCTGTAAAGTTATGGAGCGTCTCATCAATGCTCAGCTCCTAGCGTACTTAGACGCGAATAAACTCCTGGATGACAAACAGTACAGTTTCCGAAAAGCGCGGTCAACAGGAGATCTTCTAACATACGTTACGTTTTGAGCGGCTCGTAGCCTAGTGGCGCGGGAACTGGCCTAGCGTACCAGAGGCCTGGGTTCAATTCCGACATGCACCACTGTCTTTCTCTTTCCGATTTCTCTTCACGAATGCGAGCTGCTCTATGGTTCGGAATCCATGTAAAACTGTAGGTCCCCTTCCCCTACTAGGTGGTAGGGTTTAAGCCCACCCGGGGTGGTACCAACGCATTGGATGAAAATATGATCGAAGCGGCAATGAAGAATTGTCCGTGTTTTCCATTCAGTTCAATAAAGCCGTGCTCATAAAGGGAAGTACCTGGCATGGCACCTAATGGTGTATTGGGCCATCGTTCTACCATCGTTTGCCAAACTAGGTTTCGTGCTGCGTAATACGAAAGATTTTGGAGATATGAATACAATAAAGCTACTCTTCGTGGCTTTAGTTCGGTCTAAACTCGAAGCTGGTGCAATTGTTTGGTCTCCGCATGAAGATCTCTATATCCTCATGCTGAACGTTTTTTACGAGGTCCCGAGCACTATTGCTGTTCGCTAAGAAGGTTCTGATGGGAAACGTAGACTCTCCAGCGATTCTAGAACTGATAACAGCTTTAATTGTGCCTTGTAATTTAAATAGACTGCAGCGACCGCGTCTGTTTGCCGAACCTATGACGCGCACTCGCTCGCAGTACTGGTCACCTATCTGCCGCGTCCGAAGACTTTTCAACGCAATGCTCTGGTCAACACCTGGCGATGTTCTAGTGATCGAGGGAGGAATGTTTGAGCGAGCCTGCATGAGATTTTTGTAACTACATTGTACGAATTAGTATTTGCTGTAAAGTATTATGTATAAGTATAATAATATATAAATAATTAAATAAATAGGCAAGTTCCCGTCCTTCGGCACTCCACCCAAGCTTTGCTCGTGGAACTACTCGTGGATCGCCAACATTTTGTCGGGCGGCTCCTTGCACGTTGCCGTTGATGACCCGAACAACGAACCGTTTCTCAAACTCATTTCTCTACCGCACCGCCAGAGTCGACAGAAGGTGTCTTTCCTCATACCTATAACCGGGGAGTCTTCAAGCGTAATTGAACAAGCTCGATAGCTCAGCGACAATCCACAAATCCGCGGGTATGGCGGCGCCACGCTGAGCTCCTGGGTGACGCTCCTGGGAGGGTTTCGCGAGGCGAGGTGAATTTGGCCTTTCTGAGTACCTTTGGTTGGTCCTCAGCACAGCCACCCATACCGGAGCCCCCCCAAGTGAGGAGCAGCAAAAAATTGCTTTGACTGACTGACGGCAGAATTTGATGGCTGATCAATTCTGGCGATTTGCTCGAACATCGCTCTTGCAATTAGTTCTCTCTTGCTGGATCTGGAGGCTACTCCTTCCGCTCAACTCCCCATACAAACGTGGAAAGAAGATCATACGCATATTTCTTGTCAGAGATCCAAAATTATACTCAAAACATTGTAAAATAGTGTTTGGTTTCTAATTCATAGAGTCTGAAATTTCGAATTGTTCGCGCGTTTTATACAATAACTTTGGGGGTTGATTACTCAACGATAAAATAAAAACATCTGAAAAATATTAGTCATCAGACCTAGCTGGTTTTATGAAGATTTTTAATCAAATTTGTTTTCGTTTGATTTTAGACTATAGCGGTTGTAATTTGCTTTTTGCTATGAGTTGTTTAGTATTTAAAATGTTCGTAAATCTTACCAAATCAAACTCTATGCACATTGTCTGCTTTGTGGACATGTTGTTTTCTCCTCATAACGGAGCCTATCTTTTTCTGTGAAACAAAGAAAGTCCTAGAGCGCAATAACACGGGTTTGTACCGTGTGCCCGCGAATGAGTTAGTCCCGCCTTTACATCTGGGGCACGTCGTGATCGTGCACGGAACAATACGAATAAAAGTAATGAAGTTATTAAATTAATTAATGATTGCAATTGTAATTTTAAAGATGTGGTATTTTGGTTCGCTGGAAAATAATATAATAAAAATGAAATAAAAAAAATTATAATATTAATAAAGTGGGCGGTAGGCGAAATAAGTTTGACAACTTCTGCTCGAAGCCATCCGTGTTCAGTCACATGAAGAAAAGCAATCCACTTTCATGACTTGTTAGCAGTCCTCAAATGAACTTGGGCTCGGCCGTAAGCCATTGGCCGAAGAACTTTCCTCGTCCACCCTGATGGACTCCTAGGAGCCAGAGGATAGTGAGTGTCTGCGCTATCTGTGGTGTGTCGCTCGTGTGACGCGCGCGGGTCGGGCGGCGGCGCGGCCGCGGCGGGACGGGCGCGGAGAGGGGAGGCGGGCGCGGGGGAGGTCGAGCCGATTCCCGCCGAGGGAGCGCATCGATTATTTGTGGCCAAGCGTTCGGAACGCGCGGCGCGGCGCCACAGACGCGCTGCGTTTAAATATAACTCTGTTCTCGCGAAGATGCTCCATTATTTTGAATGGTGTGGAGTCGCTGCCGCGGCGGCAGGGTCGCTCTGAGCAGCGAGAGCACGCGGAGTCGCGTCATGGTCTCCGCCGCGAGTGCGCGCTCATCTTCGCATGAGGTGACAGGTGCGATGGCGGTGTCCGCGGCAGTGTGGTGGTGAGGGGAGCGCGGAGCGGCGAGAGGCGCGGTGGTCAGCCAGCCAGCCAGCTAGCCAGCCAGCCAGCCAGCATGGGCAACTCGTGCAGCTCCGGCCAGGCGCACAAGGACAAGGACAATGCATCTCAACATTCTGAGGAGTGAGTGCTTACCTCGCAGTCAGTCATCCCGTGCTCTGGTCTCTGGTTTATCCTGAAAATACTCGTCGAATTTTAAATGCAACCCAACCTCATCGAAGTGATCAAGTTGTAGATAAAAAAAAACAACCTGCTTTGGTAGGTATAACAAGTATTCGCAGCCCTGCGGCCTTATTGCCGAACAGAGACTGTTGCTGCCAGCGTCGGTGTCGCTGCTAACGACTCATCGCATACAAGATATTTCGGCTACCATCGACTTACCGATACCGACGACATAAACTATGTCGATGGCGGCTACGGATAAAAATTAAATGCGGTTGCCTATCCATTATCCGTAGTAACGGTAGCCGCAAAATTTGGTATGCGATGACTCGTTAGCAGCGACACTGACGCCGGCAGCGACAATCGCTGTTCGGCAATAAGGCCGCTGACCAGCATAAAATATTAAAATCGTAAGCCATTTGCAAATACAACTAATTAGGTACCTCTACAACGGTAAATCGTTTAAAAACAATTTAAAGAGTAGGTATGTGACCCAGGTGCAAATTTGCCCAACGAGTGCGAAATCCTGGATCCGATCTGTGAACCTAAGACACTGCCTTGCGGAACACCAAAGTTCGTACTGCCTTCTTCCCGACTTTGCACAGTCGCTATAATTTATTTGTCTCTGTAAGTTCTCTTGTATAGTGTATTTTTTCGTAAAGTAGTCCTTAAAAACCATGAGTGCCTAACCCCTCTTATCCCTTGCATTTCAAATGTTCGCGTTGTATGAAACGGATTTACCTACATGATTATAAGCCAACATAGAGTTTTCTACATTCAAACTAAAGTTTCCACAAATATTTCGTTAGTTGCCGAAACGTTTCCGGTTCTCCAATATATCTTCGTTGAGAAATAATCTCATCTTCAATCAAAATCAACAATAATCCAATATACTATATTTATATGTATATTTATTTTATATATTGCAATAAACAGTTGGACAGCAATTTAAACAGTTCGCAGCATCTCGTTTTAAAAATCAGTTCTTCTTATGACTGTTCTCTCATTTGACGTACGTCGAGGAAACCTATGGATCGGAGGAGCGAACAGTCTCCTAAATGATACTGATTGAATCCATCCTAGATAAAAAGGAAATAAATAAAAAAAAAAAAAGATCCAAACCTTACCTATTTTCAATTTTCACAGCACTCTGCTTATAGCTGCACACATCGTGCATTCTCATTTCGTACGATTAGCGTGAAATGACGATGGCGGCGGGTAGTTAGTAGAGTGGTCTCGCGGTTTCAAACATTGTTGTACAAACATTTTTTTCATTTCAATAGATTCCACCCTGAGATTGAATCTTACTTAAATAATTGGATTTTACTTAAACATCGAATACTTTCGCCCTTTTGATCGTACTAAGTATATTTAAAATCGATAATGTTTTTTATATAAGAATGTAAACACTAGGTACATAGCCATCAGTGTGATCAGTTCAGTTGGTAAACTGTTTGGAAAAATCTAATAGAAAGAGTGAAAAAAGTGACTGAAAGTAAGATTTGGGATGCTCAAGCAGGAAGTGGGAAAGGATGTACCGATCAGGTTTTTTCGCTGAGGTGCATCACCGAAAAAGTCTGTGCGAAACACCACTCATTAAATGCCTTCTATATGCCGACGATGCTATCCTAATGGCTTCAACGGCGGAGGAAGTGCAGTTGATGGTCAGTTAGTCAGCGTGTTTGCATCCATTGCTGGACATACGTCTCTCCAATTTTCCTCCAGTCCTCCCGGCCCTCAGCGGTACGAAACCACTTCTTTCCGTCGACGCGCTTGATGTCGACGTGCCACCTCGCGGGTGGTCTTCCTGTCCACGGCCGCCAGTGTAGGACATGGTTACTCCAACGGTCGTCGTCTCTTCGGCTGATGTAACCAGCCCACTGCCACTTGAGCTTAGCCACCCGGTGTCCAATATCCACTACTTTGGTACGTCGGCGGATTGCCTCGTTTCGCACCATATCCCGTAGCGATATTCCCAGCGACAACGGCGACCATCAGAGTCCACGTTTCACATCCATGCGTCATAACCGGGAGGACGCACTGGTCACATATTGCGGAAGGTCAGACCCCAGAGCGTATTTAAGCTTTCCAAAGTCAGCCCAACCCAGTTGAATGTGTCACTCGACCTCCTTAGTCAGTCGTTGTCTACCAAGCCACAGAATTTGGCCGAGATATACGTACTCTTCAACCTGTTCGATCGATAACAATTTGTCTTCGGTCGTCATGACCTTGGTTTTGTCCCCGTTCATCTTCAGACCTACAGTTAACGATGCCTTTATAAAGGTCTTCCAGCTTGGTCTGAAGCTGAACTCGGGAATTTGACAGAAAAACAATGTTATCGGCGAAACGAAGATGACTGAGGAGATCTCCAATAATGTTGATACCCATGTTGTCCCATTAAAGCGCCTTGAACACATGGGTATGGGTGAGTTGAATACGGACACATTTCGAAATCCCAGTCATTCGAGAGCAGTGTCAGTTGAAAAATGATGTCGTGACTAGAATAGAGAAAGGAGTGCTAAAATGGTTTGGACATATGGGACGAATAGGTGATGAAAGAATGACGAAATAAATTGATAGATTAGAAGTGAGCGGGAATGCCGTGTCCCGGGCGGCCTAGGAGAACGCACCGCCACCAAATCGATGTAATTATTCGTAAAGGTCTGGGACGTAGCACCCGTAATCGTAGAGCATGTATAAAAAGATGCACGTCTGTAGTTGAAGGAAAAGAGGTGTGCTGTGATCGTATCATATGGCGCTCTATAATCGCTGCCTATCCCTCCGGGAAAGCGGCGGGAAGGTATGTATGTTTGTACTTAAAAATATATTTATTTTCGAGGGAAAAATTAGTTACATCTCATTGATGTTTCGTTGAGGCTACAGGTACCTCCGGCGCGTGACAAAATTTGTTCGCCTTTAGGAAATATTATTACCTCCTTCATGAATTATTGAAGCATTACAAAATACTTAGTGTGCAAGGTTAACGTCACCTTCGCTTTTTCGCGGGGTATAAACATATTTATTTCAGTAGGTCCGTAACACGCGCGTCTCCGCCGCTCCGCCTACCCCGCGCCGCCGCCGCGCGCCGTCGCGCCGCGCACGCCACAAGTGTCTGACCTAGTTGCGCGTATTCGCCATGGACGGACGACGCTATGACAATGAGTACAAGTTTCAGCAGAATACTTCGCGATTTGGAACAACATTCGGCTGACACGTTTTAAGATTCATTACTTACGATCTCCATTGTAAGTGGCTATATTACTAATTACGTTCATTACCTACAAATATCGCTTCACTTAGTAAGTTAGGAAAACGCTGAGTTTAATCAGAATAAAGTATGGCTAGCCTTGATACCGCGTAATGAGGGGTCAGTCACACGAGCAAAAAGTGTACACCAAGATAAGAATGCCCAAGGACTACCAAAGATTTCCAAATATTCCAAAAAACTTCCCTAAGATTCCCTAAGATTCTTGGATATTTTCATGATTATTAAAGGACTACCAAACATTTCCAAGGGATAACTGAAATTTTCTAGGGGTTCTGGGATTACTTACGATGACTAAGGACTCCAAGATTCCTAGAATAACAAAAAATATTTGTTTGAGCAATAATTTCGAATGAGCAAAAAAATTTAACTTTCATACTAAACATCTTGTGGCCGAAGGTCTCCAAAACACCAAGTTTCACTTCCAATTTGACTTGACTACTGAACAAATTTTTCGAATGGTAATACAGCCGATGGTCTCTCAAAATGAAACTTTCGCTTCTAATTTCACTGGCGATCCCCTATCTGCAAAATGATTTACAGCCACTCCGGAGAACATCTTCATTAAATTAGACTAGGACAACGTGGGCCTCAACATTAACGGCGCCCGATTAAATTACCTACATTTCGCAGAACATACCTAGTATTGCTTAAAGAAAACCCAAAAAGTTGGAAATTATGATACAAGAGCTATCCGACGAAAGTAAGGTTGTAGAGCTTTAAATGAATGCTTCTATTTGCGAAATTATCGCAATGGAGGACCAGGCAACTTAAGAAATAATAAAATAATTGCAACAGGTTGGTCAAAGTACTGGAGCCTAAAAGAGAAATGCAGATAAATGAAAAGTAACGACTACAGCATGAGTATAATACTAAAAACTTTCAATATATGTATTTTAAGCAGCAAAGTACATAGAGACAACCTATCAAAGAACCATGAAAAGAAGTTTGCTTGGTATTAGAAAAAGCGACACGATAAATGCAGAGCCAGAGGTTTCAAAGGATGGTAAAAGAATGAAAGGCAGGCAATACAAAAGATGGGGGGATCAAATAAAATGAACAGCTGGACCTTAATGAAGGAGAGCTTGTTTATATTGTTTATATTGTTTATATTGAGAGCATTAACACTGCAACTGCCAACAAAATCAAAACTTACGATGGCGGAAATCGTAAAGTTAGGATGTCAAAAACCAAAGAAGATCGAAAATGAATGGAAGATTGTGGAAGGAAAAAAGAAAAGACCAAATAAAAACAGACGAGGTAATGCAACCATAGATGCGTCACTCGCTTTCAATTTTTGCGCGGCCAAGCGAGAAATCCCTCTATATGTATCGCGGGTCGACAAAAAGTGTAATGAGCGTGATATCAGTGACTATATTAAGCATCGTACCAGTTTAGAGGTATCCGTGCTGAAGATAAATACTTATGACAATGGATTTAACGCTTTTAAGGTGACGGTACCTGGGAGCAAGTTGAGCGTCTTCATGAGCCCCAATTTCTGGCCGAACGATGTGGCTTTCAGGCGGTTCGTGGAACAGAAAAGAACTCGAAATGCGAGTAAAACAGCCGGGTACGAGCCTTTGGATTCGATCTCGAGATTGGTGATTGAACCTGACATCTTGGTAAACCTAGAACACTGCAACTTCGCAGGCTCTCTGAATTAGTACCTACTATACAGCCCAAGGGCGTCGCCAAGGGGGGGCAGGGAGGGGCAGCTGCCCCCCCCCCCTAGAGATTCTATAAACCGGCCAAGTGCGAGCCGGACTCGCACACAAAGGGTTCCGTACCATCGTAAAAAAATAATACAAAAAAATCACGTTTTTTGTATGGGGGCCCCCTTAAATTTTAATTATTTATTAATCTTACCTATTTTTTGTTATAGCGGCAAAATAAATACACACTCTGTGAAAATTTCAGATGTCTATCTTTTACGGTTACTGAGATACTGCCCTGTGACAGACGGACAGACGGACGAACGGACGGACGGACGGACGGACGGGCGGACGGACAGCGGAGGCTTAGCAATAGGGTTCCGTTTTCACCCTTTGGGTACGGAACCCTAAAAAGTTGCCAAATATAATGCAACCAAAGTCCTAAGTCTTTGAGTTGATTTGCTTGAAGTTCAAGCCTTGAACAATCATTCCCGTACGTCGAAACTCGAATGAATTGACCAATGAGAATGAGAAAAGTATGAATTTATTGTAGTAGGTAAAGTTTAAAGTCAACTTGCCCCCCCCCCCCTTCGCCATCGGCTGGCGACGCCCTTGATACAGCCTAAGGTTCGCTATTAGGGACGATATGGTGTTGGTAGAGAAAAAAAATACTTAATAGGTAATAGCTTAATAGGATAGAAGGGGTTGAGGTGGTTTTTTTTTTATTTTTTTTTTATTTATAGGTTCGTCCACATAGATTCGTTTCTTACATTTACAGATATTAAAAGAAAGAAAAACCACACCAAAACTATCTACAATTAAGGACAAACACAACATGTACAAATGAATTGCTAACTTACAAAAAAAAAAAAAACAATTATAACCAAAAAACAAAAAAAAAAAAAAAAAACAATCATATAACCACAACGTAAAAGTAAGAAGAGGAATAACAGTGAATATAAAAATAAGTACATTAAAATGCAAACCAAACAATCAATCACAAAGCAGATATTATCAAAGAATTTTAGAGAAAATAAATACAAAAAAAAAAAATAACTTGAGGTTGATAAATATTATTCGGGCAGTTTTCTTATTGTTTTTTCAAAATTTATAATCCTCGAGGAATAATCAATATAGTTCGATTTATATGTCTTATTGAAAGTACTACAAATTCTAGTAAGAGGCGAATTTTTACCAAGATTAGTTTTGTGCTTATTTACTTTAAAGGGAACGAAATTAGATAATCTGGCATTGAATCTAGGAACATTAAAAGCTATTTGGCTTAGGAGAGATGGACAATTAATATGATTGTTTAAAATTTTTGTGCAAAATTATCAAATCCACATTTCTTCTATTTTCCAAAGTATTTAAACTATAGTGTATAAGCCGATCTTGGTAATGGGGTAGTGAACGAGCACGTTTATCCGAGTATGATAAGTAATATAGAAACTTTTTTTGAACTTTTTCGAGCCTCTCGGTATGTACTTTGTAATGCGGGTTCCAAATAGTGCTAGCATATTCTAATATGCTGCGGACAAAAGCGTTATAAAGTATGATTTTGGACAACGGATTTTTAAAAATCTTACAATTTCTTTTTACAAAACCTAGCATTTTAAGTGCTCTTTTGATAATATTATTAATGTGCGGGATGAAGCTCAATTTAGTGTCAAATATGATGCCCAAATCACGAATCGTATCAACTTTCTTTAAAGCATTGACATCGATGATATACTTTGTACACACAGGTAGTTTCTTACGAGTAAAAGTAACATGTGAACATTTAGTGGCGTTCAAACACATCTTATTGAGTACACACCATTTAGAAACTTCGTCAATATCTCTCTGAAGCAAAAGTGAGTCATTCAAGGTGTCAATAATTTTATAAATTTTACAATTATCAGCATAAAGACTAAATTTCTGAATTTACTATAACATTACCAAGGTCATTTATATATATCAAAAACAAAATAGGCCCCAAGTGTGAGCCTTGGGGGACCCCTGAGGGAACTTTAAACCAACGCGATTCATATCCGTCAAAAACTATCTTTTGAACCCGGAGAGATAAGTAGGACATAAACCATTTCAACAAATTGCCATGAACACCAAATGAGACTAGTTTTTGGACTAGTATAGAGTGGTTTACTTTATCAAAAGCCTTGCTGAAATCTGTATAAATTACATCAACTTGTTTACCCTTATCTACTGATTCAATGATGTCGTTAGAATAGCATAATAAATTTGATGTAGTGGACTTTTGAGCGAGAAAACCGTGTTGTTTAGGCGTTAAACTTTGAGCAATTTGAATATTTAATCCTGGACAAATAATATTTTCAAAAGTTTTGGCAAAAGTACAAAGGATTGAGATGGGCCTATAGTTCGTGACGTCCTGCAGATTGCCACTTTTGGGAATGGGTACTACATGGGTTTGGGACATGTAGACGAAATAATGACGACAAAGATTTAGAGAGCGGAAATCGGAGAATATATTGCGTTGCGACCAGATTTCCGAAGTACTCAGTAAATGTCTGTAGAGAAAGCGAAACATGTGGTCGAATCGTAATACCTACGCTCTATCATCTCGGCACATCCTTTCGGGAAAGCGGCGTGATCGTATGTAGAGATATACGTAACTACTTAGCTGGCTTACTTTCGTGAAGCGCTGAGCTGAGCGTATCATTTTTAGTTGTCATCACCTTTGAGAAAATCATAGCTATGCACAGCAGCGTGGGGCGTTTGCCAAAATTCCGCAAATAAAAATATAAATTGAGAACGCTCCTACCTACCTACCTACTAACAAACGCGATGCGACGATCGACTTAGGTCCGGTGCACACTAGTCATGAGGCAAGAAACGAGCAATCGTTTCTTGCAGTTGTTGCTAGTTTAGAAACTGAGTAATAATCTTACGCCGAGCAGTATGACCGCTACAAATTTCTCTTAGCGCGACGGATCGCGCGCGCGGTCCTACGTCAGGCGCGGCATAGAATATAGAATATCCTAACGAGGCGCGGCAATGAAGACCCTCCGTTGCGAGGTGTTTACCAGCGACGACGCGCCAGCCGCTACTGACTTGACTCGCTTCCACACACAGTGGCAGGCGGTTGCACGATTGCCGCAACAGTACCCCATAGAAAGAAATAGTAAGCGCGCTGCGCGTTACTCGGATGAACTTTTTTTTTAATGAAAAACTGGTAACAAGTGGCTGTGCTGAGGAGCAAACGTGCTCAGAAAAGCCAAAAACACATCGCCTCGCGAAACCACTCTCATCGAGGCGCCATCGCAGCGGCAAAGAATAAATAATAAATACCAGCGGATTTGCGGACTATCGCTGAGCTATCGAGATTGTCCAAATTACGCTAGAAGACTCCCAGGTTATAGGTATGAAGAAAGGCACCCGCCGGCAGACAGTTCCATGTCCTGGCGGTCCGGCAGAGAAATGAGTTTGAGAAACGGTTCGTTCTCAAAAGCCAAATGTCAATCACAAGAGGTGCTCTGATTCTCTGCGGCGGAGGGTGCTCCGGACATAGATGGGGATGCAAGTAACTTGTGGTGGAAAACGACTTTAATTCGTTAATTTATTGAATAGAGCTCCCAATGACCAACTGTTAGGACCTATGCGAGCGGAAATGGGAGGTAGTCCTGGCCTTTGTTGACATTTTTCAGAGACACCGAACCCGGCAACACACGAGAGGACACCCGTCGCTAACGAGCTGTTACTTTGGAATGCTGGAAGCATAACGATGCACATAACGAACCTCTCCTGTCCTCCTCAATGTCGCGGGCCAAAGGTCGAAGCCGACACGACTCCAGCACTACCCTTGTATTGTCCAAAAAGCCCGACCTGCTGCAAGTCCCGCCTGAGCTTTAGATAGTGGAAAGCAGGAAGTCAGGTCAGACTAATATGTTTCCAACTCATTGTCGTGAAGAATCTTCGAAGTTTCGTTCCTCGCGCGCGCTCGAGGTTGTCTGCTCCACGCGAGTGCCGCCGCGCCGCCGCCGCCGCCTGCGCTTCGCGGGACACGATGTTTTCACGCTTCTCAAACGGGTATACATAATTGAATGTATTGGCTCCAGCGGCGGCCGCCATAGGCGGAGGCGGTGCGCGATCGGTACTCGTCGGCACACGAAAGGTGATTTCAAAATAAATTAGAGAAATTGTAATATGTTTTTTTTATTTCGGGTATAGATTTTTAGTATTCAAGTATTCATATATCATATCTTTCATACAAGTATTTACCTTGAGGACGTATACACTTTTCCATAAGGCTAAAACTCTTGGAAAATACCTTTGACCACTCTTCTTTAGATACTTCAGAAATCTCAAAATTATAAGCAGCTAGCGCATCTTCTTGGCTTTCAAACCTCTATCTTTTTTTTCCAATAAGTAAAGATCACCATGGGGCTAGGAAATGCTCTAAGACTAGGTCAAGGGATTGTGCCTGGTGATACCTAAGTACATAAATTTTTTGAATGGTAAATTAATTCTAAATAAAAAAAAATCGAGGGTTCTGACCACTGTTCTGACAGACGTGTGCCACTCCAGAATGACCCTCTCCGGAATGCATACGAGGCCACTCCGGAATGTCCAACGTAAAGGTCATTCCGGCTCCGTAGAGTAATGCATTCCTGTGGAATGCCCCATTTAAAGTCGATGATCGAATGATTCGCAAAAAAAAAAATTTAACAAAAAAATAACCGACTTCAAGGAAAAAGCACTAAAAAGTAAAAAATAATTTTCATTTTTGTAGTTACGATTTCTGTTATTTTTTGAGTCGGCGTCAGCCGGGCACGCGCTGCGCCAATCAAGAGAACCTAACCTAACCTAACCTAACCTAACCTAACCTAACCTTGGCTGACACCGACTCAAAAAATAACAGAAATCGTAACTACAAAAATGAAAATTATTTTTTACTTTTTAGTGCTTTTTCCTTGAAGTCGGTTATTTTTTTTGTTAATTTTTTTTTTATTTGTTTATTTTTAGTGAATCTGAAGTACACTTACTAATTTGTACACGTCCTTTCCAATAAAAAAATAATCATCGAAATCGGTTGGCGTTATATTGAGTTATTCGTCCATTTGTCGCGCAATCTTAAAACAAATTTAACACTTTTATGATTTTCTCATGGATATCATTGTCAGAACTTAACCAAATTAAAATGGGACCACTTGGGAAGCACTAGCTATCATTTAAAAAAATAATTATCAAAATCGGTTCACCCAGGCAAAAGTTATGAGGTAACAAACATAAAAAAAAAAAACAAAAAAAAACAAAAAAAAAAAAACCATACAGACGAATTGATAACCTCCTCCTTTTTTTGAAGTCGGTTAAAAATGGCGTTCTGAGTTCGGATGTATAAAATGCAGGTATGCAACCACCGGCAGGGGGGGGGGGGGAGTCGTAATGCGCGCACCCGCTCTTGCAATCTCTCACTAATGGTGCGAGCGGATTCGGAGAATGTCGGAGTACTGACTGACCACCGAAGTCTCAGTTGTCACCTAAATTGGCGTTACGGCAAACCGATCGACTGGCGTTTTCAAATGTAAGGTATGGAGAAATTGAAGAGCGCGCGCAGTGGGCGTTAAGCGAACTAACATTTGCGAGTCCGAGCTTGATTTGATAGCTTACTCAACGTTGCCCTAAATACGTCGACGTTGCCGTTTACGTCCACTCCGCGTTTTCATACAAATCGGAAGTCCGCCTTTGACTTTGACAGCTTGAAATAGTAAAACCACAGAATATCTAGTAAAAACTTGTTTGGAGTTTGACGTTTTTACGGAACATCGAAGTTACGTAAACGCCAATTTAGGTGAGAACTGAGACTACCGGCTCTGATTATCGTTTCCGGAGTGGGTAACTCCGGAGTGGGCAACTGTGGAGCGGGCTTATAACTTTTCCGGATTGTGTTTATAGCCATTACGGAGTAGAGGGTTGATATTTTTAGAGGGTACTCGGAGTACCGTAGAACCCTTCATTCCGTAGGTCATTCCAGACGTGTGGAGAAGGAATGTGAATCACTGATCAATATGAATGCATTCCTATTTAGAGCCGGAATTACTCATCGCTAGTGCCAAACGAACCGCGATTATGCAAGTCTCCAACAGATGTCGCTGGCATCAAGTTGTTTTGATTTTCCATGTTGACATGGTTAATTTGTAGCCTATGCGCCAGAAAGGCAGCTGCCGACGCCAATGGGCTTTCAAATATCGTCCGGCCTGCGGGACAGCTGCTAGACCCCAGAACGATGACCAATAGTGTCCTTTATGGGGAGTTAATTTTACAGTCTACCCCATTCACAAGGAATCGTCAAGGAAAGAATATGTTTAAGAGGAATGATGATGCTGTTTGGGTGTTAATTGCATGTCCAAATGGTAAGAATAGGGATATGCAAGAGTTTACTAATTGCCGTGCCCCGCGTGCACGCGGTGCAAAAAAAGCTACCGCGCTCCTGCCTATACCTACCTCGCGTTCCAACGGCTACGGAACAATATGATAATGCTCTACAAGTGGATGCGAATATTGCGAATACGCTGCTCATAGATGCCGCGGCCGTTGCGTGTAAAGTGGGTCACGCCTCTCCCCCGCTGCCCCCCGCACCGCCCCCTCCGCTCCGGCGCGCCGCGTGTCGGAGCGAGACGCGTCGCGCCGGGCGTCACGCCCGCCGCCGACGTCACGGCCGCGCCTCGCGTGACGTAGGCGAGGGCTCACCGCCCCCGCCCCTCCCTCGCAGGCTTATTGATTGACACGGCTAATGACATTCCGCGCGCACTGAGGTGCGACAATGGTACCCTTTCCGTAATCTCGACGTGTCATCCGGCATGGATTTACGAAGACGTCGAATCTCCGAGTACTCATTACTACTGTAAGAGTTGAACGGTCTGATAAGGATAAGAAACAGCGGCCGCAATGTCAAAAAGCCAGCTGCACCTACACCTACCACGACGGACCATCCCATCGTCAAGATTCATCGACGTAACAAAATATCGATGACGTCGATAAGTTTATCGACAACGATGGCCCGATTACTGAAAGAGACGGCCGACGGCCGAGCTAATAAATATTCAAGCATGTCACTTTTAGTGAACCGCATGGAGTTGACTCAGCTCCCTTTCATACTGTCCGTAAAAACCGGCCAAATGCGAGTCGGACTCCATCCGTACCATCGAACAATATTTAGCACAAAAAAATCACGTTGTTTGTATGGGGTCACCCTTTAATTTTTATTGTTTTTTAACTTTACCTATTTGTTATCATAGCAGGCAAAATAAATACACAATCCGTGAAAAATGCAGCTGCCTGCCTATAATGATGCGAAAAAATGGTTGTTTTAGTTGAGTTCAAATAAATGTTTGTTACATTCTGATCTCATACCTTCTGAAATGCGTTTTGGGCAGGAACATCGTGCAGTATGATAAATTGTACATTGCATATAACTTGTGTTACTTTTTTATTTCTTTGATTAATTGGTGTATGTATTTTCGTGTGTTGGCCCTTCAAATGGGTTAACCAGAACCACAGTGAAAGGGGTGATGAATGAAGACTTAGGTCTTCGAGCCTATCAAAGAAAACCAGGACGGACACCGATTAGATGCGCGTTCAATGCACATGACATGTTTACAAAACTCAGCAGATGGGGTGGAAATTGGGGTGTTTTTGAATAAAACCAACCATGTATGACGTAGTAGATCTCGTGTAATAACCTTTTGCAATCTATATCTATACTAATATAATAAAGCTGAAGAGTTTGTTTTTTTGATTTTTTGTTTGAACGCCCTAATCTCTGGAACTACCAGTCAGGTTTGAAAATATATTTTTACATTCGATAGCCTAATTCTTAAGGAAGGCTTTAAGCTATTGAACATCACGTAACGACCCTTAGAAGCCGACCAAAAAGAAAAATAGTCAGAGGGCGCGGAGCGAAAACGAAATCATAGCGCGGCGAGGGCCGTGACGGCGGTGGCCACCCAACGAGGACCGAGTATTGCCGAATCGAGCCGAAGCGCGAGCGCGCGAAACGGTGACCAGCGTTGCCGATAACCACTCCTCCAATTCCCCAAAAACGTTCTTAGGATTCCCGGAATTCCGTAAAAATCCGGAATGGGAACCAAATTTTCATCGAAAATTTCGAATGACCAAAAAAAAAGTTCGTGCAGTCGACGGCCGTCCGAACAACTTTCGGGAGAACATGAAATCCAAAGTTGCCCCGATTGCTTTAATGTTCGATATATTTTTCGAATGAGCAAAGAAAAAAAGGTAAATAAAAAGACCAAAAAACTAAATTCCCCACGGATTGGCCAATTCCCCGCAAATTTCCCAACGCTTGCATTCCCCACCATTTTCCCCGAATTACCTCAAATTTCCCGTGATTCGGGGAGCGATCGGCAATGCTGCCGACGAACGTCTCGCCGCGATGCCCGCGCGCCGCCTCAGTCAAGACGCGCAGTGGCGCTCCGTGGTCGTGTGGTACACGGATTAGTATGAGATTTTTTACGTAAATTCTTTGTATTCTTTCTACCAACCCGCGCGGTATGCTAACTTAGCGACAGCCGTTCCTAGCTACACGCATTTGTTTGGGCTGTTTAGGTTGATTGTTTGAACGCGTATTGTTAAGATATTACGGTTTCAGTTGAATGGTTTCTTATTTTTTGTTTGGTAGATTAGTAGGTACTAAGCCAAGCGCGGCATTTCGAACTTTCACGGGGGATACGAAACCCATGCCGGCCGGCCAGGTGCTGTTTCACCCCATGTTTCAACGACCCCGGAGGACTTTGGGGGAAATATATCGGTATGGAGTCGATTCCATAGTTTACCGACCCTATAAATAAAGGATCAAAAGGATCGGATGGTTTTTATTTTTAAGTGTCGGGTGGGAATGGGTGCATTGCCTGCCTGTTCTGCGTTGAGCAATTGTAGATAGGGGACGGAGGGACAGCGTTATGATGAACAGTCGAGCACTGTTTGGCCGGCAAGGTGCTTCTTCACACAATGTTGAACAAATCTGATTACAACGATGCAATTTATATGTCACTATGAAGGGGGTGATATAAGGGATGACAATTTGTATGGTTAATCCATTATTGATGCTACATAATTGTACCTACGTATAGCTCGATTTATTTCCGCAATTTTATGTCTACTAACCATCCAGAGACAACCAGAGAGGTGACCAGTAGTATGAAATTCTTATAACATGAGAACCAATTACCCGATTTAGATGAGGATGTATCTCAGTCTAGCCGTATGGGTTACTTACGCTAACTTACCAGAGGAGTGAGAAGAGAGGGTTAAATATTTATAACAAAATAAGTGGACTGCTCCTGCATGTGGAAATTGGCAGAGTACATCACTCTAAATCACGAGAGGGGTAACTGGTGCGATTAAAGGCTCATAACTTACGAACTACTCACTCGATTAATATGTGGATTGCATCTACGTCCAGGACCTATGGTGGCCGTTTTCGATGTTAAGGCTGGTTGTAGTACGGATTCCACGTAAAAAAATTGCTCCCCTTTCTTACTAACTAGGTTGTAAGGTTAATCCCACCCGAGTTGTTACGTACCATCGCACTGAATGATAGATGGTCGAAGCGGCAGTAAAAAATGTCCGTGTTTTCCGTCCATGGCAATGTGTAGTAGTGCCAGTGCAGGATCGTCCCAGCGCGGCGACAAATGCTTTTAAAAAACAATTAATTAATTGGCCCCAATGTTTTGCAATATATTCAAGTACATTCCTTCCACTGAATTTATAAATGGGAGTATTTGGATGTTTTCTTATTCAATCATGCCACATCGGCTTAACGGATTTTGATCCAGTTTTTTTTGGTAGATACATTGTTTTATCTTCTGTTAGTAAAGTAGTTGGACTAGCTTTTTGCGCCAGCCCTTTGGGTTACAGCCTGACATCAGTCCAAAACGATATTGACCCGAGCGGAGCCGGGTACCTCAGCTAGTGTATTATATGAAACTAAGCAGATGAACCTTACATCGCAGTGTTGTTTGACATGCAACGCCATCTAGTGACGAAATTATTGCAACTTTACCAAACATAACACTTAAAAGATACCGAACTTGATTGAAGCGATGCGAGGGAAAAAATGGTCTGCGCACCACCAGTGGTCTGTCAAACGTGTGACCAGCCGCACGCACGCACCGAGGCACGCACTCGCCCTGAAAATACACTTCACGGGTTCGAAACGTACGAAACGGAAAATAACTGTGGTAAGCCAATATCAGACAATATTGTAAACACTCACAGACCTCAAATAATTGTTGAATTGCTTTATATATTTCTCAAGAAATCTTACAGCGTACACTAGTTTACACTTATATAAATGTAACGTAGGTACACTCTGTGTGAACATGTGATTTGCCACTACCTTTTGTTTGGCACAAGGTACTGCTTTCCAAGCTGTTCTCCTGTGGCCTTTCACCTGACCTGTGTCAATGGATTGTCATACATATGACATGACATAAAAGTCTCGGTTGACGGTCATTTCTTCAAAGCCATTTTAGTGAATGCCGGCGTACCGTAGAGGTCAATGTCCCCAATCCCTTTTCTACTGCATATTTATGATTGATTGACACGGTGCTAGCCAGGTACACCAGACACCGGACCGCAAGCCGTTTTGAAGTGGAGGAAAAAAATAGGTGGCGCTTCGTTGTTACTAGGAAGAGACCCTGGAAAAAGTGTCCGGATCGGATCTCCAGAACCTCGTTCTGTTTAACGCGAGCAAGACACAGGCAAAACAATTCAGTGAGGCTCCTTCCAGTGTATGCGTGTTGACGACCACATACTGATTCGTGGGTCGACCTGACGCATGAACTTAACAGAGTCGTTACCCTATCAATTCCCCATACTACGGGCGATAACTGTTTCCAAGCTCTCAATATTTTACTAGGGTTAAAATAGGGTTGGTGACGGAACTGAGCCCTGTGGGACTTCACACCCAATCGGGAAGTCGTCCGAATTCGCACCATCAACGGCAACGTACAAGGAGCGGCACGATGGGAAGCTGGCGATCCATGAGCAAAGCTTGGGAGGAATGGCGAAGGACGGGGGCTTGGTTAGTAGGCCCCGGTGCGTACTAAAGTTATTTCGCCCACTCTGAATACTGCTGTAATGTGTTTTAAATTAAGATTTTTCTCTTCTTCTTCGACTCAGATAAATTGAATACTCAGAGAGCCCATTTGTTTTTGCGCGGGAAAATATAGTACCGATACGCATACGATCAGGGGCTTACCATGGCAAATTAACTAGCCGGGTGAGTGATTAAAACTGACGTTTAATAAGTGCAACTGACCGTCAGGATTAATCACTCGCTAGCCCGTTCACCGGACGAGTTCATCTACCATGGTAACCTCTCAGACGGCTGACGCGGCGCGGCGCTGCCAGTCGCGGCCAGAGTGTGCCAAACATGGTAAATGCTTTGGAGATCCCCAAAATTGACCAGTTTTTCGTTAGAAGATCTGCTATATCGATAGTAACAACACGCGTTGCTTGCAGGTCGCCTTCCTACCGCATCACCAAGCCGTCGATCGACGCGACGGCGGAGGCGGCGGCGGCGGCGGACAGTACGCTGCTCGAGCCGGCGGCGTCGGTGCGCGAGCGGCGCGGTGTCGCGGTGGTGGCGCGCGGCCCGCGAGTCATCGGCTCCAGCGTCTCCGGTGCGTGCTTGTAGCGTTATAGACTAGGAGGTCGCGACAAAAATGCTAACGATATCGTAAATGGCTGAAACTGGGTTCACGGTCAGTCTGCCTATTCCAAGTGGTTGCATTAACTAGACAAGGCGCCTGAAAAAGTAGTTATGGTGACAAAAAATAAATATGATACGATAAATGGATGCAAATGACGCAGCATGAAAGTATCAGTACATACTTGGTTAGCAATACAAAAACTGAACAAATCTTTGGTTGCATTTCGTACTTATAGGCGATTTAGGTTACAGATATAACTTTACGTATATTTAAGTATTTAATTAAAAAACCGACTGGCTATTGTTGCATAATTAATAGGTATCAATGTTTCTAGAAAATCTGTATATTCTTCAGTGGGTACATACCAACATCTATTTTATAAAGCCAATCTAGATTATTTATTTCGCAATAACAAGGTTTTGTACATGCAAGAAATGCAAAGCAGGTATTGTTGAAACATATATGAAGATTTTCAGATGCGGGTAGCGGTGTCACTTCACATTATCTAGGTTGTGGCTGAAAGGCTATCGAACTAGGCGGTGTCGCCTGTATCTCGACTGATCATTTTGTGTGCAATGAGCGGCACTTCTGTAATGCAACCACTTAGCGCAGGCAGACCGACATATTTAGCATCAGAGGGTTGGTATCTACCCTGCGAACCCAAATTCAGCCATTTACATTATCGTAACCAAAAATGTCGTGACCTCCCGGAATATTAAGCTTGCAGGCCTTCAGGCGCATCGAAACATTGTAAAATATGTTTTTTTTAAACTTACTCGTATTCAGAGAGCACCTGTCAAAACTTAGTACGAGATTAGCACCGGTTTAGTCCGGAGAATTAAACTAAGTCCGTCCACTCTGAATACGCCTGTTTGTCTTCATTTTTAACCGACTTCAAAAAAGGAGGAGGTTATCAATTCGTCTGTATGTTTTTTTTTTTTTTTGTTTTTTTTTTTTTTTATGTTTGTTACCTCATAACTTTTGCCTGGGTAAACCGATTTTGATGATTATTTTTTTAAATGATAGCTAGTGCTTCCCAAGTGGTCCCATTTTAATTTGGTTAAGTTCTGACAATGATATCCATGAGAAAATCATAAAGTCTTAAATTTGTATTAAGATGTGCGGGACAAATGGACGAATAACTCAATATAACGCCAACCGATTTCGGTGATTCTTTTTTTATTGGAAAGGACGTGTACAAATTAGTAAGTGTACTTCAAATTCACTAAAAATAAACAAATAAAAAAACAAATTTAACAAAAAAAATAACCGACTTCAAAGAAAAAGCACTAAAAAGTAAAAAATAATTTTCATTTTTGTAGTTACGATTTCTGTTATTTTTTGAGTCGGTGTCAGCCAAGGTTAGGTTAGGTTAGGTTAGGTTAGGTTCTCTTGATTGGCGCAGCGCGTGCCCGGCTGACGCCGACTCAAAAAATAACAGAAATCGTAACTACAAAAATGAAAATTATTTTTTACTTTTTAGTGCTTTTTCTTTGAAGTCGGTTATTTTTTTTGTTAAATTTGTTTTTTTGTAATATTTTTTTGTGTATGACTGTGTTCAAAATAAATTAAAAACGGTAATTGAAGTACCTACATTAGTATTTTGTAAAATGACGACAGAACGCATCAGCTGGTTTCTAGTTTTGACAATCAATGAATCTACTTAGGGCCGAGTGGACGAAAGGACAAAAAATCAAAATCAACGATTAAACACGTCACTTTGTATGGACATTATGTAAGAAACTCCATGCGGTTCACTAAAAGTGACGTGTTTGAACATTGATTGAACCCTGTCGTCTTCCAAACTCCCCTAGTCTGGAGCCGGCTGCCTCGAGCCGCGTTAAGAGATGTGTCTCGCTGCAGACTCCATCAGCCTGTCGTCGCCTGTGGCGGCGGCGTCTCCGCGCGAGCTCGAACCCACGCTGGTGCCGCCGAGCGTGGCGGCGCTGCCCGAAGAGATGCGCGCCGCGCTGCTGGGCCGCGCGGCCGCCGTTGCCGCCTCCGCTCCGCCGCGTCGCCCGCCGCGACGCAACAAGGCCATGATCATATACGTGTGCGCCGCCGACTCCCAGGGTGCGTGCCTACATCACTACTTGAACCAGTTATACATCTAAGTGTGCGCCGCCGGCTCCCAGCTTGCGTGCCTACATCACTACTAGTACCAGGCTAACTATATACGTGTGCGCCGCCGACTCCCAGGGTGCGTGCCTACATCACTACTTGTACCAGTTATACATCTAAGTGTGCGCCGCCGGCTCCCAGCTTGCGTGCCTACATCACTACTAGTACCAGGCTAACTATATACGTGTGCGCCGCCGACTCCCAGGGTGCGTGCCTACATCACTACTTGTACCAGTTATACATCTAAGTGTGCGCCGCCGGCTCCCAGCTTGCGTGCCTACGTCACTACTAGTACCAGGCTAACTATATACGTGTGCCCCGCCGACTCCCAGGGTGCGTGCCTACATTACTACTTGTACCAGTTATACATCTAAGTGTTCGCCGCCGGCTCCCAGCTTGCGTGCCTACATCACTACTAGTACCAGGCTAACTATATACGTGTGCGCCGCCGACTCCCAGGGTGCGTGCCTACATCACTACTTGTACCAGTTATACATCTAAGTGTGCGCCGCCGGCTCCCAGCTTGCGTGCCTACATCACTACTAGTACCAGGCTAACTATATACGTGTGCAAACTAAAGGTTGTCGATTTGCCGTATTTGGGTAAACGGCGAGGTGGTCCATACTGAGAATGATTGCATTGTATTGCAGACTGCTGCAGCGAGAAGGGCGCACTACAGTGCGGCGCTGCGCTGCGCTTGAGAGTGCGCGCGCGGCGCCGAGGCTGGCGGCTTCACGTCGCCGACCTGCACTGGCGCTCGCCGCTCGAGCAGCAGCGTGACCACCGCTTCCCCGTGCTCTGCACCACCGAGCTTGCCAGTGAGTTTGTTACTCACGAAGCGACGCGACGCCGACGTTGCTTTACGCTCAACGCAACGATGATCTATTGAACAAAATATAATTCGACTGGACTTTATGATACTATTCAGTATTTTATTATTGATACGCGGTCGTTGAACATGATTGAAAACTCACGGCTTCGTCTTCGGCATCACGGCGGCTGTGTACGGACGTAGCGGCTGCCTCCTTGACAACGGGCTGTGCGATCAGCTCGAAACGTCGGAGAATGTCTCCGCACGCCGCGGGAAAGCCGTAAATTTTTAATCACGACTGGACGTTCCTGATTAAAAAGTTGTTCCCAAAGTTATGGATGTAATTGCTGTTAAATAAGGTATACATTATCTAAATGGATATTTATTTATTTGGTATGCCAACAACATTATACAAACAACAGTTTCATAGGTGCAGTACTAAAAATAACAAATGTAGAGTGTACATGTTAATATATTATGTACATGTGTACATGTTACTGATTAAACATGATAATATTATAGGCCTACATGTCTTCCTTGCAAGTAAATACTACCCAATACATTTAATTTGCATAAAGAAGGACTAGTGCACAAAAACTTTAAAATGTACAAAACAATAATAAAATAGAAAACATTGACTGAATAAGAGAAGGATTAATAAACAGTGAAATACCACTGTACCCAATTTTTTGTACTCATTGTAACAATGTTTTCGGATTAAAAAGAAGAAAAAAAACATAAAAAAATATCGACATATATATTATTTATTTTTTATTATTATTTATTATTTAGTTTATAACACTAGCAGCTATAAGCTGATGCGTGCATATCAAGTTTTAGAACTACTGAGTGCACTTGTTTTTTTTTTTTGTTTTTTGTTCGTTTATTTATGGTCTATTTTCATATTTATATTTGTCTAGTAAATTTTTGAACCCATTAACTGTTTTGGCACTTATGACTTCCTGTGGTAGTTGATTCCAGGAGTGTACAACTCTGTTGCAAAGAAAATGTTCTCTGGGGTTTGTCCTTGATGAAGAGTGGTTCAGCTTTAGGCTATGTCCTCTAAGGTGAGTCAATGTGTTTATTGCAAACATTTCGTTGAGTTTGGAGGTACTGTAGTAATTATTGAGGATCTTATAGACTTCGATGAGGTCTCCACGCTGCCTTCGCTCATGAAGAGGTGTGAGCTTTAGTGCCCTTAGCCGTTGCTCATATTCCTGATGCTTTAGATGCACAATCATTTTTGTAGCTCTCCTCTAGACTCGTTCTAAAATATCGATGTCTTTTTGTAGGTATGGGCTCCAGATCTGAAAGGCATATTCTAAAATAGGGCGGACATATGTTTTGTAAAGTTTTAAAAATAGTTCAGTGGTTATGTAAGAGAAAGCTTTTCTTATCATGTAGAGCAATGAGTTAGCCCGCTTGACAACTTCCATTATGTGTGTTTCCCATTTTAAATTATTTGCTATCGTAACACCAATGTCGCGCTGAGATGTGACTTCTTCCACAATATTGCCATTAATGAAGTATTGGAAGTATTGTAGGTGTGGGTTTTTGGGTCCGATGTGCAGCACTGTACATTTACTGGCATTTAGTGACAGTAACCACTCTCTTGTCCACTCAATGATGTCGCCCAAGGTACACTGTATTTGATTTTGAGCTATTATTGGGTTTGCAAAGAACTTAGTGTCATCAGCATAGAGCGAGAAATTAAGTTTAATTATCGCTCTTAAATCTGTAAGGAATAAACCAAAGATGACCGGGCCCACCACAAATCCTTACGGCACACCGCTGAGGACATTGTATGGGTCAGAAACTTCTTCTCCTACTCGGACACGGAACGTTCTGTCTTTAAGGAAGTCCTTGAGCCACAATAAGAGATTTCCGCGGAGCCCAAAGTGCTCTAACTTTAATAAAAGCCGTTTAATGGGCACTCTATCAAACGCTTTTTCGTAGTCGAGGTAGATCACGTCAATATGATTTTTTTCGTCCCATTCAAGTGTCCATTTATTTAAACACTTAAGCAGGTTGGTCACTGTTGACCGTCTCGGTACAAATCCATGTTGTTCGTCCAAAATTACATTCTCCTGTGACAGAAATGATCTTATTTTCTCAGTTATAATTTTCTCCACAATCTTGCACACTATGCTTGTCAGGCTGATTGGACGATAGTTGGCAGGATCAAGTTTGTCACCCTTTTTGTATATGGGTGTTACTATAGCCTCTTTCCAGTCTGTCGGCAGCTTTCCATTTTCAAAGGACAGAGTCATTATATGTGCTTGTCTGTTGCTGAGTTCAGCAGAACACCTTTTGAGAAAAATTGCTGGGAGCCCATCTGGCCCCATTGCAGTGTTATCTCTTAATGAGTTCAAGGCTTTATTTACTGCAACAGCGCTGAACTCCACTGTTTCTAAAGAGCTTCAACTCGGTATACATATTTTAGGCATAACGTCATTGCTCTCGCGAACATATGATTTTAAAAATTGTTGTGCAAAGATGTTGGATACTTCTTGGTTGTCGGTTACAATTTCGGAGTTCTGTGCGCGGAGAGCCGGTGGAATACCTACCTTTGATGAGAGCTGCTTACGAATATATCCATAGAAAGCCTTGGGTCCATTGTCTACTATTCGTGTTTCAAACACTTGCCTGGCTCGCCTTGTCATGGCTACAGTGTTGTTATTTATCTTACGATAAGCGGCATATGCCTCAGCGGATCTGTTCAGCTGGTAGAGTTTCCACAATTTCTTCTTTTTGTCAGCGAGATAGAGAATTTCTTTGTTAATCCATGGTTTGTTTTCCGATACCTTATTTGGCTTAGATATAGGTATGTGGGTGCTCAGTATTTGCTTAGTTGTTGATCTAAACTCATCCCATGAAGCAATGACTTCAGTGTGTTTATTATTTGCGATGTTCCCCTTTCTCAGTGATGTATTTATTGCTTCATAGTCTGCCTTAAAGTAGTTAGGACGTGGGTTCACAATATTCTGATGACTGTTAGTTAAAATTATTTGTACAGTGGCTATGAGAACAAGGTGGTCACTTTTGCCTATATTGGCATGGTGTTCTATTTTTGTGCACAATTTAGGATCATTACACATGACAAGGTCAAGAAGTGACTCCTCATTATTTCTTTTTCGGGTTGGATGAGTCACTAGCTGTTCTAGGTTGCTATCAGTGTACATTTGTATAAACTTGCTAGTTAGCAAATTATACCCGTCGGTGGTTTTGAGTGGCCAACTGATGTCTGGTAGGTTGAAGTCGCCCATGATCAGGGTGGTGTTGGACTCGGCGGCCTCATGTATGACATCAAACAGTTGGATGTCTGATTCCTCCAAGGTGTAGTGTGTGGGTCGGTACACGCCGCCAATTAACAGTTTGAATTCACCAAATTGTAAGTCCAACCATAGAGCTTCAACATTATTTCGGTGATAGTATCGTTTCTTCTAGCAAGCAGCATTGTTTTGATAATAACTGCAGACATACATTGCGACACCTCCCCATTTTTTTCCACCGCCCCTGATAATGAGTTCCCAGGTATGTTGACAATACTGTCGGTTATAGCCGAGGAAAGATGTGTTTCGGTTATAATTATACATGTTGGTTTTTTGTAATTAATTTCAATCAGGAATAAATCGAATTTTGCCATTAGGGACGCCAAGTTCGTGTAGAAAAATGTCAGATTGCAGATATTAGAAGATATCACTTTTTTGCAACTTGCACTATCTTAGGGCAATTGTTTACATACTTGATAGTGATATTTTCTTCCCCATCTTCTTAGTTATACAGGGCTTATGCAAGGCATAATTTTTGACAATATTACCATGAGAGTAAAATGGAGAAGGTTGTGTGCAGTGCTAGAGGTGTGTAATACATGTTGCAGGGCAGGCGGAACTGGGTGCGGTGGTTCCAGTAGTGTTCCTCAACTCCGGCCTGGGTACACCGTTGCTACCACACACGCTCGAGGCAGCCGACTTCCGCGCCGCGCTGGACGCCGCAGCCACCGACCAAGACCGCACGTTGCTCAATAAGTGGTAACTAACACCATACCGCTTACATTCACTATCCACGCATGCAGACTGGAATTAACAGGAATTGATTGGAAGTTCCTAGAAGAATTACCTAGTGAACAAATCATTACAGACTGGAATGTTCCCAAAAAATTTGAAGAAAACGAAACTATATAAAAAAGGTCAAAAAAGTCTAACCGAAAACTATAGACCTATATCAATCCTACCAGCGTTTTCTACAATTTTCGAAACGATAATGCAAATACGGCTAATAGACTTTTTAGAAAAAAATAATATCCTTACAGACTATCAACATGGTTTCCGAACATGAAGATCCGTATTCACAACCACACATGCCTTCACTAACAGTATATTGCAGGGACTAGACCAACGTGAACACACGGCTGGTCTGTTTCTGGATGGCGCTGTATCGTTGATCTTGTAAATCTTGATGCACTCCTAAATAAAATGGAGTTCTACGGTATCAGGGGGTTCACCTTGGAGCCACACAGACATGATAAAAGGTTCCAAAACTGAGATAAAGTCACGAAGCTTCATAGCAAAATACGGAGAACCACAGGGCTCGATCTTAGCGCCGTTGCTATTTCTGATCTTCATAAACGACATACCTTTTTTTTTATGTGACTGGACATGGATGGCTAATACCACACTTTCTGTCATGGTATTAGCCCAACACACCACATGGGAACTAGGTGCCATGCCAGGACCTTCCTTATATTGCACGGCTACATTGAACTGGACGGAAAACACGGACAATTTTCATTGCCCCTTCGACCATCAAACTTGCCATTCTTATTATACTGTATGCAGATGATGCCAACTTCATAGTGAACATAGTCAAACCGATGGATGCACAGAATGTTAAATAAAATCTCTGACTGGTTTAATGCTAACGGCCTAATACTGAATGTTACAAAAACGCAAGGAATAAAATGAAGCATGAAACAATCGACTGTAAATGACGACAACTACTTTCTAAAGTATCACAATGAAGTCATCTCATTCGCCACGAAAATTACATTTTTAGGATTCACACTCGAACAACATTTACGATGGGATGACCACATTATCCAAGTCTGCCAAAAATGTACTGTTTGAAAATCCAAAAGAAAGCTATAAAAATAATTTCAAAGTCTTCATAGAATGAGCATAGCAAACCATAATTTTGATCACTTAGATACTCACTACCTATGACGTGTATATAAAAAAAAGTGGCACTATTTGCACGTCATAATAAAAAAGAGTACAATAATACCACTCACAACTAAGTGACCAGACAAAAATAGAATCTAAAATATAACACTCATAATACAAAAAAAAACCAGAGAACCTTTACTTTAACAGTGCTATAATCTACAACAAAATACCGAGATATATCACAGATTAAACAATTGACAAGAATTTTAAAATTAAGTTGCACAAGTGCCTTTTGACAGAATTTCTATGATCTCATATTTTTTGAAATACTAACCTAAATATGACAATAATAATTTTATCTATAAATATCAATGTGAATTTTGAATAATGTAAAAATATAAAATAATGTAATAATTTAATAATGCAGTAATTTTTGACGATGTAGGTAGAGAGCAGGAATCAATATTCTGTTGTAACTATTTGCAAATAAATTAATTTGAATTTGATGAAAGCCAGCATCTCGAGCGTATATGATAAAACTTATTATTAAAATACTATCACTTCGAAAGCATGCAAAATGCTGGGATTTCTTTTTGGGGTCTCCAAAAATTTTTAAAATCACATAACCTTTAATACTCTATATGCAGCATACGTAAGAAGCCATTTAGAATATGCCTCTACTGTATGGAACCACCAGTACACCTCATACGTTAACTGCATTGAAAAAAATCAAGTTAAAATTATTAAATATGTATCATACAGGACTTAATCGGAAGCATCACTTCCGACAAAGCCACTCCAGTCACTTGTTATACAAAATTATTCACTCGCTAGTTGACAGCCTTTATCTCCTACAAACTATAAACTTTAAGTGTCCAACAAATATTCCCAGGTCGACTGATACATTTTTCATTAGAAAAACCAAAACAAAATATCTGGGCAATGAAATCATACCAAGAAGTTGTGCTAGTTTTAATAAGGTTTGTGCTGATGTAGAATGTATTCAGTTCTTCTTTAGCAAGTCTTAAGCGTAGTAAGCATTTAGATACGACTCAAAAATTAGTCGTATTTTACTTTAAATTTGTTTTTTATCTATTGTATTAATCATGTTTTTTGCTCACTGCATGTGTATTTGAATTACTTTATGTCGAAACTTTATTGGTCTAAGAGGTTTTTTATTATGTGTGTTAACTATTGTTTAGGATAAGACTGTTTGTTTCGCAAATAGAAAATAAAACTTAGCAACTTTCGTTCACACAGCTTTCGGTACCTATATGGAGTATCAGAAGTGGACACATGGCAATACCTATTGAGCCATGGTCATCGCTTGCGTTTCTCGACTTTAATGGGAAAAACGTTAAAAAATAATTCAAATTAACCCCCATGGTACAGCCCAGCTTTAATAAAAATAGAATTTGCAATGCAAAATTCATTGAATGCGACATTTCACTTAATTTAAAAGAATAAAAAAAAACGACCAAGTGCGAGTTGGACTCGCACGCGAAGGGTTCCGTACCATCGTACCTGATTTAACACAAGGGAATCACGTTTTTTGTATGAGGGGCCCCTTTTATTTTTATTATTTTGAAATTTAACCTATCTTTTGTTACAGCGGCAAAATAAATACATACTCTGTGAAAATTTCAGCTGCCTACCTATTACAGGTACAGCATGGATGCGACCGCTGAACCACCATGCTACCGGCTGGCACGTGGTGCACCCGCACGCTGGCGCCGCGAGATGGCGCGCGCGCTGGCCGTGCTCGTCCGTGCCTTACCACAGGAAGCATGTGACGCTTACCTCACTACTGTCGTCGAGCAGGTTCGTCTCGTTTCCACGTACATCGCTACCGTCTCGCTCTCAACAGTTACAGCATGGACGTGACCGCTGAGCCACCATGCTACCGGCTGGCACGTGTTGCACCCGCACGCTGGCGCCGCGAGATGGCGCGCGCGCTGGCCGTGCTCGTCCGTGCCTTACCACAGGAAGCATGTGACGCTTACCTCACTACTTTTGTCGAGCAGGTTCGTCTCGTTTCCACGTACATCGCTACCGTCTCGCTCTCAACAGTTACAGCATGGACGTGACCGCTGAGCCACCATGCTACCGGCTGGCACGTGGTGCACCCGTACGCTGGCGCCGCGAGATTGCGCGCGCGCTGGCCGTGCTCGTCCGTGCCTTACCACAGGAAGCATGTGACGCTTACCTCACTACTGTTGTCGAGCAGGTTCGTCTCGTTTCCACGTACATCGCTACCGTCTCGCTCTCAACAGTTACAGCATGGACGTGACCGCTGAGCCACCATGCTACCGGCTGGCACGTGGTGCACCCGCACGCTGGCGCCGCAAGATGGCGCGCGCGCTGGCCGTGCTCGTCCGTGCCTTACCACAGGGAGCATGTGACGCTTACCTCACTACTGTCGTCGAGCAGGTTCGTCTCGTTTCCACGTACATCGCTACCGTCTCGCTCTCAACAGTTACAGCATGGACGTGACCGCTGAGCCACCATGCTACCGGCTGGCACGTGGTGCACCCGCACGCTGGCGCCGCGAGATGGCGCGCGCGCTGGCCGTGCTCGTCCGTGCCTTACAACAGGAAGCATGTGACGCTTACCTCACTACTGTCGTCGAGCAGGTTCGTCTCGTTTCCAAGTACATCGCTACCGTCTCGCTCTCAACAGTTACAGCATGGACGTGACCGCTGAGCCACCATGCTACCGGCTGGCACGTGGTGCACCCGCACGCTGGCGCCGCGAGATGGCGCGCGCGCTGGCCGTGCTCGTCCGTGCCTTACCACAGGGAGCATGTGACGCTTACCTCACTACTGTCGTCGAGCAGGTTCGTCTCGTTTCCACGTACATCGCTACCGTCTCGCTCTCAACAGTTACAGCATGGACGTGACCGCTGAGCCACCATGCTACCGGCTGGCACGTGGTGCACCCGCACGCTGGCGCCGCGAGATGGCACACGCGCTGGCCGTGCTCGTCCGTGCCTTACCACAGGAGGCGTGTGACGCTTACCTCACTATTGTCGTCGAGCAGGTTCGTCTCGTTTCCACGTACATCGCTACCGTCTCGCTCTCAACAGTTACAGCATGGACGTGACCGCTGAGCCACCATGCTACCGGCTGGCACGTGGTGCACCCGCACGCTGGCGCCGCGAGATGGCACACGCGCTGGCCGTGCTCGTCCGTGCCTTACCACAGGAGGCGTGTGACGCTTACCTCACTATTGTCGTCGAGCAGGTTCGTCTCGTTTCCACGTGCATCGCTACCGTCTCGCTCTCAACAGTTACAGCATGGACGTGACCGCTGAGCCACCATGCTACCGGCTGGCACGTCGTGCACCCGCACGCTGGCGCAGCGAGATGGCGCGCGCTCTGGCCGTGCTCGTCCGTGCCTTACCACAGGAGGCGTGCGACCCTTACCTCACTACTGTCGTCGAGCAGGTTCGTCTCGTTTCCATGTACATCGCTACCGTCTCGCTCTCAACAGTTACAGCATGAACGTAACCGCAGGGCTACCATTGTACCGGCTGGCGCGCGGTACACTGACCCCGGTGGCGCCGCGAGATGGCGCGCGCTCTAGCCGTGCTCGTCCGTGCCTTACCACAGGAGGCGTGCGACGCTTACCTCACTACTGTCGTCGAGCAGGTTCGTCTCGTTTCCACGTACTTCGCTACCGTCTCGCTCTCAACAGTTACAGCATGAACGTAACCGCAGAGCTACCATTATGCTCGCTGGCGCCGCGAGATGGAGATGGAGCCCTGACCATGCTCGTCTGCTAGCGACCGCCAGGCGACATGCAACGCTACCTCAACGCTGTTGTCGAACACGCCCATTTCTCTCCAACGTATATCGCTACCGGGATGAAGTGGGACTAATCCCACTAATGGTAGAGTTATTTTATGGAACCGGACATGGATGATATTAACTCAAAACGCCGAATTTGAGAATGAATAAGGCCAAGATCTTCCCTGAGCATGTCTTCATTGAACTGGGTGTAAGTCAAATACAATGTTTCAATGCCGCTTTAATCATCTCACCCAATGCAAAGGAAAGCAGAAGTATTACTTCAATTCCGAACACTGGAGCAGCTTGCATTCAGAAAAGAGAAGGATTCGAAGAGAAAGAAAAGGTGTATGCACTAGGCGGGATCGAACCAACGACCTCTCGAATGAGATGAGAAGCTTCATGGGATGAGCGAATCGCTTGATTTGTGAACAGGTAATGTTCTAGAGATTTAAGTAAAGTTTTCGCACGCGCAGGAGGTGCACAACACGGTGCTGATGAGCACGGAGCAGGCTCGCCGCTGCATCTGGGTGTGTCGGTCGAGCGCGGGGGCGGCGACGCCGGCGGCGGGGACGGACTGCGCCGGCGCGGACTCAACCGAGCCGGGCGACGCCGCCGGCCAGTACGAGCTGCAGAGGCGCCTCGTCAACCTCCAGCGGGATCTCAAGGTACAGTCGAACAAAGAGTTTAGGATACACATCCGGTTGAATGAAAAGATGAACATTCGAAATACTTTGACCTTTGGAAACAAGTATAGTGTTGAGTATGGATTCAAACATAGTAAAGGAGTAAACAAAACCCTAACAAAATTGAATCAGAGGTTGTATTTAAACACCATTGATTTTACGTTTAACCGGAAGTATATTCTTTAACCTTTGGTTGAATGCCCCTTCAAGTTTCACAGAAAACTAAACGAATTATAGATTTTGCCGGATTAGTTTAGGTCCAGATTGAATTCCTAAATTGTTTCGTTGCGCATTTTTAGTGAGCACGTAGGTACCTAATATTATGTATGTGATGTTTCCAGCAACACCTCTGCGAGCGCAACATAATCCGAGCGAGCTTGCGGGGGTGCGGGGGAGGCGGGTCGGAGGGCGCGGAGTACACGGCCGGTGTGCGCACGGCGCTCGGGGAGCGGCTCGACGCGCTCATCGACGCGCTCGCCGCCGAGTACGACGCGCCCGCCGGCTACCAGGGCGTGCCCGCCAGGTCAGTGTAACTAGGGCAAGGGGTACGGGGTAGGCGGGGGAGGCGGGGAGGTAGGGGTGGCGGGTCGGAGGGCGCGGAGTACACGGCCGGTGTGCGCACGGCGCTCGGGGAGCGGCTCGACGCGCTCATCGACGCGCTCGCCGCCGAGTACGACGCGCCCGCCGGCTACCAGGGCGTGCCCGCCAGGTCAGTGTAACTAGGGCAAGGGGTACGGGGTAGGCGGGGGAGGCGGGGAGGTAGGGGTGGCGGGTCGGAGGGCGCGGAGTACACGGCCGGTGTGCGCACGGCGCTCGGGGAGCGGCTCGACGCGCTCATCGACGCGCTCGCCGCCGAGTACGACGCGCCCGCCGGCTACCAGGGCGTGCCCGCCAGGTCAGTGTAACTAGGGCAAGGGGTACGGGGTAGGCGGGGGAGGCGGGGAGGTAGGGGTGGCGGGTCGGAGGGCGCGGAGTACACGGCCGGTGTGCGCACGGCGCTCGGGGAGCGGCTCGACGCGCTCATCGACGCGCTCGCCGCCGAGTACGACGCGCCCGCCGGCTACCAGGGCGTGCCCGCCAGGTCAGTGTAACTAGGGCAAGGGGTACGGGGTAGGCGGGGGTGGCGGGGAGGTAGGGGTGGCGGGTCGGAGGGCGCGGAGTACACGGCCGGTGTGCGCACGGCGCTCGGGGAGCGGCTCGACGCGCTCATCGACGCGCTCGCCGCCGAGTACGACGCGCCCGCCGGCTACCAGGGCGTGCCCGCCAGGTCAGTGTAACTAGGGCAAGGGGTACGGGGTAGGCGGGGGAGGCGGGGAGGTAGGGGTGGCGGGTCGGAGGGCGCGGAGTACACGGCCGGTGTGCGCACGGCGCTCGGGGAGCGGCTCGACGCGCTCATCGACGCGCTCGCCGCCGAGTACGACGCGCCCGCCGGCTACCAGGGCGTGCCCGCCAGGTCAGTGTAACTAGGGCAAGGGGTACGGGGTAGGCGGGGGAGGCGGGGAGGTAGGGGTGGCGGGTCGGAGGGCGCGGAGTACACGGCCGGTGTGCGCACGGCGCTCGGGGAGCGGCTCGACGCGCTCATCGACGCGCTCGCCGCCGAGTACGACGCGCCCGCCGGCTACCAGGGCGTGCCCGCCAGGTCAGTGTAACTAGGGCAAGGGGTACGGGGTAGGCGGGGGAGGCGGGGAGGTAGGGGAGGCGGGTCGGAGGGCGCGGAGTACACGGGGAACGTAATAGATAGGAAGCTGAAATTTTCGCAGACTGCCGCTATAACATCAAATACTTACACGCACACACCCTCACACATCCTTACTCACCCTGACACCTGACACCAACGCACGCACTCTCACACTTTAAATCCTTAATATTAAAACATTTAGCATTTAATGCATTCCATTGCATTAAGCATTTGTAGACCTTTCATGGATCAAAATTGTCTCAAAGCGGTTTATTTTGCTTATGTTTGCAGTATCCTGGAATTTGTCTCAACTGTGTGGCCACCTCAATACCTCTGTTACACGGACCGAATGGAACTAATACAAAAGATATTTGTACACCACCTTAATTATCGATGCAAACGGTTCTTTGATACATTTGAAGAAGCAATCCGCTATCATTGACTAATGACCTTAGAGGAGCGCCGCATAGTGGCGGACATGGGCATTATTGCATTACATTGTGAACAGCAACATAGACTGCCCAGAGCTGGTCAGCGCCGTGAAATTACACGTGCCTGCACACCTCACTCGAGCAACTCTTATTTTCGATATTCGTGGATTTCATAAAAAATATACTAGTCATTCTACACTTAACAGAATTTCGGTCCTTTATAATAAACATTTTATTCACATATGTAGATACGCTTAGTAGCTCTAAATCATCTTTTGAAAACAAATTTCAAAAACATTACTTTCTAAGCAATATAATAACCCACTCTACACACCCTAATACACACTTGGTACAGCCCCTTTCAAGCAGACTCGCCCCCCTCACATAAACCCCACTCACTCACCCTCATATCCTCACACACATTAACACCCTCTCACACCCCACATACTAGTAATCACTTTATATGTATATGTCAGGTCTGCAACTTTTTTAGGTTATAGGTTAAAGTAGTTGGTATTATTAGGATTTTGTCAATGGCTTTAAATAAATTATTATCATTTTTCACATATGTTATATCTGCTGTTAAATGCCTCTAAATAAATTTGAAAAGCATTTTTACAATTATTAAAGAGTAATTGCATGTTTAATTTTTGGCTTTTGACAATTACATTGTCTATTTTGTATATTAGTTGTAAAGTAGCTGTAAGTTTTCCATCAAATAAATAAATAAATAAATAAAATTAACAGGCTTAATCGATGATTACCAATTTAAAAAAAAGTTTTACAAATACATAATGAAATAAGTTAGCACAACCTATGTTAATGAGATGTTATTTGTCTCACATTGTTGGGTTCATATTTTGCCTTATCAACCGATTCTGTATCGACAGCTGACAATAACCTATTGTTACAATTATTTTGGCAGCTTGTTCGAGGAACTGACTGAGCAGTTGACGTTTTGCCAGCAAACAGCGCAGAGCACGAGCACGCGCGAGCACACACTCAACGAGATTAAGGTGTAAGTAGCTTTACTGGCGCTCGAAGCATTCTGACATCGACGTATAAATATGGACAATGCACGGTTGGCAATCTGAATGAAGATGTTACTCGTATCTATTATGGTTGCTATATATGTTCCAGAATGTACGGGACAGTGCCGCAAATATGGACAATGTACGCTTATCAATCTCAATAGAGATGATACTCGTATCTATGGTTGCTATATGATCCGGAATGCAAGGCACACTCCCGCAAATATGGACGATGTACGCTTCTCAATCTCAATAGAGATGTTACTCGAATCTATGGTTGCTATATGATCCGGAATGCAAGGCACACTCCCGCAAATATGGACGATGTACGCTTCTCAATCTCAATAGAGATGTTACTCGTATCTATGGTTGCTATATGATCCGGAATGCAAGGCACACTCCCGCAAATATGGACGATGTACGCTTCTCAATCTCAATAAAGATGTTACTCGTATCTATGGTTGCTATATGATCCGGAATGCAAGGCACACTCCCGCAAATATGGACGATGTACGCTTCTCAATCTCAATAGAGATGTTACTCGAATCTATGGTTGCTATATGATCCGGAATGCAAGGCACACTCCCGCAAATATGGACGATGTACGCTTCTCAATCTCAATAGAGATGTTACTCGTATCTATGGTTGCTATATGATCCGGAATGCAAGGCACACTCCCGCAAATATGGACGATGTACGCTTCTCAATCTCAATAAAGATGTTACTCGTATCTATGGTTGCTATATGATCCGGAATGCAAGGCACACTCCCGCAAATATGGACGATGTACGCTTCTCAATCTCAATAGAGATGTTACTCGTATCTATGGTTGCTATATGATCCGGAATACAAGGCACACTCCCGCAAATATGGACGATGTACGCTTCTCAATCTCAATAGAGATGTTACTCGTATCTATGGTTGCTATATGATCCGGAATGCAAGGCACACTCCCGCAAATATGGACAATGTACGCTTGTCAATCTCAATAGAGATGTTACTCGTATCTATGGTTGCTATATGATCCGGAATGCATGGGATAGTCCCACAAATATGGACAAGTTACGCTTGTCAATCTCAATAGAGATGTTACTCATATCTATGGTTGCAATATGATCCGGAATGCACGGGATAGTCCCGCAAATATGGACAATGTACGCTTGGCAATTTCAATAGAGATGTTACCCGTATCTATGGTTGTTATATGATCCGGAATGCATGGGATAGTCCCGCAAATATGGACAATGTACGCTTGTCAATCTCAATAGAGATGTTACTCATATCTATGGTTGCAATATGATCCGGAATGCACGGGACAGTCTCGCAAATATGGACAATGTACGGTTGTCAATTTCAATAGAGATTTTACTCATATTTATGATTGCTATATACTCCGGAATGCATGGGAGAGTCCCGCAAATTGTCTTAAAATCCTGCATCCCGTAGTCGTTAGTGCCACGATGTAGAATCCACCGTGAAGTAAGGACTTAATATCAGTAAACTGTTTATTAGAGTTTTCTGAAATGATTAGGTATAGAAAGAAATCTGTAAAAAAATAATGACTTAATAAGAATAGTGCAAAGCTGGACTCGAAACAGCATGAAGACCTTTCGCAGGCAATCTTCCCATTCCGCCTCCGGCTTTATACCGATAACTAGGAATTCTCCTACAGTCCCTTCGCACGTAATTATTATTATTACTTTCTATTACAATTTTGAGTATTCTAATTTAGCGTGAAAAAATGCTTCAAATATTGTTTTAGTATACTTTCCGTGCTTTGTCTAAAGTTTCCTTGGATAAATATAATTTATAGGTGTGTCGCGCATAGCCTACAATAAATCTAGCAAATGTAATAATTTACTTTGCAGTGACTGAAATTGTTGAATTTCATTGAATTACACCGGCTTTAATTCATTTGTATAGTTGATGGAATTATCATACATGCTGTGTTTGCTTACGTTTATGATGTATGTACACATAAATTGGGAATTGGCATTATTGTACATAAGTCTTCTAGTAAAACAATTATGATATCAGATCAATTAAATTACTAGGCGCAATGAAAAGCAAAGTATGAGCGTTCAAGTCAAGAAAGTTACCTATCCCTGAAACCTGCTTCTGCTTAGGTACCTATGTGGCGACAGCAGCGTGCCCGTCGTGCTGCTGGGCGGCGCCGGCAGCGGCAAGGCAACCCTGCTGGCGCGCACCCTCACCCTCGCGCCCACCTGGCAACCCGACGTCGCCATCCTGCTCAGGTACGTGTGTGGCGACAGCAGCGTGCCCCTCGTGCTGCTGGGCGGCGCCGGCAGCGGCAAGGCGACCCTGCTGGCGCGCACCCTCACCCTCGCGCCCACCTGGCAACCCGACGTCGCCATCCTGCTCAGGTACGTGTGTGGCGACAGCAGCGTGCCCCTCGTGCTGCTGGGCGGCGCCGGCAGCGGCAAGGCGACCCTGCTGGCGCGCACCCTCACCCTCGCGCCCACCTGGCAACCCGACGTCGCCATCCTGCTCAGGTACGTGTGTGGCGACAGCAGCGTGCCCCTCGTGCTGCTGGGCGGCGCCGGCAGCGGCAAGGCGACCCTGCTGGCGCGCACCCTCACCCTCGCGCCCACCTGCCAACCCGACGTCGCCATCCTGCTCAGGTACGTGTGTGGCGACAGCAGCGTGCCCCTCGTGCTGCTGGGCGGCGCCGGCAGCGGCAAGGCGACCCTGCTGGCGCGCACCCTCACCCTCGCGCCCACCTGGCAACCCGACGTCGCCATCCTGCTCAGGTACGTGTGTGGCGACAGCAGCGTGCCCGTCGTGCTGCTGGGCGGCGCCGGCAGCGGCAAGGCGACCCTGCTGGCGCGCACCCTCACCCTCGCGCCCACCTGGCAACCCGACGTCGCCATCCTGCTCAGGTACGTGTGTGGCGACAGCAGCGTGTCACTCGTGCTGCTGGGCGGCACCGGCAGCGGCAAGGCGACCCTGCTGGCGCGCACCCTCACCCTCGCGCCCACCTGCCAACCCGACGTCGCCATCCTGCTCAGGTACGTGTGTGGCGACAGCAGCGTGCCCCTCGTGCTGCTGGGCGGCGCCGGCAGCGGCAAGGCGACCCTGCTGGCGCGCACCCTCACCCTCGCGCCCATCTGGCAACCCGACGTCGCTATCCTGCTCAGGTACGTGTGTGGCGACAGCAGCGTGCCCCTCGTGCTGCTGGGCGGCGCCGGCAGCGGCAAGGCAACCCTGCTGGCGCGCACCCTCACCCTCGCGCCCACCTGGCAACCCGACGTCGCCATCCTGTTCAGGTACGTGTGTGGCGACAGCAGCGTGCCCCTCGTGCTGCTGGGCGGCGCCGGCAGCGGCAAGGCGACCCTGCTGGCGCGCACCCTCACCCTCGCGCCCACCTGGCAACCCGACGTCGCCATCCTGCTCAGGTACGTGTGTGGCGACAGCAGCGTGTCACTCGTGCTGCTGGGCGGCGCCGGCAGCGGCAAGGCGACCCTGCTGGCGCGCACCCTCACCCTCGCGCCCACCTGGCAACCCGACGTCGCCATCCTGCTCAGGTACGTGTGTGGCGACAGCAGCGTGCCCCTCGTGCTGCTGGGCGGCGCCGGCAGCGGCAAGGCGACCCTGCTGGCGCGCACCCTCACCCTCGCGCCCACCTGGCAATCCGACGTCGCCATCCTGCTCAGGTACGTGTGTGGCGACAGCAGCGTGCCCCTCGTGCTGCTGGGCGGCGCCGGCAGCGGCAAGGCGACCCTGCTGGCGCGCACCCTCACCCTCGCGCCCACCTGGCAACCCGACGTCGCCATCCTGCTCAGGTACGTGTGTGGCGACAGCAGCGTGCCCCTCGTGCTGCTGGGCGGCGCTGGCAGCTCAAATATTTTAATACGTGGGGGCTAGCTGAATAGTATCATAATAACGAGTGGGAATGTTAAAACATAATTTGTGAATAGGGACAAGGTATTCAATTCATTTGATGGATTAATGTTAGAAAATACTAAATACTTATTTTACATCAATTGATTTATATACTACCCTAAAAACAACTTTCAAGAAACGAGTAGCTGAAATACTGAATAGTAATAGGGAGAATCATGAACATCATATTAGTGAATGTTGTGTTCGTCTATAATTAAGAATGCGCTCAGTCTATTATCCTATATCTGTATTTTCTATGTATGTTGGAGTGGTGTTCTTGTTGATGAACCTAAATAAAAAAAAACACAATTAAAAATAAAAATAAAATAGAGTTAATTTTAAAATTTTAATTAAAGAAGGAATAAATAATAATAATAATAATAAGTACCGTATTACAAGTACAACCCACCGCCAGTTCTCGAAAATAGTCATGTCACTCTCTACTGGGACCGACCCATTATCACGGACAGAACTATAATTGCAAATAGACCTGATATCGTAATAATGGATCGGGAATCGAGAAGCGCGACGCTCGTCGATATCGCCGTACCACATGACGGTAATCTCCTCTCCAAAGAAGCAGAAAAAATGCTGAAATATCTAGACCTGCAACACGAGATTACCAAAATGTGGCCGGTCGATTCGACAATCGTCGTGCCCATAGTCGTTTCGGCACATGGGCTAATCGCAAAAAGCCTCAACCAACACCTTGAGAGGCTCGGTTTGAATAATAGCTGGATCAAGGGTCTGGCTCAGAAGGCGGTCCTACTCGACACTGCACGCATCGTCCGAAGGTTTCTTTCTTTGGGACCCAACCACCGATAGCTTGGTTTTTTTCCCGCTGCTGGTGGACCCTCCGTTTTATTTAGTTATTTTTATATATTTTCTACAAAAATGTATGTAAAAATAATTTTTCAAATGTGTCAATAAAGAAATACAAATAATAATAATAATTTTAATATACAACCCCCAACCCCAAATCACATTCACATCCCACACTTACACGCACACAACCTAACACACCCTCACACACCCTTAATCACCCTGACACCAACCCACACCCCCTTAAATACTTAATATTAAAACCTTCACTCAATTATAAATGCTTAATTTAAGTTTAGATTTAATTAAGGGTTTTTACGCTTAGGTAGCTCTGGATGTTTTGAGTTTTGCACATTATGTAAATGAATTGTAAATAAGCTGTGTTTTTCAATAAATAAAAAAAAATAAAGACCCTTGAAAAACGGGTTCACAAATTGTGATTTTTTCATTCATATGACTTTTCATTAAAATATGCAGTCACAGTCACGGAAACCCATCTCAAACGTCTGATTCGTAAACACTTCTCATAGCATGTATTCATATCATTCGGTTTTACATTATACGCAGGTTTGTGGGACTGACGGCGCAGTCGAGCAGCTCGCACCAGCTGCTGAAGTCGCTCGTGGACCAGCTGCACGTACTGTATGACGGTTCCATCTACAGAGGTCGCAATGTAAGTAACTCCGTGTATAACGCTGGTTGATCGACTGTGTAAGCAAAGGAATATTGTATTTCTGATGCCTGTTTGATAATGATTCCTCTATTTTCAAGTGTGAATGCATCTTAAAACATTGAAGGCAATCAGAATGGTCTATTCTAGGTACTAATGACATTGGGCGCAGATGATGTTTAATGCCAAGGTGTAAATATTTCGTGTGACCGGCCGGTGTTACTGGCGCAGGCGGGGGCAGGGGCACTGCGCGCGATGTCTGCTCGCCACGCTGCCCGATAACGTGAAGGTGTAAACATTTCGCGTGACCGACAGAACGTGGCGTGCCTGACGGCGGCTCTGGGGCGGCTGCTGGCGCTGCTGCGGCGCTGTCGGCCGGTGTTGCTGGCGCTGGCGGGGGCAGGCGCACTGCGCGGCGCGCGATGGCTGCCCGCCACGCTGCCCGATAACGTGAAAGTGTAAACATTTCGCATGACCGACAGAACGTGGCGTGCCTGACGGCGGCTCTGGGGCGCCTGCTGCGGCGCTGTCGGCCGGTGTTGCTGGCGCTGGCGGGGGCAGGCGCACTGCGCGGCGCGCGATGGCTGCCCGCCACGCTGCCCGATAACGTGAAAGTGTAAACATTTCGCGTGACCGACAGAACGTGGCGTGCCTGACGGCGGCTCTGGGGCGCCTGCTGCGGCGCTGTCGGCCGGTGTTGCTGGCGCTGGCGGGGGCAGGCGCACTGCGCGGCGCGCGATGGCTGCCCGCCACGCTGCCCGATAACGTGAAAGTGTAAACATTTCGCGTGACCGACAGAACGTGGCGTGCCTGACGGCGGCTCTGGGGCGGCTGCTGGCGCTGCTGCGGCGCTGTCGGCCGGTGTTGCTGGCGCTGGCGGGGGAAGGCGCTGGCGGGGGAAGGCGCACTGCGCGGCGCGCGATGGCTGCCCGCCACGCTGCCCGATAACGTGAAGGTGTAAACATTTCGCGTGACCGACAGAACGTGGCGTGCCTGACGGCGGCTCTGGGGCGGCTGCTGGCGCTTCTGCGGCGCTGTCGGCCGGTGTTGCTGGCGCTGGCGGGGGCAGGCGCACTGCGCGGCGCGCGATGGCTGCCCGCCACGCTGCCCGATAACGTGAAAGTGTAAACATTTCGCGTGACCGACAGAACGTGGCGTGCCTGACGGCGGTTCTGGGGCGGCTGCTGGCGCTGCTGGGGCGCTGTCGGCCGGTGTTGCTAGCGCTGGCGGGGACAGGCGCACTGCGCGGCGCGCGATGGCTGCCCGCCACGCTGCCCGATAACGTGAAGGTGTAAACATTTCGCGTGACCGACAGAACGTGGTGTGCCTGACGGCGGCTCTGGGGCGGCTGCTAGCGCTGCTGCGGCGCTGTCGGCCGGTGTTGCTGGCGCTGGCGGGGGCAGGCGCACTGCGCGGCGCGCGATGGCTGCCCGCCACGCTGCTCGATAACGTGAAAGTGTAAACATTTCGCGTGACCGACAGAACGTGGCGTGCCTGACGGCGGCTCTGGGGCGGCTGCTGGCGCTGCTGGGGCGCTGTCGGCCGGTGTTGCTAGCGCTGGCGGGGACAGGCGCACTGCGCGGCGCGCGATGGCTGCCCGCCACGCTGCCCGATAACGTCAAAATGATTCTCACTCTCACTGAAGGTAATCGCTCTTTCATAATTCACCCGGATGTGCCAATATTTTTTCGATGTTGAAAATATTTTATTGTATTGTTTATTCATTTATCCTCCTTTGGGACGCAGGGAACATTTGGAATCGTCAAAAATGTACGTTTCGTAAAATAAAGCATGAAAAGTTTATTATCTGTCGTTATCATGGCGCGGGGCTCACTTAAGTTTAGATGTTTAAAAAAACTATAGCTATACTTAAATTTTACAAAATCAGCAAGGTAAGTATAAAAAATAATTGTCAAAAAAAATTAAAGATATATAGTAATTATTAAAATACAATAATAAATCATTAGTTCATAGCATCAATATAATTGTCAAGAATTAAACAATAGTTAAAATTCAAAGTTAAAATGAGTTCAATGAATAGATTGAAAAATAAAATAAAATCATTGTTACAAGGTTTCAATTCTGACTATGTTTTTGTCAGATATTACGTACCCAAAGGGTGAAAACGGAACCCTATTACTAAGCCTCCGCTGTCCGTCCGTCCGTCCGTCCGTCTCTCACAGGGCTGTATCTCATGAACCGTAACATGTAGGAAGCTGAAATTTTCACAGATTATGTATTTATTTTGCCGCTATAACAACAAATAGGTAACATTATAAGATAATAAAAATAAAGTACATACGAAAAACTTGTTTTTTTTTAATCTTGTGCGATGGTACAGAACCCTTCGTGTGTGAGTCCGACTCGCACTTGGCCGGTTTTTTAATCAATTTATTCCTAACTGCATGTTTGAAACTTTTGCCAGTTCATTCCTAAATGTTTTCAGGTAAATGATTGTAGAACCTAATACTGATGGTATATGCCAGAAATTGTAAGCTGAATGTATGTTTGCTTGTATGCCTTAAAATAAAAAAAAAATACTTGTCTGAGTGTAGCTTGTCTACCAATTTGACAAAATGAAATACAATACAATACAATACAATACTATTAAAAAAAAGCTTTTGAAAATGTTAGCAAGTCTGCACTATGGGGATTTGCAATGTTGTTTCTACTTCGAGTGACAGCAGAGCTAAGTTTAGAGGAAATCGTATCTATATGATCGTCCCATTTTAGTTTGCTGTCAACATTCAGACCAAGAAATGTAACGTGCTTAAAAATATATAATTTATTCCCATAATCATCAATATTTACGGGTAAGTTTAGTTGAGGTCTTAATGACCCATCATTATTAAGCACCTATAAGCTGAAATTAAAACGAGAGCTCACTCTGCCAGCAAACTGCTATACAGATTGGCAGAACTTTGTTGTAAAAAAATCTAATATAAAATAATATAAAGCAAACATTTAATGTTTTGTCTTGCCAATATTGCGAAGGAGATTATTAGCTGAAAACCATTTATTCAGAACTGGAAGTGCATGTCTTCAACGATGTCTTCAAGGCATTCACTTTTTAATATCAATGATGCATCATCAGCCAAAAGCACTATATTTAGACACTTTTTATTCGTTTTTCTATTTATATACGTTTTTTCTTTTATATTGAGAGATTTATTTTTAAGTGAATCCAAAATATTATCTATTTATACCTACACCAGTTTTCTGTGGAGCTAGAATGTTTTCAAAGATGTTTGGTTACTTGCTGTTACTTTACATAAAACTGGGAGTGAGCACGCTTCTATCTTTATTTGAAAACCAATTTAAGCATGTTGTGTTTGCCTATTATTGGGCTGATTTTGAAATTGTAACATATGTTATTACAAGTGTATTGTGTAAAGTCTGTTGGCAATCTTGAAATATAAAACGAAAAAAAGAACAACACTAGAATAAGTGCGGCTCAGCAAGATGATCCAGAGTGCAGACATAATCGATTCTAAGCCTACACCTGACTGAATTCTCAGATTTGTTTAATTTAGGTTAGTAAAAACAAGGTCGAGGCGGTGTGTTTGGATTTTAAATATAATGGACAGCAGTTATTTCTTTCTGCTGCCTACATCCAGAATATAATCAAAATTTTTGCCTGATTGGTCGCGGTGGGCAGAGGCGGACGAACCGGCGAGCTCGGCGGTGCTGGCAGTACTGACGTCGGAGGCGGGTCCGCGCGTGCTGCGCGTGCCGCCTCCCAGCGCGGAGGAGGCGCGCGCCGTGCTGGCCGCGTGCGCCGCGCACTACCCCCGCACCGCCGCCGCCGCCGCCGCCGCGCTCTCCTCGCCGCGCGCCCTCGCCGCGCTCGATCGCTGCACGACGCCGCTCCACGCCAAGGTGACTCCTTCGTGTGCCGCTCCGCTATACTCAGCTGAGCTATTTTCGGCGGTGCTGGCGGTACTAACGACTGGCCGCGTGCGCCGCGCACTACCCCCACACCAATTCCGCCGAATATACGCTAGATTACTTCTTAAATTTATATTTTTACCATGTAAGCGTATAATTACTTGTGTGAACCTAGTAAAAATTTTTTTTAACAGTATAGGTCCTAAATGAGAGCCTTGTGGGATACTGGATGTGGTAGTGTAAGTATTTAATTCAAAGTAGCTGATTACGGCCCGTATCGTGTGACCCTTCAGATATGATGAAAACAAATCCAATAGATATCCATGCATGCCATATTGCGCGAGTTTTTTACAAGGATACCATGGTCAAACATGTCAAATGCCTTGCTGAAGTCTGTTTATACTGCGTCAACTTTGTTTTTCTTATCCACTGATTCCGATGTTCCCTTGTAATAAAAGATGCTCTACCGAAGAGTAAGGCACCGGCGAATATATATACAAAGTAGCAAACACTATTAGTCAGGTGGCATATATTTTATATTTTTTTAAATTTATTCGCAAAGAAAACAGTTAACATACATACAAATAAAATAATTATAACCGAAAAAATCATCATCAATCACCAATATACTTCGACATACAATTAAACTTAGTAAAAGTAAATTGAACTAATCTCTAACGCTAATCCTAGCTGCTACAACTATTATATTTGTGAAAACTTGTTAGGCTTATTTTTTTATTTCTAACGTATTTTGTGTATCTTGTTTGTTAGCTGTAAGTAAATAAATAAAATAAAAAATTGTTACCTATTCGAACATAAAAATATTTGTCAGAACAGCAAATTACTGATGAATTAGCCACAGTGATTTTATAAGTGCTTTCGATGTAGGCAGAGATGCATGTACTTATAATGTTGAGGTGGCGCAGGTCGTGGCGTGGCAGTGCTCGCTCTCGACCGAGACGTTCGCGGACGAGGCGGTGTCGGGGGTGGGCGAGGGCGACGGCGACGGCGAGGTGGCGGGCGAGGAGGTGGAGGCGGGCGCAGAGCTCGAGGCGCAGCTGGCGGCGGTGCTGGCGGCGGCGGAGCGCGCGCTTGGCGCCGAGCGCGTCGCGGCTGCGCTCGCGCTGCTCACGGCCGCGCGCCGCGGGCTCGACGACACCGAGCTGCTCGACCTGCTCGCGCACGACCCGCTCTTCCGCAGCGAGGAGACCTACCGTAAGCGACCGCCTCCTCGACCTGTGCACCGATCTTTGCGTTATCGCTTGGGTGAAAGCGTAGACCTGTCTATGATTTCACCTTTACTTATTCTTGGTGTTCATTAGCGACTTACACGAGACCTTTGAAATAGATAGCGAAGTCAAGGAAAGTATCGTTTACGAAGCGAATTCATCCGATCGACGCTGGCGCCGCGTTGACACCGGTATTTGGTACGCACGATACGCGATGGTCGTTGGTGTCCATTGGGTCGGACGCGCACGAGCAGCACGCGGTCGGTGACACTTTACTTTTGGCTCAATACCACTCCGTCCTACCCGGCATTACCTAAGCGAGGTTTTAAACATGTGTCACTTAAGTCGACGAATCACAAGAAGAACCTTAATGCTTACAAAACAATGTATCTATGTAAATTTGCTGTGTCATAGGAATACCACACACCACACAGCGGAAGTAAAATTCGATCTGTCATAGCACTCACAGTGCGACTTCTCCGAACTCTTTGGTTCCGAATGGTACAGGTACTGTATATGAAACCTCAGGTAAACTAAACAAACAACACATGACTGCAATTGTGGAGACGTAAAGCATCTAGTAAAAATTGTCAAACCACAAACTGTCGCCTTCTAGCAAAGTTATCTGCGAATTACTAAATTATCTGGTATACAGGTCCATCTTAGTCCAGCTGCACTTATTGCAACTGACAACTATGTGAAATTTATTAATAAGTAAAATATATTACTAAAATAATTACACATTCATCGTCAGAGTAGCCCCATCTTAAACAGCAACAAATTCAGTAAGATGTTTGCAAGCGCCTCGTGCACTAGTTAATGTATGTTCGCATCTGCAGTGCCGTGGGCGCCGGCTTCGCTGTTCTGGCCACAGCTCGCGGCGCTGCTGGGCTCGTTCCTGCGGTGGGACGCGCGCGGCGCCGCGCGCTGGCGGGACGCGGCGCTGGCGGGGGTGGCGCGCGACCGCTACCTCGCCGAGCGAGAGCGGGACGTGCGCGAGCGCCTCGTGCAATACTACGAGGTGAGCTTTCGCTCTTGCGAACACGTCCGCCTGTACGTCATTCATTACTATACGTCCAACTGGCTCCCACTAAGCGTCGGCGAATCTCGCGTACCGTCATTATACAAAAATGCCCTTAACATTACATCATTCTTATTTCAGGGAGTCTGGTATGAAGAAAACGACCCGAAGATGGCGGGTCGACTGATTTCACAGGAAAATAAGTTTTCGGAGGATTGGTGAGTTTCCATTTAGATTCAGCCTAAAAAATCGACCATGTATATTTATTTAAGTATTTCGCGGCTCATACCGTACGACTATCGTAGTGTTAATAGTTAATATGTTTGGCTTGCAGCTACAACACTCGCAAGCTCGACGAGCTGCCCTATCAGCACTATCACCTCTCGCGGCACGACCCCGGCGGCTTCGCGCACCGGCCCTACTTCACGGACGCGTCGTGGATCTACGACAAGATCGCCGCCACCGACTGCAGCGCGTTCCTCGCGGACCTGGAGCTGGTGGCGCTGCGGCCGCCGCCCGAGCACGTGCTCGTGCTGCGCGACCTGCTCGAGGCGCACTCGCCCGCGCTCGACTACGACGTGCGACAGTTCTACGGCCTGCTGCGGCTCACGCTCGAACGGCGCGCGCGCGACGGCTCGACGGTACCCACTCACTTCTCACTTCACGCACCGACCCTACTTCACGGACGCGTCGTGGATCTAGGACAAGACCGCTCTTACCCTGGTCGCAGGGGCAAGCTTTAGCATGGGACGTTACATGTGTTGACACCTTGGCTGCAACTCACCTAGATGGCCGCAACGAAGGCGGAGGCGCTCAAATACTCCAAGTACTCGTCCTTGAAGGATCAGTTTGAATTCCTTGCCTTCGCCGTTGAGACACACGGCACGTGGAGCGATGGCGCCGGACAGTTAGTCCGCAGATTGAGAATCCCTATATACTCGTCAATACGTAGAGTTACTCCCTGGAAGGTCGGAGCCACACTGAAGTACGCTTCGCACTGAACACGCACGCCTGTGTCTTGCTCTCGTTAAACTCGACAAGGTTCTGGAGACCCTACCGGGCACTTTTACCAGGGTCTCTACGAGTCTAACAACGAGGCGCCGCCTATTCTCCTCAACTTTAGCCCGGCTCGAGGTCTGGTGACTAGTGCACCTGGCTCGCACTGTGCTGTCATCTGCGTAGCAATCAATGTCGCCCAAATTGAACAGATTCTTAATTTGCAACAGAAAAAGGGTTGGCGACAGCACAGAGCCCTGCGGCACGCCGGCATTCACAGACATGGCGTTGGAAAAGCAACCGTCAACCAAGACTTTTATGCTGCGTCCATGCAGGAAGTGGGCGATCCAGTCACACAGCTCGGGTGGCAGGCCATAAGAGCGCAGCTTGGAAAGCAGTGCCTTGTGCCAGACCCGGTCAAATGCTTTCGCCATATCCAGGCCGATAGCCATACCTTCGCCATGATTTTCGAGCGCATCGCCCATCTCATTTGAGATGTAAATTGAGAGATCCCCAGCAGATGGATATGGACGGAAGCCATATTCATATATCTTATATATGTTTCTTAATTTAATTGTGGCAATTAAATTAAGTGTGCCAATTATATTCATACATAAGGTTATAGATCCAACCATATTACCTGGTCGAATTTAAATAAAAAAGTATGATGTTTGCTTAAGGTGGCCCAACCCAACGGTACAAAACCGTGCTGTCGCGCTCTGGGACCTTCTATGTTTCAAAGAAAAAGACAGGCTCCTTGATGAGGAAGATCCAACAGGTCCACAAAAAAGACAATGTGCATAGTGTATGATTTGGTAAGATTTACGATTTTTTTTTATTAAAAAACGACTTATAGCTAAAAGTAAACCACGACCGCTGTAGTCCAAAATATAACAGAAACCAAATAGATTATAAATTATGTCTATGTCTATTATCACGGAGCTCCCGTGAAGCGGGCAGAAGGGTCAGGAGCGGATGGTTCCGCGTTGAAGGAAACGAGAGTTGAGAGTTACACAATATTTATTCCTATTTATAATATATTATATCCTATATATAACTGGTATGACCGGGTTCGAGGCGGGCGGAATCCTCTCACGCCCCCACAACCGACGATGCTGGCCAAGGCGCGAGGCCAAGATGATGGTTTCTCTCTTGGGCCAGCTCTCACAGCAGTCCCGTGCTCCCACCAGATCTCGCGTAACTTTTCCACAAAGCTCCCACTCCGCCCGTCCCAAACGCCCTGGGAAGAGACCAGAACAATGTGGCCTCTTCCCCGACACGCTAGCTTCCTCTCACTCTTGAGGCTGCGGTCGGGGAAGAGATAATCGGAATAGAAGGAAAAAATATGTTCGGCTAACCTTATGTCAAGGGCCACCGGCAGACCTCCTGTCGGCCGTCTGTACCTTTAAAATGTAGGGCGCATCACAACCGCCTTAAAAATTTAGGATTTTGCATAAAATATCTTTTCCAAAAGAAAATTTTCCAATCGTTCAAACAAAAGTCCCAATCCCCACTTCTTCCTTTTGTGTTGGGTCTCCTCCAAAAACAGGCGGCCAGTCACTTCAAACGAGGGCGGGTTGCCACCGCATTCCGCATCGTGACAGTGCCCCTCCTCTCACTGAAGAGGGCAATACCTGCCCGACTGTCGTCCTCGACAGACCGAGGCACCCGAGGCGCTAACCCGGTGCCAACCCGCCGCTCAGCAACGATGAAATGCAACAATTCCGCCTGCTCCTGGAGGAGTCCCAACCAGCTCATGTCGGACTTGTTACCATTCCTCCAGGATAAAGTCTCTCTCATCCATCTCTCTGGAATAAACGCTTTGCACGGAAAATATAACATAAGATTCCAAGATGATATTCAAATGGGAAGATCACAACCCATAAACTATGAGATCATAAGAACTTCATACAATTTGAAACAAAAAAAAAATAAGGAGCCAACCTCCAACTGAGCCTCTTACTCGTAATGGCTAGTGCCATAGCACTGCTATCTTACATAGCACTGCATCCGACTTTTCATCAGTAAGCTCAACTGTTTGTGCTGGCGAAACATAAAACTAAAATCAAGGTTACAAACCTGTAAACCCTGCGCGAAATGTATAGACAACTTATCAACTAATATAGAAAAGAAATTAACAAATACAAGCTCAGTCGTAATGAAAAGAATTGAATCGCATATCGGAACGGCGATATTTACTATCTACAAAGCGTTTAATACAACGTATGCCCCGATTCTGACTCTCAGTGCCAAGGGTGACACCATGGCACAGCCTGAACCTGTGGAGCTCCCTCCCGTAGACCTAATGGCTTTGGCGTTTACTCAGTGGATTGTCCATCCGTCCACTGGCGCGCTAACTCAAGCCGAAGTTCCAGTCTTCTCTGACGTGGAAGACTGAGACAAGAAGCACGACTCTTCATACAGTACACAATAATACTGTGCTTCTACACATTACAGGAACCGCAATCCTCAAGTTTCGTCGGCAATAGACTCTCGGTAAGGTTACGAGCAACCTGAATGTACGCCAACAAAATCTAACCGACTTAGGAGAGGAGAGATCGAATTCAATAATACAAAATAAAATAATATTTACAATCCCAACTCGGGTTGCTCTGTGCACTTCCTCATTCCACACTGTCTATCATACCTTTCTTTCAGCCATCTCATACATACTAACTGAGTCTCCGTTTCGAGATCACAGTCACCTTTCATGTGGCGGAGCGCGCGTTCTTCCGCTGGCGCCGCCCGGAAGTGAAACAGAAGCGACCAAGTGCCTGCCCGAATGACACAGGGGCGGACACCGGTCAAACCTACCTACCGGTTCCGATACGCATAAAAAGAAACAGACGATACTTAACAAACTCAGAAGATACTTAACGCCATGCGGTCAGCCATGGACAAAGTTGGAACCAAATGATTAGCCAAGGTAAACTCCACCTAGGGTCTGACTAGGGTTCTCCGGCTAGAGCGAGTACATCATCTTCCGCAACCGGATTTCCAAGGGGCGATGGAAACAAATAAAAATGAGGATCGCATTGGAGACGCCATCTGCATAACGTGCACCCATCGGTGCGCGACAGCCTGACGCCTCGCGAACCTCGCTAAGTATATGGCCTTGATTCTTTTCGTAAACAAAAAACAGCGAATTACTTAGAACCGTCCGCTGGTGTACTGAAGTACACAGAAAAACTAATAACATCGACCCCTTCCAATCGGTCTATCCAGAGTTGTATTTATGGATGTACGCACCCCTGGAACTCACTGAACCATTCCATCTGTGGTCCCAACAGTACCATTCCTCCAAGGCTATTTATTCCACACGATCGCGAATAATAAGTAACCTAACCTAAAATAAGAATGTGAAAACTCAGCCACTTAAAAAAAATAGAATTTGAAAATATATCTAATTTAATCTAATATTAAATTCTTGTGTGCTGTTCTAGTAGCAAGATCTCTTAAAATCTTTGACGCTCCAAGAGCCTATGTTCTTGCCCTTATCATCCGCAAGTTCATAGACTGTTGCGCTCTTCTTGCTCAAAATCACGCATTTCTGGTAACGAGGAGCTAGCTTCGCAGAAAACTGCTTGGACGCGTCGCTTCTAGTGAAGACCTTCTTCCAGACAGTCTGTCCGACCGCAAAGTCCTCTGGGCGTCTTCTCAGGTCGTACCGCGCCTTGTTGTTGCGGTGCGCCTTGTCCAGGGCCAACCTAACTCTGTCGAAGATTGCATGAAGCTCAGCAAGGTTTTCCGCACGGTTCTCTGCCGGCGTCAACAGCTCGTCGCCGGGTAGCTCATCGCGGGGCACCTCGAAGTATTTAACATCCGTGACCGTTTCTCTTCCAAATACCAAGAAATTTGGAGAAAATCCTGTGCTCTCATTAACTCCGGTATTGACGGCGAACTGTAACTTGGTGAGAAGCGTATCCCAAGTTCGGTGATCGTCACGAACGAATATAGCCAGCATGGTGTTCAGGGTTCGGTTGTATCGCTCGACGATGTTGATTTCCGGAGTATACTTAGGCGTATAAAACTGCTGCGGAACACTAAATTTACGTAGGAGGTTACGCATGTCCGCCCCAGTGAACTCGGTGCCGTTGTCTGACAATACGGTCTTCGGTATCCCGTGCACCAAGAACACGCCATTTTCCAGTTTGTCGGCTATCGCTCTAGCTGTAGCCCGACGCAATGGGTAAAAGAGGCAGTACTTACTGAACACGCAGGTGATCACTAGAATGTAAGCATGCCCAGCTCTCGAAGTAGGAAATGGTCCGTTGATGTCGAGGGCCACGTACTCGAACGGTCTCGTACATTGTTTCGGCGAACCCATCTTTCCTAGGGTAGCATGCTGCGCATGCTTATAAGCGGAGCAAACGTCACATTTCGCTACGTACTGCACGGCATCCTTGTACATGCCAGGCCAATAATAACAAAGAAGAAGGCTCCTGTAGGTTTTAAAAACTCCAAAGTGTCCGGAATTAGGCTCATCATGGCATGACTGTATGGTGACGGGTCGTTGCAATTTCGGAACCACTTTCTTCCACTCGAAGTCTCGAGCTAGGTTGAATTTGCTCTGGGTGAATCGATAGAGGGCTCCATTCTGCAACTGGTAATTGGGGACAGAGAGCGGTGTGTTGGTGCATCTTGCAACCATCTTATTGTACCATTCGTCGCCCGTGGCGATGATGGTAACGGCCGATACTACCGGTATGCGACTCAACGCGTCTGGTATCACGTTCTCTGTACCTTTTCTATGCCGAATGTCGAAGTCGAACAACGATAAACGTATTCCCCATCGGGCCAGTCGCCCCGTCGCCTTCTCGAGCGACAAAAACCATTTCAGGGACGAATGGTCAGTGTAAATAGTAAATCGCGGCCCGTACTCCAAGTAGCATCGCCAGTGCTCGACGGCAAAAATGACAGCAAGGGCCTCGCGCTCCGTAGCCGAATAGTTGACCTCACACGAGTTAAGGGAGCGACTAGCGTATGCGATCGTTTTCTCAGCGCCCTCTAGCGTACGTTGCACTAACCGGGCACCGACGCCGTAACCGCTAGCATCGCTATGCACCTCAAATGGTAATGTCCAGTCCGGGCATGACAGCACCGGAGCACTGGTGAGAGCCTGCTTCAAGTCTGTGAATGCTCGCTCGGCTTCTTCAGTCCAGCGGAAGGGTGGTGTGCCACGCTTAGTGCTCGTAAGCTTATTCAGAGGAGCCGCACGTGTCGCGAAGTTCTGTATAAACCGGCGGTTCCACGATGCGGTTGCCAGAAAGCGGCGCACCTCCTTAGCATCTGCTGGCTGCGGCCACTCGATTATAGCCTTGATCTTTCCTGGGTCTGGTCTAAGCCCATGGTGATCCACGAGGTAACCTAAATACGTAAGGCTACTGCGAAAGAAGATTGACTTCTTCTTGTTTATGGTGAGGTTAGCCTTTTTGAGTAGCTCGAACACGCGCAGTAGTAAGTCTAAGTGTTCGTCAAAGGTGGAACTGACTACGATGATATCGTCCAGGTAAACGAACACCTTCCCGTTAAAAACCGACCCAAACAGGCGATCCATCAGTCGCTGGAGAGTAGCGGGCGCATTTGTCAGTCCCATGCTCATCCTCCTATAGCAAAATGTACCTCTGCCCGGAACACTAAAAGCCGTCTTTTCTCTAGATGCTTTGTCCAAGGGTATTTGCCAGAAGGCGGAGCTAAGATCGATCGACGACAAATACTTAGCGTCCCGCAGACTATCCAGGATGTCGGCCACGAAGGGTACTCGGTACGTGTCCTTCTTGGTCACCCGATTGAGCTCTCGGCAGTCCAAGCAAAACCGGAACGACCCGTCCTTCTTCTTCGTGAGCAAAACCGGTGAGTTCCATGGACTTACGGCGGGCTCTACTACCCCCAGCTCCAACAATCGGTCAATCTCTGCATTGACGATCATCTGCTTGTGCGGTGAAAGGCGGTAACAGCGTTGTTTGACCGCCAACGCATCGCCTGTGTCGATCGTGTGAGTCGCCAACGTAGTCTCTCCCAAGCAGAGTGCCTCCGAAGTAACGGTATCGTAGCGCGCTATAACAACCGAGGCCAGTCCTCTTTGGGCCTCCGTCAATCCGTCATAGTCGACCAGCTTGTCAGAATCCAAAAGTGAGCATGTAGCGATGGGTGCTCCCTCCCAATCAATGAGTGGAACTCCACTCGGGAATAATTTAAAGGCTCTCCAAAAGTCAGTTCCTAAGAGTAGTTCTGTATTCAGGGCCGGTGCGGAATGCAGGGTAAGCTGCTTCTCAATTCCATTGTAGGTCACCGGTACCCGGAAGTAACCAACCGTTCGGATGCTCTCGTCGTTCGCTACCACAATTCCGGTTGTGAAGTCTGTATGTAATATATGCCCATGGTCACGTAGGTGTCGCTCGCAAACCCGATTTACGAAGGAATCAGTAGCTCCGGAATCCAGTAAACCACGGAGCTGAAGCGTTCCCACCGTAAGGGCCACATAAGGTCGTGTGTCCTGCTGGCTTGTCCTGCCAGCGACCATAGCCGCGCTGCGGTACGAAGTGAAGAAGGTGCGCAAGTACGCAAGCCATCCCTCCCAATCTTCCGTACTCTGAGGCGCCACCTTCTGCCTACAGCGCGGAGCTATTCGTTTTTTGCAAGCTTCGCTTGACATGTGGTACACTCCGATAATTTGACTCCGGGCTGCTGGCATCCGAAGCACTGCAAGTTCCGTGGTGCCGAGCACTCGGAAAATCGGTGCTTGTTGGTTCTGCAGCGCGCGCACCATGGCTTGCCCTTCTCGGGGACAGCCTGGGCCGTGCTGACTTTTGGCTTGGCTTGGCCCTGGTATTGGTAGTCGGGCTCCAGAACGTCCGTTCCTGAAGTTCCAGGCTCCTTAAACTGCCGACTCATAGCCCGTCCAGCCTCAATGCGGGCGCAGTTCATCCGCAGCTGGTCCATAGTTGAGATGTCCACGAGTGACAACAATCCGGAGTATGTTGGTCGCAGGTTGCGCCGGAGGATCTGCAACAACTCTGGATCTGGTAGGGGGTTCTGCAACCGCTTGCTCAGGCCTTGCATGACCGCGAAGTACATGGCGACGCTCTCATCCTTGCCTTGGGTACGCGCGCGCATGGCGCCTACGAAATCGTAATCGTAATGCACTCCTCCAAAGTCGCGCAACAGCAAGGCGCGCAGCTCCTCCCAGGTGGTAATGGAGTCTCGGACGCTTCGGTACCAAACGAGCGCCTTTCCCTTAAAGAGCTCCGGGGCTGACGTGCAGAGCTGGGTGTACGGAATGGAACGTGAAGTGCACAGCTCCTCCAAGCGTACTAAGAAATCGTGAACGCTGGACGTTCCATCGAAAGTCAGACCGAGCTTGGCCACTGCTTGCCCGTGCTTGGCAAAAGGGTTCATGGCCATAACATGGTGTGCAGGAGATGCTGGCAGTGCCGGTGCTGCAGCGTCGATGTGTTCTTCCACATGCGTTTCCTCAGCTTGGGAGAAGGTTTCTTCTTCCAACTCGTAGATCGCCTCGATCTCAGAAATGAGGGCGATAGCGGCTTCTTTATCCCTGCGCAGCTCCTCGGTATCCGCTTCAACCCGCTCGATGCGATTATATAAATAATCGAGGGTCGCGCGCACGCTGGGGCAATCGGCCGGTGACTCCTCATGTATTGCAAGCAATTCCTGCCTGGCTATCTCCAGCTCCGTCTGCGGGTCCTCATCCGTAGACAGTAGGTCCTGACTTGGGAACGCCTTACCCAAGACCGTCATCTGCTTCCTGAGCAGAGTTACCTTATCACTAGGTGTCTCACCCCTAATCCTTACCTCGTATTGCAGGGCTTCCTTGCGCAGCAAGTTAAAGTTCAACTTACGGAGCCCCATTGTGACGCCGGCCTTAGACTGTTATCTAGTACTAAGCCGCGAAACCAACAGATTCTCTAACCCCTATAAGCGTTCCTGCTCACAAAACAACACCAATTTGCAATCGAGTTAACTTACTCGGTGAGTTACCATAGTAGGCCCGCAGTGCCAGCCAGTCAAGACAGTACACTCATTCGCTCAGATGAGCGTTCGCCGTCGGGAAGTAGCTAACACAGAACGACATGTAAAATAAATCAAAATCTTTTAAAACAAAAATAAATTAGTCACTCTCACTCACAACGCATACCGTCATTGAGCATCTTGCACAAAACAACACACATTAAGGACAAGGTGGCAATGTGGCACATGGAACATTGGGACAGGGAACATAATGTAGGAAAAAAAGTTTTTTTTTTTTTAAATTAAACATTCAGGTCAAAGTTCCTATCATCCGTTCGCGCATGCGTCAAGTTCTCTTCGTCGCTACGGTAACCGTGGACGACAAGATGTCTGCTAGAACCCGGACTACTTCAAACGCAAAATGTTCGAAACAATTGCCGACATGAAAATATATATATTTTTTTTTTAACCACTTTTGAATACCCGAGAATCTTTTCCCTTATGCAGGTTCCTGCAACGCAGAACCAAACGAACCAAACCCTTCTGTCAGCCTATACGTTCCGTGCTAAATCCCCACCAGCGGATAAGCCACTATCACGGAGCTCCCGTGAAGCGGGCAGAAGGGTCAGGAGCGGATGGTTCCGCGTTGAAGGAAACGAGAGTTGAGAGTTACACAATATTTATTTCTATTTATAATATATTATATCCTATATATAACTGGTATGACCGGGTTCGAGGCGGGCGGAATCCTCTCACGCCCCCACAACCGACGATGCTGGCCAAGGCGCGAGGCCAAGATGATGGTTTCTCTCTTGGGCCAGCTCTCACAGCAGTCCCGTGCTCCCACCAGATCTCGCGTAACTTTTCCACAAAGCTCCCACTCCGCCCGTCCCAAACGCCCTGGGAAGAGACCAGAACAATGTGGCCTCTTCCCCGACACGCTAGCTTCCTCTCACTCTTGAGGCTGCGGTCGGGGAAGAGATAATCGGAATAGAAGGAAAAAATATGTTCGGCTAACCTTATGTCAAGGGCCACCGGCAGACCTCCTGTCGGCCGTCTGTACCTTTAAAATGTAGGGCGCATCACAACCGCCTTAAAAATTTAGGATTTTGCATAAAATATCTTTTCCAAAAGAAAATTTTCCAATCGTTCAAACAAAAGTCCCAATCCCCACTTCTTCCTTTTGTGTTGGGTCTCCTCCAAAAACAGGCGGCCAGTCACTTCAAACGAGGGCGGGTTGCCACCGCATTCCGCATCGTGACACTATGTCTATGTATGACTATGTCTGATGACTAATGTTTTTAAGATGTTCTTACTTTATCATAGCGTAATCCACCTCCAAATGTATTGTATAAAACGCGCGAAAAATTCGAACTTTCGGACCTTATAACTTAGAAACCAAACACAATTTTACAATGCCAATGGTCATCATACATCTAGTTCGATTAAATAAAGCAATTTTGAGCAAAATTTTGGATCTCTGACAAGAAATATGGGCGTGATCTTCTTTCCCCTTTTTTATGGGGAGATGAGCGGGATGGGCCACCTTAACCTAAAAAAATAATATTTACGCAACTTTGCATGGTCCTGGCAAGGCACCTAATTCCTTCGGGAATGTGGTGTATTGGGCTAATATCATAACGGTAGTTGTGTGGTATTAGCCATCCATGTCAGGTCGCATAAAAAAATTAATAAAGGGCTTCTAAAACTTACTTGCATTATGCAAGCACCAATTAGATATTGTGTTCAGATCACGTTATGTAGGTTATCGGAGCAAACAGCACACGAGTGCTTCACCAAAGAATAATAGCGGTACAAATAACGGGCGTGTTGCAAACAGGCGCTGCAGTCGGACGTGTGTAAGCGGTGGCTGCAGCTGGCGCGCCAGCCGCCGATCCCGACGCTGGTTGCGGGCGGCGCGACCGCAGCGCTCGAGGCGGAGCTGCCGGCGGCCGCGGAGGGGCGCGCCGCCGATGGCTTCGAGGCGAAGAGCTACGAGCTGGTGGTGCGGCTCGGCGGCCGCCACGTCGCCGCCGTCAGCGCCGAGCGCGAGGAGATCTGCGTCTGGGACGTCGTTGCGTGAGTCTCGCCACACTCTACGTACTACATACTCGTACACCTGCGACGGTCGCGATCTGACGGCGTGGCATGTCTCGTTGTGTGCAGGTGCCGGAAGGTGCGAACGCTGCGCGGAGTCACGCACCCCACCAACCTGGTGCCCGTCGACCGTCACAAGTGCGTCGTGCTCTGCCGCCGCGAGCTTCGACTTTACGACCTAGAAAAGGTTATTCAATGCCACATAATCACATGTACTTCGATAATATCGAAACATGCTAGTAGTGAGTAGTTACCTGTTTCCCAAACTGTTAATAAAGCGGTGTAATAAAGCTTTTTTATTTCTGCTTGAAAACATGACCCTCCATAATTGATTGATTGAAAGCGATAGCCCCGAGTGTGTGGTGATGAGTAGCTGCAAGTGAATGTTTACGTGCAGGGCCAGTTCTTGGTTGCGTTGAAGGGCGTAATGAACCAGAAGATGCCGTACTACGGGCTGCACGACGCGCACCACCTCGTGGCACTCTCCCGCAACCGGATGTACGTCAACCTCATGCACATGGACACCGGTGCGTATCTCTATCTACATCTGTAGGGATAGGGATAGATCAATAGGTAGGGAGATTCGACGTATGAAATAAGAATTTTGTAAAGTAATACCGACCACGTCTTTAATGATACGCCTTCCCTCGAGAGAGATGAGATTCGGTTACGGACATCGACTGCACGATTTAAACAAATTATTTTTTCAATCTTCAATCTTTGAAATCAATGTCCCGTCACGCAGATAAAGCTTATTTTTTTAATCACCTTTTATTCAGGCGATCTGTCTATGCAGGCATTTAGCTAGAGTTTATGAGTTGTCATTTGGTCTTGCATGGTATTTGCCCAGTGGCTAATCTATATGTTTCTGTGTACTTATAGTATGTATGTTCAGATCTATATAAGGTCTTGGGGAGCTATTCTTTTAATTCTGCAGAAGGTGGGGGGTGGATTTATGTATCAATTTGCAGGCTAGTTGGTTGGGATGCTTCTGTATGCATTTTGCATCGGATTTAAGTTTATTTTTAGTAAGCGTCAAATAAACGTATCTTAAACACTGTGTTAGTAGGCGGCATTGATTACGGGAGGAGGAACTGTAGGAGAATTCCAAAATATGGGTATACAGCAGGTGGAGGAAATTGGTGACGCAATACCCACGAATGGTATGGTTTGCTGGTTCGGGTCCAGCCTGGCAGTATATTTGTAAAGTAGTTCTTTTTACTTTCTCTAATTAATGTGACCTTGCTTCGCGGTTGATTATACATACATACATATCACATTTATCGGAATAAGCGACGTGTCTGCTTAGTACGAAAAAGCATAATTACTTAATAGTAAATTATTATTTAAAGCTCATATTTCTTATATCACTACGTATAGCCTACAGAATGTTAGCAATTGTAATATTAAATAGAAGAGGTCCTAAGCGTGACCCTTGCTTCCCCTGTTGTTCGGTTCCTCATACCCTGCACACTTTGCCCATGTGTAGCATCACCTTTAAAACTATTTATTTGTGCACAGGGGACCTCGTGACTACTTTTAAGGCGGGTGAAGACCGCTTCCTCAACTCCCTGCTCGTCTCCGGCGATGGACGGTGAGAAGTTTATAAATGTTTTTTTTGGTTGGAAGAACAGAATAATACACTCTACATTACTACACTACCCGGGACGCATCGAGTTTGACCCGAGTATCCCCTTCGAGCGCTAGATGCTGCGTAAAAACCGAAATAGGCGTCTGCGCTGTTGACGATTTTTGAACTTTTCTATAAGTTATGTATTTCTATACTTTGGTGCAGCTTGTCTGCAAACTCTCTCGAATAAAGAAGTAAATCTATGAGGAAGACAGCATAGTCTTAGTTGTGTCGTTTTGCTGGTAGGATCCTCGTCTGTGGCGACGAGACACAGAAGCCGTTCCCGTTGCTGGTGTGGGGCCTCTCCTCGCGCAAGCTGCTGTACGACCTGCGCATCCCGCACCACGAGTTCCTCACTCACCTCGCTGCCATCACACACGAAGGTCACACTTCTTCTCTTCTCTCTCTGTAAAGAGTTCTCTTATTTTTTTCTTATTTTACCTTTTTTTTAAACCGATTCCCACCATATTGCAATGAGGCGATGTTCTAGACTTGTTGAGTGATTGTTCTTTCTCATGTTTAATTAACATCATAAACTCGAAATAAGGGAATACATTTCTGATTTAGTTTTATTTGTATTGGTTATTAATGATTAGTCTCATACTATCGTGGACTCACATAATCGCTGTTGTTCACCCGGCACTCGGGCCTATCCACTACTCTTTGTTAGTGTGGGAACCATATATTGCTTCCACATACAAATAGTAGCTATAGCAAACATCTATCAATATATGTAGGTCCATATATGAACATTTTACTTGGTCAAAAATAGGGAATTACCTCTCGAACAACGAAAGGCCTGTTTTGCTAGCGAGCGTGCTGTTGGTCTGAATGATGTAATGGCTGAAAGGCTACACTGCATTGATGAGAGAAAAGGAGTTTGTGGCGAATTATGTACATATTTTAAGATATTATTGATTATGAAATTAATTTTATATCATATTTTATGAATTATTTGGTATAATTGTCTGTTTTGACTGAGGTGTTTTTAATATTTCATGAATGATATTATTTTGGTTGATTTTGCATGAATGGTATTGAAATTAGTAATGAAACTATTTAAACACTATAAAGGATTACATTTGAGAATAATTGTGAGCACATTGATGCGTGTATTTAGGATTGGAAAGTTATAAAATATATATTTCCTATTTGGATCGCTGTATCGATGGTCTTGGCTAATCAGTGTAACCATTTCTTTTATAAACAAATGGACGCGGTAGGGACATGGGTCCTGAGTCGGGAGTGGGGAAAGGAATAAAAACTCACGCGCATTCGAATTCAGGACAGTTCAAGGAGAGTCGAGGGCAGTTCAGGACGATCGAGGATAGTCGCGCGGTATTTTCGGTCGGCAGTCCAGGACAAGTCGCGCAGTAGATTTTCAGTCTACATTTTTAAGTTCTCGGGGAGAAATTCGTACCTGTAAGGAGCGATACGACGGTTCGTTTTCGACTTACAGAAATTTCGCGGGGTGTTAACTCGAAGTCACCAAATTCGAATAATTATTAGTGTTTATTTGCTTTGGACGCTTAGAGCTGCCTCGAAGGTGCTTGCTCCACATTTAAATATAGAGACAGTGAGATTTTTATTTAATTTGTGATTGTGATTGCAAGAACATTAAATGTAAATTTTGGATTAAGGTTAAAGTGATTTGTGTATAAATCTATTATTTCGGGCGCGTAAAATCTAATAGACTATAGACTTTTATTGAACGAGTGAACGGGCAAGCAGAGTTCCAGACCCCAGACCAGACAGCAGATTGAACGCGAATCGATAAGTTTTTTTGCACAGTAATTACTGAATAATGTATTGCAAAAATCCATTGTGTATCTGTGTAAAATGTTGTATGTCTTTATTTTCAGATCCTTTATTTTGTTTCAGATAATGTGGTGTTTTCTGCAGGTTTACAAATTTATTTCGGTTTATTAATTCTGCCGTTTTGTTAATTTGCGTTTAGATTGCGTCGCGCGTAACGTGCGTAAAATAAGTCGATGCGGAGTACGATTAGAGTTTAGAAAAATGTTATTTAAAGAAATAAATGTCAATGGAAATTGTTGGCTTTAGATAGGAGATAGATTGGAGTGGTTGAATATTTTATTTAAATATGTGGATGTATAGTTTTACTGAATTGAAAGATAGAGTGTGTTTGAGTGGATTCAATGGGATAGTTTTATTTGATATTTTGTGTGCACTAGTATTTTCAAATAGAATGTTGAGAGAAGTACGAACGATGGGTATGTTTGATTAGGTTTTTCTTTGCTTTGCAATAGTTGAAATATCGTAAATGTAAATGTCGATTCACTTTGCCTTTTTTATTACCGTAGATATGAAACTTGAAGAAGGTTCTATTATTTTGGGTTAAATCATTAAATTATTAGACTTTGTTTTAAATTGTAAATTCTTTAATTTGATTTAACCTATATTGCAGATTTCTCTGTGATATTTTATTACAAAATATTCAAGGACAACATCAAATAATTACCTTGATATTTTGATGGTTTCAACGAGTTGCCTAAGTTGAAACTATATAATCTGCTGATGGAAAATATACAATGAACTACATACAAATGCACTAAATAAATTGTGGTTCAAGAAATTAAATACATTTTTATTTAATTTACTTTAAGCTTCAAATCAGTAAATTTCAAATCACGTAGATTTTGAAGGGGAAAAGGCTTTGATGTGTTTCAACCAATATTTTCTGAACATCATATGTTCAATATATTCTCTACTCGTTTTGAGTTGTCTTCGATCACGATATGTGTGAGATAATTTTCACAGACGTTTTCCAAACGTTTGATTTATTAACGATTGTATACTTTCTGTATTTATGTTGGTGGATTTATCAACTTTAAATTTATTCTTGATATTGATTATGAGGTCGGCTACAATTCAATTTAACTGGATTGTAGAATACCTGTCTTGATTAAAATAAAATGACATGGATTCTGTGGAGATCTCGATAAAATAATAAAACAAATAGAGTTCACCACGTTGTTAGTTGACCGTGTTGTTCGATGGCCAATTATGGAGATATGAGTGCCTTTTGTGTTCATGGTTTAACTAGATGTGGAAAGTCGTTTATGTAGAAGATCCTTAGCTGAAAAGCGGGTGACTACCACCGTTTGGACCAGATTTCAGTTTGGGACCTGCAAATCTGCTTCGTTGGAGGTTTGGCTAATCCTCAAAGCCAGTCGCTTACCCGAAGCGCACCGAGATCAGTACTGCTAGTAAATTGACCATGAATATACGGGGAAATCGTGGCTTCATATTGTTCCCAGAGAACAGCTGAAAACCCCATACAATTTCAATGCGAATTTGAGGTTCGGTCATTGTGTATTTCAGACTATAAAGTTTGAATTGCTTTAAGACATTACATAAACAGCTTCTTGAACCATTCCATATTAGGGCACTGTGTCATATAATGACCGTGTTCACTGAATCAGCCAAATGTCCGAGGAAATATGCCAAAACCACACCTATTTAATTGATGGCGAGTACAGGCATTTGGAGGGTTTAGCACGCTGTTGCGTGACGCTGTGACCTGTGTGAGATGGCAGTAAAAATCCAACCCTCCATAGTTGGTATGCCTTATGTACGACAATACTTCTACAAATGACTATGTCATTCATGCAATAAATCCAACCCCTCATAGTTGGTATGCCTAATCGTCATTGGAATAACAATTCTCCGTAAAATATCCGATAACCCAATCGGTTGGATTTCATTATAAACATCTAAATTGACCATGTCATTTAGCAGTAACATCCAACCCGCCACAGTTGGTATGCAAATAGATTCAATCAAGTTATATGATCATATCATAAGCCTGACCTCCCCGTCAGCAGATGTAAAGTAGAGATCAATGACTTAGGAGATCTCTTTATTGTTTGTTAATTTTTGAGCTTGGAAAATTCTTCAAAATTTGCATCAACGAAGAGGAGAAAGCAAGGTAAATATTTTTTTGCTTGGCCGGCTTTCACTCAGTTGAGCGGTGGAGAAAATCTTCAATTTTCAAGGGGCTCTACTGTTAGGGCTTAGCCCAAAATCGTCTTAATTTTCATCATTTTTTAATTTCCGCAAGTTTCATGTTTTCTTAGTTATAGAGTATGAGAAGAATGTATACAATATATTATGGTTGAGTAACATTTTAGTTAAATCCTAAGGTGTACTTTATATGAGGTTTAGTATAAATGATTGGATTAAAATTAAATTAATTATTCTAGACGACACGTGCCATTATTTAGTTGAGTTGAGTTTAATGTAGAGATGTATGTAAGGAAAAATAGGTATATAAGTTTAGTTAGGTAGAGTAGATAGAGATAGGTTAGGCTAGGTTGGTTGGGGCTGTGGGTGATTACATTAGCAAGTCAATCTGTTCGAAACATTGAGAATGGACACGTTTTTAATAAGTTTAAGGACGATTGTACCAACCTATGCATAGATTCGAAGAGTTTTATTTGCGTGCAGGTTCATACGTGTGTGTGGTGTCACGCGAGCTGGACGAGCCCAGCCCTAACTTCATCGTAGTATACGACCTTCAGTCCGGAACGCTGTTCAAGAAGTGGAAGCCGGGCTGCGACACGGCGGCGCTCGCCATCAGCTCGGCCGACGGCTGCGTCGTCTCTGGACTCGCCGACGCTCGCATCCTGGTGTGGGACCTGCTCACAGGTCAGCACCTACCTACTGGTACATCTTAGTGTACGACCTTCAGTCCGGAACGCTGTTCAAGAAGTGGAAGCCGGGCTGCGACACAGCGGGGCTCGCCATTAGCTCGGCCGACGGCTGCGTCGTCTCTGGACTCGCCGAAGCTCGCATCCTGGTGTAGGACCTGTGAGCATCATCCATGTTTTCCATACAGTTCAATACAGCCTGACAGTTTAAGGAAGGTTCTGGCATGGCACTTAGTTTTAAAATCTTATGGTAAGTGTGGTATTAGACCTCCATATCCAGGTCAATTAAAAGGAGATTATTGAGTGCGCTTTTTGAAATGTTAATGTGAAAGAGTAATTGAATTCTTGAGCTCAGTTGGATTGCATGGAGCGTGCTGGGTGTGCCTCTATTTACGAGTGTGGTGTCGCGTGGCAGGCAACTGTCGGTTGACGCTGCGCGGGCACGTGGCGGCGCCGTCCCTGCTGCGGCTGGCGCGCGCCGGCGGCGTGCTGCTCTCGGCGGACGCTGCCGCGCAAGATCTCTCCGTTCGCCTGTGGGATCTTACCAAAGGTGCGTTTCTTTACGGCTCACTTTGCATCCCACATTTACAAATAACATTCATACTAAAATAAGTACTTCATTTACCCACAAAGGCTCTCGGTTGGTCTAGGACGTTCGACGCCATCGTTTGGCCCCGAGACGCCCCACCGCTAGCGTATTAACGTCGTGCCCATCGAGTGTGAGCGATTCACCACGCGGGAATAGCTCGCTGATCGTCCACCGATGCGTCAAACAAATGTAGACACCCTCGACGTGCTAACTAATTAAATTATATTAAGTTTGACTTAAGTTTTTAAGGGAATGAACACGTCAGGGAATGCTTTGTTGTGTCTCACTTGAGCAACACATTCATTTGAGCGCATGTGAACACATCGCTTATGTGCACATCCAGTTATGGGCACATTGATAGCTGATCCGAAGTTATTCAAGCACTGCACGGGGTAATAGCAGCTGCTATGGGTGGGAGAGGGTTCGTGCATGCATCACCGGTGCCCCCGACTGCGGCTCAAAATCGAGGCCGCAATTCTAATAAAATATGAAATTACCGCTGCAGGAAACATCAGGATAGTCGCAGGGCTCGATGTGTTCGCAAAAATTAAGTGATTATTTTGTGGAGAGCACTTTGGCCAGTTCTCGTGATTAGGCGCATTAATTCGCCAAGAGGGGAGTGTAGTGTAGTGGGGAGTCGTCAGCTGTTGACCACACAATGTTGAATCGCAGGGAAGCTGATAGCCGTGTACACGCCGCCGGAGCGCGCGTGCGCGTGCGAGGTGGCGACGGCGGGAGGCGGCGGCGACGGCGGCGGCGGCGCGCTCGCGGTCGCCGCGCTCGCGCTGCGCAGCCGCCGCGAGCTCGTGCCGCTGCGGCTGGAGGGGCCAGCACCGGACGCGGTGCGCGCCGCCGCCGCCGCCGACGACGACGACGGCGCCGCGTACGGAGCGCCCGAGCGCGACGGAGCCGTGTTCGACCTGCGCGACGCCGCCGCCCCGCCCGCCTCCTAGTCTTCGCCGTCTTCGACTCCTCATTGAACACACCTTGTCGCTCGATTCACGATGTCGAGTCCCGAGTTACATGTAGCGTTCTCCGAGTGTGAATGAAATCGGTCAGCGGGTGAGCTTCGACTTATTAGTAAGCCTGTAGAATTCCATGTCCACACCATCATCAAATCTTCGAAGCACAGAAAAATCTTCAAACGCAATATCAAATCTTCGAAGCGCAATCGAAAAATAATATTAATTTAATTCACAGCACATACGTGACATTGTTCAGTATTAAGAATAGTATTTTATACTTCCTTTCATTGTACTTATACTTTCCGTCTGTTGAACTTTTCAAAAAGAGGGATGATCGTAATTTTTATTGACGACCCAAACATCTCTTGAAAATGCATTATTTATACAGATTATCGTATGTTGAGTTTTTAATGTTAATTGTTGCTTATTGTTTATTCATCATCCACAGGCAGCAAACTGCACTCGTATTTGTATTTTATCATTAGCCAGTTTAGCATTCACGGCGAAGAAGAACTGGTAAGAAACTTCGCTTTCAATTTTTTTGTTACAGAGGTGAGGTGTCGTTGCTATAACAGGAGAGTGGTCAGAAGAATTACCGAGACAACTATCTACCGCGGTGTATAGATTAGTCTAACAGGTCCGGCGTTGTTTTTTGGGTACGTTGGTACCTCAGGTTGGGTACCTGAAAGAACCTTCATCCCACTGCAATCAATGCTCTTTTTGAGTTCTCGTCCTCTTTTTACAGTGAGCCTGGACCCAAAGTATATGTGTTTAGCATTCCAGTCTCCGCCGGCGATGAATCGATTGTCCAAAGTATTAAAGAAGTGAGTGAACTTGACTTCGTTAATTTTGTGCCTTGGTGGGCAGTATACGACGGAGACTGTAAGTGTTCCCAGCCAGTCCTGGATGACGACTGATGTAGCTTGTATATGTTCAGTCCTGTACTCTGGTAGCTGCTAATGTTTGGTGGAGTTTTTATTGTGAGTGTTGCTCCTGTGTGTGCCGTCATCTGTGGGTGGTTTGTTCGTTTCTCCATGCTCCATTATTCTGTGCATCTCTTTGCAATGGTTGGACAGGACGGCCGTTTATTGGACATGGGTCACTTTGTACGGCTCGATTGTTTTGTTTAGTAGAAAACCTTTGAGCTTGAGGGATGTTCTGAGCGAATGTAATATGTGTGTAGACCCTCCAGATGTGTGCTTAGGACTAATCTCTTTCTGTTGGATTTCGTGATATACCTTGCATCCCCTATAATTTGCCGGGTGTTCTTCAAAGCACAGAGCACATTTTGCAGTGATATTTCGGTCTTTCTTTTGGCATTCGAAAGTTCTGTGGTTCTCGGGACACTTCACACATCTTTAAGGCCGCATACAATAGTTTTTTGTGTGACCGTATTGTTGGCAACGCCGTATTGTGTTCCTCTTCTTAGGTTCTTCATAGTTTTACTTTGGTGCTATATATATTTAATATCTTTCCACTCCATACAGGGTAACTGGTGGAGGTTTTGTTTCCTTTTTGGGCTTGTCATTCATCTTTGTTGAGAGGTCATTATCATCATCTAGGTCCAGGGTAGATAATTTATTGTTTCAGAAGTTTTTTCCTTGGGAGATGGTGTATTGACACTCTATGCCTTTTTGAAATTGGGGCTCTTTGCCATTCTGGTGGGTTGATTGTGTCTGGCAGCTGTTACTCATCGTGGGTCGTCAGATCTACCATAGAGTTACTTCTCTGCTGCGTTAGGAACATGCTCTTGTGGAAGGTTTGTTGAACCAGTTTTGGTTTCTGGTTGCTTCTGTTAACAGTAGTGTTATCTTCTCCTAAATTTTTGGCAGCTAGTTTATTGCCATCAGGCTCGGATGCCTGGGAAAACTGGTTCAGACTTGAATCGGATTTTGGAAGTGTTTTGACAACTGTTTCTTTGTTCCCAGTTTCATCATGTAGATTATACGTTGGTTTAGGTGGAGTTTGCAGGATAGGACTTTTCTTGGCAAAAGGATTTTGAGGTACTTCGTCACTTGGTTGGGAAAAGTTGCCCCCCTAGAATACGAGGGGCAGTCCGAGCTGAGCTCGGGACGGGATTCCCCAGCACCGCCGGTACCCGCCCAGGGTACTAGTTCTTTGTTTCTCGCTCCCATGGTGTTTTATGCCAGACTTATCGGGTATGGCATCCTAGCCTTTGGTGAACACAGGCAGCAGGTCGGTTTTATATCGGAGTACCTTCTCCTAGACTGACTGCCACCCAAGGCTCAGGAGGTTGAGTCCACCGGGTCCGAACTTTGTTTTAAGTGGCGGCTCATACTCGCCCCTGCCGTCCTTCCGTCATTAAGTTTAGTGCCATTGTATAGAAGCTTCCCAGCCATGAGAGCCTCAGCACTCCTCGAGATAGACCACAATCGTCCGGGCTACAAGTGCAGCTAACCCCCCAGTGAGGGTCAGGTGCCAAAGCAGCTAGGCACTGAAGGCCGTTCCACTATCCGCAACCTGTGGACCCGTTCGGTTGCCCATGGCATTGCTCCTGGGACTTTTCTCCCAGAACCGAAAACGTGAACACCCACTCTTGAATTAGTAAATGTAAAGACGAAATATGTGGTCCGTTCGGGACCAGAAAATTTGCCGGGAGTAATATTATTTAATAAACCGGCAAGTGCTAGTCGGAAGCGCACACGAAGAGTTCCGTACGATTTACAATATTTCACCCAAAGAAATCACGTTTTTATTTGTTATACAAAAACAAATAAAAATTATAAATTTATTTGTGTTTTGTCGTTATAGTGGCTACAGAAATACACACTCTGTGAAAATCTTACGGTTCATAAGATACAGCCCTGTGACAGACCGACGGACGGACGAACGGACGGACAGACTGCAGAGGTATAGAAATAATTAGGGTTCCGTTTGGCACTCTTTGGGTACGGAACCTTAAAAACTGTTTATGAACCCTTACAAAACTAAATATAATGTAATAGTTTGAGAGTAACTGTTTAGGCTATTCTTTGTCTGTCACATAGTGGTAACTACTTACCATTAATAAAAGAAAAACAATAGTCCCTACTTTAAAGTTTCTAGTAAGTATCTCATATATGAGATAAACTTACGGCAATAGTACATTAAGATGTTTTAGAGATAAACGGAAACAAAAAACCTCCCTTTCATTAATATCTCAGTTTGGGGCTAAAGAGGGAAATATGTATATATATATATATATATTTATGAAAAACCGGTACGGGTGGCTGTCCTGAGGACCAAAGGTGCTCAGAAAAGCCAAAAACACCTCGCCTCGCGAAACCACGCTCAGCGAGGCGCCATGCCAGCGGTTTTGTGGACTATGGTTGAGCTATCGAGCTTATTCAAATTACGCTTGAAGACTCGTTGTTGTTTGTCCCTAAAAACTTAAGCCACCTACACATGTGTGTTGTTTGTCGGCAATATGAAAAAAAAACAGTATCATTTTCTACAACGTTTTCTATACAACTAAAGATAAAAAAAAACTTAATTAGTTTTGTCAATATAAAATATTTAGTGCCAGCCTTTTTGGGGAATTTGGATGTTTACTATACTAATTTGCTTCGATCCTTCTTTTTGAAAAGGTTTATAGTCGACAAAAGATCCCAAATGGCATGCAAGCCTCATATGCTAATACAAGTTTCACTACCAAGTTTTATGACCCTAAAGCTTCTCTTATTTTGCACTACACTGTTATCATCACTGTTTGCATACGTTTTCCGTAGGTGATTCGACAGCGTGTGCGTCCATAGATAAATGTGTGCATGCATGGTATATTAGTATATCATTTAAATAAGACGATGCCGACGACGTCCTCATGGTCCAATACTGTTCGATTTTACAGAAATTATATGAATGTGGTTTGATGAATACTACATATATACTCGGCATCAAATCACAAAACACTACTTTTAATTATAATACTTACTACATAGTTAATGTTTTAAATCTATTACGCTTATTAAACCCATAGGTTATTATAATAAATTAGATTTACTTGTGTTATTATTAATATTATATCAAAATGTTGATGGGGTTATGAGCAAGAAAATGTAGCCAAGTACGAGACGTAATATGTTCATTAGATATATATAAACATCATACCGACTGAATAGGTAGCTTTCTCAACAGCCTTGTAGTGTAGGCAGGGCGGAGCTCTTTGGGAATCCTATGCTATCTACATAACTATCAATTCTATTTTAATGTAATTATCAAAACACAGTCAACTAAGCACTATTGTACTACATTTGGTAAAACATTGCTCTCGTATATTTCTTGGAACAGGTAAAGTAGGTATTTAAAATTATGTTTAAATGCGAGCAAGACATGTTCAAGGATACGAGTGTATGTAATATTCTTGTAAGAGTCTCGACTACGGTTGAATCTTCCTTGTCAGACGTCAGTCATGCTTTGAAGGTGGGAGTGCAGAATGTACTAGGTACCTATGTACATAGTAGGTACATTGCAACTACTCTTACCAACTTCATATTATAGTAATATGAAGTAAGACAACATTCAAAGTAACTATGTTACGGTTGTTCAAAACATTTTTTGTTAACTTTCAACATTATAAACAGCTAAGATTTGGTGAGAAAATTAGCATTGCCATTTTTTTATTTCCTTAAACTAAGTCATATTACTGGAGAAAACAACTAAAATCCAGATAATTTTCTATTTAATAAAAAATAATACAAATCAATTTTAATTCTCACCAGTTGAACGTTGTCTTCAATTGCTTAGATATAAAATAGACATTCAGTAAGTTTTATTCAGGTCAAAAACATACGCAGGTAGGTACCTTCCTTCCTTCCTCCCTTCTTGCGCGTACTCCCGCCTCCACCTCCACCTCCACCTGCACCTGCACCTGCACCTGCACCTCCACCTGCACCTGCACCTCCACCTCCGCCTCCACCTGCACCTGCACCTCCGCCTGCACCTGCACCTGCACCTCCACCTCCACCTCCGCCTCCACGCTCACGCTCCATCCGTGTCACGAGTTCTACAGTTCGACTTCAGTGCAGTGGGTAAAGTATGACAAAATATAATTATTAACGAGAACATACCTGGATAAGTAATAAAATGTTAACATAATGAGATTTTATGTAAGTGTGATAGAATAAGCAAGAATCATTATTAAGTTTTAAGAAACTATTGATGCTGGCACATCCACGTGTATTATTTAAATTATGTTAAATAGGTTAAGTTGCATTATCATATTAATCCTTTTCAAAGAACAGAAGCGTTACATATTCTAAAATAGCAATAGATTTCAAACCCAAATAATAGTTATGTCGAAACTGATGTATCGTACTTTCATAATGACCTCCCATGTAATGTATAAAGCTAATCTTCAATCAATATGCCATACTATTTGCTCATTTCATTTTAGTCTATGCGAAGTATAATTTTAAATTTTTTATGCATTAACTATGTAGGTACTTAGGTTAGCGCTCTGGGATAACGCAAAATTTGGTACAATTGTATGTGATTCCGGCGTTATCTCATAGCGCTAACCCTCGAAAGTGGAGTTATCTATTAGCGGACCTCCACGCCATCACGCACCGGGAAACCATATTTTAAGGTGGCCCAACCCGCTCAACTCCCTATAAAAACGGGGAAAGAAGATCACGCCCCCATATTTCTTATCAGAGATCCCAAATTTTGCTCAAAATTGCTTTATTTGATCGAACTAGATGTCTGATGACCGTTGACATTGTAAAATTGTGTTTGGCTTCTAAGTTAAAAGGTCCGAAAGTTCAAATTTTTCGCGCGTTTTATGCAATAACTTTGGAGGTGGATTACGCAATGATAAAGTAAGAACATCTTCAAAAGATTAGTCATCAGACTACAGCGGTCGTGGTTTACTTTTAGCTATAAGTCGTTTTGTAATTAAAATTTTCGTAAATCTTACCAAATCATACACTATGCACTTTGTCTTTTTTGTGGACATGTTGCATCTTCCTCATCACGGAACCTGTCTTATTCTTTGAAACAGAGAAGGTCCCAGAGCGCAACAGCACGGTTTTGTTCCGTGCCCGCGAATGAGTTAGCCCCGCCGGGTTGGGCCACCTTAAGGGGGCGTGATTGGCGAGCACTCCAAGCAGTTATGTATTTAACCACATAAAACAATTAATAAAAAAAATACATTTGTGAGATAATTATGATGCATAATGCAAAAAGTTGTTAATTTTAAATTGAAACTTTTAGAACGCATCCTCAGAATAATTTCCAGCTTATTTCTGTAATTATATATTGAGATTATAGTCTCCACTACAGTTATAGTCTGTTACTTAATATTTTTAGGGAGTAAAAGCAGCAATAGCTACGAACACCCGTGACGCCGCCTCGGACGCCGCGACGCCGTCTCCTTTGACATACACACCCCCTAATGAAAATATTTTTCAAAGTGTGGAAGAAATGAAAAAAGGTATTTCGTTTCTTATCGTTACCATGTTGCATGAAAGCTACAGCTTGCTAAACTAAACGGCTGGAACGAGTAGACACATACAGGAGTCATCAGAGAGCAGAACAAATCATCTTTCTTGCCTTTATATCTACCTACTCTAGGCGACGAGATCATATTAGTAAATGTATGCAGACGTCACAGGTGACCTGTCTAAGTTCAGCTAAAAACATGTCTTTCTTTGAAGCACAATTAATATTAGATATAAGCAGGCGAGGGCAGGCTGGCCCTGCTCCTCAGTAAGAATATAGGAAGTAAGCTGTGTTGTGTACTTGTTGATGTGTACCACTTGTTGGTGTTCACCAACATTTTGATTATTACACGTGTCATTATTGTTCATGAAACATTTGTTAACATTATCTTTGTACGTTGCAAGACAAAATATCTGATCCCAATTAAAAACGCATAAAATTATTTAAATTTGAGTTTTATTGCAGCGATCATGCATGTTGTCATTTTGCTATATCCCATTATAGTTCAGGACACGTACAATAGTTTAAAAGTCGAATTCTTGTAACTACATGGAAACGAACAACATTCATCAACATTGGAAACATGGTATTGCTCACAAGTATTGCTTGTACAGTAGAACCCGGCCCGCTTTATGCTACTCAGACAGCATCATGTAAACAAAAATGACTTAGCCCCGATTGTACGAAGAGACACGACACTTTTAGTGAACCGCATGGAGTTCCTTCCATGGTGTCCAGACAAAGCGACGTGTTTAATCATACATTGCCGTTGATTTATTAGGGTTCCGTACCCAAAGGGTGCCAACGGAACCCTATTACTAAGCCTCCGCTGTCCATCCGTCCGTCCGTCCATCCGTCCGTCCGTCCGTCCGTCCGGCCGTCCGTCTGTCACAGGGCTGTATCTCTGTAACCGTAACAGATAGACAGCTGAAATTTTCACAGAGTGTATATACTTTATTATACATAAATTAAATAATACAAAAGGACCTTAATGAAAATGGTTTTTTGGAACGGTGACAGCAAAACATGGCGTTCTACACTACGAAATAGAAATTGAAGATAGTCGTAGAGTAAGAAGACATATCGATCAACTTCGACGCTGCGCCGGCGCTGCTCAAAATACAGGACAGCTGTTGTGTGATGACATGCAATATTAAAAAGAATAATATTTCTTTCAGTTATCAACAAAAAATATATAAAAATACAGTGTTGCCTTTCTAAGCACATTTTGTTCTTCTAAAATAACTACACAAAACTTCCGATAACGAAAAGTAAAGGACGGAATGGAACCGTCTTTGCCAAAACAAACCCAACAACCTTTCGCTCTTCATTGCCGCTTGTCCCTGACTTTGAACCATGAAACGTTAAAAAAATCCTGTGACGCATGTCGCATGATAGTTTTATGACCAGTGTTCCTAAGATGTATATCTATAAGATGTATATATAAAACAAATTTATTGTGATTTGAATCGCATGTACAATGCGATTCAAATAAGATAAGAATAGGATCACCGCCATTTTGAATGTCAAACTGCTAAAACCATCGATATAAAGAAAACATTTAGATCCGTTCTGAGCTTTCCCATGCGTGTCAAATCAGGTACTCTAATTCGAACAATTTAGAGTACCTGAGCTGTCAGTTTCGATACACCCATCACGGCGTTCGCGCGTGTTTGCCGATTGTATAGGTGCTGATCTATGGTAGAAGAAAGGAAGAATTATGCCGTCGTTTGTAGTGTAAACATGTAAAAACGATTACGGGAAAGCCAAGACGGAAGTTAGAATCACATATCACAGGTTTGCTATCGAAATTTTATCAAATGTCGTTAAATTATGGTGATAAGTGTGGCAGTATGGCGTACTGCGCGGTGTCGGTATCGTGATATCCGACATTGAACGACAAAACTATCGGAAAAGCCGGTATCTCTTTCTAGCATACGTATATTCTTTGAAGTACTTCACTATAGGTCTCTGTCAGTCATGCATTTGTGTTGTGAGTGTGTGTGTATCGCGTTCGCCGGATGATGGTGTTCTCTCAGACAAGTGCGCGCCCTTTCTAACAAACATGATTTTCCTATGTAGGTCCCTCTCGCTCTCATGCAACAGAATGCGACGGATAACTGAGTGATACCAGGTTAAGAAAAAGATCTCTGAGGTGACGATTAATACGAAAGTTGCAATTTTAAATTACCTGATTCGCGTAATGTTTTGTGTGTTAATTGAATATTCAAATCTTATTTTTGGTTATAAATAGTAATATGAGTATGTAATGAATAATTTAGATGGCAAAACGTTTGTTGATTAAAAATTATAACTGAGAGCGGGAAAATAAAAATTTCATGAAGGCGACACCATAGGCTAGAGGGGAAAACGAGTTGAAACGGTCTCTTGTATGATGTTTGACTCTGATGGCGCTTCTAGTTGTTTTTTAGTTCAATGGCTAAAACCTCACTTCACTTTACAAACTTCAGTACTTTGCCGCGGTGTTGTCGCGTACTTTTCCTCGCAAATTCGAGTGAAGTTAGTCACGAGCCCCGTCCTATTCTTATTTGAATCGCGTTGTACAGGTGAATATTTAAATTGTAGGCACGAACGTAGTAAAATAATAGCAACGTTTATAATAGGCACACGGTGACTAGTTAGCGAGTCGTGCTCGTATCGTACGTACGGAAGGCTAGGGTTGTTGCTTCGGCTTGGGAAACGGGGCAGCGGCGGAAGGGAGGTAAAATTTGTAAATAGGTAATAGATAAACTAGATCATTTAGAAATCTTGGACAACTAATATTATATAAGTTGGAAAAAATAGATTAGACAAGTTATAAAACTTAAAGTTAGATTAGATAAATTCGATAAGTTAGAAAACTTGGAAAACTTATATAAGATAAGTTGGTAAACTTGGAAAAGTCAGGGTGGATAAGTTGGAAAACTTAGAAAAGTTAAATTAGAAAAGTAATATAAAGTAAGTATGTTAGTAAGTGAATCAGGATGTTAGTAAGTGTTTTAGTATGTTAGTAAGTGTCTTGGTATGTTAGTAAGTGTGTTATGTGACGTTCGACCGGAACCCTCGCTTTTGCGGCGGCTCCGGCCGCGTCATCACACGCCATCACTCCAGATTAAATGTAGAATAAGCGTACCCTTAGGGGGTAGCCCAGCCAAGTACTACCAGGGACGAGGAAAAGAATACGACTGATTTTAGTGAAAATAAGGTGGATGTTTATTACAAAAGAAAATTTAAACGACAATGCTAAAGCGGTACATAAATGGTTTGCGGTTAGAAAGTCTGTCGTTGAGGCCTCCGTTAAGGGTAGGAAAACTTGGTGGTTGGTTCACTCAGTGGTGGACCACGTCGGTGCGCAGCATGGTGGGTGCACGCGCGTGCGGTGCGGTGCGCGGGGGCTCCGGCTCAGAGCGGCGGCGTCGGCGTGTCGGCGCGTCGTCAACGCCGGTCGACAGCGTGGCGGCGTGGCTCAGCGCTGCTCGGCGCGGGGCGCATCGGCGCGGCTGCGCGGATGGCCGGCCAGCGTGCTCGGCTGCCTCGCCACGTCGCTGCCGGCGACGGCGACCCATCAGCGAGCCGTGTCTCGGGTGACGGAAGGCATAACTGGGGCCCACTTGGTGAGCCCCGCAGGAACCGCTGAAGTCAATTTCGAAATCACTTAGACGGGCGCTCACAATAAAAATGAGGCGTGAGCGCCTTAAAATGGTTACAGGGTGCTTGAAGAGCTAAAATAAAGCCAGGTCAATAGCGACCAAGGAGAATACGACTTAAAATTAAATGGACAGGGCTGTGAGCAATCGCTAAAAGGTATTAAATTGAAGTTGGGTTACCGGTAGGTGGACCGAGGTTTGTAGAGGAGCGCTCTTTGCGAAGGCTGCTGGTAAAGTGGGCGACCCGAAATGGTCGCCGCACTACGAAATTATCATTTTCGTTTCTCTTTTTTTTCTGAGGGTAAGGAAGATTTTTAATTAGATAAACCCACGGAGGGAGCAAGGCGATTGGATTAGCCTTGGCCAAGGAGCTATGAACACTGTAGTGGCTTACCAAAAATCCACTACGTGACAGTAAGTAGGTTAGTAAGTTTAATAATATGTTAGTAAGAGTGTTAGTAAGTTTTGTTTTTATGCGACCTGACATGGATAGCTAATACCACAACACGACCATTATGATATTAGCACGACTACATTGAACTAGAAGGAAAACACGGACAATTTTTCATTGCAGCTTCGAACATCTTTTCATGCAATGCGATGGTACCAACCCGGGCGGGCTAACACCCTACCACCTAGTAAGGGAAGGGGACCTACAGTTTTACATGGATTACGAACCATGGAGCAGTTCGCATTCGTGACGAAATGCACTTATTGAACAAGGAAAGAGAAAGACAGTAATGCATGTCGGTATTGAACCCAGGCGTCTGGAACGCTAGGCCAGTCCCCGCGCCACTGGGCAAGAGCCGTTAGTGAGTTAGTGTGTTAATAAGTATGTTAGTAAGTGTGTTAGTATGTTAATTAGTGTGTTAGTATGTTAGTGAGTGTGTTAGTTGTGTTGAGTGTGTTTTTGTAGATAAGGTTAGACCTTAGGTGGTGCCGTGACCAGGATCTCAGTTACCTCTCTCAGGTGGTGCCGTGACCAGGATTTTAGTTCTGTTTCTGGTGCTGCCGTGACCAGGATTTTAATTTCCTCTCAGGTGGTGCCATGACCAGGATTTTAGTTCTGTTTCTGGTGCTGCCGTGACCAGGATTTTAATTTCATCTCAGGTGGTGCCGTGACCAGGATGCAAGTATGTAAGTAAGGTGAGGTTAGGTGAGGTTAGGTTAGGTTAGGTTAGGTGAGGTTAGGTTAGGTTAGGTTAGGTGAGGTTAGGTGAGGTTAGGTTAGGTTAGGTTAGGTGAGGTTAGGTTAGGTTAGGTTAGGTGAGGTTAGGTGAGGTTAGGTTAGGTTAGGTTAGGTGAGGTTAGGTGAGGTTAGGTGAGGTTAGGTTAGGTTAGGTTAGGTTAGGTTAGGTTAGGTTAGGTTAGGTTAGGTTAGGTTAGGTTAGGTTAGGTTAGGTTAGGTTAGGTTAGGTTAGGTTAGGTAAGGTTAGGTTAGGTTAGGTTAGGTTAGGTTAGGTTAGGTTAGGTTAGGTTAGGTTAGGTTAGGTTAGGTTAGGTTAGGTTAGGTTAGGTTAGGTTAGGTTAGGTTAGGTTAGGTTAGGTTAGGTTAGGTTAGGTTAGGTTAGGTTAGGTTAGGTTAGGTTAGGTTAGGTTAGGTTAGGTTAGGTTAGGTTAGGTTAGGTTAGGTTAGGTTAGGTTAGGTTAGGTTAGGTTAGGTTAGGTTAGGTTAGGTTAGGTTAGGTTAGGTTAGGTTAGGTTAGGTTAGGTTAGGTTAGGTTAGGTTAGGTTAGGTTAGGTTAGGTTAGGTTAGGTTAGGTTAGGTTAGGTTAGGTTAGGTTAGGTTAGGTTAGGTTAGGTTAGGTTAGGTTAGGTTAGGTTAGGTTAGGTTAGGTTAGGTTAGGTTAGGTTAGGTTAGGTTAGGTTAGGTTAGGTTAGGTTAGGTTAGGTTAGGTTAGGTTAGGTTAGGTTAGGTTAGGTTAGGTTAGGTTAGGTTAGGTTAGGTTAGGTTAGGTTAGGTTAGGTTAGGTTAGGTTAGGTTAGGTTAGGTTAGGTTAGGTTAGGTTAGGTTAGGTTAGGTTAGGTTAGGTTAGGTTAGGTTAGGTTAGGTTAGGTTAGGTTAGGTTAGGTTAGGTTAGGTTAGGTTAGGTTAGGTTAGGTTAGGTTAGGTTAGGTTAGGTTAGGTTAGGTTAGGTTAGGTTAGGTTAGGTTAGGTTAGGTTAGGTTAGGTTAGGTTAGGTTGTTGTTAGGTTAAGTTGTTTCTTTAAAATCATTTTAATCTTTATCATTTTATATCTCTTTCTGTGTAAACACTCTCATAACAACATTCGACTTAGATATGATCTAAAATGAATGCGAAATACGAAAAATTAGTTTTCATCGCGATCGGTTAAGATTGATTTTTTTCCCATACATGGCTCCATACTGAGTGTCGAAAATGAAGTCAAAGTTGGATATGAAGTTTGAATGCCAGATCGTAGTGTCTGAAAAATAAATAAGGTAATTTCTAGCTTTTGACCTTCGAAGGTCATTAGAGGTCACTTTTGTTGGAAATGGTCGAAAAAAAGTCAAAAAACGACTTTTGCGTACGGATAGAGTTTCGAAAATGACCGCCGAAAAAAAATACGAGAATTTTTTTTGAGCGTTTTTTGAAGAAAAAATGTGTTTTTCTCGAAAAAAAGCTATGTCGTGTCACGGGTTCGATTCCGCTCAAAAGATGCTTCTCGAGATACCTTACAATGCGGACAAAAAATTTTCAAAATCGGAGGTTCCTTAAAAATTTTCCTTGTATGGGGGATTTTTCGAAATTCGCCCATAGCGGGTTAAATATTCGAGAAAAAGTAGTCTTTCGGGAAAACGATCCCGGCATCGGGTGGGACGTTCCCGCAAAGTTTGGCGAATTTTCTCAGTAGGGTGACCTTGAATTTTTGACATTCGCCAAGTGCGAAAGTATGAAAAACGGAAAGTAGAGATCAATATTCTTTTCTGGGACTTAAAAAAAAAAAAAAGAATTAAGTACTGAATTTTCTCGTGTGTGGCAGTGTCTGACCTCTTTCAATTTTGGGTGGGCTAATAGAGGATAAAATTAGAAAAATTCCTGCGAAAGAATCGAGTCGATCGGACGAGTACTTTAGGAGATATAAGCATTCAAAGTTCGTTAGAGTACCTAGGTGGAGGGGGGTCGACGCCCCCTAGCTCGGGAACGGCGCGTCGGAGGCGGACGGTGCCTTCTGCAATGTTGCACTAGATTTTGGGCCGAATTGGATTTTTTCCTCGGAAGCGAGGTCGGTCGTCCGGGAGCGCGCGTACATAGAATGCGGGTGGCGGGGGTGGGGGGTAGTGGGAGGGGTAGTTCTGGGGTCCGACGGCGGCGGTGATTCTCTATCCGAATCCGTATGGAACTCGTCAAAATTCGACTTTCGGGCGACCGAATTAGACATATTCCGTGAACGCTTACAGAATACCGCCTCGTACCGGAATAGCCCCCCCGAGGAGGGGTCTTCGTATGGAGATCGAATATCGGAGACTACTTCGCAACGGATGGACCGATTTCGATGTAGTTTTCGGCATTCGCTAGATCTCGTCGAGCTCGAATTTTGGATACCTCATGTGACGTTACGCGTCCACGGCGAGCCGAGAAATCCTGGCTTAAAACTTTCATTCACTTCGTGTTTGCCGAGCTGTAACTCGATAAGTGACCGTCAGAATGCGACTATACTCGGGATCGAAGGTGTCCAGGTCGAGACGTTTCTTTCGATCCGAGTCCCACCCCCGTCCCGCCCCCGGGGGCGGAGTCGCCTCTGGCCGGTAGACGCGTGAATGCGGGAATATTTCCTTCCATGGAAGTGTCTATCTAGTCGGTCTCGACCCGCACGCCGAGTATGAGCGAAATCGGAAGTCCTCGCTAGGTGGGGGTGGGTCCCTCGATAGGTATATCGTGGATAACTCGGCTCCCGGACGTCGGATCGGAACGATTCCTTCGGCTGTGGGTTCGTCTCGACGACGCCGACCCGCTTTCCATAGTCGACTTCGACGTGCGAGGTCAACTAGGTCGACTTTCGACAGAAACCATCTATTTCAGTAGATTTAGAGTGAAATTAGTATGAAAGTCGCTCGAGGTGCCGATGCAGTTAGACTCTGATCTATGCAAAGTATCTTTCTTCGATAGTCGACTCGGAGATTGGAGGTCGATTAGGTCGACTTTTGAACAGAAACGTGTTTGTCGCGTCGAAATGGACCACTAGCGGGGGTGTCGGGTCGAAGGTGATAGTACCGATAGAGACCTCCGCGTCGACCGCATCTAGTGTGCGTATGCACTCGGCGATTAGCGGTCGCCGAGTACCGATTAAACGGTTAAATGTGTTTTTTCCGTTTAAATCCTCGTCCCACGTCCGAGTCGCTATGATGCCGAGAAGCGTCCCCGTCGCCCGCGTCGACGCCCCATAGACGGTTTTCGTCTAGGACGAAGTCGGTTCATACGAACCAGTCCGAAAACCGTCTCCCCATACAAAATGTCGATTCGAGAAAACGACACGGTGCCGTAGAACTATAAATTCTAAGGATTCCTGAGCGAGAACGGTCGCGATCGTACGGCTACTTCGGGAGATATAGGCGTTCAAAGGTCACAAAAACCATGCCAGGATCGACGGTTGCCCCCCTATATCTCCGGAACGGAACGTCCTAGCGGTGTGGAGATTTTTTTAAACTAGACTTACATTTCGAGAGCTACGAGACGATACGACGTCTCGAGCGGTAGATCGTCAGGGAGAGACGGTATAAAAAAAATTTTTAGAAGGGTAGGGGGCGGTTAGGGGGATCGTTTCGATTCGGATAGAGGATCCCGAGATCTATCCGAATCGGTAACTACTTTGTCGAAATTCCACTATTAGGGGGGTCCACAACCCCCAACCCCCCCGAAGGGGTGGTTCGAGGGGGTTGGAAATACTTTTTTCGGATTCTACGCGCGATTTCCTGTCGAAATCGAGAAATAGCCGGTCCTAGCTCTAAAGATGGCGATTTTAGCATGATTTTTCAAGTTTTTGACAAAAGTGAAAAAAATGTCTACAATCTTACCGTACCCAACCCCGATCTCGTATGGGAATTGAGTTTGGAAGTGTAACTTTGCAACGGATGGACCGATTTCGATACGGTTTTCACCACTAGTTAGATCTCGCCGAGCTCGAATTTTGGGTACCTCATTCGACGTTCCACGTCCACGGGGAGCCGAGATAACCTGGCTTAAAACTTTCATTCACTTCGTGTTTGCCGACCTGTAACTCACCAACCGACCGCCCGAATGCGACGATACTTCGGATCGAAGGTATCTAGGACGAGATCTTTCTTTCGATCCGGGTCCCACCCCCGTCCCACCCCCGGGGGCGGAGTCGCCTCTGGCCGGTAGACGCGGGGCTGCAGGAGAATATCCTTCCGTGGGAGTGTCTATATGGTCGGTCTCCACCGACACGCCGAGTTTGAGCGAGATCGGACATCGGCAAGGGGCCGTTACTAGGTGGGGGGTCGTTCAGAGTACCTACATTACCTATCGCCCGGTAACTCGGCTCCCGGACGTCCGATCTGAACGTTCTTTTTTGCTACGGGCTCTTCTCGTCGACGCCGACCGTCGCCCCATAGTCGACTTCGACGCGGAAGGTCGACGAGTCGACTTAGCGAGAGTGTCGACCTTAAAGGTCGACACTAGGTCGACGTCGACTATGCAGATGGATAGGTCCCTCCGGACCGTGCCGCCGCCCCGTAGTCGACTTCGACGTGGAAGATCGACTAGATCGACTTTCGACAGAAAATACGCGTTTAGCGTGATAAAGTATGAAATTAGTACGAAAGTCACTCGAGGTGCAGATGCAGTTAGAGACTGACCGCCGGAAGGTATCTTTCGTCCATAGTCGACTCGGAGATTGGAGGTCGATTAGTTCGACTTTTGAACAGAAACGTGTTCGTCGCGTCGAAATGGACCACTAGCGGGGGTGTCGGGTCGAAGGTGATAGTACCGATAGAGACCTCCGCGTCGACCGCATCTAGTGTGCGTATGCACTCGGCGATTAGCGGTCGCCGAGTACGGATTAAACGGTTAAATGTGTTTTTTCCGTTTAAATCCTCGTCCCACGTCCGAGTGGCTATGATGCCGAGAAGCGTCCCCGTCGCCCGCGTCGACGCCCCATAGACGGTTTTCGTCTAGGACGAAGTCGGTTCATACGAACCGGTCCGAAATAAGAATCCCCATAGGAATGTTCATAGAGAATAACCGCTATCGGTATAGAATAACGGTTATCGTCACTGAGGAATAACCGTTATCGTAACATACGCCATATCCGATAGAGTCCTTCATAAGATAACGAATTCCCTACGGTACAAAGTGTGCCCATACTAAGATACGACCGGTATAGATACCTAGTATCGATACTCGGTATGCACAACTAGTATGTGTAACTTGTGGTATTTGTAATGTATTTGTAGCTGGTATTTGTAATGTATTTGTAGCTGGTATTTGTAATGTATTTGTAGCTGGTATTTGTAATGTATTTGTAGCTGGTATTTGTAATGTATTTGTAGCTGGTATTTGTAATGTATTTGTAGCTGGTATTTGTAGCTGGTATTTGTAGCTGGTATTTCTAAATACCGATACCGTATTAATAGTCGGTCAGTAGTATAGTATCTTCGTTAGTATAGTATCTTTGTTACTTAGTATAGTGACATAGTTGGTTAGTATAGTATCTTTGTTAGTCTTTGTTAGTCTTTGTTACTTTGTTAGTCTTGTTAATTTGTTAGTCTTTGTTACTTTGTTCGTGTTTGTTACTTTGTTAGTCTTTGTTACTTTGTTAGTCTTTGTTACTTTGTTAGTCTTTGTTAGTCTTTGTTACTTTGTTAGTCTTTGTTACTTTGTTAGTCTTTGTTACTTTATTAGTCTTTGTTACTTTGTTAATCTTTGTTACTTTGTTAGTCTTTGTTACTTTGTTTGTTGGTTGTTGTTGTTGTTGTTGTTGTTGTTGTTGTTGTTGTTGTTGTTGTTGTTGTTGTTGTTTGGTCATTTTTTGTAGTTGTTTCGTCTTTTTGGTTGTCTTTTGTGGTTGTTTGGTCATTTTTTGCAGTTGTTTGGTCTTTTTTGGCCATTTTTGGTGTTTAGGTTAGGTTCGGTTTTTTGGTCATTTTGGTTGTTTTTGGTCTTTTTGGTGGTTTTTGGCCTTTTTGGTCATTTTGGTCATTTTGGTCTTTTTGGTGGTTTTTGGTCATTTTGGTCTTTTTTGGTTATTTTTGGTGTTTAGGTTAGGTTAGGTTCGGTTTTTTGGTCATTTTGGTTGTTTTTGGTCTTTTTGGTGGTTTTTGGCCTTTTTGGTCATTTTGGTCATTTTGGTCTTTTTGGTGGTTTTTGGTCATTTTGGTCTTTTTTGGTTATTTTTGGTGTTTAGGTTAGGTTAGGTTCGGTTTTTTGGTCATTTTGGTCTTTTTTTGTCTTTTTAGTCTATTTTGGTCTTTTTGGTCATTTTGGTTGTTTTTGGTCTTTTTGGTCTTTTGGTGGTTTTTGGTCATTTTGGTCATTTTGGTTGTTTTTGGTCTTTTTGGTCTTTTTGGTGGTTTTTGGTCATTTTGGTCTTTTTTGGTTATTTTTGGTGTTTAGGTTAGGTTAGGTTAGGTTCGGTTTTTTGGTCATTTTGGTCTTTTTGGTCTTTTTGGTCATTTTGGTCTTTTTGGTCATTTTGGTTGTTTTTGGTCTTTTTGGTCTTTTTGGTGGTTTTTGGTCATTTTGGTCTTTTTTGGTTATTTTTGGTGTTTAGGTTAGGTTAGGTTAGGTTCGGTTTTTTGGTCATTTTGGTCTTTTTGGTCTTTTTGGTCTTTTTTGGTCATTTTGGTCATTCTGGTCTTTTTTGGTCTTTTTGGTGTTTAGGTTAGGTTAGGTTCTTTGGTCATTTTGGTTGTTTTTGGTGGTTTTTGGTCTTTTTGGTCTTTTTGGTCTTTTGGTCTTTTTGGTCTTTTTTGGTCTTTTTGGTCTTTTTTGGTGTTTTTTGGTCTTTTTGGTGTTTTTTGGTGTTTAGGTTAGGTTAGGTTCGGTTCTTTGGTCATTTTGGTTGTTTTTGGTGGTTTTTGGTCTTTTTGGTGTTTTTGGTCTTTTTGGTGTTTAGGTTAGGTTAGGTTCTTTGGTCATTTTGGTTGTTTTTGGTGGTTTTTGGTCTTTTTGGTCTTTTTGGTCTTTTGGTCTTTTTGGTCTTTTTTGGTCTTTTTGGTCTTTTTTGGTGTTTTTTGGTCTTTTTGGTGTTTTTTGGTGTTTAGGTTAGGTTAGGTTCGGTTCTTTGGTCATTTTGGTCTTTTTGGTGGTTTTTGGTCATTTTGGTCTTTTTTGGTTATTTTTGGTGTTTAGGTTAGGTTAGGTTCGGTTTTTTTGGTCATTTTGGTTGTTTTTGGTCTTTTTAGTGGTTTTTGGTCTTTTTGGTGGTTTTTGGTCTTTTTGGTCATTTTGGTGTTTAGGTTAGGTTAGGTTTGGTTTTTTGGTCATTTTGGTCTTTTTGGTCATTTTGGTCTTTTTTTGGTCATTTTGGTCTTTTTGGTGTTTAGGTTAGGTTAGGTTCGGTTTTTTGGTCTTTTTGGTCTTTTTTTGATTTTTTGGTCATTTTGGTCATTTTGGTCTTTTTGGTGTTTAGGTTAGGTTAGGTTCGGTTTTTTGGTCTTTTTGGTCTTTTTTTGGTTTTTTGGTCATTTTGGTCATTTTGGTCTTTTTTGGTTATTTTTGGTGTTTAGGTTAGGTTAGGTTCGGTTTTTTGGTCATTTGGGTTGTTTTTGGTCTTTTTGGTGTTTTTGGTCTTTTTTAGTACTTTTTGGTTTTTTTGGTCATTTTGGTCTTTTTGGTCATTTTGGTCTTTTTGGTGTTTTTTGGTGTTTTTTGTTGTTTTTGGTAATTTTTTGTATTTTTGGTCTTTTTTTATATTTCGGTTAGGTTAGGTTAGGTTAGATTAAGTAAGGGCAGGTCAGGTCACTTTATATAAAGTCGGTGAGCATGGCTACGCCAAAAAATCGTGCCTGGTCGGCCCCTTCGCTTAGCGAGCGCACTCGACCTTCGCCGCGGCGGGGTGGTCGCCCGCTCGCTTCGCTCGCGACCTCCCACCGCCACGCGGCTACGGTCTCGTACTGCTCGCTGCACTCGGGACCTCCCGCACGACTTTCTGGCTCCGCACTTCTAAAAAACACTCTAGGGATGACACACAGTAACAGGTAATGATCGGGGGGAATGTGTCGGGGAGGAATAAGTTAGATTAAGTTTGATTATATAAGTAAGATTAGAAAGTTAGAAAGTTAGAAAGTTAGAAAGTTAGAAAAGTTAGATAAGTTAGATTAGGTTAGATTAGGTTAGATTAGAAAGTTAGAAAGTTAGAAAGTTAGAAAGTTAGAAAAGTTAGATTAGATAAGTTAGATTATGTTAGATTAGGTTAGATTAGAAAGTTAGAAAGTTAGAAAGTTGGAAAGTTAGAAAGTTAGAAAGTAAGAAAGTTAGATTAGATAAATTAGATTATGTTAGATTAGGTTAGATTAGAAGTTAGAAAGTTAGAAAAGTTAGATTAGATGAGTTAGATTATGTTAGATTAGGTTAGATTAGAAAGTTAGAAAGTTAGAAAGTTGGAAAGTTAGAAAGTTAGAAAGTAAGAAAGTTAGATTAGATAAATTAGATTATGTTAGATTAGGTTAGATTAGAAAGTTAGAAAGTTAGAAAGTTAGAAAAGTTAGATAAGGTTAGATTAGAAAGTAAGAAAGTTAGAAAGTTAGAAAATTAGAAAGTTAGAAAGTTATAAAATTTAGAAAGTTAGAAAGTTAGAAAGTTAGAAAAGTTAGAAAGTTAGAAAGTTAGAAACTCGTAAAAGTCAGATTATCGAAGTTAGAAAAGTTGGAAAAGTCAGATTATAGAAGTTGGAAAAGTCAGATCCTAGAAGTTGGAAAAGTTGAAAAAGTCTTATCCTAGAAGTTGGAAAAGTTGAAAAAGTTAGATTCTAGAAATTGGAAAAGTTTGAAAAGTCAGATAATAGAAGTTGGAAAAGTTGGAAAAGTCAAATTATAGAAGTTGGAAAAGTTGGAAAAGTCAGATCCTAGAAGTTGGAAAAGTTGGAAAAGTCAGATCCTAGAAGTTGGAAAAGTTGGAAAAGTTGGAAAAGTTGTAAATGTAGGATTCTAGAAGTTGGAAAAGTTGGAAAAGTCAGATTCTAGAAATTGGAAAAGTTGGAAAAGTTGTAAATGTAGGATTCTAGAAGTTGGAAAAGTTGGAAAAGTCAGATTCTAGAAATTGGAAAAGTTGGAAATGTAGGATTCTAGAAGTTGGAAAAGTTGGAAAAGTTGGAAAAGTCAGATTCTAGAAATTGGAAAAGTTGGAAAAGTTGTAAATGTAGGATTCTAGAAGTTGGAAAAGTTGGAAAAGTCAGATTCTAGAAATTGGAAAAGTTGGAAATGTAGGATTCTAGAAGTTGGAAAAGTTGGAAAAGTTGGAAAAGTCAGATTATAGAAGTTGGAAAAGTTGGAAAAGTCAGATTATAGAGTTTGGAAAAGTTGGAAATGTAGGATTCTAGTAGTTGGAAAAGTTAGAAAAGTTGGAAAAGTCAGATTCTAGAAGTTGGAAAAGTTGGAAAAGTACGATTATAGAAGTTGGAAAAGTTGGAAAAGTTGGAAAAGTTGGAAAAGTCAGATTCTAGAAATTGGAAAAGTTGGAAAAGTTGAAATGTAGGATTCTAGAAGTTGGAAAAGTTGGAAAAGTCAGATTATAGAAGTTGGAAAAGTTGGAAAAATTGGAAAAGTCAGATTATAAAAGTTGGAAAAGTTGGAAATGTCAGATTATAGAAGTTGGAAAAGTTAGAAAAGTTGGAAAAGTCAGATTCTAGAAGTTCGAAAAGTTGGAAAAGTAAGATTCTAGAAGTTGGAAGATTCTAGAAGTTGGAAAAGTTGGAAAAGTCAGATTATAGAAGTTGGAAAAGTTGGAAAAATTGGAAAAGTCAGATTATAAAAGTTGGAAAAGTTGGAAATGTCAGATTATAGAAGTTGGAAAAGTTAGAAAAGTTGGAAAAGTCAGATTCTAGAAGTTGGAAAAGTTGGAAAAGTTGGAAAAGTAAGATTCTAGAAGTTGGAAGATTCTAGAAGTTGGAAAAGTTGAAAAATTGGAATTGTCAGATTATAGAAGTTGGAAAAGTTGGAAAAGTTGGAAAAGTCAGATTCTAGAAGTTGGAAAAGTTGGAAATGTAAGATTATAGAAGTTGGAAAAGTTGCAAAAGTCAGATTCTAGAAGTTCGGAAATTTTGAAAAGTTAAATTAGATAAGTTGGGAAACTTGGAAAAGTCAGATTATAGAAGTTTATAGAAGGGTTTTAAGTGGGTTTTTAGGTGTTTAAGTGGGTTTTTGGTGTTTAAGTGGGTTTTTTGGTGTTTAAGTGGGTTTTTTGGTGTTTAAGTGGGTTTTGGTGTTTAAGTAGGTTTTTAGGTGTTTAAGTGGGTTTTTAGTGGGTTTTGGTGTTTAAGTGGGTTTTCAGGTGTTTAAGTGGGTTTTTTTGGTGTTTAAGTGGGTTTTTAGGTGTTTAAGTGGGTTTTTAGGTGTTTAAGTGGGTTTTTGGTGATTAAGTGGGTTTTTAGGTGTTTAAGTGGGTTTTGAGGTGTTTAAGTGGATTTTAAGTGGGTTTTTAGGTGTTTAAGTGGGTTTTTGGTGATTAAGTGGGTTTTTTGGTGTTTAAGTGGGTTTTTAGGTGTTTAAGTGGGTTTTGAGGTGTTTAAGTGGGTTTTTAGGTGTTTAAGTGGGTTTTAAGTGGGTTTTTAGGTGTTTAAGTAGGTTTTTAGGTGTTTAAGTGGGTTTTTAGTGGGTTTTTAGGTGTTTAAGTGGGTTTTTAGGTATTTAAGTGGGGTTTTTGGTGTTTAAGTGGGTTTTTAGGTGTTTAAGTGGGTTTTGAGGTGTTTAAGTGGGTTTTTAGTGGGTTTTTAGGTGTTTAAGTGGGTTTTTAGGTGTTTAAGTGGGTTTTTTGGTGTTTAAGTGGGTTTTTGGTGTTTAAGTAGGTTTTTAGGTGTTTAAGTGGGGTTTTTAGTGGGTTTTGGTGTTTAAGTGGGTTTTTAGGTGTTTAAGTGGGTTTTTAGGTGTTTAAGTGGGTTTTTTGGTGTTTAAGTGGGTTTTTAGGTGTTTAAGTGGGTTTTTGGTGTTTAAGTAGGTTTTTAGGTGTTTAAGTGGGTTTTAAGTGGGTTTTTAGGTGTTTAAGTGGGTTTTTAGGTGTTTAAGTGGGTTTTTGGTGTTTAAGTGGGTTTTTGGTGTTTAAGTGGGTTTTTTGGTGTTTAAGTGGGTTTTTGGTGTTTAAGTAGGTTTTTAGGTGGTTAAGTGGCTTTGAGGTGTTTAAGTGGGTTTTAAGTGGGTTTTTAGGTGTTTAAGTGGGTTTTTGGTGTTTAAGTAGGTTTTTAGGTGTTTAAGTGGGTTTTTGGTGTTTAAGTAGGTTTTTAGGTGTTTAAGTGG